>OX352774.1:232339824-233630183 GCA_947095535.1 Poecilobothrus nobilitatus | reverse complement strand
TTGTAAAATGTAATTATACATACTCGTACTTACTACAACAAAATGGTTTCTCTTTATTTTTATTTTGATATTATTCAATTATTTGACACTTCAATGCGTAAAGAAAGTGAAAAAAGTTAAAAAGAACTTTTTTCATGACTGATGTGTCAAGAATATAAATTTAACTTTACTTTGACATTTCGTTGCGTGTAAAGAGGCATCATGAGAGCCTACATATTGTCTATTGTATATAGATTCAAGGTAAATGTTTTATAAATTTTAATTTTTGGTTTTGTTCAAAAATTTGGTTTTAATTATAGGTACTCTAATGGATTTTTAAGACGTTTTCAGACAATCAAAAGAAAATTCTAAAATTTATTACAAATGTTTTTTAAAAAAAATTTAATTATAGAAACTTAATTTTAGTAGGAGCAAAACAAAATCAATTTTATAATATAAAATTAAGATAATGGATATAAAGAAAATAATTTAAGATTTTAATTTTATTCAAAAATAAAAACCACTTTGCCATATCATATTATATAGAGGTATTATGTGCATTTATTTAATAAAAGTTTTCTTTTTTTGTTTTTTTTTGTTTTTTTTTTAGTAAAATGTGATGATGAGTATCTAATCTGTGAATGAAATGTATCGTACGATGTAGAATTTTTATAAATATATTATATAATAAGATTATACAGGAGTTTCATTTGTTTTATAGATAGAAATTGTTATAGAAAATATAAAATTTTCTTTTACTTTTTTGAACATTATAATTTTGAATTTACTCACAAAAACACAAAAACAAAAAAAAAAAAAAATGACCTAAAATTTATATAAAATTAAATTTATAGTCAATTTGTATGATGTAATTCTATTAAAAAATTTAAACACCCCTTGTTTTTTATTTGCAAAAAAAAAAAAAAAAAAACGAAAACATAAAACTATATTATAAAATATAAAAAAGATATTTAATATTTTTATTATAAAATATAATTTAGTTTAACTTAAATAAATTTTTTTTATATTTTTGTTATATATTATTTTTAGGAAATGAAAATTATGGAAAAATATATATATATATGTATATAACAAGTATAGGAAAAGGAAAATTGTATATTTGATATATGTATATAGGTGTATATTCATATAATGATATACAAATATTGCATATAAGTAATGTATATAGAATAAGAAGCATATATAATTCAAGATTACTTTGTTGCAATAATTTTTCATAACCAATAAAAGGTGGCTCCATCTAAATGCAGCTTTTTTCAAGAAAAATCTAATAATCAAATTTATCTATTAATTAATTCAGGTTTTTATCTGATTCCATATGTTGCATTAAAACATAAAATAATTTTTAGTCTAGATATATATTTTTTATTGTAATTGTTAAAAATTTTTAATAAATATATTTTGAATTTATATATGAATGAATTTGTATCAACATTTTTTAATTCAGTTTTATAATTGAAAATCTATATATTTATAACTTAACTTAAATCTATAACTTTTTCTTACTCAAATTTACATTATTTCTATAATTAATTAGAAATAATGTAAATGTGGAGTAAGAAAATATTGTTTCCTAAAATAAGATATCAAAAAATGCAAAAGGGAGTCAATTAGACAATTATTCTCACTCCTGCAATGCAATCAAGCTTAACTGAACAAAATTCGTTTTCGCAAATCAATTTTCGAAAACTTTTTTTCTAGGCATAAAAATCTATTTTATATTTTTATATTTTAGGAAAAAAAAGTTTTTCAGTATAATCAAGTTAACTATACTTAATTGCTCTATATACTTTTTAAATAAAAGTTAAATCAATGTTGGACACCTAATTTTTTTTAATTTTTTCTAAACCATAGATGGGAATCTTCCAAAGATACCAAAAAATACCTCGCTGGATAGTGTCAGACTCTTACTAAATAAACTCACCGTCTTTCCCTCTTTATGTCGAACATAAAATGGAATGAAATCCTAAACTTCAAACGCAGTAAATTCGCTTTAGGAATATAGGAAAACGAAAGAGTATAGGAATAGGAAAGTATCCGGAAATTTTGAATCGGGGAGTGTAATCATATAGTAATTTTCAATATTTTTTTTGTAATTTTGAATATATTATTTGTCTTTTTTGGTTTTTTAATGCGTCCCTTATATTGACGTATTCGATAGATTTTCTACATTTTACAATTTTAACATGTTATGGTATTGCTGCATTTGAAAGTGATTATATCATTAAAAAAATATTTCTTTACACCTTGCTGTTCTTCAGTATATATATAAACGATATAATTTGAATTAGTTTAACATGTCCTTGATAACCATATATATATGTATATCATATTTCCTTTCTACAATTCAACGTAATTAATTTTATAGGAGGCCTCCTTGGTCTAGTGGGTAAGAGCGTATAACATAAAAGTAAGAGCTGTAAACACCGAGGGAGTGTAGGTTCGAATCCCACACACGTCGTAAGAGTAATTTCCCCTTACGACATGTACAGCCACATCTGAAAAGGGAAGGCTGTGCAATTTCCTTGTTATATTTATGTAGTATAGGGGAATGCACTAAAAAAAAAAAAAAATTTATTGTGGTTGCTGTGTAATGCCATTGTTTTCTTACTACATCTTGTTATTTAAAATTTGAATGAAAAAAAAAGTACATAATCATATCAAGGCTTTAGAATTAAATCATTTTTTGAATTGTTTTGTAAAACCCAAAATATATAAATATAGGTACATCACGAACTTTGTTAAAATTACTGTAGACACGCAAAATAATTTAAAATTTGTTTTAAATTATATATTATGTAGTTTATCAGTTTTCTAATAAACAAAATAATTATTAGTTGCAATATAAAATATTATTCAATTTATTTTAAAATTAAATTATAATGAATATTAGCGGACACATTACATATACATATATTAAATTCCGGTTAATATAACATTTAGTGACACTTTTAAATCAATTTAAACATTTTTTATATTAAATTTTTTTTTTTTTGAGTAAAAATGATATCATTGAAAGGAACTATATTTTTTTAATAATCTATAAAGAGTAGATCTAAAATTACCGTTAATTTTCGGATTCTATTTTTTTAAATCTTTTTATTGCGAAGTTTGAGAATATGTATATAAGAATTGATTAACTTCAATCTGAAACTGTTTTGTTATACATACATATATCTTTTTATTTCTTATGTTGTACCAGTAATCTCCAGAATTTCTCAAATTTTTGTCAATTTTAAGCCTTAACTTATGTACCATAGTGTCTGATGTTTAAATCAATATTGATATTTAAATGAATATTATTAAAATAATTTTTCAATAAAAAAAAAGGTAATAGGGTGCTTGTAACGTTTTAATACAAATTCTTTTCTATTGTAATTGGTATTATACAAACACAATTATTTGTCTTTTAATTTTATGGAAAGTTATTAAAAGAAACATAATCTGATAAAAATAATTACGATAACAACTATGTATATAATATAAAAAAAGAATCATTGACTATATAAAAATTCTTTATATTTAGCCGAAATTAAAATGTATATATAAACGTTTCTATATAAAGGATTTTATCTATATGAACCCCAAAAAGAAAATAAAAAGAGCAATAAAAATAAATTAACATAGAAATGACAACCTAAAAAAAATGCCCATAAATTTTTTAACACCCGTCAGTTAAATTCAAAATTATTTTTCCCGAATGTCTAGACTTCAATTTTAGCATCATTCATTAATGCTATATAAAAAAAAAAGTTCTAGATTTAATTTTTAATCATAAAAAAAAAAATCTAATACTAAACTTAGTATTTACTACTATTTTTTTTTTTTTGTTTTATAAAACAAATATATTAAAATTATTTTATATATTACTTATATAATATTATAGGTTATATATATAAGTATATATGTAGTTTAAATGTAATTTTTTTTATTTAATATATACTTACTAATTTTTGTTTTAATTTTTATATGAGTACATATGTATATATACAAAACATAATAGATTTATTTATATGCATTTTACATATTTTATTAAAAAATATCATTTTTATATGTTTTTAAATAGATAAAGTCTATTAAAACAGCACTTAATTTATTAAATATAATATGAAACAATGAATAAAAAAAAAAGGTAAAAAAAAAAAACATACGACTGTCGTTCTAAAAAAAAAAAAAAAAATTGCAATAATTTTGAATTAAATTGTAAAACAAAAAAAAAAAAAACGAAATGAAAAACTTACACTACTAACATGCATTTTATTTTTTATAAATTCATATTTAATGTAAATTATTAAATCTAAGCCAAGTTTAATACCAGCCCCCACAGGATGATCAATGATAATAAATCATTAAATTGTTTTATCTATACTTTTTTTTTAATCAGTATAATTTTGATATGAAAATTGTCATAAAATAACAAACCATTTCACTACATTTAATTTTTTTGTTTTTGAATTGTTGTTGTTTTTTTTTTTTTTTTTGCTTTTTTAAATTAAGTGCATCCATTATACAAAAACTAAAAAATAAACAAAACAAAAAAAAAAAAGAAGTAATAGTAATCACGTTCCGTGTTAACAATAACACATAGGTATTCTGGTATTATAATAATGATAATGATGACAATATTATTAAATTAAAGTGCAACAACTACAAAAAAAAAAAAAAAAAAATTAAAAAAGAAAACGAAAAATTACACTATAGGTATATACTTTTAAATTACAGATAGACATATACTTATATCTAACCTCCTTTATATACTTATACATCCTCTCGCACATACTCTTTAAACAAAAACAAAACTGATATTACAAACACATATTATGTATGAATGTAATTCAGCATTGGTCTATACACACGTATAATTACGGTTAAAGTTAAAAATCCGTTGTAATTATATGTATGGTATAATTATAACATACTATTTGGGGATTCTTTTATTTTTGGTTTTGGCCAAAATTTTATTAAAATTTAAAGAAGAAGCGTATCGAAATCTAGAATTTTTGATAAAATCAAGGTTTTCCCTTTTCCGGAATATTTATATATACATATGTTTAGGTGAGATTCTGAATTAGGAGAGATTTTATAGTTGGTTTCAATAATTTGTTTAGCAGGGTTTTAGGGGCGGCAGCGCCCATTATATTAAATACAATGTTATTGAAATATGTATGTAAAAAAAAAAAAGAAATAGATGGTATTTTATAGTTTATTATAAAATCAAGGTCACGATAATTTATTTAAGAGTGGTAGCCCCCACTATTTTAAATATCTTGTTGTTGAAACATGTAAATGCTATTTTTATGAAAGTCTCCAAAATTAACGAAAAAATCCCTATTTTTGAGAACTCTTTTTATACGCAAAAAGTCCCCAAAGTTGGGACAACAAATTTTGGAGACTTTTTTTATTAATTCGTGTTGAAGACTTTTTTCGAACAGCCGAAAAAATCACAATAGTAAAATGTACTGTGCAAACGTCAAAATTTATATGGTTTGTATCTCTGATTTCAATTTCATTAATATATTCATGAAATTATATATAATTCATTAGTTTAGCTAAATTGTTAAACATTGGAATACCGAAAATTAAAATAGAAAAGTATGATAAAAAAAGATTTGCAATGTTACGCGGTAACCAAAATGACATATAGTTTAACATAATATGTAAAAGTCATATTTTTTCATCATATGCCAACATGTCAAAACATATGTCGAACCATAATAACATAATAGAACTTAAAAAACATATAACAAAGAAAAGAGTAATATAGAAAATAATGATTATAAAATATAAAAAAAAAAAACAAAATTAAACGAGCCAGTGAAAAATAATGTAAATATGTTTGACATAATCAAAAGTTGAAAAGGCTCAAAAACTCATTATCAACAAAAAAATGTCAAATTTACTATGCCAGTTCCATTCTGATCGAACTAACGTAGGTTAAACTATGTTAAACGCAACTTAACGAATCTAATATATATACCTAATAGGATGCCCATTAGGTTTCCATAAGCGGAATTGAACAAATGTCGCTAACGATATTTACATACATACATAGATATAACTATATCATTTTGATCATCCCTTTACATATCCTACGTATGACTGAAGGCATGGTTTTATAACACATATTTATATTCTTCTTTTTAATGTGGTATATATTAAAAGTGATATATTTAATTTTATAGATTTTCGACGAATTTACGCTCAAATATATATAGGTAAGACTATAAAAGAAAATATTATATAAAAATATCTATATGTATATATATAAAAAAAAATCAAATTATCAAAATTTGTTATCTTTTACTTAAAATAATTTATTATTACTTATTAGCTTTTAATTTATAATTAATTTACAAAATATGAATTTTGGTTTACAACTTCATTAATCACATTGACAAAAAAAAAATCCTTATTATGTGTACTTTTATTACTGGTAAGTCTATATAATAACCAGATTATACACTTAAACCGTAATATATTATAATATATATAATATACATATTTTAGCTATATGCATAAATGTATATTTAATTCAGATTAAATTCATTGTGCTAACTTAAATTTATTTAAACTTAGAATTTCATTGTGTTCTAGTTGTTTTTTTTTTTTTTTTGTTTTACTTAAACAAAAAATAAAAACAATAATAAAAATAAAAATAGAATATAATTCAGAACTTTTTATTGTGCAAAAAGTGCAGGCAAACCTGTGCTTAAACTAATAATAAATGTCGGTTTTCAATTTTTCATATCAATTTAATTTTCATTGTCTTGATGCCATTTTATGATTTTTTTTTTTTTTTTTTCACAATTTCATATGTCCACAAACACATATACACATAAATTTGTGACAAAAAAAAAAAAAAAAAAAATTTTCCAATTTAAAAAAAAAGCTTTTAATATTTTAAGTATTAATGATGATGATGATTATGATTATCATTTTTAATAGTGTTTTAAGTTGTATATATATATATATATATATATTTTTACATTTCTTAAGTTGTTTTTATTTTTTATTTTTTTCTATTAACTAAGTATCTGTATCTATAGATATACCGAATGATTCTTGTTGGCTTGTGTTCAAAAATCATATATTTTTTTTTATTTATTGCAACTTAAAATATAATATTATAACTTAACTATCTGGAATAAAATTAACTTTGATTAAGAATGCGCCATAATTTTCTTTTTATAATAGAATAATAAAAAAAAAAATCAAATATTTGAAGGGAATTGATGATTTTGCTGAATAGTTGAGAAATAATATAATTTTACTTACCTTAGTATCCGTAAATGAGTTATAAAGGATAAAATAAATCCTAAATTTTTTTACATAGTATATTGGTAGTTAATAATTCCCACTGCACCACGTTACTCAAAAATAAAATAAATAATGGATGTAATAAAGAATTAATGTTAAATTCTTTATTTCTATTTTACAAAATGCTCATGAGATTTTGTAAATGATTTGTAATTTTTGTTTAAACCCAAATCTAATAATGGGCCAAATTTATTAAGCTGTCACTAATGAAAACATTTTTTAAAGTTGGAAAGATTGCATAATTAATTTCTAACACGAGTTTTTTTCCAAGCGAATTTTTTTCATTTCGTCGAATATATCTGATCCTTGATAAAATAAGTACGAAAGCACCTGATCCTTGATAAAAAATAGTTTATAGATTATTAAAATATGACAGCATACCTAATTTTTTTTTTAGCTATTTAAGGTTTCTCATTATATTTTTAGTAAAGTGTAGGTTTTTCGGCGTCTGTAGCTATATATTGTATAAAATTAAAACATAAATATTTTTAAAACTATTTATGTGCCATCTTTCATCTGGTTCAAGGATAATTTTATATAATTATTTTTTTTATATTGACTGTTTTATATATATATATATATATACTATACATATATTTTGTTATTATTGAACATATTATGAAATATTACACATTTTCCTCATAACAACCATTAATGGAACTTGAACTGTGAAACTTTTATTATAAATCGATTTCAGTAAGAAACTCTTAATCGATACGCTATATATATTGAATGTTTACATAAAAATAGTGATAGATACATTATAATTTCTTTTTGAATTAACATAAAGATATGCTGATAATTAACATCTTAATCACATCTCACCTATGGAGAGCTCTTAGTTTATTCGCATATAAATGCACTTTTTAATTTTGTATAACTCAAAATTATTTATGAATTTTAATGATTTTTCGATCAAATTGGTGCAACATTTAAAATTAATTTTTTTTTCAATATCAAAAAAAAATATTTACATATATACATATATAAATGTGTATAAATTATTTTTTTTTTTTAAATTACTTTTTTTTATTTCATTCTTTTCCATTTCCAAATAATTTCATTTATTTTCAATTTAATTAAATTCAGTAATCTAATAATTTTCAATAAAATTTATTTTGTATTTATTTACATTTTATATTCAAAAAATTATTATAGATATTTATAATAAAAATGTGAATAAATAATGTCCCTATAATATATACATAAAAACGAAACATATATGAATACATACAATAAATAAGAAAGATATATACCTAAGGTAGCATTTAGACAACCAAGTAAAAATGATAAAAAAAACTTGAATCAAAACAAAATGATGAAAAAATTATGAAAATATAATTTGTAAACATTAATTTTTTACTTTGATCATAAAATCATAATTGTATCAAAATTGAAAAAATTAAAAAAAAAAGAGGAATTTTTCCTATTCTGATCAATTTTATTTTTGACATTCAATTATAAAAAATATTTGATAACTTTAAAAAATTTACACGGTGTTGTTTTTGACGCTGTTGAAAAAGAAGTGATTTTTAATTTTACCAGTATACAAAAGACATTATAAAATAAATCATTCAAAAATAGTACTCAATCTCAAGTGCAAAATTTTCTGTTTACGGAAAACTTTTCCCAAAATTTACCTTGATTTTTTCATGTACTTTTCTCTACTAAAGTTTCTAAAATTCGGAGTCCAACTTGAATTAATTCTTAATTCATTATTTTTTTTTTTATACGTTCGAAATAATTTTTTAAATGCCTTCGTCATTAGGAGTTTGACGTCTAAAAATTGGAATCATAAAATTATCACAATTAAGTTGTCAAAGTAAAAATGATGAAATTTTAATGTCTAAATCCGCCTTAACTTTAGAAATAATAATTTAAAAAATGTATTTAAATAAATAATAAAAAATTCAAAATTATATCGATGTCAGTTTAATTTTAAAATTTAATTTTAATATACCATAATTATAAATATAAAAAAAAAATAGAAGAATACATAAATAACTGTAAATGTATATTTATTTATTTAAAAAAAAATAATAATAAAATATTGAATCAAATTAAATGAAAATTAATTTAAAAAAAAAAAAATTATTTTTTGTAAATTAAATTTATATGTGAATGTGTGTATTATATACAAGAATATATAAAACATAACTGTAAAATGTATCCAATTGTATCACATTTAACTCGTTTAACAAAATTATCAAACAAATGCATTAAAATTTCGTGGTCAAAAATAAAAATTAAATTATTAGGGTAGTTTTTAAGTGTATTTGTATGATGCTTAGATAAAACTGACAGTTTGTCTTTCTAATTTGTCTTTGATTTTAATTAGGATTTTTCTTAATAATTTTTTGTTTTAAATAACCAGAACAGGTTGAAAATTTTAAAAATCAATGGCATCGTATTTTACGGTGACTAATAAACTTGGAGAACGTTTTTTTTTGGTAGAGAACTGCTTCTGCCGACAAATGACTTCAAGCAATACAATTTTTTACAAGTATATATAAAATGAATATATAAAAAACACTTATTAGAATTTCAATTCAGATTTTGAAGATGTATGGCCGAAATTTTTAGCAAAAGCAATTTATTTAGGATTAAGGTTTGAGAAATAATTATTTTTAGAATCAATGAATTTTAGTACTCACTACTCGTGTTATACAAATTTAGTACACTAATAATATCGAAATTTTAAGCATATGTAAAACATTGAAATTTTAGAAAGATTTCAATAAATAGCACTAAGAAAGAATATAACTTCTTGACATAAAATCATAAAAAAAAATTGTTCGCCATGGTAGTTGGAACTTGATTTTGTAATCTAAAATTACATCTTATTGTATTAAATTATTATTAGAATATTCATTTAAAAATATGCTTTAAAGAAAGATCCTCTAGTATATAAATATATATATGTATATACACTTTCACACCTTGTTCTTTTTCGAAGTAATATTTTTTATTCAAGTGTACCAAAGACGTTTTATTACTCTACCAGTTGTTATATACATACTTCTAATCTTTAATAACTTTAAACTTTAAAAATGTATAAAACTGATTAGGTACTACTCATTTGAACGATTTATTCTACATTTCTTTCATATGAGCTTTATATAATATAAAAACATAGAATATATTCGTTATACGTGTAATGCATAATTTTCGTAAAACCTACTTTCCTCCAAATTAATTATTTTTGAAAAATTATTAAAGACACAAACCATTTTGATTTTGGACATTTGCACATTATACACTTTACTTAGAGAAGCTTAGAGCAAAATAACTTGAATATTATAAATAATTTTATTTTTGATCACAATAACGATAACGATTCTACTTCGTTTGTTATGTATAGCTTTTTTTTTTTTTTTTATTTAATAAACTTAAATTAAACAAATAGAATTTACGAAATAAAAAAAAAAAATTAAAAATAAACAAAATTAAAACAAATTTTTATCAATTTAAATTATAATTCAATAAAATAATGATTTTAATTTTGTTTTATTTTTGTTTTTATATTTTTTTTTAAAAAAACATTACACTTATATACGCACATAATCAAACATTCCTGTATATTATTATTATTATCAAATTATATTTTATCAAGGAAAATTAAAAAAAAAAAAAAAAAAACAAAGCATCAAAATTGGCCTCACAGTGTGTACATTACGTCAAAGTTTCGGTAATATGCAGGCAGGCATTTTAATTTAAAAAAATTGAATAAAAAAAAAAATAATAAATATAAAACTGTTTTTTTTTTTTTTCTTTTTTTTTGATTTAAATATTAAAATGATACAAAATCATAATTTCTAGAGTATTCAATTCATTTAAAAAATTAATTTACGTATGTACATATGTACATAAATACATACATATTTCTTTTTATTATGATAAATTGAATGTAAAATGACTGTTGGGGACTTGATCTCTTTGATTTTTTTTCTTTCCTTTCAGTTTTTATACTTTTTATTTTTATATATTTATTCTGTCTCTTTCTAACATAACTGATCGAATATCGAATAAAATATGAGTTCTTTTTATATAAAGAATTCTTTATTACTTCATTAGGGTATTATAAAGCAAAGGAGACGTTTGTGAATGATGCGTTTACCTTTCTAAATAAAAAAAAAATTTGAAGCAAAAGTATGAGAATGCGGGGGGAAATAGACTAAAAATTAAGACCAAAAAAAACACTTTGTATAGTCTTCCACTTAGTAATATGTTAAAGTATAATTTTCTTCTGATGGCAGATCAGATGTTTATGATGCACAAAAAATTATTAAAAATGAGATTAAAAATACGTGAAACCGCATATTTATATATAAAGAGAACATAGTACATAAACCCTATATAATAAATAAGGTTAGAAAAACCTCTTCTTCGACGGGTTTCTTTGTTGTATTCGATTTTGTTAATTTGAAGGTGCCAAAATCTTATGTTCTGGTAGATTTATTACTACTGCTTTCGAAAGATTGCTCAATTAATTTTAGATTTTGGCATTAACCATGATTAACCCGAAAATTTACGGTCATTCAGATGGCTGCTAAAATTTTTTTTGGTTATAAATATCTGTTAAAAGTTCGCCAAAAATTTCATGCTATATAGGGAGTTTTTCTTTTTTAGTTCAGAGTAGAGCCAGAACTGTCAAAACAAAATTTGGGTTTCTTTTTTCAAACTGAATGATCAGAGTTTATCTTTTGTATTTCTTTCTTCATTCAGAATGCACTCAGAGTATGATCTAAATGTTCGAATTTCATTTACAGATATCGTAGAACATTTGAATTTAAATGTAAAAAATTTTATTATATTTTATATGATTTGACACTTTTGACAGGTTAAATCTCTATTGTATTTTAAAATTATTTCGGAGCGTTTAAAGATAAAATATTTTTAATCTGTTCAGAACGTACTTGTGGTGCTTTAAAAACAAATATTTAAAAGATAAATATAGTATAGAAGAATTATGTTAACCTATATGTTTAAATACTAACCCCTATATCTAAAATTTATCCTATTTAAATTATCTTAATTAATATCAAATTATATATTTGAATTAATATATATCTTATAGTTAACATCAAAAAATCATTATTATAATGATTTTCATTTTACATATGTATATACTGCGTGTTCATAATATAAAGTAAAATAGATTCAATTAAAGCATCGAATTAAAATTAATTTAAGACAATTAAATTGTTATTACCATCATTTCATCAGGAATTCAATAAAATCAAAATAAAGAGAAAATATTTACAATAAAAATTCAAATATTACTTAAAAGAATCACTGGAAAATTAGAACTAATAAGAAATATGCACGCAAATCACTTTTTTTTTAACTTATTTAGACAGGGTGAATAATAAATATTATTACAACAAATGATAAAAAAGCAACAAATAAAAAAAAAAATATTTAATTTGCAATAATTTTGTATCAAAAATAATTTAATGTTTGACTCGATTTAATTAATTGTTTAATAAAAGAGTTTGAAGGTCATTAAATGAAATGTTTAAGTATCAGCAACATTGTTGCTATAAAGTATAAACAAATTGAATTAATTTATGTTATTTTTTTTATAGTCAATTGTATTTTTAACTTCAATTTAAATAATTAAAATGTTGTTCAATGTATTCTTTAAATTCAAATTTTAAGCATATGAAATAAATTCAAAGCGAAACAAAAACAAGAAAATTTTA
Source organism: Poecilobothrus nobilitatus (assembly GCA_947095535.1). Lineage (NCBI taxonomy): Eukaryota > Metazoa > Arthropoda > Insecta > Diptera > Dolichopodidae > Poecilobothrus > Poecilobothrus nobilitatus. The sequence goes on along the minus strand of OX352774.1, from coordinate 233,617,161 downwards.
GAAATGTATATTGTTGGGCGAAGATATCTTCTTTTTATGTAGGTATATTGAAGCAGATATCTTCATAAGTTTTTTAACCTACAGATGAAACTGAATAAAGTTGATAAACCTGATAGATGAAACTGAATAAAGTCCAATATATAGACAAATGATTTTACATGATCTGCTATTAAACCAACTATAATCTCCACAACACTTTATTCAGTTTCATCTATCAGGTTTATCAACTTTATTCAGCTTCATCTATAGGTTATATTAATTTCTCAAATTTTTTTAACGACCAATGAAATTGAAACAATTCCTATATAATGAATTGATTCCTAAGAAATACAAAATACATTGATTCCTAAGTAATACAAACCTTGCGGCCAGACAAGATATCCCATCATTCAATTCATCATGCCGCCAGAAAGAAACCATTATTCACTTCATCTGTATAAATGCCCAACACTAGCTAAGGCCAGAAAAGTATAACTCTGGGTAGCCATGAATTCAAAGATCTTTGTAATCTAGCGGTTAAATAATCTTTAGAAATGGTAAGGTTTCTGAACGCAACAAAATTGATCTAAAATAAAATCTTATACAGCCCTATTATAAGCCTTGTTGTTACGGAAGTGACCAGCCACCCATACCAATCAATAGAAACCTATCACATTTAGGATTAGTTTCACATATACGATATATACATATTACTTTAGGTACTCAATTTTAGTAAATTCACTTTTAAGCTTTCTCGTTTAAATACCCTGTAATTTAATTTAATTAAAATTTATTTAAATTATTTATTGAAACTATATTAATTGTTAAAAGTGTGTTAATTTTACTCAATTTTCCAATTTAGAACAAACTTTTAACAAAATATAAATGTACATAATATAAATGTCCTTAAAAAATAATTTAGGATATTAAATAAAATTATTCTAACCTAAAAACAAACCCAATATATGCTTTAAATTAATTAAAAAAAAATTTTTTTTTTAATATAATTCGAATGACAAATCAATTTATTACCAATAATGGTTTGATCTAATAATTAAACAAAAAAAAAAAAATAATTAATTAAATAAATTAGATTGGTTGGTGGTCGTTCGTTGTATTTTTTTGTTTTATATAAATTCTTTTTATTATTAAATATTTGTTTAAAAATTTTTGTTAGGATTTCGATAATTTGATTATCAAATAAATTAAAACGTCACATTATTGACTTTTTTTCAATAAATTTCGTTATATTTACATTTAGATTTTAATTAATTTAATTAATTAAAATTCAATGTATACTAATATGTAGTTTTCAGTTGTATAATTCTTAAAAGTTAGAGTTTGAAATATTTTTTGATTACAGTATTTTATTTATTAAATTCGCTATTTATTTAATTAATTATATTGGTTAATTCGTTATTTAATTATAAAATTTTCTTTTGAAAGCAGTAAAAAAGAAATTATAAATGTCTACTTTGTAGCCAGTAATAACTTAATCTATAAATATTCGCTTACGATTTATGAAATGCTATTTTTGGTCTATTCTTTTATATGGGACAGAAGCTGGACCCTAAAAGTCAGTAACATCATCAAGCCTCAAATCATATTAAGGCTTAACCTTCAAAAATATTTGCTCGAATATTCAAAAATATTCGCTTACGATTTCGGAAATGCTATTTTTGGTCTATTCTTTAATATGGGACAGAAGCTGGACCCTAAAAGTCAGTAACATCATCAAGCCTCAAATCACATTAAGGCTTAACCTTCAAAATGTAAATTTATTGAGGAATGTTAAAAATTTCGAACATTTTTCCAATGAAAAATTCTTCGAAAAATCAAAGCAGACAAAGACCTTTATAAACTGGGTAAAAAATATGACATATTGCCTCATCATTCTCAAGATCTTCTAATTCGATTTTTTGTTTGTTTGTGTACCTACTAATATTTTCATTTTTTATTTATATTGCGTTTTTTCATACTTTTGATAGACCATAATTTGGATTGCATTTTAGAGTATTTTCTGCTACTATTGTTTTTTCTTTCAACGTTTTCGTCGTATGTTTAAAGATTTGCTTGAAATATTTTTCTATAATTATGTTAAAAAATTATAATTGCTTAATTATTACTGGATTATTCATAAATAATTTGTTATTACACTTTGTAAGTATTGATTTTAATAACTAAGTATTCTAACTATTCTAATAACTATTTTGTAAGTATTGATTTTAATAACTTTTTATATTGTACGTAAAATTGGGCAATTTTTCGATTCGAATTTTGCTTAATGAATATACTTTCTGGCAGTTTTAAATAATCAGTTTTCTTAAATTAATTTTTTTTAATATTAGGTAAATTAGAAATTACAAACCGACAAATTTTCAGAAAAGTAGTTTTTAGGAAAATTTGATCATTAATTCTACAGTAAAAAGCAAAAAATTAAATTCTATGATTATTTTAAAAATACAAAATTAAACATTTGCGAATTATAATAGGCAACATCTTCGATGCGGAGTAAAAAATTCAATTGCTAAAAATCCCAATGGGTCTTGGGATTTCCTTCCGTGAATTAACAGTACATTGGGGCTTCTGACTTATATATATGTGAAATAAATATGCCAAAAAAAAAGGATCAAAAGTCGCCTGAGTCTACTGTCTCATGACAGGTGTGCAGAGTCCCAATAATTATATTTCTTCATTTAGAAATATCAAAATACAATATAATAATTAAAATTTCGAATTATGAATAACTTAGGTGTGTCATTTCATTATAGTTCAAAATTTTATTATGATATTTTGAACTGCCAATAGGTGGGGCTCCAATATATTCAACAATTTATATTTTTTTATTACCTAAAATAAAAATTTTTTGAACACTAAATTGTTGTAAAATTTCTGTAAAAAGACATAAATTCCTGACAAACTCCATAATACCCACAGAAAAGATTTTTTTTTATAATATAAAAAGATAAGATTTAACTTAACTGTCGCTATAAGAGTTAGGTTACAAAATCAGAGTTTCAATAATTGTGTTATAGCAAGGGTTTGAGAGCAGCAGAAATATGTTAATTTTTAATTTCTAAGAAATAATTAGAAGGGATTTTTTATAAAGAATAATCAAATGTTTGCTGCAGTACTCATAAAAGAAAGTTTTAATTACATTTTGGTATTTAATATTGTGAAAAAAATTCAATTTTATTAATTATTAATAAAATTTAAATTTTTGCAAGACAAATCTTATACCTTAATATTTACTTTCTTAATTAATATTGTTCAACACGAAAATCAAAAAAAAAAAAAAATTACAATAATCCTGCAAATATTTTAGGTAAATTACTTTTACAGCAAAATTTACACCATTTTTTATTAATACATATACATATATATATGAAGTATTATATATATATATATATATATTAATATTAAAAAATAATTTAAAATAACACATGTTAAACATGTTATAATAAAAAAAAAAATCCAATTAAATTTTAAAACAATTTAAATAAATATTAAAATTTTGCAGCAAAAAAAAAGAAAATTCCCATAAATTTCCATAAAAAAAGAAACCAAAAATAAAACTACCAAAAGAATTACACAGAATTATATATTTTTTTTTTTTTTTTTTGTAAAATAATTTAGTAAAAAGTGTTATTATTTATGTTTTATTATCCTTAATATCCTTTAATTTTCAATGCAATATATTTTTTATTCAACTTACTATTCACCATTTCTACCGCACGAAACACAAAAAAAAAAAAAAAAAACTCACTCTATCCTTTTTGTCTATTACACACTATTTATAATAATATATTTTTCAACTTTTTTACCTAACAAAATTTCCTTCTTGTTTTTTTGTTTTTTTTTTTTTTTTGGAAAATTGTATATACCTTGTTTATCCCTTTCTATTTTTATTTTATATAATATATTTATCTCTTTCTCCATTTTTGTTTTTGTTGTTTTTGTAACATAAAATATAGGAAATACAGTTAGAAAAAATGAAATGAAAAGTTATTGCTTGTTAAGTTAAAGCGTATCACCAAGTAAAATAAAATTTTCAACACAAACAAAAAAAAAAAACAAAACAAAACAAAAAAATGATAAAAATAACTATAATAACTGTAAAAGAGAATACAAAACGGTTTTTTTTTTGTTTAATTTTCTTTTCTTGTATAACGTTAAAAAAGTTTTAATTTGTTTGGGGAAAAAAAAAAAAACGAATGTATTATGGTGTGTGCTGGATGCAACATTGTCCATAAATAAATATAAAACACCTGAGATCTACTCTCGTTATGATCGTTTATTTTTATTATAACTGAGGGAACAAAAAGCATGTTATTATACAGTAGGTGTATATATATATATAGACTCATCTTTTATAATACAATGATAGAAAAAACAAAAACGAAAAATAAAACAACAAAAAATTAAAAAAGGGATAACAAAACAATTTAATTTTTAAAGTCCTGAAAAATCCTAGAATAAAAAATTATTTTCTTATTTTTCTTGTTCAAATACAGGTTGGTTATTATTTTATCTATATATAAAAAATAAATAACTAAATGTTTTTTTTTTTGTTACAATATTATAATAACTTTTTGGAAAACAATATAATATAAAAGTTTTATATATGAGTTATACTTGATTGTTATAGGATTATAAAAACAGAAAAGAATATAAAGTATAATAAATTAATAGGTTTGTAGTGAATTTAAATTTCATAATTATATAGGAAGGGAGGAAATATTTTAATATATAGTGAAATGTGTAGAGAATTTAACTTAATAGTTAAAAATATATATTACATATATGTACATTGTTAGGTAAAAGTTTAAAAGTATTTATAAGCTAAATTTTTAGTACTATTCAAAATTGCGATAGTTAAAGTTGAACTTTTTATTTTACAGGCAAAGTACAAACCTATTTTTTCCAGTAAAACTAAAAGAATACTAAGTAAATTTAAAAATTACTCATATAAAGTTTTGAAGTATTTTAAATTGATTAAACAGTTTTGTTATTGTAGATGAATTTTTTAACTATTTTACATATTAAGGATTGTCCTGAAATAAAAATAAAGAGAAAGGCAATCTAATTGGTAATGAATTATCGTATACATTATCGTTATTACTTCTTATAACAACTCCTGATGTTTTTTTTTTTTTTGTTTTTGATAAATGTGGACCTTATTATTAATAACTGAATAAGTCATAGTATATTAGTATTATAATTATATTTCCGACTTTTTGAGACTTAAGGTAATAAAAATAAATTAGAGCGTTTGTTGGCGAAGCTTTTTAAAGTAAGTAAATATTAAACATTGAGTATAAGAAAACGTAGAAATGAAAAATTACTAAAAAAAAATAAAACAGAACTTGGTATTTGTTTATATTTTTCAAAACATTCTGAAACCAATTCTCTATTAACTCTTAAAAACATTTTTTTATTTATTGATGATGTATGAAAAATGCCTAACTTGTATATATATAAAACAATTGAAATGTAAATTATATATTGGGAACATTAAATAAACCGAACCAGAAAACTTAAAAAATTTTAAAACTAAAGCTAATATATCTAATATATATAATACCTTATTTAAACTTTGGAATCATTAAACCAAAAATATCATGAAAATTTAATAATATAAGCTTTAATTAAAAATGCAAAAATTTTTAAAAGAAACTTAAAATAAATTTAAAATACATATATGTATATGTCTAGTGTGGCCGAAAGTCGAAGATCACGAAAAAAGGAGGTTATAGAGAGGAGATCGAAACAAGCAAAAAATTGCTGCGAAGAGGGTGGTCTATTCTTAACGGTTTCCGCAATAAAAATTAAATGAAAAAATTTGCTGACATTCAAGAAAACTTAGACTGTTTCTGAAAATATCGCACTAACACTTCACCACACCTAAGCATTACATCTAAGCACTACGCAAAATTTAGTCAAATTTATTTTGACAGCACCAAGAAAGTACTTTATTTTAGCATTATCTATTGACATTTATGATGATTATGGTAATATTGGATATACATTTTATTTGAATATGTCAAATATCATTTGTTAATTTGTCAAACATGAAGTTATAACAACAATATATATTTTTAAATTTTAATAACGTTTATTCAAATCACAATATTTTAATGGCGGGCAAAATAATAGAAGATATTTTAATTTGTCCGCCAAGTGATTTTTATGAAAATATTTGTGAATACATATACATATATTTCTAATTTTATATATAGTATAAAATTATAATTGTTTTATTTGAAAAGCACTTTTATTTTATTTAAAAACTGTTTTATTTACTTTATTTTTCTTTCAAAAAATTTAAAAAAACATTCAATAATATTAAACTGTCAATTTATAGCGCGAAGTACCATCATCAGAAGTAACTTTAAATATTTGATAAATAATTTAGTATTAGTGCAACGAATTACGGACAAAACTTGATACTATTCGGAGTTTTTCGGCTTAAATTTAGTACGATTAGCCAGTTTTTAGTGCGAGGTGCGATAGTTTCGGAAACGACCTTAATTTTTGTAGATTAATTCAATTTTTCTCCAAGACTAACCATCGATTGTACCTCGAAAATTAATTAAATAAAGCTTTATACTTCTTTTATAATACTATTTCTAAATAATTATTTTTAAAATTCAAAATAACATTAATAACATTTAATATATTTTTGTTTTAAATTTTTTTTTATAAAAAATCCTTTTAATAAAGTATAAGAAATTAAATTCCAAAACCGACATCAAACAGCAACAAAATGAAATTGGAAAAAAATGTTTATTATAATTTTTTGTATTTTACATTTTCAGTCTCAAGAATCATAAATTTTAATTTTTTACCTTACACTCAAAAATAAAAACACAAAAACAAAAAAAATAAACAAACGAGGTTTTCACTTTTTTTATAATTCCATTTTTTTATGCCTACAATGAGAGTATAGTAATATTGCCAGAAGGGCTCAGAATTTTTCCCAGCTTCGTTTTTCAATTATTATACGCGAAAATGTTGATGTTATTCAGTGGATAATTGCGAATAAAAAACAAAATTAAAATAAAAAAAACAGAAAAAAAAAGAGTTATATTTTACCAATACCATACTATTTTTGTTTATGTCCTGGGATATAAAACAAATTAAAACTGATGTTGATGAAATTCTGGGAATTGGGAATTGGTGACAAAAAAATCCTATTAACGTTTGAAAAAAAAAATTAATATGTACTATATGTTTTTGTTTTCTTTTTACAAAAATTAATAGAAAATGGCGGTCTAAAAATAAATAGAATTTTGTAAATTCAAATGTGATTTATTTTAAAAGCAGTAGAAGAAAAATAAGTTTTATTATATACAAGGTATAAACACCATAAAAAAAATACATGGTTTATTCTGTATAGAACCCATTTAATTAAAAAAAAAAACATAAAAACCAAATATTAAAAAAATAACATTTTTTTTTTTTGTTTTGGGCAGCCATTAAATAATCAAAAATTTATATGAAGCATTTTGAAAATTATTCATTTATGTAATTTTGAATTACCGATATTGAAATCAAAGGCGAAATTTTAATATTATACTTTAGATTGATTTTGATGATTTTTATAAAATTTCATTTCAAATTTTCGATTAAAATTTAAACTAGGGGTTTAAGTTAAGTAATTCAACACGGAAGAGTCCAATAGTGCAATATAGTCCTAAAATAATAATTTGGCTTTTCAGAGCATTTTTTATATGATGCAAATATTGACATGTGATCATGCTTATGAATCAGTTTTCTTAATAAATAAAATAGAAAAAATTTTGTTCAAACTTAATTTTCTTTTGAAACATCCTGTATTTGGGCCACAATAATAAGTTTTGAATCCCTATAATTAGTACCTAATAACTTTTCCTCTATCTCTAACCATTTTTGAGATATACATAAAGAATGAAAAAGTGTGTTGTAATACACAGAATTTGTTAAAACACTTTTGAAAATAACACACTTTTCTATTCTTTATATCTGAAAAATGGTATAGTAATTAAAAATTAAAGCTCACAACTTACTCTACAAAATGCATTGTTTTTTTTTCTCTATAGCGAGCCTTTCAAAAGTTATAGATTTTTTATGAAAAGTCGCTAAAACATCTTTAAACTCTTCATATCTCGAAAAGGGTCCAGAATATACAGAATATACCCCGCTCCCATAGAATTTTTTGTTCATTGTGATAAACTTTTTTTTTTCAAAATTTCATACATATTTTAAATAAAATTTAATTTAAAACTTTTTGTTTTTTGTTAACTTTTAGTTTAATAAATCCACCTTCTTTACAAAATAATGTACTCACTAAAAAATTTAGAACTTTGGTTCAGTTCTCCTAATATTTTAAATTTTTATTTTTTTTATACTTATTTCTTTTATTTAAATCTTATTTTATCTTATATTTCTTAATAGTTAAAAGAAAATATTGACTCTTCCATGACCCGTCAGTATATTCTTCAATATTGAAGTTCATGTTTATAGGGTTACGATGTATATAGGAGAAAATTCATTACGAAGTTTCATTCATATATACTCTATAAGAGAATTGAAAGTTTTAGCATAAAAACAAAAAAAAAACTCGTATATTCGGTACCTATTGCAAAGATTCCTATTCCACCTATATTTTTTTTCGTATGCACTTAATGTTTCGCAAAATTAAATTATAAAATTCACTGACATCTTATTTGAATCAACAAAATTTAATATGAAAATCTAAAAAAAATTTAATGTGCAAAAGATTTCCTACATATTTTTTCTACATTTTTCTTTGTATTATTGAATTACAAGAATTAAAATTGCGCAATTACTTAATACTTATAACTAATAATATTATCAAAGAACGTGCCAATTCAACAAAATATTTCCCACGCCAAATGACTTTTTAACTAAAGAATCAAACGTTTCTTTACTGCATTATTGTGATTAAACCCTGGATAAAATCACCTTAGGTCATTTAATTGTTTTGATATTTGTATTATGTAAATAATATGAAATAATTTTTTTAAATAAAAAATCTAAATTTAGTACCAACAAATTAACACATGAATACAAAGTAATGTACGTGTGTCATAACATACTGTGTGTACTGTGTGTACTGTCAACTGTGTGTCATTTTATATCATTAAATACTTTGAACCAATTTAATGATTCTAATTTTCAATTTTAATTTCATCATATTATATGATTTTATTATATTATATTATATGTTCATTTACATATTAAATTAAATTTATTTGTTTTGTTTTTACGCTTTTTTATAATTTTTTTGAGTACTATTCGTGCTCAATTTGGCGTAAAATAGAATCAGCTTCTTGTCAAAATGCTTCTAATGTGAATTGTATATGACACTCGTTCTATTGTATAATCTTTAAATTTAAATGAAATTTTTGAAGTATGAAAACAAACTCTTAAGCATTTATATATATGTAAGTATATATGTATTAGTTTTATATTTATTGTTCGTATATTTTTGATTCTTTATTCTTTCCTTCAATTATTTTGTTTTTTTCTTTTGTTTGGAAAAAAAAAACCCACTAAATTCCTATTAGATTAAGGGAATAAATTCACAATATAAAGGATATAAATAGTGTCTCAACATCTTTTGTTATATCGTTAATCAATTTAACAGAAAATTAAAAGAAGGGTTAAAATTGAATTTTTGGTTTTTGCAAAAAAAAAAAACATTTTTTCCTTTTGTTTTTTTCTTTGCACCAACATGAATATAAGGCATATGTGATTTTGTCCAATGGTTTTGCAAAACAAAAATATTTTATTTGGATCAAATACTACTTATTATAGGGTTTAAAATGTGTAATGTGTATAAATATATCAATCAACTCGTCTAAAGATTGAAAATGAATTAAAACTTAAAATTCACCTAATTTTAACTAAAAAAAAATTAAATCAATTTGATTATAATATCAAATCTTTCCAAAAATAATTTACAAGTGAAATTTATATTTAGTAAAAGAATTAAATTAAATTTTTAAAAAATAGATTCCTTTATTTCCGAAAAAATTTACTTTTTTAAATGTTTCAAACAGTAGATGAAAGGAACCAAAATACAAAAAGATGGGATAGGGAAAGATGTATTTAATCGTTAGAAAAATACCAGTATGCTAACGGAATGGAAACGGAAAATGTCAACATATAATTTAATAAATCAGAATTTATTGTGAGTAGTAAATAATTTTCTAAAAGATAACCAGAACCAATTAAATAAAAATTGAAATTTTAAAATTAATAAACTTATATACATAGACAAAATGAAGTTCAACGGAACTTAAATTCCAGTATTTATAAACGAATTTCCTTTTAGTTCTTTTTTTTCTAATTTCATCTTCATCTTTCAATTTTTTTTTTAAGTTCTTTTAAAACTATAAAACTCGCAATATTTTTGAGTATATTCGACCTTTTTATACCCGTACGATAGGATCGGGTATAATAAAATTACTCCTCCGTTTGTAACACCTCGAAATAAGCGAGCTAGATATACCTTCAAAGGTATGGATCGGATCAGAAAAAAATTCTAAGACTTTTGAGCCATGTCCGTCCGTCAGCACGCTAACTCAAAAACTAAGAAAGCTAAAATCTTCAAATTTACACAAAATATTCTGGGAGTAATTTGTAGGTTCTCTATTTTTTTTGGTTGAGTTTGGTCCAAACCTTAAGATAGCTCTCGAACACCTAACTTTTAGATCCCCACATTTTTTTTGAAATAGAGCTATGAAATTTTAACTGCTGATAGATCTCACAAAAATATTAATTTTATTTTTAATAATTGTTTTTTGTAGCTCCCCAAAGGTTCAAAAAAGCTCTATATTTAAATTGGTATAGCACAAGTTGTATAAGGTATATCTTCATTTTGAGAACGCTAAACGATTACTACTTTTATTAGCTTCAAAAATATATATACAATAAATATATATTTGTGGCATACGGTGTCTTAATTTACCGTTATGCGAAACTCAAATTTACTCTCCAACATTATACTCTTATTTTTGTTAACAACTTTTTTTAATAATATAGGGTTACTTTATAATTGACGAAAGTGTTACTTGATTTTTTCAAATTTTCTAACAAATTTCTTTAACGAATTTTTTCCATTTTGTTTTACTCGATAATTTGAAATTGTTGAGGATATAATGCGTAGTACAAAAAAATGTAAATAAATAAACAACATAACGGTTGTTTGAAGAATTTTTATTTATATGATATTGTATTATATACTTACATAATATCATGTTTATTTACATATCGTATATGTCACTGATGAATGAATGATAAGAGTATAGATGTATATTATATAGCGCCGTATTTACATACATATACATATATGTGTTTTATTGTACTTATAAGAAATTATTCTATGAATGGAAATATTTTTAAAGAAATATTGCAATGTATGGCGATATACTTATAACAATATAAATATACTAAGTGCGCATTAATATAATATAATATTTCAAATTATATTTACTATTTTGTACTAAGTAAATTTAATATACATTTACCGCTCAGTATTAAATGGTACTATAGAATATTTGAAAAAGTTTTGGATTGATAATCGTTATGTGGAATGTGGAAGGTTAAAATCTGCTTTTGAAGAATGTATAAACATATAATTTGAATATATGTACAACCCATCTATAATATAATACACAAGATGTTGGCGAGACCTTGCCAACATGTAAAAAAAAATATTTTATATCTATAATAAAACACTCACACTGAATGTAAACTAAACTGGCAATGATGATATTTCTGTATATCTAAATATAATAAAAGACAAGTTGCTGCTGCTGAGTAGCGTGCCCTCCTGTTATGTTAAATGTTAATTTAACAAATGTTATACTATGAAAAGAAAGAAACGTACATCTGATATTTACCCATATAAAAGATAGAAAACAATAAATATTATAATGTTATGCTATGAAATGAAAGAAAAAACAAGGCAGGGTATAAATCAAAGTTTTTAGAGGGTCGTATTTTTAAGTAGAACATTATAAAATTGCAATAATATTTTTATTTAAATTTTGCTAAGTAACATTTTCTTAATTTTTTAAAAATTTTGCCATAATATAGTACAATTTTAGAATCAGAAGTTTAGCCCATAATATAGATATATGAATAAAAATATGGGTATACATATATTAGATTTATTATTTTTTATATAGGCAACAGTTATTAATATGAATGAATGGACGGTAAACATAAACGAACAAAAAAAAATTCAAAATGTTCTATAGGTTATAATTTATATTTTTTAAATAGACTGTATGTATAAATTTAATATTTAAAAAAAATAAAAGAAATACTTAGCGTACGTAAATAACAGAAAACAAAAAAAAATAAATGTAATACTGCGAAGAAAAATAAAAACGAATAGAAAAAAAAGAGAACAAAAAATGTTACTTTGACTGTTTTTAAATATTTTTAAAGAAAAAAAGAACTATTAAAATCTTATGATTTTAAATGAAAAAACATACCTCTGATATTTACGTACATAACAGATAGAAAAAGAAATATTAAATGCTATGCTATGAAAAGAAAGAAACGTACATCTGATATTTAGGTACATAACAGATAGAAAAAAAGAATTAAAATGTTATGCTATAAAAAGAATGAAAAAACAAGACAGTGCATAAATCAAAGTTTTTAAAGAGTTGCATTTTTAAGTAGAAATTATAAAAAAATAAAGCGGTGCGTAAAACCAAAGCTTTTAAAGGAGCGCAATTTAAATTATAAAATCACAATTTTCAATTAAATTTTGAATGTGTAACATTTTCTTAATTTTATGCTTCTTTTATGATTTTTATTTTCTAAAACTTCAACATTATATGCACAGCCAATTTTTATTGTTTTACATAAAAGGTGCGTAAAACTTACGGTGTGAAGATTTTGTAGAGAAAGCGATAGATAAAGAGACAGAATATTATTACGGATAGAGTAAAAATTTGTTTGAAAAATATAACAAAGAAAGTTTTGAAGCATTTGCTATGGCAACCATAGAAAAATATAACAAGTGTACTATATATTATAATTAGGCAAATGTATCAGATCAGTGTAGTTTAGTTTCAAAATTATAAAGTTTGATACTGTATTTTTTCGAAGCGAAAATTTTTGATACTATTGGCAAAAATTTATTTACCATTGGTTTTTAATCCAACCTTTGGTTTTTTAATCCAAAGCTTGACAAAGAAATTTACAAGAGATGAGATTTATTAAATAATCATTTTTATTACATTTTTGAAAGAAACTACTTCACAGCATCATTGAGGTTTTTCATTATTTAAAACACTTTAGCAATAAATTTTACATTTATCAATATCTAAATATAATACATATAAGTATTTGAATAAATTTACTAAAATTAAATTGTTCATAAAACTGAGGAAACTTTCACAAAAGCTTTATTTTTCTACTTATACCCTTTAATAAGGCTTTTTTACTATTTATTTAATAATTTAAAGTTTTATTACCAGAGATACGAATCTTTAACTCAAAGTATTATCAAGAGACGCAAACCGTTAATTAAAAATATAAATAAATTTAGTAAATATTATTACCAGAGACTAAATTTTCCACTAGAATTATTGTCAGAGACACAAACCGTTCATTAAAAGTGAGTACAGTCAAAAAAGGAAAAGTACACACTAACTTAAAAAACACATTTTCAATCAAAATAAATTCAGCAAATTTTTAATTTTTAATTTTCACCGCCACATCCATTAAGAACTGGTCGCAGCGGTAAATTAAAAATAAATTATTAATCTTCTGTTGGCGTTTTCAATCTTTGTTTTGGAAAAAAAAAATAAAAATAGGTACTCTTAATAAAATTAAAGCGCCTGAAAGTGAAAAAGTGAGAGTGAGCAAAGTTTATAGTAAACCTCATATTTATTAGAAAAAAATAATAGGCCGATTTTATTCTTGATTTTGTTTTCATTAGTATAAAAGCTGGTGCTTCGTAAAAGACTTTAAAATAGTTTTGTTTATTTAGGTTGAAATTTAGATTTTTAAGCTAAATTTTCGGTAGAACTGGTATAACATAAAATATTCGAAATTTTTTTATTAATATAAAATTAGGCAGACTTAAATAATTATATTTCATAACAGAAGTCAGAAACTTACTAAATATTATAGAAACGGATATTTTTCTTAAAAAAAAAAAGAAAAAAATTACATAGAAAATGTCATTTTAGACGCCTTCTCTCACAAAAGATTCATAATTTTGTACTAATTTATTATTAGACCATTAATAATATTGTTAGCCATGGAAAAAAATAAGATTTGTTAATCAGATCAGATAATATAATACCTGAAATTAATGATTGAATTTCTGATAATATACACAATATAATGATTATGGTTTAATTCACAAAGATAAAAAAATTTTGTAAATGCATAAAATATATGAATGATAATTTTTACATTTTACACCAGATTTTACAGAAGATTCTGGTTTTCACTAAATTCTTTTAGCTATGACACAAATCAAATATTTCTGTGCTTTAAAATTTTTAAAACTAGCCAGTTTTAGCTGGCCCGTTTGAAAAAAAATTAGTACAAATTTTTGTATGAATTTGTACATCTCTATGTAGTCTCTGATAATACCAATTCACACAAGATATTAAATATCATACAGATATTAATACCAGACACACAAGATGTAAAAAAAAAAAATTTTATTTCTATAATAAACCACTCACACTGAATGTAAACTAAACTGGCAAAGATGATATTTCTGTATATTTATTTAATAATTTAAAATTTTATTATCAGAGACACAAATCTTGGACTAAAAGTCTTATCAGAGACACAAATGTTTACTTTTTAAAAAGTACTTTCGACACAAAATTTAAAGCAAATTTTTAATTTTTAAATTTGACCGCCACATCCATTATGAACTGGTCGCAGCGGTAAATTAAAAATAAATTATTAATCTTCTGCTGGCAGTTTTCAAATGACTCTTTGTTTTGAAAAAAATAAAAATACTCTTAATAAAATTAAAAGACCTGAAAGTGAAAAGAGCAAAGTTTATAGTAAGCCTTATATTTATAAGAAAAAAAATAATAGGCCGATTTTATTCTTGATTTTGTTTTCACTATTATAAAAGCTGGTAAAAGTTTCGCAACCGACTTTAAAGTAGTTTTGTTTATTTAGGTTGGAATTTTGATTTTTTAAGCTGAATTTTTGATATAACATAAAATATTCGAATTTTTTTTATTAATATAAAATTCGGCAGACTTAGCTAATTATATTTCATAACAGAAATCAGAAACTTACTAAATATTTTAGAAATGGATATTTTTCTTAAAAAAAAGAGAAAAAATAACATAGGAAATATCATTTTAGATGCCTTCTCTCAAAATAGATTCATAATTTTGTACTAATTTATTATTAGACCATTAAATTAAAAAGCTGTCGAAAACGACCCACACAAAAAAAAAAGGCCCCGAAAATTTATGAAATTACATTATCAGAGACATGAATCTTTTATTAAATATACTAAAGACCTCTTCCAAAGTACATTTAAATAAAATAAATTCAGCAAATTTTTTTCAAGCAAAAAAAAAAATAAACGCAAAAGACTTGAAAGTAGTTTTGGTAATTAAAGTAATTCGCGAAGAAAACAACTGTTTTTATCGACATAAAAATTTTTTTTTTAAACTAAAGAAAAATAGAGAGTCTGGTAAAATTTTAACAAATATTAAAATTATTTCGATTATTGGGATTATTTTAAATGTAACAAAAATAAAAATGTCGTAGCGGTTGGTGTTGGTTGGCTTTTCGCCGGTTTTTATTGTGCACTTTATACATGTGTTTCAAACAATTTTTGAGATATCGGCACGAACTTTTACCCTGAATGTGTTTAGCTTGGACCATTTTTTCTCAATGATTAAAAAACTGTCAAAAATTACCGCCACGAAAAAACGGCGTGAAAAAATTAATAAACTGTTCCTAACATTTTTAATTTTATGTGTTCAGATTTGTTTTATGTTTTTTTCTATTACATCAAGTAAGTAAGTGATACCAAAGTTTTTTTAATGGTGCTGATGTAAAAATGAAATTTTTAGGTAGTTTATTAAGGGAGTCAGTATGATACCGCAAATGTTTTTGAATCTATAGAAATTGTGCAATTGCACAGGGGATTTTCTAGTAGTTCTAGAAATTATAAAATTCACCCAAATTATTTTAAAATACTAAAATATTAAAAAAATACAATAGTACAGCAGAGTGACAGGCTTTGAACATATTAACGGTTCGTACGGGTATCTAAGAGTTGACAAAGGCAACTGTATTCTTCCTCGTTTTTACTATATTCGACATACACTTATATATATAAGAAATGAAATAGCTGTCATCTAGACAGATAGTAATTTGACACACTAACAAGATTGTAATATGGTCTTATCTATCTTGTCTGGCTATTGGGCAACAATCATTTGTAAAACGAATCAAAATTTTTTTATCCTATAAAAATACTGAACATATTAATTTAACCTCCAATTTAATAATTTTGTACCAATATACCCAAATATGTACTTCATATTATTTATTTTTTTCCAGCCTAATTCTACGATTTTAAATTTTACTTCAATTTCAAAACTTTTGAAAAGTTTCAACAACAAAAACAAAAATATTTGGTTTAAGCATAACACTTTAATAGAATAATTTTTTTTTCTCTTATGTATATATTATGCTTCCTTTTTTGCTTGTCAAAGAAAACTCCATTTTCCATTTATTTTAAATTCTGTAATCCTATTCGTTTTTTTTTGTTTTAATCTACTCTTAGTTACAAAAAAAAAAAAAGTTAACAAAACAATGTTACAAATGTAAAAAAAAATTATACAAAATCAATTCTGAAAATTGAAACATAAAAAAAAAAAAAAACAAAAAAGGAATTGAAAAACCAAAAATTGATAAAATGGAAATACATTTGAATAATTGATTATAATTAATAAAAACTCAATATTGAATTTATCAATTCAGCGAATGTATAAAGAGGGAATATAGTAAAACTCAATTAGCCAATCAGTCAATTCACAACAAAAAAAAAACAAAAAAACAAAAAAGTCAGTTTTTTTTATTACACTGGTTTTTTTTTATCCGCGTGTTCAATTGAGTAAAAATGTGTGTAGTCAACAACAAAAAAAAAATATGTATAACAAAAACATAAAATACAAATAGTCAATTCAGTTCTTTTTATTCAAATCGACCAGAATTTAAATCGAAATCCATTATGATTCATTTATTTTGAGAATAAACAATTTTTTTTTTTCTTTAACGAAACTTTTAGTACATGGAACTTAAAAACTTGAATTAATTAATTTTGAAATTGAACTGTTATAGAAATATTATATAAATTTTAAAGATAATCATATACCTAGTTATCATAATTTAATTTGTTTTTTGTTTTTGAACATAACACTGTGACAGACAGAATATCTATCATATATACATCTTTTTATATACTTTTATAAAGTTCATTACCAACACTGTTCTAACTAAAATAATGCATGTACAGTTTTTAAATCAAAATCTGTGTACATTTGACATTTAAATAAAAATTGTATTTTGATATTTATTTTTGACATCTTGGCAGATAATGGCCTCATATATATGTATGTATATATTTAAAAGGTAAAATTAAATTAAATTAAATTTATTTCAGCAGTATTAAGCATAATTATTTAAATATATAAAAAAAAAATTTATTTAACACTTTGTTTCACAAATCTTTTGACAATCAAATAATCTACTAAAACAAAACCGTTAACATTAACAAAGTTCGATAAGTTTTCGGTGTCCTTCGGTAAAATTCTTTCCAATTTGACAGAAATAATTTATATTTTGTATCCGTAAAGCGTTTTTTTATATAAAATTATCTAACTTGGAAACTATTTAATTCTGACATTAAACCAAATTGAATTTTATTGATAAGATAAAATGATTTTTGGTTTTTTGAATAACATAAAAATAATTTTTTTTAACTCAATTCAAAAATAAGAAAAAAAAAAAACATATAAAATATAAATTTAAAAAAAAAAGAAACATATTCTTCTTCTATTATTCTGAATCCTCCTAGTGCTAAATCATTTTCACTAACTCTAATAGTTTTAATCCGAAACATTTAAGAAAATTTTATTAAAAAAAAAAAAAATAATTTCAATAATTCATTAAGTTTTACAAAAACAATTTTAGACTTATATTCCATTCAACTAAAATCCAAATTTATGAATTATATCGTTAAGTTTTTTATTGATTTCCGAAGTAAATTAAAAAAATTAAATTTTACAATTTTTTTTTTTTTATATATTTTTTAATTGTTTTGCAGTTATAATTAAAAACAGTAATACTTAATAAAATGGAATTTAAAGACCGCAAATTAATTATTTACAGAAATAACATATTTTGAAAGAAAGAGAGGAAAAAAAAAATTGAATTTAAAAATAGACGAAAAAAGACAACAAAATGGGCGCTTTATTCAGTCGGTTTTATGATCAATTTATTAAAAAGAAAATTTAATTTTGCATATAAGTACATATGTATAAATTTTTTTTTTTTAATCGAAAGTAAATATTCTTAACGTTTTTTGTTGGAAAAATTGTAGAGGAAATTATTTTTATATTTTTTTAAGCTAAATTAGAGCTTATAAAATTACTTAGATATTGATTTTAAGATTTAATTTTTTACTTGAAAATGCAAACTATTTTGCGAAAATGCAAACCTACCAAGCTGTAATTAAACATAAAGTATTTTATAAATAATTGCATAATCAGATTTTAATAAAGGAAACAGAAGAATAAAATTGAATAGTGATCATATTGTTCTACAGAAAAAATAAGCTATTAGTAAAATTAAAGATTTATTTATTTCTTATCATTTTTTGATACATAATTATATCTTGATACAGTTTTCATAACAAGTTTATATGGTAACTCTAAGTTGAATTTTGATTAATAAAACCTTCATAATTTTCAGATTAAAAATTTAGCCAAAAAATTTTGAATAAGATTTTGTAAATTATGGTATAGAACGGAAATCATTTACGATCTCAAATCAAAATTCTTTTATTTAAAATTAAATTTAAAACGCAAAATCAAGATGTGAAATCTTTAAAACCCTTCTTTTTTTTTTTTTTTTGTTTTCTTCTTTTACATTTTTCAAACATACTTTAGATTTTTATCTTTAGAAATTTATATATATTAAAAATCGTAAGATTGAAAAAAAAACATAAAATTTTTATTATATTGAGTGCAATATGTTATAAACCACTTATATACCTACTACACAATACACCTTTTATTATAATCAAGTGGATTAAATATAGAATTTATTTTAAGGACAACTATGTTGTTAAGCGTGCAAACATTCGCAGGAAAGGTATGAAAGAAAACACTTCAGAATTATTATTTATAATATATATACGAGTATGAAACAAAAGAAATTCAAACATTTTTTTTTAAGTTAATACGAATTAATTTTCGAATAATTTTTTTTCTTTTTTCGTTAATTCAATATAAAAAAAAAAAAAAATAAGAAATTTAAATAATTATATACTTAATTTTATTCTTACTTAAAGTTAAATGTAATATTATAAACAATTTATAATTGATGGGAAAAATTTATCGTTATTTGAACAATTTAATTGAAAGTACAATGTACCAATAAATGTTTTCCTTATATTTCATAAAAACTTAGTAAAGTTTTATTTACAACATTCTTAATCTTAAAAAATCTAGTTTTAAACCATATATTTGGATTTTGTTTCTCACTATAAAGCTTATTTTTCTCATTGAGATATGCATGTCGAACATCTATAAAGCATATTATAATGTATATTCTACCTAAATTGGAGGACAATTATCGCATATTTGGTTTGGCGCTCCATAAACTTGATTTAGTTATTTTGATAATATAGTCATAAGGCCTATCATAAAGCTGTCATGCTAATAATTCGTGTGATGACAATTGGTCTGTCAAAGTTTAAAATCGTTATGAGAACTAATTTTTGTTAGAGTTGCTAAAATGTAAATAACATTCTAACATGTAAATGTATACATTTTCTTGCAGAAGGTTATTTGAATTGAATCATTCATAAGAAGTTTTTTTTTGCAAAGAAAAGGTATTCTTACATAAGTCTTAATGTCATACAAATAGTATTTAACTAACGTCATTTAAAAATTGTTTGAACATTTTACGTAAATTAGTTAAAACCCCATGGCAAATTAAGAACTCCTCAATAACGAAAAATGTAAAGGTCGGTAACAAGAAGAAAAGGTAACTGATATAAAGAAAGATTTCAATGCCATTCAAAACAGTTTTATACGTAATTCAGAGAGTACACTAGAAAATAACAACGCTGCGAGCCATTGGCTTTAATAAACTACTTTACAAACACAAACTAAATTGTCTAAAATGTAAATTTAAAACTCTTATTTACTTTAATGTTAAAACAAAAATTAAAAATTAAATCGTAAATTTTTAAATTATTAACAATATTTCAAGGTGTTGCTTTATTAAAATCATTTCTTACTTGCCTTTAATAATGATCAGAATAATTTAATAAAGATCAGATAATGATCAGAATGATTTACTTTTACCAGTTTTACCATTTCAATTTTATGTAAATATTTATTTATTTATTTATATCCAGATACCGTCGTACATAAATGTGCCAGGTAGTTTTAACCCCTGTTTCCGTGGGGTAGTTTTAACCCCTGTTTCCTAGTAGGAATGTAGGGTGTACGAGATATTATGATATATAAAGTATTTATATATTGCGATATATGAATATATTTTTTTTTTATTATATTATAATTATTGTACCCAGCCGGGAATCGAACCCGAGACCCCTCATTCCCTTTTATGTAAATACCTTGATATTGAACTTGTACAAGTTCGATAGATCGATTCGAGACTAGAGTATAGCTGTCATACAATATCTTCTTTGTAGGAGCATAACTCAGTCTGTCAAACAATTTTTCATGAGTTTTTTTTTTTAAACAGATTGACGTTTTAACCATCAACAGATAAACGGTTTTTATTTTATAATTATTGGTTAAAATTGGTTTAAATTGGTTCACATTTGGCATTGTATAACATTGAGCATAGCCATACGTTGGAATATTAAAATAAATAAATAAAATAATAATTAAATTAAATTAAATTTTCTTATCTATTAACTTCTTTATATATACTTAAAATATTTTTTAAATTTTTGTTTTTTCAAAAAAAAAAAAAGAAACCTAGTAAATTTTAAGTTATTTTCATTTCTGCTTTCAAAATTTTCAATAAATTATTAGCTAACGATACAATCAAAAACATAATTAACTTTAACTTCAAATTGAAATTTCTACCCAAAAACAGATCAAATCAAATAAAATATTTATGTACCTATGTTATATATAGGTATATTGCAAGCATTGAAAATAATCCCTTACAATTCCAAAAAAAAAAAATAAATAAAAAATAAAAGTAATATTAAAATATATATGTGCATAATATGTAAAATAAATTCATAACAAATCACTTAAAAAAAATTCATATGCTATTAAATATTAAATTACCATTTTAGATATATGTATATACTAAATATACCCATACCATAACCATTTATTTATTCATCTAAAATAGTTATAGAATATATAATATATCAAAAAAATGAAATATTAATATCTCAATATAATAATACTATGTATACACTGTAACAAACCACCAACAAAATTAGTTACAAATGACCAGACATTTTTATTTAAACCACATAAAGTTTTCATTTCTTTTTCATTCAAATTTTCTAAACCAACCCAATACAATTCTCTCATCTCTACTTTTATTTCAAATTGCCAAAAATTCATTTTTTTTTAAAAAGAAAATTAATAAATAACTAAATACTAACTATATATATGTAAATTCAAAACAAAATTATTGAGTTGAATTCAATATCGGATTATAAATGTTGTGATATGATGTGATGATGATAAAATGATAAGAGTACCTATATATCATAATATGACCCATCAATAAACATGATATGATCAATGATGAAAAAAAATGAAAAATATTATGCAGAAAATATTATTGCAAGTCAATATTATGTATATAGAGGTACTAAATAATATAATATGGCTTTACTATATATATATATATAATATCGTATAAAGCACCTTTCGTTGTTGTTGTTGTATTCAGTATAGAATTAAAATGGTATGAAAAGTATATTGTACGAGTTGTACCTATCCTAATATTTTAGTGGGTATTTGGTATAGTATGATATTCTTTTTATTTTTATATTTTTGATTTTTTTTTTTTTGTGTTGTGCCAAATCAATTTTAGGAAAAATTAATCTAATATCCGGCTTCATATACGAATTATAACCACCACTAAAAAAATTTTTTTTAAGTTTTTTGGCCTAAATTTTCAAATAAAATACCACTTAGTCTTCTTTATATTTTTATGATGCGTTTTATTATTTTTCTTTTTTTTTAAAGTTAAACTTAACATAAAGTTATTCATACATATAAGTATGCATATATATATATGTATACACAATACTATGTTAATGTAATTTTATATATGTAGGTATATAACTATAAAAATGTTATAACCCCAATTTGAATTTATTTTTGAGTTTAAACATTTTTTTTTTGTTTTTTTTTTTTTTGTTTTTGTTTTTTTTGTTATGTATATGGGTAAATGCAATAGAAATTATTGGTGCATTATTTTGCATGAAAAATCCTTTAATCTGTTTTAGAATCGTATAGAATGTGTCTATTTTATGCGTATATGTATGAAATTTTGAATTGTGAAAGCCGACAAGAAAATTTGATTGTGGGTGATTTTAAATATGTCATAAAAAAAAAAAAAACTAACTTTTCTAATGCGCTCATTATCTTTTTATAGAGTAAATTATATATGTATATATATATAATATACTCTATGTTTTATATTAGTAATTTTATTGTTATTTCTGCAACATTTTAGTAATAGTTGTATATAACTTTGTTATATTGTAAAATATTCCAATTTAAAAGTGAACATATTTTAGGATACCATATTCTAAGTATTATATAGATATTAGTAAGTATCAGTATAGAGTTTATTAGATAATAATTGTTGAAAGTGCATTATTATGACCAATTATAAGAGGTTAAAAATGAATTCAATATTCCGTCAGTTTTGATACTTTTAAACATAACAAAAAATGAAAAACCAACAGGAAAAAATGATGATAAAAAAAGGATGTTTTTAATTGAAAAATATGCAAATGGATTTAGAAAATTATTAGAAAATTGGTTTAAAATGTTATGGAATATACAAGTGATGATCATAAAAATAACAAAATAAAAAAAAAAACATAATATTATTCAATATTATTGTATATCTAACTAAATATTTTTTTTTTTTTTATGGTAGATACAATATTTGTCATGAATAAAATTGAGTTTTGGTATTTTTTGCACAAAAATATCAAAGTATATTCATTTGATAATGAATTTTATAAAAAAAAAAAAAAAGAAAAAAGTACCTATGTATAAAAATAACAAAATTAAATTTAAAAAATGAAAGTGCCTATTTAATGAAGAAGGTGTATATATATGAGATGCAAATATTAAAATTTAGAAAATTGTAAAATGTTATTACCAAAAATTATATTTTTTTTTTTAGAATTTTATTCTGTTTTGGTTTAAGTTTTGGTTAATTTTGATATTTTTTGTATTTTTATTTTCATTTTAAGAATTCGTACAAAATTAATTCCAATATTATGTATTTGAATTTTATGGAAATATCAAAAAGAAAAAAAATATTTATATATATGTGTGATAAATTGAAATAATTAGAATAAGAAAAGTATAGAAATGGTAAAATTATTGAAATATGAATATGAATTTTATAAAAATATAGAAAAACTCATGTATAGATAATAAAATAGATAATAAAAATAACAATATATAAAAATAATAAAAATAATAAGATAATAAAAACATAGAATTAAAGAAATTGAATTCATCTTCACGAACAATTATAAATGCGTCCTAAATATGATGTAGCTGGCCAATCTGATCTACTACTCTAAGGTTAAGCAAAAGTGAAAGCAAAAAAAAACAAAAAAAAAATAATGTGAAATTAAAATATATAAATATAACAAAATGAACGAAAGAAATAAAATTGAACTATAGATTTGAAATTTTTAGAAAGGAGAACATGAAATAAATTAAATACCAAATAGAAAACTCTAAAGAAAAAACAAGAAAGAGTCAAGTGTGTCATAAGTTATGCTGTTACCATAAAATTTACCCAACAAATAATTTTACAATTTTACAAAATTTCAGACGTTTAACTTAATTAAGTATGACAGTACTCATATATGATAGCTATTTAAACCCGTTGTCCTACCAGAACCAACCAAATTTTACAGATGTTATATTGTCATAAAATTTAATCACCTTTTAGAAAATTTCCTATGTCTAGTTTTATTAAGTATTGAGATATGAGAATATAAATTTTGCAGTTACACGAATCTGTTGTGTTACAGTAATTAAATTTTGCAGAAGTAAAAACTTCTATAAAAACTAACTTTCTTTTCAAACAAAATTTCAGATACTTAGCTTCAATAATATACTGAGTTATTTCCATATATAAAAAAAAACTTCTATGGCAACTACTCGAATGTAGTGCTCTAGAGTATAGCTTTTAACAAAATTTCAGATAAGCTAAACTATTTTCATATTAAAAAAATTGCTTTTATATAATAATGTATACAAGTTGAATGAAGCAGCATATATATATTTTTTCACATTTATCTATAGTCTATTATCTATAGTAGTTTAAATTGTCACAAATGTAGTGTAAAAATTATTATACCCTTGGGTTTATCTTCATATCTGTATAAAATGCGAGTTAGTAATTTAATTGTAAAACTAATCTTGAAGTTTCGGAATTTTAAAATTGAAAAATATTTAGTCAGGTTTTCGCAGAACTTTAATTTATTCAGAAAAAATCCAAATTCAGATTTAAATAATCGGGAGGGCTGTCGCCTCCAAACCCCCGCTAAACAGATTATTTATAAATACTAAATTTGTAACTAATTCTAAAATCCCTCCTAATTATTTTTTTTTCACATACTTACATATTTTAAAATCAAAGAATTCGAAATTTTCAGGTTTTCAGGATTTTTTATAACATACCCAATTTTTGCCACAAAATTTAAATTCGAGTTTTTTTTTTGGGATTATTGTTTCGAAATTTTTTGTGTCCGGGAGTTTTTTTTCAGTAACAGTAAACCCTTTAATAAATTGTTAAAAATAGGAATTCTGATACCCTGAAATTTATTTTTTCCGAATTTAAAAATTTCTGATTTTTTTTTTTAAATTAAATTTGTCTGAGGGGGCCTCGGTGGCCTAGTGGGTAAGAGCGTATAAAATACGCTGCAAACACCGAGGGAGTGTGGGTTCGAATCCCACGCACGTCGTAAGAGTTATTCCCCCTTACGACATTTACAGCCACGCCTGAACAGGAAAGGCTGTGTAATTTCCTGTCCTCATTTATGTGGCAGAGAAATGCATTAAAACAAAAAAAAAAAAAAAATTGTCTGATATATGAGGATAATGATATATCCTTATTAAATTTATATCTAGACATTTTTTTATAATGAAATAAAATTAAAAATATTTAAATTCATAATTTAATTTTCCTAATTAAGTTTTGTAAAAAAAAAAAAGAAAAACAATAATTTTAATAAAAATTTAATTTTATAATATTTATTTTTTTCTTTTTAGTTGAGTCCTGCCGGAGCAGGCAGAGGTATGTTTTGTTATCATTGTCCACCAACTTTACATCCAGCTGGACCACATCCACCAAGATTACCAACATTGGAATATCCATTTGCGCCAACACATCCATGTAAGTTAACCATATTTTTTTTTTTTTAAATTTATATACACACATACGTACACGATTGAATATGTAAATAATTTGTTTTTTTTTTTTGCAATTAAGGACCCTTCTAAATCTATACTAAATATTAACACATGTAAATAAATAAAATTTATTATAACTTCAATATTATAAAGAAATCTTATTAAATAATTTAGAAAGGGAAAATAATTTTTTTTTTTTTGTAACAACATTTGCACAACTACTACCAGTAACAACAACAAAAACTATATATAAAATGAACAAAAAAGAAAAAAAAGTATCTTTTTTCCTTATTATTATTGTTTATTTTATTTTTTTTTTTTTTTAATATTATATTATTTTATTAAGAGTATAGATAATATTTTATTTAACTAAAAACTATATATGCTAATATAATTATCGATTAAAAGCTAAAGATAATAATAAATAAAATAAAAACCGAACCGAATTAAAAAGAAATATGTACATACTACATATATAGATATACGATATAAAAAATGATAAAAAAATAGATAATATTATATAGAATTCCAAAAGATCATTTTCAATCTTGATAAAACACAACCATTAACAACCAGGATAACATAAGGATTTTTCATTTTTATTTTTATTTTGTTTTTATGATAATTGAATATAATTCATTTGAAGACATATACTACACCAAACCAACAAACAAATATAATTTATATGCCGAAAGGACGAAGTATAAAGGACTTACTTAATTCATTCAGAGGATAAATGTTATATTGTTAAAGTATTAAGTTTTAATAATGTTTACGGCACCAGGCTTAAATCAATTTTTGTTTTTTTTTTTTATGTTTTTCTTCTTATTTTGTTTTTTTTTTTTGTGTTGAAGGGAAATAAAAACAAAAAAAAAATGTTCTAGTCAGTTTTTTTTTTTTTTGGTTAAATTTAAGTAATTTTATATTTACAATAATACATGTATGTACTTATTTAAATATACCCATATGTATTTTTTATTTTTTGTATATAAAAGATACATGCAAGTTATTCGGTCATGTATTACCGAATTATCAAATCAAAAAGATATCAAGTTTCTTTTCTTCAACAAACAAAAGTTATAACTTGATTAATAAATTTTTGTATGATGGAAAAAAAATAAATAATAAATGAGAAAAAAAAAAAATATTTTTATATTTATTTATTTTTTAACATTGCATAATTGGTATGTATATATATGTATGTGTACATATTATATTTTGATAAAAAAAAAAAGAACAAAAAATTTTGTACTATATTTTTGGAAAGAAGAAAATAATATCAATTGTAAAATTGTTCTAATAATGTGTCTCAGGAAGAAATTTCGAAATGAAATGATTTAAATTCATCGTATTATTAAATTTTAGAAAAAATGATCAGATCAAGTCTTCGGAATAAAATAGTTAATAATTTTCAAAAGTTTGGATGGAGAAGAGAGATGCATTTTTCAAAGTACGAAACCTTGCATTTAAACATTCACCTCGGCAAAATTTCTTTAAAATTAACCACAAAAATTATTGCTCCAACATCATATTTTTAAATCAGCTTTTTTAAAATAAAGAAATAAATCTAATAAGACAAAATGTAAATAGGACACACATTAAGAAGAACATTAAAAATCACTTTGTAGATTATCCTGGAAGGAAGTGGATTCCTTAAGCTTTCTGTAGATGTAGTTGTCACCTGACGTAAATTTGACGTGTTTTTGAAGCTAAAGATTTTCACATTTCCTAGGATAATGCAAAAATAACCATATTGAACAGAGTAAAATGTTGATAATTACTTACAACCATATATTCCTGAAGAAAGTAATCAAAAATAAAAAACATCCGCTTTTTTTTAATTGTATAGCAAAGTTAATTACGCAAGAAAACATTCTCTGAACTTATTAAAATATTCCTTAAAGAAAAAATTCTCATCAGTAACTATTAAAACAAAATATACACAGAATGTCATGTACATATTTTCAATTTTCGAAATTCGTATCTCTAACAACTTTTCATTTTACATGTTATCTTATTTATTTATTTTCCTAAAAAAAATTTGAAATTTTTACGCAAAAAGTAAAATAAATTATTTTCTATTAAATTGAAATATTCTTTAAAATAAAAACAAAACCATACACCAAAACTTAATAAAATAAACAAAAAAACATTTTACTTTAATTTAATCCATAATCAGATCAAAACTGAAAATTCACTAAAATTACTTTAGAAAAAGAAAAAAATTATAAGGAAAAATTGTAGCAATGCTTTATATATTAAAGAAAATTTCATTATCCTATTATCGCACGGTACTCAATATTTTTTTTTTTCTTTTGAATCACATAAGTTTTATTGAATATTACTGTAAAGAAAGAAAGAGAAAGAAAAAATTGATGAAAATAGAAAATGTATTTTGTATAAATTTTTCTCAGTAAATGAATATACATATACATTTAATGTACCTTATACGTATATTTCATATGAAATTCTAAGGTTGTCAATTGTATTAAATTCTAAGGTTGTCAACTGATGAGAAAAAATATTTTAGATTAGTTTACCAACTGGGTGTTAATTTAAACACGATTTAAATACTAAAAGAAACAAACACTAAAGAGAAATAAAAATTTGGTTAAAAAATTTAAGAAGAGGCCAAAAATTTACAAAAATGCGAATATACAAATGTGGAAGCACAAAAAAAGTCAAGTGTACTGAAATTATGTAACCATAAAACTTTAACCAAAGATTACGTCAATAACTGTCAGATTTACAAAAAAAAGTTTTAAAAAATCAACTCTAGAAAGACGTACTACGTTTGATTTAGTTACTAAAACTATAGGTTACTTTTAAATAAGAAAAAAGTATTTTTAAATTTTATATAAGGAAACGGAAATTAAATGTGGTATAATGGTTTAATGGATCGAATTAACCAATCTTTTCTAAATTAACATAAAAAAAACATCGAAAAACATCGAAAAATCAATTAGAAATAATTTATTCATTTTTCGAAATTGGTTTTGACTTTATTTATAAATATAACATTTGATTTAGAGTTTAACTAATTTATCATGTCAAATAACATTTAATATTTTGATACTATTACAATACTTTCAACCATCATTTCTAAACCCTATAGTCATACAATATGAAAAGAGTATTGATACATAATATTATTATCAAGTATATAACATTATTAATAGTCAATAGATAATCTTGATTTTTTTTACCACGTACGTTTCTATTGCATGAATGCATGTACTTACATACATACATACATATACACTTAAATATATGAAATTTGATTCGAATATTGAATTTTATTTTGTTTTTTTTTTTTTGATCAATTTTCTTTAGTTGTTAATAATGCATGTCTGTACATAATATTTATATATAAACATATATATATTAAAATTAAATAACTACTATTGGATAGAAAAACTTTTCTTTATTTATCTTGTTTTAATTTTTTTTTTTTTTTTTGTTATATTTTTGTTATTTTAAACCAAATTAGAGACTCATCTGTCACCCATCGCATTCAGAAATTTTCTAACCATATTGATTGAATTTACTCCAGGATAAAACTTTTATCCTGTAAATTTTCTATGTTTTATGTTTCTTTTTCTCTTATTTTTCTGTTTTTTTTTTTTTTTTTTATATAAAAACAGAAAAAAAAAAACAAAATAACTGTACAACACGATGATCAGAACTGTTGAAATATTTCTATAGATTTAAGTATAACAAATCAAATTTGTGTTTTATAGAAGAGTGAGATAGAAAATTATTTGAAAAAGATAGATGTTAAAAATAGTTCTACTTTTATTAGATTAAAAAAGAAAAATTATCATTTCTTTTTATTTTTGTTGAAATTTATTTTTGTTCTGTGTTTTGATAGTCTGTCCAATTCTGTATGATTCATTTTTAAAAAATTAAAAAAAAACTTTGACAAAGTGAAATTATTTTGTGGAACTTTTTTGGTAAATATTAATTAAATAATATAATGTAGTTTTAATTTAATAACTCTCAAAATCATATAAAATTATTGCTTTTCTTATTAAATAATTTCTTTAAAAAGTTTCTGTCCTATATTTTTATTAATATTTTACTATACCACAATATTTAAATAAACGTATTCAAATTTTTATATCGAACACAACCAAAAATTTTAATTTGTATATGGCTTCTAACCTACAAATAGATTATTTTTATGCCTGGCAAATTTTTAATTTTTACTAAAAGTATGTTTATTATTTTATTAATTTGCCAAGTCTTAAGTACAGGTGATTTGTAACTGACATCCTTGAAATAAGATATATGTATGTGTTCTCACTTGTGTCTGCTGAAATTCCCTCTTATTCTCGCTTTAAAAAAATTAAGTTGTACGCCTGACAGAAATTACATATAAGTTAAAAATAAATGTTTTTACTTCTAGATGTGTCAAAAATTTTATATTTTTTTTCGGTTAAAATTCGTATTTCAATAAAATTTATTTATTTTTTATTTCTATTAATATTACAAATCACATAGAATAATGCAATATTACTAAAGCATAAGCTATTAAGCCGAATGTAGGTTAAATACAATTATTAACTTATATACAGTAATAGTATTTGTTTTGTTTATAATATATTATATAGAGTATTTCGGGATAAACCTGCCATAGAACAAAATATTATTTTGGGATTCAAAACAAAAAAAAAGTTCTTTTAGTGATGGGGTCTATTGTAAGTTGTTGGAAAGATATAGGGTCTTATAAATTTTTTCACAATTTATTTCACTACTGTACTTTTTCAGTAGTTTTCCTTATAAATTACAAACATTTGTTATCTGTAAAGAATTTGAAACCGCACTCCCTCAGTTAATACGTTTAATCACATGCACATGTTTAACCATACGGCTACCAACTACCCGATCCTTACTAATTAAAAAGTTTATTTTATTTATTTATTTATATTAATATTACATACATACAATGTAATGCAATATTATTGAACCATCGGCTACCAAGGCCATTATAGGTTTTTATACTATTATTAAATTATATACTAATATTATTTATTTTGTTTATATTATATACTATATATTTACATTATATTTGGTCGTAAGGGGGGTATGTAAAGAAAAACACTTACGACCTGTGCAGGGATCGAACCCACACTCCTTCGGTTAATAAGCCACGCGCCTACCCACTAGGCTACCGAAGCCCCTAATATTATTTATTTTATTTATATTATATACTATATATTTACATTATATTTGGTCGTAAGGGGAGTATGTAAAGAAAAAAACACTTACGACCTCTGCAGGGATCGAACCCACACTTCTTCGGTTAATACGCCACACGCCTACCCACTAGGCTACCGAAGCCCCATAAAAAGTTTTAGGACGTTTTTTTTTTTAAATAATTTGCATACCTATAGGCGAATTCATTTTATATCTTTGAAAATGACACCTTATGATTGGTAATAATAGTTTTTTACTGTGTAGCATATAATTCAAAATTAATTGTAATATTGTAATAACTATGAAAAATTTAACTTACTTTTAATTATTCATTATTCTATGGACTTTTTTTATCTTTTAACTTGTATTTGATAATATATTGACAGAATATTTTAAAATTATGTCCAATTTATACACATCATACTATATTTAAACTATATAAACCATATTAATACTATATTCATAGAAAATCTATAAATTCAAATAGATAAGAAAATGACAAAAAAGAAAAATTTATAATAAAAATCCAAAATCGGATAAGTAGATTTATTCTTGTTAGTGAAATTTAACTTTTCTAATTTCATCAAATAAATCTAGAGAATGTTCTTATACAGTTATAATACTTATAATCTAAACATATATAATAATCCATAGATAGGTATTTTCATATACTAAATGATAATAGTATATGAATCCACCATGTTTTTTGTTTTTATGCATTTACTCCTTCACATAATATAAGTTAATATAAGTAAATGAATGTCACATGTGGAAAATTTTTCATATTTATTTGGGTTCCATATATAATGTTATGTCCTTTTTTTTTTATATTTTTATCTCATTCGGATTCATCCGTAAATAGCAATAAATGATGTGTGAATATTCTATTCTGATGTGTACACTATATAAAGGAGTTTATAAAACTTTTGATGTATTTATGGAGGAATTAGAATTAATTTTGTTTTTTTTTTCTTTTTCGGTTATTCTTAGTTTATGAAAAACTTAGAGGATGTCATTTTACTTTTTTGTTTTTGCATTTAGAAGGAAAATCAAAATATATATAATATACATATTTTTTTTTTGTATCTATAAGATACACGATGGTTAAATCAAATAGAATTAAAGGATAAAATTTCAAAGATTTTGGTTATTCGAATTGAATTTTTTTTTTTTTTTATTTAATTTTATTAAAAATTAAGAGAAGTTTTTCTTTCTATATATTATTGTTCTTATATTTTCTGAGATGAGATCAAATTTTTGATTTGATTGTACATATTATATGTATATACTTGTTTAGAGATAATATAATTATATATTTTTTTGGTATTATTATGTATATTTGTATTTATGTATAAAAATTTATTTTATATAGTATGGCAAAGAATATTTAATTAAGAGTATATATAGGTATCATGTTTTCTTTCGAATAAAATTATTATTATTTAGAAGCTTCGTTCAATAATATTTTGCAACATATTAAAGTCTAATTTTATATATTAAATTATTTATTATTTGAATTTATTGATTTTTAATTAAAAATAAAATATATCTCATTCATTAAAAATATGAATATTTTTATGAAAAAGAAAAACTTTCTTGTTTAGTTTTATTATTATTATTTGGGCTGATGAATTAATTTAAATTTTTAGAATTTTGTTTTTGTAAAAACAATTGTTGGAGATTTTCCACTTTTCAAGTCTGTCTTGTTGTGCATTTTTTCTATCTTAAACTTTTACGAACAAAGATTAGCAGGAATTTCTATGGGAAATTGTTTGAAAACTGTTTCGTGGAACTTAGAAACCCTATCGTACACCTAACTTTAGTGTCAACTTTAGTGTTTAGTTTAGTGTCAAATAGTATTACATATCAAATAGTATAGTGATATCAAATAAAATAGTGTCATAGCCGCCTGTAGATTAGAATCTGGGCATTGAAACTGCTCAAAATAAATTGAAAAAAGTTTTAAATTGTCTGGCACAATATTTTCCCATTCTAGTCGAACGATCATTTTATTATTAGTTATAAACTAATGAAAGATTATGTGGACAGAAATCTCTTTTGACAGTATTGATAAGGTCATAAACTTGTTTCGAATTAGATATTTCTGATGCTGAAATCTGTCTTACAAGTTCATCAGCCCTTTTTCATTCCTCTTTTTGTTCCTGTAAAAAGAAATTATTAAATAAAGAAAGAAAATGAATTGAATTAAAACATTTAAAATAATTTAAAATTGTACTAAGAAAATCAACTTTAAAAAAGACCAGATTATTCCATTGTATTTTAATAGAAAAAAAACTGGCAAGAAAGTGGATAATATTAAATTTATTAGAAAATCGTTTCTTTTTCATTTTTACCAACCGAATGGTTATTTAACACTATCACGCATACAATAATATATAACAAAAATGTAATTATACGTATATGATTCATTCGACTTTAGTTGAGTTATATAGGTTTTAAAGTGTTTATTGTTTAAAGCTCAAAAACTTTAACTAAATCTTAACAAGCAAAGTTCTATTTATAAAATAAATAACATGCTGTATAATAATGTGCTGTAAAATAAT
This sequence comes from Poecilobothrus nobilitatus, assembly GCA_947095535.1. Classification (NCBI taxonomy): domain Eukaryota; kingdom Metazoa; phylum Arthropoda; class Insecta; order Diptera; family Dolichopodidae; genus Poecilobothrus; species Poecilobothrus nobilitatus. The sequence goes on along the minus strand of OX352774.1, from coordinate 233,583,473 downwards.
AATATGCTCTTATTGTCTATAAGAGATTTTGTCTAAAAAGCAATTTTATACACTATAATTTCACTTTGCCATCAATACTCTTTAGAATAAAAAATAGTATAAAATTGTCTTAAAGGAGTATGAAGCTTCATATATAAATATATACAGCTCATCTTTATTGCATAGAAAAAAAACATCTTCATTTTAGTTTTTACAAATAATTTTAATTCTAGTAAAATCTTTTTGCATGTATCTACATATTATGTATATACATAATATAAAAATAAATATAAATATAAGAATAGAAATGACAAATACAATTAAAATCCTGATTCTTAAATCCTTTAAACTGAATTTATTTTCATTTTTTTTTCTGTTTATTTTCTTTCCAATGCACTTTTAATACTTTCAGAATAAAGCATACATATACACCTATATATACATATTATATATTATTTAAATTGTACATAAAAATATATATATAAAGAGGAGACAGACAGATTCTGTAAATAAGTTCTTAAAATAAAATTATATTTTCATCATTGGAATTCTCAGAAAATGGAATAAAGAAAAGGATAAATTGAGAAAATGGGTAAAATAAAAATTACTATATATGTATATGAAAAAAAAAAGGATAATGAACAAGAAAGTAAAAAACGGAAAGAAAAATAAAATTATTTTTTTTTTTTCTCGGACATAGATTCCATTAAAGTCACCCAAAGCAGATTAGTCCTAGATTAGAGCACTTATGAATCCTATATAAAGAAAACTACAACAACAAAAAAAGTATTTAAACCTTATAATTTATTAACAAGAGTTGAGTATGAGAAGTTAAGTTGAGTAGTTTAGTTACTTTAAAGTTAAGTGCAAGGATATTTCCTTATATATGTATATATAACACTTAAAAAAACTATAAATATAAAAAAATTGTATAGGAATTACACAATTATAAAAGAAAATCTGAAAAAATTACCGGATATAAAAGATTCTAATAATTTTAATGAATTTAAAATTTTTTTTTCTTTTAAATTTTTAAAAAAAGGAAAAGGGAAAATGTGTAAAAAAAATTTTTTAACTTAAAAATTAAAAATCCTTTAGAGTGTATTAAAACTAAATGGAAGAAAAATTAAAAAAAAAAAAAAATAAATATTATATTCAAATTGGATTAAACGTTTTTGTATTTGAAAATTTAACTTATTTAACGAAGCGGCATATAGACATCACTTAGGTAATTTCTTTTTAACCAATGTATTTATTACACTACATTTTGACATTTTTAAGCTTGAAATTTTAGAAGAATTTATTATAACAACGACTTTTCTTTGTTATTTGAAAATAAAATTAAATATTTATTTTTTAACAGTAATCATTAATATCTTTAAAAGTTGTCAAATATTTGATGAGTGAGATTTTTTCCTCGCGTTCATTAAGCTCAACTTTTCGTAATCAGACAAATACTAAGAGTAACTTACATAACTATTTTTCGCGCTATAATACCTCAGTATTAAGAAATGGAAGGTGAATTGATGTTTTGCAACCGAGAAAAGAGTAAATATTTATGCAACAATTTAAGATTTATCCTTCTATTGCATAAACATTTATGCAGTGATAAATTATTTTTTCCCACAATATGGGACTTAATTTCAATTTGCCACATTAAATGTTAATTAAAAATCATCTAAACGAATATTGTATTTTTTTTTGGCGGGATAAGAGGAAAATTACAGTGATGTTTTCTCCTTAAATTCTCAAAAATTTACTGTTCAAAAATTCATTTGTTTGGACATTTGAAAAAACATAGTCAATCGTTAAATTTTATAAAATTCTTAAAGAATCTAACAAAGAGGAAAAAACAAAATACATATAATTATTACAAACCTCTAAATTATAAAACATAATACCATAATTTGTGTTGCCAGCAAATATTAAAGCGAAATGCCAAATTTTTTTTATTACAATATATTCATACAAAACATCACTTCTCAATTTAACAAAAAAAAATTAATATCCGCATCCCTATCCCATGTTTTTTTCCTAGTCCCTAGCCTTACAGAATATAAGAAATTATAGGGTATAATTTCTTAATATTGGCTACAAAAGGAGGTGGATTTAGTGAAAAATAATCTGACAATACCAAGACGGCATAAAAATAAATGAAATAATGAATATATATTATAAGACAGAAAAGTCGTTAACAAGCTTTACAAATGTTTCTGAGCTCTACTGAATCTGTCAATGGTATATGTCAATTAACATATTTGATCTGATTTTCTTGTTTGATGTGATCGATTTATTAACTAGTTGATGGTTAAATTTTGTTAATTTGTTTTTGACGCAGAAAATGTATAAAACTTTTTCAAGGGCGATTATAACATTCAATTAGAATTCACTTCATCATACATCAGTTGTCATTTTTAAATATTCAAAATACTCGCAATTTTGTGAATATTTTTCTTCATTGTAAACATGATTAAAACATGATTTTCTTTTTTTTTTTAAATATTTAAAAAGGCCGATATTTTTTTTTAAGAACAACTCCTTAATGTTTATCCTGTAAACAATATTTACAATATAAATAAATAGGTACTCCCAATTGAAATGTAATTATCTTTGAACATCTGTCTTTTAATCCTTATTAAATTCACCACTATTTTACACCTAAAAATCTTGTTTTGTTTGTTTTTTTTTTTGTTTTTACTTTGTTTTGTTAAATATTTTTCAAAATAATTTTTTTTTTAAAAGCAGATAATGAGGCATATTATAGGATAACAAAAATTTAATAATCCTATAATTTAATGAGGTAATATTCAATTGTAACAATATCCATTCTCCTATTACCAAAAAATTTAAAAGTAAAAGTATATGTAAACAGTTACTAATTTTTTTTTTTTTTTGTTTGTATACGTCATATTATTGTAATTGACACCATCAGCTCTAATTTTCAGGTATTGAACCAAAATTGAGGGAATATACAATAAGGGATTGTTTTTTTATTTTTGAACTGAAAAAAATTCAACGTGACACAAATTTTAAATCAAAATTAAAATGATCAAAATTTTGAAATCCCATGTGATTTTTGTTTAAGAAAAAAACATAAAAATTTAAAGAAACCAAAAATGGGACTAAAAAAAAAAATATTTTGCAAATCCCCTTTTAAAAATTTCTATTTTAATATTTTTTAATATTTCAAGAGTATCGAATTACAATTCAAATTTATAACGTAAACTTTTAAAAAAGAAAATTTTATTTTTTCCTTCTTATCTATAATATTTTACTTAAGATTAAAGGTAATGTTTTTGATCCTTGTAAGTGAAGTTAATGTTAAAGATATCAATGGATTGGATTTGGTTTGCCAATACACAAAAAAAAAAAAAAAAAATATGTATAACAAAAAAGATTTTAAAATTTGTTACTCCTTTTGGTTATGTAATTTTATCCTTAAACACATCGTCTTATTGTTATTCTCATTTCTGGCTATTTAAATGGCTCTCAAGTATAGTAAAAATAGTATAAATTAAGTGCCAAATATTTTGTGTAGACTTTAAGAATAAAATCTTAAAGTCCATAGACTTATTTACATTAAAGATGATAATGTGTTTTATTTAAAGTTTAAATTATTTAATTTAGGTATAAAATTTTCTTAAATTTACACATTTTTAGTGTCTTAATATGTTTTTAGTCAGTTTTCTGTATATTGGCATAGTGTTGACAAATCGTGTTTTTTTTCTCAAGTGTAGACAAATTTTAATTTTTTAACAATTCATTTTTATCTCTTTCTTAATAAATTGCTAATTTGCCAAATCGTGTTAAAAACACAATCCAAAGCGATTTTGACGTTTGGAAATTACAGTTTACTATTGTGAATTTTTTCACAATTACAATTTTATGATTTTAAAAAGATGATACAAGTATATTTAATTGTTAAGTTATAAATTTAGAAAATAAAAAGATGCGATAAAAATGTAAATTAGATTTTTGCTTTGTGAAATTCGGAATAAAAAGTCTAATGAAAGGAAAAAAAACTAGGATTTATATTTTACTTTAATAATTTATGTCATGAGTTATTGGAACTAGTTTTATATAAAATCCATATTTGCACTTAAATTTTTTCTGAAGCCAGTTTTACTAATTAATCCAGTTTAATTTTCTTTGTAAAGTTTTAAAATCTGCATATATACATAGGTATTATGCTATATATACAAAAATATGTAAATTAATCGCCAAAAAAAAAAATCATAAATTAGTACTTATTAAAAATTAAATTTTGTAAATTTGAATTGATTACTGTGGAATATAATTGCAATCTGAAAACATATTATTGTGATACTTAATGAACTATTCCAATGCGACGTAAGGAATAAAGAATATAAGTGGTTCGAAACTACCTTAGTGAAAGACTACAATATGCAACGTGTGATGATGTTAAAAGTGAAATAGGTCATGTTGATTATGGAGTAATTCAGGGAAGCTCTTTGGGGCCAGCTTTGTTTTCTTGTTATGTAAGCAGTTTCTTGAGTCTGAATCTGGTAGGTAAAGCCTTCATGTATGCAGATGATCTTGTTGTAGTTTATGCAGAAAAAAACCATTATGAAGTGGAGTGGAAAATAAACAAGGACATGCAAATAATACATAACTGGATGTTGATGCACAAACTAACAGTTAATGTAAATAAGACCAAATACATGTTAGTTAAATGTAAAGATGTTAACATACCTATTTATTACAATAAAGCTCAAATCGAAAAGGTGCAAAAATATAAGTATTTGGGAATTTTGGTAGATTCTGAGCTAAACTGGAATCACCACATAAATGAACTTATTCGTAAAACAAGAAGAATAGCTGGGCTCTTCAGAAAACTAGGAAAAAGACTACCGCAGAAAATTAAAATGTCAATATACTATAGTATGTTTAATAGCACGTTGACGTATGGAATAGGTATATGGGGTAACATGTTCATTAAAAATATCAATAGTCTACAAATAATACAAAATTAAGCAATTAAAAATCTTTTTGAACTCGAAACTAGAACATCCTCCAACTATATCCATAAAAACTACAATATATTAAAAATAAAAGATTTTAAAGAACTAAAAGCCAAATTATGCACATTCACAATATCATAAACCAGAATATCAAAACAAATACCCAAATAGTTCCAAACAATGAAGTACACATATATAATACAAGAGAAAACAATCAACTGAGATATGAGACGGGTACAAATTTGAATGGGACTGAACCTATCTTAAATTCAAGTATCAGGCTATTTAACAACATACCATTAAGTATACAAAACTTATCCAGAAAAATCAATTTAAAAAACAATGTAAACAGTTATATATTTCAAAAATCGGGTATAATAAAATTACTCCTCCGTTTGTAACACCTCGAAATAAGCGAGCTAGATATACCTTCAAAGGTATGGATCGGATCAGAAAAAAATTCTAAGACTTTTGAGCCATGTCCGTCCGTCCGTCCGTCAGCACGCTAACTCAAAAACTAAGAAAGCTAGAATCTTGAAATTTACACAAAATATTCTAGGAGTAATTTGTAGGTTCCCTATTTTTTTTGGTTGAGTTTGGACCAAGCCTTAGGGTAGCTCTCGAACACCTAACTTTTAGATCCCCACATTTTTTTTGAAATAGAGCTATGAAATTTTAACTGCTGATAGATCTCACAAAAATATTAATTTAATAATTTAATAATTAATAACTTTTTTTTGTAGCCCCACCCGTTATGGAGCTACAGCTCCCCAAAGGTTCAAAAAAGCTCTATATTTAAATTGTTATAGCACAAGTTGTATAAGGTATATCTTCATTTTGAAAACTCCAAACGATTACTACTTTTATTAGCTTTAAAAGTATATATACAATAAATATATATTTGTGGCATACGGTGTCTTAATTTACCGTTATGTAAAACTCAAATTTTGTAAAATCCTTCAACCCTTCTATCTTCTAAACCGTTTAAGTTGGAAACTTGAAATTTTGACAAAAGTTAGATTTTTGAAAATAAGTATGAGTCATTTCGGAAATTTTTTTTGTATCACCCCCTGTTTAGGAGCTGTAAGGGGTCAAAAACTGAAAATTTCCTATTTTTAAACACCTGTTAAAATTGAACACCTGTTAAAATTTTTTTGAAGTAATACACAAAAATTAAAGCTTTAATATTATACTCTTATTTCTGTTAATAACTTTTTTTAATAATATAGGGTTACTTTATAAATGACGAAAGTGTTACTTGATTTTTTCAAATTTTCTAACAAATTTCTTCCACAAATTTTTTGCATTTTGTTTTACTCGATAATTTGAAATTGTTGAGGATATAATGCGTAGTACATAAAAATGTAAATAAATAAACAACATAACGGTTGCTTGAAGAATTTTTATTTATATGATATTGTTATACATACATACTTATATAATATCATGTTCGCTAGTGAATGAATGATAAGAGTATATATGTATATTATATAGCGCCGTATTTACATACATATATGTATTTTATTGTACTTATAAGAAATTATTCTATCAATGGAATATTTAAATATAATATAATATAATATTTAAAATTATATTTACTATTTTGTACTAAGTAAATTTAATATACATTTACCGCTTAGTATTAAATGGTACTATAGAATATTTGAAAAAGTTTTGTATTGATAATCGTTATGTGGAAGGTTAGAATCTGCTTTTGAAGAATGTACATATAAACATATAGTTTGAATATATGTACAACCCATAAGTTCTAGAAATTATAAAATTCACCCAAATTATTTTAAAATACTAAAATATTAAAAAAATGATATTGTAAGCAGAGTGACAGGCTGTGAACATACTAACGGTTCGTACGGGTATCTAAGAGTTGACAAAGTCAACTGTATTCTTCCTCGTTTTTTTTTTATTTTATTTTAACTTTGAAGTTAAAAGTATTAAATAATTTTATTATGTATATAACTTAGAATAACATCTCGTTCTTTCTTTTTTATTTTATTTTCTGTTTTGTTTTTTTTTGCTTTTGTTTTTTGTTAATTACAAGATTAAAATATAATATCTAGATTTAAGACTATTTTAATATTATTATTGCACTGATTTGAATTTAAATGAATTTGATAAAAAAAAAAATGTATACACTCTGTACGAGCTTCACAGAGCTCTTTTTGAGAAAAGAATAAATAAATAAAAATAAATAAAATAAAAAACAAACAAGAATTAATTTTAAACATGAAACAAGAATTAATTTTATGTTTTTTAAATATAAAATATATATAATTTCAAAATTTACGTTCTCTGGAAAAATGTAATTTTTATTGTAAATTTTAATTTAATTTCTAGATTTAAAATGGCGGTGAAAACTGTTACTTTTGATAAATAAACTGTAATTGTCACTCGTAAAAGTGTTAAGGGTTTTGTTTTAAAAGTTCTTTTAATTGTTTATCTTAAAAAGAATATTTTTAGTAAGTTCTCTAACTTATAAACCAACTTCATACCATGTATATATAAATAATAAATATCATAAATTTTTATAAATAATTAAAATCAGAATCCTGAATTGATCAAAGGTATGTAAATGAATTTAGAATTAATATTTACATTTTCGAAAGAAGAAATATTTAGTAGTTAATAATAATATTTCTCTTAACATTTTATCACCACCATTCTTAACGTTTATTTTATTCTGACCAGTTTTAAGAGAAAGGTAATAAATTTTTTATTTAAAAAATATTTTGCGAACTTTTTATTTTAAAATCATAAATAATTTTTTTTTTTTTTTTGGCTAAATATTATTCTCAATTTCGAAATGGCTAAAGTTCAAAACGTAAAATCGAATTACAAAATCTAGTCATCATTCAGCAATAGAAAAAGTTAATCAAAGAAAAATAAAGTTTGATAGATTCTATAGGGAGTATATAGATATTGTTTGTAATATGTTTGTAATTTTTTTTCTAATTATGAAGTTATTTTGAGATAAAATATTCGGCTCTTCTAAAGATTTAATTTCTTTTTTAAAAATCATAAATAGAAGATAATATTTATTACAATATAATCTTATATTAAAAGTTTTGAGAGGAAACTAAAGAGAAATGAAATGAGAAATTTAATGGATATAAGTAATATGGATATGTAAATATATACGCAGCCATTAGTCAATTGTCAAAGTAAATAAAGGGGTAGTATACGTATATTAAATTGTATGAAACTATGAAATGAAAATTTTTTCGAAATGAATGCAGTCGTTTCGGAGTCATGGTAAAATTTGCTTGGTTCAAATGTCAATTAATTGAATAATATCAAAATAAAAAATTAAAAGAAGCCATATTTTTAGTATGTATGTATTTCTTTGTAATATTTTTTAAGTATATTCTAACTAAAATTAAAATATTGAAATATTATTACTTAAAATATAGAGAAAAAGCTAAAATTTAGTAAATTTAGTTATTTTACTTAATTTTTTCTGTCAAACTCAAATTTTATTGTGGGTACTCTTTTTGTAGGCTAAAATCTACCTATAGAAGAAGCAAATTAGATCGTTAATATTGTAGATCCATAACATAAAGTGTTTTGCAACAAATTGTATTTTATTTTAACGTGTTTAAATTATAATAAAGTCATATTTTACATTTTATGCTAAAAATGAATTAACATTTTATAAATAAATTTATAATATACATATATCTTTATCTATACATGCGCATATATACTAGTTTTAACTATTCAAAATGAAAATTAGATATTATTACTGTAGGTAGATCAAAAAAAGGATAAAAAGGAAGGAAAAGTGCGAAAAAAAACACTTTAACTTAAATTTTTTGTTATGTTTTAAATAAAAACTTTTTTTTTTGTTATTTTTGATTTTGTAAAAACCTTTCTTTATTCATACAAATTAAATAAAGAACCTATACTTATTTTAACACAATTTACTTTTATAAAAAAAAAAAATATTAGTGAAATAAAAATCAAAGAATTAAGTTAAAAAAGCATTAAAATATAACAAATTTATTGAAAATTATTGAATTACAAAAAAAAAAATAAAAAATAAAAAAAACATAAAAAAGACCATTAAAATATTATACAACATATACTTAATAAAATATACATAATTTATTTATTAACAATAAAAAAAAAAAAGAAAAAGATAATATATTATATTTTTTTTTATTAATAATTTAAAATAAAACAAAATAAAAACAAAAAAAAAAAAAGAAAAAAGAAAATACAAGTGTACAATTTTGTAAAAAATGAGTGTAAATAAAAAATAAATTGAATTGTTTCAGCAGTTAAAAAAAAAAAAAAAATAACAAAAAGGTTAATTTTTTTTTTATTATATATTTTATCATATTTTATATATGTAAAATGGTTTAAGTACATTTTTACATATTTCTTGTTTTTTTTTTTTTTTTTTTTTTTATATATTTTAACGTAATGCATGAATTCACAAAGACTCGAGGATTATAAAATATGATTTTTGTTTTTTTTTTTTTTTTTTAATAATAAAAAGAAAATTGAGTTTTCTATAGGAAAATTTTTACAATAATTCGACTTTATTTTTATATTTTGATGGGATATTACAAATATATTATCTATACATGTATATATATGTATATAGGTGTACATTATTATATAAAAATGTAAAAAAATAAATAAATATATACGTAAATAAATATACAATGAATATGAATATTTAATAATTTTGCAAAATTTCAACTGAATTTTATTTAAAACAAAAAAAAAAACGCAAAAATAAAACATGTATTATAAAATATGTAACAAAAAGTGCTCCAGTGTTAAAACAAAAAATCTTCTTTTAACCAAGTAAAGATGCTACGAATTACTAAAATCTTTTATAAAATTTTGTAAAAGAAAATTGGGAAAGAATGGGTATTACAAATTATTTCAAATTGTGCGGATTTTGATAATCTGAATTAAATAAAAAAGAAGGAAGAATACAGTTGCCGTTGTCAACTCTTAGATACCCGTACGACCCGTTAGTATGCCTATCACTCTGCTTATAATATTATTTTTTTAATTTTTTAGTATTTTAAAATAATTTGGGTGAAATTTTATAATTTCTAAAACTGTGGGTTGTACATATATTCAAACTATATGTTTATACATTCTTCAAAAGCAGATTCTAACCTTCCGAATAACGATTATCTATCTAACTTTTCCAAATATGCTACAGTACCATTTAATACTAAGCGACAAATATATAATGCCTAAGTTTAATAATTTATACTATACATATGTATAAATTATTTATCGTACGGTATAAAAAATGTGAAGAATTGACTTTTCTGGAATTTTGAGGGGCTGTAAATTCGGAACCCTATATAATTAAAAAAACCCGTTAACGTACGTAAAAATATATTATTGAACCTTTAATTTTCATGTCTTGCCGAGGAAAAATTTTTACAGGTGCCTGAAAATAGCAAATTTTCAATTTTTGAGGAATAATAACTCTTAATAACCAAAAAATTTTCTGAGGAAACTTATACTAATTCTAAAAGTTCTTTCTTGTCTCAAAATTTCAGGTTCCTATCTTAAAACGTGTCGAAGTTATGAAAAAAGAAATATCATGCAAAATTTGGTTTTAACATAACGGTAAATTTAAATAGTAAATTACAAACTATTGCATAATTTTGATATTGTCTTATGGAGATAACAAAAATTCCGGTCTTCTAGCGTTTTTACAATTTTGATACTAATAAACTTGTACAATTTTGATACTAATTTATAAATTTAAAAAAAATACCTGTCGAATGACGTTTTCTGATTGAAAAAATCTTAAGTAGAACATGAGACATATGCATTTAAAAATAGGGCTTTTTAAAAGTTTGAGGAGCTGTAGCTCCGTAACGGATGGGGCTACAAAAAAAAGATGTAAATTATAAAATTAATATTTTTATGTTATCTATCAGCAGTTAAAATTTCATGTCTCTATTTCAAAAAAAATGTGGGGATCTAAAAGTTAGGTGTTCGAGACCTACCCGAAGTGTGGTCGGATCGCAACCAAAAAAAATAGGGAACCTACAAATTGTTGTAAGAATATTTTGTGTTAATTTCAAGACTCTAGCTTTCTTAGTTTTTGAGTTATCTTGCTGACGGACAGACGGACGGACAAAGCTCAATCGTCTTAGAATTTTTTTCTGATCCGATCCATACCTTTGAAGGTATATCTAGCTAGCTTATTTCGAGGTGTTACAAACGGAGGAGCAATTTTAATATACCCGATCCTTATCGTACGGATATAATCATGTTTCAACAATTAAATATTTAGTGCATATGTTCTAAATATATATGGATATAAAATGATTTTTTAGATTTTTATCTGTAAATCGTAAAAATATTTGTAATATACTATGGATTTTTAAAGGGTTACTGTTCTATATAGACAGAAATTACAAATGATTTGTACTTTCGTCAAATCACTAAGGCAGAAATTATAAAAAATGAAAAGAAATATAGGAATCAATTTTTCATGTTATATGAATGTTCGGCTGTTGCACTTAATAGAAGAATGTCTCTAGAGAAATTCTTCTTGATTATTCTTATTCACACAGTATAAATATAATCGATATAAAAAAAAGCTTATAGTTAAAACCTCACAATTATTTAATAATAGGATATCGCAAATATCTATAAGTGGTCTAAGTGTATATTAATACTGAGCCTTTGAGCCTACTTAGAGCTTATCTTTAAAAGATAAACGAAGAATGTATTCTTGCATAGCTGTAAGAACTATTTTTTTTTGTTAATTTTATCTATCTTAAATAAACTAAAAAATTAATTTAAATAGAAACTAAATTCAACTTTAAAATAATTGTTTTCGAGTTCATGTATTTAGATTTACATTACAAATACAGTCTCAAGAGTTCAAAAAAATTTTCATTCATTATTCATCAAAACAAATTTGCCATCTTTAGAATTAACTTTAAATATTTTCCAACATACTAAAAACTGATATTATATAGCATATTATGTCAAAATTTAAAAAATGTAATAAAAATTTAGTATAATTGGTGGTTATTATTTTTGAATTTCGTTAAATACCATAATAGAATGGATGGAAAACCAAAAATTTATACGAAAACAATTGATTGACTTTTGTAAATTTTTTGAAATTTAATTTTAGTTAACAAAAGTGATTTGTGTAGTGTATTTTTATTAAAATAAATTAATATTTTTTGATGTAAAATATAATTTTGACATAATACACATGACATCACCATACTTGTAAAAATCCCCGTTTTTGGCCTTTAATGCATTTGAAACAGGAGAAAAAGGTAGTACTAAAGCACTATAATTTTTAAAAAAATTTAGGTACCTATAAATTTACTTTGATAGATAAAATTGAAAAATTTTTGTATTAAACGCGTAATCAGATTTATATATATAGCAATCATATCAAGTTTATATATATATGTATATTCAAATTTCTATATTAGGGTTACTCCTAACATAACTAATTTTGTTTGAAGCATCTGAATTCTGAAGACAACCATTCATTGCTATTACAGATAATAAACAAGGGTGGCTTAAAAGTTATTTTAACTTAGGATTTTCTAAATTTTAGTACAAATTGTATCTCTAAAGTCTAAATATAAATCATAGAATTATAGGAGATTCAAACAGGGTATAACACTAATTAATGTCACATATAGCATTTTTAGCATACAAAGTTAGAATTCTTTTCATTTTATTGAGAATTTATGAAACATTACGTTACACATAATGTAACATATGTTTCCTAAATAGCGTATTGCAATGAAACGAAAACATTACACAATCAAGTTTAAATGTACAATCTAAAATAATAAAATTTTTTTTTTTTATTTATAAAATTACTAAAATGAAACACTGTGTATTTAGAAATTTTAAACAGAAAATAATCTTGTTTTTTATTACATTTAATACGCACATAAGTACATAATGTATATATGTATGTAAAAAAAAAAAAAAAATTAATAAATTAAATTATATTTTTATAAAACATATACATATGTATAAATACAATTTAGTATATACATTTATACATATGCATATATATAAAACAATTTTCTTAAATAAAATAGAATAAAACATGAGCAGATATTACAGAATAATTTTTTTTAGAAGGGTATTTTATAAAAAACAAAAAAAAAAAAAAAAAAAAAAAACGAAATATAAAATAAATGAAAATAAAATGAGTGTAACAAAAATATCAAATTTCATTCATTTCTTTTTATTTAAAAACAAAACAAAAATAAAATACAAATTTATTTTTTATTTAATAGTTAACTTTAAAGGTATATAAAATTTAAAATGTTTATTTCTTTTATTATTATTACAATCAATTCGCGCAGAAATTCATATAATTTATAATGTAAAATTTTACTATTTATGTATGTATATTTGTATCTAAAAATTATGTCTAAAATATTTTTTTTTTTTCTTATCTATAGATTAATATTGTAATCATTTTTTGACCTTATGTTTTAAAATTTCAATTTTTAATTCATATTAAATGTTGTTTTATGTTTTCAGTTTTTCTTATTCAATATACATTTTGTCTGATCGAATTTTTTGCCCTTCTTTAATGTGTCCTTCTTAAATTTATTTAATTTATCTTGAGAAAATATGGATTCTAGAAGTACAAGTTAAAAGGATTATTCATATTGAAATAAGACTCTTTTTCCATACTGGAACATTTTACTTCTTTTAGCTAACGGACTAACTATATACTGCACTAATATATCCAAAACTCTTTTCCAACATTATTATTTTTAAACTAATGAAGCTTTCAATTCGCTTTATTAAAAGAGTTCGGCAAATTTTATATTATTGTAAGTTCCCTAAGTCAAATTCGTTAGGGTAATCAAGATTTCTTTAAGTTGAAAAATTAAACTTTTCATTATTCATATTAAAATAATTCTTGATTAGCGAAATTTAATTGTAATTTAAATATTATAAAAAATGTCAAAACACCTTTAGTTTTTTAAAAAAATATATAAGGCTTCCTCTAAAAAAAAAAATGAATTTATAGGTTTAAGAGCTTTAAACAGGATATAAATAAAAATTTTCTTCTTTTAAAAATATTTTGAATTTTTGGGTTATCATTTCATAATAACAGATTTTTTTATTAATTTTTAATATTATAAAGGATTCTGAGTTTCGAAAATTGTTCGGAAGTTTTCTATAGCTAAAATTCTATACCTATAAAGGTAAATACTTATACCAGTTCAAGCACACGAAACAACTTTCTCATTAACCTTCGTGTTTAATTTATTTTTTTCAAAATAAGAACTTTTCTTACTGTAGTGTTATTCAAGAAACTATTAAAACCTAAACAACACATGGGGAGCCATATCAAAAATATAATTCAATAATTTAAAATTAATTTGAGTCCACCTATATACAGAGAAAGTTACAGCAGAGTAATCAACTGTTTAGTGAAATTAATGATTCCAAAAATTGAAACTTAGTGAAAAATTAATAAATATTAGAATTTTTGAACATTTAAAATTTATAATTTCAAAACTAGAAAAACTATCGTTAATTTTAGGTATTAATATTAAAGTTGATTCAAAGTTGGATTTTTGCTAATGTTACAAAGGAAAAAAACACAAGTAAATGTATCAGTAAGTCAATGCAACCGACTTTTTAATACTTTACACCTGAAAAAAATTAAATTAAAAATTCATAAGTTATTTTAGTTAGATATTTAATATAAGCTAAAAACATAAACGCTTTTACAATCCTTGTACAAAATTTCAAGTTTCTATCTTTATTAAATTCGAAGATATGCTTGTTAGACCTTTGGAGGGCGTATGTCAGCTATCCGAACCAGCATTTCAATTCATCTCAAATTTCAGAGACATAGACAAAACATTACAGAACACCTTTATATCAATTTTAAAGGTTCCATCTTTATTGGTTTTGGAGGTATGCTCGTTTGCTCTTGGACTCGTTCGGAAGCTTCCAAAATTCGAACCTATGGATCGAATTTTCCCAGATGCAATGCCCCTCTTACTTCCGTAGTTAGTAAACTACTATATAAATTTCATCAAGATAGCTTTATTAGTTCTTGAGTTATCGTGCGAACGCACAGACATAGACGGACGAACGGACGGATATCGTTAAATCGACACAGGAAGTGATACTGATTAAGAATATATATACATCTCCATATCTATAACTTGCTTCCTTTTCGTGGTTACAAACACCAAGTTAATATGCCCTATACTTTAGGGTATATTAACTTGTTTATATATACTTTAGGATATAATAAATGAGTTAAATTCGAAAACTTGAAAATATCGATTTTGAACAGATCATTTGAATCTTTATGAATAAAATCCAGAACATATAATAGTAAACTACTCTGTTAGAAGTAGCTCTATTTGATGACAAAACAAAACTTAAGTGATTACTAAATTTATGAGGGACTGCTATTGTAATAACTATAGAAACTACCATTGAACCAATCTCAAGCTTTTCAAAAAATAGTAAACCAGTTTAATGCATTTAATATAATTTTCATAATTAGAAGGAATATAAGAGAATACAATTACCAACCAACTCTTAATTACATAGAGCTCTTCTACTGTTCAAAATAATTATTAAAATCATAATTTGAATACGATTCGTTACAAAATTTTATTTTTTTTTTTTAAGATTTTTATAAATTAAATTTTATTGTTTCCTTATTACAGAACAAAAAAATTCTTTATAATTTTAATAATTATTATTTTAAATATTATAATTATTAATTAATTAGGTACTACCGTTCATAAGTGCTTATTACAATATTAGAAATGATTGTCATATTTTTTTTTTAATTTAAATTTTATTATTTTATTCATATTTTTTAATTATTTATGATGTTAATGTTTATAAATAAAATTGTGTTTATAAATAATGTTTATACGTTTTATTTTCTAATTTCAATTAAAAAAAATCATTTTATGTTTTTAATTTTAAATTCCATTTTAAATGCTTAAAATTTAGTTTAATATTATTTTATTTAATGGAATGAAGGATTTGATTTATTTATCACTTAATAAATTAGAATATTTTAGCAGTGTATATAATTTATTAGGTACTCTTAAATACTTGAAAGTTATGAATTAAATAACAAACTAAAATCTCTCTTCTTCTTCTGATGCCTATACACAGCTATGTATTTTGGCGTTTGAATTTATATTAAGGTATAGACTTCTAGACGATATTTTTTGAAAAGTCTTTTAAAATCTTCAAATAGTCGAAAGGTATACTACACTTCCTATAATGATTCTCAATCATGATAGATGTCTTCTTTCCTCATTTTACCGTTCTTGTATTTTGCTCTTCGACAAAAACGTGTGACGAGATATTCTGCTCCTCATATTGTATGATCAAAATATGTTTCTTTTAGTTTTATAGTTATTAATACTTTTCTCTTTTTCAAATGTTCTGGCACCCTTTGGAGATCATCTGTTCAAGAGACCTATATAGGTTAACATACTTCTATATAGATTCACGTCTCAATTGCTTTTAATTTGGCCATCGTTATATACATTGACGAATAATGATATTAGTCGTGTCTACCGGGTACCTGTTAAAAAAAACTTATAACATCGCTTAAATATTCTTCTAAACTTTGTTATCCAAGAAATTTTCGTATTTATACCTTAAATAGAATTTTCTTTTCTAATTTTTTAAACTTTTCAATACAATTTTCTTTTTAATTGCCTCATATAGTAACATCGAAATATTTCAATTTTCTTAATTTCACTTTTTAAAAATACTTTATTATATGTTTGTTTATTTTTTATCCAAATTTTTATACCGACTCTGTCTAAAATTCTGCTTAGGTATAACTTTTATTCTTCTCCTTAGCACTAACATTTACCGGACTATTATCAACTGTCAATGACAGATATGGCATATTTCTAAAAGTATCCTTAATTTTGCTTTTTATATTATATCGTCCAGATATAAATACCTGCCGATATTTTTAGGACCCTTTAGCATGTGGGTCATCTAGGTACAAGTTTTTAAATATAATTATATTTAATATTTTTTTTACATTATTTTATTATATTTTATATATTATTTTTGATCTGACCGGGGTTTGAATCCGATGTCCTTAATTAGTTTTTAGATTTTCATTTCGGATTCTTTTTTTTCAAATAGCGATTATCTTTCGACTGAGTTATTATCAAAAGCCTGCATTTCATTTGACTGTATATTTAATTTGCCTGCGTATTTCATATTATACAAAAATATATTATATAAATATTATGTAAAAGGCGTATAACTTTAATTTTGAATTCACTAAAGTCCCCCCCTAATTCAGATTCTCGCATATACATACATATATATAAATATTCTGAAAGAGCGTATAGCCCCGCTCTTGAATGCAGCTGTAAAATCTCTCCTAATTTAGAATGAAATACAGGCAAGTGAAATACTGGCAAACGATACTACAGGCAAATGATAATTCAAGTAAAATGTAAAACATCTTGGCAAATGAAATACTGACATATGACACGCTCCCCCGTCAATATACTATAGTAAAAGATGCTCTAATTAATGTCATCACTGATTCAAACTACTATACCAATATGTTACAGTCAGTTACATGTTTAAGTGAAAAAGTATCTAGTAGAAAATGGACCTCAATTTCATTTTATAGTCTTTTACTTTTAAGCTTGAATCCTTTTTCATTTAAATTAATATTTTTATGTATACGGTTTATATTATATTATAAAAGAACCATTTTTAACTCTATAAATAAATTATTAATTACGTTTTTATAATCATACATTATCTTACAAATTTTATTATTACAAAGTTTAAATTCATAAAGGATAATTACAATAACTTATTATTAATATTAAAAAAAAAAAATTTAATTAAACTTAAGTTCTTTTTCCGTTTTGTATTTAAATACTTTTTCTGTTTTAAAAGTAACACATATTACTACTAAATTATATTTTCTTTATTTTAATTTTTTATTAAAAAAAAAAATTAAGTTCTTAATAAAATATTCTGTAAAAAAATGAAAAAAATTTTGTTTACATATTATTATATTTTCATTTTTTTTTTTTTTTCATAATATTCAAAAGACAAAAATCAATTTATAAAGCCAAAATACATTAAAATTCCACTATGGATTGTAATATATTTTTGGATTAATGAAATCAGGGAGTACAAAAAGAAATGATGAAAATTGATGGAATTTTTATTAACAAAATCAGGGAATACGCAAAAAAAAAAAATAAAATAAAATAAAAACAAAAAACTTAAAAAATTGATAGAATTTTAAACTATGCTTTTTTCGTTTTTGTTCATTGCAATGAAATGCACTGATTATATGCATAATATATACATACAATATGAAACTACAGTGATTGACAAAATTAACAAAATGGTTGAAATATAAATATGTGAAATGAATAAAAAGCTTATTCTTGATTGCATTCTATACATTTTGTGAAGATATTTAGTTCAGAAAACATTTGTTGACAGCTTATTTTACGACCTTACTTTATTTTCAATTAACCTACGTTTTCTGATTTTTCTTTTCATTCATATAACATTTTGAAGATCCTTAAAATGTATCAATCTCCAGGAAAAGCGAAAACTAAGAAAATATCACATCGTTTTCCTATATTGCTCCGCTCATATAGAGAAGAAGAATATCCAAAGAAATTTAAGAAAGCATGGAGAAACATGGACAGAAATAAAACAAATGGTCAAAAACAGAGTTCAATATGGAGAATCTATATGAAAGCTCTATGTTCCTTAAAGCGGTAAAAAGAGATTGAAATACATATATAGCTGTTTTTGTATATAGTGTTTTTTTTTTTAATGCATTTCTTGCTACAGCCTTTCCTGTTCAGGCGTGGCTGTAAATGTCGTAAGAGGGAATAACTCTTATGACGTGTGTGGTATTCGAACCCATACTCCCTCGATGTTTACCGCGTATTTTATACGCTTTTATCCACTAGGTCATCAAGGCCCTTTGCATAGTTATTGGTTTGTAAGAAAAGTAGCATTTAATCGTACATTGAATATTGGTTCGGTCACTTTCAATATATCCACTGTAATGTAAATGAAATAAATAAAATAAAAATGAAAGTATAGAAATGAAAATGGATATAACCCGTATAGGTCGTAACTATATAATAATCATTATTCATTAACTATCATATGATATCATAATGGTTTTGTATACGTTTGTATATGATATTTCACATAACTAACTATAATATAATAGTCATATCATAAAAATCTTTCATTGTTATTTAAAAAACATTCGCCAAGTCATTAATTTTTTTCATATAATTTGTTATGAGTTATGACTATCATAGTTAGAGTTGTAATTTATGTATATCATATAATAATCATATCGAAAACTTATCGAAAATACATAAGACTCATTCGAGACCTAAATTATAATAGTTATTCCTATTTAGTACATATAGGATACAGTGTTGCAACCGCTGTTTTAAAATTAAACAAATCATTTATTAAAATCCTATATGTAAAATTTCTTTACATATACCAATAGTTTTGCAACTTAACTGTATATAAAGAATAAAAACAAAAGTTTACAAAATATATTTTCATAATTGTAATCATCAATGATAATGATTATCATTAATAACACTATCAATTACAACAGCAGCAGTATCAACACCAACAATGGCATACAAATTATATGATAAAAATTAATAATTATTTTCCAAAAAAAAATTCTTAACACCAAAAATGAAAAATTATACACATACATATATATATATATATACATATATTTATTTATTAAAATTATCATACATTATCATATGTTGTTTTAGTTTTATTTCACTTTAAAACAATTTACATAACATTATAATATTTCATTACATTTCATTACATTACATTACATTACATTACGTTACATATTCCATTATATTATTAAAAGTCGGATCCAAATCCAATGGAATTTTTATTCATTTGATTGAATTCCGATGAAACTTTTTTTTTATACCATTTTTTTGCTTTTTTTTTTTTTTTTTTTTTGTTATTTGTTGCCAGGATCAGGCAATGCTTTATAAAAATTACTTTCGAAATTCGAATATAATTTTTATTATTATATGTACTTTTTTTTTGTTTATTTTTGTTTTTTTTTGTTTTTTTTTTTTTGTTAAAAAACAATTGAAATTTATTGATTGTATTCAGTTCATTTTTTTTTTTCGCTTTTAACAACCAAGTATCGAATTTGCTGACTTCGATTTATGCAAATAATTATTTATTTGATTTTCAATACCTTTAGGTATAATTATTACATATATATTATATTATATAAGTTACTAATAAAATTGAAATTCAATACGTGTAAAAACTTTTTTTTATACTTATTATTAGTTTTATTGAGCAAAATATAGTTAAACATGTTTATAATAGGATATACTGAAAAATTATTTTAATTAAAACTTAAAAGATATTATATTCAAAATTTCAATATAAATACATACATACAGGCCCTCGGAGAGCTTCAATTGGGCTTGGACTAAAAAGATTTTGCCCCTCTCCACCTCCGTCCAAATCTTAAAGAGTGTTAATTAATTTAATTTAAAATAAAAATATAAAATTTTTATTTTTTTTAACATTTTAACATCATGAAAAAAGAACCTGAAAAAATGTATCTATTATAAGCAATTCATCTTAATGGCGCTGCGATCAATACCTTGAAATTAGTCTTCTAATATAAAATAATATTATGTAAGTCTATATAGGTACTCTAATTTGTCATCAAAGATTTGTTGTTATTGTTAACGAATATTTAGTTGTTTCATTAATATAGTATTGGTTTTTGGTAATTAGTTATTGGTTTTTAGGCCTTTAGATAAAAAAATAAAAATTCAAAAATAATAAATATGAATTGGATTCTTTAAGCGTTCAGTTTGAGTTTTGTTTTGAGTGCAAAATGGTAAAAAATGTTATTTGTTTAAATTTTAATAATAAAATTTTTTAAACAAATTATTTCTTGTTGAATTTTCGAATATATTTAAATTTACATGGTGTACTGGTGTAAAATCGGCGCCCCCAAAAGTCTGAGATCTGGACTATATGACCCTCCTAGTTATATATACTGAATAATAAATCAATCAAGAAAATTATAAAATAGTAAAATAATAAATTATTAGATGATTGATTTTCTTTATATAAATAATTGTAATGTTGTTTTTTCAACTTCTTTAATGTTGAATTTCTTTAATTTTCTTTTACATTCGATAAATTAAAAAATTAAACAAACAATTTTGAGTTTGAACTTTCTCTTTCCTTCCTTCTTCCTTCTCCTTCCAATAATTCCACAATTAAACAATTTTCACTTCCACATTTAAATTTAAGAGGCCCAGAAAAGACATTAGAATTAAAATATTTTTTTCTTTGAATTAAAATTTTTATTTCTTGGTGGAAATATCTTGGTAATTTGTTATCCCAGATTTAGATGAAATCTCTGACATGGATCTTAAAAATTTTCAAAGCTTCTTTCATTAGAGTGGTATCAGGCCTATAGGATAAATCTTAAAAAAACTTAAAGCCAACTCTGGTCGACTAGGTTTTCCTACTTTTTCAAGTTACACTATGGATGTAGAGTCTAGTGATTACGGATGCGTTAGTTCAGTCTTCGTCAATAAAAAAAATAAAACATAAAAATCTTTTTAAGTTTTTCTCTCAGCAGAAATTCTTCAAAGTGTTGCATATGGGAAAAACTAACCCTCAAAACAAAAATGAACCAAACTTTATAATAAACTATATATCCCACACTAAGACCCACAAATATTGGAGATTAGTTCATTTTTGTTTTTAGGGATTAGTTTCTAACGTTCTTGAATATTTGCCTTTTAAAAAGAATTTGATCATTTTGAGTTTTCAATGTAGGCATTTAAAAAGTTTCGATCTTTTTGAATAAAAGCTTAAAAATTGAAAAAATGTTGATATCAAACTTCATAATAGATTTATAGTTTTAAAATATTGAAATTTAAGGATAAGTCTTAGATACAATACAAGTTTTAAAATATATCTGACCAACGGTGCAGTATTTAAATTTACAACCTTTCAGTCAAAAGTACAGTTAAATTTAAACCTCTGTCAGATAATATTTAACTAAAAAGTACAACTACATATTAAGCTATTAATAGTAGTCGACTGACATGCCTAACATGCCTAACATGCAAAAGGTTCATAAAATTCATCAAATTGTATTAAATACTAAGTATATAGATTGGAACAAAATAAATAATAATACATAAATAGTTCAGAGCTGTACCATAGAATGTATTTTTCAGATAACAACACCGTATATTAATTTATGTAATTCTTTACAAACAAACATACGCTAAAAATTTCTTATACGCCTTGATACAATGTTTATATCTTAAGAAAAAATTTCCTGAAAAACTTCGTATAATCATTAATAAATTTTTTAGATTTTAATAGAAACTTTTTGTATATTCTTTTTTTTTTTTTTCAATACACTGGACGTAGTGAGATTTTGCATGCTCAATCTTAATAAATTTTGCCAAGACTCCAAAATTTTAAATTCAATATTACGGAAAACTTTCAACCAGCTAAAGAATAGCCATTTAATATAACGTACCATTATCCATAATTTCAAATCTGTTATAAACTTAAAATGAAATATTTAATAATTCTCTGAAAATTAAAACTATTTCCAATTAAAGTCAAAATAATTATCAGGACAAAACAAAAAAAAATTTTCAGATAATAAAATATACTTTTTTTTTGTTTTTTTGTTCGTTTTAAATTGATTGTGCACAGATTGATTGAATTCAGGTGAGAATAATGGAATTTATATATATATGTATATATTATATATTCACATATAATATGGTAATGCACACCTTAATTTTCACTTTTTTGTTTTTTATTTTTTTTTTGCGCATTAAAATAGTTTTAATAATATAAAATTAAATGTTATTAAATTGTTGTAAAATTTTTCAGAAAAATAAAAAAAATTTCTAAATTGAGAATTGTAGAGATTTTTTTTTGATTGTAAAATAAATAAAATCAACAAATAATCGATTACAGTTGAATTGTGATATAAATCGAAAAATTGCATATACTCGTATATTTTGTGAAAATAATTTTACCGCCTTAAAATTAAATTTTAATTTTTTAAGGTTTGGATTTTATAAAATTTTTTTTTTTGCAAATATTTTAACAATATGTAAATTTATGAACATATGCTTATATTTAATGATTTAATGTAATGTAATGTAAAATATGATTTTTTTTTTTTTTATTTTTTAAATATATTAGTTTAAATGTATATAAAAAGGGAAATTTCCCCTATTAAATTGAAAATAGAATAGAATAATCTATGAAAATTATGACATATATAATTTAAATTCTAAACTATTTTTTTTTATGAAGAAAAAATAAGACTTTTGTATATATATATATATATATATATTTTTTATAATATTTTAATATTAAGATGTATGTTTAATATAAGATAAATTAAAATTATAGAAATTGAATTGATGATAAAAATAAGATAAATGAATTTCTTTAATGGATTACATAAAGTTAATAAATCATATTTGAAATCTATACTATACATATATACTATATATTATTTTTTTTTTTTTTTGAAAGGCGCCACCACTATCCATTGAGTTTTCTTTTAATTTTATTTTTTTCTCTCAACTTTTCGATATACAAATATTTTTTTATTTATAGAAGAAATTTTTAATCATTAATAATTTTTTTTTTGATATTTTACATTAATTCTGTTATAGTTTTTGATTATAATTTATATAATAATTTTAAATTAAATTGAAATATTAAATATGGAACTTTATTTATTTATTTATTTATTAATATATCTAATATAGCTTTTAAATCCTTGATGTATAAGACATGTAAACCATCTGGGCTATTTTTATTAATTTATATACGAGTATCTACAGTATAATATTATTTATTTTGCTTATATTATATACATACCTATATATATATATATATATATATATATATATATATATATTACATAATATGACCGCAAGTTGGATTATATACAGATACAGAGGAAGGCTTTGGTTTTTTATGAAAGAACTAAATTTAAGGGTCTCGGTGGCCTAGTGGGTAAGAGCGTATAAAATACGCAGTAAACACTGACGAAGTGTGAGTTCGAATCCCACACACGTCGTAAGAGTAATTCCCTCTTACGATATTTACAGTCACGCCTGAAAAGAAGAGGCTGTGTAATTTCTTGTTCACATTTATGTAGCAGAGAAATGCACTAAAAAACAAAAAAAAAAAATAAATGGAAATCCTAATTTTAATTTTAGCTATATGTATCATTCAAAAATATAGGTGCATATATGTATAGTTATAAATCTAACTAATCTAAAAATTTTGAAATATCGATAAACGATTATGAACGAACAGTTTTCTAAGTATACCTATATAATATATAAACCATTATTTTAAATTGTATGAAAATACGGCTTGTGCCGTATTGGATTATTATAAAATATCCATTAAGCTTTTTTTGATGCTAACGTTTTCTTTCAGCGTCCCCTTTTTTATTTTTATTTTCTTTCTATTTTGCTTCATGTTCTTGTGTCCTTTTTTTGACTATTAAGTATTAAGATCTTCCTTAAAAGAAAAAAATTATCACTTTATTATTACATGGCTAATCAATTTAAATTTTTCTATATATAATAAACTTGGACTTGTTAACAAACCCCTTTATATACAGTTAAGTTATATGATTATCTTGTTTTATTAGCATACTCGTATATTTTATTTCCATAGGATAGTCCTGCACTGATTTTTATTTGCAAATATTTAGTAAACATTTTAAAATCTGTCAAATGCTGTTCTATTTTTTAGCATTTAAAACAGTGGACAAAAATTTTTAATGTATAAAAACCAATAACTTGGGATTTTGAAATTTACGATTCTTTTTTTGAGATTTTTTTTTTTTTGGAATTTTTTCTTCCTTTGGATTTTATATTATTTGGAGTCCCAAACTCCAATAGTAAATAAATAGTAAAAAAATTCTAAATGTGATGGCCCAATGCTTCCTTTATTTTGAATACTCTGTCAAAGTATCAAAACGAAGCAAAGTCAACAAAGGAAGTACTGGCCCGATGATTACTTTGCATTTTTTGCGTTTACTTTTGTTCAATTTATTTTTGCAATGGATTTAAAAAAAATTTTTAGAAATTTTATATATTATAATTTTTTTATATGAAATCTACAAATGTTTGTATTCAGTACCGCAAATAGAAGAAGATTTTGGGTTCGAGATTTATTTATAAAAATCGTCAAATAGATGGATTGTACTAAATCACATTCCCACCTATTTAAAAATTTTTCCACCTATTCAAATTTTTTTAATGTTTATGTAAAAACATTCAAATATCAAATGTGAAAGTATTGAAAGCAAAGTACGGAATTGAAAATGTGTCAATTTGTTACTTTGCTTCATTTGATTAAAGGAAGCAAAATAAGCATTGGGCTATGACCTTAAGATACTCCAAGCTTTTTTCTTGTTATGAGTTGAAATGCATTTTTTTTTAGCAAAAAGATTTTTCAAAAGAAGGTTAAAAAAAGTACGATTAAAAAAGGAGTTTTTGCCAAAATGTAGATTAAGAAAAGTGAAATATCCTTAGACGCCCTTCCGCACCAAATTTCTTACCAATATATTTAATGTAAATTATATGACCTAATTAATTTTGACTCTTAATCTTTGTATGTAATCGTTTTTATCTAAATACAATATTTTCTTCTTCTTTTTTTTGGCACACAATTCTTTAAATTTACTTAATTCAATTATTATTTAATTTTTTTATAACAAACCTTTCATTAAAATATATAATATACATTTATATTTTGACCATTTCAAATTCTCAAATATGATGAAATATGATGACTTATAGCTATTTGTTAAATAAATTTTCTTTAGTTCGGCGATATATTGACTTCTTCCCTTGAAATACACTTACACATCTCTATATATACATAAAAGATAATTATTAAATTAAAACTTAATTTAAGTTTAGTCCAAAAAGGACACGTATTCAGTATATATTAATTCATCATATCATCATTATTTTCAATTTGAAAGTAATTTTTTCCCATTTTTTTCATTTTACCTAATACTGAAATTCATATATATAGAGACTAATCAAGAAAACATTATAATTGAATTTCCTGACGTTCAGTATAATTGTATCATTAAAGGATTCATATATGCTCAATTCTATAAATATAAATATTTTATATGTATATATAATATATAAATCTTATTTTATCCTTTTCACCCTCTTTTTATTATTGGTTATAGCTATATATGAGAAAAGAAAAAGTATTATATATAATTTCCACCCTTATATAAATTATTATATATATATATATATATATGTATATAGGTAATATATATATAAATAAATAAATACATATTATGAAAATGCATATAAATATATATGTATATATACATATTTTTTATGAAAATGAGTTAATTTGTATACTAATAATCAAGTTCAGTTACAATTTAACTCATATTGTAGACATTTATTTCAAGATTTAACTATAATCATTTCTTCAATATAAGGTAAAAATAAATTTATAAATTTTCTTAATTTAATTATTGCCCAAAATTATCTTTATAAAATTTTGTAAAGAAATTTTACCAATACCCATATAATTTATGTTTTTCTTTTTGTAATAAAAATTTGAAAACTTTAGATAAATCCTGTAAAAATAAAGGATTTATTTTCAGAAAAAAAAAGTAAATGTTATGTAAATAAAGGAATAGAATAGAAGGTATAATTGAAGATTTTATACGCAGTTGGTGATAGACTGCTATGGTTATGAAGAATAAAGAAATTATAAAGAAATATTATAGTTAAATACAAACAGAAGGACTGTTAAGTACGCGTTAAAGAACAATAAATTAAAAAAAAGCTCGCGTTCTTGATGTTTGTAGAATATTTTTATACCTTAAAACTGCGCCATTAAAAACTTAAAGCAGTGAAAAATATATTTGATCATAATGGAAATTCAATAAAGTTATTGTATACATGTTTTGTTGATTTAATTGAATCTCAAAGGCAGATTTTAAATTAAAACATTTAGAATGAGAAATTAAAGAAATGTTTTCATATTATTTTTTTATTCTTTCAACTCGTGTAAGTCGAGCTCGACATTTTAACAACTAAGTGTTATATTATTCATATTCATATTTGATTAAACTTAAGTTTCTGAAATCAATAGTTTCACTAAGCTGTTGATTACTTAACAGTAACTACATATATTGTATAAGATTTTAAGACACAAATATCATTTATGGTACCATCTATAGTATCTTATTCACGAACTATTTATATTTATGACTTTTTATATTACGATATATAGATTGTTACAATATAAACTATTACGATATAAATTATTACGATATAAACTAGTACGATATAAACTGTTACAATAAAAACTATTACGATATACCTATTACGACATAAATTATTACTATATAAAATATTACGATATAAACTATTACGATATCAATTACATACTACAATGGGATAGAATCCGATCGGCATTTAAACCTAATTCTTTTCGATTCTTGAAAGGCTAGTGATTTAATAACTACGCTATTGGTCAGATATCTTTCGTATTTATATGCTCACATTACATATTAAAGTTTTTAAATGAAATAGATGATATTTCGGTTATCTTAAACCTTAATTGGTGATATCGAAACTTTTGTTATTAATTGTTGTTTTTGGTTTGTTTTAGTTCATGATGAACAACAAAAAACAAAAATATAACTTTTAAAGCAGTATTATTTTTACAAGACTCTGCTAAAGACTTAAATGCAATCTTTGGTTTATATGTTTTATTCAAATGATAAATATTTATCTAATAGTTAATCTGTGTTACTTTTAAAACTTTTCGTTAGTTTGAAATCTTTAAAATTATATTATTAGAATAATGATCCTAATGATTTAAATTTTGAGTTCTATATACTAATATCTATAAATTGTATATATTTATAATGTAAAATGTGTGTATTTATAGAAATTATAGAAAAACCGTGTTCGTGATTAAACAAAAAGGAAGTTAAAATAAACCTAAAAATAAATAGAATGTTTAAAAAAAATCTATTTAAGTTAATTAAACAGGCAAATAAAGAAATCCTTTCATATACAACAACACACATATATCAATCTAATACACAAATATATTAGTTATATATATCTATCAGAACTTAATGCTTTTTATACTTATACAAAATGGGTTAATTCTCCATATTATATATACCATATACTTAACATTTAAAAGGTAATAATCATAATAATGCGATATTTTTAGGAAATGATGAGACAGCAGTTAATTTTAAAGGTGGTGCTATCAATTGTTAAAAAAAAAAAATTAAAATAAAATAAACAAAGGGTAAAGGACTTTTTACGTACTTATATAATAAATATTATAAGGATTAAAAAAGAAAAATTTAACCCTTACAAATTTTCATAAGGTCTTATAAAACCTATTAACATGTTTTTTGTTTTTTTTTGTTTGGGGTGTTGTCTTATGAAAAGAATAAATACAATTTTTAAAATATCTGTTGAATATTTAAATAAAAAAGTATAAAATAAAGGACTTATATAAAACAAAAAAGACTAAAATAACTTTACAGATACTTTAAAATTGGTATATTTATAAATTTTTAAATAATTTAATTAAAACGAATTCTGATGAGTTTTTAAGTGTATAGTGATAAAATTTTAGTATAAATTATTGTAATACTTTTAGAATGACAATTTGAAAATTATTTTATTTATAATATATTTTCACAAAAATATATAAAGATATAATATTTAATAGTAAAATATTGAAAAAATCTTTATAACACAGTAAAGTTTGATATTATGAATAATGAGTATTACGATATTAGTGAAATATCGGTGCCTGAAAGGCAGAAATTATTATTGAGGGGACTACAGACTAAAAAACTTTATATGGAGCTTTGAGCCAATTTTTTGAATGATCCTCTAAAATAAAGTAAAAAAACAAGAATAATTAATTTTTTGCTATTATGTATTATTATACTTAAATAAAAATATATTTCTGGAAATAATTTTGCGTCGGTTCAAATATCACATAAAAATACAAACGAAATAAAATTCTATATTATATATACAAATACTATAGTCCATAATTAAAATAAATACTAAATTAGATATTAGTATATTAACTATCTATACTATATATATAAAAACAAAACTTAATGCAATAAATTCTAAACAGTATAGTAATGTACATATACTTATAATAATTATACAAGAAAACAGTCTGTAAGGCAAGGCCAGCACCAAAGATTTTTTAAGGCGCATGTTTTAAAAAAATACAATTAAAACCATTTTAGAATTTAACTTCTTTGTGTCTTAAAATTTGTAATTTTTGATAGAATTTTATATTTAAAAAAATTGTGAAAAATCAAAGGACGATTTCTGCAATTTTAAGAAAAACCTATATATATAATTAATATATATAAGAAAATCTGTTAGCACAATATATAAAAATTTAATATCGGACCTTTAATGTTTTAATGTTATGTCTTACTTTCTCAAATTTACACAGGCATCAAGGTACACCTACATATAATTATAAGAAAAGCTGTTAGCATAACATGTAAAAATATAATATTGGAGCTGTAATGTCTTAATGTCTTACGTCCTCAAATTTACACAGGCATTAAGGTACTGTAGCAGTCTAAAAATAGTGAATTTTTCAGTCCTAGTAGCTCTTAAACATTGGGAAGTAAAAACATTGTTTTAGAGGTAACTTATGCTAATTCTCATAAATCTTCTTTCTTTCGAAATTACAAGATTCTTACTAAAATCGTTTCGGAGATACGGGGAATTCAAAATTATACAAAATTTTGCAAAACAACAATAACAATCAATTTAGATACCAAATTGCAAAAAAAAAGTAGAAAATTTTTATATTAATTTATAAAGCTTAAAAAACCATTAAGCACATATTTATCGACTGCAGCGAAACAACGATCTCTTGGGCAAATGAAAGAGAGTCACTAATGGAAATTCTAGCAAAGAAGGAGAAGGTCAGTCTCGGTAAAGTAATTGTACTGCTAAAACACCACCAAATTTGGGAGAAAATATAAATAAAAAACAAATAGTAATATCATTATATTTTAATATTTAATACTCAATATAATATAGTTAAGTAAATTTATAATATCTAGTGTATAATAATTTTAATATTTAGTATATAAGATGGCCCACATGCCTTTAAGGCAACCGGCCAAAAAATTATTGTATATTTATTTATAATATGCAATAATATTAAATAAATAAATAAATAAATAAAATTTCTTATCGTTTGAAGTTTTTAAATTGCAAAATTTTTAACAGAACCAATATAAACATTTAAATTTGCGAAATATTTTATTATGCCAAACGACTGGTTTCAAAATGACCCATTACGTTAAAAAACAAAATTTGACAACATAGGAGATATGATGTTTTATACCTGTGTTCTTTTTACTCTAAAAGTTATATAATTGTAAAAAAATATTTAATAGAATTTATTATTTTACGTCTTCTCTACGTTTATGTTTACGTTATTTCTATAGAACAGAATTTAATTATTTTAAAACTTGTCTGTAAAATTAATAGAACCTAAACAGGTTTTTTGCAATTATGATTTTGATAATAAAATCTAACTTAAAAATCAAATTTATCTAAAGAAAATTATGAATACTTATATGAAAAAAAAAACCCAAAAAGTATGTAATAACAAATATATATGTATACAGGGTAATTCTCTTTCGGTCTTGAATATTTATAGGGTGTTTTTGGGGATCCAAAACGAAAAAAAAAATTTTCTGTATGAGTCTATTTCCCTCGGTTCTTAAGATAATTATATACCTAAAGTGATGCCTTTTTTGCTTATATCTTAAAAACCAATAATAACTAATTAATAAGTTTGATAAATGGTCAGAATGTTTAACGCATTTCAACTTTCTATATTTGAGATACTTTTTGTTCCAAAATAAAAAATTAAGAAAAGCGAACTATATTTGTAAGAATTTTTTGTTCGTTTCAAATTTTTTCCCTTAAACATGTTATTAAGATATCATTATTTTTACATTTATTATTTAAAAAAAACTTTTTAGTTTTGTGTAAAACGGTTTTATGTATCTCTAAATGGTATTTCAAATAATTAAGAATAAAAATCTTAAAAATTGTCTATTTTTTCATTTTATTTGAATGCTCATAGCTTTTAAACGATGGTTATTTAAAATATAAAAAGACAAGATGTAAAACTTTCAGACGGTGTATCAAACTTAATAATTAGTTGAGTAGTTTTTGAGATATAAGCAGATTAAATTAAAACTAAAAAAAAACCTTTAGTTTTCATTATCTCAAGAACTGAGAAAAATAGGCCCCCACTCTACAGAACAAATTTTGTTTCTTTTTTGTGCTCCAAATATATCCTATAAATATTCAATACCGAAAAAAATATTCACCTTGTTTTATAAATTTTTTTAAATATATATTTTAAAAAGTTATCATCAAAAT
The DNA here is from genome assembly GCA_947095535.1 of Poecilobothrus nobilitatus. Classification (NCBI taxonomy): domain Eukaryota; kingdom Metazoa; phylum Arthropoda; class Insecta; order Diptera; family Dolichopodidae; genus Poecilobothrus; species Poecilobothrus nobilitatus. The sequence goes on along the minus strand of OX352774.1, from coordinate 233,551,897 downwards.
CTTTTCCAGTATTAAAAATATTCTCTCATACATATATATATATATACACTGAGAGAATTATTTCTTTGGAATGAGGTTGTCAGGAAAACTATTCAGTTGCGGTTATTAAATATTGGTCTTTGTTACCAACTTACGATTGATTCAATAACATTCCTGTTGATGCAAATGAACCGCCTTAGAAACAAACGAATATACGATTTCATCAACCTCGCCTAAAAATTTTCATTCGATCAAATTATTATTTCAAGATATGAGTTGCGAGAACCAAATAATTTTTGTACACGCAAATGTAATGCGATCATAAGAATTACATGAGTTGTTATAGCAAATAAATGGTTTGTTGTCACAATTAAAACTGTTTTATTACTTATGTGAACCGAATTATACTGTTATTACAACCATATTGCCATTTAGCTCAAACGTTCTATTTAATTGAAATAACAGAACTCCAATTAAAATTCGGTTCTCTTAACAGTATTATAATGTATACTACAGTATTTCGTTAGTCAGTTGCTATAGAAGATCATTCGATTCCAGCAACCGTATTTCGTTTAGTTAAAAAAAATATAGTTATAATATCAGTTCTAATAAACATAAACAACAATTCATTCGTTTGGTATAACAGAAATTCGGTACTTATAATTATGATTCGATCGTGATAGCAATAAACATGAATTTTCGCGCAAAATCATAATTCTTATTTAGTTTAAATTCTAAAATAGTTTAGTGCGTAGATTTATATGAGAATGTTTGGTTTAATAGAACATTTAATCTTTTTTGATAAAAAATATTATATATGTTATGAATTACTAGACACTCAATTTTTTGATACGCATTATTTTGCATATAAAGTTATAAAAACGAATAAGTATAACGAATTTGGAAAATATTAAATTTTTTATTTAGATTTTTTGTTTATTAAATAAAGTTTTGTACTATTATTATATAAAATTTATATTAAAAATAAAAATCAATTTCTTATAAAATTTTTACTCTATTTTTTAATAAAAATGATATTTTCTTCTTTCTATAACAAATATAGCTAAAGGTGATTACAATTATTGTAAAATATATCGTGCAAAACATTCGATTATGTTAACTTTTCTGTAATGCTACGACAAATACTTTAATTCTGTTGTAGTAACTGATATGCAGTAACATCAAATGAAAGAGTTTTTTGATGTAATAATACTGTTACAATATTCGATTAAGACAACTCTGTTCTAGTCATAACAAAAGATTTGATTCTGCTGCGATAATTGATATACAGTGACATCAAATGAAGTGGTAGTCGAAAGTATTCCATTATTCGGTTCTCATAAACGAATAATCTGTTATCATACAAGATATACAGTAACATCAAATGAAGTGGTAGTCTACAGTACTGCATTATTCGGTTCTCATAAACGAATAATCTGTTATTGCAACTAAAATTTGTTCAAAACAAATAACAAATACGGTTCTCCGAAATAATTATTATTTTGGTTTAATGTAATTAGCAGTTACAATGAATACTTTTTCAATTGTAATTATGTAAATAAAGAGGTTGCCACAACTACTAATAAAAAGTCGATGGTGACCGAATTATTCGGTAGGGCAATTTATTCGGTTGTCACAAACGTTGTAGTTCTCTCAGTGTAGCTATATACGTATACTTCCTACCTACTTCTTTTTGCTTTTCTAATTATATAATTATATTTCAAAAGTTTATATTATATATACCTATATGTATGTATATTTATTTATAAGATATATATTAATTTTGTATATGCTCTCAAAAAAGGATCACAAAATATAATAATAATATACGTATATATGTATGTGTACATTCGTTATAATTTGTGCGTAATTTTTCAATTAACACAAATTTTTTCAATTAATTATTTATTTTTCATGATGGGTATATAGAAAAGAAAAAATACAATTTGCAATATACCTGATGATGTCTTTTTTATGTTTTAAAATTTTCTAAATCGGAAGTTGAAAAGATAGATTGAAGAAGAGGTCCATTAAAATTGATTCAAATGTACTTAAGGTACATAAAAAAAAAAAAAAATTTGCAAAATAAAAGTTTAAAAAATATCAGATATTTTAATATACCTTTAAAAGGTATAGTCATCAAAAATGGTTGGTAAATTTAAAAAAAAACACAAAAAATCATTTTTTGAATAAATTAAATAATATTTCTTCCCTAAGTTTTGTTTCTTTTCTACATATACATCCTATATATAGTATTAAATTAAATTGAAATATGAATATACTGATTTAAGATTTCAATATGAAAATATGAAAAATATATAGGTATTCTTCATTTTTAAATATTTTTATTTTATTTTATATTTTTTATTAAATTTTTCTCAAAAAAAAAAAAAAATCGAAATAAAAATGGAAAAATGGTTATGGAATAATTTTTTAAAGATAAAAATATTTTAAAAAGATTTATATTTAAGGGGATTTTTTTTTTTATTTTTATATAAATAAAATTGTAAATATAATGAAATTTTATTTAATTTTTGTTTTTTTTTTTTTTTTTTTTTTAATGCTGGTAACTACATATATACTATATATATATTGTAAGTATGTATACAAACTAACAAAGTACCTATGCATATCTTTTGATTCTCGATCTTTATTTGATTCTATCTCTCAAGGGTAAAATAATTATTTGATAAAAGAATTTACATATAGATAAAAAATAAAAAAAATAAAAAATTTAGACCTACATATATTTTAAAATGAAATAAGTATAATGTATAAAAAAAATTTTTATTAAATTTATTATGTTAAAAATTACCAAAAAAAAAAAAAAAAAAATTAAAAATGAGTTGAATTTATATTTAAAATAATTTATTTATAGTTTATAAATTAGTTTTAAAATTTCAAGAAAATATTTGTATAGTATGTCTATGTATATGTACCTATTTATTTTATATATTTAGTTTTTCATCTATTTAATCTATAATTTTGAGTATCTATAGCCTCATTTCTAGATTAGTTTAGTATATAGTTTCGAATGAAATCTTGTATATAACTTGTTGGGTTCTATCAGTTTAAATATTATAAAGAAAAAAAATAAAGGAAAACCATATTAATTCCACCTTACGTTCTTTTTTATAAAATCTAAATTTATATCTAAGTAATTTTCACTTTTGAAGAATATTTACTCTTTCCCGCCTTTTTTTAATTAGCCTTTATTACCTATACTAAAATCTTTTTTATCTTTAAATTTTAATATTCTCAAAATTGACTGGACAGTTTTGAAATGATTAAAATGTATTATTCAATTCTGTCTGTACTCGTATGACAATATTGTATTTTATTTTTATTTTGTTTTTTATTACGGATTTACTTTTTTTATACCTATATTTGTTATAAAATTTATTTTATATGACCATTTTGGCGCAGTGATTAAATTAACGTCCTTTAATTTGAAGGTTTTCAGTTTCCAATCTCTGTCATGTTTGATATCCAAATAAACAATACAACTACACAAATATATAATAAGTAATAACAGTTAGCCCTTTATCTAACAGGCAAAGATTTCAGCATATGTATTTACTAGTAATGACTAGTAATGACTAGTAATGATATACATATGTACTGTAGATCGATGAATATAAATACATACATACAAAAAATTTATTGTTAAGGAATAATGGATTCTTCTATAAGTCTTACATTTCCATATACCTACATATGTAGGTATATTAAGAGTTTCCCTTATTTATAGGTACATATATTGATCCAATAAGTAAACGAAAAAAGTCACATTTTAAAATTCCATATGAATATTTTTTATGAAATTGCCGTCGCTAAATAAACGCATTCTTTATAGATACATAAAAGATATATCAAAAATTATTTTTACTAAATAAAAACAATTCTTTTTAAAAGTAAAGACATAGCCAAGCCATATGTCCTATTTATTTTTATTAACTTTTTATATATATTTTTTTTAATTCTTTTTCCCCTAGATACAAGTTATACATATCATCCTGGACTACATGATGAAACATTTGTTAGAAGAAAACAAAGGCGTAATAGAACAACTTTTACTTTGCAACAGGTATAAAATCGAACCTTTTCTCTTTTTAAATAAATACCCAAAAATTTAAATTAAATTTAATTTAAAAATTTTCAAATAATGTAATCGAATAATAATTTTTTCTACATAATTTTTAAAATTTCAGTTAGAAGAACTTGAAACAGCATTTGCTCAAACTCATTATCCAGATGTGTTCACTAGAGAAGATTTGGCTATGAAAATTAATTTAACTGAAGCTCGTGTTCAGGTAAAAGAAAAAAATTTATTATTGTTTTATTAAATATTTATAATCATAATAGAAAAACATTAAAACAAAAAAATATTCAACCAAATTGATTTTCATTTTTGCGCTCAACCACGCCTCATATTTACAACCATTTCTTTTAGAAGAAAAGAAAATTATAAAAAAAAATGCGAATGTGTAAAATATATCTTACCGTTACCTACCTCTTTTTTTATAATAGAAATAAATAAGTTAATTGAGTGAGAATAAATTCTTCTGCATTTGTAATAACACTAATCCATTTACATATCCAAATCAAATCCAAAATACAAATATACAACACAGTTATACAAATTCTAATAACAAAATAAAAAAAAATTTAATATTGTTCAATATGATTTAATGAGCATAGGTTTTCCAAGTGTTTTACTTTTCTCTTTTTTATTTTATAAACATTTTTTCTCTTTAGATGTTTCAGCAACAATATTTTTTAATTTTTCATATTGAAAAATATTTATACACATATTTTATTTATAAACATTAAAATAAGAATATTCTCTCTCAGAAAAAAACGTGTTGTGTTTTCGTCTTTGAATGCGATGATGACTGATATGTGAATATGTTACATAATATGTGTCGATATGCGACTGTGGGCTGTTTTTGCGTATGTGTAGTATTGAATTTTTTACTCACTCAGTCTTTCTTTGAAAATGAAAAAAAATATTAAGAGAAAATGTATAGTTGGTTCACTGTTCAGTTCAGTCAGTATTCAGTATTTACTATTCTCTTTTCAATTCAATATTCAGTATAGTATTAGTTGAGTTTGAGTAATGCAATCTAATTTAGTATAATAAAATTTGGTTTTTTTTCTTAAACATGTTTATAAACAAATGTTTATAAGCAAATGTAGCTTAGTAATATAAATAACTTTTAAGCAAAGTAAAACTATATCTAATTGTAGAAACATAATTATAACAACTTTTCTTACGAATTTTAAAATTATGGGTTCGCAAGTTCAAGTCTTTTCTGTGGCGAGATTTTATAGATGATGAAATATTGAAAAAATGTGAGTATAGTAAATTTAGATTTAAGTTTTAATAAAAAATAAGTGTTTATGTTTATTCCAAAAGTGATGATTCTTAACAGTATGCATGAAATAATGTTTATGATTAAAAAAATCAATTTGACTATGCACTACCATCTGATTTGGAAATAACTTTTTTTTTTTGTTAAATGTTTTTAAAAAAAATCTTTTTAATGCGGCCGATATGGCGATGTATTAAATATTAATATTATTAATAATATAAAATTATTTAATAATAAAGTTTATAGTACCTATAATAATCTGGCATATTTTGTTAATTTAAAAAAAAAATTTGTACCCTATATGTTAATCTTATTCTTACAAATAAAATTTGCAAATTTCGTTAAAAATAATTGTAGATGTTTAATATTTTTTTTTAATAGGTATTTGAAATGATTTTACTAGAATAAATTTTTAAAAAAGACAATGTAACAATATAATAAATTAGTTGTATCTATAACTAAATTTAAATATTTATACTTATCTTTAGGTATTTTATTTTTAAAGTACATAATTTGTTCTTTAATATTTACTTATTTACCTATGTATGTATATATGTTTTTTCACAGAAAATTCTTAATTAGTTATAAAACATACCTATTCATTTGACGAAAAAAACATTAAACAAAAGGCTAAATTACTAAAGGTTAATTAAAATTAAATTTATATAATTTTCAAATGTTATATGAGAAATTTTTGATTAAAAAATTTTAATTCCGTGTATAGGTACCAATGTTTTACTATAAAAATAAACAAAAGTTAAAAAACAATATTACAATATTATTTATTAATAAATTTTCCAGTTAAATTGAAAGATAAATTTACTCATGGATAAATAGGTACATAACATTCTTTTTTAATTCCCCTACTGAATTTTAATATTAAATCCGTTTTTATCCAAAAATTAAAAATAATAAAAACAAAAAAAAAATGAAAATCCTTCCAAAAACAAATTATGCGAAAATTTTTTTTTTTTTTTTTTTGGTGGCACAGAAATTAATAAATGCGAGATAATATTCGCGTAAACTTTATCATCATTATTATTTTTTCATTATATTTTACAATTTCATTATTGTTTTTTTTTTCATTTTCCTTTTAGTGTACATATATATATATAGGTATATGATAAATAAATATAAAAAATATGAAAATAAAATGGAAAGAAAAGTTAATATTAATAAAATAAAATACAATGATAGAATGATTTTATTATCCTTACAAAAATTACATACAAATAAAATCAGCATAATAAGTAGATACAAAAAGAAAATAACAAATAAAGAAAAAAAAAAAAGAATGAAAATAAAAATACATAATATTATAATAATAAAATATAAATTGGATATTTTATTTACATTTTATTTATTACAATTATGATTATTTTCATTATCTTTATTATTTTAATACAAAAACAATGAAATATATTACAGTTATGGGAATAATAATAAGAACAATATTTTTAAATTAAATAAATTTGCTTGGAATAAAAATTTAATTTCATATTGTATGGGTAAAATTTATTTTTCCATTTCTGTTACTCGCTTCTAGATAACATTACGAATTATAATTTCATTCGAATTTATTCTGTAAAAGTCGCAACAATCACCTTCGTTTTCAGTTTTAGTTTTTCTTTATTATTTCGAATAATTTGTAAAACTGAACTGAACCTTTTTAAGCGTTAACCAACATGACATTTCGTCATATATCTAAAGGTCATATTTTTTCGTAATATTGACATATCGTTTATTTCGTAATATGACATTTGTCAAAACATATGTCGAAACGAAACCATAAGCAAAGATAAGAAACATAACAAAGAAAACAGAAACATAAAATTTTCATACAGAAAAAAAAAGAACAAAATGAGTTGAGCCAATTCAAAAAAATCCATATATGTTATTGACATAATTAAAAATTTTAAGAATAGTGACAGACGATGAGAAAAAAAATTATCAACAAAGAAATGTTAAATTTATTATATCAATTCCATTCTCATCGAATTAACCTAAGAAAAACTATGTTTAACGAAACTTAAAACGAATCTGACATATGCCTATTAATGAGCAATAACTTTAGGTTTCTATAAGCGGAATTGAACATACGTCGCTAAGTGACATTTAAGCATGTAGAACACATAATATCTCATTTTGGAATTTGGTTACCAATTTAACAACTTAACGTTAATTAGTGTTTTCAGTTTGTTGGTTTGTTTCGTTTAAAAATAATAATTAGATACAAATTTATAAGATTTTAAGGAATTCTTTTATATAAATAATTTTAATTTTTAAATTTCACGGATTTTAAACGTCATTTTTATGGTAATAGTAAAAATAAAATAATTTCGCATAAATATTTATTAAACTCTAGGTCAAATTACTTACAGTATAGTAGACAGTAATTTTTAACTTAATAAAGTTTTGTGGTATTGTACCCTCTTAGTGTTTCTTCGTATTTTTATTTTTCACTAATAAATTTAATATTATCAATTTATTACATTATTTTTTTGTTTTTAAATTTATTTCTAACAAAATATCACAATTTTTAAATTTAAATATTTAAAAACAAAAACATTATAATCATTATAAAATACGCCATTAGTTACACATTTTACATCAAAATTAAATAGTTATCAAAAGTTGGGAAAAGATATGAAAATTTATTTATTTATATAGGATATAAAGTGTAGGGTTATGATAACGGATTGGTACGATAATAGGCAACCGCTTAAGGTACAACAATTGGGTAAATTTATAGGCAACCGCTTAAGATACGTTCAAACTATATATATAGTCATATATGACATGAAATGTGTATTATATACAAACTCCACAATACATATAGTGTAATATTTAATCAAATTTTGATTTTTAATTTGTATTGTCAGATGAAAATGTTTATTTTTTGTATGTACATTTTTTTTTCATTCTTTGTTTGGATTGAACGCGTTAAAATAAAAATATTTTAATTTATTCACTTTACTAAACATTTTTTTAATAATGAAAGTATTTATATACTTTTTTATGTATATACTTTTAATACTTTATTTATTTTCTTAAAATAAATTAAATTATTTTATTAAATTACTTTGTTTCTTAAATTTCTTATTTTATTTGCAATTTTAAATTCTTAGAAAATAATTTATTAATCTTTTTATTTTTTTATTAAAACTTTATTTCAAAACTATTATTTTAATTTTATAAACTTCACCTATAAAAATTAATATTGATAATACAAATGTCAATACCAAACAATGAACACAATATAATAAATTTTCATTTGTTAGTACTTCTACTTTTGACTAATCAGCTGTTTAACATAAGCAATACATTCCAAAAATACATATAACAAAGTCATAAGTCTGAACGTACCTTTATACATAATATTGGGATTCCACACTATGGCCCTGTTTACACTTGTCAACATTTCTGTATGCAATTATGTATTCATTCTTGTATTTAAAATGTGTTGCAAAACTCTCGCGTTTACATAAAGTTGTTTTGCAACTTTATATGTGTGCGTTAATATTAGATATAACTATTTTTTTGACCGGATAAAATTTTTTATTGTTGCTTTACATGGATTGGTAACTTGCAACAGCTAAAGCAGCTAAATTTTGGTCAACAAAAATGAATAAAGGTTTTCAGAATTTTACGCATTTTCATCGTTTTTTTGGGAGAAGCGAGGAAGTGAGAAGGAAAAAGAAAAAGTTGCAACTGAATAATGCAACCAGTGTAAACAGGCTGTATAAAAGCTAAAGCGGTAATATCGTTTAGATCTTGAGATCAACAAAAAGAATTCCTTGATTAACTATTCCAAGGTTCAGGTAAAATATTAAAATAAAAATTATTCTGAAAAAAAAAAGTTTACAATTTAAAAGACCACAATTGTACATAAACATTAGTAAATAATAATATAAAAGAATTCCCCAATAAGAGAACCTCGTATATATGTATATAAAAAAAACAGAATAATTTCTATTATAAAAGTTTTATTGTTTTTTTTTTTTTGTAACTTTTATTATTATTTAAACATTTACACTTTCATACATATATGTATGTATTCGAGTATACATCTAAATAATAAATATACATATATATTTATATATATATACAATTTTTATAATAATTTTTATCATTTCTATATTATATATTTTACGCCCACTCAATCACCCTATATTAATTCGTTTTCTTTTATTTTAAATTTTCTTTTATTCTGTTTGTCTCCAAAGTTTTCCTCCAACCATATACTTACGTACATACCATATATTATATAGTAAATATAAGTGAAAATAAGAAAAACAATAAAAACTTGTGGAGGGAGTCCTTTAACCAATTGTTTATCTTTTAATTTTTTTTAAAAATGTCTTTTGTTGTAAAGTCCGGAAAGAAAAAAAAAATTTTTTTTTTTCTTTACCAAAATAATGAAATATAAATCTGGTATGGAACATCTGGTATACATATTCTCTTATATGTATGTTTGTATGTAAATATGTAAACAATAAAAGTGAAAGAATAGTATAATGGGATTTTCACAAGTTGATTTTCATAATAAATAAAAAACAAAAGGAAAAAACAAAAAAAAAATATAATGGAATTTTATTAGTTAGATGATGATAATGAATTTTATAATGATGGAAAATATGAAGAAAAAAAAAAAAACAAAAAAAAAAAGAAAAACAAATTAAAAGGAAATTATATAAAAAGTAATTGAAATGGAAAATTAATTTTGTATATTATTGTATCTATTTATAAATACATATATACATATACTGGATATATAATATTATTTTTATTTATTGTATTTAGGTACATAAGTAAAATAAAATAAAAACAAAAAAATATTTAAATTGTTTATTCTTCAGTCTTAAATGTTTTTAATTTTTTTCTGTTTTTTTTTTTTTTTTCAAAATAATAATCAAAATTTGAAGAAAAACTATTTACCTTTTGTAATGTTTTTTTTTTTTTGGTTTTAATTATAATTGTATTTTCAAAAAAAAAAAAAAAAAAAAAATAATCATTTCTAATTTATCGCTTGAAATAATTTTTGTAAAATTAGAAAAAAAAAATTATGAAATGAAAAGTTTAGATTTATCTTTTATTAAGTTTTGAATTTCCTTTCCTTTTTTTTTTTTGCTTTGTTTGTTGTTTTTGGGAAATGGAAATTTTAAAAGTTAATTATTTCTTATATTTGTTTTTAAATATAATTTATTTTTATTTTTTAATTATGGAAAATAAAAAATAAAAAAAAGAAGAAAAATTGTAAGAAAATCGTATTATAATTATTATAAAAAAAGAAAAAAACAAAACAATAATTAACAATTTAAGAAAAGATTTTTTTTTTTTTTTAATTAAAAATAAATTATACAATGTAATATTTAATAAGTCGAATAATATTTAATTTATAAAATGTAATTTATTCATATAATAGTTTTATAAAATTCTTAAATTTTATTGTATTAATATTATTTCATAAGCTTAAGTTTATTATTTTATTTCCTTCAGAAGTAAAAATTTATTTTATTTAAAAAAAAATTTAGATTTTAGTTAATATTTTAATGAAAATATATATATTCTCATTAAAATTATAGGGCCATTCTGGACACTTTTCGAGATATGAGAGGTTAATGATGTTTTAGTGACTTTCCGTAAAAAATTTATAACTTTTGAACGGCTTGCTATAGAGAAATGTAAAAAAATGCATTTTGTAGAGTATAAGTTGTCAGTTTTTTTTTTTTTTGTACTAATGATCCTTATCCACTAATGATCCTTTATATCCAACAGTTACAAAGTTATGAAGGTTCAAAATAATTTAAAATGAAAAAATTATATTTCAAACTCAATTTTCGTTTGAAACACCCTGTACTTGGGGTACTTTTTATAGCATATTTCGAAACAGATTTTCAAGCCCTATAATTAGTACGTAATAACATTTTCTCTCTCTCTAACCGTTTTTGAGATATGAAGACTTAAGACCCATTCTACTTAAGACCAAATTATGGTTAAATTATGGTTATTAAAAAATGTAATATATGAAGCCAGAACTTCTCATTCTTATTACATATGGATCTATCTAAATAGTAACTTAACCCTATATATAATTATTCGTTTGTTGTCAGAACTGGAAAGATGTGAAAATTATTGCCAACTAATAGATTTTCAAAAGTCGATGATTATTTCAATCTAAACAGATTCATGCACTTAATGCACTTACTACCCAACTACCCTTTATTCATCTTTTTGTCATCATTATTTCATTCCATATAGGCAGAACTACTTTTAATGCGAAGAAACATAATATGTATTTCTAGATTGTGATTTATGAAAAAGAAAAAAAAAATATGATAGAAAAAATGGTTTTCTGTGGTATAAAAATGGTTTATTAAATGTACAAGCAAAAATTTTAATTTATTTTATTATACCCTACACCTATAGTATAGGGTATATTAACTTTGATATGGTGTTTGTAACCACCAATGGTTACTATCTATCTAATGGTTACTAAATTTCACTATCTTGATGAAATTTATACTGTAGGTTAACAATGACTAAAGTAAGGCGGGGATTGCAAATGGACGAAATCGGACCATGGGTTCGGGTACCTCCCATACAACTCCCAAAACCGAATACGCATATCTTCCAAATTAATAAAGATATAAACTTAAAATTTTGTACGTGGGTGTGTTTTCCTGAATCCCTGATATCCCTATTTCCTGAATCCCTGATATCCCTATTTCCTGAATCCCCTGATATCCCTAAATTTGAGATGAATTGGAGTGATTGTTCGGGTACCTCCCACACAACTCCCAAAACCAAACAAGCATATATTCGAAATTAATAAAGATAGAAACTTCAAATTTGGTACTAGAGTGTTGTTTCCTGAATCCCTGATTTGGCCTAAATTTGAGATGAATTGGAGTGGTTGTTCGGGTATTTCCCACACAACTCCCAAAACCGAACAAGCATATTCGAAATTAATAAAGATAGAAACTTTAAATTTGATATGAGGGTGCTGTTTCCTGAATCTCTGATTTGCCTATTGAATTGGAATGGTTGTTCGGGTATTTCCCACACAATTCCCAAGACCGAACAAGCATATCTTCGAAATTAATAAAGATAGAAACCTGAAATTTTGTACAAAGGTTGTAAAAGCATTTATTTTTTTAGCTTATATTAAATACCTAACTAAAATAACTTATGGATTTTTAATTTAATTTGAATTTTTTAGGTGTAGGGTATAAATAAGTCGGTTGCATCGAGTCACTGTTACATTTACTTGTTAAATTATATAATTAATATTTTTTTATTAAGGATTTTAAATTTTTTTAGATATTGAATTAGAAACTATTATATCACTTCGAATTTACTCAAAATCAACTAATACAAGTTTTGTTTTGTTTGGTTTCAAGTACTCGGAACAAAAAAAGCTCCAAGCAACATGACTACATTAAAAACTATATTATATTGAATTAAAATTTAATTTTATATTAAAATAAATTAATTAATTTGAATAAATTTCTTTTATTATTCAATTAACATAAAAAAAAAAATATCAAAGAATATTCTTTGTTAATTAACTATTTCAAAAAACAAAAAAAACAATAAAACAAAAATATTAAATTAAATATAATTACAAAATGGCTAGACATACCAAAAATCTTTATTTTAAAATTAAAAATAAAAATAGAATAAAAAAATTAAATAGAAAACTGAAAGCAAATTGAAATATTTTCCACTTTTTTAAACAATTTATGTAATTTTTTTGTTTTTTTTTTTTGTACTTTTCTTATATTCACTATTTTTGTGTTTCTTTTTTTCTTAATCCTTTGAATTCCCAACGGACATTAAAAAACAAAAATAAAAAATATTAAATTCAATTTAAAAATTCATTTTTTTTTTGAATTTTTCTTCTTTTTAAAAATAAAAAGAAAGTAAGAAAAAACAAAATAAAAAATAAATCGTTAATCACGTCTATTTAAAAATACAAAAAAAAAAAATAAAACATTCTAATGTCATCTCTTTACTTTGTTTCTCTCTATTTTTTTTCTTAAGGATTCTTTTTAAAATTCCCGATTTTGAAATTTTTAAAATTTATAAAAATAAAAAAAAAAAACACAAAATGCAGAAAATAGAAAAATATGTATCAATTTATTTTTACACAAAGACTTTATTACCTCAATTACTCATACCCAACAAATTTTATACCTATCAAAAGAAACAAATAAACATCAAATGCAAAAAAAAAAAATAACAACAAAAAAAAAAAACAAATTCGTATTATCCCCATTATAAAAAGAAATTAAATCAACTATAATTTTGATCGTTATTATAATGACAGTTTAACAGTAAATATTTACAACCTTTAAAAAAATGTCAAATATTTTTTGAGTCTTTAAATTAAATACCAATATTTTGATATCATTTTAGTCTTTTTTTTGTCTATATTTTGATTGATTTTGGATTTCTTCAGAAGTTCATTCATAGGTACGTCATTTAAGGTCAATTAAGACATTAAAAGATTCTTTTCAATGTAAAAGCAGTTTCTTTTACAATTACTTAATATTTTCTTTAAATGTGACAATTCAATGTATAACGTTTGACAAAAAAAAAAACACAAATGCTATTATTATAAGTTATAACTATCAACATTATATTAAAAAAAATATTCTATTGGCTCCTGCAATTATGCAATTATTATAACTTTTTTTTTTAGTTCATTCTTCTGCCACATAAATATGACAAAGAAATTACACACCCTTTACTCAATACTTTTCAAGTGGCTGTAAATATTGTAATGGCAGAATTATTCTTACGAAGTGTGTAAAATTTAAACTCACACTCCCTTGATGTTTACAGCGTATTTTATACGCTCTCACCAAATAGACCATCGGGTCACTAATTTTTTTATTTAGTTTCAATATAACTTTTTGTTATTAATCAGAATTTTATTCTATATTAAATAAAAATTTCAAAAAATGGCTATATAATATATAAAATATATAAAATATTTTGTATATAAAATATTTATAGATATATTATTAGATATAAAATATTTTGAATTTTTATTTTTTTTGCTGTTTTAGTTCAGCTAGAGAGGAATATCTTCTCTAAAAGAATTTAAAAAAAAACTAAATACTTTCTTAACATTCGTTATATAAAATAGCCAACCTTGATTATTACTTATAACTTATATAACTTAACCTAAATACTATAATTAAAACCTATAGCTAAACCTATGTATTTCTACAAATTCCATTTGTTTTTTCCCACAATTTATTCTAAGTTTATTCATAGTTTAATTTCCAGTCGATTTCATTATTTCCTACATGTTGGAATTTAAATAATCTTCATTAATGTTGTCGAGCTTATATTTAGTTTACAGTTATATGTCATTCGTCTATTATAATAAAATATTATTTTATAAAAGTCACAATTTTTCATCTAAATAAATAAAATGCTAAGAACCTTAAACCACATTTAATTTTTGTAACGTGTATGTAATATATATAAAGAATTAAATTATTTTTCGGAGTGTTTAGTCCACTTTCATAATGCTTACGAATTACTTACAAACTAATATGAGGTATAAATAACTAATATTAAAATAAATAAATAACCAATATATTTATATTAACCGTTGTTAATTGTCAAGAATTTTTGACAGCTTTTATAATATTATTACCTAAGCTTCATTTGACTTTCAATCGTATAAAATCTTAACATTTTAGATGTTGAATCTTTGCTAAATGACTAAAAACTTTCCCGTATTTTATGCTTATATCAATTAAAAAAAAATCTTTGTATACATTAACGCACTAAAAACGTTTGAACTTAATGTTGAATAAATACAACCAAACGTAAAAAATAAAATCAAATGTCAAAAATAAAATCAAACATCAAAACTAAAATTAAAAGTCTTCATATTCAATTTTTATTTTAAATAAACTGGACAGACCAATTATTTGATTTATTTTAAATAAAAACAAATTGAAATAAAAAAAAACTATAAATAAAAGAAATAAACAAGGATTATTTTTAAGGACATTAACAATGTGTAATAGTCGTCAGTCAAGTGGGATTTTTTTTTTGTTGGTTAATATTTGTTATATTTAATGCTACTTTGATTTTTTTTTTTTTATCCCTGTAATTTTATATCTGTTTTTCTTGATTCTTTTCTTTTATTCAGAGTTCAATGTTTATACTTTTAACATTCTTCACCCCATTTTATAAATACTGAAAAAATAAACAGTAGCACAACCAAAAAAAAAAAACACAAAACAAAAAGTACTAATAGAATATTACTTGTATACGTATATATAAAGACATAACGTTTTAATGATGATGACAATAATAATTATAATAAGTAAAAAAAAGAATTTTTTTAGGGTCGTTATAACTTTTCATTTTTGTAGGTAATTTTTGTCATTCCAAATGTCTTTTCTAAATAGAAATGTCACATTTAATACAGTTAAGAAGTTATTGAATGGAAAATGTGAAATTCCGAAACTTTAAATAATAAATTTTTTTTTTATTTTTGAATTTCAAGAAAAAAAAGAATACCATATTTTGATTTAAGCCATGTAAAAAATTATTATAGTCGGTATTACCGATAATAAGAAAAAATAATTTATTTTAATATTTGAAATTATTTTTGAGGAAAAGTATTTTTTTAAAGTAATTTTTCATTTAGAAGTAAAAGCGTTTTTATTTTGTTTTTAGAATTCAGAATTTATAGACCGACAATATATTTGATTTGTGAAAACTTTAAGCCCATAGAGGTGATAATGATTAATTATCTTTGTTTCAAGGATCTTCTTTGTTAAAAATCAAATAAATTATTTATTACTATGTTTTTGATAAATTATTTTTTAACCCATTTTTAATAATTTTTAAAGCATTTCGTTCTCAACTTTGTCAACGTCAGATAATATTATAGATTTGATTTCATAGATAGAATTATATTTATTGGATAAACAAGAGTCATCGATATGAAAGAGAAAAGGTTTAACAAAATTTTTTCATTTTATAAATTTACATAATATAATCAAGGTTATGTATGGCCTTACATTCTTCAGTCATTCAATTTTATATTGTATACAAAATGAGTTCGAATCAATCAGTATTCTTATTTAATTTCCACTTTTTAAATCTAAATTTTTTTTACTGTTTTTAAATTTACTATTTTAACCTTTTAATATTAGAAGTAATTATATATGCAACATACAACAAAACACGAGTTAATATTAATAAACATAATAAAAAAAGAAATGGTAGTTAAACGGTAACATTCTACATAAAACCTGATAGGTCAATATCAAATCATACTTTAGAATGTAAAACTAAAGACAAAATAAATTTAGAAAGGTCACTTACCACATGACATTTAACAATTCAGAAATAATTAAAAGTGGTAAGAATATGACCAGAGATGGTCGATAACAAAATTAGAGCGATGGTCCAAAACTGAATAAATTAAAGAGTTAATATCAAAGGTCTATATGTTTCCAACGGGAAATCTCTATATGTAGTTATATTTTTGTTATCAAACAATAACATCAATTATAGGCTACATCAGTATCAATTTGTATGTATTAATTTTAATTAACATTTTCAGTTTTTATGTATGATAAAAATCTTATTAACTTTATAATATAGATAAATATATCCTACAGTATACATTTTTTTACACAGCAAATAAACATTTTTCTATTTTAACTTTCAAATAAATTTCAAAAATTCAATAATAAAATTTTGTAAGTACATATACATATCAGACAATGTGATGCAATTATTTAAACCATATCCTTTCTAAATACATTTATTTTTATATATACTCGTATTATATATACATTTATACTATTATAAAAGAATTTAATTTGTTCAGAATAATGACTTTAAACCACAAAATAATTATCTTTAGACCATATCCTACCTACAATACCAAAAAAAAAAAAAAAATGCACATTTTTTTTACATTATTGTTATTACATTTCAAAATTTTAGAGTTAAACTGGTTCCAAACAATATTGTAATAATTGAAAAAAGGAGTACCACAACAAAAAATGACAACAAAAAAATAAAAAATAAAATTAAAAAAGAAAGGATTCATTTCTTCCTTTAGGATAAAATCAGCCTTAAGGTTATTTCGGTAAGACAAAAAAAAAAAAAAAGGGTTTCACAATAATAATTACATTTGGTCGAATAATCCCATAATTCGAGAAGAGAAAAACTGATTATAATATATGAATGAAAGATGATCTAAAAAATAAAAAAAAAATGAAATATTGATAGTATTACTCTATACATATACACTACAATATACTTGTAGCTAGAAAATCATTAAAAATCAAACAAAGAAAGGGTAAATAGAGCATCACCTTAAAGCCAAAAAATACTTACATACTTAACTATACAATGGTTACATAAATAGTACCTTAAGGGCATTCATCCGGAATATATAGTAGTAGCAAATATTATACAAAAAATAACAAGAAAAAAAAAAAACGAAACAACAAGAAAAAAAATAATAATTATAATTATGGGTGGTAGTGGTTTTTTTTTTCAGTTTTAAAGTACCAACTGAATAAAATCTAGTGATGAAACAAACATTTTTTTTCTTTTTTTTTTTTGGTTTTAAACACATCTGTTCAACTTTTTGTTGCACACTTCGATTAGAATGAAATCAGAATTCAATTTTAATGTACATATATTATATATATATATATATATATATATTTGAATTCATAAGGATCTATTTGAGTTATTTCAAATATATTCAAAAGGGATGTTCGATTTTAATACTTTAATAATAAATTTGAAAGATTATAATGAATTTTTTTATATATAGTTAATAAGTAGTTATTAATATAGAAAAATTATAAAATGAATTGTATTAAATTACAAAATAAAATTATTTTATAGAATTAAAAAAAAACAAAAAAAAAAAAAAATTATAAATGAAAAGTTCAATTTTTTATTTAATTTGTGGTTATTAAAGATTTTAAATTAAAGGATATATGAATTTATTATTTTCATTCAATATTATTTAAATTGATATTAAATAAAAAGAAAATAATTATAGGTTAATTTATATTCTAAAATTAAGGATATCTCTAAAAACGTAAAAAGAACAATTATTTCAATATCCTATAATATTGTTTCTTTTATGACCACAGTATGGTAGAAGTGATAATTTTAAATTACCTCCTTCTTTAAAGAATTTCAATTTTTTTTTTTTCTAAAACCAATTATTAAGTGCTTAACAAATTTTTGAATAAATTGATAATTAAATATTATTATACTTTAACAGTTTTTATAATACCTTGGGAAATTTGAGTTTCATATTTTTAAATACACATTAATAAGAGTAAGTATTCGGTTATAGAATCTCTTGATTTTATTAATAAAATAAATCCTATAGCGTTGTTTTCCTTAAACTTTTTATTTGAATTTAAGAAAAATTGGAAATTATTCTTTTTTTCCTTAATTTTCTAAAATTTCCATTTACAATCAAAGTATTTTTTTTTTTGTTTTGTTTTAATTTTAATTAAATACACATGTAGTCATTTTTAGATTTTAGTCGTACATTTTGAAAAAAATCTCTAATAGTAAACTAAAATATGCAAACGTCAAAATTTTAATGGTTTGTGTCTCTAATATAGATTTTTCATGATATTTCAAAGAAGTGATTAGAGAAATAGGTAAAAATAAATTGTCAAGGAACTGATAACAGAATTGTCAATTGTCATATACACTTAAGATATTTTTTCGAATATTACAAATTACCATATTATATACCCTAAATGTGAAGCAATTTTCATATACTTTATACAGCAAGCAGCAAACTGTAAATTTAAAAGTAAAAGATAGCATCTTAAATTGTATAAAAACCAAGTGAGATGATAAACAGGAATGGATTTCTTCATCCTTCTCATTTAATATTTATGAAGAAACCATTTTTGAGATACAATAGATGAGTTTGAGGTTGGTGTCAAAGTTAATGGTACAATAATGAACCATCTACGATATGCTGATGAAACGACACTTATAGCAGATATTATGGTAGATTTTTAATTTATATTAGACAAAGTAAACCAAAGTAAAACCATAGCAAAAACTATATAATTTAAAAATCAATGAACAGAAAACCAAATTCATAATAGTAAGCAAAAAAGTGATTATATATATAACTAATGACGACACTTACATCGATATTTTTGAAATTAAACAGACTCTCGTTTTAAATATCTCGGATGTTGGCTACACGAAGGCTGGAGTTGAAAAAAGAATTAAATGTCGTATTAATGTCGAATAACTAAGCAGTGCTTTTTAAGGGTGCAACATTTTGCACTCGGAAATTTAATTTAAACGTCCGTTTACGATTCATGAAATGACATTTGGACTAATTTTTAATAAGAAACTTAAGGCTAGACCTTAAAATTCAGTAGCATGAACAATCTTGAGCTCCTCGAAATGTAGATTTATCAAAGAATGATAAAAATTTCATTGACCGAATATATCTTTGATTAAGAAGTTCTGCCGTAAAGTGCCGTAAAACATCTTATTTTCGCTATTATATGAGGAGTATAAAATAAGAATTGCTTCAGTTAATTGTTCCTAACCTAAAATTAAGGGAAGGTGATAGATATATCAACAGCAGGAAAAATTGCCGTGGTTGGGATATATTATAGAAACTAAACTGGTGTAACAAAATTTACTTTATGACAGATAAGAGTAGCTTCAAAAATATATATAGTGAGAAGATTATATGACCGCGTCCAGTAGTTTCAGCATAAGAATTAGATAAATTAAAAATTTAAGAAATTTATGAAAAGAAACGATATGGTACCATTATTAAAGCGTTTTCACACAGAAATGACTAAAAATACAGTTATATATAATGACTACAACGGATAATCCTAGATTGCTACTGTCTTTCAAAAATATCGATTAATGCCATAAAAGTTTCATAAAAGTTGCATCTTCTGTTAAATTATGTTCCTGAAGAGTAGAAACATCATTTATAACTTTCATATTACATTTACTCTCCAAAAATTTATTCTCAAACTATATTACGTTTTCGATCAATTAATTTTTAATAAGAGTTTCTCAGGATAAATCTCTAATATATGAAACATCACACTATTTATATAGAAAGATCCCAAATTTTTATATTTAGTTCATGTTTTATGTTTAATGACTAATTTCCTTAAAATACTCTTAAACCATTTTATTTTTCAACAATAAAACCTTTTTAAATATAAAAATGTAACTAATATTATTGTTACATTTATATTCGTTACAAATTTTTATTATTGTAAAAAATTAATTCCTATTATTTTTTTTTTCTTTCTAATTCTTAAAAAACGTTTTAATAATCAAAATAATTTATTTGTTTGTTTTTTATTACATTGTTTCCGCTTCGAATAGTTTTTAAGGGTTTACTTATTTGTTAGAACAACTATACCGCAAGTTCCCAAAAAAAATCCTTTTTTTTTTTTGTTTTTTTTTTATAATGTTTTATTTCTATTTAAACAGGAGTAAAATGTAGTTAACTGTTAAGATTTTTTTGCACCACATTAACAAAACCACACTATGCCTTGTTAAACAATATGAGAAAATTTGTTAACCAAAAAACAAAAAACACAAAATCAGAAAATGGGAAATTAAGAGTTTTTTTTTATTTTTCTGATATCTTAACGTCTGAAAACTGAAGGATATCATGAAATGTATATTAAGTATTTAATATACTAGATGCATTTTACGATTTAAACCTATAAAAACAACCATTATCTTTTAACGAAATTTTTGATCATTTACTTTTCTAGTGCCCGACTCTTGACAGAACCAAACTTCTTTCACTCAGAAAAACCTTCTTTAACGACCTTAGCGATCTTCTCAAAATGTCACCTAACTTGTTACAGGAAGTTTCAGGAAAAGGTGACAAATGCCACCTAACTAATTACAGAAACTAGTCATCTATACCTAACATATAGTTACTAGAAGTGAAAATTAAAAATTAGGAAATGATCAAATTAAAAAAGAAACGATAAGAAAACATTAGAAGCAAACTAAGTTAAAAACTGTAGAGTTAATTTGCTGTTGCTGGTCAATAATGTGAAATAATTTACCTAAAACCAAACAAGAAGTTAACAAAGTAAGACATCGGGTTTTTTAAAACTTTCTTGATACATATACGGTTTTAAAAAGATCTAAAAATTTTATAATTTAATGGTCTAATTTTAAAGATGCCATTTAGATTTAGGTCTAGTCTAAATAAAAACAAAGAATAGAATCTTAAAGGGTATATCTTGCTCTTTCAAAGGTATATCAACCGAAAATCAAATTATTTTATACAATTGATATTATAAACGTAAATATAATAAATGCCAATACTTCTTCACACAAGTCTTGATCGATTTCAATAAAATACTAAAAATTAAAAATTGTACATTGCCTAAGGGGAGAAAAATGTTATTTTTGATTTGTTTCTGGGATTTTGGTTAATAAATGCACATATGAACTCGTATGTATAATTTGTATTCTTTTATTGTTAGTTTATTAAAACCTCTCTTTTTTTATTATATTTTTTTTTTTAAATTCGACATTTATTATGTTTTATTTTTTTTTTTTTTGGGTGTTTATTTCATTTAATATTTGTTTTTATATTACAAATGTTTACCTAATTTTCCACTTGATCAGTAATTTATACAAATATCTTTAGATACATATTACATTTAATTTTTTTTTTTTTTTACAGAAATAAACAGTATGAAGGTATATTATGCATTTACTTTTTGATATCCTGTTGTTTATCCTTTTGAATGGAAAAAAAAAATTGGGACAAAATGTGTTACTGTTGGTTTTCCAAAAGTTTTTTGGGTTGTTTGTTTGCGCTTGTTAGTTTATAAATAATATTGCCTTAAGGTGTGAAATTTATATTGTTTGAATAATAATAAAATAGAAAAGTCTATTGTGCATATTATTATATAATTACAACATTTTTTTTTTTTAAAGTTTTTTTTTTTTATTTCTTATTTTTGATTTGATTTTAAATTTCATAAAAAAAAAATGTAACGAATCATGACAGTTTGTTTGTAAAATATGTTTCAATATAACTTTCAATTTTTTTTTTTGCAATCAATTAATATTAGTGTTGCCGCCTTTTTTTTTAAATTAGTCATTTTTAATTTAAAATGCTTGTACATATTTTTAAATTACTTTTTTTTTTGTTAATTTTTCCATTTTTGTTTTTTTTTGTAATTAAAAACCCAAGTATTTGCTTTTAAACTGAATTTCTTTCTTACTCATATTTCTATACATAACATTTTCCATAAATTGTTGCTATTATAGTTGTCCTATTCTTCTTGTCAAATAAAAATCTTTCAGCACTTTCGTAGTTGTCCTATTCGTCTTGTCAAACAAGAATTTTTCAGCACTTCCCATCTTTCTTTTTTTTACACGAGGTTGATGGAGAAATTTTCACACATCTTACGAGTACCATATTTCATATTTAAATGTATACCGATTTAAAACAACACCAGCTTTTCTAATGGTAAACCGCTACGCGGAACTGCTTCCCCATTACTTTAAGCTGGGCCGCGATGACATTACCTATATGGTGACTTCTTTTAATGTGTATTTCCTGTACCTGTTATTTGTGTTTTGTGCTGTTAATTCGTAATATTTTAAATACTATAACATCTTCTTTCCACGGAGCACTTTTCTGATAAACGCTACTACGATGTTTAAATTGTCCTCGCAATCTAAATACCAAAAGATCTTCGATGTATTAACATACTTGATATTAAATGTCTTTATTATTTTTGAAGATCCCCGTATTTTTCATGTAAATTTTTTTAAATAATTTTTTTAATTATGTTTAAGACTTTAAGTTATGCATATATATTTATTCTAGTTAATTTTTTTTAATTTTGTTCTTTGTTTATTTTCGGATTTTATATAATTAAATTATCCTTGAATATAACCACAATTATAGATGAAAAAATAAATTTTTAATTTAGAAAGGTAAAAATTAGTTTCAAAACTTCATTAAGATTAAAAATAGCATACAAAAACCACGGATTTTTAATATAATTAAAACTTATTTATTTGAATTAAATTTGACGAACCCTTAATTAAACCAAACATAGAAACATCCATTTAGTAAATCAGTCCAAAAACTTTCAACTTTTAAAAATTTAATTTAGAAAAATCTAGAAATGAATTATAAGTAAATTTTATTCCAATGAGATTCAAATCCAAAAAAAAAATTTAGGAAACGCCATTTTGTTTTTGTTTTCTTTTTTCTTAAAACCAAATAAAAAATATTTCATTCCTGTCCGTTTAATCCGTTTGCCATTTTAATTCTCAATTACAGGATTTTATATAAAAAGGACAATAACGAATTTTTGTCCATTTTTTTCTTTTTAATTTATTTTTTTTAAAAATTACCATTATATAAAATCCTCTTTTATATTTTCATATTTGTTTTTCATCTCTCTTTTTTCATTTTTTTTTTTTATCCTTATGCAAGTTTTAAGTTTTTAAGTTTTTCATTTTTTTATTTCTTAATTTATTTTAGGTACAATTCTCATAAAACATTTAAAAAAAATTATTTTCATTTTTTTTCGTTGTTCTTAAAACGGACAAAAAATTTTAATATAAAAAAAAAAGAAAAACATTCACTTATTCGTTAATATTTTATTAGAATCCTTAAAAACAAAAAGGACAAGAAAAAAAAGTAGCATAAAATACAAAAAAAAAAAATTCAATTTAAAATGCGAAGATAATTTTTTATTAAATTTTTTATATAAAGGAAATTGAAATATTAAAAAAGAAAATATACCTACATTTAAGTTTTTTTTTTGGTTTTGTTTTTTGTTTAATCCTTCCAAATTTTGAGAAGATAGAGGATACAACAAAAAAACAAATTATAAAGGACAAAATATATTATTACAAATGTAATGTGCTTCGCTTATACATTTCTTTTTATTTAAACATTTTTTCACTCAAAAACGCATTGAACCCTTTTTCATTTATTTTTTTTTTTTAATAAAATTTTCCAAAGAATTAATAATAAAAAACAGAATGAGAACAAAAATGAAGATCTGAATTGACCCTTTTTTTGGTCTTGGACTTGTGTAAATTTTTTAATTTTTTTTGTTTTTTTATATAAATATCAAAAATTAATAAATGACAAATGTCATAAAAATTTTATTTTTCTCAAATCAAAATAAAAACAAAACAAAAAAAGGTGAAATTTACAGGTGTTCCAGTAAATATTAAGGTATATTCACAAATTCAATAAGTATACATATGTTCAGTTAAAAGTCAATTTTATAATTTAATAGCAAAAAAGATTTAAAAGAAATCAATATTAAACGAAACTTATCGTGTTCTATTTAAACAGCTATTAGTTTCCTATGAATTTCTAAAACTTCCTATTAATAATATAAAAGCTATATCTATAAGCTACGAATAGTTTTGGCTATATTGAAAAACAGAAAGGAGTTTATTTTCAATCTGTTATTAAAACTAGTCAAGATTTGGATCAATTTAAAGATTTTAACCACTTTTTATTTTGGTTTTTAACAACCGAAGCTAGAACTTGACATCAATCCATTAAACATTTTTTTTTGATAAAACAATTGGTTTAAAAACGTTTTGGTACTTCAGAAAGCAATAAGAACTTACACACTTGTTAAAAGACATTTATGTAATTAATAAAGTATTTCTTAGATCTAATGTAATCCTTTTTAACTGATATTTGGGCAAATTATGGAAAATTTCTACTTAGTTATTAGATTAAAACTTTAACGTTTATATCATTTTCTTTCAAATTTAATCCAAGAATACTTTTTTAAGGTATATTTACCTATCAATTTTGTTTACAATATTCATATTTTGAACTTTACTATAGCGTGCCATTTTTTTTAACATGTCAATCCTTTTTTGATCCTGATAAGACAAAATATGTCGGAAAATAACAAAAATTTTTAAATTTATTTTATACAAAAAATAAAAAAAAAAAACGTTGTTTTAAAAAAAATTTAATTGAAGTTTTGAAATTCTATTCAAACATTTTTTATCCTTTCTTTTCTAATCCATTTCTTTTAAAATTTTTTATAAATCGAGAAGAAAAACAAAAAAAAAAAAAAAGATTAAAAAGTAACTTTTTTATTTGATATGATAATTATTTTAAATTCAAAGTGAATATATTTATTAAAAATAGAAAAAAAAAAAAAAGAAAAGTGTCATGATTTACAAAATTTTCTTGTTTTCCATTTCTCCATTTTTTTATTCTTAAATTTTCAAAAAATGGTGGGGATTTTCTAGTGGCCCTAATCAACTTTTTTAGACATTTTTTCTTAATAAATAATTATTTCCTATTTTTTATTCCATTATTTACTTATTGATATTTTTTAATTTCTTATTATTTCTAAATTTTATAATTAAAATTTTATATTTTCTTATTTAATTAAAAAAAAAAAGGGAACACTCTTAAAAATTTTTTTTATTTTGAATCTTTTTAAAGAATTTTCTAAATGGCTTAAAACTTATGAATATTAGACATGTTTACTTGGTTTTGATTGTCATGTTTACATATCTCGGATGGATTCTATTTCTAAGGCATTAATCAGTTTCCGATTTCCGTACTACATATTTTTATTTTGCGAGAAAACGACGGTTGGGGGAATAGATTTAGCATATCCCTATCAAATAGGATAGATATCAAGTTAAAATATTCTCAAGTTTATAAATGTTCCTTATTTTTATATAGCTTATTTTTTTTCCTGGAGATCTAGCCAATATCTATAAAGAATATATCCAACCTAAGATAGACTATAACTCTCAGATATGGGCTGGCGCAAAATTCAAAATTTCACCTTACACCTGATTGGCAACCCAGGTGTATTGATCAGGAAATCTTTCCTCCTCGCTTAACTCACAATGTAATATTGAAGCTATATCTGTCTTTTATAAATATCTTATAGGGAATGAAACTTATTCTATTATAAATAAATTAAAATCAATAATGCCTCACTTTAAAAAATTTCAAATTCAACAGTAGAGAGGCCTCAAGTGGTCATTTCTACACGATGGAAATTCTTAGGTGGTTTAAAACTGGATATGGCAACTCATTTATTGTGACAACTGCTAGAATGTGGAACATGCTTCCATCCAACGGCGAACACTATAAAAATGCTCCATTATACAATTTGTAACTTTTCAAAAAGAATCTGTTCAGGTTCGTCTCCAATTTACCTATACCAACCTTCCTTTTGTCTTCCTATATTCCTGAAACGACTTTCCCTCTTACCCAAACCTACAATAATTTTGTATTAAAGGATTCCTTTCCTAGAGTTTGAGTAACGTGTACAAAAAATAACATGTTTTCACATCTGATATATGTATGTTCATTCTGAAGTAACCATCTTACGAATTGTTTAATCTATAGACCTAAACCACTTTTTTAAGCTTTTCATTCTTGGTTTTGAACGGTCCAACCATCTTTACTTATGAAATACAATTTCCTGCTTCTTTTTTTCCCCCCTTTTGCCACTTAGCAGTACTAGTTGGTAGAATTAATTAGAACTATTTTTAAAACAATAATTACAAAAATTCTTTATAATATGCATATTTTTTTTTTTCTTTTTAATTTGAAACTGTCAAAATTTTAATGCAATGTTCAAATAATTAGTTTTGAAATTTTATCCTCTAGCAAAAAAAATTTTTTTTTAACTAACCACTTTCGGATATTACAAAAGAAGATCTATTTAAAAGTTAAATTTATAATCATAAACTTAACCAGAATATAAAAAATGAAAATGCATCATTATACAATAAAAAAAAATAAAAAATCTCTATTTATATATTCATTTAAATTATCATTATATTATTTTATGTTTTAATCAGCATTTTATAATTTAAAATTTTCATAATTTTATTTTTAAATCTACTGTCTATGGTGATACTGTCTAAATGATTAGGGACAGTACGCATTTTTTGAAATTTTGAAATATTTACCTATTCGCAATTCAGCTGTCTTTGTCATAAAGTCAAAAAGCGTAGCTGAATTCTTGGCTGAAAAAAATATCAAAGGGTTAACTTGGTCAGGTAATCCTTCAACCATGAAGCTGATGCAAAAACCTATATGGGAGTTTAGAAAGAAGCATTTACGATTTGCTTCTAATCGCGTCGATAATAATCTACAACCGAAAATTGATAAAAAAGCTAATCTGAATATGACATCCAAAAATTCTCCCAAACTAAAAGTTTTATTATTTTATGGTGTTCATAAT
The DNA here is from genome assembly GCA_947095535.1 of Poecilobothrus nobilitatus. NCBI lineage: Eukaryota > Metazoa > Arthropoda > Insecta > Diptera > Dolichopodidae > Poecilobothrus > Poecilobothrus nobilitatus. The sequence continues at coordinate 233,524,245 of OX352774.1, read as the reverse complement.
AATTTGTCAACTCAGTGTATATTTTTTTTTTATTTTGTATTTTCTTTATAATTTCCCCTAATTTCCACAATTTTATGTTATTTTTTAGCTTGGTTTTGCCTTTTTTTTTATTTTATAAACTTATATTGTAAATTGTCCAATTACATCTTATTTCAAAAACACAATTAGTAACAAACCGTATAAATAAAATAAGAGAAATAGTCAAGAAGATAGAATTATTAACATTTAAATATAATATATATGTATATTAAGTACTAACAGTTGTGGATCAAAAATTTCATTTATTTTTAATAAAAAAATCTTAGACCAAAAAGCAAAGCAAAAAATTGAAAGCCGAAAGATGAATGTAAGTTCAATTCTTATTACTGAAATAACCTTAAAAACTGGAACAGAGGTATATGTTTTTTCCTTTCAATATCCTATTGCTAACCAGGGAGGGTTGTGTCATATAAATAGAGGTGTCATAGAGATAGAGTGTAATATATATAAAAGTTCTTAAGCTTGTATATCGACCAACAAAAAAAACTCGAACACCAGAAAATTTTAGCTACTATAAGTAATTGTTTTAGCATTTAGTATACAACACACAATTATTTTAAACTTACACTCTAAAACAGCGTTTTTTTTTTTTGAGGCACTCAATTTTAATTAGCTCTCAAAACTTTAACAATACTCTAAATATGGGATTTGGTTTAAAAAAGAAACTTACGAAATTTATTAATGAATTCCCACTAACTGACCAATAGCGCGGGACTTAGTCCCTTGACTTTCAGACGAAAAATTTTGGGTTGAAACCCCCGGTGGCACATTTTACTCAGTTACTTACAACAGTAAAAAATAGTAATTAATTATACCACTAACGGGATGAGTCTAGTCAATATGAGTATTAATGTATAAGATAACAGTTTAACTAAAATATTTGTGTTTCATAGTCTTGTACAATATAGTTACAGCTTAGTGAAACTGATGACTTCAGAAACTTAAATAAGAGTTTAGTGAAAAATAATAAATGATTTCGTGGATCTCTTATGCTTCTTATAAGAGATGTAAAGAAGAAAGAAAAAAAACCTTTTTAGTCATGATTTACTGACTTCAATGACTTTTATAATGCTAAATGTTAAAATACTTGATTGATCTTAAATTATATCTATTTCTATTCTATTAGTTTATTATCTCAATGAATTTTCTTTAAATTTAATCTATTAGAATCCTTTATATTGCTTTGTAAAAATTGCCAAATAAATATAAAAATAGCCACGAATTCTCAGCTAATAAAACTTATGTCCCCCCAGATCATCTATTCAAAAATATTATAGAAAGTTATTACTTTTGGTAAGGCTTGCTTGTCTTGTTATAAATTGAATTTTATCTTATGAAAAATATAATTAAATAATTATTAGGTGCACCAATCGTTGTTTTTCATTACCAATATTGTCCAAAAATCATAATTTTATAACAAATCGTTTTAGTTATTAAAAACTCCAATTGTTACATTAATTCTACTTTATAAAGTCCTACATTGTGTTTTAGATTTAAAAAAAAATATCCTATTATTATACAAACCTTTGAAAGTCTTTTGACTATTTTTCTACATGTAGCACAATTTAATTTTCCATCACTGTTCTATAAACATATTCAAAATTAAAACATTATATTCTATCAAGATTAAAACAAAAAAAAAATTTATATGAATCTCATTAGCGTTAAAAAGGAAATAAAAAAGTTAACTTTTAAACCACTTTGTGGTGCTACATTGTGTAAAAAAAAAAAATTCAACAACAACAAAATCAAAGAAATAGTAAAAAAAAAATGAATATAATCATTTCAGGAAAAAGAAATGAACCCAAAACCGGATATGTACATTGTAAATACAACTGCAACATCACCACAAAAACAAAGTTACGTATATGTATATATATGGTTTTCTTTTTATTATAACGAATAGAATCAGGTCTAGTATGCATCTACAGATGTTAAAATTATCTTTTTTAGAAATTCTCTGTAGTTGTTAAATGTTTGTTGTTAAGATGAGCACACTTTGAACAAAAAAGAAAATAAAGAAAGAAATAATAATAAAATGAATTTTATTCATTCATGTTAAAAAGTTAACGTGACAATTTAAAAACAAAAAAAAAAACAAAAAAGCTCGAGAAATAAAAAAATATGCAAAGTAAAATTGCGGAAATAGAAGTGGTATATAAAATAATATGACAAGTATGTTATAATCCTATATCATATCATAAATATTTTATACAAAATAAAATGTAATGTAAACGTAATCACTACAAAAAAAAAAAAAAAAAACAATTTTATTAAAAAAAGAAATAGAGGATAATATAAATTCATATACATAAGAAAGAAGTCGTTTTTTTTTTTTTTATAATTTAACTTTTAAATTAGTTCCTTTTTTTTTTTCTTTTAATATTTTATGTCATTTTTATAAACGTAATTTTAAAATAATTTTGTAATTTTTTTATTTTTTTTTAAGAAAATAAATTACTGTCAATTATTTTTAATTTTAAAACGATGATTTCTAAAAGGTGTAATCTATTGAAAGAAGTCAAACTTACACGGTCCATTAATACACGGATTTAATTTTAGGTGGGTCGCAAAAAAAAAAAAGAAAATAATTAAAAACTTGAACTTATTCATAGAAACTAAAGTTTATTTTAATAAAATTAATAAAAGTTTAAAAAAATTGTGTTAAATAACAAGAAGAAATTAATATTTTCCTCCTATAATATTTGATATACTTTCTATGCTTGTAGCTTTACTACATTTCTAGAGTAATTGGGTTCCCAGTTATAAATCGATCAACGATGATTAAATTTTAGAAAATGTTGGTTTAGCCATATCTTCTAAACGCATTTAATAAAATTCTTAAAATTCCCGCCAAATTTTGAAGAAAACAATGATTTGTACTACTTTCAGTTTAAGAGCTATTAAAAGTATAAAATTAAAAATTGCTATTTTTAGAAACTAATGAACTCAAAATACACAAAAAGTAAAATTCTAACATTATTTTTTTATACGTATGTTAACGTCTAACAGGTTTCCTTTTAAATTTTAGACCATTCATGTAATCGCCGTAAAATACTTTTTATTGTCTTTTTATAAAACAAGTCCTTGCTTTTAAATACTATCTTGTTTATATTGTTCATATTTTCGTGTATGCCGTTAGATTTGACCAATAAATATGTATTCAAAATTCGGAATAAACAATTATATTATTTTAAATCTTATCTGTATACTTGTAAGACAAGTAAATATAAAAACATATATACATCTAAGATATATGTATATTTAAAACATAATACATCTCAAAGTAACTTTCTATTTAATTTTAATATACACGAGTTTTTATTCTATTGATTAATAAATAATTTTAAATTATGTTGTTTGTTTTTTATTTCAATTTTTTTTCAATCTTATGTTTTTTTGTTTTCAAAGTCCAAAACATGCTTCTTTAACCTCAAATTATATACTAGTATGTTACATATAAAATTTCCTTTTATGTTTTGAATATTTCTTTTTGTAACAAATATCTTAAGATATTAAAAATAATATTTAAATACAAAAATTCTACAAAGAAGTCAAAAAGACAAATAAATAATTTCGAAGATAAGTTTATCTTGTAATTAAATAAAATAACCGTGGAAATCATAAAAGAAATATGAATAAGCAAGAATATTAACTTTGTATTAAAGAAACAATCCGTTTATTCAAAATAAACAAGACTTGAACAGATCACTTCAACATAAACAATTCTTTTTATCAGCTGTTTAACCATCTTTTCTGTATGAAATTGTATTCTAAAAGTTTTTAGGAATTCGGATCCCATTTTACTCCAACAATTTACTATACATATAAGCTACATAGACAATTTCTACATGAAATTTCTATATTCTTTAAAAAAATAATTTTAAAAAAAATATTATAGGTACCTATAGTTAACAGGAATTGTCAAACTTTTAATTTCATAAAATAAATTTAATGTAAAAAAGAGATTGAAAAATAAAAAGTTTCAAATTACTTTTTCAGTAATTTCAAATTAAAACAAAAAAAAAAAAACCCAACCAAATAATTCGTCCTTTAAAAAAATCCTCTCATAAAATTATATCCTTCTTGAAAAAAAAAAAACAAAAATATTTATTTTCGATTTTTCTTAACCACAATATAAATATGCGATTTTTTTCTTTTATTGTTAGCTAATTTTTTTTAAGTATTTTTTTTTATATTATTTCTTTTTAATTTTTTTTTTTATTTCCTTTCCTTTTTTTCGTTTGATTGAAATTTTGACACTTGATACGTTTAATTCAATTTGAATCAATTTCATAGAACAAGAACACGTGTCAGTCACCCGACATTTTTTATTATGTGTTTTTTTTTTTTTTTTAAACTGGCAGCATCGTATTATAAAATTTTATAATTTCCCACGTCTTATTATTGCTTTTGGTTTTATATAAAGTCCTTAAAATATTTAAAGTAAAAATCCTTAATATACATTCATATCATATGTAGACAAAATAAATTTATTTTATTTGTATTTGTATTGGTGTAATATATTTTATTTAATGCATGTAGGCATATTTTCAAAATAAATAAAAAATATTTAATTCCTGTCAAAAATCAAAACAAAATATTTTTTGTTTAGAATTTTATTTATTTGACTTTTATAAATTTTGTGTTTTTGTATGCGCTTGTTTGGAAAAAAATCTTATTAAGTATATGATGTATAAATTATGTATAGATTTCATTTATTTGAAAATCACCTAGTAAATAAAGTTTATAGAATTTGAAACAAAAATAGTTTCCGAGATATGCATATTTTCGATGTAAATTACCTCAAACAAATATAAAAACTAAATTCAAGTTTTCTGGAAAAAAATTCTTCGAGTCTGTAAAGAGTTTAGAGCACCTAACTATTAATCATATTAGGTTGTATAGATAATATACAATTGAAATGGAAAAATAATAATTCCCTAATATATGACTTCTGTAGTACAAAAGCTCATCCAAGAACATTTGTCCAAATATTTTACAACAATTTGTAAAAATTTTTCAAATATAAATATATTGTGGCTTCTTAGTTTTCGAAATTAATTTAATATAGTGTTATTAATTTTCACTTAACTATACAATTAGCGTAACCATCGCGCAGGATTGCTACTTCAAAAGTTACAAATATGGAAAACAACAAATGCACACAAATGAAAGTAACCATATCATATAATTCTATCGCAGCCATCGCGCATAATTTGATCAACTTTTAACCTTAACGCAGAATTTGAGCTATGACAGTTAATTGTCAATTATCATTGTGCATTGTTATTGTTATTTGCTTAAATCTCAACAAGTGACCAGTCTTAAATAAAATTTAAAAATTTAAATAAACTTTACCATAAAATAAAAAATTTTGAAATAAATATACATAGTGACATACAAATATTTTATAATATCGTTTAAAACTATCGTCTATTTTAGTGCTTTATTTATTTTATGCACTTTATTTACTTTAATTTTTTTCATTTAAATGCAGCTGTATCGTGAATGTAGCTACTTTTTTTTGACATTTTACACATGATGGCTATACGTTTGTTCTATACTCAAGAAATTAAGTTTTTCAATATTATATAAATCAGTATACCTTTTATCGTTTACCTTTAATTTACAAATATTTTTTGGTTCAGTTTTAAGTTTACCATATATACAGAGAATAGAATAACCTTTGATCTACTATATTTAAGTTTTCAACTTTTATCGCATTCTAACATAATAATACCGAAATTCAATTTGAATTATAAGAGCGATCAATGGTAGCATTTTTAGACTATGATTAAAAGTATTAGTTTGTTATCTGTAAGTGTGCAAAGGATTTTTTAAATTAATAAAAATGATTAAAAGCCTATGTATACCTCTAATGGATTATCTAGAATGAAAAACCGAAGCAAAAATTAATATTGACAGGAAATGGTAAGACACATAGATATTATGTAATTTGTTATAAAAGTTTAGTTGTTTCATGTTTCAGTTACGAGAATTATTTGGGCTATAACTATATCGAAAATTATTAATTCCCTTAATACACAATATGATCATATTATCATAAAAGCTTAATATATTTGTAACTGATAAATATTTTTCATTTTAGAAGTTGTGTTGCTGTTATGGGAAAATCAAAACTTTAACTTTTTGCAAACGTTATTTCTAAAATTAATTATTTTTGTTTTCATAACCTAAACCTAAAGGTTCACACATATAAATTATAAAGATTTCTAGACAATTTTTTATTAATTAATTATATAAAGTGCATACAGAAGTAGACAAACAGTAAGGGGTAGGTGAAAAGTCTTAAATCTGATAGCAATGCAAGTTATCAGTTTTAAGGAGGAAATCAGTTTCAATAATTATAATTTATCAGTTTCATTAACTATATTATTTTCTGTAGCTGCCATTATTTCAGTTAGATACCGTTATTTCAGTTAGAAACTACCTACATATTATATTATAAAAGAAAACTTTCTTTTTTTTTTTTAATCAAAATTTACTTTAAACAAAACATAATTTTGATAAAAGACAAAACAAAATAATGTATGTTACAAGCTATTTAATTAAATTTTTCTATATAATAACACAAAACACCACTTAAATAATCTCGCATAATTTGAAGTGTGTTGAAACAAAACATAAATTTCCGTTCAATGACTCTTTTGATAAACGTAACGTAAACGTTTAGTAAAAACAAAAAAAAAAAAAATAAACTCATAAACAACTATACTTCTATTGGTACTTAAATATTCTCAAAACAATGAAACAAATGTGAACCCAATTAAATCTGCATAAATTAACAGTAAATTATGAAATTTTATCGTATATGTACTTTTGTTTACATAATTCTTACTAATTTTCATTATATTTTAATCGCAATTTAGTTTTTACTTTTTTTTTATTTTTATTTTTTTGTTCAAGAGCAACATGACTTTATTTACATAGTATATGTAAATGAATATGTAAATATTAATTAGATTTGACTATATAATGTATATACATCTATAGGATTGCGTCCTTTTAATCCTTTTAAATTTCATAAAGTACAGAAAAAAAAAATATTTACTTAAAATTTAATGTGTGACTAATAATTTCCTTTTAAAAGAACCTATGTAGAACGTTAAATTTTATATTTGAATTTATTTTAACAAAATTATGGTTAACTCGTTAAATGATTCTTTTTACTTTGCCCCTTAAAAGATTTGTTTGAGTTTTACGCTATTTCCATTGCTGCATCAAACTGTGAATGTTAACTCTTCTTTTTCGTTATTGGATGATGCTAAAGCCCTTGAATGATTTTCTTAACTTTCTTCCTTAATAGATTTTGTTCCAGTTTTGCGTCAAACCATTCATAAGAAATTTTCTTACTATTTTTTTTGTAAGGCAGCTAGGTAAACCTGCTGCTTTAGACAAACAAAATTGTTCATAAGTCGTTGGCATAAGACTTAATTCTTTTTAAGAAAATTTAAAATACCTAGCATTAGAGAAAACTGAGTTATTTTCATATAAGAAAATAGAAGTTGTATGGCAGCTACTCGATTCTGTTGAGCTAGTACAATCAAATTTCACAGGTGTTATATTTTCATATATAGAAAGAATTTGTATCGCAGCTCCTCGAACTCAAATTTCAATAACCATAAATTAACTATTTTGCAATGGTGAAATGGTAAAAATTTCAGAATCCTAGCTTCTTTATTTTTTGAGTTATCATCTGAGTTTTTCCAGAATTAGATCTTGAGTAAGAATATAATAATATATACATGCTTTTCATATCTATCTGGCCTACTTTTAGGCGTCATAAATGTAATGGAGTGCAATACTATGAGAACTACAATCATACGGTTATAATGATTTTGTACGTTTCATTTCTAAAAAAATGACAATCTTTTGGATACAAAACATAAATTAAATGACAAAATTTAACCATTTTTTTTTCTTACCGTCTGTCATTAAAATAAAAACTTTTTAAATACACGTATATTTATGTTTACAAATAGAAATCGATATTTTTAACACAAATCATAATATATTTTCAAAATAATTGTTTTGAAATATTTTTTGTGGAATTTATTTGATAATTTTAAATAAATATTAAAGTAGTAGGGCGCTTACATATTGAACTTTTCCGTTAACATTTGAAGATAATATCAAAATAATAAAATCAAAACACATTTTGTTGGATTAAACTGATAAATTTAAAACAAATATATTTACCTTCCTTACTTACCGTACCTACCTTATCAATTATACCTGTCACACATTTGTTTTTTTTTATTTATAGTTTATTTAATGATAAAAATCAATTAAAATCTATTTAAAATTGAAAATTAAAAATTTTATTTTTTTTTTGATTTTCCAATTTAATTTACAATTAAAATAAGGCTAAAAAATTTGTACCACCATTTAAAATTCTTGAAGCATTTGTACTATAGGAATTATGGAGAAATTAAAAAGAAATTTCTATAAGCTGAGGAAAATCTTAATTCTCTTCTAATCGAAAACTTTGCAAAATAAAATCGTATTTGAAAATTCATAAATGTAAAAAGTAAAGTAAATGTACATTTTGTATTCCTAAAATGTTATTTTCTTTTTTTAATATTTTTAATTAAAATATAAGAATTAGGTACTAATATCTCCAATCCTCATATTTTTTTTGGGACATTTTTTTTTTAATAAAAAGTTTCAATTAAGTATTGTTTGAAGTTTATCTATTTAGAAACAAAAAATTATTAATTTATTGTTAAAATACAAAAAAAAAAGCTACTTGCTAAAAATGTGCTAAAAATAATATAACGCAAAAGTATTATTTTTAGCACATTTAAAAAAAAAAAAAATTGAAAAAATTTGCTTATATCTTTCCCTTTATTCATTCGTCCGTTTATTTATTAAACTTTTTCACCATTTAATTGAGATGAATGAATTTTCACCATAAATACATATTATTAAAAAAATAATTCCGTAAAATCGTTACGGAACTACAGCTGCTCAAATGTTTAATATCTCATGTTCTTCTGAATTTTTTGAAAAATGTGCTAAAAATCAGATAAATCTTAATATTTTTTAAGTCTAAATAAAGTCCAGGTATCAGTTTCTTGGTATTGATATTTGAAGAGTATTGATTTTAAAGTATCTATATACAAATTCAGTATCAGTCATATTTAAAAAATGCATTTAAAAGTTGTTTAAAAGTTGTTATAATTTTTCTATATATCTCACCGCACACCATTTGATATTAGTGAATTATAACATTATCTATAACAGCCAATCATGCATTAACAGTCAACCTGCTGTAAATTTTTGTTAAATAATTCATTATGAGAGAAAATCAAATATTAATTTACAACTGACCATTTTGTTGAATATACAATTGAAAGTAAATATTAAGAAACATTTTTTACTCTTATAATTGAAATTATTACTTGTTCGTAATTCACTTTTCGCTTTTATCGTATTCGCTTTTCATAATGCTTTTGTTCGATTAAGATGTTAATTAATTTAGCGAAATTTATTTCGTTAGCAAAAACTATTATTTCCAGGGTTTGTTATACGTTTTAGAAAATAAAGTTATTTTGTACAGAAATAAGTAAAAACAATCAAGATTTATTGTAGTTTTTTTTTTAAGTGATCATACTTATGCTTTAAACTCATTATTAAGATCTTAAGCTTATGCTTACATTTTAATTTAAAATATATCCTGCATTTACAATAATTTTCTATTCTCCTCTATCATCTTTTCTTTTTGAACTTACATGCCCGAACCTATTTATTTATCTAAAATATCAATTATTGAATATAATAAATTCATAAAAATAAATTTAAGGAACGATTAATGAGATATTTCGCAAGAAAATTTTGCCTATATAGAAAATTGTGCAATGCAAATAAAAGTTGTTTTTTTTTTAATGATAAAAATTTGCAATTTCCCTAATCGTAAATTAATTTATGATGCTTATTTTAATCTTACCTGCCACCTATAACATTATTTTTGAAATATATTGTGCTACACCCTTTGTACATACATATGTATGTTTATATATCATTCCATAAATTGACTCATTTTGTATAAATATAGTTCAAGAGTATTATAAATTTGTTTTTACGTTTGTGGACACTTTAATAGAGACGTGTTAGACATGGTAAAGTATACATTATATTTTTCCTATAGATCGAATTCTGAGGTTACTCAAAAAAGTAAGTATTTAGGATTTTAAAATTTTTATCATTTCATTTTTATAAAAAAATACCCAGTTTCTACTACTACTTTTTTTATATGAGTATAACTAAGAGCCTAATTAAGCTAGATGTCTGAAATTTTGTGAAAACCAGCTAAGTCTTATGACAACAACCTTAACAAAATAGGTTTGGCTAACTGTGAAATTTATATACTCATATCTTAGTACTTTAAGAGAGGTAAGCATCTGAAATTTTGTAAAAGATCATCTTTATGGCAAGCAAGGTAAGAATTCGTCTAAATTTTTTTCTAATTTAGTGTACCAAAGTCAAGTATCTGTTTGACAACTCAGAAATTTACATAAATATACCTCAGTACTTCATTAAGTTAGATATCTTAAATTTTTTTACAAGATATTCATACTGGTATACTAGTGTTGGTACAGTTTACCTCATTTCTATTGGTACAGTCTTCCTCATTTTTATTTTTTCTGAATACATATAAAGAAAAAAATTAAATTGATTATTAGCGTAAAGAAAATATTGCAACATTGATTAAAACATTGATATTGATATTTATCAACAAAACTAATACACTTCTTAGATATATTATAATTTATAAGAGTTACAAAAAACAACACTTTTACATAATTATGTACATATTAAAATATTTATCAAAATATATAATTACAATTAATAGATAAAATTATTTCAACAATTTATTTTGAAAAATTTAAAATTTACACTTATTTTAATAATTTGACTTATTATTGTAATACTGTTTTTTTTTTTTGATAAATTTGGATATGGTACAGAATGATTTTAAAATAAATAAAGAAATTGTATCTAACATTAAACGTGTTCTTAATCACATGACTATTTATGCGTTTATACCGTTATGTTTGTTCTTTTAATTCTTCTTAATGCTATACTTAATAGCTAATTTTCGTCTCTACAAACATCTTTAAGGCTCATTTTCAACTAAGACTAATACTTTCACAAATATCGAAGATATTAAATTGTTCAAGGACTAAATATTTTCTCTCACATTTTCGATTTAAAAAAATTTTTTTTCTTTTTACCAATTAATTCCAATAAAATTCATCTCATTATATCTCAGAATATTCTTTAAAGATTTTTTCGAAGTAATGGAAGCGTCTATGAAAGCACATATTTCTATCATATATGAAAAGTTTTCTATTTGGATTTTATAAAGCGTGGTAAAAGTAAATTTCCATCAATAGTAACAATACATAAAAAAAATTTTTATTATTTTTTTTTTTTTTATTCCAAACACTTGATTATTATTTTTAAATTTTTGTTTTTATTACATTCAAAATATTATTTTAATAACACATAATTAATTTAATTAAACATAAATTTTTTTTGTTTTTGTATTTTTATTATTAAATTAAATATAAAATTAAGACTTATAATTAAAACTTAAAAATTATAACATAAAAATTATTATTATCACATTTAATATTAAGTTTTTTTTTTTTCTAGTATTAATAATTATTAATTTATTTTTTAAATAATTTAAAATTTATTTTTAATTAAAATTAAATTATTAAATTTTTTTTTTTGTTTTTAATTTTTAAGATTTAATTGCACCAGAAACAACCAATAATAATATTATTGTTAATATTAACATAAATATTGTTAAATGTTGTAAAATAATTAAATTATTTTCATCAGTTTTATTCGAATATAAAATATATTTGATTCTTAATAATTCATCTGAATTAATATTCTGATTAATTTTTAAGAATTTTGAAGGATAATCATTTTTATCCATATCATATTCATCATTCATTTCTTCAAATGATCTTACACCAAACATACTATAATTTGATGGTTTTGAATTAGTCATCTGTATTCAAACAAAAAAAAAAAAAAACAAAAAATAAAATAAAATAAAATCAAATTTATTAAAAATTAAGATTTTTAAAACAGTATTAATTACCTTATTTCCAAATAATATCATTATATATATTAATAATCTTTTAAACATTTTTTTTTTTTTTTTAAATTTTTTAAACAGTTTTATTTAATTTTTTTTTTTTTGTTTTTTTTTTTCTGAAACACTTCAAACGTATAAAATAAAATATGTATAATAAATATAAAAATAACTGTAATTTTATGCACCGAAAAAAAATTTACAGTTAACGCGGTAATTTTCAAATATTAAATGAATATACTTTGTAACAGTAACAAAAAAAAACAAAATAAACAAAATATTTTTTAAATGATAAGAAACTTGAAATTTCTCGACTGATAACAAGTTTGTCCAAATGTATACCCTTTATTCAATTTTTGTATTCAATATTTTTATTTGTTTGTTTGATTGTGGTGTCATTCTCTTAACCTTGTAAATAATGTCGTTTCTTATATCAACACATCTGTTTTAAAGGTAAGAATATTTTACAAAAAAAAATAAAAAAAAAACGAAAAATAAAAAAAAAATAAAATGTATTGTACATTTTTATTTTAATTTTTTTATGTTACTTTTACTTCACATGACAAGGTATATATACAAAATTATATATAACAATGTTTCATTTTAAATTGAAAGTATTAAATACATACATAGGTATACCTGAATATATTGTCTATATAAAATAATAATTAATTTACGTTTTTATGAATTAAATTTGAATGTTTATATATAAAACAGAAATATTGTTGGTTTGTTTGTCCATTTATCATGAAGCCAACAAACTTCCACAAAATTTAAAAGGAAATATTATAGAAAAATGCTCTGCAACTTGAATATGTTAATGGGCTATATTACTTCTGTTACTGTTAAAAACATTTCCGGTACGTTATTTGAATTAAGTTATTTTTGCCTTTTCTTTGATTTAGAATCAAAGCAACCAAAACAGTTTTGAGCAATTTACTTGAGACTTTATAGAAATGTTACTCCTTAGCAGACAAATTCACTGTATTAACATGAAATTAGTTATGATGCATTAAAACTTTTTCGAACTTGATCAAAACATTTGTTTGAAACGGCTTGTATTGAATTTCATGATCATAAATTTTTGTAGAGTTCCACAACATCGTTTTGGTTTGTTGTCTTTTAAAATTTCTTAGCATTTAACATTTTAAAATTAAATTATTATTGGTTCGCTATATGGTGATTTAATTTTTATCATGACATAGAACCAATATTTTATTAAAATAATTTATAGCACAAATGTTTAACAAGAGTCCTTGCAATTTAACAATCTTTACAATTAAATTTTTTTTCTTAAACTTAAAGTTAAAGAATTGTAAATTTAATTGTAATCTTAAATTAATAATGCGATAACTTATTTACTACTATTATAAATTTAAGATTAAAATATTAGATTTATATTAGTTTCACACAAAAGAATTTTTGAAACTAACAGGATAAATAAGAAATTTAAGAATCAAATATTATGCACATATATTAAATGAGGAAAAATTGTGAAGATTTAATAGGATATATAAAACAGTAATGAATCTACTTAAAATCAGAGATGTGTCTAATCTTTTTTTTTACGTTAAATTACAACATTATCCTCTTCCGAGATTAAGGATTTTAAAAAAATATGAAACAGCAGTGAATATGTACTAAAATTATAGGTAACTAATTTTTGGTTACTTTAAATCTTAACATTATCCTACTCCGAGATTTTATAAGTATAGCAATAACAGTAGAACTTAAATTATGCACATTTCAATATGTATAACAGTATTTAACATTTTAAATTTTTCCTCTTTTTCTGTGTATATGTAAAGTAGGATATACCTATACTCTTTAAAATTTTAATTGATCTAATTTCTTAAATTTGTGATATATTTTGATACCTTAAAAAAATATTTTTCTTTAATCAAAATTTTCTTTATTTTTGTAAATTTTCTTCAACAATAAGATGAAGTTTTTTCGTCTTGTGTTGTAGAGTTTTTTTTAAGCAATCACTTTTATATTTTACAAATACATAAACAATATATTCTAGAATTTTATTTTTTATGTATATTGTAAAGGAATATTGTTTATTTTCCAGATGAGTACTTCTATTTTTAAACTTTTTCATTTTAATAAGTGAATCTCTGACAGCATTCAACATAATAAAAAGTTGTCTACATTAAGTTAATATTCGATCGTTCGAACTCTGAATTGAAAGCATAAATAATGTTTACAAAAAAAAAATTCATTATTAGGGTTTTTCCAGAGTTAGGGTTAGTTCACTTTAATGTTTTGCAAAAACACAAAACGTATTATATTTCTATTGAAATTTTGTTTACAGTCTGCTCTTTACTTTTTTCTTAACTGCTTTTTGTTTGGAGTTTAATTTTGTATTTGTCAAATATGTATTTAGAGAGTTATTATGTAAACTAATCGAAATTTTATGGTGTAATTTTATGGTGGAAAAATCATTAATTTTAACATCATAAAATAATTTTATCCTATACATCATTTTCAATTTTCTTACCTTGATTTAAGTGGAGCACTGTGTTCAATTAAAGGTAAACATTAGATAAGAAAATATAATTAAACTTACTGTGTGATATTAACTGCTTCTACCTTATCAGTTATCATCATATCATTTACAATATTTTTACATACTTATATATAAAAATAATATCAATATGATGGAAATAGGTACATATATGTATACATATATATATTAATAAAAAAAAAAAGTTTAATAAATCAAAATTAACTCGAATGTATTAAATATAAATTTTATTAGTGTATTAAGGAAATTCATTATTGTAAATAAAGTATGTAATTTGTGTCACACTAGAAGCAGTTATAATACAAACAATAAAAACATTGATAACATTTATAAATATTTATTTATCGATGTAATCAAAAAAAGCATATGTATATGTAAAATGTATATATACAGGCATAACCCTCATAAAATAACTTCCTGAAATTTGAAATTTTTATATTTACTATATATTTAAATTTTATGTAAAAATATCAACTGTCATACGAGTACATATAAGAAAATGTGACATTGAAGATTGAAAATATTTAAGAAAACTTAAAACTGAAAATTTACACTTTAATAAACCTTCGAGAATTGGAAATTATTAAATAAATACAAGACAAAATGCAAAACGGAAAAGATTGCCAATATTTTTCAAAATCCAATAAAAACATTTTAAAATACTGTGATTTGTAACAAAATTTATAATTTTTGTTACAATTTTATATACAAGAAAAGCAGACACTTTTCTCAATTTTATGGAAACCCTATATAATTAGCAAAAGTTATTAACATTTGTAAAATTATAATGTTGAAGCTTGAATTTAGCATTTTATTTTGCAAAAATTTGTATAAATGCCTAAAAATAAAAATTTAAATGTTTGACACCTAAAAGATCTTAAACAGGGGCAGGTATATAAACGAAATTTCAGAAGTAACTTTCAGAGCTTCTTTCTGCTCTCAAAATTTCAAAAGTTTTATCTTCAATCGTGCCTGAATTATGAAGAAAGCCAAATCTTATAAAATTTTGTTTTCACATAACGGTAAATTTAATAAATTGCAAAAAAAATTGTATTATTTTTATATTAATTTATAAAGCTAAAATATAATTTCCTATCGTTTGACGTTTTTAGATTAAAATTTTTTTTTGTAAAACCTATAAGATATATATATTTGAAAATAGAACTTTTTAGCTGCACAGTTTATAAGGCTTTTATCTACGTAATGTGGTAATGTATAAAAGATGTACAAAAAGAATTTATTCCATAACATGTTTGAAAAAAAATGTGCTAAAAAACTGTATCTAAAAAACAAAGATTTTTAAAAATGAATATTTTCTAATATTTTTAAAAATTTAAATGTTGGGAAAACCCCATGTAAACGGTCGGTTAAAGCAATAATAGTTTTTGTTTTTCTTAGTTTCGACAAATGTGTCGAGACATGTCCAAGTTACAAGTTTCTAAAAATAACGAATTTTTGACCTCTAATTTACGATTATAATTCTCTCATAAAAACTGCGATTTAAAAAAAAAATATATTATGAGAAATTTTCTTTAATTTTAAAGAAATTTTATTTGATATTTTTTTTTAAGTAGTACTATAAAAAAAGAGAAAATGTAATGTTTAACAAATTATTGAATCCTACCTTTTTAAAAATTTTAAAAGATTCATGGTGTCAGAAAATTTCATATTTTTAATTTTTTTAACCCTTAAATGGAAGTAATAATAAGTATGGTATAAAAAATACTACATAATTTTAAAAAATTGTAAATTTTAAGCTTAAACAGATTGTATAAATTTTTTCAAAAATTTCAATTCAAACGGTAAATTTGAAAATTTTTAAAAAAAAATATTAAATTTACTTTGTTCTATCATTTTTAATTTAAAAATTTATTCAACAGATCTTAAGATATAATCATTTTACTATAAGACTTTTCTTTGTATCTTCCAAAAATTTAAAACAAGAAAAAAGTGTTTTTCAAAAAGAAAAATAATGTGTGATTGTATTTGTATATTGATTTGTATTCTTGTATTTAAATTTACCGTTACTTGAAATTTTCGAACATTTTTTGTTCGTTCGTATCTTTTAAGTAATTAAAATTTTCTAGCTTAAATATAGGTGTTAATGGGTTTTCGAAGTGTAATTGAAAGTTTCGATGCCAAAATTTTTCTATTCGTCCTAGTTTTGAAAATTTAAAATATCTGCAAAATTAAAACTTTAAAGCGTCTACTAACTTAAAAAAACAATTATTTTATTTTATTTTATTAAATAAAAAAAATGAATGACATTGTCAAGAAAATAATATTTTTTTTTAATATTTTTGATAGATTGAATGAATTTTCTTATAGCTTTTATTATTTTTTATTTCTTTTAATTTAAATTTTATAAAATATAATAAAAATATTTGTTGCCATTCAATTATATTCATCATTTTTGTTTTTCTTATTTTATACATTTTTTTACAAATCATCTTATTTAAAATGGTATATAATAAAAAAAAGAATTTCTTTTATATTTATAAGTACATAATAATTTATTATATATACATAGGTACATATTTTTATATTCTATATGTACATTTAAATTTTGCCTTAAGGTTATAAAAAATGAAATTTTTTTGTTTTATATTATGAAATGCATAAAATATTTTTATATACATACATACAATATATATATAATATGTATATATTATATATATATATAATAAAAATCATATATATAACAATGTACTTAAACAACATTTAATTTTATATTTAATACAAAGAAAATATTATGTAAATTTTTATTTAGAATATATCATAAATATTACAATGAAACAAAGTTTTATTTTTATTTTTTTTTTTTTTTGAAATTTATTTATGTTTAGTATCCACCCATATTTAAGAACTTAAATTTTCTTTTTTATCCCCTATTTAATCGAATCCACTATACCTTCTTTAAGAAAAATATATATAGAATTATTATTACTATTATATGACTTCAATTTGTTATTATGAAAAAATATTCAAAATGGGGGAGACTCTAAAATATTATTGTATGTTTTTTTTTTTTTACATGAATGTGGATACAGACAAAGGTTACCATTTTATTTAAAAAAAAAAAAATGGCCGGAAGGAGGTTAAAATATTATATTGTTTGTTATTTTGTAAAAGGAAAATTTTCATTATTAATATTTTCTATGCGCCTCAAAGTTAAACGTGAAGAGAATTCCTTAATTGATATTCGATGTAGTACTAAAGATTTAAATTTTAGATAATAAGTTAGTTAATATATATTTTTTTTTTTAGTTTATTCGCTTGCCGGAAATTACATAGCCTATCCTTTTTAGGTGTGACTGTAAATGTTACTTATTAAAAGGGTAATTATTCTTGCGTGGGATTCGAACCCGCAATCCCTCGGTGTTCACAGCGCGTTTTATACGCTCTTACCCACAAGGACACCGTGGCCCTCTAGTTTTTGTATTATTTTATGATTTCGTTTTACTTTAGCAAAAGGCTTATTTCATCAGGGCTACCAGCTTTGTTTTTAGGGTTTTCTAACTTAATAAATAACTAATTTTTTGTTGACCTATACAAATTTGTTTGTGTTTGTTGTTTTTCGTTATTTCATTATTTTGTTTTAACTTCCATTTTACTTCAATTTTACAGTGGCCGCATCAAATGTTGCTAAAATTACAATTTCTATAATCTTAGTTTTTATAGCAGAATGAATTTCATCCATATAAATTTTACTTTAGCATTTTTACTTTTTTTTTATCTCTTATTTAAAGCTTGCCGAATCAGTCTAATTTCATTCTGAGCAAAAAATGTATAATATTTGGTTTATTAAAGAATATATTTGTTTAGTCTTATTGGGATCTTAAATTTACATTTTTTAATATCTAATAGAGGGTACGGTTGTATTACCTTTAAATTTTCTCTTACTCTTAACGCTCGTCTACAATTGACAGATAGTAACTAAAATGCAGTAATTTTTAAAAAAATAAATAAATTTTAGAAATTTTAAAAATAAAATCTGCACCTACATAGAATTTGTTTCAATAAATTGAAGGATTTTAAGAAAAATTTTAAGAATTTCAGAATTTCAGTTAAACACTTTTTTTTTTTATTTCAAATCACTTTCGACAACCCTAATATGTACATATACTATGTATGAACTTCAATTTCTTGGGAGCAATAAAAAAGAAACCGGAAAATTGGAATGGTGAAGAAAAAACAGATGGAATGATTGAGATGAAATTGAGATGATCACATTCATAAACAAAATAAATAATTTTTTATTGTTTTATTATAGGAATTTATATGATTATATATATATATATATATACAATATTGAAATATATAAACATATATATTATATAATATGTTTAGTCGTTATATTTAATTCATATATAAATATATATAAATATATATGTATATGGTGGCCATTTTATATCCTTGAAGCAATATTATAAAAAAAAAAAAACTGAAATACATACAAAACATAGAAAATGCAATAAAGCTTTAAAAGGATATACCATGAATTTCCGAACGATGATAAGATCCTGATTATACAAAATGAAAATAAAAGGAAAAAATTTCTTTGTATTAAAATACAAAGAAAAAAATTTGAATTAAATTGAAAAATAAAATGAAGTAAATAAATTTGGATGCTTTTGATGCCTTGGGATAAATTTTTTATTATTATTATTATTATTACAATTCAATTGAATTCAATTCAGTGTCAATAATTTTTTCATTCACTGTTTTATTTTCAATTTAAATATACTTTAAGATACTTTCTATTATTATTATGTTTATTTTTTGTTATTGTTTTCAGATATTAAGAGTCATTTGTTTTATTTTTATGTTAAGCTTTTTTGTAACTTATAATATAAAATTTTGTCTAACGATAACATGGAGTTGGACTTTAGTTTATGATAACACATATCAAAAAGGGTTTTGTTTTTCATTTAATATTTCATTACATCGGGTTGTAAGGGAAGTGTTTGAAAAATTCCTTTTTATTTTTAGTTGGTATAACGTGTATTTCGTTTGTACATTCTGAATTTTCTAATATTTTGAGTCTTTCATAGAGCCTTTAAGTTAATTTTATTTTCGGGCATCCTTATATATAATTACGTACAATTCTAAAATCCAATAAGAATTCACTCAAAGTTGGTTATAATTCATTTAAATAAAAAAAATTTATAATTATTACATTTTGTATACTAAGTAAAGGCATATTTAAAAAAAAAAAACTTTTTAAATAAATATTTGTTTAAGTTTTATATATATAGGTATTAATATAATTTTACTTAACATTTCATTTTCTACAAAAGATCCTTCTTATTTTATGTAATTCTAAAATGCCGTATTTGATCGACCGACAGTCCTATAACGCGATGGTGTCATAATTCCAAAAGAAAATTTCAAAATTACAAAATACCAAACAAACAAATTTTTATTTTCTGGAATTTTTTTAACCAATCTTTCGTATAACATAACAAGAATTTTACCTTTTCCCTCCCTCTTAAATATAAATTTAGGTACACACATTTCTGTTTTGATCAAATGAATTTTCCTAAATAACGCTAACAAGATACTTATAGTTAATTATTAGTTATTACTATTATTAATGGCTTTTTATTATTTTAAATAGAATTTAAAAATATATAAAAGTATCTAGGTTTATAGGATTAAGTGTATGTATTTTTTTGTTTTTCATTTTTTTTTTTTTTTAAACTTTGGCAGTAATTTAAAAAAATTAACAATAAAAATGTTTATAGTATTTTTTTTTTTTTTAGTGCATTTCCCTGTCACATAAATGTAACAAGGAAGTTAACATGTACACCCTTTCCTTTTCAGGCGTGGGTGTACATGTCGTAAGGGGGAATTATATAATATAAAATACCCAGGAGGTCACCGAGGCCCTTAATATTTTTTAATTTTTAAATTTTTTATGTAAAAAGTTTTTAATTGTAAAATATGTGAAAAACAAATGTCTTTTATAGCAATGATTAAAACCTTAATTTTAAAATTTAAATTTAATTTACAAAATATATGGTAGATATATTACTTTTTTCGAAAATAATAAAAGAATCAAATACAATGTGAATCAACATTGAAATTGTAATTTTTGGAACGATCTTTTGTTAAAAATCCTATAGTTAGATCCAATTAAAATATAGAAATTTAAGAACTAACAAAATATTAATAATAAAATTTGAATATTAATAATTTTTTTCTTTTTTTTTTTACAGGTATGGTTTCAAAATAGACGTGCTAAATGGAGAAAAGCTGAACGTCTTAAAGATGAACAACGTAAACGTGATAATGGTGATGGTACAATGTCATCTGATAAAGTAAGTTAATCAATAAATTATACAAAATTTCATCATTAAATCTAAATAATTGATTTTCATCCTGTTTTTTCTCCTTCAAAAAAAAAAAATTCTTTAGATTGATGAAAGTCGTGATTCATCTCCAGATATAACTGGTGAAATTGATGATGAACCACGTAGTCCACATAGTGGTCCACCAAGTCCATCACGTGCTGATTCTGATATTGATCGTCCATTATCATCAACACAAATGACACAATCAGCATCCCAATCTGGTTCAATAAGTGCTGGTTCACCATCACCTGGTATTCGTACACCATTAAATTCAGTAACACGTAGTCCAACAAATTCACATAACACTGATTCACCAATTGAAGTTGGTGGTCCAGTATCATTAACAACAACATCACGTGCATCGAATTCAAACAGTATACCAACACCAACATTTGGCAATCATATATTTAGTAGTTTTAATGAAAGGTAAGTTTTATTTTAATGTTTAATTTTCTTTTAATTTTATTTTTTATTTAAAAATTTAATTTTCTGATCATATAAACAAAATGTTGTATTTTTTTTTTTCATAAAATGAAACTAAATCTAGAAACAAAACTAGTTCAACATTTTAAGTTCAAATTTTGGTTTTCTTTCTTTAAAACAAAATAAGTAAATTTGAAATGAACAGCAAAAAAAAAAAGATAATTATAAAAAAAACCTTTTGTTTTAATTTTATCCTGATTACAACCATATCCTTTTTTAATTCCTTTCAGTATACGAATATAAATATATATAAGTATAAATAATAAAGGCTGAAGCAATTTCCTTTTTGGAATTTTATAATCTATGTCATTTAATTCAACCGAATAATTCCACATTCATTTTATTTTTATTTTTCATTTAGATTTCACAGATTATTTAGTCTATCTTTTTAATTTTCTCATATTGTTTTATTCAATCATAAGAAAGAGATATACAAGTATAACAACATTTTAGAGAGAAAAATGGTGTTAGGGATCATAAAATAATTGTGCAAAAAAGCAGAAAACAAAACAACAATTGAAAATGTATACAAAAATTATCCTTCCTTTCTATTTTAATACTCCACTTCAAATACACATACAAAAGAACGAATAAACAAAATAAATATAAATAACTTGACAATAAAAGTTATAACGGTAAATATAGTAATTGCTGGACCGCCTGTTGGGTTGAAGAGTGTGCGCAATATAAACGAACCGGAAAATAAAACACAACCATCAAAATATAAAATAAAAATAAATGTACGAAATTAAACTATCAAAATCATATTATGAAAGAAAACATTGTAATATTTTTTATTCTTATGTTATTGTTATTACACAATCACCACCCACCAATTTAAGTGATAAACGGTATTTTTATTAAGAAAAAAAAATTTAAAAAAAAGAAAAGATACCATATTATTAATAAACTAAATATTTAATATAATAATAGTTAAAATATATCTATAGTTATTTTATCATAAGGGTAAAGTATCTTGTAATTGACACAAGAAAACTGTACGAAATTAAAAATATGCGTATATATAGTATATACTTATTTTAAATTATTATATTAATTAATTAGTTTAACTGAAACTTTAGAGTTTCTAATTTACATCTTAATTTCGGTTTTAATTTCTTTACCTTCTTGGTCTTCTTTTTAATAAACGACGAATTTTAAAATTTCACTATTTCGAACTATATAGTCTCAGTATTTTTTTGTTGGTTTCAAATAGATTATCCTTTTAGTATATTAAACAATTTTGAAAAATTTTCCTATTAGTTTCGCTCTGCCCGACTGTCTGTCTGTTTACAAAACTTGTTCACCCTTTAAGATAGAATAATGAAATTTTAACCATGCATAGATGTTTCAAAAAAATTATTGTTGTAGAACAATTTTTGCTAGCCCTACTCGTTACGGAACTATCACTCCTCAAAATTTGAATAAGTCCTATTTTTAAATGTACATATATCCAAAGGTTCTGCTTAATATTTTTCCAAAATAAAAATGACGAACGACAGGATTTTTTTTTTACCTTATCAAAATTATGCAATTTTTTCAAATTTAGTTTTTAAATTTACCGTTATCTAAAAGTAAAATTTTACAAGATTTTGCTTCCTTCATATTTCCGCAACGGTTTTAGATAGAAATAGAGCTCAGATCAGATCAGATTTTTTTGTACCACCTACCTTTTAAAAAATTGAAAAATGAAAACTTGTTATTTTTAGTGAAACATCAAAACTCCAACACTATTTTTTTTATATGTTTTAACAGCTTTTCTTAAATATGTAGCTTTCGCTTAAAATTGAAGAAGCTGCCTCTTAATTTTCCACAATTTTTTCTCACATATGAAATTCTAAGAAAATTTAGAAGTTTTGGTGCAAGCCACAATATTGTAAATTGTTTTTATTCCTTTTGCAAAACGTGCGTCTTTAAAAACATTGGCTTTTCATTCTATTTTGTTTTGTTTTGCTTGCTACAAACTAGACAGAATAACTTTAGCTTACTAAATTTTAAACAACTTTTTAAGGTATTATGTTTCTTTCGACTCGACTTCAGTATCTTTATGCATTCAAATAAAATCGATTCGTATTTTTTTACCAACTTTTTTATTATTCTCACCTCAATTTAATGGTTTTATGAAATTTATTTTAATTTTTCATTTATTAATGCCAACTACTACTAAACAAAATGACAATACGAGAATGGTCTTCCCTATACAAACCCTTAAAATTAAAATGTTGGTTAGAGAGATTTTTTTAAAATCTTTCATCATCTATCACTTTAATTACAGACCCCTATTGTGAGTTGTACTGATGCACACAAAAATATAGTAAAAAAAAAATCAAAACTATAATAATATGTTCACAATATGAAATAAATCCAAACTTATGTAAGGATTTTATAAATACTTTATACAATTTTGTTTATTTTTATTCAACAAGCAAATTACTATAATAAGAAGAAAACCAAATGCAAATCTTAAGGATTACAGATTAGTTAGATTTAATCAGTAATTTTAACACGAATTATAGACAATGGGGGTTAAAAAAAAAAAAAAAAACTTTCTTTATGTTTTGTTTTATATATAGTATGAATGACAAAAATAGGATTAAGTATAAGTGATAATGATAAATAAAATGTTGTTAACACATTTATTTTATTATGTTTTTATTGTCTACAAATTAACATACATAAATATTCTAAATAAATATATATACATACATAGAAATAATTTCCGGTTATTCACTTTAAATATCATAATTTTTTTTTTAATTTCACTGCATAACTAATAGATTATTATGTTAATTTTATTTATTTAGCATTTATATTGAAAACTAAATGATACATTGTTTAATTATGCAAATTTGAGTAAAAAAAAAAACATTCATAAATAACTACGAAATATACAAAAAAAAAATCCTTTTGAAGAATTCTTTGTTTTTGATACACTTTATAAAAATATTTCAGAATCTTGTAAATATCCCAACGAACCAAATTCTTTTATATATTTTATCTTCAATTTTCTTTGCTGAATTTAATTTTTTCTATGTCTTTTCTAGTCCTCTAAAACTACACAAATTTCTTTTATTATGAAAATAAAAAACCTAAGACGAATGTTGAACTTAGATCTTAAGTATCAAACTTAAAAACTGATTTTGTCGATTTCAATGTTTGTAATACAACAAAAAAAAAAAAAACAAAAAATAATCCTAGATACCAGAAACTTTATGTATTTGAATTATTTTCTTTCATGAATTTGTCGCAGCACAATAATGTTAGGAAGAATATATATTGTCAATGGTACAAAGAATTTCTCTCAGAAATTTCCTATTTATTTTCAATATATGCCTATATCGTAAAACTTCAAAAAATGTTATCGGTTAAAACCATGACCATGGACCATGACAAATACCGTAATTGATATCGTGGTTAGTTTTACGTTCGATTTCACCAATTAAGACTATATATACAAGTTTTAATTATCATTAATATGTTCAAATTTAATAACAATTAAACAGAAAATAATTGAACAGGGTCTACTATAAAAACCGGTTTAACGAAATCCAGTTTTATCAAAATCCGGTTTTTTAAAATCCGGTTTGTTATTTATTTTTATTTATTGTTTTGTTTACATATTTTTAATGGGTGCGAATGCTCGCATTTTGAAATCTCGGTTTTTTTTTAGTTAAATTTTTGGAGAAAGGTAGTTAAATTTTTGGAGGTATAACCCTAATTTTGTACACAAATATTCGATTCCACGTCAATTGACAGAAAAACAATTTGACAGGAAAATTAATAATATTTATTAATTTATTTCTCTAATAATAACTCAAAATTCAAGAATCCCAAATTCTAAAATTCCAAAGCCGTTTCCTTTTAAAATATTCTGTAAAAGATGTATAGCTCTGAATTTGTAACCAACTCTAAAGCCTTTCTTAATTATTTTTTTTACACACATACAATAGCATCAAAGAATTTAAAAGAGACCCCCGCTAAACAAATTATTAAAACCCAAATTTTGTAACCAATTCTAAAATCTTTCCTATAATACAGAATCTTGCATATGCATATACATATATATGCATATTCTAGAAAAAGGAAATCCCCTGATTTTGAATTCAACTTTAAAATCCCTCCTAATTTAGAACCCCACATATACAAAAATATTCAAATATTCTGGAAAAAGTGTATAACCCTGATTTTGTATCCAACTTTAGAATTCTTAATTATACTCGTAAATATATTACATTTATACATATATATTATACAATGTATATGTATGTATATATTTACATTTCACTAAAATTCCTACATACATATATCCAAAATCTAAAGTTCCTATATACTTATGTAAAATAAAATAAAAATATGTACCAACAAATAAAATTTTTCAAAAGTGTCAAATTATAAAAGGAACATCAAAAAATTTTGACATTTTATTTCAGTTTAATTCAATCGACACTAAAAAGACAACAAAATAAAAACCTATATAGTAAAGCAATGACTCCTTTAAATTTCTTTCTCATTAATTTAATCTTTTTAATAAAGAAAATTTATTTGAATAATAATGTGTCAAATGAATGTCATCTCTTAAAAAAGTGTCTTTTATAATTAATATTAATTTATCAAAATTTAATTTTTAACTTTTTTTGTTTTTTTCTTTATTGTATCGCACACACTCATTTCAATTAAGATAATTTTTATTTTTTTTTTTTAATAATTAATTAATTTACACCCAAAATAAAATGATTTTTTAATTGATTCTGACACACTTTTGTTAAATTTTCTTCAGTACTTCGTTTTTTTGTGTATGTTCTTTGTTTTTTTTTTGTGATGCGCAGAAGTACTTGTTATGGAGAAAAGAAGTAAAACTTTTGTATGTATTTATGAATATAATATACATTTATTTGTATATATGAACATTGTACAATTATATTATATTTAAATTATGTACATAAATTAATTATATATATTATTGTATACACTTATATGAAAGATTAAAATTTAGCGATAATCTATATGAAATTATAATTTTGTATAATTAGTTTTAATAGAATCAAAACTTCGAAAAAAAAAAAATTAAAGACGTCGTTATGTCAAATTTGACAGAAATTACCTAAATGTATTTAATTTTTTAATGTCACAAAACTTTATCCTTACAATAATTGCAGGTTCCTTTAAGATTTTCAATATCCTTGTATATATGTATATGTGCTCTTCCAAATGTTATTTACATATTTACTTTTATCATCGTTTAACTAACATCTTTCTTAAATGAAAAATTTAAAAAATAATTAAATTTTAGTTTTATTAATTATTAACTATATAGACATTTCTTAATTCCAACTGTAAAAACATATCTAGATATGATGTAACCTTACAAAATTGAATTATGAATAGGATGAAATAAAGGAGGGGTTCATTAAAATTTATTAAAGCAAAGATAAATTTCTCTTTGAATTAAAAAGAAAAAAGAAAAGGAAAATCAATGTTATGTTTTGAGTACATTTCGTTTCTTATTAGAATTAATTTATTTATAGGATTAAGTGCAACACTGAGATGCAGAATTAACTTAATTCTGACATTTCGAAACGATTAGAGTTTAATATGAATTTGAAATGTCAAAATGAGATGGAAACATTTATTTATATCAAAGAAATAATGGAGCCAGGGGCCTCGGTGGCCTAGTGGGTAAGAGCGTATAAAATACGCTGTAAACACCGAGGGAGTGTGGGTTCGAATCCCATACACGTCATAAGAGTTATTCCCCCTTACGGCATTTACAGTCACGCCTGAACAGGAAAAACTGTGTAATTTCATGTCCACATTTATGTGGCAGAGAAATGCATTAAAAAAAAATAATAATAATGGAGCTTTCAAAAGAAATGATAATTTTAAAAAGTATTATAAGTTCAATTGAACGATTACGATTACAAATTATTTTAATATGTTAGTTTTTTAATATTAAAATTTGAAATAAATAAACAATAATGACACTTTATAAGACTTCTATCTTTTAGAACACTGGTTATCTTTACTCCCGAATTGTTGGATTGTTGGATTAAACAAATTAATTCCGTTATCTCAGTTCTTCATTTCGAAATGCTATTATTGTGATATTACTAAAGTTTATTAAACTCCATTCCATCATTTCGAAAATTGGAAACGACTTTTATCTGTCATAATGTTAACTAAACACCAGAGAGTGAGAAACAAAACTGCAAAACAAATCTGGTTTAAAATTATGAAAATTATTTGATGTGGAGTAATTTCTAATTTGTTTCGGACGATTTTAAAAAAATAAAAAAACTGCAACGTACATTTCAATTTCTCTATGCATTCAGATTTGACAATTTGAGGCAAATACACTAATTAGACCTTGCAATCAAGAAAAATTTAAAACTAAATCTTTTATAAAATTAACAAAAGATTTAAAAATGCTAACTAAATATATAAATTAGTATTTAGCTATGATATCTTAAAAACGTTAATAAAATAAAATAGGTTTCTTAGTTCTCTCAGAATTATTTTATATCATTCCTATATAGTACTTAAGATTATCAACCTCATCATCTTAGACTTGTGATAAGCATCAGCAAAATTTATGATTTAACTAAGGTTCGAACCAAACAGCTTTTAATTTTTTTGAATACAAAAATCTAAATATACTTTCTAAATGGCTCACTATGCCAAAATAGAATTAAAACTTTTATAGTAACGAGCTTTAATTTGATGATAAATTTTGGTGATACGTATAACAAATTTAACATGATATAGGTTTATTTGCTTTTGCAGATGAAAATCTATAGTATATAGTGCTCTCTTATAATATTTGCATTATTTAAAAATACGAATGGTTTTACTAACCATACATAAATATTTTTAAACTCATATTTTATCGGTCGTATTCGGTTGAACCCATTTTATTGACAGTATTATAGTCAGCAGACAGACGACAATCAACAGGAATATAAAATCGCTTTTCACAAACAAATATTTGCTTAAAGTTATTTACCTATATACTTCTGTTCATAATTTTTTTATTTATTTATTTACATACATATTATATATTTACTTAATCAAATTAAATTATTTTTAACTGACATTAGATATCTGGCACAAAACAATAGAATAATAAAAAGTTAAATCCCATGACATAACTATAATATATAAACAGCAAAAATAATTTAATTGAACAAAGATTCTTAAACCGTTTTTATTATTATTTATTGTATTTTTAATTTCATATATTATAGTATGTATTATATAATATTTATTTAAGAATATCTAAAAATACATCTATGAATTTATAAAATATTTAGTGGCATAATTCGCTATAATAAAGCATCACTTCATTAATTATTATGAATGTCATAAGCTAAATGCCGTACATATTTTCAATTTCTTCTTGAAATTTGTAAAATTTTTTTTTTTTTTTTGTTGTTTTATAAAATTGACATGAAACATGAAATGCGGGTTTATATTTATTTATTTACTTTAACATAAAAAAATAGTTTTGATTCTTTTTTTAAATTATTAATTAGACAAACTAAAATATTTAATTTTAAAAAATATAAAAAAAAAAAAAACAAAATACTGTGAAAATTAAATTTAAAATTAAGAAAAAGGGTAAAATTTTCTACATTAAATAAAAAAAAAAAAAAAAACTAGTAAATAAGATGAGGGTTTGATTTATAATTTGATTACAATTTCTTTAATTATGAAAAAAAAAAAAATATTATGTAATAATTGATAAACAAATAATTTAATTTAATTGAAAAATTAAAACATATATTTTATATCACACTGGGATAAAGAATTGAATAAATGAATTTAAGTTTTAACAATGAAATCTTCAATTTAATCAAAATTTAAAATTTTTAAATATTAAAAGAACAAAGACACGAACCAATCTTAAATTTATCATCGATATCATTCATATTTGATATTGTGGTCCGTCTGGTCCCCCTATGATTCATTTTATTTTTAGTTTAAGTGAATTTTATACAAATGACGGCGCCAAAAAGAGCCTTCCAAGAAGTAATCGTCCAAAAAAAATTAAATGAAAACTTTAAAAATTTATTCGAGAAATAATCTCTCATATATAAAAAAAAAGTATATATTGTAATAATCCCACAAAATTTAGGGATTATTCTATTATTTTTTCGTCCATTTTAGTTGAATTTTTATTATTTTTTAGGTCTCTTTTCATATGATGAAATCCTACTAGACAGAGTAGTTTTTAAAATTTTTTGAAATTAACGGCCATTACAATTGTTTTCAATAATTTGTTTAGAAGGAGTTTGTGAAGAGGGGGCAACCATTATTAATCAGTTATTGTACGTATATTAAACATTTCATTTTTGTTGTATACGCATCTATAATATAGATTAATTAGATTTTAAAAGTCTGAATAGGTTTCGTTTTTTTAAAAGTTTCGATTTTCGCCCGTTCCTATTTCAAAACTTAAAAATTTTAAATTTTGAATATTCCATTTCAAGATTTAGATTCAAAATTTCTGGGAAAAAAGTGTCCCCATCACCTTTTTCAAACAAAATATATACAATTCAACGTTATAAGCATTTTTTGGGTGATTATATCTAGGGGGGCTATTTCGCAAAGTATCCATTTTTTTTTTATATCTTCTGTAATTTTACATTTTTAAACTATTATGAAAAATCATGGACTAACAAATGAGCATTAATAAATTTTTTCACATCACTTCCATCATTATTACTATATTTTGTAATTATATTTTTGCTTTAGTCATCATATCATGTTGATCCGTCAATATATTACAAATCTATTACAAATAAACAAAAATCTTTAAAATTAACCATCAGCTAGTTTCCAGATTTTCTCAATTATTTTTTGAAATTTCAATAAAATAAGTAAGAGTTTTTATCATTTCTGCAAGTCTAAAAAGTCTCTTGAGAAAAAACAATCTATATATCTTTAATAAGATTAATGAAATTTAATTTAACATAATTTTCTGGTCGAATTATAATAGAAATATTAAATTACGAAAATTTTAAAATTACTTTGTAATTCGATACTTTAAAATTACAAATCTTTCTAAATATCCTTAAAAAGGACATTTAATTATATCAATAATGTCGGATCTATTTTATATGCATTTAAAAATAACAAAAAACTATCTTTAAATTTTCATGTATAATAGGTATAAATATTTAGGGTACCAATCATTACCTTTTTTCTTTATTTCAATTCAGCATTAATTGCAACTGTAATCTATGATAATATATATATATGTATATTAAATAACTTTTCTAAACTAACAAAATGATTTAATTTTTATGTGGCTGATCATAAGATTAATATCATTAAGATTAAAATTTTTTTTTAACTATATATAAAGAATGTCCTTAAATAAAAATTAAAACAAAATATATAATTACATTTTTCTTTATTATTTGTATCTGTTTTTTTGTATCTATGAAGATTTTAAGATAAAATTAGATTTTTTTTTTTTTTTTTTTTTGGTTAAATTTGTATTCAAAAATGCAATTTTCAATGTGATATCCGTAAGCAAATTAAATATACAAAATAAAATAAAAAAATAAAAAAAAAAACAATTTTTTAAATCTGATATAAATTATCTTTTATCATTATGTACATATACAAATATAATATAATTTATTCATTCTACATCTATGTATACATAATAAAATTCTTAACTTGAAAAATAATTTCATATTAAAAATTCATAAATAACCACAGAAAAAAGAAAATTCATTTTATTTTCAAATAAAATTCAAAAAAAAAAAAAAAAAACTTTTATTTTTTTTTTATGTATCCAGCACACCATCATCATTTCTAAACCACCACTTAAAACCATCCATTTCCAAATGTACACCAAAAAAAATATAAACAACAAAAAAAAAAAAGAAAATATAACATTAAAAAAAAATAATTTTTAAAATTCACTTTGGTTAAAAAACTCAATTACAATTTTTTTTTTTTATTTCACAATTTTTATCTCTATCTTTCTTTCTCTTTTTGAATTTCTGAATTATTTATTTTTACAGTCGAAATTATTTATTTGGTATTCCGAATACTGAAAATTCTTTCTTTACAAAATCCTAAGTTGAATCTTTTTGCCTGTTGTATTCAACAAACTGGACTTTCCTATTCCTTTACCCCACAATTTTGTACACTATTTTTTTTGAGAAACTTTTTCTTCTGAATTCCTCAACACACTGTTAATATAAAACTTAATATAAATTGTTGGCTTACTTTTGCTAAATATTTATTTATCCAGATGGTAGACGGTATTTTGGTTCGGTGCCTTTGCTTACTTTGTTTATAACCATTTGGCTATCGTTATCTCTTACTAAATATCTAAGTAAAAATAAAATAATTTATTCTTGTATAAGATAACAGATGGCGCAAAAATAATTATATTTGTATTTCATAGATTTGTACAATAGCTAAAGCTCACTAGTCGACGTCTTAGTGAAAAAAATTATTTCAGAAACTGAACCTTAGACCAATATGAATAATATTAATGACCTATATTTTAGATGTCCTATTTATACTCTTTATAGGAGTGGAAAATAGAAAAAAAATGTTTATTATTGTTCTTAATTTAACTAAAATACAATACAACGGTTTTAATAGCTGATTATATAAAAAAAAAACTATATACAGTTTACGAATTTCAACATTTTATTCTGTTTAACGCAATACGAGTTAACCTATTTAACTGAGGTTTTGGCAATATAGCTATTATATTCAAAATATTAGAAAGATACAAGTTTAGTGAAGATAAAACTGTCTTCTTTTCATAAAGACTATGAGAAGAAATTAAAAAAACTCAGCCTTCTTAATGTATAAAACTGTTACTTAAGTATAAACATGTATCCGACTTGTGTTATTTAGTAATGGTATGAACATTCTATTTATCAATTCAATCAATCTATGCAGTAAAAAGAATCAGGAGTGATGAAGTATTTTCGAAAAACTGATAACTGATATTTTTTAATAAATAAAACGAACACTCAACTTTCACCTTTCACTTCAAAAACTTTTATGCTCGTTTTAAAAAATAAGATGTTTTTAATTTAATTAAAACCAAATTCTTGTATCATTTATCAATAGTCTACTGTTTACTACTGCTGCTATATTATATTTTCTTTCTCTCCTCTTTTATGTTATCTCGACAAAAAAAAGGAAAAACTATTCTTTAATTTGGGATTTTTCAGAAAGAGGAATAAAAAAACAAAATTGGGCTATGCCACCCACTTTTCTAATATGGAAATAAAGCAAAAAAAAAAAACTTTTATAATTTTCTAGACCAAGGAAAATTTAAATTTATATATGTATATATGTACAAATTTATTATATATATGTATATATACAAAATTATTTATTTTTTGAATTTAAATGTGGTTCATATTCATAGTAAATTAAAAAACAAAATGAAATTTATTTTGTTATTTTTTTTTTTTTTGAAAATTTTCATTTTAAAAGTGGAAAATTGGTATATGGTCGCACATTTTTTGATATTATAAGATGATTTAATAAAAAGAAAAAAAGATATGAATAAAAAAAAAATAATTTTCATGAATTTATTTTTTGCCATAATGAAATTTTCAAAAAAAAAAAAAAAACCATATTATTCTTATGAAAATATATATTTATTTATATATGTGTAATTGTTTGCTTTTTATAAAAATAAAATGAGAAATAAAAGTTAAATTTTGAGAAAAAAAAAAGTAATTTGAATTTCTAATTTTATAAAAATTTGACTCTTTAAATAATAAATTTAAATAATGAAAGAAAAATGTCACAAAATGGCGTCGTTTAAATTGAATATATAATATTACCCATAACATTTTAAATATTATATTTTTTTTTCTGATTAAAGGTTATCTTGACTAAAATTAAACAGCTTTTATCTAACTTTTATTTGATATTAATTATTAAACCAAATATAATCTGATTTAACTTCGATCTTCCAATTCGTTATTTTGCTTGCCTGCAAATTTTAACTGCAAAATGTATCCGAATAAAGTCATATTTTAAAAGTCCTACTATGCACATAACTTTTTATAAGAAACTAAAAAAAAAGATTTTTTTTAAACTCTTACTTGTTTTAATTGTATTTTACCTAAATTTTATATCGTTTTACTAAAGATGAGCATTTGGAACAAAAAACTAAAATAATTTTTAAATGTCAGTCAAAAAGTGACAGATCAGTAAACAAATAAAGTGGAAAATGTTGAAGATTATATGATCAACCAGTAAAAAGTTTTTTGTGATCACAATTCTTACATTTTAGATTCATTCTCTAATGGAAATTATATCTTATTATATCTTACATTTTTATACATTTAACATCAGTTATATAATATCACTACATATATAATTTATTCATTCACTTTATTTATACATTCTGGATTATATTTTGATCATATAATATACTTTTTTTACTTTACGAAAAAATGTATTTCCAATTTAAATGCAAGTATTTTTATTTCAAATGGAACCTTTTCTTTTTAATTGCAAGGAGTTTTTCATTTAGAGAAATTTTTCCTTCTTAAGTTCAGGTTATAATATGTAGTTAACTGAACCTTATTTTAAATCAAAGTTTTCTCTGATTGAAAGTGTATTGCTACAAATTTTATAAAAAGAAAAATCTATATATCTCTGGTACCCTGTCTGAAAATTGTTTAAAGAATAATATGTACATATAATTTTATATACAAAATTACATAATTACATATCTCAAATTACGTAAATACAAGATCGTGGATTTGAAAAGGAATTATTAATGTGTGAATCATTAATGTACGAATTAAAATACTAGATTTAAAAAAAAAGAAAAACTTGCACTTAAAGGAGAAATTCTGCTTCTTTTAGTATATAAAAGGAATAAATAGCTAAGATTCAATAGATTAGATTTGCAATTTTAAATTTTCATTGGAATTCTGATATTCATTTTATTCTGAACGAAAATTTAAAAAATATTTAGTGGATATCAAAATTACTCTGCCAACAAAAACTAATTTTATTCCACTTAAGTTCATATACAAGGTGTCCTTTCTGACTTATTAAATTTCGATTTAATTACTTCTTTTTTGTGTTTAGTATTTTTTGTTTTTCTTTTTTCAAAACTTCCATAATTTTTAGAGTTGAGATGAACTGAAATTTCAAGGAATAATCAAGGAATTCAAATTTCAAGGAAAAATGAAAATACACTTCTTTTTTTTTTTAAACAAAAGTTTAACGTAATTTTTTAATTAATAAAATTACAAATATGCATTTTTTAATGACAATAGCTCCTAAAGCTGAAACTATAAAATCAAGATGTTAGTACTTAATGTATAGGATAGAAATTTTACAAGCTTTAAAATGCCGAGGATTTCTTTTATTTAACCTATAAGACAGTTGAGGCTTTTAAGTAAAAAATGTCAAAATAAATACTTATTTTCAAAATGAACATTTTTTTTTATTTTCCCGTAACTCGTTTTTCCCGTAAATGTTTAACGATTGACCATATAATTATACGATTGAAATTCTTCTTGTTATAACATCAGAACTTTATGATTTATTCTAATAAACAGTCATATCAAAAACTCTAGTAAATTCGAAACAATTAGAACCCATACGAATAAAGTTGTCAGTGTATAATAAATTTGCCATTACGTTAAGCGAAACCTTAAAGTATCCGAAATAATTATATGGCAAAGTATATATATTCTTGTTCAAGGTCCAATTTTGAGTCAATTTAGCTATTTGCGACCGCCAAATTACAGAAAATTTTATGCCAACAACTGATTGGATTCAACATAAAATTTGGTTAGTCTATAGAGCAGCAGTTTGACACAATCTACACTATTTCTCATTAAAATTAACTATAACTAACTTTTTTTGTATTAGTTGTACGTTGAATGTAATTGAGGGATGTTAAAAAAGAATTTCTAGCTAGAATTGAATGAATTATATAAGATATCTGAAAATACATCTAGGTATTTAATTATGTATATATACAAAAGAAGAATATATTACTATAAACTAACGAAAGACAGTACCATTTAAAGATTACAGAATCTGAATTTTAATATAAGTATATACATGGTTATCGAAACTGAATATTACATAAATTCAATATAAATTTTTAGATATTATAATGGAATTAATATTCATTACATTTCTTTATACATATATATACATTTATATATATATGTATATATATATATTGATATATTTTTGTTAAAATTTCCTGTAATTATCATTATTTACAATTATTTATTAATATTAAAAACACTTATATTTTTTTTATATAGAAAATCGTATATAATTAAAATGGAAAAACTAAATTATAATATGACTGAATTATTGATCTTATTAAGTCAAAATAATTCATTTATTTCTAATTTTTCATTTTACAAAATAAACATGCAATATTTAATATTATATATATATATATATACATATGTAAATAATTATCTATATTATATGTACATACAATAAATATAGTAGGTGGTTGGGTGGTGGTATATGGTTGTAATTTATAGAAAATTTCTAAATCAGTAAGATATTTCCGTTTCCGGTTTTATTTCTTTTATTTTATTTTATTTTATTTCTATTAATTTTCATCTTTTTTGTTTACTTAAGAGACACGTACTTAAGTGTGCAAATCATCGATTATTTTATTTTGTTTTGTGTTGTGTTGATTTTGAACAAAAGGGGATGAAATTATAAAACTATTATATATATATATACATTTATTATTGTAAGCTTTATAATATTGGATTTAAAGGTTTGTTACTTATTTTTATTTTATTTATTTTTTTTTTTTTTTTTCTTATTTTTGTATTAAAAAGGAAAACATTATAGAAAAGAAAGCGTGTATTCATTTTGTTTTCATTTAAACATTATTATATAAATACATATATTTAATATCATTAAATTAAATCAATAGATTAAATATTATGTCCATATATATGTATATATATATATATATATATATATATATTGTTAAATGAAGACATTAATGTATATAAATTAAGTATAGATTAACACCATCTGTAATGACACATGACATGTGTCTAATAGGATAAAACTATTAAATATATACTATATATTTGGTTGAATATTATAAACAATGTTATAATTAATTGTAATTCTTTGATTTCATTTTTGTATCCAGTAATATCACTATTATAATATAGCTAATATATATACGTAATTGGTTTTCTTTGTTTTTCATATAGTTTTAAATATATACATACAGCTTTAATTCAATATAAATTAATTACATTATTACTTAAATGACAAAAAGTTTATTTTGCACAATGGGTTGCAGAGCTTAGATCTATGGGCAGTTATAATAAGTCCTCCTTCAAAACAACAATAACAATAAATATTTAGTTTGGAAGATTATAAATCACCGGCTTTCAATTATTTTTTCCATAGATTACAATTTTTTATTTAGTTCAATAGTTGCAGTACTGCCACCTAGGAAGTATTTTTATATCCCCGAATTTTCATATGATCCAACCCACATTCAAATTACTTGTAGTGCGATGTCGTAACCGTTTGACCAGCCTAAAATTAAAATTATACTAAATATTAAAAAAAAAAAAAATATTATACTTAAAATACGATTAAATACTACTTAATAATCTAATCAAATATTTAAATTTTATAATTCATAACTAAAAACACTATAATAAAAATCAAAAACATAAGTGTAAAAATTAAAAGGAAAAATAATTTTAATCAACTAATCTACCATTTATTTTTTATTATTGGCAATTTTTACAAACAACACAATTTTATCAAATAGTTTCAATTGAATCCTTATTAAGTTTTAATTTTATTCATTTTTGACTTTTAATACACATACACAAAACAAAGATATTTCACATAAGGAAACTTAAAACAAATAAAATTTAATGTTACCAGAAGTAAAAATAAACAAAAAAAATGTATTCAATCAACCTAACAATATTGTAAGATTTTCTTATATTTTCTTCTTTTTTTTTCTCTTTTACTCTCATATTGTTTTTATTATTTTAATATATAAATCTGCAATATGGCAAAAATCTAAATTCAAATAAAATAAAAAACAAAAACAAACAAAATCAAAAATCAAAAATTCTTTTAGACTATATAACTTTTTGATTCTGTTACCATTTCTTTCAAATAATATATGGTATAAGTCATAATCTACAAAAAAAAATACAGTCCTGATTGCAATTATGTCAATAGAATTAATTTTTTTTGTTGAATTGTTGAATCAGAATGGTTTCTTAAAATGCATTTGCAGACAAATTATTTTACATCATAATGAAATTAATTCAATCGCAAGGTAAATATTGTAATCTTAAAACCAACTATGAATTTAACATGAAATTTTTATTATGTCCTGATGGATCTTTTATATAACATAATCCATATATCAAGAAAACAAAATTTAAATCCAACATTCTAACATGTGATCATAGATGTAAACAAAAAAATCAAAATTCGTTTAGGTAGCCTTTTTTTTAATGTTGTCCGAAGTAAATGAAATTATATCTAAGCTATCTAGTATGAATAAAAATGAAAACTACAACGGCCACAATTTAAATTTAATGAATTTAAGCAAATATCCAAGAATCCTGAAAAGGTAAATGAAAATTTTATTTTTAAGCCTTAACTTAGAGGAATTCACAAAAGAAAAAGCAAAGTAAAAAAGTAAAAAATAAATTACTTACAAAATTTTTGTCCACCACTGTAATAGACAAATTGAATATACTTAACTATCTAATAATACATACCCACAAAAGAATTTATTATCTTGATAATAGAAAATAATACTGTAAAAAAAAAAAAAATTAAAAAAATTGAAAAATCTATATATAAAAGGATTTTAGATTTTGTTATTTTCTCATTCGTATTTATTTATTTATTTTTTGTTTTTTTTTTTTGTTAGGAAACCCAGCATTAATTCAATCCCAATAGAATTTCTTTTTTAACAAAAAGAAAATAAAATAAAAGAAAAGAAAAAAAGGAAAACTCGACTTCCTTCAAAAATATAAGAGAGTTGCAAAATTAACGATAATCCAATGACTGTACAAATCGGAAATCATTTACGACCATCCAATTTATCTTCTTTTTTGTTTTCTTGTTTTTTTTGTCTTTTTTTGTTTTTGATTTGAAATCTTTACATTCTTTCAATAGTAGCAACATTATCCTTGATAGTTTATATACATTTATTACATAGGTATATATATATATTATATACATATATAATACTTTATATATATATATATATATATATATATATATATATATACAAAGTATGAGATAACGATGAAAGAAACGATCAAATTTAGATAAAATAAAGGCACATAAGGGCTATGAAAATTCAGAGAGAGAGAGAGAAAGAGATAGAAAATAGGATATAACAAGAAGTTATATTTGAAAGGATAATGGAAAGATAAAGAACTTAATAATAGAAAAGGATATTATAATTGTATGTATTAGCAATCAGACAATCTTTATATTGATATTTTTATTTTATTTTTAAGAAATATCATTGAACTTATAAATTATATGGAAAATGATAAAAGTAAATATAAAATTTATATAAATACATACATTACAAAATTGTATAAAATCTTGGTTTATTAGATAATAATATAATGATAATGATTGATTTCCTATAATTACAATATCTGAAATTAAATTGTTGCAGGAATTTTGAACATTTCGAAAAATACGAACCTACATTTAATTTAGCTTTAGAAAATATACAAATAACAAAATACTGTAGTCATAGCGGAAAGACAATCGTCTTTTAAGGACATATAAACTTCTATATCTCAAAGTTAATGAGATATAATATGTACCTTTATAAATTAAATTGACTAAAATAACTTTACAATTAATTTTACAACCAAATGTATTTTCAAATATTTAGGATTTTCGGAGTAGTAATCTTCAAGAAGAATAAGAAATTAACCGTTATATTAATTCTTGTAAAGGAATAAAAAAGTAAATATGATGTAATTTAACTCACTTATTGATCTTGAATTGTTTTATAGTTTTAAGTTACGCATACCCAACATACAACTGAATATATATAGAGAAATAAACTCAAAAATTTGAATAAAGCATCCGGATCCTGAGATAACCGCAATCAAGTTTTATGAGAATAAATAAACAAAACAATACAATGAATGGAAGAAAAAATAAACTGTAATTTGAACCTATTCACTGTATTGAAATCAATTATGACAATATGAAAAAGAATATTTAAGGTATAAACCTACATTACTACAAATCCACAAATATGAAAAGTCTCCGATGCCCAAATATGTAATTTTGTTTTGTTTGATGGGGGTGGAGGTATAACTTAATAAAATAAATTTTCTAACTAACTAAGTAAACACCGTTTGAAATTTGTAAAAAGGTTTACAAATTAACTACAATTTTGTAATTCTCGTTAACAAGAAAAAATTTATTCATTTCGGATTAAAAAATATATTTTTGAGACTGATAAAAAATCAATATTTCAGCCGAACATATATTTCTCAAATTTTTATCTCCAAAACCACATACATGCTATAAATTTGTATCAAATGTTACATTCTAAAGTTTATGGGTTTAAAGAGGGTGGTTTTTATTTGGTTAAAGTCTAACAAAATCGAGAAGAATCTCACAGTTCCTGTGACCATAGTGAAAAAAAAAATACATAATTTTATTTTAAATATTATTTTAAATACACTCCTACCTGTAGTTCACACAATATAACTAATAATTATTGAAAAAAAAAAACCGTTTTTTCCCCTATAAGAGATTTTTTTTTCAGAAAAATGTAACCCGGAAAATTTTTTTTTTCTTTTTCAATTTTATTGATTGAATCATTTTCTAAACAAGTCTATTAGTAATTTTATTTTTTATTACCTAAAAATATTTTCAAATTACATCACAATTTTAGGCATAATAACAATAAGAACTATACATATAATAATCGACGACGAATGTAAATACAATTTGTAATATATTATTATAAAAGTACTTATAATATATTATTGATGAAATGAAAATAAAAAAAATAATTTCAAGAAGTTTGTTAAGTATACCCATGTAATTATAATATCATAAATACAAACGGTAAGTTATATACAATTCTTTGGTTCTTGATGTTTAGCAAACAAACAATATCAATATAATGAAAAACAAACAAATTAAATAAATTTAAAAACATATATATATATATTATTTTTATTTTGAACCCCTCTATTTTTTTTTTTTTTTTGGTTTTCTTCTGAAAATAATTCCAATAATAAACACTTTTTTTTTTTTTGCTTGTATACAAAAAATTGATTTTAAATCTGATGATTGTCACTTTATTAAATAAATATCAAAAGAAATAATTGTTACAAAATGAAAACATACAGCCTCTAAAAAAAGTTCGAATTAACAAATGACACAATATGTTTATAAAATATCTACAGTGGATGATAAAAATATGTATAATGTAAAAATTAGTCTCATTTTATATTTGTTATTTGTAGTATTTCATTCATTTCATCATTTTATATTATATTTGTAGTATTTGTTTCTTTATGACATTTCTATAATTCAATCTTTATAACCTCAAATTAAGACTTGAATGCTTTTTAAAACGTTCTGATCTTGTTTAATTTAATTACTTGTATCACGTGTTGTTAGAAGTACAAAGGCATTAGTCTTAATTTTTAAATATTAACTGGTATTTTACAATGCCGAAACTACAATATATCAACTATCATACTTGTAGATCATTTCATTTACATAAATATCTATTAAAGTTTATTTGAACTAAAACTCTAAAAAACAGAAACTTTTTACATAAGTATAATTTTGTAATTGCAGGTGCAGTCAAGTTTCTAACACTTCTTGATCATGTGCTTTTGAAGATCTAAAAAAGATTAGATGATGTTCAAGCCAACAAAAATATATTACTTTAATTTTTTCGCAAAACTCATTGCAGGACTTCTTTTATTTCATCACATTCACTTTCCCGTTATATTTTCAACAAAATTAACACAGTTTAATTTATCAGAATTTTAGATGTGTTTCATTCTACAATATTATTTAGACTTTTCAGTAGGCTTCATAATGTTGCATTGCCTAGACATTTATCAAAATCATCTGCAAAGTATAAGACCAATCGATTTTTTTTTTTTATTACCGTTTAATTTGCCTTAAAGTAACAATACTACATTTCACTTTTTTCCAATTTCAATTATTCAATTTTAAATTTTATTCTGTCCGGACATTATTAATGTCATCTACTGTAAATCTCTGCATACATATACATATATACATAAATAATTTCAAAATCTGTTTAAAAATAAATGGGGCGTTCAAAAATCTCTAACTAAATTGTTCAAAAAAATAAATAAATAATATTAAAATTCAAAGAAAAACCAACTTCTCTTTTTTTTCGCCTAATTTTTATTGTCATCTTTTAAGTAACAAAAACCAGGAAAATTAAAGGTCCTCATATAAATAAAACAAAATTTATAACAGTATATATAAACTGTATATATAGTTTTTATTTTTTTATTGTTAATTTTTCTGTTTATTTGTCGCGACAAAACCCTTAAGCTATTAACAGATTTAGAAAAGTAACAAACAAATAAACGTGCAAAAAAACAAAAAATATCCTTCTATTCATTAAAACAAAAAAAAAAACACATAAGAAAGAAAAAAACAGTAACCGAGAATGGTTATAAGAAGACTTAATCCTACTACAAACTAATCTGATTTTCAGTCATTAGAAGTAGTTGTTGTTAATGTTCTTGTTTTATTTTTTGTTTTTGTTGCTCCCTTACTGTTTTTATTATTTCACTTCAAATCCTGTCACAGGATTTATTATTCACGAAATATTTCTGCCTATATATTAATACATATACATATGTTTGTTAAAAGAACACTAACCGAGCCACCTCATGCTTATGAGATGGAAATTTCCTGTGTATATGAAAATAAATTGAGGGTTAAAATTGCATCAATTTTCTATATTTGTAGTTATTTTTTTAAATTATTTGAATTTATTTATTGCAAATATTTTTTTTTTAGGTCTTTTAAAATAAAAAATGAATATCTTTTTTTTTAGGTTGTGTTGCCACTTACAGTTATCAGAAATTTTTTATGTTTGAGCGTTTGTGTTATTTTAAAGTTATTTCTTCGGCATTGTTTATATATTATCAACTTTCAAGTAAAAATCAACTCTATATTTTAATATTGCTGCAGATGCACACTTATGATCAATGTTTTTTCTAATTAAACCATTGGGAGCTTCTTACAAAGCGATGTTAATTTGTTAAGTCCACCTCTGACAGATTGAATAGATTGTGTAAGAAAAAGTTTCTCAGAAACTTTTTTTCTTTTTAGAGCAAGAGCTGGGCATTCACACAGCAGATAAAAGATTGATTTCTCTTCCTTTTCATCTTTGCAGTTTCTTAAAAAATCATATGAGGGAAGTCCTAGTCTTCTAACATGTATGGCGATGGGAAAATAACCTGTTAAAACCCCTATTACATTACCGATATTACGGCGATTTAGCAATAAGAGTTTAGTCGACCGTTTGAGATCTAATGTAGGACAGGTTTGTTTGGCAACAGTGCAAGTGCTAATAGAAAATTACCTGCGGTTTGTGAGTGTATTAGCTTTTTGTTCAGACCAATATTTGTAGGTTGTGATAAAAACCTCGAGATTCCTCTTTCCTTGTTTTGACCTTAGAATAGATACAAAATTTAAGGAATAGACTTGTTTTAAAAACATTCTGCAAAGGATTAAAGTTCTAAAGGACTACCAAATTCACTAACCATTAAATTAAGACACTATTGAATCTGGAACAGATTATCTAATTTTTGTAATATTTGGGGGAAAAAATGTTTAATTTAATACTAGGTGTTATACTGTTAGTGTTACAACGGAAAAAAATTTTTTCATGTGATTTTTTTTTAGCACATAATGTCATCATTAAAAAAAGCAAATGAATTCATTCTGGTTTTTCGCCTCTTTTAAATATATCGATGTGGTGTAGTTTCAAGTAGGATAATAATAGAAAAACAAAAAGTTACATAATACAAAATGATTATCGAATAAAATTGGTCATTTACAAAAAAAATAAAAAATAAACACCAACAAAAGCATCAGAAAACAAAAAACTAAACAGAAGTCCTTGATCTTTTTTTCGTCCTTTTATTTTTTCTTTTATGGTTTTTTTTCTTATTCGACATAAAAAAAAACAAGGCATATTTTTTCGTTATTTGGAGGGTAAAAAAAAACACGATTGTTATAAGTGTTTTGTGGTATATAAAAAATAGAGTTATTAAAAAATTAAGGGGATATGATATGATTTGTTATTTTTTTAGTTAATTTTTGCTTTTCAATTTTTTTTTTTGGATTTTGTATTCAATGAACAATTCTATATTCTATTTAAAAAAATAATAATAATAATCATTAACTAAATGATCGTTTTATAAAGTGCATTTTAAAAGTATATTATTTTGTTATTATTGTGTTTTGTTTGAATTCTGACAGGATATCCAAAAATAATTTATCATTTATGGTTCAATATTTTGTAAATATGAGTTTATTAAAAATAAATAAAAAAAAATTTTTTGTAAAAAAGAAAGAAATAACAACAATTGTTTTCTCAGGATTTACCAATAATACTTACTGGTATTAGTTAAATTTTTAGCACATTTCAAAAAAAAATTTGAAAAAAAGTGCTTATTAGTTTCACTCTGTCCGACCGTCCGTCTATCTGTTTACAAAATTTTTACACCGTTA
Source organism: Poecilobothrus nobilitatus (assembly GCA_947095535.1). Classification (NCBI taxonomy): domain Eukaryota; kingdom Metazoa; phylum Arthropoda; class Insecta; order Diptera; family Dolichopodidae; genus Poecilobothrus; species Poecilobothrus nobilitatus. The sequence continues at coordinate 233,479,901 of OX352774.1, read as the reverse complement.
AAGATAGAGAAAAAAAATTTTAACCATGAGTAGGTCTCATAAAAAAATGTATTTTGTGGAACAACTTTTTCATGTAGCCCCATCCATCAGGAAATCAAACAGCCCCTCAAACTTTCAAAAAGCCCTATTTTTAAATGCGTATATTTCATATTCCGCTTAACATATTTTGAATCTGAGCCATTCGACCGAAATTTTCTTTAGTTTTATAAATCAATATCAAAATTATATATATTTTGTAAATTTGGTATTTACCGTTTAGTATTACCGTTATGTGAAGAATATTTTGCATGATTTTTCTACCTTCATAACTCCGGAACGCTTTTAGATAGAGGCTTGAAATTTTTAGACAAGAAAAATTTTTTGAATTGTATAAGTTTGCTTAGAAAATTTTTTTGTACCACTACCCGTTTATGAGCTATTAGGGCTCAAAATTTGAAAATTTCCTATTTTTAAACACCTGTAACTTAGGCAGCTGTACACAGTTTTCTTCGGCAAGACAAAACAATTAAAGCTCCAGTAATATATTTTTATGTGTGTTAATAGTTTTTTTTAATTGTATAGGACTCCAAAATTACAGCCCCCCAAAATTGCAAAAAAGCCCTATTTTCAGATGTATATATCTCAGGCTCTGCGTAGTAGTTTTACAATCTAAAAACACTGAAAGACCGGAAATTTTTTTACCTCTATAAAACAATATCAAAATTATGCAATATTATTTGATTTACTATTTAAATTTACCGTTATGTGAAAACCAAATTTTGCATGATATTTCTTTTTTCATAACTCCGGCACGCTTTGAGATAGAAACCTGAATTTTTGAGACAAGAAAGAACTTTTAGAATTAATATAAGTTTTTTTAGAAAATTTTTTTGTACCGGCTCCTGCTTAAGAGCTATTAGGGCTCAACAATTGAAAATTTGCTATTTTTAGGCACCTGCAACTTAAGCACCTGTACAAATTTTTCTTCGGCAAGACATAAAAATTAAAGATCCAGTAATATATTTATACGTGTGTTAACGGTTCTTCTTAGTTATATGGGGTTCCGTTATATTGGGATTTACAGCCCCTCAAATTTCCAGAAATGTCCTATTTTCACGTTTTTTCTGATTACATGAAATTTTCAAATTTTTGTGCAAGTCACAATTCTAAACAGTTTTTATTGCTTTTTGGAAATGTGCGCTTTTTAAAACCGTTGGTTTACATTCTACCTTGTTTTTTTTTTAGTTTACGGAAATATTAATACAATTTCGTTTTTGGAATTAATTTTTTCTTTAATTTTTAATCTAAGGGTCCAAAGAATGGGTGGTTTGATTGAATAATAAACAAAATTATTATTAACATATGCTTGTCGCTAAAAGTTAAAGAATATAAATTGAATGAATGTTATTTCAATAGATTTGAAAAAATATATAAACAATTTCAGCATTACCATATCTTAATTTTTTATTTTTATATAAAAAACTTAAATAATTATGTTTTGATTTAATTTTAAATTTAAGATTTCAAGTATGAAAATAGTATTCATGATACTTTAGTTTTCTATTGGAGGTGAATTATCATTTTGGCATAACTAGATGACGTATAAAGGGCTGTGTCGTCTGCAAGTAGAGGATCATTTAACATCTTTGAAATTGTGTATCATGGATGTATTTGTTTATTATGGTAATGGGCCAATAACAGGCCATTGTAATATTTTCTAAAAAAAACTAACTTATATATTAAACCTATTTTATCTAATCGATTTTGAACTTTAATATAAAGAGCTTTTTTTATTTGAGATAAGAGTTTAAGTATAACGTAATGTTAAAAATATAAAATTTTAGACGGTTCGGTACGAAATTTTGTTTTTCTTTTTCATATAAATTATAAATTAAAGTGCAACTCTCATTTTAATATTCAAGATAGTCCATGAAAAAAAGTAAAACTAGACCTTAAATAAAATGGAGATGGCAATTGGTATTATTATCTAATTTGAGTGATTGAATCATCCTTCTTGAAGACTATACTTTTAACAATACAAATTAGCTCTCAATTAAGATATAAATAAGATACAAATTATGTACATAAGATTTTCCAATGATTTTATTCAATAAAATTGTTATGATTTGGCCATATTCTTTTTAATCTATCTGCACTATTAGTTTAGCGACAGAAAAAGTTACTTAAAGCCGTTTTACATTATACGTATTGTCATATAATTTGGAATGTATATAAGAATTCAAAAAATGACAAAATAATTCAGTATTAGATAAATTCCCTTTTTCGTATAAATAGAATAAAAGACAGAATCATTGATGCAATACGATTTAAATACAAAAAATTGTAATATAAGACAGGATCATTGATGCAATAAGATTTAAATACAAAAAATTAATGCAATACGATTTTAATATCAAAAAAGTCAGTAATTTTTTTAAAACTTTGTTTTAAATCTTATCTATTAATTGCTTACCTAAAAAAAATCTTTTATAAAGTCAAAAATTTTTTTTTAATTTTTTTAATGCCATTTCACTTGTTAAGTAAGATGCTCTCACATGTCAATTATATGTTGACAAATGATAAAAACAGAAGAAACTTTAGAAAATTACCATTTTAAAATTTATTTTATTATATATTAGGTAAATATTTCCAAAATATACAGTTATGTTTCCGGTATACCTATCTTTTAAACGCCTTAAAAACTTAAAAACTCAAAATATTGAAAGTTACAATAATAATAAATAAAATTTAAAATAAACAAAAAATATTTTGTATTCCTCTTCGTCTGATAGCTATTAGGAATCATATAAATAGCTAATATTAGCCACCTGTACCGTGTGTACATTTTTCAAAGTTACTATTCAAAAAATGAAGGTCAAATATTTTTTATTTCGTTTTAAGAATAATCCAAACAATAGCCGAGGATAAAGGCCAAGGTAAAGGACTATGGAATAGCAAAGTGATATAGAGAAAATCAAAAATTAAGAAAAAAGAGATTGTGAAAATTTTTAGATGTTCATTCGAGAAAAATGTTTAATTTTGCATCAAATAATTTGATACATTGAACACAAACCAATTTCTTTTAGTAGGGAACATTGATGTGGGTAATAAATTCCACAATTACTTTGAATGAATTTTGAAATTTTGTATTTGGCCATCTAGGAATTACCACGCTATAAGAATGATCATATTTGTACTAACTTCTTGACTTTCTTCCAAAAGTTTTTAAGCTAGGAAAAGGAAATTTTATTTCAATAGAACAAAAGTCATCATCTATAGAATAGCTATCAATAAATCAGAGTGTACTCAAAATTATATTTTTACATGGATTAATATAGCTTATCTTAATTTAATAGAATATTCACTTAAAATTCAAGAATTTTTTTTAATCATTTAAAATTTGTTTTTATCACAGAAAAAATTCTAGGAAAAGTTTAAAAAAAAATTTCCTCCAAAAGCAGACACAGTCCAAAAATATTTTTTATTGTCTTATTGAAAATTGACTCTTTTTATTATGATTAAAAACTTATACAAACTTATACATATAACTTATACGTTTTACATACTGCTTTGTATACTTTCGTTCTAATACTATAGCTTTCTAACTAGCTAGCATTCTAATTCAAGTAACTGAAATTATATAAAAATATTTCTCAAAAATTTTAACCTAATTTAAGATAAAAATTTCAGCTCTAAATAAAAGCGCGGTTAATTTTCTAATAAAAGCAAATTAACTTCAAATTAACGATAAATCAATTTTTTAATCAAAAATTGTTTTTCCTAAAATTTCCAAAACATAAAAGAAAAATTTTCTTTTGAATAATTGCGCGATAACAATATTTAATTTAAAAATGCTTATAATTTAAAATAAATCAATTAAAAAAAATATATTAGAATATACTTTTTAAAGTTTTAAAGTTATATTTCAATTATTGTTTTAATCATTTTTTTTCCGCGTTTATTAACAAAAGAATGAAAAATTCTAAGTTACAAAATAAAAAAAAAAAAAAACATAAAAATAGTGTGAATAATTGAAATTCCAAACCGTCACCAGTCACCACCATATCTAATCAACTCAAAAATTACTCAATTAAACCCCATATTTAAGTATTTTTTACATAGTAAAATTGCAAAACAAAAGAACCAAAAAATACAAAAAAAAAATAAGAAAAATTAAAATAATTTGTTTAAAAAAAAAAAAAAAAACACACGAGACACTTAATTAATCATACAACCAACAAACACCCAAATTGTTTTAATTAATAAATTAAACAAATTAAAGTGTAAATTTTCTAAAAAAAAAAAAAAAAAAATTACAATTAAATATTAACAATATTCAATTTTCTGTGATATTCATTGAAACCACACAATAATACATAATATATTTTCCATAATATATCGTTCATTGGATATTGGACTCGGGAGATTTCTGACTTCTGTTCTGTGTTGGCTTTTATTTTGAGTTTTTTTTTTTTTCTGTTTGTTTGTCCCAACTTTGATCATCATCTGGTTCGGTTTGTTTTTTTATTTTACATCAATTTAAAAACTGACAAATGAGATTAATATTTAAAAAATATAAAAAAAAAAACAGAATAAAAACGACTTAATTAAATTGCACATAAATATTTTTACATTAATAATACTTTTTATCCATTTTTATTAATTAATTTCTCGTTCATCATGTTTTAAAAGATAAAAAAAAAAAAAACCAAAAAAAAATTGTATTGAAATATACACACAGTAACTGAAATCAAGAACAAAATATTAAGAAAACATTTTTGTATCGTTATTGTAATTACAGTTTTTTTTTTTTATTTTTTATTAAAATTCAGTTAAATAATACAATGTTTCAAAATTATGAAATTATAGGTAGGTACATAATGTTTTATGACAATGACAAAACTTTAAAACTTATTTACAAAAACAAAAAATAAACAAATATAAATGACATTTTAGATAAAGAAATAAATTCCTTAAATGTAAATTAAATAATCCCTTAAATGTTTTTAAGATGTTAACTGTTAAAATGGCATTTTTTTACATAATTATGAAAATGAAATAATTCTTCCAAATTCTTTTAAGATGTTATCTACTAAGAAAACTTAAATAACATATATTAATTAAGGGATCACTATACATTTGGATGAACAACAAAACGGGAAAAAATAGGAGGGATTTTAAAGTTGGGTACGAAATCAGGCCACTCCCTTTTCTCAGAATATTTACATATATGTATATGTGAGATTCTGACTTAAGAAAGATTTTGGAGTTGAATTCATGTCAAAGTCTACAGGTAATACAAAGTCTACAATAATTGCAAATAAAGTTCATTTGCAATTATTTCATTTGCAAAATTATTTTGTTTTGGGAGATTATTTCATATAAAATAAGGCCCCAAAAAGAAAATGAAATAAAACTGCAAAAAAATTAAATAACGCCGCAATTTTGCGACATAATTTAATTTTTTGCGCCGTTATTTTCCATACAAAATTTTGGGGTGTTATTTTATTTTATTTTTTTTTTGAGGGATTATTTCTTGCGGGGTTTATAAAATATATTTGACACCACCATATGAATATACATATATTTATATAATGTTTTAATATTGCATAATTTAATATATGTATATATAGTTAATATTTTTCGGATAATTTCATAGCATTATTATGTTTAAATCGACTTATTGTTATTATCTGTAGCAAATTATTAGTGAAAACGTTGAGGATGACTTACCAACCGAATTTTAGTTTTAAATCTGAACCTTTTTATTTCATCTTTGATTGATGACATTTGAAAATCTTGATAAATAACTTCGTTAGGAAACGAACCATAGATCATTTTTGTGGTTATTCTTAATACTTTTAACTGAATCCACTGAAAGGTTTCTATTTTTGAACTATAGGCGGCGCTTCCTAATTCTATCACATTACAATAACATACTTATTGTAAACCTAAAAATTTCTTAAAAAATACTTTTAATTTCATAACTTTTCATTTCATATTTCCTAGGCCATCACCTAATACCTAAATTATAAATTCCTCTGATACCTAACCTAAATTATATGACATATAAACTTTTTATTTTACTTCAAATTTGAATTAATAAACAGACAAAAAGACAAAATACCGAAATTATTTTAATGGAAGAAAATTTTCTATTTAAAAAGGAAAAAAAAAATTTAAATATGAAACAAACTTCATTTAATTAATTTCAATTAAAATTCATAAAATAATTAATAATTGAATATTGAAATGGGAAGAGAAAAAAAGTCTGTTTGTTTTTATATATATACATATATATATATTTTTTTTTTATGAAAATTAGAATTAAACTTAATTAATTTTTATATTCGCAAAATTTAATAACTTTTTTTTAATATAATATGACTAATACTCCTTTTACACAGTATTGTGGCAGATGAAAAGAATTTTAATTTAGTTTTAAAATAATTTATGGATTTATTAATTGAGTAAATATTGAAAAAAAAAAATATATATATAAATTGGTTGGAAAAATTTTAAATTTAAAAAAAAATAAAATCCCTGAGGTATTATGAGGATTTTATTTAAACTATCATAGACCAAAATTAAAAAAATTCTGGTAAATTTCTATTAGAGAACTTTGTTGTTATTTAGTTCTTTAGAAGTTATTTAGTTTTTAACGTTTATGATTTTAAAAATATACATTCCAACAAACTCTAGTAATCCACTCAAAGTTTTATAAAAAGAAACCAGGAAAGCATCTGCTGCCCATCTCTACATAGACCAAATTAGGGTAGGTTAGCTTAAAGTGGCTACTGAAAAGACACACTTAGACAGTATTTGGTACATTGTGATACCACATAAAAACTTTTCTATCCCACTCGTTAAAAGCAGTTTGAGCTTCTTGCAAAGTGAAGAATACTCTTCACATTTTTACCTGCTAAATGGCTAAGGTTGTTGAAGAGATATGCTTTAAATGTGTGTTTCTTTTAGCCGACAAGGCTGAGCATGTGCAATGGAGATGAATAGTATAGTTTCTTCTTCTTCTTCATCTTTGCAGGCTCTATAATAGTCGTTTTCGGACAAGCGAAGTCTTTTGGCATGCTTCCCTATTAGACAGTGACCGGTGATTATACCCATTGTCATTCCAATAGCTGCCCTTTTAGGAGAAAGCAGATCATTGGATCTTCTTAAACCGGTTTTAGGTCATAAAGGTTTTGTGTCAAGTTTGATAATTTGGTATTTCCTTTCGAAGTAACGTTTTGCTTGGGGATGGCCCTATTCTTGCCTTCTGTTGTACCAATTCTTGCAAATTCATCAGCTTTTTCATTTCCCGGAATGCCTCGAGTTCAAATTCCTAGATGACAAAATTCAGCATATAGCAATTAGTTTGTGACTCGAATATCACAAATGAAGAACCATCTTCCACCTTATTTGTTCCCTAAAATTGGGAATGATTACATTTTTAATTTACATAGGTTTAAGAAGAACATATTCGTTCATCACAACATAATACAAATACAAAACTAATAGTAAAGGCCGTTAAATCTATCGTTTAGTCAAAAAAGGCGTGTTTAGTGGGGTTAAAGTCCCACAGTTGGATAGAGAAATCGTAAGCGTACCGTTCTTCTTCATTGTCACTCGATTATTGCCACTTAAATCCCATTCTCTAACAAAAATCACGTAAAAGTGTAATTTCTTATTCTCATTTAAAGAAGTTTACCTATAGTTATTGAACATTTTTTGACATCATAAATTTATTTTTGGAATTCTTATGCTAAAAAATAATAATAGAAATTAAAATATATTTTAGAATTAAATTATTTCTACTCTAGTATAAGTTATTATTTGAATGAAATAATATAAAATAGTGCAAAACGAAGAGGGATCGAAGTGCAGTCCGACATCTTTCTAAACGAAATCTCAACCAAAACTTATATTCAATAATAATTAACTAACATTTTTTATTCATATTTTTTTTTTCCAGTTTTATGCACAAATTTTCCAGTTGCTGGGTCATGTAAGCAGTCGACAGCCTATATTATATTATCAATTTATGTCCCTTATATGTGTTATGTCTTTTTGAATAAAAACTTCAAATAATTCGGCCTAAAAAATACTGTTACGAATGTGAATGTGTTTAGTCATAGTATATCTATCTAATTTTATTATATGCCGTTCGTCTCAATTAAAAAGTTATCGATATGTCAGAAACTATTACCTTATCATATTTATGGTAATTCCTTATTAAAAACTAATTTGATTTTTTAATAATAACTTAATTATGATTCTGTTTCTTTAATTAAAATAGATGTTATTTAATTAAGTTTTTTCCATTATCTGATATTCATCAAACTTTACATTCGTTAAATTTTAATAAATTATAAAATTAAAAATCAATTATTTTCATTCCCCATATTTATATATAATTATTAATTATCTTACAAAGAAACAAATTCTTTACTATATATATGTATAATAATATAACTTAAAAAATTTCATAATTTTCTCTTTCACCAAAAATTCAATAAACTCGAAAAGTTTTTTTTAAATAAAAAGAGAAAAAACAAAAAAAAAAAAAATAATCTTATAATTTCATTAAATCCATCATCAATTTAAAATCTTATAATGGCTATCAATTCAATTACTCTTCAATTTTTTTTTTTGTTTTGTTTTTTTTTTTTTATACTCATGCACCAACTTTAATACAAGTATGTATACTAAAGTTTTTTATTTTTTTAATCATAAAAACCTACCAACAAACATTTTATCAATTTTTTAGTTAAATTTTCATTGTATAAGAAAGACCATATTTTATGAAAATGCGTTCATTCAACTGCCACCGACCGCATAGAAATAAAATTTCAATCGGCTTTATCAAGTTTTCTATACAGATACAGAACTCTGATTGACCCTTTTTTTTTTTCTTTTGTGTTTTTCACTTTTGTTTTTTCTAAGTTTGATGGTGAATTTTATAGTACTCTATATCATAGTACTCTATATATATATACTTGTTGTTACTTTACTATATAATTTACAGTAACAATGTTCTCATATTGTCATCAACATTTGAATATACATATTTTGTTTTGTTTTTTTTTTTTTTTTGTTTTTCGCGGTCATGCGCCAGCATTAACCACATCATTAGAATATATTGTACAATACAGCATCACCATCAACATCAACATCAACAACAACACCAACAATATTATAAAAGAATGAAACAAAATTCCCCATTAAGTGGTTTTAAAGCACCAGCTGGTGCCATCTACTATACAATAAGACTAACAACAATAGAATTTTATTAAAACTATACATTTATATGATGGGATAAAAAGTAAAGTTGTTATAATTTGTTATTGCCATCAAAATATTTTTATAAAATTTCATCAAGTCCAAGTAAATAAAAAATTAAGAAACCCCTTCTGTTATATTTATTATTATCGTTTTTGTTGTTATTCTTTTTCTTTTTCTTCTTGTTTTTTTGTTTTTGTTATCGTTTATTTTGAAGTAAAAGTTATTTAAAATTGTTTCGGATGTCAACTATGATAAAAAAAAAAAAAAAAAGTTAAAATTATTTATACATACATATTAACTCACTTTTCAAAAACCCCACAAAACTTATAAAATGAAAAGGACAGAAATATATTAAGTACATATATACGTTTACTCTTTTATAATTTTCATAAATTTTTTTTTATTTTAAATTAATAACGATGGCATTGTAACAACATAATTCAGTAATTTAATTAATAAAATAAATGGACAGAAAAAAAAAAAAAAAAAAAATACAAAACTTATTATTATTTATTAACTTTAATAAAATAATCGGACAATGATGACAACAGACTTTTGAATAAAAAACTTAAATAAATAAATGAAAAAAAAAAAAAAAATATTTAAAATATAATGTTTTAGATAATTGTTGATTTAATGATGCAAATAAATATTATATAACAGAAGTGAATATAAATGATGGTCACATAAATAAAAAAAACTTGACAATTAACTAAAATTCTGTAATAGAAATGAAAAAAAAAGAAGATTAAATAGCTAATACTAGAGAAATAAAGGAGTTGTTGATGATATTCACATAAGAATTAAGAGAAGTAAATTTTAAATTTTTTGGAATTTTCACGGCCGAAAAACTTAATATATTTTTATTCTAATTAATTGCCAGAAATTTAAATTTTGAAAAAAAAAAAAGCATGTTAGATCAATACAACAACGAAAAGTTGCAACAATATAGATTCTAAACAATTGAGCCTTCAAAATATTTGTTACAAAAAAAAAAAAAAAAATAGAATTTTACAAACAGTCCACTTTATTAAATATATTCACTTAAGTACATTAAAATTTTTCATAGTTTTCCAAAAATTTATTTGTTATAGGAACATCAAAATAGACGATATATTACATAGACCTTATTTTAAAATTTCATCAAACACATTGATGTTTTAATTAAAACTTGAATTTATTACCTTCTGTATATCTACATTATATTTAAAGATATGATTTTGAAAAAGAACCAACTTGCAAATATCAGAACACTGACATAGTCCGTAAGTTCATAGTTTTATTCCCTATAAAAATAGTAATAGTAAATTTTAATATATGTATGATGAAATGTTCATTTTAATAAGATGATCTTCGAACATAATATTTTGAAATTTAGTTAAAGAAAACCTTATTTCTAGATTGATCAGTTTATTAAAATATAATAAAATAAATAATTTCTTATTAATAAATTGGAGATAAGAGCAATCACTTCGTGCAGCGATAAGCGTAATAAATAGAAAGCGTAATAATAGAAACATTAAAATAATAAATATAGGATGTTCAAAATTGAGGTATCATTTTAATTTTAATAAAAAAAAACTTGTTTCATCTCCCTGTAGCGATTTCCATTGACCGTAATCGCATTTCCATTTGCGTTTTCAAAAAAATATGGTCCGGTGATTCCTCCTGACCACAAACCACACCAAACCGTAACTTTTTGTGGATGTACTGGTTGCTCTAAGATAACCCTTGGAATCTCTTCACCCCAAATGCGGCAATTCCATTGAGATGGAAATGAGCTTCGTCGGTGAAGATTATTTTGTTAAAAAAATTCTCATTTTCTTCTTGTTTTTCGATTGCCCAAGAAACAAATGGCCGACGTAATGGATGGTCAGTTGGTTTTAATTCTTGCGTCAGCTGGATCTTATAAGCCTTTAAATGGAGATCACGATGCAAAATGTTGAATAATGTGGATGGTTTGATGTTTAATTGCTGCGAACGATAACGAATGGAAGTTTTTGGATCTTCTTCAACACTTCTGCTCACAGCTGCTACATTCTCGGTTGAACGGCCACTACGTTGATAAATGTTGTCTCTGTTATCAAGAACAAATCCAGTTTCTAGAAATTTATCAATCATCAGCTTGATGGCACGATTTGTTGGAGCATTTTCTCTACCAAATTTTGTTCGAAATTTCCTAATTACATCTTGAAAAGTTTTACCATTTTCAAAAAATGTTGTAATAACAAAAACACGTTGTTCCTTCGTGTAACGTTCCATATTAACTAACCGGAATGTATTTAGAATATACTTAAAGAAACCTCGTATAAAAATTTCAGGTAGAAAAAAAATGGCGGCAAAATCAAAATGATACCTCAATTTTGAACACCCTATATAAAAATCGAGATAATTCAAAATAATCACAAAAATATAAAAAAAACATGTACGTACATTTATCGTATTAAATAATTTGGAAATACTACAAACTTTACATTATCAAAATATTTTTTAAAGTTTTTTTATCCTTTAGAATTACAAATAACAAATAATTCGTTATACTCACATTTATGTTTATTATTTTTATTATTACTAAAAAGAAAATATTTATTTTTTAATATTCAATATAATTTCAATTAGCATTTATTTGAAAAAAAATTAAAATAAAAATTTTAAAAGTAAATAATTAAACATGGCAAATACAATCAAAAAAAAAAAAAAACTTAATATGAATTTAATTTGAATTTAATTATGTACATAAGAAAATTAATTTTATTACAAATACACTCCGGGAAAATTCTCTTTGCAAATAAATTTTAACAGTACACATATATAAGTACATATTATAATATGAGTACATATATATATATTATCCTATATATACATATAGATATGTATTGAGTCACGGATTATCATAAAATTTTTATCCTTCTCATCCAAAGAAAAAGAAAAAATTCAAAAAAAAAAAAAAACAGTTACTTTTTAATCTTTATTTATTTTACATAATTTTTCAATACAAGTATATATATTTAAATTTTATATAATATAAGTTGTTATAATAAACGTATATACAAGGTTTTAGTATTAATATATTTTATATAATACACTGTATAAAGTAAGTAGGTATATAAGTATCTAACGATATTAATTTCTAAAATTTGTTTACTTGAAAATCATAAATTTGAAAAATCCTTTTATTTATTCTTTAAAAATTTGAAAAAAAAAAACAAATTAAAAAGAAGAAAATTATTTTCGTTATTTTGATTAGGTACATACAACATAACCAAAACAAAAAAAAAACGAATCTCCTATAAGTATGCAACAATTCTAATTTTTTTTTATCAATGTATTTCCCTGCCACATAAATGTTTCCTTTTCAGGCGTGGCTGTACATGTTGTAAGGGGAAATTACTCTTACGACATTTGTGGGATTCGAACCCACACTCAATCGGTGTTTACAGCGTATGCTATACGCTCTTATCCACTAGGTCACCGAGGCCCCCAAATTTTTATATAATATATACATTGTATTTTATTGATAATCATTATTGGACCACCCCTCATTATCCAAATTAGTAAATACTCTATTATCCTATATAATTTGTCATATTCATATAAATAAATAAATACAATAGCCATTGTTAATGAAACTTTGTTCTATGAGTCAAATTATATTGTCATTGTCGATAAAACTTGAAACGGAAATTTAAAATATCAATAGGCAAAATTCACAATCTCATTATTCTGAAATGATGCTTTATAGGTTATGAGATATATTTCTTTTAGCTTTCATAATAGTTACGATTAATGAACAAACATTTGTTGGAAAATTTAGTATATTAAACCAAAAGTTCAGTTTATGAAAAAAATGGTAATCTTTTAGTATTGTTTTCCAATCAATCCTCTTTCAAATCTTTTTCTAATGTTTCAGTTTTGTTCTGAAAAAATGTTCTTTTGGAGTTGTACAGTTTTGAATTTAAACCTTCATTGATTTGTAAAGTTAATAGAATAACAAATCAATGGACAGACATTTAATAAATTAATGAATAAAATAAATAAGCAGTCAAAATAAAAATCATAGCAACAGTTCAATTTCCAAATTAACATAAATTGAAAAATAAATAAAATAAAAAAAAACAAAAACCAAAACCAAAAAAAAAAATAAAATTAATTTTATTTTCTGCAGATTATTAATGTAAATAAAATGATGAAAAGATGTTGATCGCTGTTATTTTTGAAAGAAAAAGGAAAAAAAAAAAGAAACATTTTTTTTTTAATTATCAAAAGGTCTGATTTAATAATTATAATTTTAATAAAAAAAAAAATTAAAAAGGGTATCATACTAATTTTTTAAATTAAAATTTCTTTTATTAAGTTAATATTTTTTTTTTCTTACTTTTGACCCAACTGTCTGAAATTCATTTATATCTGAAGTCATTCACAAAACCTTGAAAAAAAATTGTTGCTCAGACTTATTTATATTAAATTGATACTTAGAATAAAAAGTATAATTTTGAACCTTTCTTATACAATGAATATATAATATATATATAATAATAATAATGAATATATAATATATTCGTTTCTCTTTATTTTATATATAATACAGTTATTGGGTAAAAGTACAAAAATATTAAAGATTTTATCGAGAAATTAAAAATAAAATTGAAAAAGTTATCAAAAAAAAAATTTTGTATTTTTACATTCGTCTAAAATTGTGTTTGAAAGTATATGTATTTAAGTATTTATACTTAATAAAAGAAATATAATTTTTTTTTTCTTTTTATATAACACAATTTATAGTAAAGTAAAATCAATAATAGAATCTAGAAAATAGTAATAACTATACACTGTCTCCCATTTAATCAATAACTTTCAAAAATACCTGAATAAATACAACCTGTCATACTGTCATTCTTTATATTATACCATTCGTTCCACTCGTATAAAATAATTTTCATCTTCTTTTTAAAATAATTTTAATACTCATCTTAACTTTTCTAAAATGTTTTTATTTTATTAAATTTTTTATGATTATGAATTTCTAAAAAAAAAAAAAAAAAACAATTTACACTTTACATTCTACACTCTACAAAGAGTTTTTTTTTTTTATTTGTAGAATTGTTCCCCTCTAGCAAGTCAAGCGCTAATTTAATAATTATCACGTTTGGATTAATTAAATATGATCAAAGGCGTAAAAAAAAAAAAGAAAAAAGTAAATAATCATTACTCTCTATACAATTTATTATTATTATATATTTTTGTATATATTGTATACGTATCATGTATTTTTATACATATATATTATATATAGGTATTCAAAATTATCTTGTAAAATTTTTAATTTTATATAATTTTCTTGTTTACATTAATAAAATGTTATTAGGTACTTGTAAAAAAATTTTTCTTCATTTTTCTAAAGGAAATATAACAAAAAAAAAACAAAAAAAAAAAAAACGAAAAAGTAAGAAAATTAGTGAAAATATAATGCAAAAGGATTAGAACGTCAAAATATATGAGTGAAAAATTTATTCAAATTTTAATAACTCAATACAGAGTGAGTGAGTTTATTCAACAGAATTTAAAAAAAAAAACATTTTTTGGATGTGATTGTGTTTCGAACTTCCGATATAATAAAAATATTATTAATAGAGTTGAAAGATTATAGTTTTAAAAGACTAGTTTTAAATTTAAATGCGCTACCTTCAGTATCATGCAGGTATCATGAATGAAGATACTGATGCTTAAAATAAGCTACAGCTTCACAATAATAATTTGTGTTCAATATTTTCATTATCTTGTTCACACAGTAACAAGTGATTTATTTTTAATTTCAGTATTATATGGTATTATTTAATTAAATTTATTTATTCTTTTATTTTACTGAATTTTTTACTTTATTCAGAATTGATATAAATTTTCTAAAGTTATTAGCCAATTTATAACTTTTCTTTGTAATCATAACTTTGGCTGAAATAAACCTAAACTTTCATTAATTTGCAGAGTGTTTGAATTCTGGAATTAAAACGAAGAAGAGTACTGTAGTGTGAACTGTATAGGGTAGGGTAATGTGAACTGTACGATACCCATACGATCTTAATATATGCTGTAATAAAAGCGTTTTTTTTTAAGCAGCTACTCGAAGCTGCAGCTCTAAAGCTTTAAGTAGCTGCCCAAACAAACAAACAATAACAATATATTGGTACTTAATAAATGTAAATGTTTAAAATTTTAAAAACAAAGAAAATTTTACAGAAGTTGTTAGCATAAAACTTTTGCTATATAATAATTTTAATTTAAGCTATTAGGTACCTATTTATTTTTCAGTTGTTTAATAATCAAATATATATTTAATATCTCCTTTTTTTTTTTTTGGTAATCACGCTGTAGGTACGAACAAATAATTATTTTAATTATTTAACTTACATTAAATTTAATCTCAAAATGTATTTAATAAATGAAAAGATTTTTGACGTATTATTTACGTAATATTTCATAATTTTATATTATAAGTATATATAAAATACCCTTTATAATACTATATACATATATATATATATATTCGAATATAAATAACATTCATTTTAATCTTTGTATATGCTAATAATGATAATGAAGGTAAGATATTTCTTTACATGTTAACTGGTTGAAATTTACGTTATTTGAAATTATTTCAATATTTTCTTATCATTTTTAATTTCTATATACAGGTACAAAAATAAAGTACAAGTAATACTTTTTTCATTTACCTTCTAATATTTTATTAAAAATAATTATATGAAAAGTGTGAATTTTTGATGCAAATGTATTAGTTGAAAGATTTTCAGTATCTTTATATACTCAATAAATTAAATTCGTGTATATATACACAATGGTATATATTTATATGCGTGTAATATAATTATTTATATATATATATTTACTTATTTACCTTTACTTATACCTTAAAATAAATAATATAATTAACTAAGTCACTATTAAATAAAGATGCGAATATGATTATCTTATAAAAGGTTACAAAATTTACAAAAAGATATTAGATATGGAATTAAAATGAAAGAGCAAGAGCAAATTATAATTATTTAAATTATTTACTTAATTTATTTAACATTTTATTTATATAATGAAAGGTGATGATTATATTATACGTTTTTGTAAACGGGATTATATTTAAATATATATATATATATATATATGTATAATATGATACTTATATGAAAGGAATATTATAATTTGAATATACAGTATGGTGTAAAATTAAACCAACCTCATATAAAATAATGTGATATGTAAAAAAAATGGTTACAAATGTTCGAAAAACTAAAAACAAAAAAAAAATTATAAAAAAAAAAATATGAAATTAATGTCAAATATTCAAGTAAAAAAATTGTTTCGGAGTAGTTCCGAAAGGTAAAGGTATAGTTTTAGACCAATTATATTTTTATACTTACAACTCTACAAGTATAATTTATAAGTAATAATTATTTGATCTAAGCTGTGTTTGCTACATTTTGTAGAAAATATTTTTTCTAAAAATTTTAACTTTGCACGAACAAAAAAAAAACGGCATTTAATGTAACTCTTATATGAGCGATTATTACATCAGCAAATATTAAACTTAAGTAAAAAGTTATATTTTTGTCATTTAAAAGGATTTCTTCACTTCTAGTTATATATATTATAATTTGTGATATCAATTACCATTATAATGTTCTCATATTTTTTTATAAAATATACAGATTTTTTATTCTTTAAATAGTTCTGAATATTACAAATTGTTCATCCTAGCCTAGCTTTAATTAATTATTTTAAATTGAAAAGTGTTAAAAATAGAATTTTTTTTTTTGTTTTTCGTTTAATTATTGAATTTTTTTTGTCCTACACTGTATATATGTATATATAAAAAGAACATGAAAATTTATACTGAGAAGTAAAATTAATTAAAATATAGTTATAAGTATACAATATATATATATAGAAGATAAAAAGATTAGGTATTAGAATATATACAAAAAATGAGGGAAAAGATTTACAAATTATTATATTGATTTTTATTTAAAACAAAACTTCTTTGTTCAATTTTTGTTTTAATTTTAGATTTAATGAATAAATTACTATACAATATTTTATAACAATATAGATTTAAATTTAAAATATAAAATTTAAAGTTAAATTATTATCTTATTTAATTATATTACATTAAAATATATTTTTCGAACATTGACCAAATATTTTTTATTAGCAATTTTACAATAAAATAAAATCAATAACACACTTTCCATTAAATACCAGCTAATTAATACCAGCATTTAATTAATTCCGGAAAACTTCGAAGAGTAATATCGCGCTAAAATAGCTGATCGCATTTGATTATCTGTCAAATTTTTAGTGTACTCCCGGCTAAACATTAGATATTCGCACTAAAAGTATAATATATGTAAAAAAAGAAACGCTAAAATTAAAATTAAAAAATAATTCTCTTTAACGTCGAATTCTTATAGTTATATATAAAATTTGACATAATACACAGTAGGTATTGTCCTAGTTTGTTTTTGAACTGGATATTTAATTTTTTTTAATACTCTTAAAGTTATTTTTATTTTCACCTATTATAATTTCCGTCAACGTATTGAACAAGAAAATATCGAATTCTATAACTTGGGAGAATCTATGGATTTGGGCAAAACACGCCTTAATTCTGCCATGTTAACTTAATTAACAAGAGTCACAACTCTTTAACTTAATCCTAAAATTCGTTAGATAAAAGATACTGTAAACTGGAACTTAAACTTAGGATGAATATATTAGAAAGTGAAACAATATATTGTTATGTATTATATTATATGTTATAAGTACATTAATGCTAGAAAATTAGTTATAACAATTTTAAAACCCCTAAACTTATGTTCTTATGCCTTAATTTATGTTCATAATTTTATCTAAAAATTTTTTAAATAATTTTTTTAAAGTCTGTAATATTCTGACCAAAGCATTAAAACAAAATAATAATCCAATTATAAATTACTGTTCTAAATTGAAGATTTCATCTATAATAAGAAGAGTTGCGCAAATTCATTCTTTTAAGAAATAACTCCCCCTATACTATAGACAATAAAAACATAATCATTCTTTTCTAAAAGAAATATTTTTACATATTAACATAAACATTTAACACGTAAAACTAACAAAAAACAATATCCTCTTTTGTTTTTCAATCAAATAAACTCAAATCTTTAACTTTATCTCTTTTTTATTACTTTTTTATTTTTTAATTAAACTTTTGCTTGTTTTAATCATCAAAACATATATTTTTCTTTATTTTAATTTTCCACCATATAATATCTAAATTTTCAAATTAAAAAAAAAAAAAAATAAAGAAAATTTCTTTTGGACAAATTTATCCAATTACAGACATTTTCCTACTTATAACCAATTATATATTCAAACAAACACATCCTTGAAATATTTTGGATTAAAACTGGCAATATTGCAGAAATATACAATTATACACCCACTCAAAATGTATTTAATACATATATAGATATATGAAATATGTTATATCTACCCATTTTATATTTTAAAGCTATAAAAAAAAAAAAACCAACAGGATACAAAATAAAATATAAACAGTAATAAAGGATAAAAAGTATTTCTTTTCTGCATATTTTATTAACGGTAACGATAACAAAAAAAAAAAAATAAATAAATAAAAATTACAGTAAACAAAGAGAAAATTAACAGTAAAATTAAGATGTGCGATAACGAATGAATTTATTACTACGCCGAACTGCCAAAAGAAATAAATTTTATATACACGTATATATATTTTCATATTTTGTCTTAATTAACAGAAAAAAAAAATGACTCAAGTGCAGAGATTACATATTTATATGTATATGTGAACTATAAACAAAAATATATTTTCAACATATAAACAAATAATATATTTCTTATAAACACATATATGTTTTAAAAGTTTTAAAAAATTATTTAATGCCATCATGAAAGCATTGTTTTTTTTTTTTTTTATTAAAGGACAATAAATTTTCTATTCAAAACTCTTTTCCTTTTCGCTTCAAATACATAAGTCTGAAGTGATTGAAGAAGAGCGCTTCATCTGTTATATTTCAACAACAAAATAAATATGAAAAGAAATTATCTTGTTAGAAATTCATTAAGAGATTCTTAACTTTTAGACATTAGATTTGTTTTTTTATTTTTTGCGCCCAAAGATTTATATTTTTTTTTTTTTATTTTTTTTTATACTTTAGTCCTTTGTATTTTTCTGTACATTGCATATAGTATAAAATAATGTTATGGTTTAAACATACATTTATGTACATTTATTAAATAGATAGTTTTTATTATTTTCTTTTTTAACAAAAAAAAAATAATTTTTTTCAAGAATGTTATAATTTAACTAAAAAACTATTCGTTAGTTTATACTTGTTTCAAGTTTTTTTTTTTAATGAATATAATATATAGTGAATCGTTATAGTAGCAGTGTGTTAAATAAATAAATAAATAGAATACAAAGTGGTTATGGTATTCATATGTATATGAATTTTCTTTAAGAAGAAGTTAATTTAGAAAAATTAGTTTTTTTTCTTTCCCTTTTGTTTTGCATAGAGAAATTATATGAATTTTAAATTTAAAAGATTGATTAAGAAATGAAAAACCAATCTGTTATTTTAATTTTTCTAAATTATTTTGTTTTCATGAAACAAAAAACAGTTTTATGCCTTTTTTTAGTTATAAAATTAAATTAAAAAAAAAAAATCTTTTTAGGAATTTTCAATTTGACAATAATGTAAATGAAAGTTTGAATTAATCAAAGTTTTGTTTTTCAATCAAAATAACTATAAGTGATTAGTAAGGATTCATTTTGTTGACTGCAAAAATGAAAGAACTGCAAAATTTAACCTATAGTTTATAATAAAAAAATATGTAAAAAATTCAAAGTATGAAATACTATTAAAATTATGTCAAACACCAATAAATCCTATTAAAAATCAGACTCAAATATACTGCATGAAATTTAAACATTAAATAATCGAAGAAAAGTTGATAACGTAAACAATGAAACAATTTTCTCAAGCAACAACCAAGAATCCTCAGTTAACTAGTCAAATCGAATCAATGAATGAGAAACAAATCGTTATCGTTAAGTGGTATCGTTATGGACCAGTACACGTGATACTATACTATCTCAGCGGATACGACGAAGTAAATGTCAAATTTAGGTTTTACTTTTTAGTAAAAACATAAAAAATATTATGATTTGATTTGAAAATTTATGTATTTATAAGTTTACAAAATAAAATCAGAATTTTAAAAATTCTACTATAAGTGATTCATAAAAGTTAAATGAGATGTCGTATGTTTATTGGGTAGAACATATCTTAATATATATAAGGGTCGAAGAAATGTGGATTCGAATCCTACTCACATCACAAGAATTATTCTCCCTAA
This sequence comes from Poecilobothrus nobilitatus, assembly GCA_947095535.1. Classification (NCBI taxonomy): domain Eukaryota; kingdom Metazoa; phylum Arthropoda; class Insecta; order Diptera; family Dolichopodidae; genus Poecilobothrus; species Poecilobothrus nobilitatus. Next base: position 233,459,192 of record OX352774.1, on the reverse strand, counting down.
ACAACATTTACACGCATATATGGAAAAGAAAAATGTGTCACCTTGTCACATTTATGTGGCAGGGTGAATAAACAAAAAAAAAAAGTTGAATAACTATTTTTTTAAATGTTTTATTTTATAAAGTGAAAATTTTCCTATTTTAATTAAAACCTAAAAAAATCGTATTTGAAAAATCTTAATTTAAAAAAAAAAAACTGAAAATTCCATAACTATTTTTACTAAATATTAAATATTATTTTTAGAATATTTTCTCTAAAACACCTCGTATTTTTTTTTTACCCTAAAGTAAAAAAAAAAAATAAAATAAAATTTAAATATATACAACTATTATACTACTATACATTTAAATGAGAGTGAGACATCTATAGTGCAAATTCAAAAAAAAAAAAACAAAATAATTAAATTTTATATAAAATTAATTATTATTTTGTTTTATATATATATACTTTTACTTTTAATAAAGTAAAGTAGTTGTTATTTCAGTGTTTTCATGTTACCCTAAAGGAAAAAAAAACTCTTTAAACTATTCTATAAAGTTTTTCTTTATATAGTAAGCCCCTGTTTAAAGAGATTAGATTTTAGATTCTTTCTTTTTCTAAGAATACAAACAAGATAAAAAACAAGAAATAGAATAATAAAATAGTTAGCAAAAAGTAAAAAAAAAAATATATATATACATAATATATATACATAGTTATATTTATTATTTATATAAAGTTTGAAGTACATTATAGTTAAATGCTTGAAATGGTTTCATCATAACAATTAGATTCAATTGTGATGAAAATTAAAATTAAAAGAAAAACATTTTCTTTTTTTTTTATATATTTTAAATTAAATCTTTAATATTGAATTGTTCTTTTTTAAAATAAAATAAATAAATAAATAAATTGATATTGTATAAAATGCATTTAATTACGTTTATTGCAATAACAATAAAAAAAAAAAAACTCAATTCAAGTTAATCATCATAATGCATAAGCACATGCAATATATGGTTGAATCGGGAATCGAACAAAATAAATTGATGATTACAAGGTGTTTTCATAATCAAATATGCAAAAATTTCTTATATTTTTTTAATAAGTTCATTTGTTAAAGCAGAGTTCCATTTAACAAACGGGAACTTTACCTTAAAAAAATGACCGACCAATAGGCAATTTTGTGTATTCATAATTATATATGAGGTTAACTTAGGAATTACTTAAACCTCGAATATTAAACATATTCGACATAATACTCGAATATGTTTGATATGAGAGATAATATTATAACTCATTTTAACGTTCATCTCTGGGTGAAACACAGTTTTAAATGATCGCTAAAACTAAGAGATTACTTTTCGAAGTTAAATGGTATAATAATTACTTTTCGGCTTAACTGTCAGCGCAGAATGATGTCATTATAAGAGAAATTTTAAACAAAGATCATAATATATAAAAAATCTCTTGTTTAATTATTTTTAATAAATTTTATTTTATTTAAAAACAAATATCGCAACTTTTAATCTATTAAAAAAAAAAAAATAGCGTTTTTTGTCTTAAACATTTAATGCAAAGCCCGCTTTATTCTAAATAGCATGTCATACAATTAAATGTATTAAATGTCAATTTAAAATTCACATGTCATAATTTTTATAGTGACAAAATGATTTCTTACTTTTATTGTATTTTGTATTAATTTTGTTTCATTTTATTCATATTAAATAAGTATTATGTATATATATTTTTTTTGTAAATTCCAGATTTTTATTGAAGGTTTTATTGATAAAAGCTTCATTCATTTAGTTCAATAAAACTGCATTAAATGAAAATTAATTAAATTTTAATTAAATGAAATTGAATGAGTTGTTTTTTTTTTCATACATTATCTAAATAAATTTAAACATGCAATTTTTAAAAGTTGCAAGTTTTTTTTTTCAAAAGAATTAAAAAATTTAATTTTAAATTAAAATTAAAATTATGATCAAAAAATTAATTTTGAAAAATTTTATAATAATTTTTATAATCTTAATCATATTTAATTAAATATTAATAATTTAATATCATTACAATTTTCTTTTTAATTTTATTTTAGCAATGGAGGTTTTCGACCCGTTTTGGATAATAGTTCGCAAAGAACAAATCCACCATTATTTTTACCACCGCATTTGGCCTCATTAAGTCAACAATTTTCTCAACCATTATTTCCAGGACTTAAAGGTATATTATATATGTATATTTTTATAATTATACAAAGAACCTATATGCATGTTCTATACTCCTTAAAACTAGTAGTAAAAAAAACACAAATTGCAAATTGCAACTTCCTTTTCCGAGATGACGTAAAGCAGCTTATAAAAATACGATTATGACACAAACATCACTATTGTTGATTAACCTACGATTTTCTTTATATTAAAATCATTTTGCTTTTCTAATAATCTTTTTCCTCAGATAAACACATCAAGTGTTAATTTGATTAACTTAAAAGTTAATTAAAGTTCAGTAGACATGTTAGAATTACTGACTTTTTTTTTTTTAAAAAACTTTTATTTAAAAGCGAATTTTATCAATTGGAATATAATCGATTATAATATAGGTAATAAAGAAATTCAAAAGATAACGAATTTATGAGTTTTAGAAAATTATAGAATCAAAGTTTTTAAAATCGAAAGAAAAAAAAAGGAAATTGAAACGTGAATAATCACTAGACTTTAAGTAGGTAGTGGATCTTAAAAATATAGGAGATTTTCAAACTATTCAACCAGAGTTGGTGCTAAGTTTACTTAGATTTATGACACAATAATAACACACTGACGGAAGAAGCTTTGAAAGTTAATCAGAGGAAATGTCAGAGGGAAGTTCATCTAAATCTTGAAAAATGAAATTTCCGTAATATTTTTACCTTTTTCTTAACAGACTGGCACAGATGCAGAGAAAATGCTAAACACTATCTATAGCGTCAATTCCTCTGCCCAAAATGTACAGTTAAGATCCACATGCATATCTAACCCGATAAGACAAAATCCCCTAACAACACAATCAATTTTCTTATTTCAGGTCAAGACAGAGAATTTATATATTTGGATCTTTTTAAACTGAAATCCGGTCACATGGCTTTGGTAGTTTTTAATATAATTTAATCATTATTTCACAAAATCATTTACCATATCAAATTTCTTTTTTAAGTATAGTATCAAAGGTTTTTTATTACACATATATAAAATATGTTTTAATACATATATAAATGTATATACATTTTTTATGCACATTATGCATATAAGTATCTAATTTTTAATAAACTTTTTAGTCCTTCCCTCGCGACTTCCAATTTAAATCCTTATTAATATTCAATTATATTATCTTCTTTTCATATATGTACTTCAATTTTTTAGACATTAAACATATCTTTACAAATATACATACAAATATTACTTAGAAGTCAATATAATTTTAATACTCATATATATATATATTCATATATTATTTTATGGATCATGAAATTTTTTTTTTTTGTAATTTTAAAGAAAGTATTTTACATAATATATGTATAATCAAAAAGATATCAAATAATGAATTATTTAAAACTTTTTAAAATATACCATAGTAGATTACGCATTACGTAGTATTTTATATATGTATTATAATGTATTAAATAATATGTATCTATATACACATATATATATATATATATATATATATAAATATTACATATAATAACTTAATTCCATACAAAACGTAATCGCCATTTGTTTATTTTTCCCTTCCGATTTTTATTTTATAAATTGAATAAATTTTACTAAAAAAAAAAAACCCAAAATTTAAAATAATTTACTTTATATTTTTTTTTAAACTGGCCATATAGAATTTTGTATTTAAATTAATCTTTAAAGATTTTCTCTTGACTTTTTCTCTCTTCGCTTTTTCTGATTATTTAAAGTTGACTTTTCCAATTTTTTGGGCTCGGCGCGTTAACGCCAAAATATTCTATCATTGCTTATCATTACTTCTGGCTATACAAGAGAATTTCATTGCGGTTTTTTGTACTTTTTCTACAAAAAGAGTGGTTCTGAAATAAAGGTTCTGAAATAATGCTAAATATTAGAAGAAATATTTTTATTTCGGTTATTAAATAATTTCTTATTGTTTCCGGTTTCAAGACAGAGGAAACTATAGAAAGTTCTCTAAAAGTTCTCTAAAAAACTTCTAAACTATAGAAAGATCCATGACTTCAGTTTACAATTCTAATTTTACATATAAAATTTCATCACTGTAACCAAAAATTCATCAATAACCGGAAAACAAATTTTTTTTTCACGTTTACAACATTTTTATAAACACATGAAATCACAAAAAGAATTAGAAAAAATATATCGAAAATTTTTTATTATTTTAAAATCCGTGAAAAACTACGCAAGAAAAACTAAAAACAAAACAAAAAAAAAAAAAAATTTATATAATTTTTACATGAAATTTAATTCCCAAAAGTGGCTTTTATAAAACCAAAAAAAAAAAAATAAAAAAGAGAAAAACAGAAACGCCAAAACCAAAGAAGCTTTTAGTCAGATTAGAGATTATTACATTTTGTCCTTTATTTCTCGTTTTTTGTTTTCCATTTTTTTTCTGATTTAAAAAAAAATTTTTTTTTTTTTTATTTTTTAAAATACAAAGACTGAAGGGAAAAAACAAAAATTAGAACAAAATATACACAGAACCATTAAGGTTAACTAAACACGCGTCAATATAATTTTTCCGCGTTTTCATTTTTGTTTTTATTTTTTGAGTCTCCACTAAAGCAATTACTAAGTTAGGAAAGGAGGAAAAAAAAAAACAAAATTTTTCAAATTTCAAATATCCTTTTCTTACATTGAAATATTAAACTTTTAGAATTTCAAATAAAATTTTTCACATCCAAAATTTTTCGTCTCAAGCTTCTAATCCAAATTTGGAATCAGTATTGTGTATATCTGTATTTAATATTTTTTTAAACTTGTACAAACCTATCATTGTCTTTATTTTCTATTCGCGGCAAGATTTTTCTCTTTTCATTCACTTTAATAAAAAAAAAACAAAATAATATCGTGTTTCATTAGTTTTTTTTTTTTTTTTATCCAGGTCACAGGTGTTTACACCATTCATTCTGTGTTGTTTTTCTTTTATCTTTATAAAAAATTTACATTTATTACAGTTAAAAGAAAAAAAAAATCAACAACAAGAAAAAAAAGAACAACAAGTGCCATTATAACAATTTAATAAAGATTTATGTCAAACATTATCGACACTCGACTGGATTACTTTAAAAAATTATTTAAAATTACCATTTCTTATATTAAATTTTAATTATAAAATATATTTCCTTTTTACCTTTTATATATAAATATAAAAATATAAGGGGAAAACAAAGAAACAAAAATAAAAATAAATAAATATAATAAAGAAAATTATATTAAATTTGATTTACGAGATGATAATGATGATAAAATTGAATAATAAATAATATAATATTAAAAATGCATACTAATGTATAATATTAAAATAATAATTTTTATAAGAAAGTAGTTTTTTAATTTAGTTTTAGTACTTTTACCCTTCTTCTATTTTCTGTCTCCCTCTAGTCTCTGCCTCTGCCCCAAATCTTCTGTTCTCAAAATTTTTTACATTTAATCTGTTTCTCTTTCCAATCCTCCTGTTATTTATTGATCTTCTTAGTGTTTTAGTCCCAGAACCGGTAACGAATCTTGCCAACCACATTCACTATCTTCATTTTGTTACCGTTGGATGACAAAATTATCATCAGCTCACTCAAAAACTTTGTTTAAATATTTCAAACAAAAATGTCCAAGTTTTGAGCTAGGATGTTCTTTTTTCTTTTAGGACCTCCTTTTTCTTGTACTTCCCTTAAGTAAAAACTAAAATTGACGTTATTTTTCTGGATATTTAGACATGAAAGACATATTTAGATATTGTTTAGACATGTTTTGATTTTCTATTGCTTTTTTGGTTATCTTTTAAACTTATACTAGAAAATCCCTGTGCAATTGCACAATTTCTATAGATTCAAAAACATTTACGGTATCATACTGACTCCCTTAATAAACTACCTAAAAATTTCATTTTTATATCAGCACCATTAAAAAAACGTTGAAATCACTTACTTACTTGTAATAGAAAAAAAACAAAACAAATCTAAACACATAAAATTAAAAATGTTAGGTACAGTTTATTAATTTTTTCTCTCTGTTTTTTCGTGGCGATAATTTTTGACAGTTTTTTAATCATTGAGAAAAAATGGTCCAAGCTAAAAACACATTCAGGGTAAAAGTTCGTGCCGATATCTCAAAAATTGTTTGAAACACATGTATAAAGTGCACAATAAAAACCGGCGAAAAGCCAACCAACACCAACCGCTACGACATTTTTTTTTTTGTTACATTTAAAACAATCCCAATAATCGAAATAATTTTAATATTTGTTAAAATTTTGGCAGACTCTCTATTTTTCTTTAGTTTTAAAAAAAAATTTTTATGTCGATGAAAAACAGTTGTTTTCGCCGCGAAATTACTTTAATTACCAAAACTACTTTCAAGTCTTTTGCGTTTATTTTTTTTTTTGCTTGAAAAAAATTTGCTGAATTTATTTTATTTAAATAAATGTACTTTAGAAGAGGTCTTTGGTATATTTAATAAAAGATTCATGTCTCTGATAATGAAATTTCATAAATTTTCGGGGTTTTTTTTTTGTGACGGTCGTTTTCGACAGCTTTTTAATTTAATGGTCTAATAATAAATTAGTACAAAATTATGAATGTATTGTGACTGAGGGTTCTAAAATGATATTTTCTATGTTAGTTTCTTTTTTTTTTTTAAGAAAAATATCCATTTCTATAATATTTGGTAAGTTCCAGACTTCTGTTATGAAATATAATTATTTAAGTCTGCCGAATTTTATATTAATAACAAAAATTTCAAATATTTTATGTTATACCAGTTATACCGAAAATTTAGCTTAAAAATCTAAATTTCAACCTAAATAAACAAAACTACTTTAAAGTCTGTTACGAAGCTTTTACCAGCTTTTATACTAATGAAAAAAAAATCAAGAATAAAATCGGCCTATTATTTTTTTCTTATAAATACTATAAACTCCCTTTCTCTGCTCTTTTCACTTTCAGGCGTTTTAATTTTATTAAGTTCATAATGAATGTGGCAGTCAAATTTAAAAATTTAAAATTTGCTGAATTTATTTTTATTGAAAATGTGTGTTTTTTAAGTATGTACTTTTCCTTTTTTGACTGTACTCACTTTTAATGAACGGTTTGTGTCTCTGATAATACTTCTAGTGGAAAATTTGGTCTTGGATAATAATATTTACTAAATTTATTTATATTTTTAATGAACGGTTTATGTCTCTTGATAATACTTTGAGTCAAAGATTTGTGTCTCTGGTAATAAAATTTTAACTTATTAAATAAATATACAGAAATATCATCATTGCCAGTTTAGTTTACATTCAGTGTGAGTGTTTTATTATAGATATAAAATATATTTTTTTACATGTTGGCAAGGTCTCGCCAACATCTTGTGTATTATATTATAGATAATCGTTACTCTGCTCAATAATTAATACCCTATATCTTTATACAAATCAATATCTCAAAACCTTGCAGTTTATTTAGTAAAGCTAATGATTTAAAAGGACAAAGCATTATGTTTAGACTTTTTTCTGTTCTGTTCAACTTTGTCCATGGTCCAGTACACTTGATAAGATGCAAATAAACCTCCAAATATTGATCTTCTTAAAAAAACTGCTCCAACTTAAGTTATGCAAGTATAACTACGAATTTTTTTCTATTCCAGAAACTTTCATTCAAGGTGCTCAAATTTTATAGAGCTGGTATTATTGAAAGATTAATCATTGAAGAAAATTTAAATGTTTCAGAATCTCACGATTGCACTATATTCAATTCTAACAGTATATTCCCACATATTTACAAATTTATTCATTTATAATTATTCAAATTTCTTGTTTGAATTTTATTTATTTTTTTTATAGGCTTTCCTGGTTTATGCTCTTGTTGCCCAATAAAACCACCAACAACATCAGTAACATCAACATCACAAGGATCACCGCCTTCATCAAATCATCCAGATCCACGTTCAAGTTCAGTTGCTGAATTACGTCGTAAAGCACAAGAACATTCAGCTGCTTTATTACAATCATTACATGCTGCTGCAGCAGCTGGTTTAGCTTTTCCTGGTTTACATTTACCACCATTATCATTACATCATGCTTTGAATAATAGCAATAATAATAGTAATAGTAGTAATAATAACAACAACAACAATATCAACCATAATAATAATAATAATCATAATCATCATAATCATCATAATCATCACAATCATCACAATCATAATAATAATAATAATTCAAATAACACAAATCATAATTCAATTAATTCAATACTCGATAGAAAATCTGAGGCACAAGATATGACAACATCAACAATGAATGGTATTATATCATCTCAATCTGGTAATAATGGTAATAATAGTAGTGGAGGAAGTGGTGGTACTGGTGGTATAAATAGTATTGGACATTTATTAAATTCTTCAAATAATTCAAGTAATGGTAATTCATCATCTGGTACACCTGGTACCCCACCAGATCTCAAACAAAATGGTATTATTGAAAAAATTTCAAATTTATCAGATTAGTTGTATTGAAGAAAAACAAGTGCTAATCAATTTTAGTTATTGGATATTAAAAAAATGAAAAAAATGAAAAAAAATAATAAAATATTAAATTATTTAAAAAATATAATAAACCTATAAAGCAAATGTATATATATAAAAAAATAATAAGTTTTAATTAATTAATAATATAGAAATAAATAATATATGAAACTTTTAAAATTAAAAATAAAAAATGTAAAAAAAAAAATATTTATATTCTAAAAATAATAATTAATTTTTTCTTCTATCTCTTATTTTGTACAAAAATCTGTAACTAATAATAAAACAATTTAATAATTTCCTTTTTTTTCGTTTTAAACCTTAAAGATCTGTAATTGTTCTACTTCCTCGATATCAATTAGAGTTTTAAACTATTACTCTAATAATAATTTTTATATTCTTTTATATTTATGTTTTACCTAGCTATATCCTAATTTATTAAAAATTTATAAAAGATTTAAAATTAACAATAAAATTTATAAACTCGTTATTCAGTGTTTTCCAACTTGCACAGGATTCTAATTAACTCAGTGATTTTGTACTGATCTCGTCTCAATTTTAGTCAATTTATTTTATGAACCCTTTGCCTGTTAGGCCTGGTCATGTAAACCAACTACTATGAAAAATTTTTATTTATTATTTATTTGAAAATGATCTAATTGGGTCATTCGACGGCACAGCCATATAACAGTAAATAATTAATTTTCAATGTCTACCAGAACTCGCTTTAAATTAAAATTCTCTTTTAACTAAAATTGAAATAAGTATTTGTTCTTATTTTCGGAACTATAAGAATCAATTAATCAAATCTAATATTCCAATTTTTATTTTAAGAATATCTCGTCTTTCAACACTACTGAACTTTTCGGTAGGCTTGTAGTGCTAAATTGTCTAGAAAACTTTTAATTTAAATTTTTGATTAGTCTTACTCGTATATGAAATTTTATAAATATCATCTGTGAAGTATATAAGACTAATCGAAAATTTTTCGATTTAGAAATTTATATAGTCTAGTTTAAATTTTTAATACATCTAACAGTTGATTAAAATTATTTAAGATTTTAGTGAAATTTAACAAACATAAGTTGTTTTTAATAGATTTGTTTAATAACAAAAATATAATGTAAGGATGTGACGTAAAACATAATAAATTTAAAAGTTATTACAGTGTTTTCAGCAAAACCCAATAAATACCACTTTTAAAAATGTCGAATATATATTAAAATATTTTTTATTGATGTAATGTATTGATCATAATAAGTTAGTATCGTTTTTGTATTTATCTTAAAAATGCATTATAGCTTTTTTTATACAAACTTTTCGAAAATTAATAAAAAATAATACCGCCATGATTTTAGGTATGTGTTCAGGAAAAGGGTCCATAAAATAAATCGACTATTATTAAATATAAATCAGAAAATATGAAATATTTCTTATTAAATCTTTTATTCATACTTTAAGTACACTTTTCTGAAAAAAAAAAGCATTTAGAAAGATAAAAGTCTAGTTCTTACCATCTAACCTATCTAATTATTACAGTGAACCTTTCAAATTCGAAAAATTATCTGTCATCTGTCAAAATCGAATAAAAAATCTAAATAACTTTGATTTTATTCAATAGTGTTAAAAACTTTAATTTCTTTTAACTTAATTATAAAATTAATCAATATTTATTAATTAAAATAATTATAAATAAAGAAAAAAAAAACAATCAGAATTAAAATAAATATTAAGTAAATAAAAATAAGAGAGAAAGAAAAGAAAATACAAAAAAAAAAAAACCATTTTTAAAAAATAATATTATTAAATTTATTTTAGTGATTTAAGACCAATGAAAAAATAGAAGAAAAAAAAATATTTAAATAGTATACTGTATATATAATTAATAATAAATATTTATTTACAATTTTATTTAATTTTATTTAAATTATAAATAAGTAAAAATAATATTAATTATAAATTATAATATATAATGTATATATAATTTTTAACACAATATAGGTATTATTTATTTTTAGAATATAAAATATAAAAATTTCTTCTTTCATTTTAATATTTTTAAATTATTATGATTTTTTTCTTTATTTTCCTTAAAATCTTAAATTAAATATTTAAATCGGTTTAAATCAAACTTCTATTTTCTATTTCTGTTATTACTACCCCTATTATCAAAAATTATAAAAATGTGCTGAAACACTAATCGGGAGTCAAAAAAAGAGGTTTCTTTCATATGATATGAAACTCAATAAATAATTCGTCGTTTTTCTGCAACAACTGGCATGGCATGTTTAAATCACTTTATATACACAATGTGAACGCAAGAATTAAATCGAAAACTGTACAAATTAAGTTGGACTTTAATATATGTATATGGATATACCTATTTTTTTTTTAATGCATTTCTCTGCCACATAAATGTAGACAGGAAATTACACAGCCTTTTCTGTTCAGGCGTGCCTGTAAATGTCGTAAGGGGGAATAACTCTTACGACATGTGTGAGTTTCGAACCCACACTCCCTCGGTGTTTGAAGCGTATTTTATACGCTATTACGGACTATGCCACCGAGGCCCCTAGTATTTATAACAATACAATTAATTTTGATTGTCCAATTTTTATCGTACATTATAGGTTTATTGTTACATGCAAATGAGAAAATGTTATTTTTTTTTTGGTTTTTGCTTTTGTCACAAAATTTACAAATTACAAGAAAACATATATATATAAGGAATAACCAAACAGTTAATAGTTTCATAATATTGTTATATAAAAAGTACACGTAAACTGATATCCCATTTGAAATGGATTCTAACAACGAAAGTTTCAGAGTATATACTAGAATATTGTTAAAAATTCTAAAAATAGAAAGGGATTGTCATAATTCGAAAAACAAAAATTTCAAAAAGTTAAAAAATCCAATCAATGAAGAAAAAAAGTTCACAAAACAAATTTCATAAGCTCGCAGTACAGACATCACATTGCTAAAAATCATTTGGAAAAAACCTCGTTTTGCAAAAACTCAGAGAGAAAAACATTTGTCAACAAGGGTAGATATCAAATTTTTACTTTGCAAAACATCCGTTTGGCAAATTTTCCAATAACATCAAATAGATTAGGTATATATGTATATGAAGGACATTTAGGTATACATATTCTGGAAAAAGCATATAACTGTGATTTTGTAAGCAACTGCAAGATACTAATTATTCTTTTTGTATACATATATCATTAATAAATATTCTGGAAAAAGGGAATACCCTGATTTCGAATCCAACTCTAAAACCGCTCCTAACATTTTTCTAGATACATATTTTTACAACAAAGCATTTAAAATATTAGACGCTACTACCTCCAAACCACCATAAAAAAATTATTGGGACCCGATTTTGTAATTAACTATAACATTCCACCTATTTCTTTTTTTTTTACATACATATTTCAACAACAATGTATTTAATACAAAATAACAATAAATTTATATAAAAATATTCTGGAAAAGGGACAACTCTGATTTTGTAACCAACAATAAAATCCCTCCAAATTACTTAAGAGAAATCTTTTTTAATATCTTGACAAATGGATATTTGCGAAATGCAAATTTGTTAAGTAAAAAATTAGCTAATTGATTTTTTACATTGTGAATTTTTTCATAAATGGACTTAGGCGAATTAGATGTTTGTCATCGGAGTTTCGCCACGTGTTACTCCCCCCAAGTATAATATGTAAGATTCTGAATTAAGATTACAACATTATCTGATTACAAAAGCATCGTTTCAAATAGTTTGTTAAGCTACAGTTAGAATGCTATTTAAAAGTGCTTAACATTAAACTTTAAATTTTGGAATTTTTTTTGAAAATTTATTTTCTGAAATATTTTTTCTGAATTTTTTTTTTTGGAATTCCGTACTCAACTAGAAATTTTTTAAACTTTTATTTATGAACAATAGTAGTAAAATATGACTTAAATTTGACAGTTCCAAATAAAATAAAATTTTAACATACAAAAAAAAATTAATACCTATTCAATTTTTAACAATAAATATTTTTAGTTACAAATACACTATATGTTGCCATAACTATGTAAAATTAAAAGAAATAATTTAAAATAATTTGAATCAATATATATAGCCAGTTGCCTGTAGAATTATATAAAGAAATGTTTTAATGTACGCAACTATGAAAACACTATACTTCATCGTTTGAAAACTTTATTCAGAGGGGTAGGTATATAAATAAAATGAAGGGCCTCGGTGGCCCAATGGGTAAGAGCGTATAAAATACGCTGTAAACACCGAGGGAGTGTGGGAATCCCACACACATCATAAGAGTTATTCCCCCTTACGGCATTTACAGCCACGCCTTTACAAAAAGGCTGTGTAATTTCCTGTTCACATTTATGTGGCAGAAAAATGCATTAAAAAAAAAAAATGCAAATTTAAAAATCAACTTATCAAATGTCAAAATATTACCTTCTAAGAATATTTTACTTAAACAAATCTACATTATTTTAAATTTATTCTTTTACCTTGATTGTTTTATTTCTTATTTATTTAAAAAAAAAAAAAAAAACTGTTAATATTTACTAATTTTAATAATTTTAGAAATAAAAACTAATTAAAATATAAATTTTCCATCTTTTAAATTAAAATTTAATAATTAGAAAAATGTAAAGAAAATGTAAAAAAAAAAACGAACAAACAAATTTATCATGATAAAAACTCAATATGATGATAAAAAAAAAAACAATAATTAAAAAAAATATAAACAAAGAAACAAAATGCATTATGTAAGTTTATTAAATTTAATTTAGAAATATAAAATCGATATACAATTATTTAAATACTAAATAAAAAAAAAAAAATTTTTTTTCGTATAAAAATTTAAAACAAATGAAACAAAAAAACAAAAAATACTCCTAACATATTAATTCATCATTATGATTAAAATCGACATTGTGAATTTGATGAAAGCCAATTATTTTTCATAGACAATTTCAAATTAATAAAATTTAAATTTCAAAAATTTTAAAATTAATATAATTTAAATTACGAAAAAAAAAATATTACTTTTATAAAATTAATTATCTATAAAAAAAAAAGAAAATAACGATTGATTTTCGTCATTATAATCATTATCGATTTTCTTCATAATTATGAAAATTTTATATAAGGTATTAAAAAAATTTTAATTAAATCTTATATTATTATATTATATAAAGAAATTAATTTTAAGTAAAAAATTATACATATATAAATATTATACAATATACATAATACGATATTGTGCCATCAATAATTAATAAATTATTATAATAATTATTATATTATATATATATTATAAATTAAAATTTAATTATTATTAAAAGTACGAAAATAAAAATATAAAATATATAATAAAAAATAATAATATGTTTTTATTTTTAAAATGATATTTATATAAATAAATGCAACTGAATAATTAGAATTAAGTCAATTGCCATTCCCCCAACTTACAATAAATAAATTAATAATTTTAGAAAAAGGATTAATCGAACTTTTGCAACACAAGAATTTTTCCTTCAAAGATATTCTTTTTATTGGATTTGTTATTTATTTTCGGTTCCTATTAAAACTTCGTGATTTTAATTTGTTTTTATAGATTATCTGTTTTCACTCAGTCTAATATGGATTATATTCGATCATTGGATTTATTATTCGTTCAATAAGCTAAAACGTAAATGAATTTCGAAACACTAAAATGAATAATTCACTTAGTTAAGGTTGATTTGCATTACAGCAATTTATCGACGAAACTGTTAGAGCATAGATAGCAGATACAAAAATGACATCTGCGTAAAAAGAGAAAACTCTATAAAAAAAATCGTCCAGAGATATTTTTATATTCCGAAATATCGGCCATAAAATTCAGAAAATCACAAGTAAATTGTTTGGAGTCAAATTTTTTGCTGAATTTTATAGTCGATTTTTCTGAATAAACTAATACAAATGTAAAAAATTTCAATGTCACATAAAAAAATTTTGAAGTGTCAAACTAAAAACAAAAAAAAAGGAATTATTGTAATATTGTTTACATTTTAATTTTTTACAATTTGCACGGCAAAGTATATAGAAGTTTTGTGAGCGTTTCATAAAGTTTAAATTTTTAAGAATTGGTAATATTGAATTATTAATAAAATAACTATTTACTATCTTAAATTCCAAATAAAATTTCAATATTGTGTATTGAAAAATATAAACATAGAAATAGGTTAGGTATGTAAAAATAGGTTACTTTAGCTGTCAAAATCTTGCCAGAAAAGTGCTGAATTCCGTAATATTTTTTCTCCCTCTTTCTTATTAATAGTGCACTATATTTTCCTCTTTCTTTAACGACGATAAATCACCGATAATTTTTCAATGAAAATCGGTCTTTATCGTACTGTAGTTACTTCAATACATTTTCTTGTCATTTTAGTAATTTTTCAAGCTTTTGTTTTTTTCTATTCTTCTTGTTAGACTTGTTGTACTAAACCTTTAAAATAAAATTTATATTATATTACAAAAATTCGAGCGAGTAATAATGTAACTTAGTATACGGATCACTCCTAGTATCTTATAAAAAAAAGAAACTGGAAAAAAAATTTGCAAGCCAAAATTTTTGTGGATTAAAACATTAACAACGAGGAAGAGTGTAGAGTAGACAGTGTCAACCCTAGAATACTCAGATGACCATAATATAGGTGTTTCCATAAAACTTGATCATGTTTTACAAAATTCAGTTTTACTTTTTTTAATGTTTTACTTAATTAAGTGTCGAGATATTATATTAATGTAAATTCCGGAATTGTACGGTAGGTAGTCGAACGCTCAATGTAAATTCTGGAATTCTATGGTAGGAAATCAATTTAAATAACGAAACTAACAATTTTACAAGGGAATTTTAGAATTCTAGATCCTTTATGTTTTGAGTTATTGTGCGGCGAACTTACATAGCTAAATAATTCGTACATGGCAAGAATACAATTCTTTTTCATATCTATTTTTCGATTTCTTTAAGATGTCACAAATGTAATGGTAAATTTATTATTAACCTTAAATTATGTTCATAGGGATGAAAATTAGTGATTTTGTATGTATGTTGAAAGTTGCCTTAGACCTCCATTAAACAAAATATTAAAATTCTGATTCTATAATATTTTAGAACTATTAAACGCACATCACTAATTTTTAAAAAATCTTGTAAAGAAATATTTTCAACATAAAATTCTAGATATTTCATTCAAAATCTCAAGATATATTTATATTTAGTTATTAATTTTGAAGATAACTTGGTTATCTTTTAGTATTACATATATTATTGAAATTACCTTTTGTTTTCGAAATTATTTCATTTTAGTATTTATTTCTTGGAAAAACCACCTTCCACCATTAAGTTTTTTTAGTAGAAGTACTATTATTTTATCTTGGCATAGATTCTATGCAGCTTGTTTAGATAAATATATATGATTGCAATTAACTTTGACAAAGTATTCAAATCTAAGCAAATTATCTACAAGAAAACTGTTTTATACTAAAGGATACAGTAAAAATATAATTTAGCTGTAAGAATTTTATCGATATAATTTTTTTTTAATTTTTTGCGATATTATGATTTCATAATGAAAGCATTTAATTTGAAGGGGATATAATAATTATTGAAGAATTTTTATTTTGTAATTTTGATAGATCTTCATGTTTAAGATCAACTAAATATCAAAAAAAATAATATTTTACAAAACTGGTATACATATACCACACTTGAAATAGAATTTAAAATTAATATATAATACATATAGAATTTTTATCATGGATAAGATTAAGAACTGTTTTGTATGAGTCCATCTGTTAGATAACTTTAATCTAAACTTTAGAAAAATCACTTTATTCAAGTGGTTGTAACTTGTAACTGTAATTTTATTAAATATTTTTTGTAATCTATATACAAATCTTCAAAAACAGAAAAATCTTAAACTTTTTAAAATAAAACAAATACAAAAAATATTCTTAGAAATAATGAGATATAAGTTTGGTTCGGAATAATTTTTTTTTTTGTTTTTGTATATATGCTCGGACATTCTGCTATATTTAATTATTAAAGAGTAAAATTAATAGAAAATCAAAGTCAAATATCAACCAATGATTTATTGATAGCTTTGATAAGCGCAAATAAAATGTTTATAGACAGTAAAAGAAAAATAAAAAACAAATAAAGCATTAATAATATACGTCTTAATTATTTTTAAATTTTTTTTTTTATGTTTCTTTTATTAGATTGTCTTTAATATAACAAAAATAAACTTGAAAATTAAAAATATTAAAATATTCAAACTATTTAATATTAAAAAAAAAAAATTTTACATTGCTTTGATAATTTTATAACTTATTACATTTGCATCACAAGTTCTTTCACATGTTTCTTTTGTTGGAAAACGATTATGATTACCATTACATCCACCATATGCAAATTCTTCACATTTATTTGTTTTTATATTAAAATAATATGCTGGCATATAATAAAATATACAATTTCCTTCATCTTTTGGTAATTTACAATAATCTAATAAAAAAAAAAAAATTTATAAGATAAAATCTAAAGATGTAAATTTTTTTTATTTTGTTCTATATATACTTTCACGCCATTTGTCTAACATGTCATTTGTTGGTGTAAAACCATTTATTTCATTTGAATTAATTTCATTAAAATAATTTATAAAACTTAAAATAAAAATTATATTTATTAAAAATTTCATATTTTTAAATATTTTTCAATAATATTGTAAATAAACTTTTAAAAAATATGGTAATAACAACAAACGATTTTATTAAATACACGCATCAATAATCACGTATTGATAATAAATTGTTTTATTTATATTTTTAATATTTTTACAAAATATTGATAACAATATTGTAAATGTGGTGGTTTGTGGTGGTTTATGGTACACAAAAAAAAAACAAAATAAGAAAAAAAAATTAATCTTCAAAGAATTTAAAATAAATGTCAAAAGAAACAATTTTTAATCGGAACGTTTTAGATAGTAACTGAATACTGAATACATTTCTTTGAATTTTTCATCATTGAACTAACATAAAAATTCTTCGGCGTCTCAGTGGCCTAGTGGATAAGATCGTATAAACTATACTGTAAAACACCGAGGGAGTGTGAATTCGAATCACACACGGGTCGTAAGATTTCCGCTTGCCAGATTTACAGCCACGCTTAAAAAGGCGCCTGTGTAATTTCCTTGTCACATTTATCTGTAAGATGAAGAACAATTCTTTTTATTTAAAAAAAAAAAAATTCTTCTTCATCTTCTTCTCATTACTCGTACATTAATCCTTTATTTGTTGAATGCTATATCAAGTTGTTCTGCAATATTAATAAACCACAACTTGATTTTTGTATTGTCCTCCTCTACTTACATTAAATGTTTGAGCTTCTTCATTAAAATTTTTCATTTTAAGTATTTTTTTAAGTGTTAAATTAAAGTTATATGATCGTGCATGTAATTTTTCAACATCTACTTCAATCTTAAATTTGAATTATAGTTGAAATATTGTAAATGTTCTATTCTTGATCTTTGTTTTATTTTACAAGAACAAGGGAACTAAAATCTATTAAATAAAAAACTATAGGTTTTAATTAAAACTATTACTTTGCTTCTCCTTATGATACGTATTACCAAAATTTGTCATTGATTTAGGATTCAAGCTATGGAACTTTTAATTATCGACACAGAAAGCTAAATAGCTTGATCATGGTTTATTGTACTAAAATAGAACCGAAGTTCTCTAGTCCGAGCTTTAATTTCGGGACACAATATTGACATTTTAACGAAATGTATCACAAATTTAACATGATATGGGTATAAGTTATTTAGTCCTTATAAGTAATAAATATTCATTTTAATTAAATCTACAGGTTTCGAATTTAATAAGCATGTATAGATATAAGTATTAATTAAAATATACGGTATAGAGATTTAATTGCGTTATATTTGTAGTATGAGACCAGCCGAAACTATTCACTTTCTTCAACTCGACAACTTTTATTAAACTTATTATATATATCTAGTTTTTACTGAAGGGTTTCATTAAACAAAAAGTTTTACTTCACATTTATTAGTATTAGATTAGACTATAATAATTTTATAAAATATTCAAGTTAGAGAAGTGAATGTAAACACCGTACATTTAGTTTAAATGTCTTATTTTAATTCATCCTAAACTTATGCAATATTCTTGATTAAAATTAATATTTATGTTTGTATTCAGATTATTTAAATAAAATAAAAGATGTTAACTTTCTTTTATTAATTTAAATACACTTAAATATCAAATAATAAAAATTAATAATAATATGATAAAGACAATAGTTTTTTAATACTTAATACTATATTACAAGTATTATTATTAATACTCTTTTATTTGTGTTTTTCATTGATTTTCACTTTCGTCAAAGACAATTAAATTCTGACAATATCTATTATCAATCTATTTTTTTTTTTAATCATACTTTGGGAATGACTAAGTCATAAATAAATTGTGAATGAAATTGAAAACTATAAATATGATTTAATTAAAATTGTAATGAATAAAAATATTATTTTCTAATAACTTAATGAAATTTAGTATAAAATTTGTTAACAAACAATAACAAAACTAACTGAAAGTGATTCATAACTAACTGATTCTTAACATTTAATAAAATAAAAAAAAAAACATCTAACAACAATTGATTAAAATTAGATACAGAAATTAGAATTACATATTCACTTACATTACACTAGGCTAGGTCATACATTACTCGAAGACTTATTTATTATAAAATAATAACAAAATCCCAAACTACAAAATCTCAAAATTCAAAAATCCTAAAATTTCAAATATTTTTTCGGAGTCCACATAGTTGTACTGGTTTAAAATTGGTAAAAAAAAATATTTTGAAAAAGAAATCTAAAAAAAAAAAATTGGAAAAAAAACTTACTCGTAGATCCCTCCTAATTCAAAATTTGATATATACATATGAAATATATATGTGCATACTCTGGAAAAAGCACATTACTCTTATTTTATAACCAACTCAGTACAAAGTGCCTTGTAATTATTATTTTTTATACACACATAATTTAATAACAAAAGATCTAAAATAGTTCAAACCCCCGTTAAACAAATTATTGCAATCCTGATTTTAGAACCAACTCATAAATTTCTTTTAATTATTTTATTTACAATTTATTTATAATCTATTTATTGGCTTTAAAATACTTTTTGAAGTTTTGTAAATAAGTTTTTGATTTGAGAATTTTGAAATTTAGAATTTTTGCGATTTTGTGATTTGGGATTTTTTGTTATTGGGATTTTGTGGTGGTTCCACTTATTTTATATTAAACAATAATAATTTTTAAGTTTTACCAACCAATTATTGCCATTTAAATAATTAATATCATAACAATACTTATATATATTTAATTAGAATAAATTAAAATTAATGTGAAACAACATTTTCTATATTGAAATAATTAAGTACAATAGACAAAATGTTTATTTCGTATTAATGACTAATTTTGAAACTTCGGAAATTAAATTTCAATAATAACCCTTTTAAACAAAGTGTTTAAATGTATTTTTTCCACTCTATTGATTTTAAGCACGAGATATACTAAAGATTACTTCAAAATTTTTATTAACAATGTTAATCATCTCTTATATACATATAGTTTATATGGTATTAGTTTTAATTAAAGCAAGGTCATAAAAGATTACTAATAAATAAAACGTCTACAAAGGTGCGAATTCTCGTATCGTTCAAAAAAAAAAACAACGAACAAAAAAATAATAGAGGGCGATGTTAAGAAGAAAGAAAAAAAAAAATTGAGAAAAATTGTTTTCAATAGCCCGTGTTCACACTATAGTGCAATTGCAATTGGAAGATGTAATTGCAAAAGCTCTGCCCGTTCACACTATGTTGTCAGTTGCAATTACAACTTTATATGTGTGTGTTAATATTATCACTTCAATATGAATGATTTTGTTTATATCATACAAATTTTTTTGACCTGATAAAATTTTTTATTGCTGTTTTACATGTATTGGTGACTTGCAATGTCACCAATACAACCGCTAAATTTTGGTTGAAAAAGTTGCAACTACTTTTTCGTCGTTTTTTTTTCGCATAAATTCGTTTTAAAGCTTTTTTTAGGAGAAACGAGGAAGTGGGAAAGAGAATGAAGAAGTTACAACTGCAGAATGCACCTAAGTGTAAACAGAGGGATTAATTTCATACATGAGCTGTAAAAAGCTGTTGCTTCCCTTTCCCGAGAAGTTGCAAAAAGAATATGTTTTCCATTGCCAAAATTTTATTAAAGGGTGGGTTTTTACTTTTATTACGCGATTTTTTTAATTATAGTAATTATATGAGTATTTGCTTTGTATAGTTTCCAATTTAAAAAAAATTTATTGCTATTTACTATAGATATAATATAATATAAGTTGTACACTGAGAATTGAATCATATATTATAATATTGAACTGTTTCCACTATCAATTAAACGTCAAACTAACTTCTTGTATTACAATAGAGATAACAGTCTATACCACATTTTTGCTTATTTTATAAAAATTTTAATTTAATTATCTCCTATTCTTCTGAATTATTTAACCCAGTTCGTGCGGTGTTTGATCCCTAGATTGGTGCACATCTCACTCGGAGTAAAACTCCACACTTTTTCAGTATATACCCTGGATAATCTTTTGTTTCTTGATAGAATTTGCATGTACCATCATTCTATATTCAAATTTTCTTTAAAAGCCCCTTTAAACGCTATATTTCGACAAGAATTTTGTATAAGAATTCAAACTTTACTTTTACTGCATCCTATGATTTTTTCAAACCTTTCTCAGTTATAGTTTGCCAAAAACTCCTTAAATAGTCTTAGCTCGAATTTGTTACTCCATAGTTTGCTACTAAAGTTTTTCTCTTTTATGCAAGTTGATCCGTTTCCCAAATTCCCTCTATATCTAAGTGTCCAACTTTCTAAGTACGCTGTACAGGTTTATTTTATTATTTGTTGATAAGATCCCTAATATAAAAAAAATACTTGATTTCGTTCTCTATATAACCTTCTATACCAATGTTTTTTAAACCGTGCAGTAACCTCTCAACACTTCACATCATCTAATATATTTTGTTTTGTTTTACATAATTCCTAGTGTAACTATTAAAAAATTACCCAATTTTTCTTTTCTAGTTAACTTTCCAATTAGCTTTCTCATTGTTTTCTCATAAATTCTTTCAATTAAAAATTGTATAATAAAATTTTAAATGTTTAAAATTTAATTATATAATTAAAACCAATTCTAGTATTAAATAATATTTACAATTGATCTTATGGTTATTTAAAAATAACTCATACGTGAGATTTAAAATTAATTTTTAATTTTTTGTATGTTTTTGTTTATTTTTAAGACAGAAAATTTTAATTAATTCATAAAATTTCACACTTACTTTTGACCTTCCTCAAAGTAATCTCAAACAATCTTTTTAAATATTCGAATTCTAGAATACTAAACAGAATACTAATAGTTAATATTTTGTTTTTATCCAAAAATGTAAATACACTGAATAAGTGAATTCCATTCGACTTTCTTTCTAATTTTTCTTCTTCTTACAGTACCCTATTAACATACTCTAGAGAGCATACTCTCGACAAATTTAATCAGATGGTTTTATCTTGCCTGTCTGATTCTATGCCGTTGACCACATCTGGTTAGTTCATGCGCCTTCTAATGCATATATTCAAATGTTAATATATCTTGTTTGAAAATACCATGAAAATTCTTAAAACTTTTACTTCTTCTATCACTAGTACTAAGTATCTGAAACGGATAATCTAACGAATACTTTGGAATTTTTACCGGTATAAAATAATATTAAAATTTTAGGTTTTAACTCCTTTTTAAATTTAAATTAATATTTAAAAATTGTCTAATGCAGTTACTTTTCGCAGCATCAGTTTTACTTCTCGAATTTATTTTAAATTTTTATTTCAGAAGTTTTAGTTTTATAGTGTGACTTTTAGATAAAACAAATACAAAACATTTAAAAAAGTTATATTAGTATTCTTAAGATATTATGTTTACATTATCTACAAAGAGAGAACCGTGCATAGGTTTGGATTTTATAAATATCGCTAAGACTATTCTTATTCTAATTTTTTTAATGATTACAATTCCTTCCCTATATATATATGTGCATACATACTCTGTACAAACACGGGAATATAAGAATACCGAATTTTTATTTGTCTATCTCTTTCTATCCAGATGCTTTTATAGAAAAATTATTCATACAAAAGAAAATACAATATTCTTTGTCTGGACTTATATATATATCTATATATTATTCAAATATGAAATAACAACAATTGAATTTAACTTTTTCATATAAAAATTGATTGTTTTGGATAGTTTTTGGGAAAATTATTCAGTAAATATTTATTTTTGTTAATTTATTTCAATATGTGTAAATAAATTTAATTTTTATATTTAACTATTTACAATTTTCTATAAAGCTTTTAATAATAGTTAACTTTTGGTATAGTAATGAGAAACTTCTACTGATTATAGATAACAATGCCAAGATTTTAAAAATATGTTTATTTATGTACATTTTTCTAATATAAGTAAAAAACGGAAAATTAATCTTCAATTCATTTTTCAAAATCTGTAAAATTTTAATTTTCAATCACTTTCTTTAGGTTTCTTAAGAATATTCCGCCCATCTCTCATCATCTACTCCAAATCTTTTATAGATGTTTTCGTCTACAAGTAAAATTACAAGAAACTAGTAGAAAAAGATTCTGAAAAAGGAAACTACTTTTTCAGAACTGTATTTTAGAAGTGATGTAAAATAATGTATAGGAGGAGATTAATACAATAGAGAAATAAAGGGAACTCCAGATCACATTGAAAGCTGTTAAAAGAAATATTTTGATATTGGAAAAAAGAATAATCAGTTAAGTCGGGGAAATAGGTACATAATATATATATATATATATATAGGGGCCTCGCTGTAAACACCGAGAGAGTGTGAGTTTGAATCCCACACACGTCGTAAGACTTATTCCGCCTCACGACATTTACAGCCACGCCTGAAAAGGAAAGGCTGTGTAATTTTCTGTTCACATTTATGTGTCAGAGAAATGCACTAAAAAAAAAAAAAAAAAATTTATATATACATATATATATTAAAAACATAACTAAGATTTATCTAAGAACCAAGCTGGTTATCACTAAAAGAGAAACAGTAGAAGCAGCATAAGCAACATAACGACTTATTTTAAATATAAATTTTAAACTTTTGTTAAATATAAACTTAATATATAACAAAATTTAATTTATATACGCTTAGTTTAAGCAAATTTATTTTTACCTTATCTTTTATTTGTATATGAGCGTTAAATGACTGAATCGTCTAAGTTTTTTTCTCAGGAGTTGGTCAAAAGATTCCCATCAAATGTTTTCTAGAATACAATGCATGTCGCGATTTTGCCAACTAAACCTCACCAACCCCCTATTAAAACTAATAAAACTGAATAATCACTGAAAGTGACTAACTAAAAACTGTATGTCATGCACTTTCCTTAAGGAAAGGACGTACTTTGTAATCACAGTTTTTAGAATCGTCTTTTTTATTAAGAACTTTTAATAAAAAATTTTAAAATATTTACTCTTAATTATTTTTATTTTACTTTAAAAAAAATATATTCATTTCGGTTTATAGTCTCAAACTGCTCAAAACTACAATTAAATTTTTAACTATTATTACAAAGGAAACTATCCCACAACCCACATTTAATTAAACTGTGAAAAAATTAAAACACTTCAATTAGAATTGTACTTTTTTTCAAAAAAAAAAATTTTTTTTGTTATAAATTCAATGCATCATAGTTAGATCTAATCAGTTTTAAGATAGATTTTATAGAATTCAGAAGTTAGTCCAAAATAAAAAAAAAAAAAACAAAAAATAATATCAAAATGAAATTTATATTCGCTTGTATTTTTGCAATCTTTGCTTTATTAGCTCTTACTGGCGCATCCCGACCAAGTATGTCATAAAAAGCAATTATGTAATTTCAAAATAAAAAAAAAAAAAACATTATTTTATGTTTAATTTAATTAATTTTTTTGTTATGTATTTTTAGAACAATGTGATTTACCTGTACAAGGTGGCAATTGTCAAGAATTTGTTAAAGTATGGCATTTTGATCCAAAATCAAATTCATGTAAACAATTTGAATATGGTGGATGTGGCGGAAATGGAAATCGTTTTGATTCACAATCGTTATGTGAAAAAGAATGCAAAAAATAAATTTTGTTTTTTAATTTGAATTTGAATTTAAATTGTTTTGATTAAATAAGAAAAAAAAAAATTATTTTTTTGTGTAAAGTATTGGTTCTTTTATATTCGTTTGTTAAATTTTTTTATATTGTTATAAAAATTAATATATATACACTTATATTATAAAATACATTTTTTTTATTCAGTTATAATATACCTAAATTTTGATTTTGTTTATCTTTGAAAAAAAAAAGCTATTATAAATGTAATAAGAAAATTATTGTCAATATTAAAATTGTCTTGTCAACAGAAATACATAATAAAAAACTAACTTAAAATTTGTAATTAAAATATTTACATTTTATTTAATAGAATCCTGAACCTATATTGGAAATACTTATACATAAATTTCTTGTAACATAATTGAAGTACTCATTGTTTGTACAATTACATCTTACTCAATACTTTATAAAAACCAGATAAATTAATATAAATACGAAAAGTTTTAAGAACATCGAAAGCTGATTGATTGATTTGAAATTTTTCAAAATAAATTTTACAAATAAATGTTTTGGTCATCCTTTCTGACATATTTTAGTCAAAAGCTATTAATATACTTCACCGTACTTCATCACACCGTATCATGGTCTTAACTTAAACGAAAAAATGTCATTTGAGTGATAAGGAGCGTGATATATAAATATATTTATAGTGCGGCATTAAATTAAATGATACACATATATAAAACAATATTTACTTAATAATATAGCCTTGCAAAATTTTAGATGTTTAGCTTTACTAAGTTCTGAGATATAAGGATATAAACTTCACAGGTACCCCAAACCTAATTTTACGAAAGTCGTTGGCATAATTTCTTTTCCAGAGGACTTTTAACAAAATTTCAAATTCCTATATATAGCTTTAATATACACTAAGTTATTTTCAAATTAAAAAAGAAGTTGTATGACAGCCAATCGAATTCGCTAGTTAAAGTTGATCAGCAAAACTAACAATTTTATAAAAATAAAATGGAAAAAAAATCAGAATCCTCACTTTCATATTTTTTGATTTATAGAGTGGACGGACGGATGGCCAGACGTATCAACTTTATAATTTTACATACAAACGAGATAGTTACTTTAAGGTATCACAAACTTATCGCAAATGCTGATAAGTAGTTTATAATTAACTTTTATATATGTGTATACTATATCAACTTCTCCGATATATACTATAAATATAATATGTATATATGTAGTTAAAAACAATTTATATTTGATGTAATATAGAAAATCAAAGATTAACACTGAATTAAAAACAAAATAAAGTCTTTATTGAAAATATTTTAACACATGTTTACTAATTATCTAATAAATCAAATCATATGTGTTTAAAAGTAAATTATTAACATAACGTACGAGTATAAATCGAATCAGAGTTGGAGGATATATGAAGGTCTTGAAGGCCAATGAAATGTTTTAGGTTTTCTATTATAGTTTAAGTTTTAAACAACAAACAATTAGCTTATTTATTTTTATTTTAATATTATTTTTTGTTTATATTTATGTTTTAATTGATAGGAAATATTTAAATATAAATTAGGTTATCATTTTTATTTTCAAATAAATGTTAACTCTTTTGAACCTTATTATTTTTAAAATGTAATCAAAATTTTGAACACATTAAATATAATAATATGTGTTCGAATAATATTGACAGGGTTATATTAAAAGACTTAATGAACATACTCCTTGTCACATCACATACTTATCATGGCTATAAATTTCGAAATTAAATGGTAATTTCCTGTATATCGTATCTTTACTACATTTTTCGTATAGGTAAAGTAGGTGGGTTTAAGTAAGTAGGTTTAAGTAGGAAAAATAGTATTGGATATTGTTCTTTTACAAAAATATTTTTAGAAAATTTCAGTTCACCAGTATGTTGCAATACTTTTCCTTAAAATTTTAAGGTATGGGTCGTAGAGATAACTATATAGTACTGGATTTTTAATCTTGAGTTAGTGTAAAGTAAAGGGAATTTTTTGGAAGTTACCTTCATATGAAGAAATGATAATGCTGTCATGTGTAAAACCATTGATTGGATTGGAGATTATATTTAATAAATTGTTAATATTTTTAAAAAATGAAAATAGATTTGGGGAAAGGACTGATTTTTGAAGAACACCAGCATTAATTTTCAATTGGTCCGATGAG
The DNA here is from genome assembly GCA_947095535.1 of Poecilobothrus nobilitatus. NCBI lineage: Eukaryota > Metazoa > Arthropoda > Insecta > Diptera > Dolichopodidae > Poecilobothrus > Poecilobothrus nobilitatus. The sequence continues at coordinate 233,431,902 of OX352774.1, read as the reverse complement.
TAACGATAAACCAGGACGGAAATTGATCTATTCGAAAGCAAATTAATAATCCTTTAGATAACGTCAGGCTCCCTCGATTGGTGGAAGCTAATATTGAGCTTTTTTCAAATGAAAATCTTCACTACTTTGACGAAAGGACGAAGAAATTACTTTTATCACCTTTTTCAGGAATAAACTGAGGTAGTGATAAGTTAATGGTATTGTTTCGCCAACAAGTTTAATTTTTCTTCGAGGTTGGATATAATTTTATCATTGATATTAACAAATGGTGAAAACAACGAATTATCAGTATTCTCATTAAGGCCTTGTTAAAAAGTCAAAAGAATCTGCTATTTTTGGGAAGGCGACGAGTTCTGACCATGATATAGTCTATCCAATCCAGAACATGAAATTGTAATTTTTTAAAATTGGAAAGCTTTCTTCGTTCGAATTAATTCGAACTCAAAGCTGACTTTATAGGATAACATTGAATTTTAATATCAACAATTTCAACAGCTTCTTAAATTTATCCAACATTCATAGCATGTTAAATTAGAGCAGATATAAATGTTACAATATATACTAGCATCATTGACTATACTATAAAAGAATTTTTTCCATCATCATATTATATTTCGACATTTGTTATATTTATGCTGAATTTGGCTTTTTTTCTTAATTGGCGGTTTATCAAATCAGCCTGTTTTTGACAATCCTAGACAATTTTTATTTAAAATTCTTAAATTTAAGGAATATTTCGATTAGTTTTTGAAAATTTAAATAATTCAACTTTTCAGTAATGTCATAAGGAAAAGCAAAGTTCACAACTACTTTTTATCTGTTAGTTGGAAAATAAATCTTTGTTGTAATAAAAAAAAAACAAGTCTGGTAAAAAATCCAAAGCTACTGCAGCTTAATTTTTTTAACAAAATTGTAAATTGATGTTCTTGGTAGATTCTAATGAATATAAAATTAAAAATATAAAACAAATTTTCAAGGTTATAAAATCTGTTCTAAAATTAATATATGGACCTTTAAATTGTACCGCAATCGAGACTCGACGAAATTTTACAAAGCAAAATACAAAAACAAAATGATTAAATTTTAAAATTATTCCACTTCATAATTGAAATATTTTTATGAAATCATCAGATTTCATTTCTTATCTGATTTAATGTATTTTTTTACGAGGAAAGATCATATACTTAGATTTAAATTTTTATTATCTTAACACTATATCTACCTACATCTAAATAAATAAATTCTAAAACCCACACACCCTGTAAAATTAATATTCTCTTACGACTGATTTTATTTTAATCAAAATATAAATTTCAGTATAATAAAAACTATCTTCAGTAGCATTTATAAATTTAAGACGGTAAAAAAAAAACTCATCCCTTAAAAAAAACCATACTAATTAAAAGCATAATGAAACTTTTTATTATCATTCTTATAACCTTGGCTATTATAACATTTACACATGGAGCTCCAACTTTATCAGGTTAATTAATCTTCTTTTTTTATTTTGTTTTTTTTTTTTTAATTAAACTTCTCATTTATTATTTATTTTGTTTTTATAAACAGCCAAATGTATAGAGCCCGCTGAAGCTGGAACATGTTCTTTAAAACTTCCACGTTTTTATTATGATACAAAAACTGGAGAATGTAAAGAATTCAGATATGGAGGATGCCGAGGAAATAATAACAGATTTGGAACAAAAGAATTTTGCGAAAAAGAATGTATAAAATCTAGCACTTCGGTTACAACACCTACACCTACACAAAATAATAAAAAAAATACACCAACCACCACACCAACTTTAACCAATAAACAAAATACACCAGTTATTGTACCAAATCCAGGAAATAACAAGAATACAAAAGTAACTGGGCCAACTCAAGATAATAAAAAGAATGTTCCTGTTGCAACGCCAATTCCAACTGTAAATAAAAATAATTCACCTGCTATCACTCCGATTCCAACAGAAAGCAAAAATAATTCTCCTGTAATTACACCAACTCCAGAAAGTAATAAAAATACAATTGTAAATTCACCGACACCAAAAAAGAAAGTTACATTTGCCTAAAGTTATACAATAATTTTTCATAAAATATAAATCTAAATGTTGTGCTTTGATAAATTTAAAAAGCGTTTATAATAAAATTTAGTACATAATATACGCCTAAATTTATGGATTTGTATTTTATGTTACTTATCAATATTTTATTGATATTCTTTTATAATAATCAAGCGACGATACAAAGTGTTTTTAAAGGCTCACATTTCTAAAACGTTAAAAGAGATTAAAAAGGTGCAATTCTATTTTCATAAAAATTGCAGTTCACCACCTTATATTTATTACGTAAAAATTGTGAAAATTCCAAACGTGCTTATTAACAGATCTAAAGAAACCTTGTTCAGTTAAGAAAAACTTTCGATTCATATTCAAATGCATTAATTAAGCTTTAGTTTTCCATTTACCTTACCCTAACAGTGAGCAGGTGTAAAAAAATATGTTTAGCGTTTTCAGGTTATTTTAGAAAAATTAGAGAAGAACTTTAATTATAAACTTCTGAACAAAATGTGTCTTTTAAACTTTCTGTAGTTATTCAAAGTTAATTTTTTTCTTTGATTCAAATAACACGATAAAACGAATCCCATATTACAAAAATTTTCACCAAAATTTACTTTCAATTCGGCTCATAAATTAGCTTTGGTGGACGAATAATATTTATTAGAACTTGATGAACATTTTGAAATGACAACAAATAGTTATATATATATTTAGTTATATATGAAATATTATGCAAGTATCTATTACGCAAATCTATGATATCATAGTTATAGTCTTCAGCTATCATAATGACTATTAAGCTTAGAGGTATTGCTCCCAACTTCCAAATTAAAATTTAATTTGAAATCTTTCAAATATTTTAGCCCATTTTTAAAAAAAATTTTTTAAATTTTACTTGTTACTTACTTATTCATTTTATGGGGCCTCTGTGACCTAGTGGTTAAGAACGTATAAAATACGCTGTAAACACCGAGGGAGTGTGAGTTCGAATGCCACACACGTCGTAAGAGTAATTGTCCCTTACGACATGTACAGCTACGCCTGAAAATGAAAAGCTGTGTAATTTCCTTGTTACATTTATGTGACAGGGAAAATGCACAAAAAAAAAACACAAAAAAAAATATATTCATTTTATCCGCCCGTCCATCTGTTCTTCTGTCCTTCCGTATGTTTACAAAAGTTCTATATCATTTAAGATAAGATTGCTCTATCTCATTTTAAAAATTAGTATTGTGGAACAACTTTTTTGTGTAACCCCATCCATTACACAGATACAACCCCCCAAAATTAAAAAAACGCTACTTTCAATTTAGTATTTAAATTTACCGTTATATGAAAACAAAATTTTCCAAAATGTTTTATATTACCGAAATTCTTTTCATCAGCATCTACAAGTTATGCGAAGAGGAACAACTTTCAGACTTAACATTAGTTATCCAAGAAAAATTGTTATACTTCTCCATTTTTAAAAGCTACTTTTATTCGACATTAATTTAAAATTCTCTATTTTTTAGAAACCGTTACCGTGGACACCTGTGAAAATTTGTCTGACATAAAAATTAAAACTCCAATATTATATTTGCACATGATGAGGTAAGGTCTTTTTTTTAATTATACATATATAGGGTTTTTTAAAAATTGAAGAAAGTGTATCTTATTCTTACATAAAAAATTCGAAGAAAAAATTAGAAAATTTTGATGCAAAAGTAGTCACAATTGTAAAACTCTTTCTATTATTTTTCTGTAAAATGTACTGTAAAATATTGTCCTATTTAATAATCTGTTCGAAATACTAAATAAGTACTCTAAAAATTAAAATAATTACAATATAAGGAGCTTAAAAACGGGAAGAAAGATAACTTTATTTTAATTTTCGAATAATATAAATTTAATTGGCGAGTATGAAGATTGACATTGTTAAATATTATATAAAATTTAAATTTTTTCAATCCTATTTTAATATATCTTTGAATTTTCTGCAATAAAATCTTAAAAAATTTCAATTTTCTATTAAAAAAAAATAACAATTACCAAAATTTTTTTTTTTTTTTAATTCAATAAATTATATTTTTACTTAATTATTTTCTTATTAATGCATTTAAATAGAAAAAATATATTTCTTTCTAAATAATTAAATTAATAAAAATAAAATATTAAAAGAATTCAATAAATATAATAAAAAAAAAAAAAATTATTATTTTAAGCAATCTTTGTCACATTCTTCTTTTGATGCAAATTTATTTCGATTACCACCACATCCATGATAATGAAATTGTTCACATTCTCCTGATCTTAAATTAAATGTCCATAATGGTACATTAGCTCGACATGGTCCTTCATTGTATGCATGTGCCTCGTCACATTTTGCTACAATTATTTAAAAAAAAAAAAATTTTAATTTAGAAATCAAAAAAATAAAAAAAACAATTTTAAATAAACGAGCTTTTTTTTTAAAAAAAAAAAAAACATTTTATGCATTTTATGCAAACATATATATGCATATACTACATTTTGTCACAAGAGCCATTTATCTCTATAGATTTATGTTATTTCAAATTTTCACTGAAAGTACTAACGACTTATTCTATAGGGCATAGGCTACAAGAATAATCCTGAGATGTATAATTATAAATTTTCATATCAATATTATAAATACTTCTTAGTTATATAAATTAAGGTAAAAAAATTAATATATAAATCCAAACTTGATCCAAAAAAATTTCAAGTTTGCAACTCAATGGAAACAACATCTAAAATTGATGAATAGATTACAAACAAAAATATCCTATGGTAAAATTTAAAAAGACTGCAGCTCTTAAATCACAAATAAAATATTAAAAATATGATATTTTCACAACATCATATTATTATCGATTGAGAAGCAGAACTACCAATTGAATATATATATATAACAATTAATGCAACAAAATATCACTATACATATAATACATATATACATATATCACTATACATATAATACAAATGGCATATTGAATAAATGAAATTGTAAAAATCAATAATAAAGAAAAGATCTGTCTAGTCTAGTCTATACATATAATACAAATGGCATATTGAATAAATGAAATTGTAAAAATCAATAATAAAGAAAAGATCTGTCTATAGATACAATTAAAAATATTTTTTTGAATAAAAAATCTATCATCAACATAAAAAAGCTCAAAAATTTTTTCTTTAAAAACGCTTAAACGGGTATTTTTGAAGAAAAAAAAATGAAGATCTATTATTTAAAAGAAAACAAAATGGAAAACAAGTTTTCTAAAGAAGAATATGTTAAAAAATATTCAAACTCAACATTAATGAAAACTAGTATAAATATATAAACAAAAACAAAATAAGTTTCTATTATTATTTTTAAACTTATGTGTTAAATACGCGAAAAACTTTTAAAGACTCTAACTATGTGTTATAGATACGAATGGAATAAATCTTATAAATAAATAGAATGAATCTTATAAATCGACAACAAAAATCATTATTCGATAAATTTTCCAAAATATCAACAAAAAAAAAAAACTAAAATCAATGATAAAATTATTAGTTAATTACTAATTACAGTTAATTTAATCAACCTTCAACAATAATATATAATTAAACCTATAATTACATTTAAACGGAACAAATATAGCTATGGACATAATTGTTTTTTCACCATCTAATGATTCAAATCCATATTTCTTTTAAAATTCTTATTCACCTATATAAATAACATACCCCTGCTTGTAATTATATAGCCTTACACCATTTCCGAAATTAATACTTTAAATAAATTCTATAAAGATTTCATTTAAAAATCAAAATATTTTTTTTCAAAAAGCTTTTAATGAAGCTTATTATCAGAAAATTTTATTCATTATTTCATCCATGTATTTACATAAGCTTTTTGTATTACACGGTATTTTATTGTTTTACTATATTAACTTATAATGAACTCATTTTTACTTTTTCGTACACTTAATATAAAGAAAGTATTGTAGTAGGAAAAAAAAATGAGATCTTAAGATTTTCTTTAAACTTTTCTTTAATATTTAATATTTACAAAATGCAACTTATAGAAATATATCTATGCAATATGCATATATGTGTATATCTATAAATGTATACAAATACAATTACACTTAAATATCTTTTAAGTTTTAGTAAAGATTAGAAAATCAAAGAAGAACTCCGAATATAAAATAAAACTTATTTGATTTAAATAAATTAAATTCTACAATTATAATTTGTTTTAGTTTTAGATCAATCCCCAAATATTCCCAAATTTTAAAACATAATAAAATGTCCAAATAATTTAGATTTGTAGAATAGTTTAAAACACGAACATAAAGTTTTCCAAATAAACATTTTAAACAGAGCTATTCGTCTCATCAACAACCCCAGTGTAACTTCAATGCTCACTCCACTCAGCCATCGTCGCACAGTTGGGTCACTGACCTTGTTTTATAAATATTTCGTAGGGATTAACACCAGTTCCAACGAAATAAAACAGTTAATGTATCCACTCAAAATTTTCCAACGAGAAACAAAAAGGGCAACAGAAGCTCATCCCTACCATGTAGAGTTATCAAGATGAAGAAACACAACTTTTGCAAATTCGTTTGTCTTACGCACGTCCCGTTTGTGGAACCATATACCATCGCATGTGTTCCCTAAAGTTGGTAATTCATATGTGTACGATTTACTTAAGTTTAAGAAGAACATTAACATCTTTCTTTAAAATCCAAATTTCCTAATTCCAATTTCCCCCATTATCCTTCCCACATCCCTATCCGCAAAACCAAACTGTACTTTTGTATTAAAGGTTCCATTCTAAAGTTTAGTTTTTTTGATTTGGTAGGTGATTTTGGTAGGTTAGAGTCCAACACTACCCTGAGGAAGCACGATTTCATTTACAATAAAATCAGTATAAGTTTAATGGATTTTTCTCAAATGATTTAGCTAACAAAAATAAAATTGCAATATAAGAACAGGTAACATTATTTTTGTCAACCCGATGTTCCTATTCCTTACATCTTTTATATGTGAAAATTGGTCGAATCCATATAATACTGAGCAAATATAAATTTTTTTAAACAAATCTACACCTGAAGTCGTATTGACATTTTAGTTTAAGCTAAGTTTTATACATTCAGCGAAGTAGATAGATCATTCGAATAGTACATTTAGGTAGTATTTTTAATACGTGAAAGTCAACGGAGAAACACCATTAATATTGTATGGTTATTATAGAAAAAAATAAATATAAATTAAAAATTAATTGAAGATTTTTTGAAAATTATTAGACAATTTAATTTTAATTATCATATTAATAATATACTTATAACAAGGTAATATTAAATTTTATTATTAAAAATTAATTTTTAAATATTTCAAATAATTTATATGAGTAACTAATTTACAAAAAAATTCGGTTCACAAGATTATAATTATTGAAAGTAAAAACAAATTAGTAAATAACTTAATATAAACACTTAAAAAAACGTCTCGAGCTGTAAATGCTAACGATTTAATATAATAAAAACATTCACAAGGATAACAAAAACAAATAGAAGAAATAATCTAAATGATGAAGACATAGATGAAGAAAGGAAATAATTAAAAAAATGAAGAATTACAAAAAAAAATATAGAATTTAAAAGAAATTCAGAATTAAATTTAAAATATTATTATGTGGAAAAAAAAATTAAAGTTAAATCATTTTAATCAGATGTACCTGTTAGAATTTCCATTTAATGTTACTTTCACAATTTAAATCAAAATTTCTTTTTCTCTTTTATTTTATTTTTCTTTTCTTTTCTTTCTCTGTACTTTAGTTGCTGTACTTTGCAGTTAAAATACTTATTCCATTAATTTGCTTATAAAGGAGAAGGAAAGATGGATTTATTGGGTACAAAGAGAGCTTAGATTTTTTTTTCTAGATTTACAAAATCTACTTTTTTTCTACTTTACCTTAGAAAGATGTATTGCTTTACACCGCAAGAAGGAAAAAATATCATGGTAAAGGAAAAACAACAAAAATAGATTTTCTTAGGTTTACGTTACATAAAAATCCAAAATCGTTTTATTTTTCAAAAAAAAAAAAAAAATTATTACAAACAAACAATTTTATTTGAGAAAATTAAAACACAATTTAATTTTAGAAAATGAATTTTATTTATTAGAGTATAACATCACTTTTTTAAAGATAATTAAGTTATAGGGAAGGGATATTTGAAGTGATATTTTTTTCGTAATTAAAAATTAAGATGTTCACTCACTACGCACTCATTTTAGATATATAACATATATGTATATTAAAAAAATTATTTTACAAATAAATTTTTATTTTAAAATCCCATTACATTTTTTTAAACTAAAAGAAAATTATTTAAATTTTTTAATCAAAATAACAGTATACCTAACACAAATTCTGTACTTAAGTAGTTCTGAAACTGCTAATTAAATCTAATCTAAATTTTTTCACCATTTTTATTTTTTTATATACTATAAAATTAATTATTATATATTAATATTCTAAAAAATTTTTATTTAATAAATATTTTTTAATTTTTATATAAAAAAAAAAAAAACAAAAAATTATAAAATTATGATATAATCCATGATTTCATTTATTATCTTTTATTTATTTTAATACCTGATTTAGCATCAACATCCATTATACTAATTAAAAATAATATAAATAAAGAAAATATAATTTTCATTTTAATTAAATATTTTTGTTTTTTTTTTTTTTTTTTCAAAATTAAACCAATGTATTTATGTATATATAGAATAAAATATAGAATTCCAATATTTCAAAAATAAGAATTTTTCTTAAGAACTGCGCACAAAATTTAAAAATTATAAACTGTTTATTAAAGATATGAAGCATAAGATTTTATATAAAATCTTGCGTATATCAAAATAAAAATTAACAAAAAAAAAAAAAAATTAAATAAATAAAAACAAAAAACAAGATTTGTATCTTAAGAACCAGTTTCTGAAGTTAACCGATTAAAATTGTTTTAAAAATTAATCAGATATATATTTTTTTATCTTTTAGTTTTTCTTTCTAAGTTTAATTTTTATCTTCTTCTTTTTCTATTTATTATTTTAGATTTAGAATGAAAATATTCTAAATATTCTAAAAATAATATATTATAAATAAAATATATAAAAATACATAAATATATTATTATTATTTATATTTCAGTAATAATTAAATTTAACTCAAGATTTTATTTAACTAAATTTTTATAATACGAGATCTCTAAATGATTGTTAATATAGTTTCAGGTTTAAAAGGTCAAAGGGTGATCTGGTGATTTTCTTTTTTACTTTTACTTCGAATATTAACAATCTCAGTTATGATAACGTTAATATTTTATTCAGATTTATGGTAACGATCATGGCAGAAGATGCCCTGAAATATCTACCTAAGTTCTTATATATATCTTATATACATCTATCTACCTAAGTAGCTAATACATATTTCGTTTTTTTTTTTGTTTGAAAATTTAATTGATTATTACTGATTCAAAATTTACAAAGGATTTTACTCGTGGTTTGGTTTTAATGACTAAATATCTCTAATATCAAAACATTTTTTTGAAGTTAATTAAAAATTTTTAACTGCCAAAAAAATAATCAATTTAGAACCCTAATCAAAAATTATAACTGTACTAAATTTACGATATAAATAATATATTCCGAAAAAATTTGAAGCATTTCTACTATGAAAAGAAGCTCAATTTTGTACACTTCTTTTTTTTTTTTTTTAAATTTTAACAAGTGGATCACCCATTTATACTGTAAATAATGAATGAAATGACAATGATAATCAAAACAAAGTGGATTCACCACTTTCATTTTCATTTTTCTTTCTTTTTTTTTCTTATTTCAATTAATTCTAATCTTACGCCGGTAATTTTTTATATAAAAAAACAAAAATAAAAATAACTTGTATCTTCAGATAAATATTTCAGATTAACATTTAAAAATAAGAATAAATATAGGTATAGAAAGTTCCAGAAATATTGTTAAAAAAAAATTAAAAGTTTAATATTGGGATAATAAATATACGAAAATTATGAATGACAATTTTAGAGTCAGAATAGATTTTATAAAAATATTTATTTTAGTACATAATATTACTGATAACATACACATATATATCTATACACGTAGAAGAAATATAATATCTATAGTTTAAAAAAATAATATAGCGAGCATTTATAATAAAATGCGTAATGAATGGTTAGTTATCTTTATAAATTAAACGTAGTCATCATAAAAGTTCCAATATGTATACATATTTAATAAAATTTGATGGTAATACATATATAAATACTTAAATATGGGAGACATTACCGAAGAAGGCGGATGGACTTACTTAATGGCGTCATTTACTTTAACATTACTTGATGATGTCATTATTTTGAAATATAACACAGAGAGGTGATAGACGATGTCGAAACGAACAAAATATTCTATGTGTGTAAGGGATGTTATTATATAGAAATTTATAACGGTTATAGCGATAACGGTTAACGGTTATATACCGCCTTATAATTATTTTCAAACAGAAGAAAAATGAAATACAATTACATATTTTTAAGATTTTAAATTTTAATGTCAAGTTCCGGGGATAACATTCATTTAATGATTTTCAACTTTGGCACTTTCAAATTTAAGTAAACTAATATTGTTATTTATTAGTATTTATATCCTGCAAATTTTTGGTGACTCTAATTAATAATTATAAGAATACTTAACCCAAATTTATTGTAAGCTGTATACTTAAAAGTTAACAACCTTTTAAAATATAACAATGAAAAAAAACTTTGATATTAATATTGTTTTGGAACAGATATCCGAAGAGAATCTTATAAAAATGTTAAAAAGTTTTAAATTCAAAAATCGATTTAAAAAAATTAATTTTTTTTTTTTAATTTATTCCACTGCGAGATAAATGTGACAAGGAAATTTCTCAATCTTTTATTTTCTTTTCTTGCTCAAATAAAATGTAACTTTAATTTTTGATTCATCAAGGAGAAGTAAAATTTCTTCTGACGTAGCTTATGCTTATTCTTTTTAATAAGCATAATGAAAGCGTTAGTAAATAAGCTTGTCTCTCGCAGAATTCTCGAAATTAGCTCAAATTTCGCGTAATCTAAAGAGCAGAGAAAAATATTAAAAGACTCGACCCATTCTAAATTGTTCAGATTCCTCGTAAAACTTTTCTGCTTTTGAATAAATATAGCAATAATATCTACACAAATCATCTGATGAGCAAATAGCAACTAATTCTCGTAATTGAAGCATTGCTCCAACTAATTAAAGATAATCTTGCAAGACTGATAGATCAGCCCAAGATAAGTTGCGTACATTGATTTCTTGGACTGATTCAATAGCAGTAATATCTATATCATGATAAGGTGATAAAACTTTACTTGCATATTTAAGAGTTGACCTAACATATAAATAATAAAACGAAATTATGTGCTATAAGATTTATTAACATCTAAGAAATAAAGTTAATAGTAAAAAAAATGATTAGCACACAAAGAAGAAATTAAAATTATCAAAACTATATATGTATATAAAAACTGTAAAAAAAATTAAGTTAATTTTAAAAACAAAATATTTTTTGAATCAATTAATAAATTTCTTTTAATAATTATTAAATATATAATTTTTTATCTTGACACTTTAATAGGGTGAAAAAACTATAGCTTTCTCTAAAAAAAAAAAAAACGGAAAAAACTGATCTTTTTTTAGAATATTCTTTTTGAAAGTTTTAAGTTGAAAATTTAACCTACTCGCCAAATTATTATGTCAAATCCTTTTTTTTTGTTTTTTTGGCTTTTGATTTTATAATAGAAATCAATTAACATATTTTCAGATCATTGTGGTTAATTTTTTTTTTGGAAATTTTATGCTAAAATTAGAAAATATAGTCTTTTAGAACTCACGTTCCATCATGTTTTCATAATATTTATTGACATTATTAATTACATTTCATTTGTAAAAAAAAAAAACCAATGATTTAACAGTTTTTAAGAGATGGTAATGAATTCAACATGAGTGATTAAAAAATGTAGAACAGTCAGTCTGTTGAATTATAATTTAAAAATAAAATAGAAGACGTTTACTTTCTCATTTTGTGACTTATTAGATCAAAAAGTCAGGTTATGCTAAGTTTTATGAACTAATTAAATTATGTAAAAATGCCAACAGAATAGGTTCTGTTAAAACTTTGAATATTATAGTGATTCGTATTATATAATTTTATTTCTCTTATATCAATCAAATTACAATCTATAATAAGGTGCAAAGTGCCATCTTTTTTTTTTTTTTCCTTGACACTCCGTATGAGGAGATGAGGAGTATAGCATATATAGGGCACTAAGTTATTTATTATTTATATTTGACTAAGCTTCAGTTTCATGAATCATTAATTTCACTAAACCGTTGATTGCTCGGCTGTAGCTATTGTACAAGAAAGACGTTTCTTATCAATTCTTATCAGCTATCATTATTAAAAATATTTATTTAATACTACTAATTAGTACTTAGTGCTGTTTCTATATTTTATTTGTAAAACCGTAGTCGGTTAAAAAGTGCTCGCACCATGATATTCATATATATTTTTGTTCAGCCCCAAGATTCTATTGTTGTTATGGATCTATTGTTTTAGTCAGAAATGCAGAAAACCTGACCAAGTACTAAAATTTGTTGTTTATGAAGAAGTATTTGAGCAGTTTTTAAATACATAGATAAAATTTTTATTTTAACACATTAAGTCATCAGTGAACATAAAAAAAAAAACATGCGCTAAGACCCAATTTATCACGGGTGACAATTTTTAAATGTAAAATAAGTTTATAAGTAACAGTACCTTAAATTGATCCGAACTTTTGAGTTTATTCAAAAATGTTCACCTATGATACACGTGGAATTAAACGCAAATTTATTTTTATGTCTACTGGTGAGCACAAGATTTTGAACCATTTAAATGAAGTTCACCAGTGATACACGTGGGACTGAACGAGTTAATATTTTGCCTAAGGAAGCAAATTAATTTAGTGAGTAAACATTTCATACATATCAAAGAAGTCTAAGTCAGGTTTAGTTCTAAAATTACAAAGTCTCTTAGGAAAATAATTTCACATGCAATTTATGTTTTTATATAGACTATCTTTAATATATATAGCTAAATTAATCAAATAAAATTAACCTACCTTCTTGGTAAAAATATTTAACCTTAATAAATAAAGCTTATTTTAAGTCAACTATGAATTACATCGAAATTTTTATCATAATTTTATTTAATAATTTTTATTAGACATAATAAGGTCTTTTTAATATTTCAACATGGTTGACAGTATTTATTAAATGACCACCTTTTATATTTAATTAAATCGTTTTTAAACTATATAATAGTGAAAGAGAATTAGAAATAAAAAAAAAAACTTAAACTTTTTTTTCAATTAACCATGACATATTTAGTTACTATTTAATAATATTTAGTTTCTAATTAGATCAAATTTTATTGAAGGAATTCTAATGTTTTTAAAATGAAACAGAACAAAATTTACATTTTGAAATATTAAAACGAATTTTTAGTTATTTCTCAATTTATTATAGGTATTCCTTGAGTTTACAATTTTATTTTCCAGGGGAACAGGTTACAAGAATTTAATTTTTGTTATTTCTAGCTTCTGTATATGAGGTACATCGTTATCTTTCTGAACGGATGCTGTGTAACATAACTGGCTCAAATATAGTATTCACAATTATTATTAATTTATTATAAAATGACAATTTAAAGTTTCTGCAAAAATGAAAGGATACACGTATTAATAATATCAAGTATATTTATTTACTTTATCTAATAGTGCCAAAAAATTGTCTGTTGATATGTGTCAGTTATTTGTCTGGCATTTATTTTTAACTTATAATTCCAAGTTTTTAAACATATCGAATTTTCATAACTATTAAAATAATCTTAATAAGTTATAACATGATTTCGACTTAACAAAGTTTTGGTGTAATAAAATCGATAAACTGCCCAAAAACGACTTCTCTTTAACACGTTTTCAAAAACAAAAAACCATTTTACTTTAGCAACGGTTTCACTCTACGTGAGTCAATGTATTGTAAAAAAAAATCTAGATAAAAAATATGTTGAACAAAAATTCTTTGAAAAAAATATATGTCGAAAAAAAGTGTAAAAGAGGAATTAATCTTACACTTATTGTGTGAGTGTTCGTTTTTTGTTCTAAAAAGAGGAAAGTTTCTAGTGCAGAATTCTTCTTAAATAACATTTGCGATATATCATGGGTGGCACTTAATTGATATACAGCGCTTTGTAATAAGCTCCCAATGGTTTAATTAGGAGGAAAAGTGTTTTAATTTACAGTTCTTTAAGATTTCCCTCCAAAAATACTCCTTATAAATATACAATATACATTTGATATAATTCTTTAGTTTTATGTTTTTATTCATAATAATAACAAAAATTCTTGCAAACAAAATTTTAAATTTCTCAACCAAGAAGCCAAATAGAAAATTACAAATAGAAAAACTGATAATGTTATAACTTTATAAATTTTATATTATAAAAACATGCTGCAATTATTACAATCCCAAATATTATTATAAATTTAACTAAACTCGTTCAAATGGAACAGTTTAAACTAATAACGTTAAAGAATAACTATATTATATATTTAACGCTTGTTAATAAATAAAATAAAATAATCAACATTATGAAATTTTATATAACTTTAGTTATTTTTAATATTTTTGCATTAATTAATACACAAAAATCTGGTAATAAACTATTTTTAACTATTCTTATATCTTAATTTTTTTTTTGTTTTATTTAACAAAACATTTAACACACGTGCCAAAAGAATTTTGGGTTCTAAAACAAAAATATTTTAAAATAATTTTAATAATTCTAAAAAAAAAAAAATAATAGATATTAAATCAAATATCTGTAATTAACATTTAATTAATTATAACGAAATTATTTAGATTTACTGTTATTAAAAAGATTCTTAAAAAAGATACATTTATATAAGCACTATATAGTGTTGCAGAGTTGACATATATCTATTATTAGATATTAAAAAGTTAATTATAATTTTGATAATTTTAAAATTTCTATAATATACGCCGAATTTATTTCCATAATTTGCATCGTAATTCAAGCGTATTATTTAAAAAAAAAAAAAAAAAAAAACAAATAAAAAAAACTTTTAATTAATATAAATTAAAATAATAAGTTGTCTTAAAATGAAACACTGACCTTTTAATTGAATAGAAAAATTCAATAAAAAAAAAATGTATATAAAAGGTTGCAATATCTACTCATTTGATTATTATAAAAAAAAAATTGTGATAATGACTTTTCGCTTGTTAATTTAAACTTTAGAGGGTAACCAATAAATTCTTTTAAATTAGAATCAATAATTATAATTTATAATTTAGTAGTTTTCAGTCACACATTACGTATTATGACATTTCGTTAAGTTTTGAATACAAGTATACATATTTGGATACGATTTTTCTATTATATAATCTACATTAAGATATAACATACATATGTATATTTAGAATCATGATGTTTTGTTTTCTTTTGGAAACAAGAAATTTTGTATCACATACGAATTTTTTATAATTTAGATGTCACGGTAAAATATACTTACAAAGCAGCTACAGGGTCTCTATAGTCAAAATATAATAAGCACACAGTAGATGGATACAGTATAGTCTAGTACATAATATATCCCACTAATTACTATCCAAAATTTTATATAACAAATATATAAAAATTGAATTAAATGAACTTCTTGTAAATAACATGGAGGGGTGTCAGTAGTCTAGTGGCTAAGAGCGTTATAAAATAAATGTAAAACACCGACGGTAGTAACAATTCCGCAATTGTATTACAACTGCGCTAGAACCAACCAAATTTTACAGAGATCGTTGGCATTAATCTGAACTTCTTAACTATTTCCGATATCTAACTTAATTAGATTCTAAATTATATATAATATATAAAAAAGGATTTATATGGCAGCTACGCTAAATCGCCGGTCCATATATAATTCAATTTCAATTCGTATATTTGAAACTAGTATTTATATAAAAATGACATTGTAAAAATTTCAGAATCCTATAACTCTATTATTTTTTAAGTTAACTTGCGGACGGATGTAGGGACGCACATAGCTAAATCGACTTAAAACTCATACCTAAGCAAGAATATATTATATTCTTTTCCATATATATCTCGTTCCCTTTAAGGTATCACAAACGTAATGACAATATAATATGCAATTATAACAAAATACATATACATATAATAAAAAAAAATATAATTGTATCGATTTCAATTTAAGCAATTCTACACGTGATAAAATTGAATTACACAGTAATTGAATACGAATTTATTGAGATCAATTCTAATAATAATAAGAGTATATATACCTATAAAACTATTCTAAATATACACAAATATAGGGTAACACAAATATTTCAAAATGTACCTATGATGTACACAAAGTGGTTTTACATCCCGTTAAATAATTCGCATGGAAAAAAAAAAAATAAAAAAAAGTTGTTGTAATAGAAAAAATGTGAATTCGCAAAGAAAAGCTAATTAAATGTTTTTCTTAAAGTTGTTTTTATTTACACATTTATTTAATTTGGTTCATCCATCACATACAATGTAATGTGGGGAATAAATCAAACTTTCTTTCCAGGTGTGGTTGCTGTATAAAAGTATTAAGTTATTATTATATTATTTATTTTATTTACATATAATATTATTATATTCTTGAATAATATTTTTAATTATATTAAGTTATACAAAATTAAAATTTGAGAAAAAGGCTATTGGACGCTTTAAACACCTAAAAAAATTTTCAATTAAGTCACTTACAAAATGAAAATTTTTTTCTATCAAAAATTAAAAAAATTTAAAATTTTCAACTTTAAAACGTTTTAGAGCAAAAACTAAAAAAATGGAGATTTAAAGAATTTGAATAAATTATTTAGAAAAGCTCCTTTCTCATGCTTCTAAAAAATGAAATTTTTCAGAATTCTTTAATCTTATTTGTAACAGAAGTTATATGGTCATTTTAATCAAAACAAATAAAATTATACCAAATATCTTTTAAGGCCTCACAGCTTCAAAATTATTGGGCCGACAATCTAACCCTCATACAAAATTTATGTCTACACATTATCTCCTCTACAAAGCTTTATATCAATGCACTTATTTACGAATCACCCTGCATATACAAAACAAATGAATTGATTTTGCTATTTGATAAAATATTTAATTTTTGATTTATTTTTTGAACAGTAACTAAAAGTACGTTAATTTAATATAAAAATTTGTAGTTTGTCTTGTAAATTTTCGTAAAGCCTTAATTTTATCTGTTCAAAAAATTATTAATAAATTATTTAAAATAATGGTAATATTTTAAAGTGAAAATGTTGTACTATACAGAAAATTGGTCTATCAACGTACTAAATTTCAATTTATATACTTAGACTTACGTTAAATCAACGGATTTATCCCTTAAGTAAAGCATGGAGACAAAATAAGGACCGTTGAAAACAACGTACTAATGCAAAATATGTAAATGATTTTGATTAAATTTTTACTTTATGTTTTTTCTTGTTTGTTTTGTAAGACATAAATATCCGTGAAAAGCTGCAAAATCAACATTAAGTGAAAACGAAATAAAATCCGATTAACGAAATAAATTCATTAAATTTTTACGAACCTATTTAATCATCTAGTCAGTCAGTCCTTTTCTTTTTAAAAAATTTATGTATAAGTATAGGTTCCGAAAATAACATAATTCTCCCTAACCTCATAATCATACACCTAATATTTTGCACACAACATAATAAATATCTAATAAACGTTTATTTTTCTTATTTTTATAGTAAAATGTTTACAGGAGAAAGTTGTTGGACCATGCCGTGGTAATATGCCAGTTTGGTATTTTAATAATGATATAAAACAATGTGAAAAATTCTATTACGGTGGCTGTAATGGGAACGATAATAATTTTAAAACAATTGAAGATTGTACAGCTGAATGCAAGATTTGATTTCATTAAAGACAAATAATTTACGATATATATTTTTTTAAGGAAATTAGAATATAAATATTTTAGTATTTAAATTAACATAGTTTTTTTTTTAGTACAATTTTTAGATTTTTTTTTTTTTTTTTAATAATAAAAAGAAAAAAATAAGTTATTGTGTTCACATTGACTAAATAAATATTTATTTTCAATTAAAATTGTTAAAGTAATTTTAAATATAAAAAGTGCAACATAGTATCTTATAGATATTATTTTATAAAATATTCGAGTCTTTCTTTCCTATATTATTTTATCAAACAAAAATTATTAACCTATAGAGTAAATAGAAACCTATAGATAAAATAGAAATAAATTATTAGAAAAACATTCATTTGGTACATTTAAACGTGATAGGAGGTTTTACTCAGTTTTAGATATTGGGGAATCAACAAATAAGATTAAAATCTTCACAAAAATTTTTAAAAATCTGTATAATATTTTGCACAAAATAATTTAAGCGTTCTAAACTATCTTAACCAAAGAAAAAGAGATTAATGAAAAAAAAACAAGATGACTTTGTAATAAAGCTTTAGAAATTATAGAATAGCCGGTTACAAAATGATGAATGATGAGTTTGTTTTTACACCAAAATAATTAATATCAAATTAAGTGATTTGCATTTTTAACAGGCTGTTGCGAACTTTGGGAATAATTAATTAACCGCTTCAAAAATGAACAAAAAAAAATTTTAATACATTGTAATATTATATAAAACTTATTTTAAACATTAAATTCTAAATTCATAGTTCAGAAAACTAAATAAAAACATTATCATGTCAAAATATCAGTAAAAATTTAATCATCAATATAATTGAAAGACATTATATTCCTAAAAAAGTAATCAGAATATTTTGTTTACTTTTTCAGATCAAATGTTTCCTTACTTTTCTAAATATACTATATCCATCATCTTATTACTACTTTGAATATCATACTGCCAATCATAACTTTGTGCATTGCATTGTTTCTCTGAATAATGATTTTGTTGAACGTTCAATTCAACTATATGTTATGAGATACTTCAGCTTAAGATATATTCGTCTTAACAAATAAATATGGGCATAGCAGTTTTGTTTTTTTTTTTTTTTTTGCTTTACTATATCTTTACAATTTCCGATCACATCTCATTTATTCTTAGAACTTTTATACATTAATATTTCTATCCACACAGCTAATTTTCCACACATTTAATTTTTTTTATTTCAAATATCCTAATTTTAATTAATAATCTTAATTTTTTTTTATAGAAGCTTGTATTGATATCCATAGACACTTCGCCTACGCTGTAATAGCACTGGCATAACATAATATCGAATCATTCGTATTCTTAAAAATTGTGACTGTAAAATTGTTGGTACATATAGTCACATCAGATGTCTTGAATCAGATGTCTAAAGCAATTTTCCAAGTTCCATTTTTTTATAATATTTAACCGTTTGATTGATAAAGCCTATTTTTTATACAAATACGTATTAGAAGAATTTTATCTTAACTTTAAATTTAATTGTATAATTTAGGAGAAAATTTTCCAAAACATCTTAAACATATAAGTTTTTATAAAATTCTATAAAAAATTCAATAAAACTTTACAATTTTTAAATTCTAATGAACTATACAAGTATTATTTACCTTTATTTATTTTTAAGTTAATTATTATAATTAGATGTTATTAGAAAAAACAAAATAACAAAAAAAAAAAAATTATTCATAACGTAAACACTTTAATATGTAAATTTAATTTAAGTTAACGAAAAAGAAAAAAAAAAACATTATTTTCTCATCAATAATTGCCGCTAAATTCTAAGCACAAACCCACAAAAAGATTAAAAAAAAACAACTTAAAACTATAAATAAAAGTAATAACAAACATTTTTGTACTCACTAAAAATAATAATTTTTAATACTTTATTTTTTTTTTTTCATTAAAAATAAAGAGATCAGATATCTTGAAAATTTTCGGAATGGTTCTGCTTTAGGTTCTTTTTTTCTTGGAATATTTTCAAATAATATTCTTTTCGTTTCTTTTACAGAATAAACTACTATTTTCTACTTTCAACTACACACAGTCTTCAAGAAAAAGTGTATTGGACTAAAAATGGTTATGTTATATAAGAGTTCCATTTTCCAATTCTTTCCAAATACTGCCGACTACTCTTTTAGTGTAAAAAGAACTCAAACATTAGTTAAAATTATAAAATATTAATATTTCTAATTTAATTTAACAAAATATCAATTTAACTAAAAAAAAAAAAGTTTCCATTTTACTCATATTTTATTCAGTAAAGTTTTTACACTTTACTCATTTTACTCATTTTACTCAATTTCTAAAGATTTATGAGTTTAAAAATTACACAATAATTTAAAACTTTAGCAATCACAATATTCACAACATTTCAGATCAACGTTAATAACTAAAACGTATTTCACAATGCGCTAATAAAAGTTTGATGTTTTTTTTTTTTTAATGCTAAAGCCTATAACATAACGTATGATGATCTTTTGAGGTTTATGTAGAGTAGAACAAAAAACACTGTTTGAAGGGGGTGGAGGAGCACAATTATGGAAGGAAAAACTGCGAGAATTTTTGGGGTGTTTATTAATGGAAAATATTTTTTTTTTTTTTTTAATTTTGTCATATTATATACATATAAGACATGGTTCAGTTGTTTTGCTTTATACAAACTGAATGAAATGTTAAGACAGTCAATTAAACTGAAATATTTAAAAATTCAACTGAATTATATATTAAACGTTCCATAATAAACATTATATTTGAAATTATTAAAATAAGATTAAAAATTTAATATTTTAATCAAAAATGACTATATATATATACACGTTTATGATTTATTAAGGAAAAGCTTATTTAAATTCGATAAGCGTAAAGTTCAAAGTAAATAATTCCAATTATTTGAATAATCAAAAGATAATAAGAATTAATATATTATTATTTTAAAAGTTAACCTATAATGAAAATTATTTGGTCGCTATGAAAAAAAAAAAAAAAAAATCAAGTACAACTTACTTTATTTGGATTGACTTTTAGATCATTTTTATTTATTTATTTAATATGCCTTGTTATTATTATGAGTACATAATAATGTTTACAAAATTTGGTTTTTATAAAATTTTCTTTTTTAATTATTATAAACTTATTTTTTTATGGGCCCCAGTGGCCTATTAGATAAGAGCGTATAAAATACGTTGTAAAGACCGAGGGAGCATGGATTTGAATCACACACGTCGTCCGAATAATTCTCCCTTACGACATTTACAGCCACGTCTGAAAGGGAAAGGCTATGTAATTTCCTTGTCACATTTATGTGACAGCGGAATAATTTAAAAAAAAAGATTTAATTTTAATGTAAAAATGGTAAACATAAAATCTCTTTGACTTAAAATTTAGCTAAAATATCTAAATGTTACTTAAATACTAGAAAATTAATGCTAAATCTAAATATTTTATTTTAGAATTGATTTATTAAAGCTCTAATGAGCAGATTTTTTCAATAAGCTCTAATGAGCAGATCAAGGAGTCTATCAAAGCCCGATCTGTTTAAAAATCAAATTAATATTTGCTGGTTCGGCCACATACTAAGTGCGTAAACGGTTAAAAGTTGTTCTAAAAAAGCATTATCCTTTTTTTTTTGCAGAATGTTTATATTAGTTTTTGCAGTGCACTTTCATAGAGGATAAACGTATAGTACACTGTTTAATAAATTATTGTTTTAAAAATTAGCATTTTATTATCAGTGTTTAGGATTAACAATCAATTAATAAATGGCTACAGCATGCACGATTAGGAAATGAAAAAGATGAGGTTTAAAAGTTAATTTTTATCGATGTGTGCCAATATACTTAATTGTTTGAGGTTCCCCAAGATATTTATTTTTATTGTTATTGTTAATAAAATTTTTGAATGGTTTATGCAAAATTTTCTCTTTTTTGTGAAGAATATCGCTTTTGTTTTATCACCATTTTTTTTAATTTTCTACTTAAAAAAATAATCTTGCATAAACCTAAAATTATTTTAGATTTTGTATAATCTTTCCTCTGAAATATTGATTCTTCTCTGAAAATCTGAAATAATTATTCAAATAAGCGTTATTTTATTTTATATAGTTATTTTGATAAAATCTTTCTGCAGTTTTCATTTCAGTCAAATAAAAAAGTTTCAAAAATATTTACATTCTGTAGTCGGTACAAATTAACCAAGCTCATTAATATGTTAAAATTTAATTTTTCAATAACCACATTATATTCATCATTAATAAGTGATTTTAAGTGAAAGTAAAATGTAGTACTGGTCCCCTTAATATTATTTTGATTTTTTTTTTTTTCCGGAACCAATGTTATTTCAATTTAAAGAAAATAAATAATTAGCTTTTTAGTACATGTTTAATAAAGAATTTAAAAAAATATGCTTTTTAGTTTCCTTTCGTCTGTTAGTTTGTATTCATGCCTTCTACAATTTTTAAAAAGATAAAGTAATTATGTTATTGACTAGATTGATAAATCTATAATTTCATTTTATGTAACTCGTTAATCACGTTCTACTGAATATTTTTTAATCTGAAAAACTCAAACAAAAATAATTTATAAATCTTTGTATTTATTTCGTTATTTATTGTAATATAATACTATAGTACAAATTGTACTAATAACGTAAGGCCCTCGACTACAACAGCCATTTTGGACCTGGTCATTGTATTTAAATTTATAATTACATAAAATCGAAATTTTGCCTAATTTTAGGCGATTTGAAGTATCAAATACATAACCTAGTAATTTGTGCTTTTTAAAGAAAAAGAAGAAAATGTAAATAATTTTAAAAATAAGTTTAAGATATCTAAGACCAAATCTTTATAGTCTCGTCCCTTATTCAAGAATTATAAGCAGTTTAAAATATTTCCGTAATTTTGGAAATTGTTTTAAAGTTAGTGAAGTAAGTTAGTAAAGTTAGTGTTAGTAAAGTTTTAAAGTTCAAGTTCAAATATTTTTAATTTTAATTGTGTTAAAATCTATGAAAAAATACTTTGAACGCTTTGAAATGCTTTGCAAGTTTCGAAAATTTACATCTTTAAAAACTTTTAGTTTTAAATACATGCTTCGTTTAAGATTGATTTTAAAATTGACTATGTGTAGATACTAATTTTTTTTTTGTCAATATTGCATTTTTTATATCTTACCCAGAATTTAATTATTTAAGTAATTCACATGTTTATATTAATTTTAAATATTGACAAGTTTGTTTTTTATTAAAGAAAGCTTAATATGCTTATTAGTTATTATATTATAATATGCCAAAACAAAAAATAGAAAAAAAGCACAAGGTTAAAAATGTTGCATCAACATTTTGTAAAGCGTAAAAAGTATATAAAATGGAGTATTCAAGGCATATATAACGTTTTTTGAAATAACTGGAACAAAAGATATCATAATGGGTTTCATAAAATTATATCATATGACTATCTGAAAGCATCTTAAGTTAATATTAATTAATAATCTAAAACAAATAATAAAATTTTAATCATCTTTTAAAATTATAATAATTTTCTTAAAATCTGACATTGAAGTACAATTTTAACTAGCTTTTTCTAGGTCTTCCAAATCTCAGCTTCAAATTATTAACTAGCTTTTTAAGGTCTTTCAAATCTCAGCTTCAAATTATGTTTTTATGTATTATTCTTTTGATTGTATATCTTTTTCCATTTTCCAAAATATGTAATTCAATATAATTTTTGGCTTTGCCAATGAATTTTCTAAACTCAACTTTTAATTTCCCATGAAGATTGCTTTTCACAGTGATCAGAAACATTTTTATTAATATATGCCTTTTTTCTAAAGCATTTCAAAAAGATGTCTTTTTTAACATGTATCTTTCAGTACCACTAGCTTATAAGTCAGTTTAGACAAAAACATTTTTTGTTTTTATTTTTAAAATTTTGTAAAATTTAAAAATACTATCAAATTATTAAATTTAAAATTTCATATATAGGTTATAAAGTTCAAGTTGAAATTTCTAGCTTTGTTCTAGTTCTTAATTAACCCACTAAATCCACTGTAGCAAAAATTAAACCAAGAAAATATGTATAATCGAAAAAAATCTCGACATTAAATTCTTTATAAAAATGCCCTTGAAAATTGCAGGTTATCGTAAAATAATTTAAAAAAAAAAAACATTCACAAAATTAATAAAATTTAAATATGCATAGCAGATAAATAATAAAAATTTAGAACGTGTATTAAAGATCAAAATTTAATTGATTAAATTTTATTAACATGAAGATACACTTAATTTTTATAAAAATCATGAGAATACTGTCTAAATTTTATACATAGATAACAAAATTCAAATGTATAGAAGTAAAAGCTTGTATAAGATACAAAAATGTTAATAAAACAATTCTTATTTTACGGAAATTTCCACGATTCTTCTTAAAAAATCTTTATCAATTCTCATTCAAATAGATGATAGTATTTTATTCCACATTTTTAACATTAATTGAATTTCTATATCTAGTTTAAATCCAATTCGTCATATCCAGTGTGAAAAAATGAGCACTTGAAACCTCTCTATAGTAAGTCGTTAGAATAATTTGAGGAAATGTAAAAAAAATGTCATTACATACACGTGATGATATTTATAAAAAATTAATGTATTCATATGTTAGGATATAATGGAATCCGATATTAGATTTGTTTTGAGATGGCTCAAATAAACGCATAGAGATTCACACCAGTTCGAATATGTGAATTGCATTCCATCATGGGTTGAATAGTTAGCCTTCAAAAATCGGAAACCTTTTAAGACATTAGTCTCTACTTGTAACAGTTATTGCAATGTAAAACAGAAATGAAAATTTAGTATCCTTTATTATAGTTGCATCAAAAATATATGAGTTGTAGATTAAAAGATCGCCTAAATATTTCTCATTATTTTAATTATGAAGTGGTAAACAGAATGCTTTATACTTTTTTTATACTTATCTTATATTGTGGGTATAGTTTGTATGGCATATAATAATAGTATAGATGTAAAATATTGGTGCGTATATTGGCATATCTATTTTGTGTATTTAAGAAAAAAATATAAAAAATATTTTAAAAAAAAGATACAATGTAAGGTTATATGTAACATATTATTAAATTATTAGAATTGTATATAATTATATGCATTATACATACTAATAATATATTTTCTGCTTCGTAGTATATAAGCTACACTAAGTGATTCGTATTCGTATAAGCTAACTGTAAAGGATTCGTATAATTTGTTAAATATTGACAAGGGCAACTTTATTCTTCTTCGTTTTTACTTTATTGAAAAATCGAATCTATTTAACATTTATTTATTTTATTTTTTTTTTTAATTGCGTACCAATTCTTTAAGTTTGTATATATATATATATCTATTAATAAATACGTAATATATAATTAAAAATAGAGTCACCTTAAAAAAAAATCAAAACAAAGAATATTGAAAACATTTATAGATAATAAAATCTAGTACACAAGTTACCTTTCAATTTATTTTTCTGTTTTGTTATTTTTAATAAATAAATGGATTACTAATTTATTTTACTTGTGTAGTGTTTAAGCATAACATTTAAAATAGAATAATCTAGAAGAACAGTCAAACATATCTATAAGTTCTTCTATTCTTATATAAAACGATTAAAAGTTATAATGGAAAATAATGTACAAAATTAAAAATTTATATAGCGAATATTAAACTGTAGGTATCTTCCCAGATCGAAATTTCTTCAGTATATTCTAGAGACTACTGATATTCACGACGGATAATTTTAAAAACAACAACAACTCGTTCAGCATCGAAAAAAAATATCAACAGTAAGTTAATAAGATAATAGAATTTTGTATTTATATTTATTATTAGCAATTAATCATAGACACAATGTGTCACACATATAAAATTTAAAAAAAAAAGTTTAAAGTCAATTATATGATAGGATATATAACTTACATTGTTCTAATAAGTATTAAAAATTAAGTATTAAAATGAAAAAAAACTGATATTTACTTAAACTATGGATTTCGTCAAATAAAGTTTTTTTTTTTTTTTAATGCATTTCTCTGCCACATAAATGTAAATGTGCACAGAACATTACACAGCCTTTTCAGTCGTGGCTGTAAATGTCGTAAGGGGAAATAACTCTTACGATGTGTGTGAGATTCGAACCCACATTCCATCGGTGTTTACAGCGTATTTTATACGCTCTTGCCCACTAGGTCACCGAGGCTCTTACAGTCAATAAAGTTTTATTCAATTTAACTAGCAGTTAAATTGACAAAAATTTGGCTTTTCAATTTTTTCTCAAACTTTATTGGATATTCACTTTATTTATCTGCATATTTTGTTTCAAAATTGTTGAACGAACCGTATCCCTAGACTGTATAATCTAATGATTTGAAATTTTGTACACCGTCTTACATTGGGATACATTTTATTTAACAATTTATTTGATAGTCCTAAGAGCCTCAGATTATTATATAAAAGTAGTCGAATAAATACTAATCAAAAAGGATCAGCTATAAGAAATCACGCATTTCAAAAATTTGTGTCTCAAAATCTTGTATCTCAAAATAAAGTCAAAAATATTTTTTAACACGTATACTTTGATAAAATTTTAATTCAAATTCTCTTTTTTTAACTCTAAAACCCTTCCTAGTTATTTATTATACATATATGTATGTATATAACAAGCTATTTAAAATAGTGAGGGCTGCTGTCTCATCACTAGATTTCAGTTCAAGATTTGAGGCACGAGATTTTAATTCGTGTGATTTCGATACGCTCCCAACCAAAAATAAACAAAATTCTAAAACCTTGATTCTACTTATTCTACTTATTTGTTTTAAATGAAAACAAAATGTCAAATGTCAAATGCATGCTCGTAGAATCAGCCACAATATATGCAAATTTTAAAATAAATGTAAAATGTAAGTTAAATTTTTATATTTTACATTTTTAATAACTAAGCTACCGCTTGTCCGTGGGCCATTTTTGAATAGCGAGCCTACCAAAACACTGTTATTTTTCAATTACTTATTTTTTAATTTTAGTAATACCAGACAAGTTTTTAAAAAAGTATAAATAATATAATTTTGTAGGTATGTAATATATTTATTTACTCTTTCCAAAAAGAAAAAAGGCAAACTATCACTATTTATAGTTCATAAATCAACCAAACAATCTTCTAATATTTATATTTACTTAAAAGGGAACTATAGCTATATATAAAATCAAAATAACAAAAAAAAAAATTTAAAACTACGTATATATAAAATTTTACAGCTTAAGATAACTGAAATAATTACGAATATTGATAACACAAATTGATAAGATAATAATAATAATAATATGTCAGGTACAATAATACTAGAATAAAAATGCCAACATGTTATAAATTTTTTTAGTCATCAGTTTGAATTGATACTTTTCGCAGAAAAACGCTAATAACAAAAAAAGAAAAATGAAAATTTTATATATTTTTACAATTTTATTAATTTGTCTATTTGGGACAATTACCGCAGAGATTCCAGGTAAAAATAAAATTATAGATAATTATTTTTAAATTAATTAAATTTAAATTTAAATATATTTGTACATATTTTTTTTTATATTTAATTTAGAATTTTGTCTACTTCCAAAACAAACTGGATTTGGTAGAGCTGGATTCAAGAGATATTTTTATAATACCGAAACTAATGAATGTGAATTATTCACATTTGGTGGTGGTCATTCAAGCGGACAAAATAATTTCGAAACAAAAGAAAAATGTGAAATAACATGTAAACCATAATATTGAAGATTAATTAATTATATATAATAATGATATTTTAAAAAGTAAATCAATAACATATCTGTTATATAGTACATAATATATTTATATATTATATATTTTTTTTTATAAATTTTTATTTATTAATTTATTGAATGTTTTCAAAATCAAATATAGTTATAATTTATTGTCCTACATAAAAAAAAAATCAAATCATTTTTATCATTTTTTGAAATTGAACAATAGATATTTAAATATATGAAATGATCTGACCATCGGTGCAGTGCATAAGTCACGAAAGGTCTCGGGTTCAAACGCTGGTCAGGTCAAAAATAATATATAAATATAATAAAAATAATGTAAACAAAATAATGTAAACAAAATATTAAATATAATTATAATTTAATACTAGTACCAAGTTGGCCCACATGTCTAATAGGCAAAGGGCCACAAACATATCGGCTGTCATTTATGCCAGTTCGGTACAAATAATAAATAAATAAAATAAATATATCAAAAGAAATTTGAATATAACAAAAAAGTATAGAGCAGTCTCAGTGGCCTCGTCATTAAAA
Source organism: Poecilobothrus nobilitatus (assembly GCA_947095535.1). Classification (NCBI taxonomy): domain Eukaryota; kingdom Metazoa; phylum Arthropoda; class Insecta; order Diptera; family Dolichopodidae; genus Poecilobothrus; species Poecilobothrus nobilitatus. The sequence continues at coordinate 233,403,289 of OX352774.1, read as the reverse complement.
ACGTATAAAATACGCCGTAAACATCAAGGGAATGTCGATCGAATCCCACACACGTCGTTAAAATAATTACCCCTTAATTTGGGTAAGTTTTATAATTTCTGGAATTATGGTTTATGTATGATGCTTCCAAAGCAGACTCTAATCTACAACCTAACGATTATCAATCCAAAACTTCTCCAAATAATGCTTATAGTGCATTTAATACTTAGAGGCAAATGTATACGTATATTAATTTATACTTACTTACTACAAAATAGCAAATAAATACGTACATATAATGCATATACATATTATTTATGTATATGTAGTAGTAATTAGCATAAAGAAACTATACTATACAGTAAAATAAAATAAAAAATCAGCTGTGTCCACCACAGTACCGGCCCCCTTTTGTTTTTTTTTTCTTTCTTTATTTATTCCTTCTGTTTCTGTTTATATTCTTAAAAAGTTTACGAAATTGTTTAAATTGATTTACATGTAAAAATAATATTTTTTTATTTTATAAATTTTGGTTTTTTTTTCTTAATTTACTCATCTGTATTTAACAAATAATAATTTTGCATATTTGCCAAAATTTCGGTTACAAATTTTAAGTATGAAAACAATACCTACCTTATTACATACATAATTGTATGTAATTGTATGTAATTGTAATCAGCTAACTCCACCACAGGACCGACCGCCACTACTTGAAAAGTATAATTCCAAAATTCATAGATTTTTTGCATACTAATTTATTTCAAAGCAAAATAACTTCTAATAATTTAATAACATCTTTTTTAATAACAATTATAGTAGGCAATGAATTACTAGTAAAACTAGGTACATTCATACGTTCATGTTTTTTTTTCATTCAATACATTCATATTTTTTTTTGATTCAACATATTAGAAGTAAAAAATAATAAAAACTATAAACAAATATAAAACAAACATAACATTAACCCTTCAGTACTCGCGTACGGGTCTTTTCGACCCCATCTATTTTAGAAGCCAATAACTATTAAGCATAAATATTTTCTTTTTCCCTGAAAAATGTTCTATGGCAAAGTTGTTGCTCTTTAGTTGTGTATCAACTTTTTCTTAATAGTTTTTCTTATAATATTTTCCTGTTACGAAATATTCGTATAAAAATTAAAAGTTACACTAGTGAACTACGACTTATGGTGGTCCAATTTCCTTTAAAAGCTTATAGCCGAAATATTTCCGTAAAAATCTTAAACATGAAAAAGTGTTGATTGATAAATAGGGTTTCCTACAAAATCCAAAAGCGACAAAATCCAAATACTTTTTATTTTCAAAAATTCATAAAATCCAAAAACCACCTAATCCAAACATCACACAAGCCAAATACCCCATAATCCAAACATGATAAAATCTTAATTCACATTTGGATCTATGTGAGACTAGCTTTTGGGAGCGAAAGCCCGCACTAAACAGCGTTATACGCAGAATATTTATATATATGTCTATTTGAGAATTTGAATTAGGAGGGATTTTATAGTTGGATTCAAAATCAGCGTTATAAGCGTTTTCCAGAATATTTATATATATGTATATGTGAAACTTTGAATTAAGAGGGATTTTAAAGTTGAATTCAAAATCAGAGTTATACGCTTTTTCCATTTGTGAGATTTGTTATTTTTATATATGTATATGTGAGATTCTCAATTAGGAGTGATGGTTGGTTTCAAAATCAGGGTTTAATATTTGGAATTTGGGGGCGGCAATCTACACTATTTTTAATATCTTGTTGTTGTAATATATAATATGTAAAATAAATATTATTTAATTTTATTTATTTAATTAATTCAATATTCAATGTGGAATAATGTAGAAACGAGGAAGAGTGCAGTAGAGTAGACTGTGTCAACTCTGGGATACCCGTATGAACGTAATATATCCTGTTTCTATAAAACTTGATCATCTTTTAAAAACATTCAGAGTTTTAGTACCGAACTACAGAGATATATTTATGTAAATTGTGGAGTTGTATGATAGCTACCCGAATCTATTGCGCCTAGCTTCATTAAGTTCCAAGAAATGCAAAAAGCCTGAACCGGCTGCTTTAGACCATTCAAATTTTACAAAAGTTTTTGGCATGCAACTCGACACTTTTTCACTAAATTTCAGATAGCTAGCTTCAATAGACACTGAGTTATTTTCATTTAAAAAGAGAAGTTGTATGGCAACTATCCGAACCTGTCATATCATCACAACAAAATTTTACAGAAGTTGTTGCCATAAAACTCGATCATCATTTGCAAAATTTCAGATACCTAGATTGAATAGACACTGGGTTATTTCCATTTAAAGAAAGAAGTTGTATGGCAGCTACTCGAACCCGGCGGCCGAAAATGCTGGAGTTAAATAGCAAAACTAACAATTTTGTAATAGTGACGTAAAAAAAATTTCAGCCTCCTAATTCCTTTATTTTTTTAGTTATCGTGCGGACGGACACTGAGTTATTTTCATTTAAAAAGAGAAGTTGTATGGCAGCTACCCGAACCCGTCGCACCACCACAACCAAATTTTGCAGAAGTTGTTGCCATAAAACTTGATCATCATTCGCAAAATTACAGATACCTAGATTGAACAGACACTGGGTTATTTCCATTTAAAGAAAGACGTTGTATGGCAGCTACTCGAACCTGGCGGCCGAAAATGCTGGAGTTAAATAGCAAAACTAACAATTTTACAAAAGTAACGTAAAAAAATTTTCAGCCTGCTAGCTCCTTTATTTTTTGAGTTATAGTGCGGACGGACACTGAGTTCTTTCATTTAAAAAGAGATTTTGTATGGCAGCTACCCGAACCCGTCACACCACCACAACCAAATTTTGCAGAAGTTGTTGCCATAAAACTTGATCATCATTCGCAAAATTTCAGATACCTAGATTGAACAGACACTGGGTTATTTCTATTTAAAGAAAGACGTTGTATGGCAGCTACCCGAACCCGGGGACAGAAAATGCTGGAGTTAAATAGCAAAACTAACAATTTTACAAAAGTGACGTAAAAAAATTTTCAGCCTCCTAGCTCCTCTATTTTTGGAGTTATCGTGCGGACGGACACTGAGTTCTTTTCATTTAAAAAGAGATTTTGTATGGCAGCTATCCGAACCCGTCGCACCAGCACAACCAAATTTTGTAGAAGTTGTTGCCATAAAACTTGATCATCATTTGCAAAATTGCAGACGCCTAGCTTCATTAGGTTCCAAGAGGTGCAAGAAGTCTGAACCGGCTGCTCTAGACCAACCAAATTTTACAAAAGTTGTTGGCATGTAACTCGACACCTCTTTACTAAATTTCAGATTCCTAGCTTCAATAAACACTGAGTTATTCTCATTTAAACGGAGAAGTTGTATGGCAGCTACCCGAACCCGCTGCACCACCACAACCAAATTTTACAAAAGTTGTTGCCATAAAACTTGATCATCATTTGCAAAATCGCAGACGCCTAGCTTCATTAGGTTCCAAGAGGTGCAAGAAGTCTGAACCGGCTGTTCTAGACCAACCAAATTTTACAAAAGTTGTTGGCATGTAACTCGACACCTCTTTACTAAATTTCAGATTCCTAGCTTCAATAAACACTGAGTTATTCTCATTTAAACGGAGAAGTTGTATGGCAGCTACCCGAACCCGCTGCACCAGCACAACCAAATTTTACAGAAGTTGTTGCCATAAAACTTGATCATCATTTGCAAAATTTCAGAAACCTAGCTTGAATAGATACTGAGTTATTTCTATATAAAGATAGAAGTTGTATGGCAGCTACTCGAACCCGCCGACCGAAAATGTTGGATTTAAATAGCAAAACTAACAATTTTGCAAAAGTGACGTAAAAAAAATTTCAGCCCCCTAGCTCCTTTATTTTTTGAGTTATCGTGCGGACGGACGGACGGACGGACGTACATGGCTTAATCGACTCAGAATTCGATTCTGAGCCGATCCATACCTTTGACACTATATCTAGCTCGACTCCTTTAAGGTGTCACAAACGTAATGGCAAATTTATTATACCCTTGAACATAGTTCATACGGGTATAAAAACGCAGCTATAAAAAACAGCCGGAAATTGTGATTTGGATTTTGAGGTATTTGGATTTTTTCGTGTTTGGATTTTGTGGTATTTGGATTCTGTGGGGTTTGGTATTTGTGGTATTTGGATTTTGTTTTTTAAGTTTTTGGATTTTGTGATTTGAGATTTTGTAGGGGAACCGATAAATATAAAATAATATAACACTGGTTATTAATGAAAGCTAATATAAGTGAGTTATAATTATTTAATTTGTTAAAATTATTTTTACTTTCAATTCAAGATGGTTTGTGTCTCCGATTTCACTAAAATTTCACAAATATGTAAGTAATTTATAGGGAAATGACATCACGACATTGTTATATACAGAACTGAAAAGAGATATATATATTATGACAATTATATGTATATATATATAATTACTAACTATAATATTACTTAATTGTTTTTGCAATTTAGAAGGTATCTATTTTAATTTTGTTTAGTTAATTAGTATAAGTTTGTTATTAACTTATATTTAAAAAAAAAATTAACTGAATTAAATCTATTTTATTTATTTGTAATTATTTTTATAAACACTAAATTGTTTATTATCAACATTTAGAGGTCATGCACCAAGATACTATTACAATCTGACATTGTTGTGCAAATTTGATGTGCAGGGAAAAACGTTTGACTTTTAACTCCAAATGTTAACATTTTTATTTTAAATAAATATAATTAAATAAATTAAATTGAGAATACAACATAAAATATTTTTTCTAAATAAACTTTTATTTTTTATTAAATTATTGAAATAAATATTGAGTTTCGAAATACGTGACTCCACTAAATAAAATATCACTAAGAATACTTCATTATTACATTATACTTCTCTTTACTATCTTGAAAATATTTTTTTTAATGAAATAATTTTTCCCTATTAAAATATGTACTACTAAAAGTTTGACTGAAAATTTGATTTATATATTTAGACTTATTTTAGCAATTTAATTCGTTGAAGTTTTATATTTAAAATTTATATTTATTTTTGAATTTAAATTTGAAAAATTAAAAAAGAAATCAAGGGTTCATAGCAAACACTTTTTTTTATTTTTCTCTTTGGGTAAGTAAGAATCATCGAAAGATACTGTATGCAACACAGTAATGTAAAATGTAAAACTTTAACTCAATAAAAGCACCAGCGAGACTTAAAGAATTAAAACTATAGTCTTAAAGGCTAACCATTAATTTTGCGCCTTTCCTCACCAAAAGAGTCCGCTGGATTAATTTGATTACGATCCGTTGATACTTTTTGAGATGTCGATCTGTCAAAAACAAATATCTGACCGAATAGTGTTCAATTTTTCAGCCTGTTTTAATGGCTTTCAATGACAACCGAAAGGCTTTTAGTAAATTTCTATTACCCTATCTATATCTATTATAAGAAATTTTGATCTTTTCATTATCATGACCCCATGGCAAAATTTATAAAAACGTAGTTCCTTTACACGTTTATACGTTCCGTCACTTCGATTTTTATAAACAAATTTGTAACTGAATCGTTTTCAATATTATTGAAGACTTTCTAATTAAATTTTTCATATTTTTATTATGTTCTTCCATGCGGTTCGACTGATTCAATTGAAACTTTCTAGAAATATTGTTCCTTACTAAAAAGAGTTAGCTGTGATCCAGTTAGTTAAAAATTCGGTGTAAAACTTCAAGTTTTTAAAAGTTTCTATAACGGTAAAAAAAATGATAATATAGGATAAGAGATATTATAAAGTTCGTTATTTCCTACATTGCCTATGTACCTGTTAGCCACAAAAGTTTACCAACAAGGAAAATACGATACAAACAACAATAAAATCATTATAACGCCACACTATTCGATCTTCAATAGTAAAATTAAATCTAATTAACTGATATTAATAAAAATATAAAAATAAGTACATATTAAAAATTTAAATTTATAAATTATGAATTAAATTAACCTAAAAATAAAAGTTAATAATTTTTATTTCATAAAAGAAACATAATACTCGGGGCAATTCCTGTGAATTCCTGTTAGTATTAAATAATAATAAAACAATAATACTGTAGAATATTATTAACCATTAAACAACAAATTACTTATACGACACCTATGTATTTAAAAAATTAATTTTTTAAGTAATAGATCAAAATTATGAAGAACATACTAATATATATTTAGGTATTATATTTTATTTTTTTATGGCTATATAGAAAGTATTTTTTCCTGTTTTTATATTTATTTAGCATTTGTTTATTTGTTTTTTTTTTTTTTTAAATAAAAAATTTATATAATATCATCTGGTATAAAATTAAATTTAAGTACATTTAAGTTTCTTCTACTTTTAATAACCGGTTTTTTTTTTACATAACTTTGCATCACTTTTTTTTAGTATAAAATAAGGTGAAATTTCGAAAATAAATTTAGTGTTTTATTATTATTTGAATATTTATTATCACATTACTTCAAAATATAAAAAACAAAAAAAAAAGTAATATAAAAGACAAAATGAAATTCTTATGGGCTTTATTTTTAATTATATTCAGTGCTTTAGCTTATGCAGCACCCCCAGGTAATTAATAATAAAAAAAAATAAAAATATAAAAGTGTTCAAGTGCATATAATAAATTTTTTCTTTTGATTTAACACTATATATATTTTCTATACTTTTTAATCGTTTTTTATAGAACATTGTTTATTACCAAAATCTGCCGGTGTTGGTAGAGTTGCTGCTCCACAATTCTATTATAATGCTGAATCTGGTCAATGCGAAAACTTTATTTGGGGTGGAATTGAAAGAGGTTCAAACGCTAATAGATTTGATACGAAAGAAAAATGTGAAGCTGAATGTAAAGTTTAACTTATGTTAAATAATTCAATTTTTCGAAAGGAATAATAAAATGAAATTAAATTAAATAAAAAAAAAAAAACAAAAATGTTATAAAAATTAAGAAAATATAAAAAATTTTTTTAAAACAAAAATAAATTATTTCAATTATACCTTAAACCTAACTACATATACCTTTTATACATGGGAATGTATAGAGGTTAATAGTATACACCTGAAACAGTGCCTTATCTATAGTTTTCTTAAAAAAAAATGTTTGTATTATACATGAAAAAAATGCGCAATGAAAGAAAAAGGGAATTTTTTATGTACATTTTTTATCATAATAATCTGCCAAGGACTGCAAAATTAGTCGATGTGTAGATTCGACCCGCCAAACGAGTTGAATATGAAAACAGATTGATATTATAAAAGAACTATAATACATAAAAATTCTTTCTAAAGTATTGAAACTGCTCTCTCTAAAATATATTTTTGCTCCATAGCAGAATCTGCCCTTGCCAAAACAGAACAAAAGTACTAACGGTCCCATAACTTTTTATTTGGTCAAAAAGGGAAGTGGTATTTAGTAGCTTAAAGTTGCGCACGTTGATAGATGAATCATGGTCTTATTGTATATTCTAGTGTCTTTTGATGTATATTCTAGTGTCTTTTCACCTACCTATTTTCTATACTTATATATAAATTGTTAATTATATAATACGAGTTAGTTACTAGCAATTTTTTTTTTTTAATTTTTTAAAAGGATTTTTTTTTAATGTTTTCATATTTAATAAAGAATTACTTGTCTCTTCCCTTTATCGATTTTATTGTTACCCTTCTATATTAATTTTAATTCCTTTATTTGTTTATACAAAAATTAATCAAAAAATTTTGCATATTGTATATGCAATAGGTATAAAGAGAAATGTAGGTGTATATATATAGGGTGGGGAGGATTTAATATCATAATTTTAATTTTTAAAAAACAATTTCTTGTTCTGAAATTTATTTTATTTTATTTTTTTTTGTTTTTATTACGCTAACCAAACGCCTTAGGAATAACCTAAAATATGCTTTTAAGAAGGTGGAATGTTTTAAGAACTATAAAGAATACAAAATTAAATATTTTAAACAAATTTTTTAGGAATCAACCCTTCTAATTTTTTTTTCTGTTTGGGAAACGAATGTATATATACACTTTAATATATTTTTACTTTATGATTATTTATTAATTTTAGTTTAAAAATATATAATCTGTTTTTATATTTTTCCATTTTTTCTTTTTTTTTTTTTTTTAGAATTTTAGATTACAGTATATTTCTTCTAAAACATTTAATTTTGCATCATTTTTAGTATAAGATAAGCTGAATTTACGATGATATATTTAGTATTTAATTATTATTTGAATATTTGTCGTCAAATTGGTTTAAATTACAAAAACAAAAAAAAAATAATACCTTAAGAAAAAATGAAACACGTATTGGTTTTATTTTTAATTATCCTTAGTGTTTTAGGTTATCCCCCAAGTAAAATATTAAAAAAAAACATTTTTTTTCAAATTCATATTTTCTTTATTTATTTTATTTTTTTATTTTAAATTTTTGTGAAATTATTTCTTAATTTAATCAATTTTTATAGAACACTGTTTTTTACCAAAAGCTACTGGTGTTGGAAGAGCTGGTGTCCCAAAATTCTATTATAATTCTAAATTTGGTGAATGCGAACAATTCACATCGGGTAATTTTGATAATGGCGCAAATGCTAACAGATTTGAAACAAAAGAAAAATGTGAAGATGAATGCAAAATATAATTAATAGAATTTAAAACAAAATTATGTAAAGTCAATTCAAAAAACAAAAAAAAAATAAGCAAAAGCAAAATAAATGACATTGAAAAAACTCCAAAAAAAAAAAAAAAAATATTAATATTTTTTAACAATATTTTATTTGTGAATATTTTTAAGCATTGAAACCAATATTTACATAAAAATCTATACATGATAACAAATAATATTACAATAAAAACAAAAAACTTGAATAGAACTTAAACATAATATTATTACAATTAATAATTACGAATATACCTATCTATTTTAATTTTAAAAGAACAAAGCATAGTTTCTTAAAAAAAAAAAAAAAGGTAACAACTAATTAAAATCTTTTCAGATGAATAATTTGTATTAAAAAATATTGATATTAAAAGTAATACCTGGCAATACCAATACAGGATATATGCTTCCATTTATAATAGAATGTTAAAAATTCTTTCTGCAAAACTTCGCGCTAAAACCCTATCAAAAATCTGAACAAGCTCCATAAAAAAGAAGAACAGCAAAAAAAACATAGAAAACCAACCCAAGGTAAAAGAACCTAACGTTAACGTTAGAGACCAGACTTCATATATAAAAATAAATATAAAACGCTGTGGAATACATATAAAAAAAAGAAGAATAGCGATTTCTTTTTATTGAGAAGTTTGAGGCAAGATCGATTTTTTTCAAATAACCCTTAGATAGATATAGATGAGTCTAATGTTTATGTACAGTGGGACCTGACTCTAAATTAGGGAAGAAATCCAAAATGTTTTGGAATATATAAGAAAAAGAATAACCGGTTCTTTTTTTATTGAAAGAAAAGTTTAAGGCAAGATCAAATTATTTCAAATAATAAAAAATTTTGAACAAAACAAAAAAAAAAAGCCTAAATATTATTGAATTGTTATACTTATTATCTATAAGTCTTTATTATCTAAGTCTTATCTTTAAAATATATCTATTACTAAAATTGAAACCTTACTTATTATAAATATACATACATATGTATATAAAGAAAATATCAAAATTATGTTCTAACAAATTTTAATTTGTTAAAAATGATGATCTTGAAAGTCATATTGAATTGAAAAACATTTAAAAGTAAACAAAACTATAGAATTGTAAATTATATTTACCAAGTAAATAATTTTATGTTTGATATTGGTTGGTATATACTCCGATCATAAAAATACGCAAGATACTTTTTATGCTGTAAAAAAAAAAAAAAAAACAGATACTAAATACTATATTCTAATTAAAATTCAGTTATGTTTGAATGTACATATATTTTAAAAAATGTAAAAATGTTTAGAAACATTTCAAAACTTGATTACAGATACATATGTGTATATAGTCATTCTTTTAAATAGAATTATCTTTATGTAAGAATTATCGGACAGTAGCCTGAACCTTTATGCAAAACTATACATCAAAATCAAGTATATTAAATATATTAGCATTTATCACAACTTTTTATACCAAATGATATAATATATCTATTACATATAATATATACATAGTAATCAGATCAGATATACATATATGATGATCGTGTATAAAAATCGAATTCTTACATATTTTTAAATTAATTTTTATAAAACAATTGAAATCATAAGAAATATTGACAAAGTTTCTTTTGTTAAATTTTAACGAATTTGTAAAATAAATGAAAAATAATAAAACAATCAGATGACCTTTTGTTTTTTGTTTTTTTTTTTTGTTTTATTTAATTTAAAAATAAATTATGACTTTCATTTTAGTGCAGGTCAGTAATTATTACCTATACTTGTTTTAATTTTAAAATATATTGCATAACCTTTCTTTAAAACAGATGATAAACAAGAACTTTTTTTTTTTGTTTAATATTTTAATTTAGCCGGTTTATCCAAACTAAATAAAAATTTATTTACCAAAAATATAAAATCCACAATATATGGGTTCCGTGAATTAACTACAAGTGAATTATCTCCGTATAGTAATAAAATTAATTTTTAAAATGCATTTATTTTCGTTGAAAAATGATTTATTATTAAATTATTCGGAAAATACTAAAGAACATAGATTTTGCTTTAGTATGGAAGTTTTATACCATTTTTTTTTTATTGCATATCTTTGTTTAAAAATAAAATAAATAAATAAAAAATAAAAAAAATAAAAAACCGGTAACAAGTATTTTATTTAAAATATTTTGTCAAAGTTCTTTTTCGTCCCATTTAACCAAAACAAATTTACATTTTTTAAATTATTAAAATCCTGATTTTGTTGTCCAACACTGAACTTAAAAATACAATATTGTATATATAACATAGTTTTTTGCTAAAATAAAAACATAATTAATTTCGATAATGAATATGCAAATATGCAATTAACCGTTATGTGAAAACCAACTTTTGCATGATTATTCTTCCTTCATAACTCCGGCAACGTTTTCGATAGAGACTTGAAATTTTAAGATAAAAAAGAACTTTTAGTATAAATTTCCTCAGAATAAAATTTTTTTTCTACCACTCCTTGTATAAAAACTATTAGGACTCAAAAACTGAAATTTTCCTATATTTAAATACCTGTACAAATCCTGTAATCTGAAATACCTATAATCTGTACAAATTGTTTCAAAATAAAAGGTAATAATTAGGGCTTGAACTTTATGATTTTATATGTGTTAATGTTTATCTTAATTATGTAGAGTTCCCTTAAAATTCATGAAAGTCTCTATTTATTTTTTAACATTTTTTATTATTATATGAAATTCTAAGAAAATTTTTAAATTTTGGTCCAAGTCACAGTTCTAAACAGTTTATATTGTCTTTTGGAAATGTGTGCCTTTACAACCCGTTAGTTTATATTTTGCCTTGTTTTTTTTAGAACCTGTATTTTGTCTTCTTATAGCAAAAATGAATAAAAATTTTTATTCGCACCATTAAAATTAATTTACGAAAAAAAAAAAAACCGTTTGGAGAAGGAAATTTTATTTTAAAACAAATTAAAAAATATATTCTTCTTCCCAAAACAAAACTGTATACATGTATTAAAGGTACCTACAAAGTTTGATTTTAAAGAAGGTAGTTTTGGTTAATTAAAATCCAACACTAGGTACTCGGGGAAACCATGTGTGCAATCCCCCCTTGATGACTTTTAAAGTTTATATTTTTTTATGTAAAAAAAAACATAAAATTTCCCTCATACAAAAATGATATGCCGAAATAATTCAACCGGATTTAATTCCATGCTCCCACAATATATTGTATAATCAATTCATAATTTGATATTTATTTATTATTATTTATTATTTAATATGTATATATAATATATTTTAATATTAGCAATTTAAATTTATAGTAAAAAAAAAAAAGAAAAGGTCCACAAATACAATGTTTATTACTTCCTTTTCTGAAAAGAAAAAAAAAAACTAAAAAACAAAATAAAATAAAAAAAAATTCATTATCAACAAATAATTATTTAAAAGTTCGTGTTCATATTAAAAATATTAATAAATATTCCAATGATACGAAATTCATAAAAAAAAAAAAAAATGTTAATACAACCACTAAAATTTATAAGAAAAAAAACAAAACAGTAAACTTAATTAAATATTTGTTCTTTTATTGCTATTTTTTTTTTGTATTTTTTTTTTTTTAAGAAAAAAATTAATAAATCTCTTGAACATCATATTTTAAAAATAATATATATATAAGTACCAATGTATACATAAGTACTATATATATATTTATATGTACCTAAAATAAATAGATTTCGTATAACTTTTCATGATTTTCATCTAAACAGTATAAAATAAATTGAATTTTCGAAATTAAATTTAGTACTAAATTATTCTTTGAAGCTTCTATACACATCTCTATTATAGAAAAATCAAACAAAAACAAAGCCATAATGAAATTCTTATTTGCTTTATTCTTAGTAATTTCCATTGCATTAGCTTATGCCGCCCCACCAGGTAATTAACATAAATTATTGTTTAAAAAAAAAAAAATTAATTTTTTAAAGTACAAAAAATTTCGGATTTTTTCGAAATTTTAATTTTGAAAAATTTTATTTTTAATTTAATTATTTTTTTTTTTATTACCATTTTTTATTATTTTATTTTTTTCCCCATTTTAAATTTAATTTTACTAATTTTTAATTTTTTGGTAATTTTTTTTATATAGAACATTGCACATTACCACCCAAACCGGGTTTTGGTAGAGCTGCTGCACCAAAATTCTATTTCAATGCTGAATCAGGTCAATGCGAAAACTTTATTTGGGGTGGAGTTGAAATGGGTTCAAATGCTAACAGATTTGATACAAAAGAAAAATGTGAAGCTGAATGTAAAGTTTAAGTCGTTTAATAAAAAATATATAAATTAGCTGTGTTTTAGTTTTTTTTTTTTTATTTAAAATTATCAATTTATTAAGAAAAAAAAGAAAAAGTGTACAATCTGAAATGAAAGTGTTTAAAAAAAAAATTTATTAGTTTAAATTAAAAAAAAATAAAAAAAATTTATTTAAAAAAATTTAGAAACGTAATTTATTAAAAAAAGAGAAGTAAAATAATAATTTAAGTCAATAATCTGTTCTTAGAAGATTATAACTATAGTAAAACAAAAAAAGGCTCAGTAAATAGAAATCAAGATTTTTGTTTTTAAGAGAAAATATTAAAGTTATACAAAAAAAAAAAGAAAAAATTAAATTACGTTGATATTGACGTCAGTTTTTTTTTTTCTAAATTTGATGGTGCTAAAATATGAATTATTTAAAATAAATAAACAGTACATAAAAGATTTTAAAAAAAAATAAAAAAAAAAACAAAGTAATTAATAAAATAAAGCAAGATTTTATATTTTAATATAAAACATAAGGCGGTACTTACAGAATCACTGTTATAATTTAAAAAACAAACTTTATCTATTTATAGGTTTTAAATATTGTAATTTAGCTTCAATATTTAAATATTATTATACCTATTAAAATCTATTTTATTTTATAAAATCTATCATCGATATTTTTTATGTGACAGAATTCCAGTTTTAGTTCACCTTTCTTTAGATTTATTATAAATAAATAATTAATCATAAAAAATGTGAATTAAAACTAAGGAATAACAGTGTTACTTTTAACTTTTTTCTTATTTCTTTTTATTATTAGAATATTTTTTTACTGGTTAAAAATAAAAATTAAAATAATCGGTAAATTCAGTAAAAAAATCGGTTTACATCTATTATTTAAATTTAATAGTAAATTGATAATAATAAAAATATTCGTGAATTACTCGGTGAATTATTCGTGAGTAATATGAAACTTTAATGAGTTTTTTAGTTAATTAAATTCCGAGTAAATTATTATTATTTTATTTAATATTTATTCATATTTTTAAATGAAAACAAAAAAAAATTTTTTTTTGTAAATTTAAAAATTCTTATTAATTTTCTAAAATTTGAGTTAAATCAAAATTCATTTTTTTTTTTCAAAATAAACGTCTTATAAAATGTACAAGTATAAGTAGTAAAACATACAAATGATGCAATAAATATAAAAAATAAGGGTACAAAATATTAAATAAATAGATTAATACTATGTTCAAAATAAATCAAAAAGCTTTCAATTTTAAAACATAAATAATAGAAATATGTACATATTATTTATATTTTTAATTCTTTGTAAACATACGTCATTCAGTTTTTACAGAATAATTACTATGTATGTATGTATATTGACAATGAAAGTGACGAAATGCCAATTTTATAACTTTAATTGTTTTACGTTTATTCATTTCGTATATATTCAAAACCTTTAGAATATGATAAGAAATGTTTGTTTTTATTTATTTCAGAATATTCTGTATATTCTGTATTTTTTTTTATTCATTTTGCTAGAGAATTTTGAACACATTAAAAAATAAATATCCAAAATCAAGTAATGCTCCTAACTATAATAGTCATTAGCTTTCATAAAAATATTCGATAGGTTTTTTAATAGATGATTGATTATATGTAAATATAATAAGGATGGCATATAAATTCACAACCATATCTATATATGTGTTTTTTTATTGATTCGATCATGGTGCTTTTACAAGTTTTCTTGCAAATCATTGATTCAGCTTTTTGTTAAAATCTTTATGCCAAGATCTTAATCATCTTGGGAAATTTTTGCTGTTTTGCATTTCTCTTTTTTGACAGATTTTAAAGTTACATTTGACAGTCAACAACCAAACCATAGACAAATTAAAACAAAATTTGAAAAATTTGAGACCGAGGCCGAGAAAGCAAATGCATTATTTACTAAAAATTATATTTACGTCATTTTAAGTTACTTACATTGAAATCCATTTTTTATTTTTGTATTTATGTTTACAAAATAATATCATAATAAACTTTTAAAATCGAGTTAATTTGCTAATGTCAAAAAAAAAATTATCCCTAGTCTATTCTTAGGCAGCTTAGTCATAACAAATAATTTGAAAAAGGTTAAATTACTAATGATTTTTTATATGATATCATTTTGCACGAATGTTTTTAAACGGCAACCAATGATAGTTTAAAATAATCTAGTTAAAATATGTAATGTTAGGCAATCGATCATAATCATATGATATCACATAATATCTAATGACTATTATCATATTACATAGTTTCAAGTTACGGGTAATGAATGCTTCTGTTGTTTAATATAATTCTTTTTATTCTGTAAATATATCATATTGTTTCATTCGAAATTCGGAATAGTTAATTCGGATGCATTCGGAATATTCTATTGTAACGACATCAAGTATATATATATAAATATATAGTATATACATACCATCTTTTTCATATTGAAATTACATATGGACACTAAAATTTATTTATATTGAAAGAATTCAAAAGCTAACAAATAAAACATATACATAATCTTCAAAGTTATTATTCAGCATAATTAAGATTTTGATATTTAAGATTTTAAGTTATTATTCATCATAATTTAAGATATCTTGTTATATACATATACTATTATTGTATCTTCTCTCACATGTATTATATCCGCAAAAATAACCCCATATAACCATCTTTAAGTTCTAAACAGCTTTATTATATACATACATTTAATATTATTTAATCAATATAAAGTTTTTTCACTTAAGTAAATATAAACAATTATTTTTGTATTCGTTATATTTAAAATATAATGACACATTTTCTTAGTAAACACCGAAAAAACCATTTTTTTGTGACAATTTATCAAAAATAAAACAATGGTAAAGTTGTTGGTTGTAGTCAATAGCGTTTTTTATAAATAGAACACGATTTTTCCAACAAAAAAACCCATTTATTTTAAAAATAGGCAATTTGCTTAAAATAAAATTACAAAATTAAAAATGACCAAAACGTATGAATGAGAGTACGTTCAGATTACAGTTAAAAAAGTTTGATTTATTCTTGAAGAAAATTGAGTAAAATTTTTTGACGTTTGTAGCTAAACGGAAAATACGGTATTAACTGAAGTTTGGTTTAAATGTTACTGTAATAAAAAAACTTTATAAAATGACATAAAAGTAGTTTTTTAAATACTTAATAAAACTAAAAATATAAATTATTATCGGAAAATAAAATATAACACCATTTGGATGACCAGTGGTATTAATGTCCGATCACTCAAGGATCCCCTGTTATAAAATCACAATAGAAGGAAAAACTGTTTTAATTTGATATTTAATCTAATTCATTTATCATTGTATTATACATATAAATAATAAAATGATTACAATTTAATTTGAATCTATAAAAATATGAACAAATAAATTAATTGTATCAAATATAATTCAATTCAAGCAATTGTAGATGAGCTTTTTTAATTCTTTTTCTTTTGAGATGTATGGAAAAGCCACTTCTCCCGGAGCCAGTACAAATGGGATAATTACTCTAACGGAAAAGAGTATAATGGCTGAGGTATAGGATAAAGAAAGAAAGAAAGAAAAGAGAAACTTAGTAATAATATCTCATCTTTCACATAATATATGTAACGCCCCTTGAAACCTTTTTTATTAATTAAATTCCAAAAGCAAAATAAATTTTAAAATTTTAAAAATTATGATCGAAAAGCACAATAATTATGTTATCTATATAGATATCTACATAGATCTATCTATGTGCCTATTAAAACTAGTCAAAAAATTACTCATTGTATTTTATATTATGTATCACTCAAAAATATTGTATAGAGTTTGTCTATTTTTATTTAAATTTGAATTCTAACTAAGTTATTGAGAATGAAGTGGAGTAGGTAACCCCTTTTTTTTTTTTTTATTGCGGACAGATAATGAAATTTATTTACCAATAAAAAATTGAATAGAAAACTTATAGATATCTAAGTTAAATTAAAAAATCAATATTTTTTTATCATAATTAAGGACATTAATCGCGTCATCACTTTTATCAAATATTACAGAAAATTTTGAAGTGCGCAGAACGTTCAGTAAAATAACTTTAAAAAAATAAAATACATATATACGTATAAAATAAAAAATTATTAGCTTATATGTAAAAAATAAACAAAATTTAAGTAAAATGTTTTTTGATCTTAATCGCCACTCCTTTTTAAAAGAGTTATTGTATATAAATTTTTTTATTTTATTTTAATTATAAATAATTGATTTTATATTATAACATTATTGTCAAAATTTTAAAATTTACTTTTTTGTATTTTAGTTTTATAGATTTTTACAATTAATTTAATTTATTCAAAAAAAAATATTTATTTTATAATTGATTTTTTTCTTTCTATATTTAATTCAAATATATGTAACTATAAAAAAA
Organism: Poecilobothrus nobilitatus; assembly: GCA_947095535.1. Lineage (NCBI taxonomy): Eukaryota > Metazoa > Arthropoda > Insecta > Diptera > Dolichopodidae > Poecilobothrus > Poecilobothrus nobilitatus. Next base: position 233,385,802 of record OX352774.1, on the reverse strand, counting down.
AAACTAATTAATGTACATGAAATGGTTTTGATCAGCATCACTTCCGTTTTCAAAATTCGTATTCTTTCTATAACACAATACAATACTTATACAGTTTCTGTCCAAATTTACAATATTAAGTTTACTGCCAAACATATTTATAACAAAAATAATCATTTTCACATTAAATTTTATTTTAATATAAACTTTTTAACTACCTATATCTCTAATTTTCTACATTATATAAACAACAAATTCTTTCTCAATTTCTTTCCCCCATTTTACTTAATTTTATATTTTTTTAAATATTGACATTTTTTTAAGAAGTATATTATAAGAAAAAATCACGCTAACTCTTTTTGTTTAAATTAGATTTTATTTTAAGTCATATATCTCACATTAGAAAAATTTATATATTTAAATCCATTTTATTTCATCACATTTCGTCAATCAGTAGTCCATACCGACACAGCACAATATTATAATTCTTGTTTTTCGATACTTAGACAATGGGCCTATTTCATTCTCAAATTGGCAAATAAATTCTCTTTGCTTTAGTTTCTCTGAGATCAACTACTGACGTCTGATCTGAGTGTCTGACGTTAAATCATAATAAATTTATTTTACAACAAAATTGATCACATTTGGTCTATCCGTGTCACGAAATAAGTATTCAAAAGGCTTTCTTTTTTTCTCTGTTTTTCTCTCTTTTATTCTTATAATTACATTAGTGTTAACAAGCACTAAAACGTTATGATTTATGACGTTATAAAATCCTCACACGGAAACATTTTTGACGTCACAGTTGAAAATATAAAACCATATAAAACATATGAGCAACTAAATAATGAGCTGTTGCTCAGATAGTTCAGTTCTGTTCGTTTTAAAAATGATTCAAAAACAAAATATATAATATCTCAATATTATAAGAATTTATTTATTATTTTATAAAAAAAAACAGGTTGTTTATGAATTATATATACTTATATATAATAATTATGTACTTATAAATAAATTTTAATTTTTCAATTAAGTTATTTTTTCTTTTTAATTTCTGCTAAAAATTCTAATTTTTAATTCCATTCCATTAAATGAATTTGTTTAATCCACAAATATCTCATATTACGAAGACTTTCTAATCCTCCTGTATAATAAAATTGTGTTGCATATTTTCCATTCACAAAAATATCAAAATAATCTGTTCCAACATTTATTTGGATTTTGAAATATTCACCAGGCCAAAAAAATGTTTTATAATCATCTCTAATTTCATATCCCCATAAACCATTTTCAAAATAATTAATACGAAATACAGAATTTGTTGCTTGCAAATCAATATAAAATAATATATTACAACATGTTATTAATGTACAATTAAATTCCTGAAAAAAATATTCTACTCGAGATCCATGTAACAAACCCATATGTTGATTTAATGTAATTACATCTCCAGGTTTTAATGATGGATCAATTTTAAATAAATCTGATCTAGTACCCTGTATAGTTTAGTATATATATAAATTGGTACTATAGGATAGAAATGGCAAAGAAAACTTACATCGGGTCTCCAATATTCACGATAACGAGGATAATATGATCCTTGTGAAAATTGAAATATTAATAAAAAAAATATTATATTAAACATTTTTCTTAAACTCAAATTACAGTTGTATATTTTTTATACACGTTTATAATTTACAACATTAATTTTCAATTAACTAATCTAATTTAAAATATTCAAAATATTTTAAAATATCTTCAACCGTTAAAATATCTAAATTAAAAAAAATTAATTCAGCAGTTACATAAGCATTTTTATTATGGAAATAAAAATCACTGTATGAGTGAAATATAATCCAGTTTTTACATTTTTCTAATAAACAACATTATACTATAATTGCGATGGCGAAATTTTTACAAATTTTCAGCACCCACATTTGCTCATAGTGTAACAGCATCATAATGTAAAACTGTCACTATACATTTATTGCAACAGTTAATTGCAGTTAATAAAAGACTAGCACCAAGATGGGTAAGTGATAGTTTCTTAAATGAAAGAATTTAATTGATGCTTACCAGAATATGTGACTGGGTGATTTAACAACTATTTTCTAAAGTAAAAATTTTGAAAAAATGTTAAAAATAGTATTTTAAAAGCTTGAGCTCAATTTTAAACTGTATAAAAGTTTAAGTGAAAACGTATTGGAGATACAAAAAATAACTATAATGTAATATTTTTTTAGGGAAGACTAAATTAATGTATAAATAAGTAATTTTGAAAAACTTTAATTTCATTCTAATAATTTACCTGTAGACCGACAGCGTAAAAATTATATGTGGTCTTAGAGTAAATTATCCAAAAAAAATTTATACAGAATCATAATTTTCATACTAAAATATCAAGTTAAAAAGATTATAAAGCAGACATGGCAAACATTTATATAATTCTGCCTTTCAAATTTATCTGTGGCCCACAAAGTTTCTTAAAATTTAGATAGTTTATTATTTATTTAGTTGAATAAGGGATATCACGAGAATTAGATTAGGTATATATTATTCAAATGACTTTAACCACTTCTCCAAATCTTCAACAATTTTTAGGATATTATCGTTAAGCCTTATTTCAGAAATAACATAAGTTATGTTGATTTTCAAAGTATCAGTTGTTGCTGATTTATCAACATAAATCAGTTCCTTCACATATCGCCGTAGAAATTAATCCAACGGCGTTAAATCAAACAATCCTGAACGCTACTGACTAATGCACTGGTGCATTTTTTAAAATAATATTATATGTTATGAAATTTCTCTTGAATAAATTAATTGTGGTGTATCGCACGTAGGACCATCTTTCTGAAATTAAAATTTTTCAAAGCATATGAACCACACGAAACAATACATTTTTCATTGTAGGATGTATTAAAACTTAGTGAACCTATCTATAGGATTGTTCAAACTTCATATTCGAAAATTTTGTTATCCGTTTGTTATCCGATTTCATTACTTAACTAAATTTTTCATTATAATGCGGACCACTAATTTTAGATACAATTTGTACAATGCCTACAATTTTTAAACATTGTTGCGATGTCTTTCCATGTTAATTTTTTCAAACCTATAGCTAAACGAAAATGTCAAAACGACTCTCCCATCATCCTTATCTAATTTACTTCAACATATGTCAAATAACAGATATCTATATAGAAAGTTCCTTCATTCTAAAAAATTTACCTACGGGAATACTATGTTCTTATGAATATTTGTTACTTCATATATGGCACATCATATGGTGCAATAAGTTGAATAGACCTGTACTAGAAGAATAAAATAATATTGGCTGGATCAAAATTGGTGATTTAATTAAAATCATTTTAGAAAACAATAACAATGTTAGCAATTTTATAATAACAGTTTAGTTTAGACAAACCTTAAAAAATACAGTTTATAGAATAAATGTTTACTATATGTATATACAATCAAGCGTATTTCAGTGTTTGATTTGTTATGGCTCAGTAAACACGACTATTGTATGGTACTTACCTTCACCTAGAATAATTTTAGTGGGTAGTGTTTTAATTCTGTTTTATTTATATATGTATAATTCAACTTATTATTAGTCTTTATTAAAAAGATAAATTACCAATATACAAAAGTTACAATTAATCTTTGATAACCATTATTGTAGTATTCATCACACATTGTCATTTTAGTTTTGAGTTTAAAAAAAATAATCCATCATAACAATTTTTTTTAGTTTTTATGGTATTACTAAAAAAACAATTATACTTAAAGTTCTTAGAAATTTGTTTATCCTTATACATACAGACATTTTAAGATGAACTTTTGTAGAATTATGTTCAAAAATCACAATATAAATAAAATAACCAAATTGTTTCAAGAGAAAGTCGAACTTTTAATTATTAGATTTAAGCCACCTAGATTTCCATCTACATCTTTCTGGATCTAACCATTTAAATCTAACCATCTAGATTTTTCTGGACCTTTTCTATTTATACTCCTATATAGCAAAAAAATTTTATATTTTTATTTTATAACAAATAATATAGCGCAGAGCAGAGATGTGATTTTAACTACTACGGGAGGAGTTGCGTATCCTATTGCTTCTACTATATTGGCATAAGGTAGGTTTTGACTTCTATTATAAGATGTTAGACTTCTTCTTTATTTAGTAATTTGGAGTTTACTATGTTGGCTTTTGCTATAGTTGGACTGCTCTAACTATTTCTTTCACATCTTTTTTAACAATGTTTATTCTATTGAAAATATTGATTGTTGAACTTCTACGCTGGAGTCTTCCTTGAGCTTGTTGGCTATTTAATTGTATTGATTTAATAATTCTTCGGTTGTGTTGATTAAAATGTGATTAATTTCGTACTGCTCGTTAGTATTTGGAATTAGCTTTTTGTGGCTTTCTAGTAAAATCTTGTGCATCTGGATTGCCTGCGATATTTTTTCAGGGACTATCTATCCAATTTATAGGACGCTGCTGCCTTCTGGTTCAGTATGTTCGTTTATAAGATCTTTTATTTTTCTTAAAAGTAATTCGATTATTTAAACCCTCACCTTAAAGCTAAAGCTAAATCTTTTAATTACACCGTTTTACCAAGGACTCAGAACTTTACAGTTTTTGCAGCAAAATAAAAAAAAATACATGAGATCATTTTATATGGGATCAGTATATGGATATAATATGGAATTATGTATATACTTGTGTATGAAAAATATGTAAACTTATACATATCTACATATTCATCATAGTTTGTTACTGCATATATACATATATGCATACATATAGCTTTTTCATAAAGACTAGGTATTTTTTATGTACAATAATACAAAACTTGCCTTGATTTGTTTTAATCATTTTAAAGAAATCACAACAACTATAAGGCTTTCAAATAAAAACATGCAATACTATAAGAATAAATTTAAAAATTAATATTTCGCCTGGGGCCTCGATGGCCTAGTCGGTAAGAGCGTATAAAATACGCTGTAAACACTGAGGGAGTTTAGTTTCGAAAAATATTTTACCGAATCCTCCCATTTAATCATTCCATAATTTATTGAAATGATAAATGGAAGATATTGCTAAACATGCAGCGTAAGTTATTTATTTTTATATTCTAATTTATTTATTTTACTTTCATTTAAAAGTGAAAGAAGAAGTTGATAACGGTAAGTCTACAAATTCAATTAATATGTTAGAAATTCAAATTTTGTTATTTAAAATTTAGTAAGGGACCTTGATTTTTTCACGACAGATTTAAGCTTGTTTTTCTTAATCAAAAAGTGACAATTAAAATAAGATAATGATCCATAATTTTTTTTAATTCCGAATTTTTTCATTTTATTTCGGAAATCAAACAATTCCAACGTACCATTCCTCTCAAACAATTTCAATATACCATTATATAGGCTGCAATTGCTCATTCCTACTACATGGTATTACCTAAGTGGTACTCTACTGGTAATAGTAATTTGTTTGTTGTCAGAACTGCAAAAATATAGATTCTATTATATCCAATGTGTTCCCAAAAGCTGGCAATTACTTGATTTACAATTTGCACAAATTCAAGATCAATCTAAAGAGATTTATTATTCACTTACCTCGCAACTCTCCTTTATCCGCATTCTTCCCATCCCTATCCCATCCCTTATAGTCATAACTACTTTTTATACGAAGGGATGCATATTCCTAGATTGTAATTTATGAATAAAAAAAAAATAACATAGATACTAAATAAAAAAAAAATAAAACAATTAATTAAATACTATATACATATTTGATTATATTAGTTTTTTTATTAGATTTCAATTTATATATTTTATGAAATAAAATTTTTAATTTATATATATAGAAATTCTATAAAAAAAAAAAGTAACTCATTTACTAAGATTATTTAATATCGTAGATGCATTATGTTAATTAATATTATTAATACCATTTAATAATGTATTACGTATATTAATCCAATTTTCTGGTATAATATTTAAAAATTTTGTACGATATTTTAATATAAAATTTGAATTTATATATATTATAGTATTAAAAAAATGTATTGTACGTGCAAATAATAATTTATCATTCCATTCATTAATATTTTTGGTATTATTATTATATGATTGTATTAAATAATTTAATAAATCTATTATTAATTCTGAATATAATTCAAAATCTTTATCATTTTGTTGTGAATTAATTATATTTGAATTTAATGCTAAATTAATAAAATCTTTATATGATATTAATTCTAACCATATATAACTAAATGTTGGTATAATTTCAGGTTTTAATAAATGATAACATTGACAAAATGATGTTAATATATTTAAATTATTATCATTATTTAAATTTAATTCTAAAAATAACATTATAAAAAAACGATAATAAATTTGTTGATAAAATTTCTCATGAGATTTTTGTTCTTCAATAAATATTTCAACTAAATAACTTAATATAACATTTAAAAAATTTATTTTAATTGATGAATTTGTATCATTTTCTGTATTATTTATTAAATATACAATAAATTTAACAAAAGAATGAATAAATTTATATATTTTATTTTCTGATGATGTTTGTTGTTGTTGCTGCTGTTGTTGTTGTTGTTGTTGTTGTTGTTGATGTTGCTGTTGTTGTTGTTGTTGATTTAATGTATTTATTGTTGTATTTAATGTATTAATATTCATTTGTTCATCTTTTGAATTTTTTATTAAATCATATACATAATCTATACCAAATTTAATACCATACCTTATAAATCTTATATATAAATCTTCTGATTTAATAATACCAAATGTATGCATTTTATATATAAATTTACCAAAATAAAATTCATTATCTGTATCTGAATTTCTTTGAACAATTGTATAAATATGTTCCCATAATTTAAAAAAATATTCTGTTCTATCTTTATATCCTAATGGATCACCACAATCATTTGAACGTAAATATCCTAAGTATATAAATAAAAAATTAAATAATTTAAAATATAAATTATATAAATAAATTTTTTTAATAATATTATAAATTAATATTTAAATAATATGCAATAATAAAGTAATTCCATTCAGAAAATTATAATTAGATTTATAAAACATAGTAAAACTAAAAATAGACGTAAGCAGACGAATAAAAACTCTACCTTTATGTACAGTACAGCCTAAAATATATGTAACGAGACATAACAAGAAGAGTAAAAACTCTACCATTGCATGTAAATATATGGATATAGCCAAAATAGATGACAAAAATGTCAAAAAAAAAACAGCATGAAAAATTATATGTCATTTATAAAAGGAAAGATACCGTTACGTTTTATTTACGCAAAAAGTTTTGTTTACACTCGCTTTAAATAATTTTTTTTTTTTTACAAATATTATATAAATATTTTTGCTATCAAAATTATTTTGCACATCTTTATTAGCTTTCATGTTTCTCCATTTTAAAAATAAGTTATAAAATAATCTGATAAATAATCTGATAAATAATAAAATTACTATTTAGAAATTTAACACAAAACTTGTAAACAAAAGTATATGATTTTATTGTCATTTAGCGCTTTCATTTTGACTAGTTACTCGTTTACACATAGCGAAAAACTCGTATGAAATTTCCTGTGTTTTTTTATCGTCTTGTCACGTCTATTTTGGGCTATACTTTAAAACTCTAACATTATACATGTAAATATAATTATGAACTTAACCAAAATAGAAGTTAAAAATGCCAAAAAAAAAAACTGCATGAAAAATTATATGTCATATAAATGGGAGAAATGACTTGTAAAGTCTCAGTAAAAAATTTTAAAATTTTTTTACAAATATATAATATTAATTATGAAGTATCCATCTTTATTTCTGTGGTACTATTGATTATATAGTGTTGTTTTTTTTATTTGTCTTCAATTTTCGATTTTTTTTTTCATTACTTTTAAACACATGAATGTAACTAAAGAACTTGTAAACATAAGCATATGATTTTTATCGTCATTCCGTTTTTATTTTGGCTACAGTTACTCGTATATACTTTGCGAAAAAAACCTTTCGGAATTTCTTACGTTTTCATCACGTCTATTTTGGGCTTATGTTCATATTATTTGATTATTGTATGTTCAAATTAAAGTATTACATTTTTAATATAAAATTTTTGAAACTGATAAGGAACTGAAGCCAACTTTCTTAGTACATACAAACCACTTTTAATAGTAGTGGTAATCGTCAATGGTAAAAATGATTTACTCACAAAATTTACGACTAAAGTGTAACAATAAAAACACAATTATATATTGAAGGTAATTTTTTTTTTAAAAAGCAACCCTTTCTAATTTCAAATCCATAACAATATGTTTTTCAGAAGCAAAATAATGGTAATTAAATAAACACTTTCACTATCGAACATATTAGCAGATATAAATAGTGAGTATATAAACGCAAATATATTGTAAGATATTTAATTTAAATTTTTTAATATAATATTCGGCACATATTTAAAACTTACCATGTAAATGAACTGGATATATTTCACCTTTTTCTATATATTTATTGCATTGACAGTGCATATTTTTCCTTTGAGAAATATTTTTAAATATTTTAATTTTTAATTATTTATTATTATTTATTTTAAAAATATTATTTATTATAAATTTATAAATTAAAAATAAAACTATATTGAACTTTACTGAACTGAACTCTAAGATAGAATAAAGAACACACTGTAATTTTTAATTTTTCTTTACACAAAAGTGTTATAAATTTGTTTTTATTAATAATAATAATAATAATAAAAAAAAAATTTCTGATAAAATTGCAAACATTTTTTTATTTAGATCAAATATCTGCGATATATGTACCATAATATAAACAATTTTTTAATATTTTTTTATGTTATTGGCAGTTTTTATTCACTGAATTTTGTATTGTTCTTATTTTATGATTTTTTTTTTTTTTTGTTTTTTTTTTGTTGCAAACAGATTTAATCGATATTTGATTTATTTAATTTATTTTTTATTTTATTTATAAAGAAATAATAATATTAAAAATAATGATGATGTCCAATATATAAGGTTTTCTAACAAGGTTGTTTTTCTTTTAAAAAAGTTTATAAATAAAATTGATACTTATTACGTTAAATAAGGTCTAAAATAAATGATTTTTGAAAGAATTATTTTAGTTCAAAAATATAAAAATAACATATAGAGGAGGAGTTCTTATTGCCAGTTGAATAAAGCTAATGTATTATTTTTATATAAAATTACCTTTATATTTGTACAAGCGGCAATACAAACTTTACACTTTATATTTGTACAAGATTTTACAAACTTTACAGAACAAAATCTAGCATAAACTGAGATTATAATATTGTATAACAAATTGTTCGGAAGAAATTCGTTTTCTTCTTTAATATTTTCTCCAATACTCCTACTTCTTCCCGGCTTTCCATTCCTACAATCATTAATTTCACTAAGCCGTTGATTTGGCTGTACCTCCATTATTATAAGTCCGTAATTGAACTCAATCCATTATTTAATTTTTGAACACATTATTTTTGCAGCATACTCTTTGAAACAGAAATAGGGTAAAAAATTAAGCTTATTCCGTTATTTCAGAAAATTCTTCAACTATATTACATCAACAATGAATGTAAAAAAGCAATACTTTTATTTCTTATATATAAATTATAATATTACTACAACATGGATAGTTAAAATATTTTTTTTATATTAATAAAAAAGATTTAAAAAAAGCATTAATTGAAAATGGAATATTATGTATAATAAACTTCAAACTTAAAAATACTGCCATTGACATAGTTACGAATTTTAACTACCTTGGTCTAGGTTCTTGATAGCAAACAAAAATGGAAATATTGTCATGTGGAACATGTACATAACAGAAAAAAATGTTTCCGTATGTGTTCATACTAAAGAGCTTTCGAACTTATTTTTCATCTGCAATGCTATATACTAGTTTTATTCCTATATTTTCTAATATAGTCCATCTTAATGATATATGGAGTAGATAGAAACATCGCAAATATCGTTAGCACCATTAAATGTAGTGTAAAAAAAAAACAATCACAATTACACAATTACCCAGTTATGTTTCCCAGTAATCTGTTGTATAACGATCAATATATAAGCCTGAAAAACATTTGAATAAAAGAAGGAACCACTCAGAAGTGTACATGATCATTTTCAGACTCTATCACTCACTCAATAAAACATAAACTAAATAAAATTTAAGATTTTCACAAATATAATACTAAAAATAACTCAAACTATTATTTGTTATTGTTTAAAACGAATTTTCAAAAAAAAATAATTGCCTCTACAATATTATCTTAAAATTTATTATGAGTTACCAGGTTAGCTAAAAAATAAAGATGACATTGGTTCATTTAAGAGAGAAATAAAAAAAAATATTTTAGAGAATCAGAAATTATAAAAATATTTGAAAATTAAGAATGTTCTTGTGTAAATCCTTTGAATATTGTTAATTACTATGGTTATATTATAATGTATCACTTGGCTGTATAGATATTAATATCAGCACAAAATTTTAGAACTTTTTTCATTAAAGAGCTTCGAGCAATTGGGATGTGGTTGACAATTTAAACAATTGACAATTTAAACATTTAATTTAAATTTTGAATGTAACATCTCTAATCCTCACTACAGTCCTTTACAAATATATAATATTTATTTGCGTTTTCAAAATTTCAAGCAAGACTTTATTTTGTATTCAAACTTTTAATTTTTTTATTTTAATCAATAAGTTATATACTTTTTTACTTATAAGATACAAAAGGATACTGTATGAATAAGTTTAAATTTAATAGATGTTGTGATTAAAAAAAAAATTAAATTAAACTTATCAGGAATATAAATTTTATATACATTTTAAATAAATACACAAAAAAAAAATCAATTCAATATTAAAATTTTTTTTATTAAAAATTTATTTAAAGTATTTTAATTTATTCCTAATTTTTATGATATAACTAATTAAACAATAAAATTAAAATTATAATAAAAATATAAAAAAGTTAAATAATATTATTTTATACATTTTTTTTCACATATTATTAATTTTTTTTTGTAATTTTACATAAATTCTCATTCATTTCATAATTAAATAACTTTTTATAATAATTCTGTCATAGTAATATCTTTTCGTACTGCATTATTAAATCCTTCTTTATAACGATACCAAATTGGACTTTTGACAATGGGATCAAATATGCCTTAAAAAAAAAAATAGAAAAAAAATAAAAATCAATTTATCATAAAATAAAATTATACTGATGATAATAAAAAAGTATAAGAACTAAAAAATATATGTATGTATGTATTATGTATATATATATAATATATTATTGACTTACCTTCATCAGTAGCAACTGAAGTTGATTTCGTACGAATTCTACCAAAGAAATCCTTAGAGATCTAAAAATGAGAATAAAAAATATAGAAAACAAAAAATTCAATGCTTTTTTTTCAATTCTTTACTAAAAAAACAAAAAAAAAAACTGATAAAAAATGAAGCTTACGAAAATAGGATAAAGTAAAGAAAAAATTATAGTTGATCTACAAAATAATAAGATAACAAATAACAAATATAATTGTAATCATTATAATTGTAATCATTTTCGATAAAATATTTTTTAATTAGACATTTTAGAAATACAAAAATTAAATAAAATTAAGATAATGTGTCCAATTCATCAAACAAAAATTACGAGTTTGGGTATAGTTTTTGTTTGAAAAACTGGAGATGCATACGTGATGCATATGCATACGTATACGACCAAATCTTTGCTGTTAATAAAATAATTAAATCTCTATTCTTGAAGATTTTAAACTATACAGATGTTTTGTGTACTTTAAATTTTTTTTTATTTCTGTTTTCTCCCCCACCCTACTCATATAATAAGCATAGGGACATTCCTAATTCATTTATTATTCTTGACTAAGCTTCTCTTTCTGGAATCATTAATTTCACTAAGCGATTGATTACTCGGCTGTAGCTACATACATTGTACAAGAAATATTATTAGACGTAAATATTTTTTTTTTTATTTTTACGCCATCTATTAAATAAAAGAATATTATTTCTTGTCCTGGGTGTTTGAACCCGATACTTTTCGAATTAAAGACCGGTGTTTAACCACTATACACCTTACTACTTATAGTAACTCAAATATATAAAATAAAACTTAAATACAATTTTCGAGTTTTAGTATCGAAATATTAATTCTCAAAGTATTAAGTTTTTATTTTGTAAAAATTTAAAATATTCCAAAGCTCCAGATTTTTAAACTGCAGCTGTAAAATGTAAAAGGAACCAAACTGTGTAAAAATATTTTATTGTCTGTAAGATATTTTTAACTAATCAAAATTAAATATAGGTACTTTAAGCGAAATTTAAACAAGCAAACACTGTACTGAGAACCAAAAATTTCGTACAATGAGCATTTTTTTTTTTTCTCTATTTAAAAAGTATTTATAGATATATGCTAAACTAAAATTCAATTTTAAACAATTCAGTTTATTTTCAAAACAAAAAAAAAAAATTCATATAATTTAGTTGTAATGATGATAAATTATATTGTATTTCAATTACAAAGAAAAGTAAAATACTTATATTTCAAATTGAAGAAACAAAAGGATTCATTTTCAATTTAACTTTTTAATTATGTTTGTTGAGAATTCTCTATTCAACTATACGCTAAAACGAACCATTTTTTTACTAAATATACCTAATAATACCTTCAAAAAAAAAAAAAAAATTTTTTTTTCTTTTTAAATTCATAATATGTATTGTATCTATATATATTAATAATATTTAAGATTAATGGTATTAAATAAACTAAAGATTATAGTGCATTATTTAAGTGAAACTTTGAAATATAATTATTTCAATTTTTGATGATAGTTTTAAGAATTTAAAAATCTTTACTATTCAATATAATTAATTTTCAAAAAAGAAAAATAAACTGGAAAAGATTAATTTTTATTATAATAAAATTCTGCTTTCAGAACAATATCATGGTGGTAAAAATCTTAAAAGAAACAAATCTTTTAAATAAGTTCTCTTATCTATATTTACTGGCACGTTAGCTCAGCCTTAATTAATAAAAAATAAATCAAATATTATTCTTTAAAAAAATTTTAATGCTATAGTGAAATAAAGAAATTAAACTTTTAAAATGTGAATATGCGCGTTTATCAATTTTAAATTTGTGGAGATTTTTTTATTTTTTTTTATAAATGAAGATTGAGCTAACGAGTCACTGTACTTCTACCTCTACACTAGAGCTAACGAGTGAGTTAACGAGTCACTGATCTCTCAGTACATAGTGCATCAAAGTTCGTTTTCGAACAGATTTCGTGTTCAATTTCCTCAGAGTTATGCCATAATGACACAACTCTGACGGAAGAAGCTTTAAAAGCTTCTCAGATCCAAGTGATAGAATTCACCTAAAAATCTTGGAAATGAAAAACACCGAAATATTTCCGGCTTTTTCTTTGCAAACTAGAACAGTTCTCTATAACGTCAGTTAAAATTTATATGCCTACCTAATAGCGTATCTATCGATAAGGGCTCGTAATAACACTAACCAATTTATTGTCTTATTTCACATAAAGAGAGAAAGTATACATTTGAATCATTTTAAGCTCAAATTCGACCATTGCAACTTGCGCTGCAAATCACGACTCTCTGGTCCGTGGTTTGCTAATTTATTCACCAACTCGTTTACTGTAATAGCCCTTGAAGTCAAATCACAGTTCTGTGCTGAGAGTATTTGTAATACTTCTCAACAGTCTTCTACTATCTTAGATCTCTTACTGCTAAGAATTTGATTGTTGCTTGATCATCAGAGTAAAATGTAATTCATATTCTTTTCCAAAAATCTTTTAACCAATGTAATTTTAGCAGCTATATATGTGGAAATATTGTTTAATATATATATACAATTATATCTATAATATAGATATATATATATATATATATATATATATATATATGTATATAAATATTGTAATTGAAAAATTATATGATTTCAATTAAAATAAATAAATATAATATACATTATGTATTTGATTAGTGGGAAGGACTCATATAATTGAAATATTATTTACCTTTTTATTTTGAAAATATTTTCTTTGTAAGAAGGATTAGATATAGAAGTATAGAACTCATTTCTATAGATTTGTATTATAGATGAACAAATACACCAACCACCATTCATTAATTTTTTATACCAGTTTTCGATAATGTAAACTGCAAAGAATATGATGTATATAAGGAAAAGTATATACATATTCTTGGTCAGGATTGAATTTTAAGTTAATTTAACTATATATGCGCCTCCCTTCACATGTTCGCACAATAATGAAAATTATAATGGAGCAAGGATTCTGAATGTTTTACCATTTCATTTTTATATAAGTAAATTGTTCTTATTCGAATAGCTGCGATATAACTTTCTTTTTTTTTATAAGAGAACTCTATGTCTAATCACGTATAATTAAACAGATTATTTGAAATGTTTTCAAAATAAGTTAAATTGTATGCCAACGGCAGAAGTTAAGTTTTATGCATAGTAAAATTTCGTTGATCTAGTGTAACAGCTTCGGGTATAGATAGCTATTATACAAACTGTGCAATTTTTTACAAAATATTAAATTTTTATACATTATTTATTATAAATTTACTATACGGACATATATTTAAATTTTCAACTTAGTATTTATATGTATATGTAATTAAAAAAAAATATCCTTAAAAGGATCATTCCTTTCAATAATATGAATTACTACATAAAGAAACGTTTGGTAGAAAAACATAAAGTAATTGCCCAAATCTAACAGTTATTTTTACTACCAATTGTTAGTAAAATAAACACAAAAACAAAAAAATAACATCATTAAATAAGAGTATTATCTAATTTTTAACATTTTTGAAAATTTATTTTGACTTATGCTGGATTATATTATCCTCCCTTACTTTATTTCATTTTTTTTTTGTTTTGTCGATGATTCGCTTTGCTCTTTGTAATAAATGTGGTGTCAACACTAAAAATAATATCATAGGTATAAACCTTAACAAGACAATATTTGATTTCGTTCTTATGGGATCAATGGAATATATTATAGGATTTTGTGGATTTCAATTTTGTATATTTATTTTTTCTTTCTTTTATTTTGGTTTTTTTTTTTGTTTTTGTAACAAAATAAACAGCATTGTCTTTAAAAAAAAATAAAATAAATCAATTAAATCCGAAAAATGAGATTTTTTTTTTTCTTATTTTATCATGGATGGTTTTAAAGTTTTATTAATAACGAAAAAAAAAAACTTTCATAACTTATATTAGGATTATTTGGGTGTTATATAACTTCTAAAGTCAACGATTTGTATTTTTTTTTGTAATTTTCAAAATTTGAAAATATTTATTTTAAATTAACTAATAAACAACAATTTTCAACTTTAATTGAACGATTCGCATACCTTACGGAAATATTATAAAAGAATTTAAAGCAAAAAATTATTAGGCCGCTTACACTATTAAACATGTTTAAAAACTGGTTTAAAAACTACTTTAACGTTTGACCACAGACTATTAAACTTTCAATTAATCAATTTTTCAAACTTCAGTATTTTTGTAAATAACTTAATTAAAGCACGGTCTAAAATGACGGACAAAATTATTCCATTGATAATTATAGCGGAAATTTGTAAAATTAAAAATAAAAAGAACAAAAAAAGAAAAGTAGACGAAAGAAAGAAAGAGGTTCAAAAATAAACAGAAATATTTTAATAAAAGAAAACTTCTAAAACAAGGAAGAGTGTAAAGTAGACTGGGTAACATAATTATATGCTGTTTCTATAAAATATATGTGAATTTTGAAGTGGTATGGCAGTTACTTGGAGCCCGTTGCCCCTAACCAACCAAATTTCATAGATGTTATTACCATAAAACTTAATCATCTTTTACATAATTTTAAATGTCTATAGTTTAATTAAATTCCAAAATATGCAAGCTACATGAACCTGTTACGCTAAAGCAAATCAAACTTCATATAGGAGAACATTGCTTTAAATCTTGATCTTTTTTAGAAAATTTTAAATGTCTAGCTTTATTAAGTACCAAGATATGATGATATAAATATCCTATATAAAAAAAAGAAGTTATGTGGCTGCTAGCTGAACCTGTTCCTCTAGACCAAAAAAATATTTTATAGAAATTGTTGAAATAAAATTCCATTTCTTGCCACACCATTTCAGATACCTAGCTTCAAAAGACTCTAATACATTTTCATACATAAATAAAGAAGTTGGATGACAGCTACTAGAACGCTCCGATCAAATCTGCTCAATTTAAAAGCGAAACTATTTGACAAAAGTGACATAGTAAAATTTTCAGAATTCTAGCTCCTCAATTTTGTAAGTTATTGTGTGGACGGTCGAACGAATGTACAAAGACGTATAAATCAATTCATAATTTGATTCTGAGCAAAAATATATACATAGTGCATTTTGTTATATCTATATCATATTCTTTAAAGTGTCACAAACGTTAAGAGCAAATTTATTATACTTTGAGAACTATATTCTGTATAAAAAATTAAAGTATCGTCAGTTTTCTACAAAAATTACATAAGAATTGAAGAAAATACTTTACAAAACCTCTTACAAAATGTTAGGTGTCTAAATCAAAAAGAAAATACTTTTATGTTTTGACGTGATTTTCGCCACAGGAAACGCCATTTGAATAACTCTAATTTTTTACCATCTGATTAAATCAAAAATATTTAATATAATTGTTAAAATGTTTATGAAACGGTTTTGAAACCACACGATTAAACTTACCAATTTTAATCACATGATTAGTTTATAAACCAGTTTTTAAACAAGTTTAATAGTGTGTAGGAAACACAGTCCTAGACGATTTAAAATATGAAGATTTAAAATATGAGAATATGTATACCTAATGCAATATCATATCAATAAAAAAATTAAATTTTCTAGTTAAATTTAAAAAAAAAACTGTTACAAAATAATTACAAATTATTTAGATAATACCAGATAATACTATATTAGTTAAAATGAAGTTATATTTAAAAGAATTAATATTAGAATAAAAACAACCAATTTTACTATAATACACATATATAGGTATACATAATATATACTTGATGGTTCAGGTTCAGTTAAAAAATATCTTACTAAATTTCTACACCATACTCAAACAAACTTTTTCTTTAACAAAAAAAAATAAAAATAAAAATAAAAAACATTAAATTGAAGTTAAATAAAAAAAAAAATAATAAATTTAGGAAACAAAATTTTTTACTTAAAAGTACATAATATAATATAAAATAATATCTGTATTTTATATTACCCATTACATTATTATTATAGAGTTAATGAAATTGTATCCGAAATGATTACTGGTAAAACTAATCTAAAGCAATTTATTTGTACCGCACAATTTAAGACCATTATCTTATGGTATATATAATATATATATATATTTATTTTTATTTCCCATCTCTTTTATACACAATAAAGATTTCCTTTATGTTCAATATTATATATATATATTTTTTTCTCTAAATGAAATTGTAGTATCCATTTTAGATTTTTTTTTTCTTCTATTCTATTATGTCACTAGAATTCTACTTAAATTTATATTATATTTTATTATAATATCTACATTTTAGTTGTAGATAGACTTCGGAAATGTTTTAGTACAAAAATATATAATATATATATATATATGTATATATATATAGTAATGGTATAACATTGGTAAGTGTGAGAAAATGATGATTATCCTTTAAAGGACATGATAAAAGCAAACAGAAATGGTAAAAGACATAAAAAGAAAATGAAATATAAAATTAATGAGTTTTGGCATGAAAATAACCCCTAAGATGGGAAGTACTTTATTTACTAAAATATAAAACAAAAAAAAAAAAGAAATGAATAAAATGTATTAAAATGAATTTTATCTAACACATTAGAATATTATTGTGTATTTAGTTTATTTTTTCTTTTTGAATTTTTTTTTTTGTTTTTCCAAAAAGATATGAAATATGATATGTAAAGTAAAAAAAATTAAAAGTCTAAATAGTATGTTTTAAATTTTCTCTCTTATATATTATATATAGATCATTGTTTCATTCATTGAATACAAAATATTATTTGTTTAATAGTCGTTATATATGAAAATTAATAATTGACAGTTGACTAAAATAATACCATTCATTACTATTCAATATTTTATTTTAATATATCATATATTTCCTTATGTAATTCAATTTTAGTTATCACTTTCTTTTCAGTCACCCGTTTAAAAGTTATTTTGATATTACAAAATTCATTTGACTGACATAAAACTAATCCTACTATTCCTATAGATAAAGTGAAATTCGTAAAATAAAAAAAAATAAAAATTAAATCTGATTACTTTAATTAAATATTTGCATTTAAAACTTTTTAATTTAAAAATACGGAACTCTATTTTAAATCAATCTATTTTGAAAATTTTTTTAATTTGGTAAAAAAGTATATAAAACTTTCTTTTTTACAGAAAGACTGCCACTTGTAAAATATTTTAATTTAAAATTTAGCAAAATTTACAATAAATGTATATAATATTTTAATTTGCACAAAAATTAACACTTGCTTGGGACTAAAACTGTTTCTTGTGCTAGTCAAATAAATTTTCTAACCATTATAATATTGCACAACATCTTTTCGCGTCACAAATTATCTATACGTATATTAGGTCAATTCTTGAATATGTAAGTTAAGTTTAGTCATCTTGTCATGATATAAATTTCTCTCGTATTAAATCAACCCAAAATAAATTCTTATGTTTCGCTTTACATAATCTACCTTGACATAAACATAGTATTATAAAGCCATTCCTGTATATGAAGCCAGATTTTCTATAATTAGTTTGAATTCTTTTCAAACACGACGCATATGTCACTGATGCTCATATTTGTTTAACAGGTAGTTTATGAAAATAACATTGCCCAACTATTCAAAACCAGATAAGATTTACGAAAAATCCGAACAATTTTCAAATCGGTTAAGCTTTTAAATATTTCATTCTACTCTTATTTATTACGAAAAATTTGAAAGATTTTCGAGAATACTATGAGAGAACAGCTTATAATTTGAGTTTTTAAGACCATGTTTACATAACTCTTATGATGCCTAAACAATGGTAGATTTCTAATAATTAAATTAATAATATAAAATATTATTTAGCATAATTTACTAGCTTGCTAACACTAAATCACGACTTAATCAGTAAGTAATATATATCTGCTACAAAGAAAAAATATAATTAGGTATACCAGTGATTCACAAACACAATTTTTTTTTAATTGTAATCTAATTTCAAATTTCAATTATGTAAAAGTTGAAATTAAATAATTTTTGAAATACTATAAGAAGTCTAACAAGCTTATATGTATTATCTTAGTTTTTAATTTTATTTCTAATTATTGTGTCAATTTTGTTAAATTGGGAACCAAAAACAAATAATAGTTATGTTATGTACTAAATAATTTATTTCCCAGAACATTTTAATATTATTTAAATACTTTGACATATTATAATAAAAGTTCTATTTTTACGAAAATAGACTAAGGATAAAACTCTCAATATTTAACTTTTATTAATAAAAACTTCTTTTTTTTTTTTATTTTCATATTTCAATTTCTTTCAATTTAAAAGATTTACAAAAAAAAAAAACAAAAACTTTTCTAATAAACAGCAGTTCAATCAAATTTAAAATTGAAATATATTATTGTTTTGTAAAATGTTTAGTTTTTCAAGAAAAAGTTTCTGATTGAAAAATAAAATGTTTTATATAATATATTTATTTTTATACATTAGTATATGTAATGAAAGTTATATAATATATAAGCAATATATTCCAATTTCATTTTATTTAATCTCATTTTTTTAGAAATATATTGTCTTTTTGGCGGAGAGCTACAAAACTTCAAAAAAATAAATCCCAAATTACAAAATCCCAAAATTCTCAAATTACACAATCGCAAAATTTCAAAAAGTAAAGCAATTATATAAATTCAAGAAGTATCTGCAAAATGAGGGACTTGTTTAGTACAGGTTTCCCCATCAGGTTTATAAGGAAATGAAATAGAAAAATTTTTGAATTAATTTAATTCTGACTTAATTTCATAGTATGCGTTTAAGTTTTGATTTTATAGGGGTTGAATGAATTGGCGCCGTGGTTGAATGAATAACGTCCAAATAATTATCGCCCCTAAAAAAATTAAATAAACTTGAATGATACTTTGCGCTTAGTTTCTAATGATATAAGACCGCAAATTTCAATAAAATAAAATTCGAAAAATAAGTAACATTGTAGAAATAGGTATATAGAATAGGGAGTTAGTTAAATAATCAGGGTATAAATAATTTGTTTAGCAGGGGTTGTAGGCGGCAACCCCCTTTATTTTAAATGTGTTTACCTATCTGAAATAAAAAAAAATCAAAACGAATTATTATAATAAAACTTGCAATTTTGGCATTTTGTATTTAGGATGTCGTGGCCAACACTATTTGTTTTTTTTTTTTTTTGTTTAAAAGTTTAAAGGAAATCCTTTATCTTAATATAAATTGTATATTAAATTGATAAAGTAATTTTCTTTTATTTTTTTACTTACCGATTCTTTTAGATTTTTATTATTTTGTCTTATTTTAGGTTTTAATGATTGCAAAAAATTTGGTAAATTTTCATTTGGTGATGTTTTATTTTGAACATTCGGTTTTGCTTTAGGAGTTTGGATAGGCATTGCTAATTTTTTTTTATTTATTGTTACAGATGATGATGATGCTGCTTTTGGTGTTGAACGTCTCATTTTTTCAATTTCCACTTCTCGTGCTATTAATTGTCTACCAAAATAACTTAGAGTCATTCCTTTATAATCTAAATTTAAATAAAAAAAAACATTAAAAGTATTGTATATTTATATTAAAAGTATGTAACGGTATAATCAAAATAATAAAATTGAAAATAGTTTAAAAAAAACGTGGAAACATTTTTTTTCTACGAAAAAATTAAAATTAATGAAAGCTGCTGCTATCATAAAACTGTATTTTATTTGACTGTATTTCATTTGGAAGTTGTAACCATAACTATAAAATCTTCTCTAATTATATGTTTTAGGCACATATTTTAACAGTAAATGGGGGCTGCCGGCCTAAACCTCTGCTAAACAAAATATTGAAAGCCGATTTTTTAACCAACACTAAAATCTCCTCTAATTATGTACATGCAGTCAAATGATAATACAGACAATTTGCAGAAAAATTATGTCAAAAGACACTACAGACAAATGAAATACAGGAATATGACACGCACCCAGCTTTTGGTACCTAGTATTAAATATTAATTAAAAATTCCATTTTTTTTTTTTTTCAATTAAAAAATGTAATTTTAACTTTCGGTTATTCTGTTTAAATAGGATTTGATTTATGCTCAAACGTCCTTGAATTTTGAATTCTGATCAACAAATCTTACAATATTTGTAAAAATCAAAAGTAAAAATGAGTCAACATATACAAACAATGGATGAATTAAAATAAAATATAAAGATAAGTTAAACTTATAATAAAATTAATGTGCAGAAATTGACTGTCCAGAAATATTTTAGTTTCAAAATTAGTTAAAACAAAATAAAGAAGTTTTTTTTTTTTTGAAAAATATACATACATATGTATGTATGTGATGATATACAATAAAATATTCTTTTAAAAATCTTACCTGGTAATTTACATAAAGAATCAACATCTGGTTCTAAACAATATTGATATGTACCATCAATTGTTTTTATTTGTGTAAATACTAAACCTAAATCAGCCATTATTCCTACAGTTTGTGTGAGTTCATGCCGTTCTCTTTTTATTATTACATATTTTAAATAATAATTATTTAATTATTTTAAATAATAATTTAATATAATTTTAACATAATTTAATATAATTTTAATACTTACTTAACAGTTAAAAGCTGTGATGAAACTGAACGTAAATTTGGTGATAATATACGTTTTAAAAATGGTATTGTATCTATTAATATTATAGAACCTTGGCCAATACCAATTGTACCACAATTAATACCCTTTTTAAATGATGCAAATATTAATTTATTTGCTATAGTCTTTTGATGAATCTGATGAAAAGCAGCAAAAAAAAAAAAAGATATTCAAATTAAAAAAATATATGTATATACAACTTATATAATAATAATATATGTATATATATAAAACTAAATTCAAGTAAATCTTTATTTATTTATTTTTTTATCCATAAGATTTCAATTAAATTTTATAAAGTGAATATTTTTATTAAAACTAAAAAGTAGTAAAATCATTTATCAGTTATAAACTCATTAAATTTAAATTAATATATTCATTCCATTCATATTTATCTTGTTGTTTTATTTTCTTTATAACGCAATATAGTATTCACTAAATGAAATACAGTATTAGACATAAATCGACGTTCATTTACATTCAAATAATTAATATTTTAATATTTTAAAAATATTTGAAAAGTTAAGTTTCAGAGAACTTAACTAAGAAATAAACTTTAACAGAGAAATTAAATAGAATTGTTTGTCCAGTTTCCTCTAAAAACGGGGAAAATATTTTCCTGATCTGATATGATCTAAAAAACAAAGACAATTTTATTTATTCATTATACATAGGACCTATAAAAATTCAGTGATTCGGTGAGGGATTTTCTTTCCTTAAAATTTATAAGTATCGAAAATTTATAAAAATACACTAACAAAAAAACAAAAAAAAATTAAATAAGAAAGTGCGAATTACGTTTGAAATATGAAATACATATATACGATGACTATTAGATAAATTTGATTAGATAATAGATACAAATTTAAAATTTTGTCATGCCTTCCACAGGAATTATTATGGTGGGATATATGTAACAACGCTTTTATATGTGCTTTTATATATAATTTAATATAATTGTGATTATAAAAAGAAAACTTAAACTTTGTATATCGGAACAGGAAATCTATTATCAATTTTTTTCACTTTGTTGTTGTTGTTTCGAAAGGGAGCTTCTAACTACCTTTACACCTAGGCCCTGTAATCTGTTGGGCTCTTTCATCGATCCAATCTATACCTTTCATGAATCTTATGATTTTTTTCTGGTTGAGCATTCTTACTTCAGAGAAATTCTGCCAGTGTGCATCAACCAAGATTCTCCCACCTTGAATTTCTAAGACTAGGCTTTGTGCATAGAACAAGTGCTGAAAATTCTCCTACCTTAAATATCTAAGACTAGTCATTGGGACAGAACATAAAGTGTTGTTTCCGCCTCCTGCCTACATATAAACTACTTTTATGCTTTACCTATTTTCTTGGCGTGTACCCTTAATATCAGGTGGTTTGTGCTGATACCCTTAAAAAGTTTCAAATCCGTTATCTTTTAGAACTTTTCTTGTCTTTTTACTGTCTGCTTTATTCCATAAATCCTTCATGTGTTCAAGAAGATTGAAACCAACTTTCCCTTACACTGGCATAGACCCAGTGTTTTATTAACCGGTTTGATCGCAGAATTTTTCACTTTACTGTAAAATATTTATTTATATATACAAGTATATATCATTAATGGTATGCCCTTAAAAATCACCTTAACCCCATCCTCTTATAATTACATAAAAAGATTAAACAAAACAAAAAAAAAATACTTATATGAATAATATGTTTTCCTACGCGATTAAAAGAAGTTTTCTTTTCTTTGAAAACAAAATTGTATAATGAATCCTTAATCACTTGTTTTTTTTAAAAAAAATAAAAAATTTTTGTTTTTTTTTATTTTCAAAATGAAATAATAAACTCAATTTGTGGCCTAACAAAAAAAAAACTACATATTATGCATATTTATATCTTTTTTTTTAATTGAAACTTTTCTTCATAATTTATTCAAAAGAAAAAAAATACAAAAACAAAGAACAAGCTATTCATTGAAAAATGCATTGAATTTGAAGAATAAACACTAAAAAAAAAAAAAAGAAAAGATTTTCCTTTTTTATTCCTATATGCAATTTTTGTTTTTTTTTTTGTATTCTTGTATATGATGAATCTTTTGCTTTTTAATCAAAACAATTATAAAGTATTATAGAAAAGAAAATTAAAGGAAATATTTTATACAAAGATATACTTAAAAATAAAAAAAAAAAAAAGCTCAATGATGATTATTAAAATAAGATAAAGAATGGTTTATGAATAAAAGAAGAAATAATATATAAGAAAAAAAAAAGCTTTAAAAAATGTTATCTCACTAGAACGTAATGAAATATTGCATAATTTATATTGGATTTGCATTAAAAAAAAAAAAATTATTTTTCTTTGAAGAAAAATTTTTATATATGAAACATACACGGTTATCACCGTTTTTATTAAAAAAAATAATCTCTTAAAAATTAGTATTTAACCATTTAATGAAATACTTAAATTTTACTTTCTTTTTTGCTTTTGATTAAAATAAGCAGCAAAGTCAATTTCATTATTTTATAAATACAAATATAAGAATAAAGCTTTACAAAAACATAAATATATATAAGGTTAGCGTTAGCTTAAGAAAGTTTAAATTAAGCTAATAAAAGAATAACTACAAGGAATAACAGAAAAAAATTCATTTAGAACTTAAGCTATTAAATATATTCAAAAATACAAAACAAAAAATAAACGCTTTTATTCAAAAGAGAAAATAATTAAACGAATGATGATAACAAACTAAATATTTAAGATATAATATAATTTCAAATGTTTGCAACTGTTTTAAAGTAATTATTTATAATTCTAATAATATGTCTTCTAGATCGCATTTAGAGCATAATATATGAATAACAATGTCAGTTAAAAATTAATCTCAAATTGAATAAACTGTTTACTTCAACTAAACAGACGTTATATAATATACCAACCAACGGCCAATTGATTTGAAACGCTAAAATTCAAAACTTCAAATTAAAATTAATTATATTTTATGTGAAACGGAAATTTGTAAATTGAACATATAAAACCAGGTAAAACCAGGTAAAACATTAATTACATAAACACTCTTAAATTTTCGTAATGTTAAAATCTTTTATTACATAAAAAGAAGCTAAAACAATAGCTGTAAATTTAATGAAGGATTCAATAATAGTAAAATTATTTAATAATGGAAACTGATTTTAGTTATTACTTATAAACGTGCTATTGGGAAATTAAATTTTAATATAAAAAAAACTTACTTCGAAACCTTTATTTGGAAATGAAATTTTTGGCCATGCTAAATTTGCAAACAGTATATGCCATGTTATAAACCCAAACTGTAAATACGGATATATAGTATAATTTTGTAAATGATTAATTTGTGTTTGTATTAAATCTGAAAAACAAAACCAATTTGTTGCTTCAACAACACCATCTAAATTTGGATCTGGCATTTTTTGGCTTAAGTAATTTTCAAAAACACCTTGCATTAATCTAAGAAAAATTAAATTGTAATTTTTAAATTAAAATTAATATGTAAAATAATATTTTTACTAAGTAGACCTTTCATATTCTCCACCCATATGAACAACTTCAGATATATATTTAACTCTAGTAGATAATGACATATTAGACATTGTCACAATAGGTTTATCTTTATCTAATGGATTATTTATTAAAGTTTTATTTGTTAATTGGCGCTGAGGTCGTTGAATCTAAAAAATTAAAAATTTTTTTTAATAAATTTTAAGTACATAATTTTAAAAATTTTATTTATACCTGAAATATTGCTGACCATATTCCAAATAGTCCTCTATGTCTATCTTTTTGACCCAAATTAACACTTAACACATCAGTTAATGTTATAACTTTTTTATTTACACTGTAATATTAAAAAATATTATATATCTTTCCTAAAACGATAAATTAAAGAAATTATTATTTTATATTACCTAAAAAATTGTAACATTGATATACAGGATCGTACATCATTTCCAGATTTGTCTGCAAGTGCTAATAATGTACCCAAATCTGTCTTTAAATATTCCTTCCGACAAATTTCTAAAAGTCTTTAAAAATTAAAATTACTGTATGATGTTTTTGAGAAGATATTGTAAAACTAACCTTTCTGCTAATCTTGAAGACTCAATTGGTGGAAAATTAACAACAAAAGCTACTTGTCTTAATTGTCTTAAAGCAGGCGCATACATATCATTACATATACAAATAATAGGCCTTTTTAATATAGATTTCTGTTCTTTACCTTTTTTTATTTTTGCAGTATAATTATCACTAATAAATTTAATAAGAAATTCTATTGATTGGGATGGAGCGCCATCAATTTCATCTAGGAAAAATTTTAGTTAAAATATGTCGGAAAAATAACAAAAAAAAATTTACCAAGAATTATACAATTTGGTCGCCGATCTTTGTTTAACACTGAAGTCATTTGTGTTCCATTTTCTAAAGCCAAACGAAAAGCTTCAGGACTTCGATCATCTGAAGCATTCATTTCTCTTACCGTGTAACCAGCATGACGTGCTATTGTATGAGCTAAAGTAGTCTTTCCTAAACCAGGTGGCCCACAAAGCAATGCAACTTTTTGCATTGGTCTTCCATATTGATCTAAATCTGTATTTAAATTTTGTTTTGTTTTACGATTCCATCCACCAGTAGATTCAAATTTTCCTGTTCTTTTATTAAAGCTATTGAGTTGTTGACCTTGAAATTTGCCATTTACAGCTTTTTTGCCGAATTCTCTATAATTACATTTTTTTTTGGAAAACTCATAATTTAAATTTTGAATGTACATTTATACTTTCCAAATACGACTTTATCCCACATTTTAAGCCAATATAACAAGCTTCTATTAGTAGTTTCATCTGAAAGTAAATCAATATATTTTTTTGGTCGGTATTTATCAACCCAAAGTTTTTGTTCTGCTGTTAAATTATCTTCTGAAAATTCAACAACACTTGCAAGTTGTTTGTTTAAAGCTTGTTCATTTCCTCCAGTTAATCGTTTTACTGTCTAAATGAAAAATGAATGAAAAATATTAAATTTTAAAAGTTTTAAAAGATTTCAAATTTCATACTAATTCTCTAGCAGCATTCCAAATATCCTCTTTTGCAGAACCTAATAAACCTCCGTAACCTTTAGAAAAAATATTTATATCATTGATGTGCTGTGTTTCATAGCTTTCGGAATGCATCCTAACATAAACTCTTTCTGAGTCATTTCTCACTAAAGTAATGCAAGGCCAACTAAAAATAAAATGTAACTTAACAGAAATTCAAATATTTAAGCCATGAAATTACTTTGGTATTATGTAAGACAAATTTCTCATTTTAAATTCATGTAATGCATTCAACTGGTCGAAACTGTCTTTTTTTAGAGGATTTTGTGTTTCTCTATATTTTTTTCTAGCTTCTAATATTTTAAAAATCATCTCTTTATCACGTTCTTCTTCTTTTTTAAATTTCTTTTTTTCAGGATCTTCATATTCTTCAAATTCTATATCATGAATATCTCCAAATAATTCATCTAAACGACGTTTTTTATTTAATCCAATATTTTGGATTTCTTGTAATGAATCATGCAATGGTGTCGAAATATAATCTTTATTTTCATTGGATTCCATTATAACAGAAGTCGATGGCATAAATTTCCCCTCTAAAGATTTTCCTTTTCCAAATTTATGAAAAGGAGTTGATGAGATTCTCTTTGGTTCATTATTAGCTGGCGTGCCAAAAAGTTTTCTATTTACGGCAGTGGATGGAACTGCAGATATCGCACTACCAAATGATATTTGAGAAAGTTGTGGACTCTGTATAACGCTTTCTTCACTTTTTTTTAATTGTACGGATTTGCCATTAGAATTACCTAAGTTAATTTCTTTTGAGAGATGGTGAATTTTCTGGGTGTTGAGGATTTCATCATCTTCAACTAAAAATTGTAATCAAATTAATTTTTTTCTAATAAACTTAATACCAAACTTACTTTCATGAAGTAATTCAAGATCATCATTGTACATTAACTCAAACTCATCTTCCTCTGTTGGTATTTGATGCATTTTTGGTTCTATTAAAAAAACTTTTTAATAAACAAAATTTATCAACAATGTTTATTTTTGTTTTGAATATTTATTTATAAACTATAAACAATTGTAATGTCAAAAATTGCGCCAAAATTTAATTAAATCGATTAGATAAATCGATATATTTGCATATTATTGAAATTTTGGAAATAAAATCTTTAATTATTTTTGTTATAATTTCATTTTATAATTCATTTCAAATTTTATATTTTATTATTTGTTTACATGCATTTTCTTTTAATTCAATAAAATTGAAAAAAAATTTACAATGAAACAGACGCAAAAAACCATAAAACTAAAATATAATTTTCATATTGGAATCGGATAACTTTTAATTTAAGAACCATTCTATATGAATTAATTTAACAACGCATTTGACATTTTTTCCAAACAAACCCTTATAGTGAATGTCAGCTGTCATGTGGGTTGTCATTTTGAGAAAATTTTAGTCGTGAAAATTTATTTGTGAATATTTTTTATAAAAAAAATATAAAAATTAGTACTATTTTAGTATATTTAAAAATATAATGGAAAATGTTGGCGAGCCGCAATATTTGTCGGATCATGAACATGATATAAAATTAGTTGAAAGAAATGAAACGCCACCTGACGACCAAAACTATGACCAAGAAAAGGAAGAACACAAAAACGATCAAGATCAAGACGATGTAGATTCTAATCCAGGAGGAAAATTTTACCCAGAGTATGAATGGAAAAGAATAACAGATGATTTTTTCAATGCTTGTGCTGGTAAAAAAACAATAAATATATAATTATTTTTAGTAAAAATTTAATAATATTATTAGAGCTTTCACTTGGAGAATTGGTACACGATGAAGTCTTTGGTTTATTTGAGGCTATGTCAGCTATAGAAATGATGGATCCCAAAATGGATGTTGGAATGGGTTTTAGTAAAAATGAACCACCTCCTCATACATTTGAAACAGCTGTTCAAGTATATTTTAAAAACATTTTATACATAATTTTTGTTTTAATGCTTGGTAAAATTTAAGGCTGGTATTTTAAAGTTATCAAATCTTGAAAATAGTGAATTAATTGGACTTTTTGATTCATTATATGCTTGTTTAGTTGCGTGGTTAGAAGGTCATTCATTAGATCAAATCTTATTTACATGTTTATATTTGCATTCACCAGACTCAATAGAAGACAAATCATTAAAAACATTTTGTATAGCTATTAGGCGTATTGTAAATACAATTAAAGATTTCATTCTCGAAAGTAATGTTAATGAAGAAGAAGATTTTCAATTATTTAGAGCATCAAGTTATAATTTTTATGATCATTTATCAGTACCAAAAGTAGTTTCAATGATAAGAGAAGCTGAAGATGAACTCGCTAAAAAATCAAAAAATGAAAATCATTCTGATGAGACAATAGCTATTATTAATCGATTAAGACTTATGCGTCATTTATTTCAATCCCTACATTTATTTTGGCCCAGAAGAGATGCAGCTCCTACAGAAAATGAAATAGCAGAAATTCAAAGAAATTTAAGTGCAGGATTAGATTTACTGCCGTATATTAAAAAAACAATAGATAAAGGAACACAGCCTGATCCAAACTGTAAGAATTCTTTTTTAAATAAATCTCAAAATTATAAAACGCAAAACTTTTAGCTGAAGCACCAAATCCAATGGGATTTTCTCCTAGAGTCAATCAAAGAAATTTACCTCCAACATTTCCTAGAAGTGCGGAGATAAAAGATCGTCTTTCTAGTTTTCAATTTCTTGAAGAATTATTTCAACGCCTGAAATTTGCTTGTAAAGTTGTACATTTAAGGGACTATCATTCAGCATTGGTATTTTTATTTTTATACCAAATTTAAATTTAAATACGAATTAGAATTTTTTTTTTAGAATTTCTTTATAGATTTTAGTAAAAGATCAGATCACTGTTTACTTTCACGCAGTGTTCTACAAATTTTATTTTTGAATAATCGAAAAATTTTGGGTGTTATTCCATTTGAAGATTGTTTAAAGGAATCTGTAAAAAATTTTATTGCTCCACCGGTGCTTATGGCTAAAAATCCACTGGCTTTGCATCCCCAAGCAAAAAGTTGCGTTGATGCATTTTTCAGTTATTGTAATATGCATCCATTTATGTATTTTTTGCAAATATGTGGTTATAATAGAGCTAGACAAAGAGATAAATTAGCTAGACTTATTCATGAAGGATTTGCCAATTTACAAGATGAAGTAAGGGTTGATTTTTTTTAAATTAAAGAAAAAAGTAAAAACAAAATATTTTAGGCTGGACGAGTTGATTCATATTTAAATGTACTTGCTACAAAAACTGAAGCTGCGGGTCAGCACATTGCATTTTTCGGTACATGGACATTATATCACTGTTTACGTGCAATGTCATTATATCTACTATCTGGTTTCGAATTAGAATTATATAGTGTTCACGAGTACTTGTATATTTTTTGGTAATTTTTTATTATTTTAATTTGATTTATTATAGTAATTCCCAAATCTTTCAGGTATTTATTTGAATTTCTTTTTGGTTTTATTATTTCGGCTTTAACTCGGGCTGATTGTATTTTAACTGAACAAGAGCATCTACAGGAACAATTGAATAATAAAGGAAACAAGCAAAGAAAGTCAAAGCCAAAGAAAAAGAAACAACAAAAAACATTTAAAGTTGAAATAGATTACAATCATGCTTTACAGAATTTATGTGGTGGCTATTATAAGGTATTACATATTAATTTATTTTTTTTAACGAAATATATAATCAACATCTAATATATTACAATTTTTAAGGCAATGGCTGGATTTACCAAAGATGAAAGAATTCGTCATCCAATGTCTAAATTCGACAATGAATCAATAAGATTTAGTCATCGTTTTGCACCGTTTGCTAATTTAACCAGTCCACCACCAATACCATATTGTGAATTTTATAAAATGAAAACTTGTCTATTAAGACTGAGCTCTATCGAATTGTATAAAGCTGCCACAAATCATTTTCATCAAGCTAGAAAATGTTTAGAATCAATTCAAAATCCGGACCAAGAAGTATATTTTTTTTTAAACTTTAAGTAATCTTTTTATTTTATAATTTAATTTTTAGATGCTGCAGTTGATTCAAGTGGCAAAAGTTAATTTTGTAGTAACAAGTTTACTTGCAAATGGACATAAAAAAGATTCTAAATCTCAACCAGACTTTGACTTTTCACAACATAGATACTTCCCAATTATCAAATTGAATTAATTTATAAATAAAAAAATTAATATAATTTAATTTAAAAAAAAAAAAAAGTATAGATACTAACTAATCTGAAATATATAATTTTTTGATTATAGCAATAAAACATAAAAATAAATTATAATATAAAAATTTCTTCTAAGAATATTTTTTAATTCGAATTGTGAGAATAAAAAATGTCAATTAAGTTTAAATACTCCGAAATTTCATTTATATGCATTATTTTTTAAAGAATGACATTATACTTTTCGTACCAGATGCCGCTTTAGCTAGTTGCTTTTCTTTTATGGTTGGAATCTTTTCTTTAATTTTTTCTAATTTCATCTCTGGCGATGAAATAACTATTTCGGTTTTAATCTTTTTATTTTTTGTTTCTTCGTCAACTTCTTCTAACGGTTTACGTTTGTTTCCTTTCTTCTTTTCCTTACCATCCTCCTTAATTGCTTTTGGAATTGGGATTGTTACTTTCATATAATTTGCCAATTCTAAATGTAAATCCTCTGTAATATACGTACCAATTATACCCCAGGCATATGTTAATATTTTTTCTTCATTTAAATTTTCATCCAAAAAACTCGATTTTTCAAAATTGGCTGATTGAGCTCCTGATCCGCCTCTATATATTTTCTTTTCTTTTATATTTTTTGTTATTTTCTTTGTCACCAAAGATAACCATGCAAATACTTTGTTTTGATTATATTTAACAAAAAACAAATCATCTGAATAATTTTTAACATCGCAAATTTTCTCCAATTCTTTTTTATCTGCAAATTTTGATAGTGTTTCTATTGTAATACTGCTCTCTGAATCATCAATTTGATCAATTGCAACAGCTTTATTATTAGCATATTTACGAATATAATAAATAAATAAAAATTTTATATCCATAGGTTGAGTTAAGAAAATTTTTCCATTTGAACTAATAACATCATTAATAAAAAAACTTCGGTTTGGTTGATCAAATTGAATTAACTGATAAAATTGATTATTTTCTGAATTTATAGCGTAATATGATATTTTTTCTGTTCCAGGATTTCGTAATTGCACTAACTGAATTTCTGTTAAATCCTTTGCATTCTTGAGCAAATTTTTGTGTATTATAAATACTTTTACTGGTTCTTCATCAATTTTAGAAATCTTTGTTTCGGTTGCAGTTTCTGATTTTGATGAACTACGTGTTCTTCCCATTTTGGGTTTATAAAATAATTTTAAGCTTATAATTAATAACAAATAATTTGTTTAAAAAAGACAATAATAAACCGCGAAATACTTTCATATGAAAATGATTCATTTTCATATTTGAAAGGTCAAACAAACGTCAAAGTACATATGTATATTAATAATCGATTAAATTTTTATCCTGTTTTCCAAATTGATTAATTTAAAATAATAAAACTTTACAATTTGTGTTAATATTTTCTAACTTTTCCGTTTTAATAGAGGAAAAATAGGGTAAAGTTTAGGTATGTTATAAAAAAAGATGTTTTTTTCGATTATTTTCCGAAATATTCAATCAAAAAAAATAAATGTTAACTCAGTTATATGAAAATTTAAATAGACAGGGGATGCCGCCCCCAAATTCACGCAACAATTTAAGAAATCCTCTTCTTGGATTCGGCAAGTATCTAGTAAATCCTCAAACGTATACGGCAAGCATCTATTTGATAGTTTTTTTTGCTTGTATGAACAGACTCAGTAAACACATAATCTATGCCCGAAAAATTCAATAAAAAATTAAATACGAAATTATTTTATATCTTTTTAATGCCTTGACAAATACTATACTTTTTTTTCAATTATGAATAATTGTTTCATTTATTCAACCCCTACGAATAAAATAGAGCGTTATTCATCTAAAACCCTACCTATTGACATGCGGTTCATTCAGCGGTTGGCGAACGAAACTCGAAAGTAATTAAAATGACATTGACAGCAAACAAGTAACAACAAGGTAACAGCCATAAATAAAGATAAGTTTTAAAGTATTACCATATTATAAAATATAATTTACAACTAAAAGAACTTATTTTTAGCTGTAAACAGATTTTTTATAAAATTAAAAGTAATTTATAAAACATTATTGTGTTTAAAACGTATAAAAAATTATAAAAATAATGTAAGTTTTATTAATTCATTCTAAAAATTAAACATTTATCCTACTTTAAAATAGTTCTAAAGTTAATTTTTAACCTTTTTCTAATCAATTAGTTTTTTTTTATAAACTTTATGCTGGCAATACCATATTTTAAGAATTGTAAAATTGAGAAAAATTTGATGTGCTGTGCTAAAAATTTGAGGAGACAAACTTATTTTTATTTAAAAGAAAAAAAGAAAATAGTGGAAAAAGAACCTTTTAATATTTAATCTATTCTTAAAAGAATTTAATTATCAATAATAATAAATATTAATACTTTGCTTTTGTGGACAAAAAATGAAATTTTAAAATGAAAATAAATGATGGCGTTTCCGAAAGCTATAAGTTTTAAAAGTGTTTAAATATAAAAAAAAATCATTATTAAAATTAGTTTTTCATTAATTTAAGCGTTAATAAATATATATTAGAAAAAAAAACATGGAAGTTGTACAACAGTCAAATTTTAACTCACAAGGAAATAATATATCGATTACTGAGAAGCCATTCAGACCGTATCACCATCATTATGGAGGTGGACATCATTTTGGCGCTGGAAAACCAGGCCATCCTTTTTTTAAACCATTTAATTTTGGAAGAGGACCTGGGGGTATACCAATGTCACAAGATGATTTTGATGGAAAGCGTTTAAGAAAAAGTGTAATGAGGAAGACTGTTGATTATAATGCATCAATAGTAAAAGAATTGGAGGTAAGAGTTTGGAACAAATATGTATTACTATTATGTTAGTTTAAAACATTTCCTTCAAAATATAAACTATGATTATATTAAACTTAATAAATAATTTTTTTCAAATAGAAAGTATTGTCCGTTTCTAAGGCTTATTTTAATTAATTTTTAAGTTAAATATTTAAAATATGTATGTATATATAAAATATGTTTATATTTTATATATGTTTTTATATTATTTATAGAATCGCATCTGGCAAAGGGATTATCGTGACCGACATGCGTTACAACCAGAAAATATATATATACCAGAGTTATTACCACCACCAAGTTATTTAGATAATCCGGCGAATTCAGTTACAACAAAATTTGTTAAAACTGCTACAAACAAAATGCGTTGTCCTATTTTTACTTTAGCATGGACACCGGAAGGACGTCGTTTAGTTACAGGAGCTAGTTCTGGAGAATTCACTCTTTGGAATGGACTCACTTTCAATTTTGAAACAATTTTACAGGTAAATTTTTAATAAATATTGTATTTTGTTTTATTTATTCCTTGCATTAATTAGTTTAAAAAAAATTCTAACGTTTGCTTTTTTTTTTGTTTTTTTTTTTTTGTTTATTTTGAAATTAAAGGCACATGATGTTCCAGTACGAACAATGGTTTGGTCACATAATGATAGTTGGATGATAACTGGTGATCATGCAGGTTATGTCAAATACTGGCAATCAAATATGAATAATGTTAAAATGTATCAAGCTCATAAGGAACCGATTAGAGGAATAAGGTACAGCATACAAACATCTAATTATATATTGTTATTATTATTATATATTTATATTTATTTAAAATTTATAAAAAAAAAATTCTTAAATCCTCATAACGAAATAAATAAACAATAAAAACATTTTGCCCCTTAACCAAAAACCACAAAAAAATAAAATAAATAAATAAATAAAGTTATATTTAGGTTTGAAAACCAAATAAATAAAATATATTTGCGTCCATTAAATACATTCATTCCCAGTCTGATAAAATTTAATAAATAAATAAAGATAAAAATCCCTGCCAATGATCTCTGATAAAACTTTCAAATTTTTCATAAATTAAAAACAAAAAATCTCTGTGTTATTATTAAATATATTTTTAAATATACATAAATATACATATATTGAAAAAAAAAATATATATAAATGAAATTTCCTTAAAATAAAATATTTTCTGTGATATTTTTTTTTTTTTTTTAATAAATAACAATGTAAATTAATATTTGTTTTGTCAACCATAAAAAATATTTCAATAAAACCACTTTTTTACTTCAATTAAAATAAAGTATTTCATTTCGCTTTTCCACACAAGTATCCTATCAACAGCAAAACTTAAATAAATTGAAAAAAAAAAATAGTAGATTTTTACCTAATGATGGTCTAATAAATATGAATGACTTTACTGAGCATGTTTCTTTTTTTTGGAATGTTGATCAAATGAACAATACAAATGGACAAAACAATAGAAAAAATAAACACAGCAACTTCACTAACTAATGTAAAATATAAAAAAAAAAAAAAAAAAATGCAAAAAAAAAAATAAATAAATTCAATGTGGTTGATTGTTGTTTTACTTAATTTTTTTATTATTGTTTTAATTTTTTTTTTTTTTTAAATTTTTTTTACGTATCACAATCTAGTAAGTACCTCATTATTATATATAATTATAAATTTTTAAATATATAATAGAAAAGTAAATAAATTATTGAGGATATGGAAATATATTAATTGAAAATGATTTAAAAAGGAAAGTGCAATATTTAAAAATTCAAATTCATTTTTTTTGTTTTTAAATAAAAATAAAAATTAATAATATACAGCAAATTAATATTAAGAATAATTTTACAAAAATCTAATATAAAAACGTTATACTCATAACAAATGATCAAAGAATCGTTTATGGTAATATTTTTTTTGTTTTTGTAAATATTTATTTCCCATATTTTGATCGTTCCATTTATTTCCATTTAATCTAGGGGATTTAAGCTGATATAAAAAAAAAAATTGGCATTTATATAGTTATTATTCTTACAGAAAATGTTTTAAATTTAAAAAATAAATAACACATTAGAATTAAATTATATTTCACATTCATATATTAAGAATTTTATTTTTTGTTCTTTTTTATTCATCTTAAAAAACATCCAACAATGTTCTGCTAAAATTTATAACAAATAAATTACTAATTAAATATGAATATTAAGCAATCATCGACGAAACTTTAATAAAATTAAATAAAATTAAATTCATTCAACAAAACTAGATTTTACTTTTTTATAATAATTTATTTTATATTCATTTCATTTTTTTTTTTTTGAACTTAAATACTGTTAACAGTATGAAATGAAAACATAAATAAATAATAGAATTATTTTATTACTCAAACAAAAGACTATTAATATTATTTTATAAATAGTTTTTACAGAACTTAGAACATTAACATTATTTATATTAATTTGTAAACGAATTCAATTCTTTTTTATTTTATTTTTATTTAATTAAAATTTAAATTCAAAATATACTAATAGTTTATATACATACTAATTAAATTAATTTTTTTTTCTTTTTTCTCTTAACATCTTCTAAATCAAAAAAAAAAAATTTGAAATTAAAAAGAAAATATCATTTCATTAGTTATTATTTTTTATATTTTATTTATAAATTTTAAATTAGTTAAGATGATTATTTTACAAAACATACATAGGATCATACTTTTAACACATAAATGTACATTGATCATACTACATATTTAAGACTAATTTAAAATTTTAGTATTTTAATTATATATTTTTGTGTTTTTTTTTATACATATATAAAAGAATGTACAGAATATCTTGTTGAATGCAGAGTTATAACAAAAATAAATATTTTCAATTCAACTTTTATAAATAATTAATCAAACTTAACTATTTAAACTAAAATCAAAAAAAAAAAAAAACTAAAACTCATTAAAGACATTTAAAAATTATCTATAAAATGCAATCAAT
This sequence comes from Poecilobothrus nobilitatus, assembly GCA_947095535.1. Classification (NCBI taxonomy): domain Eukaryota; kingdom Metazoa; phylum Arthropoda; class Insecta; order Diptera; family Dolichopodidae; genus Poecilobothrus; species Poecilobothrus nobilitatus. Next base: position 233,348,554 of record OX352774.1, on the reverse strand, counting down.
TGTATATAATCATACTTTGTTCTACAATCGTTTCTTTTTTTTTTCAAGTTTTAGTTTTTTTTTTTTTATTTTTAAAAAAAAAATAAGCAAGAAATGTTTTAAAAAAAAATTTTTTTTATTGTATTTGTTCTTTAATATTAAAATCATTGGATAAAATCTTTGATTTTTCTTGCAGCCTCATACAAAATGTATATTTTTATTTTTTTTATTTATTTAATGCTTAACACAACACTCGCACAATATAAAATTTAAATTTTTTACGTATTCTTTTAGGGTAAATTATTCATCCTGAGCGTAATCAACCGTTTTTATAGATTTATGTAAAATAGAACCCAAAAATAAAGTACAAATAAAACAAAAAAAAAAAAAAAACATAAATTCTTATACCAAATATATATAATAAAATAAGAGAAAAAAAAATTTAATACATGTATCAGTAAATATTATATAGACACATTTCAGTTGTTGTGTTCAAAGCTGCGCAGTAGATATGATATAAAAAAAAAAACGACTAAATAGAAAATATATCTAATAAAAAACTTTATATAAGAAATTTAAAAATTTAACAATATTTATTAAGTAGATTTTATAGTTTGATAGTTATAAGGGTTTACAAATTGCTATCCTTAGAGACATTAACTTTTATTAATTGGAATATTTTTTATTAACTTTTAATATTAAATTAATTTAAATTGAAAAATTAAAAAAAAAAGTTTTCTTTTTACAACCATTTTAAAATTTTGATTACAACAGTCTATTTTAATTCCAATTTTATTTTCTATTGACATATTTTTAAACTAGGATTTTATGAATGATTTTTCAAAAGATTTTAAGAAATTAATAGTTTTTGCAAATAATAAATCATTTTCTTTAAATCTACATATGTATAATTTTTATTTAAAAATCTTATACGATTTTATTATTTAAATTTAAAAATAACTTAACTGTAATTTAACAGTTTTTAGGCAAATTTTAAACGAATAGTTAAAATATTTCAGTTTATTTTTGTTATTTATTTTGTTATTCTTTAATTTATTTTTGATATAAAAAGGAATTTTGAACAATTCTTTACAGTTTTAGTCCAACGGATTCTAAATTTGTAAGTTGCAGTGATGACAGTACATTACGTGTTTGGGATTTTTTACGTTGTCAGGAGGAAAGAGTTTTAAGAGGTAATCAAATAAAATAGTATTGTAGCATTTAATTACAAATTAAAAATTTGTTAAGGTCATGGTGCGGATGTTAAATGTGTCCATTGGCATCCACAAAAATCATTAATTGTTTCTGGTAGTAAAGATAATCAACAGCCAATTAAACTTTGGGATCCAAAAAGTGGTAGTGCTTTAACGACACTGTAAGTCAATAATATTTTTCAAATAATAAAATTTTATAATATGTACTTATAAAAACAATCTAAAAAAAAAAACAAATATTAAAATTTTAGTCATGCACATAAATCAACCGTTATGGATCTTAAATGGAACGATAATGGAAATTGGTTAATAACAGCCTCTCGTGATCATTTATTAAAATTATTTGATTTAAGAAATTTACGTGAAGAAATTCAAGTTTTTCGTGGCCATAAAAAAGAAGCAAGCTCTGTAAGTTGGCATCCTATTCATGAAGGACTTTTTTCATCAGGAGGTTCTGATGGTTCAATTTTATTTTGGAATGTTGGGTTAGTTTTATTTTATTGTTTTTTTTTTTGAAAATTTTGCAATTTAAAAATATATATTTATATATACATATGTATATGTATTTAGAACTGATAAGGAAATCGGTAATATTGAAAATGCACATGAAAGTATTGTTTGGACATTAGCGTGGCATCCACTTGGTCATATATTATGCTCAGGATCGAATGATCATACAATAAAATTTTGGACGAGAAATCGGCCTGGAGATTTTATGAGAGATAAGTACAATTTAAATACATTACCAGCTAGTCTTGCAGGATTGGATGAATGCGATTTAGGTAAAATTAAGATTATTGTGTTTAAAATATTTAAACATTTTTATTTAATTATTGATTAATTTTAGATGAAAATCTTGTTATTCCTGGTATGGGTCCAGAAGATAAAGTAGAATTTACAGAAAGTCTTATTGCTGATAAAGGTTCGATTCCTGGTCTCGAATTAGATACAAGCGCTATAGAAGATAAGAAAGAGAAAAAGGTACCTTATAGTAAACCAATTCCAAGAAATTTCCAAGCTCAATGGAATGATACTGGAAATAGAATAGACGAAAATGAAGAAAATGCATCAAAGGAAATTAAAGAAGTAATAACACAATTGGCTGAAAAAACTCCAGGTGCCGTCCAATTAGATAAAATAATACCAACAGCTATAATTGTATATGGAAAAGTTATACGAGTTTTACCCGGCAGTAATTTACTAGCTGCAATATTAGCCGGACCCGATTCTTTAAATAGATATATTAGTGCAGGTGAAATTGAAGAATTAGCAGATGTTTTACCACCTGCAGAAGAACCACGCCCTCAAAATACAAATTCTGAAGATACTTCGAATTCTTCTACTGAGCCTCGCCGCAAAAAATCACGTTTTAGTGATGCTGCACCAGTACATAACCATAATGCACAAATGGTATATTGTAATGATACAGATTTCAAAAATATAACCGGATTGCAACAACAACAAGTGGTACAATTACAACAAATTCAACAACAATATCAACAACAAATGCAACAACAACAGCAGCAACAACAATTACTTCAGCAACAACAGCAGCAACAGCAACAACAAATAAAACCATTTATTCCATCATTACTTAATATAAAGGTACCAGAACCAGAGGAATTTAAATCAAAAATATCACCACATGATAAAGATTTCCGTTTTGATGATGAGGACGATGAAGATGATGAAGATAGAGCACCATGGGATCAAAAACCAAATGGTTTTGTACCATTTATGCAAGCTGGTAATAATGTTTTTGGAAATACAGGTGGTAACTTTGGAAATGGAAATTTTGCTGGAAATGCTGATAACTTTGATAGAAATTTTAATAATAACAGAGGAAATAATAGTGAAACAAATTTCAACGCAAACAACACAAATACTAGTGGAAGTAGAGGTCGTCCATCTAGATTTAGTGATATTAATGATAAAAGTAATATAAATGATAGATTTGATAATTTTAATAGCAATAGCAATGATGATAGTAATTATAATCGAGATAGAGATCGAAGAGGTGGTGGTAGTGGTAGTAATAGAATGAACAATAACAATAATCGTAATCAAAATCGAAATAATAGAAATAATAGAAGATTTTAATATAAATTATGAAGGAAAAACAAAATACATACCCATATACATTTTAAAACCATTTGTTTTTTTGTTTTGTCAAGCTGTTGTAAATATAAATATCAGATTTAAAAATAATTTTTCATAATATCACATTAATTATAAATATAAAAGAAAATAAGTTTTAAATGAAGTCTTACCAACCAAAACAAATGAAATAATTAAAATTAAGGATTGTAAGATGTAAATTAAAAAGAACCAGAAAAAAAAAATATGTATGTATGTACTTGAAATAAAGGAATTAAAGAAAAATGTTTTTGATTTTAATTAAACTTTAAAATAAAATCAAATTTTATTTTATTAGTCTTATCTTTTTTAATAAATCAAATCTTAAAAACAGATATGCAAAATCTAATACATATCTTTTTTGTATGTTGAAATAATAGAGTGAAAGAGAAAAATTTAAGGATTTTTTTTAATTGAAGTCTTTTCACATAATTTAAAAAATTATACAATTATCAAGTGTTGAATTAAAAATTGTCTAAAAAGTAAATGATATAGATCATATGTAAAATTGAGAAAATAATAATAACATTTTGTTCAAATATAAATAAAATGAAATGAAGACGATGAAAAAAGTCCTATATTATTAGATAGTATATGAATGCAATTAAATAATTTAAAATTATAGAATTTTATACTACTCCATTTGGTATTTGGAAAGTAATAGTAGTGCAAAAGGTAAGTAAATTATTTATAAATCAAAACGTATACAAAATCTTTAGTAAAATATCCAAGAGAAATCCAGGATGATGCTTTTAGATTTCAAGATTGATAATAATTAATAATTCTATATTTAGGAATATCATTTTGTTTTGAATATTGTTGAAGGAATTAAATAAAAAATGTACTACTAAATGAATTGTAACTAAATAAAAAGTCATGTTTTTTTTTTTCTTTTAATTAAGAATTATTTACATTTAATATTATTTTTTTTTTCTTTTTAATAATATAATAATATATGCTTTTAAACACATCATTCAATAACTTGTCATTCTTATATTTGTTTGTTTTATTAATACTTAAGAGTTACAAAAATACATTTTTAGTTATATTATTTTATTTGCTTTTTTTTTTTATTAATTTTTTTTTTTTTTTTGGAGATTTGAGTATTATTGTTTGTTTTACTTTTTTTTATTTATTAAATTTAAACTTCTTGGTATATTGCAATTTAAATTTTAGTTAATTATGTTATAAATGCATTTCTTTTATTTTGTTTAAATATTTTTTTTTGTTTTTAATTATTAAAATTTTACTTATATATTAATTGGAATTTCTTCAACTTGTTTTTTGAAAGCAGCCCCAATTATATTTCAATAAATATTATTAAGGCTTAATTAATTTTTTTATTAGTTTGTTCTTTTTTTTATTAGTTTGTTCTTTTTTTTATTTATTTTTTTTTTTTTATGTTTCTTTTAAGTCTTATAGATTTCTTTTTACCATTTTTATTTTATATATATTATCAATAAATAATTTTTGTTTTTTATTCGAATATTATTGAAAAAAAAAAAAAAAAAAAACATATTTTAAAATGTTTTATTTTCTTTCATTATTATTAATAATTTTAATAAATATCTTCACAGCATTATGTCTTAAGTTCTTGATTATTATTTTTAAATTTTTCTTATTATATAAAATTGATAATTATAGTATTTATTTTTTATTTTTTTTTTTTTTAATTGTAAAATACTAATAGATAATTAAAAATGATTTTTAAAATTAATTATAAAAAAAAAAAAGAAGACAAATTACAAAATATTTTTTTATACACTCAAGTGTCTTAATTATATAAAAAAAAAGATTAAAGCAAAATAAAAAATAAAGTTTTTACTGCATGAAACAAAAATAGTCAGTCTTTTTCAAAAAAGATATATTTATTTTGATATTATTATTGTAATATGAATAAAACTTAATACATAAATTATATACAAAAATAAAAATAAAAAAGAAGATTTTAAGGTTTATAATGTTTACAAACCTCGTACATGATAAAACATATTTTATTTTGAAAATAAACCGAATAAATCAATAAATTAACTAATAAATTTATAAATCATTTTTAAAAACATTTTTTTTTTTTTTTTGTTTTAATAAAGTAATTGCTTAGAACTACATTTTTTTAAGTAAGCAATTTATAGTTTTTGCAATATATTTTCCAAAATTTTTTTTTACATTATAAACAATCTATAATTTCTAATTATTAAGTATTAGTTTAGTTAATTTATTAATTATTTAATGATTGATTTTTTTCAAACGATGTATATATATATATAAAATTTTATTAAGCCTTTTTGTAAATAAAATCAAAATGGATAAAAATTTATTCTTTAAAAAATATTTGACTTAATCATTGTCTTTTGATAAATATGGTAAATTAATTTAGCTTAAGAAATCAATAATTTTTAGAACATTAAATTGTAACTTGTGCGAATTGGAATATTTAGTAAAAGGTATAAAATAAATTTTCCAATATAATTTATCATTAATAACAGACCAAAATTTAATAGTATTTAAAAATAAATTTATGTATGTAGCTTTTTTTTTTTGTAACAACATATTTTGCTATTATTTTTATTCATATTACAATTACAAAATAAAAATTCAAAATTTTATCATATTTAAAATCAAAAAAAAAAAAAAAAAAAAAAGTGTGTTTAAAATTTTTCTAAACAATTAATAAAATACTATTGGAAGTGTAATAGTTTAAATTAAACTTTTTAGTTTTTCAAAAATATACCAAATGCAATATACCAAAATTATGTTGGAAGAAATTTTCATATAAGATATTAGTTTTTTTTTTTTATTTTTAATTTTAGACATATATTGCATTCTTTTTTTTAAAACTATTTTCATTAAAGCTATTTTAAATTTATTATTGTTTGTTTTTTTTTTTCTTTTTTTGACTGTTATGTATAAATGTATGATGTATAATTTCAATTTTATATTAAATATTTTCTATTAGACTTTTTTTTTATTTTAAATCAAAAAATAAATTATTTTTGCATTTAATAGTTTTTGTAATTATATGTTGACGCTTTTTTTTCCACACTTTGGAATTTAAATACATTATTTTTTTTTTTTTTTGGTTTAGTTACTTATATGAGTATATACAAAAAATTTTTATCTTAAAATAAAAATAAAAAAATTAAAAAAAATATTTTTTTGTTATATTCTATTCTATTGTTTTTTTTTTTTGCATCTAATATAAATTTATTACTGGATTGTATGAGGTATTAAATTATTGATGGCCAAATAATAATTAAAGGTTTTTTTTTTATCGGCTGCACTTTTATATACTATATTTTGTTAGAAGATAATCTTCAAATACAGTATAATTATATATTGTTAACAATATTTAAGAGTAGATTAATATAGTAACAAGACTATATTAATAAAAATTTGTAATTAATATATTTTAATACAAACATAATCAAAATTCTTGACTCAAATAATTAAGTCTAGCATGCTTATGTACAGCAGATTATTTTAGGCACATTTATTTTTGAAAAGTTCATTATTAAAATTTTATAAAATAATAAAATTAAATATAAAATTAAAATAAAATATATATATATAAAATTAAAATTTTATGTTTATGTATATACATATAAAATAAAATTAGAAAGTTCTAATCAAAAATCAACTTAATATTCATAAGTTTTTTGAAAACTATTTATATCAAAAAAAAAAAAAAAAAAAATCTTTGTAAGTAATACTTTTTAATACTTTTGCTTATAAAATAAAAGTTAGCAGTTAAATTGTATTATTCTTTGAATTATATGTACTTGAATATGATTTACTTAAAATATTTAATATAAGTTATGACACGCTCTTTATTCTTACAATTAAATGAATAAACCAAGATTAAGTCTAACAAAAATCATTATTTTCTTGGTATAAATATTTTAATAGCTTTTTGTTTTTATTCTTAAAATAAAAAAATAAAAATAAATCATTAAGAATGATATACATACACTACCTTTAAAATATTTTATAAAAAAAAATTAAATCTATAAATTTTATATTATATTATGTACTATTTTTTTCTTAATTAAGAATTGTTTTCTTTTTTTTAGCAAGAACTTATTTTCTTTTTTTTTTTAATTAGAGAGCACTTAGATTCTATTGAACTCTTTACATAAACAATTATATGTACTATATGAGAGTAAAAATATTTTAACAAATTTTTTTTGATACAATAAAAAAAATACAAAATCAAATGGTAAATTAATATTTTGTGAAAAAAAAAAAACAAATCAATGTCAATCTAACAAGATGTTATAATCGAAGCAAAAATATTTAAAATCTTTTCAAATCTATTAAAATCATCTTGCCTTTCGTAAAATTGTTTTAAGGAAACTTTTTAAAGATTATTCTGATTTTAGATTTTGTAAATGTTTTAGTGTTTGCAGTAAATCTGTATGGATTTGTGTAACATGTTGAGCTAAAGCAAATGCATTTTTAAATAAACTTCCACAAACAATACAAGATAATGGTTGATTAACAATTGGACCTTGTAAATGTCCTTCCATATGTTTTTTCAGATATGCTTGCTGACTATATGTTTTACCACAAACACTACAAGGAAATCCTCGATCATTTGTATGAATTTTCATATGAACAGATAGACTAGAGGCTTGTGTAAATGATTTATGACATATATCGCACTTATATGGCTAAAAAATATAAAAAAAGTTTTTATTAATATACAAATAGTTCTTTTAATTAAGAAATTTTGTATTGGTTACCTTTTCTCCCGAATGAATTCTTATGTGAGTATTTAATGAACCTATAATTAAATAAATACATAAAAAAAGAAGTAATTAGGTAGGTGAAAATTAAGAACAATATATATATATATATATATTGAGCTATATTAAATGTAGATATATCCAAACCTGGTTGAGTAAATGATTTTTCACATATAGAACATTGAAAAGGCTTCTCCCCCATATGAATTTTCATATGTTGAACCAATTCAGCACTTCCTTTAAAAATGTCACGACAAATTGCGCATTTATAAACTCCTGTATCGGTTTGATGCAACAACATATGTTCAGATAATAAACTTGAATTTTTGAAACTTTTGTCGCAAACACTACAAGCAAAAGGTTCACCTTCAGCATGAGCTTTAAGATGTAATACTAGGCTACTAGAATTAATAAAACCTGAAAATTATATAAAAAATAATATAATTTATATATATTTATATATATATGTATATTAAATCTTTGTTACCTTTATCGCATAAAGTACATTGATGGGGTTTTTTTACAGAATGGGATCTCATATGCACTAATAAACTGGAAGATTGTGTAAAACTTTTTGTGCATATTTCACATTTATAAGGCTGAAATTTTACCATATTATTTTTTTACACAAAATTTTTACCATATAATATAATCACTTAATATAAAATTTTTATTAATTTACCTTTTCACCTGAATGAATTCTAATATGTGTACTAAGAGATCCAATATGAGTAAATGATTTTTCACAAATCGAACACTGATAAGGTTTATTTGTAATATGAGATCTAACATGTTTAGCTAAATCACCAGCATTAGGAAAAGAATCTTCACATTGTGAACATTGAAATATTTTACTACTTGGATCACCTTTTCGTAATTCAGCTTGTTTTTGATATTCTAAGCTACGTCTACCCCTTCTTGTGCGAAAATAATTAAATTGCGATGGTGAACTTGCTTTATTACTATTACTGGAATAACTTTCTTTATCATTATCCTCATGATCTAAATCAATTTCTAATTCATTTTCATCGTCATCATCAAAATCATCTTCCACAGACGCTTCCGGTGGCCATAATTTATTTGTATCTGTAGAATTAATATCTGCATCCATGTCAACATCACTATTTCCATTTTGATTATTTTGTTCATTGAAATTACCGAAATTATTTTCTTGTTGTTTCATATTAAAATTTTGAATTTCTTCTTCGGAAAAATCTGTGATTTCACAAATTGGTTCAATAATACCAGATTTGTATATATCATCTTCTTCGTCATCGTCCTCATCTTCATCATCATCGTCTTCATTATCCTCAGAATCATCTTCATCTGCATCATTTGTATCTTCATTATCATCAATATCGATTTTAAGGGCTCCACCATTATAAATTCCATTTTGATTTATAAAACCATTTGTATTATTTATCTTACTTGTTGTAGCTGGTTGATTATTAGTTGGCTGAACAGTTAAATCTCCATGCATTTTATTCATATGATCTATTAGAGTTTTAGGATGTTCGAATATTTCTTTGCAGCACATACAATGAAATGTTAAATCTGGTTGCCTTTTGACTGGTTTGCTATCTTCAACAACCGGTGTAATAGTTATAGGTAAATTTATATTTGGTGTTGTTATAGGTATTATTTCCATTTTCTAAAAAAAAGCCAATAAGTCAATTTCAATATATAACAATTAATATTCTATTTAAATTTTAAAATACCAATATAATGTATGTAAGTAGAAATCTCAATAGTATAATAGAAAGAAGTCAAGAACAATAAACATGTAAGTTCTGAACGTTAGGTTTCAAAAAATTAAAGAAAACAATAAGAAAATTTAGTACAAAAATGTTATGTAATAAACTTTAATATTGTAGATTTATCCAATTTATCTTAACATATATAATTTAAGCTAATTTCGCAATACTTTGATATATGTACATAAAATCAGCATTGAAAATGTTTAAAAATTTTCTGGAACTATCATTAAGAAATAATGAACACTTTAAACTTTAACTTGTTAATTTGTATTCATTTTGTTTTTATTTAATCTTCATTTATAAAGGGCAGAAAAAATTAAATTAATTTTAATGAACTACATATTTTTATTTAAATACATACATATTTACAAATGTATAGATATCATATATTCTATAATATATAATACTTAGCTAAACATGTATATACATATATGTATATAAGGATAAATGTTGATATGTAATTAACTTAAAAATAAAAAATAAATCATAAAATAAATATTACAGAAAAATATATAATTATTTACTTTATGAAAATGTTAATTAAAATATGTACAATACTAATACAATTATTTTTGTATACATTAGTATATATTGTACATTTTATTATATCGTTTCCTTTTACAACAGATGTTTTATTTAAAAAAAAATTTTTATTCACTTTTTATTCATTGAATATCTCTACCTGAATGCATACCTAATATATAATTTTTTTTTTTAATTCAACAACCCGCGCAAACTATATACATATGTATATACTTGTTTTATACGTATATTATACATTCTTTTTTATTCCTTTTTTTAAACAGACTTAAAAATGAAAAAAGAAAAAGAAATTATAAAATAAATTACCACCCAAGTATATACAAATTATTACTGCTATACCAAAACCAATTCAATTTTTTTTTTTTGAATCCTCCTTTTTGTTCATATTTTATTTATTTTTTTTTTGTTTTGGTTTTTATTAAATAATATTAAGTTAATGTATATGTGGTAGTGAATAAAGTAAATTTGTATTAATGAAATAAAAAAAAAAATTTTAAAAAATTTAACTTAAGACAAAGGGGATGATGCTTTAACTTATAAAATTAAGATTTGATCAATTTGAAGATTTTTCTTTTTTCATTTAAACATAATTATTGCTTTTTTTAAGCAACAAAATTTTGTTTTTCTTTATTTAATAAAAAGAAAAACATTTTTTTTAATAATACTATACTATGTTTAATTTTTTTTTTTTTTTTTTGTAATTAAAAATATTGATTAATCAATAATTTTTATTTTTTAATTTTTCTTACATTTAATTTAATTCCAATATGTTCACTGTTATATTAACAAAGTATTTGTTTTATCTGATTAAAAATTAAATGCTTGTCTTTAAATTGAATTGGAAGTAAATACTTATATGATTTTTTTTTTTTTTTTTTTAATATAAAAATTATATATACCACTAATCATTAAACGATTTAATTAAACACCACGCTTTGGCTTTGCAACAATCCAACTAAATTTAATAAAAGTCAAATACTTTAAATAATTGGTATTGCTGAACTATACTACATTTCTGAATTTAAAAAAATCCTTGCTTTTACTCCAAGCCAGACGTACAAAAATACAACCAGAAATTTTATTCCTTCCATTCAATTTAGAAATGTTTTTGTTTACATCAATTACAGAAGAGTTCAGCTATATTATTTTTGCCGGAAACATAACCTTCAAAAAATATAACAATGGTAAGTAAAAAAGAGATATTTATATTGTGCAATATGTCATAGTAATTTTTATAAGCAAATATATTCAGCTAACAAATATATATGGAATTTTTAGGGGTTTATATTTGAATTAATTTGAAGTTTAATTGGAGCCTAAAAATTTCAAAATATTTATTCGCTTGCAAAAATAAACAAACATAGTCCATAAATATTTACGTTTGAAATGTTATTTAAAAAAAGCAACTATAATTTTTTTGATTTATTAATTTAATTATTTCACTTTTAAATTTGCGTAATATGTTCTATTTGTTTATTGGGTTATTGACAAACGACTGGACACGTCAAATAATCTTTTATGACATTTGGTTGAGGTTACGTGTACGGAATTATAGTGAATTATAGGGAGTTCAGTAAAGCCGTGTATAGTTTTTTTTTCCGATATTAATATCTTGAAATATATTCTTTGAAGATACATATTTTACAATATCTTAAAACTAAAAATGTGGCTAGGCGGATTTATTGTAGTTTTTCTAATTTGTGGAATAAATTGTGCAATTGATGTTTCAATTGAAAATAAAAATGTCGAAAGAACTATAGATTTAACATCTCAACTTGTCAAGGTATATCACAAAATCAATGTGGGACATAACGATAAAGGTTCTGTTAGTGCATATGCTTTTATTTTAACTGATAAGGAAAAGAATCATTTGGCATATTTATCAGCCAAAGATTCCTCTAAAAAAGAATTGAAATTAAGTGAAAGTAAAACAAGCAATGGTTTTGAATATATAGTAACATTTTTAACGCCTGCTCCAACACAAGTTTTATATATAGAAGCAGTTTATACTAAAATGATAGAACCATATCCAGCAAGTATAACTCAATCAGAAAAACAATTAGTTCGATATTTTAATAATTTATATTTCTACTCACCATATAAAACGTTAAATCAGAAAACATCAGTTCATTTGAGTTCAAGAAATGTGGAATCTTATACTCAAGTTAAACCGGTATCCATGTCTGAGACGATAATAAATTATGGAAATTATGAAAATATTGCTCGTAAGAACTTAGAATTATAATATATTTTTATAACAAATTTATACAGACATTTAAATATTTTTTGATTTTCTTATTTTTTAGCATTGACAACTGAAGAATTAGTAATTCATTATGAAAATCATTCTCCATTTTTGATTGTTACTCATTTAGAGCGTACAATTGAAATTTCTCATTGGGGGAATATTGCTGTAGAAGAAACTATTGATATATTACATTCCGGAGCTAAACTTAAGGGTTCTTTTTCACGTAGCGAATTCCAAAAAGATACCAGAAATAGTTTATCATCTGTGAAATCGTATAAAACAATTTTGCCAGCTTCAGCCACTGGAGTCTACTATCGTGATACAAATGGAAATATTTCAACATCAAATATGAAAGTTTTAAAGGATTCTGTTGAATTGGATTTGAGACCAAGATTTCCATTATTTGGAGGATGGAAAACACATTACACTCTAGGCTATAATGTTCCTTCATTTGAATATTTATTTAATAGTGGAGATAATTATTTATTAAAAATGAGAGCAATTGATCATGTCTTTGATGACATGATTGTTGATGAAGCTACGGTCAGAATTATTTTACCAGAAGGATGTACTAATATTAAATTGATAACACCATATCCAGTAACACGTTTAGCTGATACCTTACATTATACTTATTTGGATACATTTGGTAGACCAGTTATCACATTTTCTAAACAGAATTTAGTTGAAAATCACATACATGATTTTAATTTAAAATATAATTTTGTTAAAATTACAATGTTGCAAGAACCACTATTAGTAGTTGGTTTCTTATTCATTTTATTTGTGATAGTTATAATATGTATGCGTCTTGATTTTTCGATTGTAAAAGATAAAGAAGTGCATCATCACAAAGACTAATAATTTTTAAGAACTACCAAAATGTAAAAAAATTTTTTCATAGCGAATAAGATAAATTTTAAGTAAGTTAACTGGGAATAAAATCCTTTTTGATGAAGCAATTTTTTTAAAATGTTTTAAGATTCACAATACACAAAGCTTTGTCTGTTTATTTTCAAATTAAGCATTTCGTTCGAAGAAATATGAACAAAAAACATTCGGTAATGTAATTTTGGCATAAGATAATAAAAATAAATTGAGAAAAACATATATTATTTTTTTTTTTTTGTTTTTAGGGATAAATATCTGAAAAAAAATGATATTTTTTAAGTCTTACTATTTAAATTGTCGTGTTTCGAAAAAGTTAGAAAAAAAAAGTGGGAGTGACACACACGAATAATCCCTGAAATCTTAAGTTAAAATTTGAATGAGAAAAAGATAGATAAGAAGAAAAGGTAGATGAGATAATCTTGAAAGATAATAATACATTGTCGTCTTTGTATACGTCAAATTTAAAATGAACTTAGTAACTGATTAACTTAGGGAAATTTAAAAAAAAAAAAGAAATTTCTTTTATCAATTTTTTTTGTATATAAACACAATAATTTTATTTTGCTTATTTAAAGATTATAAATACTTTTTCTTTTTTTACGGATTCTAACGCACTATGTTTATGTCTTCGATAAAAAATAATAAAAATTTTATTAGTAAAAAAATGAAAAATAAAACTGACGTGTATTATTAATTTTTCTCGTACATTATTATATATATATATTTTTTTTTAATATTTTATAATTTATATTTAAAATAATTTTCACTGCATGATTAGCGAAGCATTCTTGGCTTTTTTTTCAAACAGTTATTTTATTATATAATGATATAAAATTCATATTAGTTGATATTTTAATAATTTTTTTTTTTGATTTATTTAGTCATTTTAATTTATAAAATATATTAACCAAGACTTTCAACACATGTTGTTTGCAAGGATGTTCCTTTAATTAATGTTTTATATTGTTCAGGAATGGGTTGTTCAACCTATAAGTAAAAGTGAAAAAAATATACGCTTAAAAGGTTTCTTTATCGAAATTATTATTACACTCACATAATCGCCATTGCCTTTAGGGATCATTACATTCATTTCTGATGATTTAGAGCTTACAATTTCTACTTCCAATGATTCTTTTGATAAATACATTTGACAGCCATCAGTTTTGTCGATAGAAATAGTTGGACATTTTTGTAAAACCTTAAATTTTATAATAAAATTTTAAATAAAATATAAAAAAAATTAATTAAATTTTAGGCCTTTTAAGGAATTTAATAAAAAAATAAATGAATACTACCAACCTGCATTTGAACACTCTGGCAATTAACAAATTCAATTGATGCTACAACTGAATCAACAAGCAAAGAGCATTTTTTGCATGAATCGAAAAAAACGCTATTAACTTTTCCTTTAACAGTTAAAGTTGAATTTTCACATTTAAACATGTAAATCACATTATTCATTTCAGCATTATCAATTAATAGATTTGGATTTGATTTTTGATGTTCAATAATCCATTTTTTACCATCTCTATTAAATACAGGTGGTTTAGTAAGAGGTGCTGATGGTGCACTTGGTTTAACACCGGTTGTTGATGTTGTTGTGGAAGTTGGTGCTTTAAATGGTGCTGGCCCTGTACGTAATGTAGGATTCTTATGCGTTTGCATATCATCTGTAACTTTCCGAAGACCTGTACATAGAAAGACATGAATGAATAACAATTTTTTTTATTTTTAAATTCTCTAGCCTATTGTTTAAAAAAAAAATTTAATTAGTATGAAACAATAATAATTTAAAGCAATGTCATAAATTCTTTTTAAAATTATTTAAGAACTCGTTACAGCTATTATTATTTTATTTTATGTGTTACAAAATGAAATAGCGATATTATTCTTTTTAAAGATATAAACAATTTAATATTTACGTTTTGCTGCCGACATTAAAAAATTGATGTTTAATAAAAAATAAATTCATTCGAATTATATATTTTATATAAAAGAAATATTTTTTTTTTCTTTTTACCTTTAGTAACATCTGCGCCACGATTAATTTCGGCGAATAAAGCACTACGATCATCAGCTGCACCTAATGACATTGATGACATATCTAAAACTGGTGGTGGGGGTGGTGGTGGACAGCCTGGAGGTGGTGGTGGAATTCCACCTGCAATTTGACCTTTACCTGACCAAACCAGTCCAGTTGTATGGTATTGTTTAATATATTTTTGTAATTCTGTTAAAGTTTGAATCCATGAACGTGCCCATTCAACGTGAGTTGGATTTTTATCTTTCCAATCTTTTAATACACGATTTGTATAAAATTGACCAGCATCATTCATTTCTTTAACATGTGGACCAGGGGTTGGAGCCTTTAAAAACATTTACAAAAGATTTTGAAATTAAAAATTTTTTTTTTTTTTTAATTGCGTTAAATTTACCACACAAACCCAACCAAGTGCTGGAATACTCTCACTAATTCCTGATAAATGATTGAAGTATGGTGATGTACGATTTTTTTCACGAAAATCTTGTATAGCAGTTATCTGATCAGATGTTGGTTTTAACAACTCCATTAGTTTATTTTGTGGTGGTTGAGCACTCTGGTTTGCAAGTTTAATATATGCGAATTGTGCACTACAAAAATAATAAAAATGTTTATATTAATTGCAATATTTAAATTTTTCAATAAAATGAAATTCAAATTATAGCAAAAACCTATCAATTTAATTATTTAATTTTAATATTTTCAGATTCAGTACAATTTTTTAAATATAAGGTTCATTATTAGGTTGGAAACATTCAAAATTAATTAACCATTTGACATAAAAATTAAAAAATGCTAGTTTGTTGCTAAAATTAAAAAATGCTAGTCTTTTAAAATTAAAATCTAATAAAATTAAAACAGATAAAAAAAAAAATGAAAATTTTGTACTAAACTTAGAGATATGAATTAAATTATATCTGCATGAGATATTTGCATAAAAAATATTAAAATATAAATGAAAAGATATATAAAACAAGCTAATGCTGTAATAATATTTATTTAAATTTATCGAACGATTCATACATAAAACAATAAATTTATTTAAAAATTAGTTCATAACTAAAAAAATAAATTACATTTTAATTGATTAATGTAAATTACAATTCAAAAAGTAAACGAAAAAATTAAAAACAAAAAACTTACTCAAAAGCTTTGCTAACAAGAGCTGCATGTTTTGCAACATCTCCACCAATTTTATTTGATACATTTATATATTGGGTTAATGGACCCAAAATGATATCTTCATAACCGTTAACACTCATATTGTTATTATCTTTTATATATATTAAATTATCTTTTTCTGATAATTGATTAATGTTATCAATAATACCTTCTTCAATTAAATATTCGTCTAAAACAGTTGGTATATTTTCAAGGCTACCTTCACCTTCTTCACAATTATTTATAAGATTATAATTATTATTATTATTATTCTTATTATCTTTATTATTATTTATTTTATTTAAACTATCTTCAAGACGATCAATTCTTTTATCTAATGATGTATTATTTGTTATTGATGTTATATTTGGTAATGGTGGTAATTCAGCTGTTTCAATATCAAAACTACGACGTTTTTGTTGTTGTGTTGTTTCAATTACTGAATTAAATACTTTATTTGCTATTTCTAATTGATGAGCCGATACTGAACGTTCTAATCTTTCAACAAGTTTTTCTAAACGATTTACTTGTTTTTCAAGTTCAGCTGCTACGGAAGGCTTTAAATCAGGATCGCAGTCTAAAAAAAAAAAAAAAAAAAAAAATTATTAAAATTATATTACTAGAAAATAAAATTTTAAATTAATGATGAAATTTAAAAAATGCATCATTTAAAAAAATTAAAAAAATATTTTAAACAGAAAAAAAAAACATATTTTATAATTAAAATATTGAATTGTGTTATATACAAGTATTACACTTTTTTAACACCATAAAAAATAATTAAAATTTTGCAAATATGCAAAATTAAAAATTATAGCAGACAAAACAAAAAAAAAAAAAACAAAAATAATAAAAATACATTGCACATAATTATTTACATACATAATAGTTTGTTTTAATACATAATATAATATATAATAAAATAAAATGTTATTAAAGTCTACTTTATATTATATATTAATTAAAATAAAATAAAAACATTTAATTTATTATTAAATTTCATGTTAAATTGAAATTAAATATTTAAACAAACAAAAGAAAAAAAAAACACACAGAATGTTTCCCACTTGAATTTAGAGAAGAAAAAATAAAATTGTTGCTGTGTTGTATACGTACAAACATATTTATCTTATTTTGAATATTTTGTTTTTTTTTTTACCTGGATTATTACAATTTTTTAATTCATTTATAATTAAGGTGCGACCAAGGCACGCACTTATTTTCTGACCCATTAAAAATAAACATTACTATCTTTCTTTTACATATAAAAAAAAATTTTGCCAAAATTTTTTTTTGTAGGGAATGGGGGAATTGAATGAATTTTTCTTCTACATTCAATTAATATGAATTCTTTATTTTTTTTTTTTTTTTATTTTCTTTTAGCTTTTACAACAATATGTTCTCATTTTTTTCTTTTAAATTTAAAATAAAAAAAATATTAAAAATACAATTTTCTAAGTTACTATAAAAAAAAAAAAAAAAAAGTTATTTTTAAAAATGCATCCGACATGTAAATATGATTAAAGAATACTACTTAGAACTTAAAAATAAAAAAAAAAAATACAGAATAAAAAAAAAAAATTTTTTTTTAATTATATGAAAATACTATTTAAAAATTATTTTTAAAAGCTGTTTTTTTTTTTTTTTTTCAGTTCTGAGAATTTGATTTTTTTTTTTCTTTTTGTATAGCTAAATATATACAATATTTTTCTATATATTGAAAATTAAAATTACATATATGTATAATAAATGATTAAAGGAAAATATTATATAGATACTCTTCTTTATAATACATACTATGTATAAAACAATGAATTGAAAATTAATCAATATATTAGTAGAAAAAAAAAAAAATTAAAATAAAATAAAAACAAAAATAAAATTAAAAAAACGTGAAAATGGTATACATGAAAAAAAATCGAATGAAATTAAAATACATTTAATATTATTTTTTTTTAAATCAATTATTAACTAAAAACCTTCAGAAGGTTTTCAAACTGATTTGAACTTTTTGAAAATAATTTTGAATATTAGATTTTGAAATAATTTAATTAGATAAAATAAATTTTCTTTTCATTTTTACAATATTGTCAGATAAGATAAAAATTAAACTACCCTATGTATAACAATTTTAAATTTCAACTTAAACGGTTATCTGTTAAACTGTCAACGTTGTGTTAAAAATTAAAAAAATTTAAAAGCTATGTATTAAGGATCATTTAAGGGTAAAATAAAGTAAAATATTTTTTTTTTTATAAATATAAATTTTTAACAAAAAAGTACTAATTAAATGTGCAAAGACATCAAAAAGTCTTACTAATAATCATTTCAACGTTATATGAGGTCCAAAGATCAATAAACCAACTATTGCTATATTTCTTTTTTTTTTTTTTCCTTGATTTCTGTTTTAGTCTTTTTATATAGTATATGGTTGGTATAGTTCTAAGATCGCGATTAAACTTCAATGTTTTCAATTCATATTAGGTAATTGTTCCATATTTTCTCTATATGTAAAAAATAAGCATTACCGGTTAGACATCACTATTTTGTATTTTAAAAAAATGAAAGAAATAGTTTCATAGTGTCACTTTTTTGAATTTTAAATTAAGAACTTTATTGTTTATTTTTAATTTTCTTTTGAATAATCTTTTTATAATAATATTATGCTTATTTATTATTATTATCCTTTACGAATAATATAAAAAAAAAAAATATTTGTTTTCATATAATGTAAACATTTTAAATAGTTTAGAACTTCAGAGAAATTTTGAAATTTGAGAAATGTCAGAAAACAATAAAGACATATTGAAGAAATATGGAAGAAAAATGAAAAAAATAATAAAATTTCTATTTAATTTTTTTTTTTTCAAAAATAATGAAGGAATATGGAAGTAATAATGAAGAAATATGAAATGAATATTATAGAAATAGTGATGTCTAACCGCTAAGTAAAAAAAAATAAATGCTAGGATAATGATATAGGAATTTATTGAATACAAAAATAATGTGCTAGTTTAAAGTAAATAACTGCATGTGAAACAATGCAGTTTATTTACAATTTCTTACATTATTTTTTCTACATACATATATGTACATAAATATGTAGGTACTTGATTAACGTTTAAAATAACTAAATTGTATACTTTCTTGATTCATTAGAAGATTAGATTAGATTAGATTGAGTTTTTAGTTTTTACTATATATAATCGATTTAATAATTTAAAAAAATCTTGGAAAAACTAAATACATACATATATATAAATTTTCTTCTAAAAATATAAAAGAAACTAAAAATTGTCCTTATTTCTAATGACATTATTTCCGAAGCTTTCAAAGTTTCATTATTTTTATCTCATCATAAAACCAAAAGTCAATGAATGAGTAATGGGAAAAATATAATTTTTTTTTTTTTTTTTATTTCTATAAACATATACATATAAACATACATATTTATTTATTTTTTTTCTAATTACATTTTCCAACTTGCATGTTGATTATCCAAAAAAAAAAAAAAAACTAAAACTTTGTATAAATATATATGTACATATACAAGTATATATATTATACGTATACATACATTTTTTATATTTTTTTTAAATACAATATCAAAAAATTCTAAATGACGATCACCTTAGAACTTTTTGCTTATATAGGGTTCTTTCTGTCATAATTATTTTGTGCATTTAATAATATTGCAATAAATATTATTTCGTAATAATCATATTACTTAAATTATTAATAATTATTAAAAAAAAAAAAAATTACAATTTTGTTTAAAATAGATATTGTTTTGAATAGATACGTATGTATTTGGTTATTCAGAGGAATAAATATTTTGTATTAAATTTTCTTTTTTTTTTAGAAAAAAGTTTAATCTTACATATATGTGTATTTAAAAAGTAAGAACCAATTCCACCGGAACAGGTTTAACATTTCCATTTTTTGTATGTCATGGATATGGAAAAATAAATTAATAATAATAATATTTAAAAAGTTTCCAAACAGATTACCGGTGCACATACTCTACTTATATTTAGCCCACTTATCATTTGTTAAAACGAAAAACAAAACGTTTACCACCCCTGTAAAAACTCACGTTTTTTTTTTTTTTTTGTAAAAATTAAAACTTTGTTGATTTTTTTAAGTGTTTCAATAGGATACACGAATTAATTCACTAATGATTCATTTAGATTTTAGACTGTATAGAAAAATTTTTTGGGTTTACAAATGATACTAGGGACTGAATTTGTAATAAATAAAACTTGTCTATAATAGCTTTTAACTGTAAAAAAAAATCATTTTTATCGATCTACATTGTATGTATTTACACAGCATATGTCTGATCAAATCAACACTGATTTATGAATTTTGAATCGTACCTATAAAGTTTTAATTTCTTATGTAGAAGATATATACATAGTATGAGTCCTACCTAGATTTTCCAATAGCTACATTTACTATTTTTGTCCTAAGCGTTTTTTTTTTTGATTTTTTAATCTAAGGTTAACAATAATGCCATGTATATGTACTTAAAATTAACAGATGACATGTACTTAATATTTTTTATTTATTTTCTGATCGGACTGATATTGTTTAATTTAATGACTCACTTATGTACACAAACATATATAAAAGATATCATTGAAATACTTATGTAAGTACATTTATATAATATACCTGTATACCTCACTACACTACAAAATATAAAATTTTTATGTAAATCATTCAAAATTTTTAACAAAAACATTTCAAATGATTCATTGTTATATCTTTTCTTTGATAAATCTTAAAATGAATCATTCAAAAATATTATTTAACAAATCTTAATTTATTTCATTAATGGAAAATTTTAATTCAATAATAAAACATTTATTTTTAATATATATACCTATATACACTTTAACAAAGATTAATTATAATATTAAGATTATGCAAATTATGTTATAAAATTATATAATTATTATAAATTTAAATTGAAACATTGAAGAAAAAAACAATTTAATAAAAATTGATAAAAAAAAAACACAAAACAAAAAAAAAAAAACAAAAACATGCAACAACCTGTAATTAGCATTTATATTTACATAATTATTAATTATTTTTATATTATATATAGGTATCTATATACATATATAAATATGTGTCATTATATAGTCAAAGTCATACGTGTAGAATTTATTTTTTATTTTATAATATGATATAATACTTCTCTAGATATATATTTATGTATATATATACATATATGTACATATATTGATATCAATATATTTATGAATTAAGTTAACTTAACTTAATACACACATATATATTATATACTTTTGTAAATATAAAAAAGAAAATTGGAGTAAATTTTATTATACAAAATTCTCTCTTCAATTTTTTATCAGAGCTTTTTAAAAATAAATAAATAAATAATATTATTTTTATCAATTATTTTTAATATACATACATATATATATATATTTATTTTCAGTCATTTTTTTCCTTACATATGAATATACTTATCAAAAAATAATTATCTTATTCAAAAAAAAAAAAACAATTATTTGCTGTTTAAATTTGATATATTTGTTTTTATAACGATTACGTATTAACAGTCGAAATTAATATTTTTTATATAATAATTGCATTTTTAAAACGTTAACTCTACAGTCTATTAATTTTCATGCACAAATAAACCACCGCATCAAAAATTTCAATCTATACATATAATTTGAATTATTATTAAAGGATATTTAATATGCATATAGATGAGGTGGTTATTGAAGTATAAAATTCCTAACATAAGTACAATTAAACTTTAGATACTTTTATGATTACAATTATTACAAATATAAATATGTATTTGTGACAACTGACAATATAAGTCATAGTAAAATTTTTAAAAATACTAATTTTTTAACCTTTATTAATGTAATTGGAACCTGTGGGTACTTAATACAAATCTTATGTTAAAGTTTTATTGATTAAAACCTATATATATAAAGCTTGACTATATGAACTATACAAATTTACATTAGGTATATGACATAAACAGTTGGATTTGGATTTATAAAGAAAATCAATTTGCAATCTAAAAAAAACTAAAAAAAATCTTATAATTGAGTTTCATCCTTATAAAAAAACGGGATTGACTTTATTAAGATTAGTAGATTTAGATTAAATTATTATTAGTAGAACTTCGTATTTATTTGTTTTAATTTGTGATTATGTAATTGAAAACACTCCAATTATTTCAGTTGAAAGATCTCGGTTTCAAACGCTGATCAGAATATATGAAAATAATACAATGATATGTATAAAATAATAATAGTATAGCTTGTTCATATGACTGAAAGGAAAAGGATCTTCGTAAAATGTATCGAATTTAGTATTGATAAATCTTCAATGATTTTTTTTATTAAAAATAATAATTTTGTATTTTATGCTGCATATACAATGAACCGCTCTTGTTCACTCTCTGTCAAAATAAAGTTGAAATGTATCAAAATTGTACAATAGTTAGTTGTTTAAATTTTTATAGTGGTTAAAAAAGTTGTTTAACTTTTAATTTTTTTCGAATCCAAGTGTAATTGAAATAATTAAATAATATCAATATAAAAAATAAAAAAAGAAGCCATTTTCTTTTAGTCCCATCCATATTTATTTTATTTTGCAATATTTTTAAAATAATCTCCAATTCAATTTAAAAATTAAAAAAAAAAAAAAAATTATAAAATAAATAATTAGTTAGTTAGACAGAAAGCCAAAATTTAGCAAAATTATTAATATTCTATTTTATTTAATTTTATCTCTCCAATTTAAATTTCATTGTGTATATTTATCTACTCTTTTGTACAAGTACCTTTGCCACGAAAAGACTGCGTAGTGCGTATATACTGTAGAGAGGGGGAATGAAAACGTTAATTATTGCAGATACAGCTTGAGAATCAATTTTTGTTATCATGACTTATGACTCAGGAGTATAGTTTGATATCTTATATATTATATAATATAATATATGTAGCTATGTATACAGTATTTTATATCAACATCTTAGACTTTTTATATCAAAATTTTAGCTATTTTAGCTATGTATAAACTATGAATGATAGTGAAAGAATATAAAATGTAAAACTTTTTCAAAAGAACTTATGTTATACGCAACATGTGATTAAAGTTTCATATAATGGCAATATTTTTAATATCAATTAATTGTAAGTATTTTAGATATAATGATTATGGAACTGTTCTAATACACTTTTATAAATCCATTTATATTCAATTTCAGGTATAAACTTTTAAGATTTTAATTAACCCATTTTAATTAAAATCGAATTTTGTTAATTTCTGTTCTTTTTAAAAACAATATAAAATGTGTCCCCCAAAAATGTTTTTCAAAGAAAATTATAAAAACATATTAAAATTTTCAATTATCAATTTTCTAAGATATCTAACATGACTGAAACTAAAACTAAAGGTGATAATCCAATACAATACTTTGCTTCGTTTTCTTTTTCAAAATATTCAAATTAATAATGGTTTGAAATTTCTCATATGTAATTTTTTGTGAAAATTAAACAAATATTTTTTATTGGATTCAGAAAAATTATTTGTTTTATTTTAGTTTTATTTGTTTTATATTCAATTTATTATTATGATCTAGAAAAATTATAAGGATCCCTATTTAATTCCCTATTTCTCTAAACCCCTATTGAACCGCCATTTATTTCTGTGTAATAAACTTGTTTTGTCTCAAATACTTTTTTTCCCCCAATACTTTAAATTTCCCCAATTAATTTTTTTTTGAAAACTTTAAAATAAAAAATTTTTTATGTTGGTTCATTCGGATATTTTAAATATTTCAATTAAATTTGTTGTGCAAAAGAAATAATGCAATTCATTAAAAATACAGGTAGTTTTTAATGGGTTAAAGTCACACACGTTGTTAGAGGAATCATGCTCGTATAGTGCTCCTCTTCAACATCTTTTCTGATGATTCCCACCTACTGGCAACTCCCCATAAAAAAATATATATATCAGCTGTCAAAGTTTTCGAAGGAAGTAAATGAAGCAAAGTAAGCATTGAACAATCACCTTAAATCATTGATTTCATCATAAGCTACTAAAATTCATTTAATTTTCTAATTTAATATATTGTAATTTATTTTTATAAATAAAAATACTTTTATATAATAAGGAGTTATTATTATTATTATATAATAGTTTATTTCACAAACAAAAATATCTAATTCTGACTAACTGATTCAAGAATTACATCACCTAAAAAAAATTTTTCTCATATTTACATTAGAATTAAACACAACATTATAATAAAAAATAAAGTACAATTTCCCATATCTAATAAACTCATCATGATAAACATACATCATATTATTTATTATATAATATATAATATAATTTATATGCATAGATACATATATATATTTATATTTTTAAAAACCAAAATTCAATTAAATTTTTCACAAACGAAATTTTGTTATTAATACAAAGTTAAGAATTTTTTTTGTTAATTTGGTATTTTTATCACTTTGAATATGAAAATTGAAAATAATAAATTTTAATTAAATTTTAACAATAATTAATTGTTATGATTTGAAAATTTCATTTTAATTATTAAATTGTTTATTTTTAAAAAGCTTTTTAAATTCAATTAAAATGATTTAATTTTTAAATCAAAGTAAAAATAAAACAAGGTAGAATGTAAACCAACGGTTTTTAAAAGCGCACATTTCCAAAACTCAATACAAATTGTTTAGAAGTGTGACTTACACAAAAATTTGAAAATTTCATGTAATAAGAAAAAACTTGAAAATAGGACATTTTTGAAATTTTGAGGGGTCGTAAGTCCGGAATCCTATATAACTAAGAAAAGCTGTTAACACACGTAAAAATATATTATTGAAGTTTTAATTTTTATGTCTTGCCGAAGAAAAGTTTTTACAGGTGCCTAAGTTACAGGTGTCTAAAAATAGCAAATTTTCAATTTTTGAGGCGTAATAACTCTTAAAGAGGGGGCGTTACCAAAAAATTTTCTGAGGAAACTTATACTAATTCTAAAAGTTCTTTCTTGTCTCAAAATTTCAGGTTCCTATCTAAAGGGGTGCCGCAGTTATGAAAAAAGAAATTTCATGCAAAATGTGGTTTTCACATAACGGTAAATTTAAATCGTAAATTACAAAATATTACATAATTTTGATATTGTTTTATATAGATAATAAAATTTTCGATCTTCTACCGGTTTTAGATTGCAAAACTATTACGCAAAGCCCGAGATATATACATCTGAAAATGGAGCGTTTTTACAATTTTGAAGAGCTGCAGCTTTGGAACCCTTTACAACTAAAATAAACCTTTAACACACGTAAAAATATATTACTGTAGCTTTCATTTTCATGTCTTGCCGAAGAAAAATTTTTACAGGTGCCTAAGTTACAGGTGTCTAAAAATAGCAAATTTTCAATTTTTGAGGCGTAATAACTCTTAAAGAGGGGGCGTTACCAAAAAATTTTCTGAGGAAACTTATACTAATTCTAAAAGTTCTTTCTTGTCTCAAAATTTCAGGTTCCTATCTAAAGGGGTGCCGGAGTTATGAAAAAAGAAATTTCATGCAAAATGTGGTTTTCACATAACGGTAAATTTAAATCGTAAATTACATAATATTACATAATTTTGATATTGTTTCATATAGATAATAAAATTTTCGATCTTCTGCCGGTTTTAGATTGCAAAACTATTACGCAGAGCCCAAGATATATACATCTGAAAATGGGGCTTTTTTACAATTTTGAAGAGCTGCAACTTTGGAACCCTTTACAATTAAAATAAACCTTTCACACACGTAAAAATATATTATTGTAGCTTTAATTTTTACATCTTGCAGAAGTAAAATGTGTGCAGGTTCCTAAGTTACAGGTGTTTAAAAATAGCAAATTTTCAATTTTTAAGCCCTAATAGCTCATAAACAGGGGGTGGTCCGAAAAAATTTTCTGAGGAAACTTATACTATAGTTCTAACTTAAACTTATAGTTCTTTCTTGCCTCAAAATTTCAAGCTTGTATCTAGAAGCGTGCCGGAGTTATGAAAGTAGAAAAATCATGCAAAATTTGGTTTTCACATAACGGTAAATTTAAATACTAAATTTAAAAAAATTGTATAATTTTGATATTAATTTACAAAGATAAAAGAAATACCTGTCGAATGACGTTTTCAGATTGAAAAAATCTTAAGCAGAACATAAGATATATGCATTTAAAAATAGGGCTTTTTCAAAGTTTGAAGGGGTGTAGCTCCGTAATGGGGGGGGCTACATGAAAAAGTTGTTCCACAAAATTATTTTTTTTATAAGACCTACCTATGGTTAAAATTTTTTTTCTCTACCTTTAACGGTGTAGAAGTTTTGTAAACAGACGGACGGACGGACGGACGGACGGACGGACGGACGGACGGACAGAGTGAAACTAATAAGCACATTTTTTCAAAATTTTTTTGGAAATGTGCTAAAAAGGATTTAATATTTTACTTTTTATTTATTCAATTGATATTCTTGGAAAATTTTTTTATTTAATAAAAGATTTTCTTATAAAAGAAAAAACAAACACTCCAAATAATAATTAAATCTGAAATAATACATATATTATATACATATTGTATATAATATGTATAATTAGATTTATAAAAGAAAAAGATGTAATAATATTAATTTTAATTAAAATAAAATAATATATTTTTTTTATATTGAAAATTTTTTATTTTATTTTTAATTTAAAAAAAAAAACATACCTACGTAACATACATATAAAATATATTAAACCTTAACATGTATATATATAAACAATTCAAAGTTACAAGCGAATATTTAATTTTAGAACAAATAAGGTTGTATGTAAAATCAAAGGATTTCAAAGGGGCACATTTTCAAAAAAAAAAAATTTCAAAATCAAAATTTATAATTTTTCTTAAAAATTTTCCTATGAAAAGGTGACAATTTTTCTAATTTTAAGCAAACTTTATACATATATACATAATTAACCTTTTAGAGGGTGTTTTCTAATTAAGTTCACTGCTATGTGTCACAGCATAAATACTTATGACTATTGAGTGTATATTTTTTTTAGCTTTGTGTAGGCCCTAACCTAGAACTCTTCTAGTCTCTAAGATATGGGAACTTTAAACGAAATTTCAATATTTTTTGTTTTAGTTTTTATAATTTTGTATTTACCAGCTCCTCTGTTACTAGACTTTTGAATTTTGTAAAAAAATGTATTCGATAAGCTTAAGAAATCTTCTTTTAAACAAGTACCTATACCTTCAATTCAATTTTATACTTTTACAGTTTTAAAATTGCAAGCTTCCAATTTTAAAAAACGTAGAAATTTTAACAATTGTTTTTTTTTGGAAAAAGCCTGTTTACGTCATGACATAACATGAAAAAATTTCAATAATTTGCAATATTTATCATCTCTAAACCTTTATTTTGCAGTAATTTTAATCTCATTGACTTTTACGGTTTGAGGAATAGTGATATAATAAAAATAAAACTGCTATAA
Source organism: Poecilobothrus nobilitatus (assembly GCA_947095535.1). Lineage (NCBI taxonomy): Eukaryota > Metazoa > Arthropoda > Insecta > Diptera > Dolichopodidae > Poecilobothrus > Poecilobothrus nobilitatus. The sequence goes on along the minus strand of OX352774.1, from coordinate 233,320,290 downwards.
ACATAATGTTTTATATAATATGATGACTTTCATTTTTAACTTTCATTCGTTATAACTTTGGAAAATTTCCAGTAGTATTCCGATTCGAAGTAACTAATATTAACAAGTTTGCAATTTATCAAACCTCAAACGGGACAGAAAATCAAAAATTTTTTAAATTTTTATCTCCTTTCAATTTCAAATTGAAAAATTTAATTGAAATAGTAATTTAGATATTGTTGAACTGCACAATTATTGCACAACTGTACAAAATTTTTCTTACCTTAGTTTTGATTTTTAAAGCTAAAGAAATTTCCTGTTGTCTGACGTTTTAAAATTGAATAATCTCCAGTAGAATTTGAGTTACTTAGTTAAATAAAAAGTTTATTTTAATTTTAAAGGACTATAGCTTTGAAATTGGTTGAGTCACATAAAATAGTAACGGTAACTTTTTAAAGATTTATCTTGTAAAATTTCATTTACATTCTTTATATAATGTCACTGGATGTACAAGTTTTGCAAAGTGATAGACGAACGGACAGAGTAAAACTAAGTATATTAAGTAATTTTTCAAAAAAAAAAAAATTTTCTTATTTTTAAATGTGCTTAAAAATTAAAAAACAAAATATTATGTGAATGTTAAACTCTGAATTAATTAAGGAAATTTTCATTAACAAAAAAAAAAATTTAAAATAAATTTCAAAATACATATTGTCATAATATTATTAAGTATTAAGAAACTTAGGGAGGAGAAAATATAAGCTTTTTTTCGTTTCGTTTTTCAAATTGTTCAAAACAAATACTTATGTATGTTTTGGAAATTTAAATTTTAAAAATTATAGCAACAGGTGCCAACTTTATTATTTTTTTTCTTCTTTTTTTTAAACATACATATTTTATAAAAGCAAAAGTTTATATTATATTATATAATATATTTTAATTTGAAATTTTATTTAATTGCATTATATTCATAATTTAGAAAAGAAAATGGGAATAAACTAAGTTTTTTTTTTGCTTGTAACAATAACAATAAACAAACAACTAAACTAATTTAATTTTTATTGTTTATTGAAATAAATTCCTATAAATATGCAAAACAAAAAATTTATCATAAAGAATATAATATTTTTATTTTATAGAACTGCAATATCAGATAATTCGAACAATTAATAAATCAATCCGAGTGATAACAAACATCTTTATTTTCAACAATGCATCGTGAAAAAAAAAAAAAAATTAAGTAGGTACATACTTAAAATAAAAATCCTAATGATATGCAATTTACAAGAATTATATTTTAATAATACATAATATAGAAGTTAAATCGACGATATTTAAAACAGTAACAGTATAACGAATACTTCTATAACAGTACTCATTACTCAACCTATATAATAATGGTTTTAGTAGCCGATAGTTTTGTAATATTGCAATATCCTATGTGATTTCTAATATAAATAAATAAATCACATAAAGGTGTAAATGTTAATGTTGATCAAAAATTTGTATGTACATACACCTACACTTAATTAAAAATAAATGTAAATCATGATATTTTTTAAATGTTTTTTTTTTTTCACGTATTACGTATAAATTAAGGAACTCAATGGGTGTTTTTCGTTTTTAGTTCAGAGCAGACCCAGAACTGTCAAAAAAAAATTTGTGTTTCTTTTTTCAATATTTGAATGATCATAGTTTATTTTTTGTGTTTCTTTTTTTATTCAGAGTGCGATCAGAGTTTAATCTAAATGTTCGATTTTCATTTACAGATATCGTAGAGCATTTGAATTAAAATGTTAAAAATATTTTTTTATATGATTTGACATTTTTTACAGGTTATAGCTCTATTGTGTTTCAAAATTATTTCGGAGCGTTTAGAGATAAAATATTTTTTATCTGTTCAGTACGTAGTCTATGTACTCGATATCTGTTCAGAGGCCAAATCTGAACTAAAAAACAAAAACACCCAAAATAGAATTATGTAATTTGTTTACCAGATGCACAACACATGCAGATGAAAGTAAAAATTATATAGATACTAAATAACATGTGGCTCCGTATTGTATACATTCTATCACCACGACATTTTGAAGTTAATGATTTTATTTGAATTTAATTCCATAAAAAAAAAAAAAAAAAATTTGTTTTTTAATTACAGCGAACATTTTTTTAAAAAGACATTGATGGCCACCATCAAAATTTTATCTTACTAAACGGTCTATATATAACCTATTATAAGTATTATTGTCAATTAAAACAAACATATTCCAATTGTCTTCAATGACCACCTTCTTTAAAGTTAAAAAGATAAAAAATCTTTTTTTTTTTTTAAATATCGTCGAAATAAAAGATCTTCTAAAAAAAATTAAACACTAATTTAAGACTTATAAAGCAGTTTGTTGTTTTAAACAGATTGTAGGAATATGGAAGTATTCCTAAAAACAAAAGAAGATATGAATTTTTTTCGTTTTAACTTATATTATGTTTTAAGCGGTATCGTTTTAAACTGTTTTTACTGTACCTTCATTTCAAAACAATTTTGGTTAGATTAAAGAGTACTGCGATAAAGATAAGAATAAATTATATGGCATTTTTACAATTTTTTTTTTGAATATAAGGATATCCTTTTAGAAGAACTTCAATCTTATTCGGTAGAAAAGGATTATAACATCGTTACCATTACATTAAATATTATTAATCAAACTTCTTAATTAGTAATTTTCATTGTATTATTTTCTTATTATAATATATAGTCTTAACATTTAAATGTATTTTTTACCCATATTTAATTGAAGTATTTATACTTTTAAACAAAAACTTATAATTTCGTTTATAATTATTACCTATAGGTAAATACTTTTTATTGATATAAGACAAGAACGAACAACATTCTAAAACGAAACCATAATAGCAAATTAAAATAATAATGAAGAAAAAAAAAACAAAAAACAATAAAAATCAAAATTGAAGTACAAAATAAAAATTGTAATTTTACATGCCATTAAGAATTTATATATGTACGAGTATATGTATATATAAGTAGATCTTAAATAATTTGTTTTTTTTTTTCATTGTCAATTCATCAAAAAAAAAAAAAACAAAAAAAAATGAAAAAGAAAAAAAACAAGTATCAGTTTTTTTTTCTTTCATTCTTAAAAATCACCTTCAGGTATTGCATAATCTGGACCTAATGGATCAAAACGAACACGATGTTCAACAGCAGCTTGTGCTGCCATTAAAAGTTCTGAATATAAACGATGTCTTTTAAGAGCAAGCTCATCTCTTCCTACTGGTGTTACTGGAGGTTCTAATATTCCACCCTGTTCATTTCTATAAATGTTTTTTTTTTTAAGCTTATATCGTTTGTTTTTATTATATATATAATATAATATAATATACAAGGTGTTTCCTAATTAACTACACTGTTATGTACCGTTGCGCATATACCCTTATGAGAAAGTATTTTTTTTTTTTAGATAGGGGGGCTAAGTTAAGGCTTTTCTAGTTTACAAGATATGAGGATTTAAAATTTTCATAAATTTTTTTTAGTTTTAATAAATAGCATCTAACACTGAAGATTTCCTGAATTTTTAATTGCATTTTTTAAACTTTTCATATATTGTCTAGAAACAGTGTTAGATGTAAATTTATTTAAAATAAAAAAAATATGAAAATTTCAGTTAAGTACATGCATCCATAATATATTGAAAACTAAAAGAAGCTCACCTTAGTTTCTATACAAAAAAAATTACATAATATATTACATAATAAAGATCTATGCAGTAGTGAGTTAATTACGAAACACCCTGTATACATATAATATATATAATTTTGATTAAAAAAAAAACAAAAATTAAAAGAAAATATAAAATAAAAAATTGATTTAAAAATAATTTGTTTTTCTTTTTTTTTTTTTTTGAATTTTACGAAAAGTAAAATTTTATTGTGAAGAAAATTATAAAGAAGATTATTCTTTTTTTCTCTTGTATTTTTTTTTTTTTGCGTAGGTGTCACAAAACTGATGACTCAACATCACCATGAGAAAATTTAATTTTCTCTGAGATATGATGAAAGGGGTATTTGAGTATTATGTACTTTGTTTTTTGTTTTAATATTTTTTTTTTATATTTTTATTTTCTAAGAATTATTAAATAACAAAATATTTAATGTATAGATTCTGAATTTTTTTCCAATATAATAACTGTATTATAGAAGAGAATTCAAGGATTAAATCCAAGGTTTATAGGTCAACGAAATTTTATGTTATTGTAAATATACAAAATATAAAAACTAAGAAAAAAAAAATGATTTTTGACTAAATATATGTAACATATTTTAAAATTAGATTGTATTTGTTTGATTTCTTTTAATAATTTCTTGAAAACAAAATGTTGGTGGTCATTTGAAATATATAGACTAGCTATAGAGAATTAAGTAAAGTAAGATAAATAAATGCTGATTGATTTAATGATTTTCTTGCCAAATAGCAATTTGTTAAGTGTTTTTTTATTTTTTTTTTGCTCTGAGCAAAATATTGAACTTGTTAAAAGTACAAAAACTAAAAAAGAATTAAGAAATAATTATAATATATAAAAATATCTTTTTAATAAAAAATTAGATTGCAATTTAGGGTATAAAATAATTACTATAAAAAATTTTTTTTTTTTTTTAAATAATTGAAACAAATATAATAACTATATTTACTTAATTTACATATATTTTTATTGACTTCGTTTACTCTGACCATAATTTTATTTTATGTGATTTGATTTGTTATAAGTTACTTGCCAAACAATTGGTTCATTTATTCCTTAATATTCAATATTGTGTTAAGAAATAATTGTTTTCATATACATACATATATTAAATTTATAAAATGGAATAACAATATTTTGAAAAATTTTATTTTCTTTTTATTAAGGATCTTGTGCACAGAAACAATTAACTAAATTTAATTAATTTATTAAAGCAGAGCAAATGTTGGGTTGGGTAAATAGGTATTGAAAATCCAATTATTGAAAAATTATTAAAAAAAAAAAAAAATATTTCTTGATGAATAAATTTGATAAAAATATTTTTAAATTCCTTCTACGGACAATAGTATAATCTGTATTGAATATATTGAGGGAAAGTCTGATAACAAAAAAAAACTTGTTTTACGTTACCATATGTGATTTTGCGTTAAAAGGAGCTATTTTAAGAATGATCTGAGTTTTTCTGAATACTACGGTAACTAAATATATAACTAGTAAATTCAATGTAATTTTAAATAATAAGCTGAAATCGAAAACGTCATTTGCGAATCGGTTGCTCTTGCAGTTCAATTTTAAATGCAGACAACTTTATAATAGAATAATGGTTGATTCTGCACATATGCATGATTGCTTCTGCATTCGATGTTGAAATGACGTTTATAATTTGAACTATATATGCATTATATAATATTAAAAATTTATTAAATGGCAAAAGGGGTTGGGGAGTAAACATTGTAAATTTAATTATTGAAAAATTATTAAAAATACCAATGTCAACCATATATTTGCATTAAGATTAGATAGATTTCATGAAATTTTTATATGGCATATGTTTCTTTTTATAAATAATTAAAATAAAAGTATTTTATTTCACAATTAGTGTCAGTTAAATTACATAATATAATATAATAATATTATGTAATTTAATATAACATCAATATTTTTTTTTTTTTTAAATGCATATCTATTTATTTATATTGGAACATGTAATTTAATATATGTATAGTAAAAAAAACAATATAGGTATAGGAATGTTTGAAATGATCATTTCAAATGATGAAATGATAATTGATTGATCAAAATAACAAATTAAATTTAAATTTGAAAATAGTATATAAAGTTTACATCAATTTTAGGTATTTGTTTTAAGATGGAAAATAGATGATAGATCTATACTTTAAGGTAAAAATTTAAAAAATTATTCCTTGCATAATCTATTTAAAAAAAAAAAACATTTCATCATTTATTAAAAAAATTTTGATCGTTTTTTTTTTTTTTTTTTTTTTTTTAAGAGAAGAAAAATTTAAACATGACCACAGTTAATAAATATTTTTAAATAAAAAAAAAATATTTTAAATGAAATGTATAAAATATACGAGTATAATATAAGAAATTTGTTTCAAAAAAAAAAAAAAAGATAAAATAGAATATTGAAATATTCTTTTTTTAGCATAATTTAAGAATAAAATATATGAAAAAAATTGTTGTTTTCTTCACAAAAGTATAGGTAAAAATTTATAGGTATAAGAAAATAAATATTAATTTAAAACAATTTTTTATTATTTGTGTATTATTATTATTTTTTTTTGTTTTAAGAAAAATATATAAAATTTTACGTTGTATAAAAACGATCCTCATTAAACCAATCAGGTAAATAACCAAATGCATATCCTTGAAATGAACCACGTTTTGTTGCAATATATGGTGCACACATATCACCACGAGGCATTTTTGGTGGTACTGAATCTGAAAATACTTCATCATCATCAATTGATGCTAATTCAGATGATGGTATCACTTCAGTACTATCATTAATATTAACTTTTTTTCGTATTGATGATTTTGATGAATTACGTCTTGATATACAACTTTTTGGTATTTCAAAATCATAATCATATTGTATTGTAATATCACCACTTAATATTGTATCTTTTGAAGTTTTTCTTATTATTTTATTATTAATAATAATTGTATCATCATTATTATCATTATCATTATTATCATCACTATTATTTATATTAAAATTACTATTAATATTATTTAATATTAATTTTTTATCTTTATTAGTTTTATTATTAATTATATTAGTATTATTAGTAGTATTAGTAGTAGTAGGCACATCATTATTTATTATAATTTTATCATTATCATCATCATAATCATCATTATCATCATTCTGTTCTTTTAATAATTTTTTATTATTTAATTTTATATTATTCGTTGTTGTTATTTTATCATTTTGATTTTTATTTAAATTATTACTTACATTTTTATGTTTATCATCTATTTTATCTATATATAAATTTATTAATAATAAAAGCAAAATTTGAATTTTAATTATAATAATACATATAAGTATATCACTTTTAATTAAATTTATTAATATATAATATTAATATATTATATTAATATACTAATATTATTGTTTAATTGAATTTATATGCAGTAAGTAGATTTAATATTATAATTTACTTTTTTTTTTTAATTTATTTTAATAAATAAAAAAAATGTGTTTAAATTTAATTTTTTAATGAATTTAAAAAAAAAAAAAAAATTTAAATAAAAATTAAATTTTGGTGTACATACAAAATTTGAATTTTGTGTTACTGATAATTTGTATATATACAAAATTTGTTATATTTATGGTACAAAAAAGAAAAACTTTCGTTGATAAAAATAAAAACAATGAAATCAAAAAAAAAAAAAAAAAACTTTTTAATAAATAAAATTAAAAATAGAAAGCTTAAAGAAATTTAATTATCTTAATGAAATTTAACTTTTGTACATATATATACATACATATATATTATATTTATACATATGTATATAACTCATATAATATAACAAAAATAGAAATTTTTTTTTTTGTTTTTATAAACATATGGATAAACAATTACAAACTTTTATTTTATTTACAGATTTATAGTATTTTAATATGTATACATATGTATATACAAAGTATTTATATCTATTTATATATAATGTATATGTACATTGATATTATATGCATTAAACATTTCTATCATATTTAATCATTGGGTTATTTTAAGAAAAAAATAAAAAAAATAAAAAATCAAATCGTTTCGTGATCAGATAGATCTAAAAAATTAAATAGTTAATTACTCAACTGAATCTAATAATATTTTTTTTGTAATGATTTTTGACCTGAATGATTAGAAAAAAATACATAAAATGATTGGAAATGATAAAAACAAAAAAAAAAAAAAACAATATACAAGGTGTTCCTTATAAGAGTGCAAAATATTTTCAGAGGTTATTAAAAAACTATAAAATAATTCGTACATGTTTTTAACTCTATATTAAAAAAAAAAAAATATACCAGGATATGAAAATCTTCAGCAACTGAAAGTAGAATAAGCTTCATAACGTTAGCTTCTGTAGAGTATGGAGATCTAGTGCTATTTCAAAATTAATAATATAAAACAAAATAGCATAAAAGTTCGAATATCTAGAAAACGGATAATAAAATGCAGCCTCCTTTCGTCCCCCTCTCATACAATTTTTTTTCTTGTATTAGTGCCATGAATCACCTGCTGAAATATTTGCGTTCTTAGACGGAGAAACACTCTGTATATTCTTTATATATACAATATATGTACATTTTATGTATTTCGTGACTGTATCATTCTTACTTTGTTATCTAACATTTTTTCGTTAAGAAATTATGTTATTTTATAGAAAAATGTTCGTTTACTATTTTATAATATGTAATATAATTTTCTTTATTTTAAAAATCATGATCTTATATCTATATTTATATTATTTAAGTGAATGATCTATTTTAGGGCATTAAAAAAGGTATTGTACAGAAAGGTTTTCAATTTTCAAAAAATTGTGTAAAAACAAAGTTTTTTCTTACGACAAATGTATTCATTTTCAATGATATTCAATTTGTACATCAATATGGACAATATTTATACCACAAGATAGGTTAATATTTTTTGTATTTTCAACAAATGCTACCTTTGATACTTTTTTATTTACTATTAAAAAATATACAGTTAAAGCTTTAAAACAACTCTTCTCAAAAATAATATTTATTAATGTTTTCTTTTTTACAGAGTATAAACTACTATTTTCTACTCCCAACTACACTAGCCTTTGAAAAATAGCCTTATAGGAGAAAATATGCGCAAAAATGTTCATGCAGATATGGCTTTAATTAAATTTCTTTAACAAAAAAATATTAGCGTTCCATTTATTAACTACTCCCACAACTACTCTCAACTACTCTTTTTATATAAAAGGAATGCAAACATTATTACCTTTATTCATGATTGATAATAAACAAATATGGTTAAAACTTTGCTGTGTCATAACTTTCATACGAATAGTTAAAATAAGTTATCTGATATCAGATATACTATTGTCATGTTGTTATACTTTTCTTCTAAGAAAAAAAAAATTTGTTTTTGTGAACCCAAAAACAAGTTAAAAACAAAACATCATCTTACTAACTATTTTTTATGTAAAAATAAGAAAATAAGAATTTTAAAAAAGAAACAATTTACATATGCACATAACAATTTTTCGTATTCTTTAATTCCTTTTTATATAAAGTCTTATTTTTGTTACATTTTATGCAAAAACCGTGAAAACATCAAAGCTTACTTTTAAATTTTTTTAGCACAATTTTCAGCTTTAAAATAGTTTGAGAATTTGCGGTAACAATTAAAAATACCCCTTGCGACCATAAGTAATATAAATATATAATAAGTAATATAAACAAAATAAAAATTATTAAATATAACTAGGCATAACTTATAAATTAATATCTTAATAGAAAAGATTTCAAAATTTTTATCTATAGCTGATCATAATTATAGGGTAAACAACTATTTTTTACATTTAAATTGTTTCGAAGAAATATTTTATGTAAAATTATTTAGATGAAATATACTGTATAAAAATATTTTTTATTTATAAATAAAAAATACTGTAGGAACCTGTTCTAATCGTCAGATAGACCTTTGTCAAGTCAACAAATTAAAAATTTTAACTTATTATATGGTTTTGGCCCACATTCGTTAGGAAAACGGCCCTCTATTTTGCAAGGCCCTTGTGAAATTGTAATAAAATAAAAAAAATAAAAATATTACATGCTTAAAAATATAGTATAATCCTTAAATTCGGTTAGTAGATAGGATATTTTTTAAAATAAAAATTGTTTTTATTTGTTGAAAAATAATATCTACATGTGCTTTTCCCTCCAACTCTTATTTTAAATCCTAATTTATATTTTACTTAATTATATATGATGAAAGAGGAAAAAACTTAATTCTAAGTAAAATGTTTACTAAAGATAAGAAACTACGAACTAATATTATAGTTATAAAAAAAGATTTAATAAAAAAAAAATCACTTAACTTTTATTGTTAAAGTAAATAAAAAAAATAAATAAATTTGACGTCCCCCTTTTTTTTTATTAATAAAAAGGATGTTTTCATTTAATAATACAATATCAACACTTTACCTCTGTAATATAAAGGTTTTATCCTTTAATTGAAAATTACAAAGTAGATTTTTTTTTTATAATTAAAATTCTTTGTAATTTAAAAGATTGTAAGATAATACAATAGATACTTTAATATAAAATTTTATTACAGTAAAGTCGTAGTATGAAATGAACTATGTCAAAAGAAGAGTAATAAATATTTTATTTCAAGGATACTAAATTTAGTTGTCGGTAAAGTTAAAATTTATTTCAAAATTGATGTTGAAAATTTAAAATATATTAAAGATTTTTAATTTTTAATTTTGATTTTTAATTTACCTTTCAATGTTTATAATTAATTAAGGTAATTCAACTCTATAGAATTTATTACCATTGGTCAAAAAAGTTGTCTGATCTTTATATCACGAAACATCTCTTCCATACTTAATATCTGACTTCATATATACTAAAGTTAAGAAACTAACATTAAGAACCAGACTTTTTAGTTAAGAAACGACCACTAAAAACCAGACTGAACGCGAGCAATATTAAGATCCGTATAGTCTGCATATGTTCTTTACTAGAGTTTTTGTTTTTAATTTTCATTGAACATGACTTAACATAAATAAGATGACAGATATTGAGTTATTTTTTTTATAGAAAATCGTATCCAAATATGAACTTGTATTCAAAACTTAATGTAATTATTGACCAATTTTAAATATTTTTATAGGTTATCACTTATCGTTATTAAAAGCAACTAAATAACTTCGTTAGAGTTTTTTTTTTGTTAGTTTTATTGAATAAACTTAATTTTTTTTTTAAATCTCCAAATTAAAACTTTGTAAATTATCTTTAAAATAAATGCATTAAAGGGATAATACAAATGCACTGAAGGGATAAAGAAATAAGAAAATAATTTTTCCATGTATGCAATTAAGATTTCTTGGAAATCAAATTTCATACTGTTATGTTCATGTACCTAATAAATTTTTTTTGGGTTGTGTACTTTAATTAACTTTTTTTTATATAAAACTTAAGACATTAAAGAAAAATTTATTACAGTTTTCTAAGAATATTGCAAGTAAAATCACTATATACACTAAAGTTTTTAATTTAAGTTAAAATAAAATTAATTTATTTTTTATTTTGTTTATATATAGTTATAAATGGGAGTGACTTAATAACTCGCATCCCAAAATCTTACATCACGAAAATATCGCAAATTTAAACATACAATTCGTAAGTACTAAAGCCCGCCCGCAAATACAATATTATGTACACACATAATAATTTTAGAATTGGTTAAAAAATAAGGGTTTCAATCATTTGTTTAACGAGGATTTGGGAGCGATAACCCCCATTATTTTAAAAGCTTTGAAGTTAAAATATGTGTGTAAGAAAAAGTAATTAGCAGATTTTTAGTTGTTTACAAAACATTTTTTCTAAAACTTTCGTTTTAACATAACTTTAACATAAGTTAGCCCTAAATTTAGGTTAGCCTTTTACAAAAAGCTATAGATATTTATTTTTTTTCAGAAAGTTATTTTTATACAAAATAACGGGATCATAATAAATTAATAGAATTTTATAAAAGTTGGTTTTAATTTTATAATTTCGGAATTTTAATTTTCAAAATTTTGCAATGTTGGATAACGTACCCAACCCATTATAAATTTTAGTTTAAAACTAATTTGCTGGTATTAGCAAAAATGTATTCTCTTTTTATAATTTGAAAGAAAAAAATTAAAATTTACATTGTAAGATATTATTATACTATAATATTATTTGGAATAACCTTGAATAAAATGAGTTAATAAAAATTTATTTTCAAATAATTTTAATTTGTATTAAATTATATTCTTATACATGTTTTATAATAGTATAAACGGTTATAGAGTACAGTCAAAATCTACATTTATTTTTTCTAAGCAATTAATTTTTGATTTTAAACGTGACTTATTTTTTTTTTACATAATATTCTAGAAAGAAGTTTGACAACAATTTAGTGTGTCTGTCAAGCTAAACTGAGAATGATGACAAAATTTCGCAGAGATTGTCAAGAAGTTTTTTACGTCTGTCATCTATTTAAATGTGAGTGTCCAGAACTGTGGTGGATTTTTCGTTAGCAAAAAACTACGATATAGGTAGTAAATTATAATTTTTCCGTTGTGATTTTTTTTTTTTGACACTAACGACATGAGTTTGCAAAATAAATTAGTAATCAAAAAATGTTCAAAACAGTCACGAGTCGATTAAAAAACGTTCAAAACAGTCAATCTTATATAAAATTAAAAAATACGCGGTTTTGAAGAAACCACTATAATTATTCCAATAATTCAAAAAAAAATTACAATTTGTAAAATTCTCTCCATTTTTAATTTTGAATATATTTAATTTTTGTTTGATTTTCATTTGTTCTTATAAGTGTTTTCGTCAACCGTCACCGCTATTATTCTGTTTCAATGTAGAACTTAGTCGACCGCAGCGTTATGTCGACATGATTCTGCTTTCACCTTCAATGTCAACAAACTCTTATTTTTTCCTAACATCGAGTATACATTTTTGATACGTTTTAGGTTCAACTACTATAATAGCTACATATAAACGTGATGAAAGTATTTTAAACTAAAAGGTAGGTAAAAGATAATGTTAATAAATAATGATAAAAATGAAATAAAATTATATGCGAAATTGTATTTATGTGTTGTGTTAAAGTTTTATATTGACATTTAAGTAATTTTCAATGAATTTGTTAATACTTTTTTTTAATCTTTTAAGCTTTCTATAAACAAAACTAAAAAAAAAAAAAAACAAATGTGTTAATTAGGTATCGTTTAAATTTAGAAAATTATAATAATAAAAATTTTGTTTAGTGCATTTTAAATTTAAAAAAAAAAAAAAAAAACTTTTATATTTTTTGTGTTTTATTATAGTTTACCATTGTTAACTATATTTTTCTCACTCGATGTATTATTTATTTTATCTGTTGTAATATTATCATCATTTTTATTATTTAATTGTCGTTGTTCATCCAATTGATTATTAATATCATTTTGATCAGATGATATAATATTATCTGATGATTTTAAACGTATTTCAATAACATCTTTTGTATGATCAACTTCAACTTCAATTTTACTATCATCTGTATTTTCATTTTGTTGATCATTTTCATCAACATTTTTTTTATTTTTTTTATTTTTATTTTCTTTTTTTGTTGGATTTGTACAACGACAACAACTGAACATGTTTGTGGTTTTTATTTTAGTTCGTTTCTAGTTTTTATTTTCCTTTTTTTTTTTATATATATATTTCGTTAATTTATTTTTATTTTAATAAAATTTAATATTCTAACATATGGTTGTTTTTTTTTTTTTATAACAAGTAATTTTAACAAACTTGTTTCTTAAAAAGGAAATCAGATTTGAATTTAATATGTGCTTTAACTTTTAAAGATTTTTTTCGTTTTTTTTTTTTTTTTGTTTTTAAAAGAATTTTGTATTTATGGTTACACTTTTTTTAGTTTTAAATTTGATTAAAATTAAATTAAAACAATTAAATAAATAAAATTAAAAAATAGACTGTTTTTTAAACTTTAAAAAATTTAACAGTTCAATGAAAAAAAAAAAAAAAAAAATTTAATAAGTAGCAGTTTATTTTTTGTAATTCAATTTAAAAAATATTAAGTAAAGGATATTCTAAATACGATTCAAGATACGATTCAAAATATATTTTTTTTAAAGTTGGTTGGCTAAAATATACATATGTATTGAGGTCTGAAAGGGATTACTTTTTTTATTATTAATTTTAACTTTCATGTTGTACTTATCACAAATGAAAAATCTTTAGTTTATTAAACGGGTTAATTTACATAAAATTAAAATACTAAATTTTAAGATATAAATTTAATACTCTCATCATTTTAGACTTGTATTATGATACGTGTGTCGCAAGTGTATTCCATTATGGTACTATAAGCCATTTAACATGATAATTTAGCTTTTTGTATTCAAACAAAATTTAAAGATCAATGGTTCAACTAATCGAATGGAAAATTTTGCATATATGTATGTATCACAAGTCTAACATGATATGCATGAAAAGTAGATTGAGGCCCCTGTCATTATTTACTAAAAAGTGAATGAAAGCAAAAATGAATGAAAAAGGCTATTCGGTATCATGAATATCATTAAATGAATGAACCTTTCATTTTTGCTATGAATGAATGAAAGTGAATGAATTGAACTTATAAATATATATAGTTTTTAAATAACTGTTGAGAAGTGTTTTTATTTTTAAGATGTTTAAAAAATGTTAAGTTTTAAAATTAATAAATGAGATTATGGGAAAAAAAAATTTCACAAAAACTATTATTTTCAGAATTTTTATATTTATGCTTATTTTTATCACTTTTATTTAAAACTTTTAAAATATTCCCTTTTCTTATTAATTTTTATATTAAAACTATAATTTTTTCATCACTTTTATTTTAAATATGATATTTAAAAATTCTTTGATGTTTTTTGAAAACAACTGAAGCAAATAGTACCTTTAACCAAATAAAAAGTAAGTCAATTATAAGAAGAATGTATATCATTAATTTTTTTGATTGATGACACCGAAATTTTTTATATGGAAATATTATATATTTTTTACAGTACACAATGGGAACTATTTTTGACAGTTAATTTTTTAATGGTGACACCAAAAGTGAGTGATAAGATTCATAAAAATGTGAATAATAAAAACAATGATGATGACAAGACCCCTCACAATTTTAAATTAGAACATTTTAGTTATCAAATAATACTAAACTTCTATTGAATTGTTATGTCATGTAAGCTCTTTAAACGGAAATCATATACATATGTATTTTTATTTAACGTGTATTAAAAATTTAGAAAAAGTTCTTTAGGAAAATAATTAATAGCAAAATATAGGAAAATAATTTTATATTCAAAAACATCAATAAAACATAAAAATCTATATTTTATTATTTTTGTAGTTAAAATATTATTTTTCTGTAGGTACTAAACAAAAAAAAATTTCGAACAAAATTTATCCATACATTTATTTCGAATGTATATAATTAAATGAGTCATAAGAAATTTTAAATTACAAATAAAAATTATTATATTTTAAATATGAAATTATTATTTTGTTTTCCTTGAAACCATCAAAAATTGAAGTAACTATACATTTTTAATTTTTTATTAATTTTTATAAAATTTAAAACAAAATCCTTTAAATATATAATATTCATTACTATAATTAATAACATCTTATTTTATTATCTCCACTTAAATAACATTTAAAAGAAAATCGTATCTAACTGCATATATATTTAAAGAAAAAAATCCATAAAAATCTTAAATTTCTCTAAATATGTACAGATATTATTAAGAATCAGATATATAAAGAATAGTTACATTAGTGTTTTTTTGCCTTAATTAAAAAAAAAAAAAATTAAAAAACAAATGGTAGGTAATAACTAATAATAAATATTAATTAAATTTTATTTGGTACTTATATGTAACAAATTTAATTTTTACGTTTATTAAAAATTAAATCCATGATTTAATTTAACAAAATCATTGATTCATTTCATAATTTAAGTGTTTTTGTTATACCTTTATAAAATCTTTAAAAGCAACAACACACAACCAAATTAATTATAAAAAAAAAAAAAACAGCAAATTAAATAAATAAAAAAAAAAAGATTTTTCTTTTTTTACTTTAAAAAATCTAATTAACCGTATAATAAGCTTTAAATTTTTTTATAATTATTCTAAATAACGTATTTATAATTTAATTAACACAAATCAGTAATTACTAATCACTAATCAGTAATCATTAAAAAAAAATCAAAAAAATCATTACAATATATTTTTATTTGTGTATTTTAAAAAATTACAAAATCACTTTTTTTTTTTTTTTTTTCTTTTTTTGCACTTTGTAAAATATTTTCTATATATATATATAATTTACTATATTAAGTACAATATTATTTGTACATAATATTGCTTGCATATTCTGAAGTTTTTATATGTAAATTTTTACTACAATTATTTAAGGGAAAGAAAAATTAAAGATGAAAAAAATTATTTCGAAAGTTTTATTGAAGACGGGATTTCTGTCAAAAAAAAAAAAATAATAATACAAAATAGAATATAAAAAAAAAAAAATTAGGAAATGAAGTAAAACTGAAATAGGTCATCAAGTTAACGCCCGGATTTTTATATTACAAAAGAAATCCTTTTTTTTCTTCCTTTACTTTTTTCTTTTTTCTTGTTTTTTTTTTTTTTTTTTTTTTTTTTGGTTATAGATTTATAATCTGATAGAAAACTTTACTTATTTTTCTTTTGATAATTTTTTGACTGTACTTCTTAGGAAAGATTTTCTTTTTTTGTAATTTAATAGAATATTTTAATTTTTTTTTTTTTTTTTTTTTTTTACACTACATTATAGATTTTTGTTATATACAATTCTATATTTTATTTGTACTAAAACAAACTTCTATAATATTAATAAAGAAGAGTAGAATATACATTATAAGTAGAAAATTAATTTTTTTGTTTGTAGGTATTCCCTCTGGAATTGGATTGGAATTATTGTATTACACACACACATATACACTTTTTAATTCTTTTAAACTTTGGTATTTTTACTTTTTTTTTTTTTTTAAATTTTAAATACCTAATATAATAATTTTTTTTGTTTTTTTACATTTATTTAAAATTTATTTCAAAAATAAAACAAAAAAAATAAAAAAACGTCTATTCCAGTGGATTACTCTATATAGAGTCTATACTAAAAAAACAAAAAAAAAAATTAATATTAAATATCATAATATCATATTATTATTAGAAAATTTTCTTTTTATTATTTAGCATCAATATTTTTTCTGACTTCTTCTAAATATTTTATCCAGAATAAAATAGCTTAATTTTTTTTTTTTTTGTTTATAATATTATATTCCTTTTTTTTTTTGTATTGCAAATATTTTTTGGAAAATTTAATGATTAAATTTTTGAAATATTGACTTTTTTTTAATTTTTTTTATTCTTTTATTTTTTAACGAAATAAATTTTATTAAAAAAAAAAAAAAAAAAGAATAACCACAGATTTTTTTTCTCAAATCTTTTAAAGAAAACACTAAGAAAATACTCAGTAATAATCCATGTATTTATAAAAAGAAAAAAAAAAAGGTTTCAACAATTTTTTTTTTTTTTTTTTTTTGTATACTCCGTTGATGAAATGTCATTCTTTAATGGTAAAAATGATACAAAAAAAAAATAAATATATAAAATAATAAAGAATATATAATGTAAAGTGTTATTATTTTACTCATTCATAATGTGTTTTAAGTCTGTATAGTTATTTTTTTTTTTGGTGCTATTTCCAAGAGAATAACTTTATTTCATAAGTTCACATCATCTGGTTTCTGCGCAATAACAATTTAGGAAATGTTTAAATTTTTTTTTTTTTTTTACAAAAAACAAAAAGAAGATATTTTAGTTTCCCAATACTTCAAATTAAAGTAATATTAAAGAAATTTTAGAAAGAATATTAAATATATCATCTATATAATATGTATTTTTTCTAATCTAATATTTTTTCAAATAAAAGAGGTCCTAAAAATGAATGGCTTTAAAAAAAAAGAAGAGTTATGAGTTATAGTAAATTTTTAAACTTCTTTTTTGTGAATGTATCTATAAATTTTTTGATTTTTAATTGTTTCTAAATAAAAAAATTGTTTTATATTAATTTCTTCATTACATTGTTTATAATACTTTAAAAAAAGTATTAATATTTATAGTTTTTTAAAATTAGTTCTAAATAAGTAATAATAATTTCTATTTTATGTTTTCTAAAGAAATTTTATTTTCTTAACAGTAATTGCATCAGAGTTTTAAATATAAAATTTGAATTCAATATTTAATTTAATAAGACTTTTTAAATTGCAAAATTTTGTTTTATAAACGTAAGGTTTTATAAAATTAAGGTATCATTATAAACGTAAGGTATGTAAGGTATCATTCATGTTTTATATAGAAATTTTTTCTACTTTTATTTTTCTTTTTTTTTTTTACTTTTAATATATTTTCGATATTTTTACTTTATGATATGCGTCATCCAATATCCAAAATATATTTTAAAACTAAAGTAAAAAGTATATGATTTTCTTATAAATATAACGACGTTTTAGAATAAGGACATTTTAAAAGTATACATATGTATAAGTATGTATAAGAATGTATACGTACATATATAAAAATGTTTAAATTTGTTGTAACAATTTAAAATTAAAAATTAGATTATATTTTAACTTTTATACGATTGTTTTAAGCTACAAATTATATTGTTTTCACTAAGGAGTGCCTTCACTTTTTTTTTGTTTCGTTTATATAAAATAGATCTATTTTTGCAGCACATCAATGGATCCCCTTAAATAATAACATTTTATTGAGAAAATATTAAAGGGGGGAAAAACCATATTCATTCAACAATCACAAATTAACCTGTGCTATGTTTTTTTTTTTTTTTTATTAGCATGCGTACTGAATAATAATAACAAAAAATTTATACTTTTAATTTGTAATATTTACATTCTATATTAGATATTTTATTAGGCGAGGGGGGCGGGAAAAAAAAGAAGATTTTATATTGTAAAAACAATGATTTTACCGAAAAATATAAAAATTTTACACTGATAATGCAAACATATTTTGTTAATAATATGTAAGAAAATAATATTTATTTTTGAGGTTTGGAAAATTTCCGAAAAATTAATGCAAATATATTTACAAATTTGTTTTTTGTGTGACGAAATTTTAGAAAATTATTAAAAAACAAAAACAATGACCTTTTAGTTATTTGTATATTTTTTAAGCAAAAAAAAAAAATATATATAACATTCATTTAGAAAATGATGAACAATTTTCAATTAAATAAAGATATTTGGTTTCTGAGGATATCATATCCTGGTAATAAAAAATATTTTTTTGAAAAAAAAAAAAAAAAAAAATCACACCCAAATCAATTTATTAACAAAAGATTTAATTGACCAACTACAACAAAAAATAAATAAATAAAAAAACCATAACGGTTACAAAGAAAAATTCATATCAACCGCATCAAAAAAAATGTTTGTATAAAAAAAAAAAATTTAATTAAAATCATGAAAATTAATAAAAATCTCTTGAATAATTTCTACAATTTTAATGAATGATTTTTTTTTTTTTTTAATATATAATGAATTGCTTTATTTCATTGCGTAAATATTATATTAATATTAATTCATGATTTGTTTTCCGGTTTAACTAAAGAGAATTTTTTGAAATTCAGCACAAAATATTTGGGAAAAACTAAAACAGGGAGGAGAAAATATGCGCACAAAATTATTAAACCATAAAATGATATTTTGTTTATTTATTTAGTTAGTATGAGAGCTATGATAATATTTTTGCAGTTCAAATATAAAATTGGAAATACTTATTAAATAAATTTATTTAGTAGTTGTTTATTGAAATTTAATAAATTGAGATAATTATATCTTATATAAATATATATATATATACATATACAATATACAAAATATATAATAATAATAATAATAATAATAATAATTAAATTAATGTAATACTAACTACGATTAAAAAAATTTCATCTTATTAGTTAAATTTTTTTTTTTTTATCATTAAAAAAGTTTAAAACTAAAATAAAAATATTAATTAAATTATCCTACTTAAGAAAATCAATATAAAAATAGAATACATATAAATCGGTAGATATTTAAAAATTCATATAAATAGGTAAGTACATACATACATAATATACATATAACTTATGAATTGTTACGGAAACATTATTATTGTTCATTCAACAAGTGATAATATTATAAATTGTTAGGATCAAAATGTTGGACTATTCAATGAAAGAACTTCTTTTTTATTTATTTTTTAAACATTTTTAATGATTAAGTACTTTTATAAGTTTCTTGCAATTTTAATTAAAAAAATTTTTTTTATCAATTAAAAACTTTTTGAAATTTGAAAATTTCTGGAATTAAAAAGTAACCGAAAACGTTTATTAAAGTACTCTTTACTAAAATTGCAAGAATTAAAAAAAAAAAAACAATCGAAAGTAATTATTTAAAAATTAATATTTTAAGTAATGTAAAAGTATGTAATAATCTAATAAGTAGGTATTATAATTATAGTGAAATTTAGTAAAAACGATCAAGAAATAATAAAAACTTAATTTAAAGGATTCAAATGAATCTTATTTACAGTTATTTTACATTATATCGAAAGAGTCATGTTTGTTTTATATTTTAATAATACCATTTCAATAAACATTTCATTAAGTAAAAAACTTAATCCTGAATTCTTAACTATTTTTATAGAATGATTTAAAATTTTTTTAATATGTAAATATTCTTTATAATTACTTTATTTCTTTTTATTTTATTTAATCAGTTTTCTATTATACCTACTACATAATAATATGTATATTTTGTTGCAATTCTTTTTTTTTTCTTATTTTATTTTTTCTATCTTATTAATAAAAAAAAAGATTTCATACTTTTTTTTGAATCTCTAACAGGCAATGAACAAAAGCAAAGGTAAAAAAACTCGTTTATTAAAAGAAAAAAAAGAAACATTATCTATTTCTATGTAATTTTTTTTTCTTTATTTTGTTCGAAGATTATCCAGTTTGTAACTGATTTATGAATCATAAAAAATTAAAGCTGCAAACTTCCTCTTATGGTATTAAATAATTTATTTTTTCTTTTTTCAAAGTCAAAAAACTTATTTACCATTTTAAAAAGGCAAAATAAAAATAAAAATAACCGAATATTACATGATGCACAATATTAAAACATGGATCAGTAATTCCTATTTTAATATTATTATTAGAACATTTTTTTTTTTTAATTTTTGCTAATTTGGCGCACTAGCAAGCTAAAGAAAAATAATTATTGAATTTTTTTTTTTTTTTCATTTTACCTTTTTAATTTATTCTTAATAGCAATTTTCTTTTTAATAATATACAAGAGCACTTATGCATGTACTTTAAATACTATTGAAAATTTTCAAGGTAGAAATTACAAAAAAATAAAATTTAGAAAAAAAATTTGTGTTCTAAAAGTTTATATACACTTTTAAGAACACAAATTTTTTTTCTAAATTTTATTTTACGAAGAAAATTTTATCATTTTTAAATTTTGATAAGATACCAATTTGAACGTGTATATACATAATGTTTTAATTATGTTGTTAGACATCGTTTACATTAATTGTATGTTTTAAATTTGCTTATTTTAGGTTTTTTTTTTATGGAAAAATTCCAATTTGGGGAGGTGGTACCTAAAAATACTTATAATTGAATAAAAAAAGAAAAGTTCAATATTTAACATAAAAAGAATGTTAAAAAAAAAGATTATTTCATTCTTTTTTAAATTTAATGACTCAGTCTTTTTTTTAATTCTAAATCATTTATTATATTGTTGTTAAAAAATTATTCTACTTCAATGAATAACCTTTTTTTTTTTTGTATAATTATACCGGTGTTTTAAATATGACACATATTTATATTATAGATACGTAAATATTCTAGTTGGACAAAAAAAAAAAAAGCAAAAATTTATTGAATAAAAAAAATATATTATAAAATACGAAAAAAAAGCTTTCACACCCAAAATTTATTTTAAAAATTTATGAAATAAAATTGTATTTTTAAATGACTTACCTTCGCGTTACAAATTTATTATCACAATTATTTTATTTCTTTTTTAATAAATATACACACAATATTTTATTTAAACACAAAAACTCAAATATAGTTGAATAATTACTAAAATAAAAGAAAATATTTCACCAAACCAAACTAACTGGAGACTTGGAGAGCCACAAAGGATTATTTTTTCTTTTTTTTTTTTATTCAATTTGACATTAGCTTTAATAATGGTGCCGCTAAATGTCAAAAAATTGTAAGCGTTCAGATTTTTTCATTCTTCCAGCCCATACACATACTAGATTTGTTGTAATCAAGCCACAATCAAATTAAAAATTTGATATTTTTTTATTTAAAATTTTTCTTTCTTCTCTACTCCATGCTTTTAATAAAAAAAAAATTAAATAGAAATAATAATATGTTTTTGTCAAAATTTTGCAAATTAAATTATTAATTATACAAGTAATTTCCAAAGGCCAAAACAAAAATTTTAGCATGGTTTTAGTTTCAAGTCTAGCAACCTTTAAATTTAATGTCAAACATGTATAAATGTCATTTAAATTCTTTTCTCATTTCTCCCAGTGACAATTAGTATGTCATGTAAAATCAAACAAATTAAAATTAAAAAATATTGAAATATTGAAAAGTATAATAAGAAAAAATTTTGTCTAAAGCATGTTATCAAATTCTTTGAATAGACTTATACAATTACATAATAATGTTTTACGAAATCATTTATCAGCATCTGTTTTAACAAATTTTCGTTTTAAAAAATCATTAGATTATTCAAAGTATCCAAATTTATTAGAATCAGATATAGAAGAAACATTTGTTCGTGGTTCTGGACCTGGTGGACAAGCTGTTAATAAAACGTCAAATGCTGTTGTTTTAAAGCATTTACCAACAAACATTGTTGTTAAATGTCATATGCATCGTTCACTTCCAGCAAATCAAAAAGAAGCTAGAAAAATTTTATTAAATAAATTAGATGTATTATATAACGGTGAAGAGTCTATTGAGACACAACAGAAAACTATTGATAATAAAAAAATAAATGAAAAAAATCGTCGAAGAAAAAAACTTGATAGCTTAAAGGAATATTGGAAGAAAAGTGAGGATAATGAAACATAATTCGGAATATTTTAACTAAAAAAATTAATTTGACTTTAATTCATACATATACATATTTTATAATAAATTCGAAATTGTAATATTTTTTGAAATCACTTGTTTATTTTTTTAATCATGTAACATGTATGAAATTTTATAAAAAATTTTCGAATTGAGTACAGATATTTAGTGGGATGTCGAGAGGGAAGTTAGAAATGGGAACTAATAAATCAAATTGTAATTTTTAATATAAAAATTTGTCAATTGTGACATTTTACACTCTGAACGGTTTGTAAAAATTCAGGTTAGAAATTCATATTTATTAAAAACATGATTCGAAAAGGTTGCCAATTTTTTCGAATTGTGCTAAAAAAAATTTGTCATTTTCAACTAGTTATTGAAGAGAATATTGACTTAAAAATATTTATCTGATCATCATCATATCAATCTAGCATAGATATCTTATTAATTAACTATGCAAATTGAAAAAAATCAGACTTTCTTTCAAATGCATTTTCCGATTCAATCATTATTTAATTATTTTAGCCAAAAATTAGCACGTTTTTACATGTTTACAGTCAAATCAGAGGATTTTGTACTAATCTAAAAGCAATAATTTAATGAATGTACAGATCAGATTCTTCTAAAATTTACATATTTTAATATGTAAATTTATTTTTTTTTAAATATACATACATTTATTTTATTAACACAGTATGGTATTTTTATGATAAAAAAATTGTCTCTTTATTTTTATTTTTTACATTTAAAAAATAAAACAATAATTAATTTTTAATAATAAAAAATTAAACAAATAAAAAGCATAATATATAAAAGAATAGAAAACAAAAAATTATTTATAGAAAATAAAAAAGTACATATGTATATATGAATCGGACAGAAGAGGAAATATATACAAAATATTTGATATTTTATAACCCTGCAAGCAAATAATATTAATTTAAATACATCAAGTTCTACTAAACATTTTTTTTAATGAAAAATATTTCCAGGAGAAACTAAATTATGTAAATCAAATGTTCCAAAACAGTCAAAGCAACGGTCATGCGGGTCAAGTGACAAATTTTCTCATTGTTGTTTCCGAACTCCGACTCTTCATTTAGTTAATATGATATCTATATTCTATAATACAATAAATACATGTATGTATGTGCATATTGATATTAGAGTAGAATTTATTCGAAGTGCTAGAAAAGCTTTAATTAGTATTAATTAAAAACACAATAATTAAAATTTGACACAACAAATTTATACAACCACATACAAGTTACAAACATATGTGATCATGATGTACTACATGGGATAATCAATTTCTTCTCAAATCTCCTCAATACTAAACAGTTGTTAACTGACTATTAAACTGTTGGGGTTGGATTTTGTTTTATTTATTTCGGTATACTACATATAGCAAAAATTTTTAATTCTTACTTATTTAAAAATTAAAGTTATTTTATATTCAACCTTTTTATAAGTCACAAGTCATAACTTTTCAATAAGATAAGAACATAATTTGAACGATAAGAAAATGTATTCTAGCGTTCTATATCATATTTAATTATTTAGTATTGAAGGCCGAAGGGTGTGTATCAAAATTAAATTAAAAAAAAAAAGGAGATATTTTCAACTTATTTGTAAAAGTGGCACATAAGTGTTATCAATTAAATCTATTTGATTTATGTTTGATTGTTGTTTTATTGTAATTGACTTTTATTGATTTGTCAAATAAAAAGTTTTTTATCATGGTAAATACAACTTATGGTTCTGATTCTCCTGAACTTGAAAAGAAAATTCAACAATGGTTGGATTGGGATAAAAATGAAAAAACTCGTAATGAAATAAAAACATTAATTGAAAAAAATGAATGGAATACATTATCCAGTAGACTATGCAAGCGATTAACATTTGGAACAGCAGGATTAAGAGGTCGAATGCAAGCAGGATTTGATTCAATGAATGATTTAGTTGTTATTCAAACGGCTCAAGGTTTATGTAATTATATAAAGCAACTTTTTAAAAAGGAAGAATTAAATAAAGGTGTAATATTTGGTTATGACGGCCGTTATAATAGTAAACGTTTTGCAGAACTTTCTACTTGTGTATTCGTAAATGCCGGCATTCCAGTTTATTTATATAGTGAAATGGTGATAACTCCTTTTGTTCCATTTGGAATAATAAATAAAAATTGTTTAGCTGGTGTAATGGTTACAGCTTCTCATAATCCAAAAGATGATAATGGTTATAAAGTTTATTGGTCAAATGGAGCACAAATTATTTCACCCCATGATAAAAATATACAAAAAAGTATCGAGGAAAGTTTAAATCCATTAGATTCTTCTTGGGACTTAAATTTATTAAAATCTTCTTTAGTGGCAGATCCTTTTGAAGAAATGCGTAATCTGTATAATAAAAAATTGGTATCTATTATTCCTAAAGAGTTTTTATACTTAAATGAAAGAAGTAAAATGAAATTTGTTTATACTGCTATGCATGGTGTTGGGTATCCATCAATTTTGGATGCCTTTAAATATTCAAAATTAAAAGAACCGGTAGCAGTACATGAGCAATGTACACCAGATCCTGAATTTTCTACTGTTAAATTTCCAAATCCAGAAGAAGGTAAAGAATGTTTAGTATTATCAATTGCATTAGCAGAAAAAGAAAATATTACTGTTATTTTGGCTAATGATCCTGATGCAGATCGATTAGCTTGCGCTGAAAAAAATTCAAAAACAAGTGAATGGAAAATATTTACTGGTAATGAATTAGGTGCTTTGTTGGGATGGTGGGCTTTACAATGTTATTTAAAAGATAATTCATCTGAGACATTAAAAGATTGTTACTTTTTAGCTAGCACTGTCAGCTCAAAAATTTTACGTTCTATGGCTAAAGAAGAGGGTTTCAATTTTATTGAAACTTTAACAGGTTTTAAATGGATGGGAAATAAATCTGTTGAATTGATGGAAGCTAATAAAAAAGTGTTGTTTGCTTTTGAAGAAGCAATTGGATTTATGTTTTCTTCAAATGTTCTTGATAAAGATGGTGTTAGCGCTGCAGCTTTACTATCAACAATGTGTTGTTATCTAAAAGAAAATGGTAATATAACATTACAAGATAAATTACATGAATTATACAAAAAATATGGTTTCCATTGTACAAATAACTCATATTTGTTTTGTTATGATACTGAAACAATTACAAAAATATTTGAAAGAATAAGAAATTTTGATAATAAAATTGGAAATTATCCAAAAGCTATTGGTGAATATAAAATAAAATCTATTCGAGATTTAACTACAGGTATAGACACTGCCCAATCAAGTGGAAAAGCTGATTTACCATCAAATAAAAGTTCACAAATGATTACCTTTACTTTTGAAAATGGGATTGTCCTAACTTTACGCACAAGTGGAACTGAACCGAAAATTAAATATTATGCTGAAATGTGTGCTCAACCGGATGAAACCGATTGGAATAAATTAAAATTGATATTAGCAGATGTTGTTGAAAAAACTGTTGAAGAAATGTTTCAACCAAAATTAAACAATTTAATACCTAGATCTGATCATTGAACTTATTCCTAATGTTATTTGAACAAATACAAGTGATTTTTAGATGTTTCTTTTAAATATAATTTATAAAAAACCAAAAATATATTTTTTTAATTGTTTCTTTTTTTTTTGTTTTTACATATGCATATGTATACATATGCCAATAATTTATAGTACATACTATAAAAAATAATAACGCTTAAAATCTTATATTTTTTTCATTTAAGTTCCATGTTCCATGTTTATATCCTTATTATAAAATTTATTATAAAATTAAAAAAATAAAATAAAATAATTAGTTCGCAAAAAGTAAAGTAAAGTTGATTTTATTTTTAATAAATTTTCATAGAATATACTAATTTTGGAGATAAAGGAAAACAAAATAGATCACATATTTAAAATTAGGAAACCATACATCGTTGAAAATCAATAATATAGCGTATGAGTAAGGAGCATGTTTAACTCAATAAAACAAAATGATGGAATAAGTACAGAAATTTTTTATTTGTTCTGAAATTTTGAAACCACGTATTAAGGTACATATGTACTTATTAAGTGTATATTTATTTGTTGATAAAAAATGTAAATAGTTAATTAATCATATTTTTCCAAAAAAATCGATTTAGTTATAAAAATACAAGATACAAAAATCATTCATAGTTTGTAATTGATATCAGTGCTTTTAAATGGTTTTTTTTACCCTTTACCCTGTTATTTTTATTGACTTATGGTTTATGCTTATCTTAAAAAATTGAATTTAATATAATGTTCATCGCATCTTCCACAAAGACTTTAAATTTGTATTCAACACCTGCGTAGATATTCAACAGCTATGCCTATTTTCTCGTCATTGCTCTTAGCATTAGATAATCTGTGTTGATTCCCGTAAAAAAAGTCGCAGATTCATCTGTTTAATTTTAGAACTTTCTTTGTCTTTTTACTGTTTGGTTCACCTTCACAGCAAAAATATTTCGTGTATGTTAATCCTGGGGGATACTGGTTGTGCATTTTACTGCAGAGCACAACAAACCTTTTTCTATCTTATCCACTGTTAAGTGTAGACTTTACTGTAACCCATCTGCAACTTTGTTAGCTGAATAGACTGAGTTCTCTGGGATCCAATGCCTGTTTAACTGACATTATTTTTACCAGTTACCAATGGCTTTCTAACACTCAATTGCTATTCTAGATTTGTGAAAACCATTCCTTCATTATTCGTACGATTGGTTTGCAGTCTAAAAATATATAATAGCTACATATGAGAAAAGTTGGAATGGTAAATAACAATTTGCAACTGTTCGACTTATATTTCTATATTTAATGCTTTTTCAATTTAAGATTATTGATTTTACCTGAAAATTAAAAAAAAAAAAAACACATTCGAACATACAATTAATTATAAACACAATTAATGATTATTTTTTTTTTTTTGTTTTTTATTTAAATACACCTTTATTTTTTTTATTCGCGCTTTTTTATTTTCTTATTATTTTGAATTATTTAAATTCTTATTCAAGGTTAATTTATGCTAATATTTCTTTTATCCTTAAGATTTAAATATGTTTATTTATGTTTTTTTTTTTTTATACATAAAATATATATATACATATATATATTTTTTTTATATATTTATTTTAGTTACATAATTTAAGTATTCTTTCCATACACAAAATATAAGAATACGTTTTTTTTTTTTTTTTAATTTATATTTAGTTTTTTTTTTTTTTTTGTATTTTATGACAATATGAATATTAAAAAGCAACAAATTATTAACGTCTTGATTTTTTTTTTGTTTTTTTTTAATTATATTTTTGAAATATTTAATTTTCTTTTCAATTTATTGTTATTTTATTTAAATATACATTTAATATATTATTTTTTAGTTTATTTTTATTTTTTTTTATTTTAATTTTAAATTTTGAGTTTTAAAAACTATATATTTTATGTATATTTTATGAACAAAAAATAAGCAGTATATAGTTCCATTATTTCTTAAAAATATTTTCTTTTTTTTACTTTCATTTTTTTTTTTTTTATTTCATATAACATCAAAATATAGATCAATTATTTTACCCCAAAAAAAAAAAAAAAAACAAAAAAAAAATTAAATTCAAAACTAATCAAAAAAAAAAAAAAATTAAAATTATAGTATTTTTTTTTTCTTTGTTTGTTATTTGAATTTTCTTATGTGTAAAATTAATTGTTTTAACTAGATATATAGGTTTTTTTTTCTCTTATATATGTACTAACAGTTTTTTTTTTCTTTTTTTTTGATTTTAAATTTTATGTTTATAATAGTGTTAATTTTTAACTATTATACCGTTATATATAAAAGTATTATATTCTTTTTTTTTTTTTTTTGTTTTTTTAATTAACATTAGTGTGATTTTTTTTTTACTTTTTAATTTAATATATATTTTATTGTTATGAACAGGATTCCTTTTTTCGTTTTTGTTTTTTTTTTTTTTTTTTATTTTAAATATAGCTCTCGTTTGGCAGTTAAAATGCAAATCGTAAATTTTTTTTTTATTAATTATTATTAATTTTATATTTTTTATAAAAATATAAAAAAAAAAAAGCAAAAGAAACAAATTAATATTTTATGATTACAATATTATTATATTAATTATAAAACTAATTTTATATATTCAAGTATATAATATATAATATAAGGATTTGTTTTTGATGTTTTTAAAATTAATAATAAAATGATTGGCAAAAAAAAAAACTTTTATTTTCATTTTAACATTTAATACACAAATCAATTTGAAAAAAACACCAAAAGATAAAAAACGTTTTATTAATTGATTTTAATTATTTTTAATTATTTGTTTTTTTTTTTTTTTTTTTTGTAGAAATTATAACACTTCTCTTATAAAATAAATAAAATTTTCAGCGTTCTAATTTAATATTTAATAATTTTAAATTGTGAAGATACAAAATTTTGTATGGTATTTAAAAAAAAAAAAAAAATCCAATAAAAATAAAATATTTAGAACTTTTTGAAAATTCTAAAAATAAATAAAAATTATTTTAATAACTCTGGATTATAGTAATTGAGATTTCTGGTAAAAATCTAAAGAAATTTAAAACTTAGATTTATAATATTTTGAGTTATAAAATTCAAAATCATAAAATTGCACTTTTGTCTATTTTCATATTATTTATTATTGCATAACGTCATTAACTTAATTATCATTTGGTTTTTTTTTTTTTTTTTGTTAAAATGATTTATAGTTGGAAATTGTTTAACGGTTAATACATACTTAGTTTAGTATGATGGTTTGTAATAATTGGCCAAAGGGGAAAAAAAAAAAAAAAAAATGGTCCCCATATATTAAATATATAATTGGCTCAAAATATAAAATTAAAATTGATAGGCAATTGGGATAAAAAAGTTCGATTTTAATTTTAACCATTGAAACAAAGATGGAACGTTTTATTTGCCAAATATTTTTTATACTTATTTTATTTTTTGCAAAATTAACTTATATTAAAAAATATTAAAATATATTTATGTAATTTTTAATATTATTAGAAAATTTAATGAAAATCTAAAAAAAAATGTTAAACATGAAAAAAAAAAACAAAAAACGAAATAAAGATTTATTTATTTATTCTCTATAGTAAATTAGAAAATTCGTATTTCATAAATATCGAAAATAAAATGTTATTAACTAATTACGTATTTTATGCTTTTGCGGAAATTATTTATTAATTTTTTGATAATAATTAAAAACCTTGTATCACAAATAAATTATTTTTTTTTTTTTTTTTTAAAGAAAATAACTGTTAATAACAATAAATTTTTACAAAACTGATACGTCATAATTTTAACTAAGTATTTTTTAAAGAAAATACATATATATTTTTTTTTTTTTATGAAATCTTTATTTCTTACGTAGCTATATTTGAAACAGTTTTTTCGATTTGATTCAGTTAACAGTTATAAGTTATAATTAATTAATATATATAATAAATATATTATGTATATCTTATAAATTATCATAAAATATGATATAGAGTTTTCACGATCAGGCGTAGAAGTGTATAGCATATGTAAATTCACACGTGACTTTGAATAAGATTGCGTGAAGGAAAACCCCTGTTCTTTAGATTTTGTACACGATTTAACAGAGCTTTATGTTATTTCACGAAATAAATTTGATATTTTTATTCGAGTTTTAATTATTACTTCTATAGTAGATTAAATTTACAAAATCAAAGTAAGGTTAATAAAATACCATGAATACCACAAGAGTAATTTCAAAAATAATTTTTTAATGGTTTATACGTTATACCTGGTTAAACACTTCTAAAACTAGTACAACATTACACCTGATCGAGAACAATGTTATTTATATATGTACATATACATATAATGTAATTTTTGTTTTTTTTTGACATAAATAAATTTGATTTGATCCAGTTTTTTTTTTTTTTATTAAATTTTTTTATTTATTATTTTTAACTAAGAAATAGGAAACAAATTAAAATTGTTTTATTGTTAAAAAAAATATATATTAAAAATTTTAGTAACTAATAAATTTAAATTACATTATTAGATTACGAACAAATAATAAACAAATTACATGATTTTTTTCCTTTCTCTTATGATTTGTTAGGTTTCAGAATGATTTTTAGATATCAAAAGAAAAAACAACGCTTAACAATTTCTGTATTCTAAATGAAACTACATTCAACTTCATCGATAAAGAAGAAAATATCGACTCACAGATTACAATTTACATTTTAAAGATCATATTAATCAAACAATTGACATTGTAATCTACAATCGAACTACTACTCAAACTAATCACTCTTAGATGATTCACTTATAGAAGATGAAGCTTCATACACGAATTCTTTTCATCGTATTATATAGATATAATTTCTTAAAAGCAACTTTCAATCGAGGCATACTTAATGCAAGTTTACCAGATGAGAGAAATGTGGAGATTACAGAAAATAATCTAAATTGAGAGTGGATTATCTCGACAACCCCAAAACTTCATTATTCTACAGATCCAACCATACGTATATCACAACACTATATGGTATGATTAGCATACAAATGGTAGGAAGAATCCGTCGATTTGCGTCATCAATCAATAATATACCTGATATCTTAGGAGACTCTCTACCAGAATGGAAGCTGACTAGGTTTAGTGATTATAAGAAGAAACTGGATCAGATAATAGAATGTAAGATTGATCAGAAAATTGGAAAAATAAAAAATAATCGTAAGAGATGAGCAGTGGATGTTATGCGCCCAATGGATTTTGAAGATATAGGAAAATCCACTAAATACATATAAAAGCATCATGGTGTTACTTTTGGAATATCTTAGGAAAACTGCAAGGACAATAATGGAAACAGAACAACTGAACGATTTAACTTATGAGATTAGCAAAAAAAAGTTGCGAGTAAAATAATCTCATTTCTATGAAAAAACAAAAAATAAATAAATAAATTTAATATATACAAGCATACAATTGTATATACGTAATAATAAAAAAAAATCACCTATATATTAATATAATTTTAAATTAATTTTATTAATTTTATTTTTAGTTAAATTCACTATCTAAGTTCAAAAATATTTTTGAAATTTTTTTTTTTAATAATTCATTTAAAAAAATTAAATTAAATACAATTTAGTATTTGTCTTAAAAATTTAATGCATCCGTTTAATATCAGGATATTTGAATTATTGTTCTTCAGATTTCTATTAAAAAATTAATAAATAAAAGTACATTTTATCTAGGAAATTTTCACATTTTTTAATTAATAAAATAATGAAATTTGAAAACCTACATGTTGTTTTAATATTTTCCAAAGACGTTATATCATTTAAAATTGTTTTGTTCTTTTAATCTTTTAACAGCAATAAGTCGTTGAAAACGTCGCTTTTTTAGTGAGTAAAACTAACGAAATTTATCAATTACAAAATTGTTGACTCCAAAACATTTTTAGTTATAATAAAAAGTGTTTATATTTTAATTTTACAACATTTATGATTTATTTTAAAAGAATTTAAGTTAAGCTTTTTTATTTTATTTTTAAATTTAGAGAACCTTCAAAAATATGAAAATTTATAAGTTTTTAATGCAATAATCATAATATTTTTAGAATTACACCAAAATGTATTTTACTGTATCAAATCGCACCAAAAGAAATATGTACGCCAAATTGATATTTTATATATTTTTATATAATTCCCATAAAAAAATCTAAAAGGGCAGAACGTAAGTTGTTTAACTGGAGTAATCAAAGTGCATTCATCATTGCAAATAGTTGGGTTGTAATTTTAGATTAAATTTGAACTATTAATTGTTGTTAGTATATTTATAACCAGTTGATCATAGCTCATTAAAAAAAAAAATAACGACATAATAATTCTTTGTAATATATTATTATATATACAATTATTTACAAAATTATTTTTTATGTATTGTTTACCGCACATAAATTTTTATTAACAGCAATTATCTAATTACATATTTTGAAACCCTCCATCGATCTAACGACAAATAACTAGTTATTTTAGCTGACTACATTATAACCACAAACTACAAATAGTCAACTAGTTTATTTTTCTTCTAAAATAACAACTATGTATGTATTTTGCAGCCACGAACACACTACTGATTTTTTTCTCTTTCATTTCCAACTCCCAACTAAAGCGTTACAATTTACAATCTTTATCAATACCAAAAAAATTTCGTGAAAACGCGGTTTTGTTTTAAACAATAGAACACACAATACACAGTATATATAGCACATTGTTATAAAAATAAATTTTTCTTATTAAAATACTTCAGAAATATTTATTTTGCAAACGAACAGAAAAAATTCTACATTTTTTTTTTAATGTTTCCTAGTTCCTACACTTGTCATTTGATTTTGTTTTTGATAAATATTTTAACATAAAAACAATAAAATATCGACCGGTCAAGAAATAAACTTATATTTTAATTTTTAGAAGATAATAAATATAATATTAGAAAATTAAAATACTTTTTTTATAATACATAATTAAATTAATGGCCCTGTTTACACTTGCTAACAGTTGTTGTTAAAGCTGCTTAAAAGATTTAAAAGTGTTTACACTATGTTGTCAATTGCAGTTGATTATCATCTAATTTTATTTTTTAATTTTGTAATATCATAAAATTTTTTTGACCCTATATTTTTTATTGCTGTTTTATATATATTGGTGAGATACAACTGGTAAAGCATCTAAATTTAAGTGTTAAGAACATTTTCGGGTATTAACCACGTTTTCGTTGTTTTTTTTTATTTTAAGCTTTTTTGTGGGCAAAGTGAGGAAGTGGAAAAAAAAAAGAAATTGCAACTGATGATTACAGTGGCCCTGCTTACACTTGTTAACATTTCAGTATGCAATGATGTATTCATTCTTGTATTTAAAATGTGCCACAAAACTTTCGCGTTTAGATTAAGTTGTATTTAGTAATTGCAACTTTATATGTGTGCGTTAATATTAAACTTATTTTTTCGACCTGATAAATTTTTTTATTGTTGCTTTACATGTAATTGTTGACTTGCAAGAGTTAAAACAACTAAATTTTGGTTAACAGAAATTAATAAAGGTTTTCGCAATTTTACGCATTTTTGTCGTTTTTAAATTTTTTTCTTTGGGAGAAGCGAGAAGTGGAAAAGAAAAAGTGGCAACTGAATAATGCAAAAACAGGCGAAATACAACACAGTGTGAACAGAAAGAATAGTGATTGACAATTGTAATTGTTTTTTTTTTCACTTTTTTTTTTATTATGTTGCCCGATTATTGTACAGGGCAAAAATTGTGAATCGTCGAGAATTTAGGTACAGATAATTTACATATTTAGAGACAGACTTTTTTTTTAGAAATGAACATGAGTTTATTTTCAACTTAAGATTTTTAAGAAAAGAACGTAAAAAATGCTTGCATTGTCAAAAAAGTGCTGAATCAGTGTAAGTTTTTTTTTTTTTTTTAAATTCAGCAATTAATTTATGATATATGTATAATTAATATATTATACTAATTTAACAAAATATGTAGTTTGTAAATATTATTCTCATTTCATGGTTATGAATGTACAAAATTAATTAAAAATTTTATTTGCAGGCGGTGTATTACAGTAGGAAAAAATAATAGTAAATATACGTTATTTTCTGTCAAATTTATATTAATGGAAATAAATATCCTGATTTTGTAGTCTTTCCTGATTTTTGTAGTTAAATATCCTGATTTTGTAGTCCTGTGTTGTAGTTTGATTTAATTTTGATCAAAAGTTAAAAATTTATAGATTTAACGACAATTAATAATTTAAATTATATTAGATAAATATCGATTTTGTCAGCTATTTGTTTTTTTTTGGTTGTTTTATATCATTTAAATAGTGTACTATAAAATTATAAGTTGTAATTAAAATGATTAACTGTTTTTGTCAAATAAATTTGATAAATCTATACCCTTAAATTTACATTAATTCACATTATGTTGCGAGAGAACTGTTTAATAATAATATTTTAACTTAATTTAACAGAGATTTTCTTTAGTAAATTTTTACATAAATAATTTTTTTTTTTTTTTTAAATATTTTAAAATAAATTTAATTTTAATTTTTTTTTTTAAGTTACATTTAAGTAAACTACACTCCTCTGAAAAATGTATTTTTATTTTTTTTTCAATTTTTCTAAAAATTAAATGATTTTACGTACCTATATAATAATTTTTTAATAAAAAGAAAAAAAAAAAAATTGAAACACAAAAGTTTCAAGTTTACAATTATGTATTATTAAATTAACAGCCTTTAAATTAAATTTTTTCTTTTCTTTTTTGTTTATTTAAAAGAAATAGATAACAAAATTCAACAAATAGGAATATAATATAATAAAAAATCATGAACATTTTTTATTACTCTTTCAAAAACAATTTTTGTTTTGATTAAAATAAAAAAAAAAAAAAAAAAAACAGACAAAAAAGCAAAAACAAAAACAAAAAGATTTTTTTTTTTTTAATTTTATACTAATAAATAAAATAAAATTGTAAAATGAGTTTTAAATAACTGAAAAATGGAATTAAAAAATTTTTTTATTATTTTATGAAAATAAGAACAATATTCAAAATAACGAAATAATTGTTCATAAAAATGTGACATAAACAATAAATATTATTTTATTTTAATATAATTATGTATATTATGGAGACTTTTTGTTTTTAGACATTTTGTTATCAGTCGACGTTAATCAAATTAAAAAGATGCTTAATAACGATATAAAGACAAGACTGTAAAATATCTGAATAATAAACTTATGTATGTCACAGATCACACAGTCTTAATTTTTTTTTTTTTTTTTTGCCAAAAATGATCAAACAAATTTTCTTTTGTATCAGATGTAATATGAAAAAATAGAAAATAACAAAAATCACATAATGTGTTAAAATTAAAAATACAAAAAAAAAAAAAAACATCTAAAATGTCAATAGAAAGACAATATTGATACAATAGTTAGAATAAACAAATATTTATGACATATAAGATAAGATAAATTTGATCAGGATTTTTTTTTAAATATATACATATATTATTGTATATTCACTTACTTTTTTAATTATGTATAATTAATCTTTCACTGCCATGTTCATATAGCGTTCATTAAAATTTAAACACAAATATAGAATATTCTTTCTATCAATGTGATCATTAAAAAAATTCAAATTTGAATGCATTAAAGATTTATTTTAAACATTTTAGAATGCATTAAAGATTTATTTTAAACATTTTAGAATGCATTAAAGATTTATTTTAAACATTTTAGAAAAAAGTACCATCCTTTGAATTTAAATGTTGTAATAAAAGGATTAAAATTGATAATCTTTGTAAATTAAAATTTTATATGATTTTGATTTTTTTTACAATTAAATTGATATCTTGAAATTATTTGCTTTTAAAATATATAGAAACAACCATATTAACAAAAATAAAAAATTTATATGAAATAGTGGAAATTAATTTAAAACTTTTTTACAATATATACATACTACAGATATTTATAATGTTACGTATATATGTATTAATTTGGAATGAAAGAAATATTTTTTTTTAACACTTTAATAATAGAATTTCTTCCTATTAAAGATTATAAATAAATATCCTTTTTTTGTTTTTTATTCTCTAATAATTTTTTTTTAAAATATGGAGAACATTTAATTTTTTGATAAAGTTTCCATTGATTCTAACGTAATATATACTATGTATATAATAATAAATTAAGTTTATTTTACACTGTTTATAGCAAATATTTAGCAAGTGATAATATTGATTAGAAAATTATGTCAAAAAATCTTCCGTAAATATTTTAAAATTACATATGTATTTGCATTTCTTTCTAGTTTAATTTTTTTTAATTATTTTAATGGAAATCGAACATTTGATTTTTAATTCAAATGAATTTATTAATAAAGTGTAAAGAAAAATAAAATTAAAAATAATTAAATAAAAAAAAAAAAAAAGTGCTGACTAGCTAAGAACCATTTGTTATTAAAAAAATTAAAAAAAAAAAAAAAAAAAACTACAACGTATGTATTTTTGATAGAAAAATAAAATCTATTTATTTATTTTTCAAATTTTCAATTAATTTTGAATTTTTGTAAGAACTGTTATTATATAGATTTTTTTTTTTTTTTAAAGATTGTTCGTTAATATTTTTTAATTAACTTATTATTTGTAACTAACTTATAATGTTTTTATTTTTTATTTTAATGTTATATAAAAAAAAAAAATAAAAATAGTACGCTGCACTGTTATAAAAAGCACCATTATTTTAATTGGCGGTTTTATTTATTTATTTTATTTTTTTTTTTAAATATATATTTTTATATTTATGTAATTTTTAAATATATGTATATATATTTATAGTATAGTATACAATAAACAATTAATAATAAAGTAAAGCTTAAGGATAGAACATAATTATTGTAGCTGTTATAACGCATAATTTTGATAAACATGTTCTGAAATTCACTTTTATCTACGGTATATAATATGTTAAAATATAAAATGATGTACACTGTGTGTTGGTTTTAAAATTAAAGATTTATGTGTTTTTAATAATTTATTCTAATTGAATTATTTTTAGTAATTTTTTTTTTTTTTTTGATTTCGGTGTTTAGTTGGAATTTTTTTTTTTAATTGAAAATTTTTGTCTTTTATTGAGTGGTGACAATTTTGTTATAGCTATCAAGTTTTAAATTTAATTTAAATATAATTTAGATAAAAATTAAAAAAAATTAAGTAAATTTTTAATAGCAATTCTCATCAATTATAAATATTTTTTAATATGTTAAAAAAAGTAGGCATATATTCTTCAAAATCATTTGAGATTTCAGAACACCATTAAGCAAAATAACTAGTTGCATTCAATTCACATTTTTAGTTTTATCATAAATTAACATATTTAAAAAAAAAAAACAGAAAAGCACATACGTAATGGATACACTTTTTGATACTGTTCCTAGTGATATTTAA
This sequence comes from Poecilobothrus nobilitatus, assembly GCA_947095535.1. Classification (NCBI taxonomy): domain Eukaryota; kingdom Metazoa; phylum Arthropoda; class Insecta; order Diptera; family Dolichopodidae; genus Poecilobothrus; species Poecilobothrus nobilitatus. The sequence continues at coordinate 233,282,147 of OX352774.1, read as the reverse complement.
TACCAATTATGTATAATACGTAATTAATAACGGGATAAGTGAGAGCAATAATTATAGTTTGTTTTATAAAACTAACGACAGTTCTTTAAGAAATAATAATTTAAGACATCTTAAATACCATTCAGGATATAAATATCTATAAATATGACAATCCAGGAAATATGTTGTTGTATACATAAATTATTTTACGGAATGTAATGATGATGAAAATTATATTTTAATTTCTATGTGACGATGAAACTGAAGAATTAAAACTAAAGAATTTTCTCAAAAGGAAGAAAATAATTAAATTAAGGATGGCATATTGGAGATTGATTATTAATAAAAGTAATAATAATATTCTTTCATTACTGAGAAAAGAATATGATGGAATGGTATTTTTTAAAAAATAAATTAATACAGATATTCGAACATCATGAAAAATCTATAATTTAAAAACATTATTTTACCAAATGAATTAAAACTGTATTTTTTTTAGGACAATATATGAAGGCAATTCTAAAACAGTTGTAAAGAAAATTGTATCTGAAGGAAACAGCTATAAATATAATAAGACTGTTTGCACTAAATTCACATTCTCTAAAGAGTTCAAAGGTGATATCATTCACATAGTTCCTGAATTTTATGATGTGTGTTTCTTTAAGAACTAATATTGATGTACCAGTTTCAGTTGCTAACTTTAAAAACCTTATATGATCTTATATTAGATCCATGTATGCACTGGTATTCCGTTCTGTTATAAATATTACTAATATATTTGATAATTTAATCAGCTTTTTAACTAATATATAGAATTTTAACAACCAGTTATCTTTTATTATGATTATCAAAGTTTACATACATTCTATAATAAATGACGAAATTAATGCTGACGATATAATTAGACTTCATTTTGATGACATATTATTACGGTGACTAGTGGTTAGAACATTTGTTTCCCCCGAGTCCGTAAGGGGTTATAAAAAAAAAAAAATATTAATGAATTATAAATATTCTTTTATGAATAATAATTAACACATAATAACATAATTAAATTATAATTAAAGTTTTTTTTTCAATTGATTTAAATTTTTTAATCAATTTTAAATATATGTAATATGTATTTCCAAATTTTTTTGCTTTGCAAATTTTCTGGAAAGTTTTTTTTTTTTATCAAATTTTAATATAATTCAATTTTTTTAACACTTATTGCAGTTTTCAATTTAAATTACTTTTTAATTTAGTGGCAGTATCACAGCTACAAGAATCAAATTCTTCAGTTTTTCACTTAAAAACAAAACAAAAAATATTTTTTAATATAAAATATTTTTTTTACAAGTAAATAAAGACAAAAAACAAAACTTTCTGTCAGTCGATTATTTTTCAATGTTTTTTTTTTCTTATATTAATTTTAATTATACTAAATATGAACACGTTGTGCTTTGATCTTTAACAATAAAAATAAAATAAGAATTGATTTATCATTGTGATTATGCGTTTTGAAAAAATTATATTTTGAAATTTAGCACTAAAATAATTTTGCAATTAATATTTTTTACATTTTCTTTAATTAACAACACGAAAATATAACAAAAATTTAAGTATGTAGTTAAAAAAAAAAAAAAAAAAAAAAAAAACAATAAAAATAGAGTATTTTGATTTAAGATAAAAACTTATTTAGAGGACAATGTTAGGGAATAACCTAACTCTGAACAAATCTATTCTTGTTTTTATACAACAATTTTACAAAACCCTTTTATTTAATATGTATACATATATATCATTTTGGATAAATTACCAAAATAAAATTTTTTCTTTAAACACAATACAATTTCTTTTTTTTGAGTTTCTTTCTTGTTTTTGTTTTAGTTATTATTACTATTTTGATCTGTTTTTATACCACTAGTAATACCACCATTACTATTGCTACTATCATTACTACCACCACTACTGCTTTTTTTAAAATCAATTTGAGCATATGCAAATGCCGGTTGTTGTTGGCAGCAACTGGCATTTGGACTAGGACTAGTTGAAGAATCGCCTGATGTAGAAGAATTTACTTTGGTTTCTGGTATTGAAGATGATGATGCTGATGTTGTTGTTGGGTTAGGAGTTGTTTGTGGTAAATCTAAACTAGCATAATGTAATTCTTTTTCTGAAACAACGGACGGAGGTCTTGATGTTATTATATTGTTACTGCTACCAACCGCAGCAATGTTTGTTGTTGTTGTCGATGTGGTTGATGATAATGTATCAGCAGATGATGTTGAATCGGCACGCATAATATCAAATGTTGTACAATCAGTAAATGATTGAGGTCGTGATGATGATATTAAAGGACTTTGACTTTTACTGCCGCATAACGTTGATGACGAAGATGTTGAGGAGGAACCACCACATAATGTTGATGTTGATGAAGAATTCGATATTGATGATGGTATACATTCACTATTAGCTGAATTGGGTCTTATTTGACCATTAGATGTTGTTGTATTTTTTAATGGTGATATTTTGTCGCTATTAACTGAACTAGGTCTTGATGAAAATTTATTTTGTTGTTGTTGTATTGTTGAACTGTCACAACGTAAAAGTTCATATGCTGGGCAATTTGGCATTTGAATATTTTTAAAACCTAACATTGGTGCTCTTGGTAATTTTTTTAACACATTATTATTGTTATTATTATTACAATTAACATTTGTATTACTATTATTGTTGTTCATTTCATCATTTATAGGTTTGAATCCTTCAAAAGCACCAATTGACGATTTATCTCTTATTGGAAATTTCTTTGTTGAGCTACTACTATTACAACCAATAAGAGATTTATCAATTTTTAAATTATTACCACTATTAATATTATTACTACCACCACTTATACTATTACCCGTAACATTACTGTTATCCATCGTTGTTTTTTGTTCTTTACATTTAATTGTAGTATTGGGGAGAAAATTAACATAATCATGTTGTTCTAAATTTGTTCCTAATGATGTTGTTGGTATAATTTTTTCTTTCCTTAATTCATTTGGTTGTGGTTTTTCACAAATATTTAAAGACATATCTGTGTAATTACATAAAAATGATTCAACATTTTTAATTGAGTTATCAGCTTTAAAGAAATGTGACTTATTATTTGAATTTGTATTCGAAATATGTAATTTTTTTAGCGAGGATAAAGTTGAAATTGAGTTGTTTGATTTATCATTTGTTTTAGTTTTTTCTGGACGATTATCTAATAACGTAACAGTACCATTTGATGCATCAACTAAACACTTCCTTTCGATAGCGTTATTGCTGTTATTTATCATTGTATTGGAATTAGTTGTTTGATTCAGATCGAATGTTTTTTGTGGACTACATGGACTAAGTGAAAACATTGTATTTTGATTGCACGATGATAAGTCTGAAATTCCAAGATCATGATGAGGTTGTGAATGTTCACTATGAATATCATGTTGGCCAGTCATAATTGCACTTGTGTCTAAATCTACTGAATATTTATGTTTTGGTTGATTTGAATTTTTTATATCGATTGGCATTGAAGTTGATCTATTAATCCAAAATTGATTACTTTCATTATCTGATTTCATTTCAGATTGAGTTCTATTTCTATTCATTGGCACGTATCCTTCAGGTGTAGTTGGGTATTCAACATCCATTAGTTTTTCATTTTCTTTAATTGTAGATATATTTGATGAAAATTCAGTTGAAGCAGGTGAAACATTTATATAATCATTTTGCATACTAATTTTGTTATTATTACAGTTATTCATATCCATGGAAGTGTATTCTTTGGCTGAAATAGGATAACTTTGCGTTTGTTGTGGTTTGGCAGAAAATTTAGGTGATAATATTGATTTTGATGGTGAACTAGATAAACTAGAATTTTTCGACACATGAACTGGTTTCATTTCTAAATATCCGCAGTTACCATTACTACTATGATTTAAACTACTATTACTCCCAACACCTGAAGTTTCGAATTTAGATAAGGATAATGGCGATGATGAGCTAAAGCAATTGTTGTCAGGAAAGCTTCCAGGTCTCATTTCCAGATACCCAGGCGGAGTGGCTTTATTATATGAACTGGATTTTGTTGAATTTGAAAATGGTACTGAAACTGGTATTGATGAAATTCGACTAGCTTTTGTGCTGTTTGTTAAAAATGAAGAGCTCATATCGAGATTTCGTCGAGAGCCGCTTGAACTTGATGAATCAGCTGAATTTTTGGAAAAATCAATTTCCATTAAATCACTCATTCTTTCTACGGAACTATGATTTTTATGCAGAAGCAATGGAGCACTTGAAGACTTACTGCTACGCTGTTTAACGGAACTGTTAAAAGTTAGTTCGATATTATTGTTTGGATTGGAATTAGTAGCATTCATATGATTAGAAAATAAGTTATTTTGCAGAACTCCACGTGATAAATCACATCTCGGAACTTTTGCACGAGATCCAACGGAAAACGCTCGAACACGTGAATTATTTTGAAGTTCATTATTAAATTCAATTCGTAATTTTCGCTTATTATGCTCCACTCGACTTCCAACAGAATATGCACGTGTTGGTCTATCCGATATAGATCTAAAAGCATTAATAATTAGCTATTTCTCATAAAATTTAAATTTTTTGTTTAAATCTATACTTACTGCATATCTTCATCATCCGGAGTAAATCTTGATGATACTTTTTCTAATGGATATTCAGCAAATTTTAAATCAGTTGAAGGGGTACCAGATGTTATACTACTTGAAGATGCAGCAGAACTGAAACCACTGGGATTATTTATATTTTGTTTAATTGATTGCTCCATATCAACATATTCTTGTGTAGATTGATTTGGCGGGCACATAGGAACGTAACCATCAACAGTCTCTTCGGCAAGACTAGAAGCACGACTATGCCCGCCAGAGCTTCCAGTATACAAACCTCTATTGCATTCAACACTGGGTGAGATAGGAATATAACCGCCACCGATTTGATCACATGGCGAACTTCCACATGGACTATAAGGACTATACATGTCCATATATTGGGGTTGCATATCAATAGAACCTGTATGAGAATTCATTGCAGGACTTCCTTTCCGTATCAATTGATTCGTTGATAATGGTAAGGATAATCCACCATGATTATTTAACTTATCTATAAAGGGTAACTCTGTATCACTTGAAGTTATTTTATTATCAGGATACCAAATTTCATCTTTTTCTTCAGGAATAGTTACTCTAGATGATATTGCACTGAAAAAAACATTGTATAATTAAAAAAAAACAAAAAAAAATTAATTTGCATACTTAAAATAATGTGATACAAAATTTCCACTTTCATCAGGAGTTAATGACGATTGATCAAGACTGTCAGGTTCGTCCATACTAATTGAACCGTCACTTTCTGAACAACCTGTTGATGGGCTAATGGCGTTAACTGGAGGACTATGACTATGGCGATTAGTGTACATTGAATGAGGTCTATTTATAGGAATCGTTTTTGGTGGAGGCATTGATGGATTTGTGATACTTTGATTACTGCACTCACTAATAGTTCTATTTCGCGATGGTAGACTATCACATCTATCTCGTCCAAGTGTTGAATCTTAAATAAATAATTAGTTAGAATTAATTCAAACATAAAAACTGAAATATTTTTACTTGTGTGAGGAGATGAATTAATTGTTTTTATTCCTGCTGTTGTTTGTCTTCTTTGTATACCAGATGTTGGTTTAGAAGTTTCGGAAGACGATCGTTTTCTCATAGGTCCTAATGCATCTTCTCGACCTCTCATTGAAGACATTGCACTAAAAAATAAAAACAAATGTACATATATATTAATATTCCTATATTATATATTAATATTAATTTTTTTTTTTACTTAATTATCATAGTATGCATATTTTGTGCTATAAGTGTATCTTCGGTTTCCATCCATAGTTCTCCTGCACCAATTGAACTGTGACGTCCAACTTCCATATAAAAATAACATTGTGAATCTCCGCATCTTTTAAATTTTTAATGTATCAGACATTTAAATTATTTAATAAAAAAGGTGTTTTAACAACTCAATATACAAAAATATTTTACCTTCTAATCGTTGTTAAATCAAATTCTACACAATATAACCGAACTTCACCTTGATTAGTTCTTGGACTTCCAATTCTATATAATGTTAATGATTTTGAAGTTAAACATACATGATAACTTCCTAATAAACCTTTATCCTCTGCTAAACCTTTTCTTTGAACTTGAACTTGCCACACGTGTTCTAAAGCATAAAACCAAAAATTTTATTTAAAAAAATTCTAAAACGCAATATAAAATTACCAAATGTAGGTTTAGGCATATCAGATTCTGTATCTTCTCCTCTTTGTAATGTTAAAAGTGCTTTTAACCATTTATTTAATTCTTCTTCTGTATCTAAAACTATACAAAATCCTCCATCACGTACTGATAGTGCTATAACATGTTTATATTTTGTATCCAAACGACGATTTATGTTAAAACAATTTTTTAATATAATTGTTTTCTTTGGATTTGATCTAGATTTAAATTTTTTTTCACTATCATAATATTCTAAACGTGCTGCTCTGCTTGGTGTTTCACCACATAAAACAAAATACTTCTTTTTCATTGTTTTTAATTTTTTATGATAGCCCTGAAGAACAACTTCATTTGGTTGTTCAACAAAGTTTGATTTTGAGCCAACAAATGAATGCATTTTGAGAAAATATTCCTTTTTCTTAAAACATACCTTTTGTTTAATTATTATATAAAATAATAATTAATTTATTTTAGTTTTAAAATAATTCTAAAATTAAATTAGGTATATAAAAAAAAAAAATTATTTTTAATATATTATGTATAGGTATTAAATTTTTAAATTAAATTAGAATTAATAGTTACTTAAACATCTATTTTTTCAATATTAGTATATAACGTTATAGGTACATGTGTGTGTATGTATTGAATTAATTTGCGTTTTTTTTTTTTAATTTTAATAATAATTTAACCAAATAAAAATAATTAAAATATGTACATAACTATGTATCTAATCAATAAATTAATTCGTAATAATTTTAAAGTAAAATCTTTATATTAAAATATTAATTAAATATACAAATAAAAATATATTTTTGTACCTATTTTAAATATTTTTTTATTTTGTTTTTCATTTGCTGCATAATGAATAAACATTTATCATAAATAATAATATACACTTGTAATAATGAGAATAAAGAAAATAGGTAATGAAAATAGATAAAATTACTGCGCTATAAGTACATTTTTAAAATGTATCAATTTAAGTGCGTAATAAATTTTTTTTAATATGATGTTAGAAAGGTCATGTAACAGAGTTACGTTACAGAAAAGAATAAAACAAATCATACTCTATAATTATAAAAAATTGTTTTGTTGACTAGATTATTTAAATTTACGTTTGTTTTTCTTATTGATAATAAAAAAAAAAAAAAAATAACACTAATAACAACAATAACAATACAAAATTTACAAATTACCTTATTTTGATGCATTCATAACATTAAAACATATAGAATTTTTTTTTATATACAATTCTGTATAGGTATGTTGGTATTCATATGGATAGGAATTTAAGTTGTGTGTTATACCAAACTACATAGTTTTTTTTTTTTTTGCTTATTTGCTTTTTTTTTTGTTATTTTTTTCTGTCTTACAATTCCCTCATGTAAGTACGCAATTTCTGAAAAAAATTTGTTTTCTTTTTTTTTTTATTTTTGATTGAGAAATTGAATTACAATTTATTATTCTCAATGATAGTTGTTTTATATTATTTTGGTTATTTGTTAATTGCATTTATTATTGAAAATTATTAATTTTTATTTTGATTTTGATACACAGAACTTATCTATTTTTCTAAAAGCACTATTTTTGTCTCGCTAAGTCATTGTAGTACTGACAGACTTTATAGTTTTAATTTTTATCATTATGAAAATTATATTCTTTAAAAAATATTCTCTTTTCATATGAAATATACTTTTGAAAAAACAAAATTATAATTGTAATTTAATAATGAAATTAATAATATTTTGATTTTTCCTATTACCCTTTTCACTTGCCAAACGTGGCAAAGGGTGTGTGATTTTTAATAACAAATTATTCACTTTCACTTTAATATTTATTGTTATATTTTTACAAAATTGAAATCATCAGAACATTCTTTTTATTTTATTAATAGTATAAAATTTTATTAAAATGATCTAGTTATTTAGATAATGAACTTTATTTTTTTTATTATTACGTAGTAAAAATTGCGACCATCTTTAATGAAAATTGGGAATAACACGAAATTCTGTAATAGTGTTGGTGTGTATTAAAAAATAAAAAATAAAATAATAAACTCTACAAAAAGCCTTCAAAAAACGCGGGGTTTCATATAATATGTTTACATGCTTTTGGAGTATTTTAAATTATTTCATTTTTAAATAAAATTATGTAAAACAAAATGTTTCTTTTTATATCTATTTTTTAAATATAATAATAAATTACTAAATATGTATTAAAAATATTTTTTTTAATTTCAATAATTAAAGCACATTTAAAAATACATATTATTGTAAATTTATTCATTTTTTGTAATTTTTAAGAGAAATCATAACTGTGTAAAGGAAAGAAAAGGATTTAAAAGTAAATATTTTATTATAAAATTAGGTTTTAAATTTTGACTTTTATTAAAAATTATAATAAACTAAATTTGACAAATTTATATAATAATATAATTAAGGGTTCAATTATTTTAGATAGTTAAATGTTGATTCCTTTTTAAAGTCGCAATTTGCAAATAGAGGAGACAAAATTATAAAACGTCAATAATTTTTAACAGCTGTTAAATGACATTTGTATGCTTTTTTTTTTCTTATGTACTACTCTTACTAGATAGTACATACATAAAAAGAAAAACATACAAGAAGTAAGAATATCGTAAAATTTGAAGTATTATATATTTTTTGCAAAAACGTTTTAAAAGTTTAGGAAAAATGGTAATTTGTAAATATTTCCAAAATGGTAATTGCCGTTTTGGATCGAAATGTGTTAATGAACACATCGATATAAAGTAAAATATATTTAAATAATATCTGTTATATGTTTTTAACTTTTTAATGATATTTTAGACAAATTATAAAAAGTGAAGTAGAAGCAGCAGTTAAAGGCTCACAATGGCCTTTATCATGCTTTGGTCCCTTTAAAGAGAGAATATGTATACCAAATTTTATTGAAGATCAAAGTTTTGAAGAAATACGACATTTATGTTATGAGGCTAAAAAACAAAATTGTTTTCCTCAATTTCAACAACAATTTAATCAACAAGTGTTAGAAGCTCAAAATAAAATGAATCAATTATTATCTTTAAATCCTGAAATTGTAAATATAATTACTCAAATATATGAGAGTGGAGCCGAAACTAATAAAGGAATTTCTTCAACGCCAAGCAATCCATTTTCGCCTATGGGAGTGAATACCACAAATAATGCAGGTCTTTTTGGTAGCAGTCAAATACAAACAAATCCATTTGCAAAACCTACTCCAACCGGCTTTGCATCGAATACAGCTATTGCGAATAGTAGTATTTTTGGAACAACAGTTTCATCTCCAAGTTCAGGAAATATTTTTGGAAATAACACTCAAACGCAATCTTCAATTTTTGGTGGTGGATCAATTCAGCAACCACAACAACAACCGCAACAACAACAAAGTAATCCATTTGGTGGTGGATTTACAACTCAACAGCCGACCGGAAATATTTTTGCTAATCAAACTCAACAACAAACAAGCTCAATTTTTGGGGCAAATACTAATCAAAATACTAACAATTTTCAATCAAACCCAGGTTTTGGTAACACATTTAATAACTCTGCGAATAATAATTCTGGCAATGCTGGAATTTTTGCTTCAAATCAACCAATACAATCATCAAATATATTTCAACAAGCAAATACTGGAAATATATTTGGTCAAGGGTCAACAAGTGTTAGTCAACAATCATTTGGACAGCAACAAACAAGTCAACAATCATTTGGACAGCAACAATCAAATCAACAATCAAATACAGCATTTTCAAATCAACCCACTCAAAATAAGGCTTTCGCTTTTTCATCTTTTTTACAAAATCCTAATCCACAAACTCAAACACAACCGCAACCTCAAGCTTTTGCCCAACCTCAAACTACAAACCAAGGTATATTTCTTAACAGCCCTCAACCACAAAATCAAAGTATATTTGCACAGGCAATTCAGGACCAACAACAACAGCAACAACAACCCCCACAGCTGACATCTCAGCAAACTCAACCACAACAAAACTTATTTGGTCAAGTTGCTCAAAATCAAGTTCAAACTCAACCGTTTGCACAGTCACTTCAAAATCCACAACAAACTCAATCGTCAATATTTAGTAATCAACAGCAACAACCATTAATGCAAGCTGTAGCTCTAAATACAAGTACAACTAATACAAATTCTGTAATAGATAATTCGTCACAAAATATTTTTGCTCAAGCTACAAATGCTCTAATTCAAGAAAGTTTGCAATCAAATAATCAGCAGCAATTTGGTACCCCAGCAGGATCTATCGGTCAACAACTACAAATAAATAAAAATGATAATATTCGTCCTGGTGTATATAGTAAATTAGAATCATTATCTTCTGGAGCTCTTGAAGCTTATAAAGCAGATATTTTCATTATGGGTAAAATACCAACAGAACCACCACCGAAAGAGTTATGCTTTTAAATAAATGATTAAATAAAATTAATTTTTTTTTGTAAAAATTTTAAAAAATATGAAACATTACCAATTAACCAATTTTTTTATTTGTTTATTTATTAATGACAATGCGTCAACTCGTCAACTCAAATGCATGTAAGATGTAAAGGTGTAGAATAATAAGTTTATTGTATATAAGCTTAACTCTTTTAGTTGTTTTGATTATATTATATCTATCTTTCCTTTGATTTTGAACTCAGAATCCTTGCCCGGAATTCTTACATTTTGAACTTCGGAAGATCTTATAACAAAAGAAAAGAATTTTTGCCATGAGAGCTATAATCATTTTTATATTTTACAGTCACCAACCAAAATTTTAACTGTGCTTTAAATGTTTGAAATATCACACGCAAACATTTTTAATTTTACGGACTTCGTAATTACCAGATTTTAATTTTCCGAGTTTATACCACCGAATTATCTCTTATTCCGTCAGACTCTTAAATAACCCATATATTACCTAAAATTAAAAATTAGAATTAAATCAGAGACAATTACGTTAAATCTTATATTCTGAAAAAAAAATATTGACACAAAAAGGAAATTTCAACCAAGTCTTTTACTTTTAAAATTTGCACATTAATCGTGCTTTTTTATAGAAAAATTACAGTTAATCAATTTATCACATGTTCTTAATTTATAATTTTATAAGTAAGATAATGAAAATATTTTAATGAATATCTTAAATACACTTACTTCTTAAGTTATACATGGAAAGGAATATGATTTTCTATTTTTAATGAGAAAGAGGGCAGTAGAGAAGACTGTGTCAACTCTGGGATGCCCTAATGAGCACTTTGTACCTAAGTAATAAGAATATAAGTTATGCTTACAACTTACATAAAAAAAGAAATGTATGCCACTTATCCGAATCTGTTAACTAACAATTTTTCAAAAGAGAAGTCGTAAAAATTTCAGAATCCTAGTTCCTTTGTTTTTTGTTATCGTGCGGATGAAGAGACAGATGATCGCATATGACCAAACATCTCAGAATTCGATTCTGATCCGATCCGAACACTTGAGTCTATATCTACCTAATCTATTTCTAATCTATTCTAATCTATTTCTAATAAGAGTCTAATTAATTATACTCTTGTAAATACGTTCATATGAGTATAAAAACATTTATAAAAAACTTTGAAAACCCTTATCTCAAGAACTCCTAAAAGTAGATCACTACATATAGATCATTTTTTTTATTTATTTTGACTTAACCGATTGTCAATTTCAAAGAAGAGCCTAATACTCTTTTTATTATATATACATATACATATGTTTATTTAATAACTAATTGTATATGACAACAACAACGACAATTATATATACAAACATTTAACTTTTCGCTTGAATATTCGGTTCAACGTGTATAACCAATAATCATTAAGCTGTTTTATGCTGATTATTCGGCTGCAACTTGCATTTGTATGAAAAAGTTTGGTATGAATTATGGTGCATGTCCCATTAATTATCAAAATATCTTTTAAAACACTTTTATATCTTATTTTATTTTAAAAAGCAACGAACACAATATGAACAAATTTTTAATGCATCTTTGTTTCGATTTACACTTTACTACAGTCTACAGAGTTTAAACTTTAGTTGAACCTTCATGCCCTACTTCTTTATATACATACATAATGTGTATTTACTTAATTACTTTCAAGAATTATTGAGGATTTTTGCCGGTAAGCTACAATAGTTTTTGCATTTTTCATATTTAATACAACTCTTTCTTTACGTTGTACTGGTTGTATGTACTGGTTGTAGGTTCGGATTGTAGTTTTTTGAAAACGCCCACCTTTTGATTTAAAAGTCAAAGAAAAATTAAAATTTAAAAAACTTCTTTTTGTAAATATTTTTTTTGGGCCCTTTTCATTTTCGGTGCACAATTTGATCAATTTACGAGCCGGTTCTGTATATACAAATTTGAATAATTATTCGTATTTGATGTACTTACTTAATTTTGTTTTAAAGCTATGTTTCAAAGCTATGTTTTTGTAAATTAAAAATAATTTTTATAAACTGAAAGAATAAAAATAAATCAACATTATGATAAGGGTTTAATTAAAAATAAGGGTTTTAAAATTAAAAATATAAATTCTAAAACAATATTAGAATTTTATTGTAAAGTTTTTTCTTTATTACTTCTATATTTTTTGCACCTACATAATATGTATGTATGTATGTACATATATTATATGGATGTATGCAGTGATGGGATTCCAATAATTTATCAATCGGTTCGGTACTAAAAAAGTTTAATATCTATATTAAGTAACAAAAAAAATTCATAATTTTTTTATTTTAAAAGGAGTTCATTTATTTTTAATTAATGATTACTAATTTACATTTTGTATATACATAAAAATTCTGAATAATATGCTTAATTTTTTAAATATTTGATGAACAATGTTCTTTCAGTTTTTTTTCTAAGAGAGGCTTGCTGAACATTCTTATTTTTTCCTGACGCCTTAATTTGAAAGTTTTTCCATTTTTTTGGAACATTAACACTTTTTGTTTTTATAAAATCATATTGTGTACAATATTCGCAACATAAAATTTTATTTGTGATTATCAATCAGTCATATTTTGACTCATTTATTTTACGGTTTATTATGGTTTCCAATTATTATTTTTTTTTAAAGAAAATAGTTTTAAATAGTATTTATATTGTTGAACAGATCAGCATTGAGGAAGATTATTTTCAGTTTTCGAGTTACTACAGTCTTCTGTTTCAATTATTGAAGTGTTGCTTTTTTGAATATTTTGAGGTTGTGATTGTGACTGATTTGTACCATAACCTAATGCCGTTTCGGAAGCAACGGTATCCGTTTTTGGGTTTTTGCTGAAAAAATTTATCAAACAATGCTGTCTTTTTTTTTGTTTTAACTTGAATGGTTAGGGTCAGTACACAAATAAATATAAATAATGACAATTGATAATGGCATACAAATAAAATTAAAAATGATTACTTACGTTTAAATTTCCAAATGATAAAAACATAAACACGTAAAAAAGCTCAAGGAGTGCGAATTTACAAACCACATAAGGTCAATATGACTAATAAATTATTATATTTAATTGTTATTTAATAAAACAAGGTAGAATGTAAACCAATGGTTTTTAAAAGCGCACTTTTTCGATTTTACTACGTAAAAATATATTATTGAACCTTTAATTTTCATGTCTTGCCGAAGAAAAATTTTTACAGGTGCCTAAGTTACAGGTGTCTAAAAATAACAAATTTTCAATTTTTGAGGCGTAATAACTCTTAAACAGGGGGTTGTACCAAAAAATTTTCCTAGAAAACTTATACTAATTCTAAAAGTTCTTTCTTGTTTCAAAATTTCAGGTTCCTATCTCAAAGCGTGCCGGAGTTATGAAATCATGCAAAATTTGGTTTTAACATAACGGTAAATTTAAATAGTAAATTACAAAATATTGCATAATTTTGATCTTTTTTTACAGAGGTAAAAAAATTTCCGGCCTTCTATTGTTTTTCGATTGTAAAACTATTACGCAGAGCCAGATATATACATCTGAAAATAGGGTTTTTTTGAAATTTTGGGGGGCAGTAACTTTGGAACCCTATACAATTAAAAGAAACCATTTACACACATAAAAATATATTACTGGAGTTTTAATTTTTTTGCTTTGCCGAAGAAAATTGTATACAGGTACCTAAGTTACAGGTGTTTAAAAATAGCAAAATTTCAATTTTTGACCCCTAATAGCTCATAAACAAGGGGTGGTCTAAAGAAAATTTCTAAGCAAACTTATATTAATTCTAAAAGTTCTTTCTTGCCTCAAAATTTCAAGCCCCTATCTAAAAGCGTGCCGGAGTTATGAAGGTGAAAAAATCATGCAAAATTTGGTACTTACATAACGGTAAATTTAAATACTAAATTTAAAAATTATATATATTTTTATATTGATTTATAAAGGTAAAGAAAATTCCTGTCGAATGGCTTTTTCAGATTGAAAAAATGTTAAGCCGAACATGAAATATACGCGTTTAAAAATAGGGCTTTATCAAAGTTTGAGGGGCTGTAGTTCCCCGATGGATGGGGCAACATGAAAAAGTTGTTCCACAAAATTAATTTTTTTATGAGACCTACCCATAGTTAAAATTTTTTTTCTCTATCTTTAACGGTGTAGAAGTTTTGTAAACAGACGGACGGACAAATGGACGTGAAACTAATAGACACATTTTTTCAAAATTTTTTTGGAAATGTGCTAAAAATTTATATATACAAAACGAGACCCAAATTATACAACTGATATAGACAGACCTTAGACAGACCAGAACAAATGAACATAAATTGTTTCATATTCAAATCTGTAACAATTTGCATGGCCTGCTTACTCATGGAGTTATTTGTTAAAATTTTTGATTTTTTATACATAGTTAAATTTTTTATGTTTTACAACAAAACTTAACTGCTTTATTATTGACAGAATATAACTATATTATGAAAATAATTAATATACGTAAATTTATAATATATTGCTATTATATTGATTGTATGAGAACTTATCTCGTAAAGAATATAAAAATGTTATGAAATAAAACATAAAATACGATTTCGATTCATACGAACCGGTTCGCCGAACTGCAAAACTTTTAGGAAGCGGTTTTACCGAACCGGTGCGAACCGACTGAATCCCACCACTAATGTATGTATATAATAGGTAAAACCTGTTATTATATTATGATTAAATTATAGAAGAGCAAAAAGAAAAATAACGGACACCTTAAAACTTTTAATACCGTTATTTTTATTATTATTTATTGTTATAAAAATGTTCTTTTTATATGATATTTTGTAGTAGGCTTCAACACAATAACTCTCACGATAAGAAATAACCTAAAATTCTGCTAATTAATGCTTTCAAAAGAAAATTTAGTAAAATTAAAAATTTTTAAGATTTTGTTTTATTATTATTATTTTTTTTGTATGATAGTGCTTTTGAAGTCATAAAGCTACATTAACTTATTTTGGAAATAAAAAAACCTTTAAAAAAGACCATATACCTCCTGAACATTTGGAAATATACCCTATCTATTGATATAATATAATTTCTTGCTTGTTTTGACCTCCTTAATTACTTCTTTCTCTTTGTTAGGTTTATTATATGTATGTAAGAAACTCATTTGGAAATTAACTTTTTCTCTTTCTTGGTCCATTTAATATGCTTTGAGGAAGAAATAAAAGTTCTCCTAAGTGTTATTATAGAGAGAGATGTTAAATTTTTAGTTTATTATCGCCTGCCAGATAAATGTGACACACAGTCTTTCCATTCCAGTTATGACTGTAAATGTCGTAAGGGGGAATTATTCTTACGACGTGTGTGAGATTTGAACTCTCACACTCCCTGGATGTTTACAGTGTATTTTGTATGCTCTTACTCACTAGGTCACCGAGGCCCTAAATGTTAAATTTCTGTTTATATTTTTTGTTATTTCGTTAAATAGTTCATAAAAAAAATTAAATACACCAATGCTTAAAAAATAAAGAAAATTATATTTTTTAAAATATTTTAGAAACAAAAAGTACCTATAGTAATTAAACTATGATAAAATTGAAATCTGCAAAGGAAATACAAATAATATAAATACATACATACATATTATATTAAATTTCAATTAAACTTGGTATACGCACATTCCTCAATATTATCGAATCATAATTTACTCAGTTTCACTTTTACACAATTTTAATTTTTCAATTTCCAAATTAAAAAATAATTTTTTTTATTCTGGCTTAAACCGAAAAAAAGAACATTTTTTGTTTAATAAATTACATATTTCTATTTTAATCGCTTTATTTAATCTGCGATTTCAACAAACCGATTTGTAAGAAACTTAAAAGAAACTCTTTTTGTTTTTTTTTTAAATCCTTTACTACAAAATTAAAAAAAAATTTATAATATGAACAGCTTTTTATTGCTTTTTATTACATTTTTTGATTCGATTTAATTGAAAATTTAATTATGCAATTAACCACAGTTGAACCTATATAATATACATATTATATCCTTCTACTTTTTATATATACATAAAGTGCGCCTAAATGTTAATGTTATTTTTACTTAATTTTTATTTTAAGACGTATACGTACCGTGTAAATTACGGGATGGATATGGCCACTGTATAATTGTATTTTATAAAAATATTATATATTCCTTTCAAAATTTATATATGTATGTGATACATAAAAATATGATGAATCTGCAAAAAATATTTTTTAAGAGTATAAAATTAAGAAATTCATTTATTTTAAAAGGGAGTCTTAATACGAGTATAAAATATTTCATAATAAAAAAATTAATAGAAGTTCAGTCTTAAAAATATTTATTATTAAAACAATTATATAGAAGAATCGGTTTGAAGATATTTTCAAAATTAAATTTTATTTAGTAAAATTAAAAAAAAAAAAAAAAACTAATAATTAAATACATATTATAATATATATGACTATATATTATGACTATATATATATATGACTATATATGACTATATATTAAATACATATTATAATATATACTGAAGAAGGCGGAATAACAAAAATTTATATAGGTATGTATGTATATATGTATTATTAATTAATGAATAATGATCATATGAAATGTGGATTATGACTTTATTCTGTTGGTTTTAAATCAAATATAATTTCTTTTTCTTTTTATTATATACATATGTATGTACATATTATATTTAAAATATTTACAATTTGTTTTTCAGTTTAATATATGTATTCTTTACTTAATAACATTTGTTTGTGTGACTGTAAAAAATATTAGCATGGTTTAGAGATCAACGAAAATCATTAAATTTTTTTCGTACAGCTCTGTTTAAAAATTTAAATTAAATTTTCATTACAAAAAAAAAAAAATTAAAATATTCATTTTAAGTATATTTATTTTCTAAAACCATTTTAAAATTTAACATTTGAAGACTGTCTATCATAATAATAGTAATTTGCAAATATTTTCAAAATAGTAATTATGGATTTTGTCGTTTTGGATCGACTTGTGCTAATGAACATGTGGATATAAAGTATAAAATATTTTATTATTATTATTTTATATTGTTATTTATTTTTAATTTATTTTCATTTATATATATATACTTATATATATCTATATATGTATATACTTATACGTATTTTATAGACAAATTGTCGAAAGTGAAGTTGAAATTGCAATTAAAGGATCACAAAGGCCATTATCATGTTTTGGCCCTTTTAACATAAAACCATGTATTCCAAATTTTATAGAAGATCAAAGTTTTGAGGAAATACGATATTTATGTTATGAGGCTAAGAAAGAAAATCGTTTATTACAATTTCAACAAAAATTTAATTTACAAGTGTTAGAAGCTAAATATAAAATGAATCAATTATCATTTTTAAATTCAGATGTTTTAAATATATTAAGTGAAATATATGAAAGTAGGACGGAAATTAATAAAGAAATTTCTTCAATGGCAATTAATCCATTTTCATCTAAGAAAGAAAATATCAAAAATAATATAAGTTTATTTGGTAGCAATCAATTACAAACAATTTCATTGGAAAAATCTATTTTAACTCAATTTGGTTCAAATACAACTAGTAAGTGTAGTAATATTTTTGGATCAGATGTTTCATTGTTCAAAAAATATTTTTGAAAATAACATACAAATTAAATCTTCAATATTTGATGGTAAATTAAATTCGCAACAACAACGAAAAAATTCACAAACTGATTTTATATCACAATCACAAAACGGTTTAATTTTTAGTCATCAAAATAACAAAAAACAAATAAATTCAATGTTTGGAGATAGTTCGAAAAAAAACCATCAAAATTCTCAAAATATGTTATGCGCCTTTTCATCAATTTTACCAAATTTAAATGAAACAAGTAAAAATAATAGTAAGTCGATGCAACCGACTTATTTATACCCTACACCTAAAACATTCAAATTAAATTAAAAATCCATAAGTTATTTTAGTTAGGTATTTAATACAAGCTAAAAAAAATAAATGCTGTTACAACCTTTGTACAAAATTTCAGGTTTCTATCTTTATTAAATTCGAAAATATGATTGTTAGGTCTTGGGAAGTGTGTGAAGGCACGCGGACCACCACCCCAATTCATCTCAAATTTTAGAGACATCAACAGGGTAGAACATACTTATATCAAATTTCAAGTTTATATATTTATTAATTTCGAAGATATGCTTGTTTGGTCTTAGGAGTTGTGTGGCAGATACCCGAACAACCATTCTAATTCATCTTAAATTTTTGACAAATCAGGGATTCAGGAAACAACACCCTTGTACCAAATTTGAAGTTTCTGTCTTTATTAATTTCGAAGATATGCTTGTTCGGTTTTGGGAGTTGTATGGGAGGTACCCGAACGACCACTCCAATTCATCTCAAATTTTAGGCAAATCAGGGATTTAGGAAACAGCACCCTCGTATCAAATTTGAAGTTCCTATCTTCCTATCCTCGTATGCATGTTCGGTTTTGGGAGTTGTATGGGAGGTACCCGAACAGCTCCACCAATTCATCTCAAATTTTGGACAAATCAGGGATTCAGGAAACAACACCCTAGTACCAAATTTAAAGTTTCTGTCTTTATTCATTTCGAAGATATGCATGTTCGGTTTTGGGAGTTGTATGGGAGGTACCCGAACAACCACTCCACTTCATCTCAAATTTTGGGGATATCAGGGATTCAGAAAAACATACCCTCGTACAAAATTTTAAGTTTCTATCTTTATTAATTTCGAAAATATGCGTATTAGGTTTTGGAAGTTGTATGGGAGGTACTCGAACGCATGGTCCGATTTCGCCCATTTACAAACCCCGCCTTACCTTAGTCATTGTTAACCTACAGTATAAATTTCATCAAGATAGCATCATTATTTTTTGAGTTATCGTGCGTACGGACGGACGGACGGACGGAAATCGCTAAATCGGCTCCGGCGGTGATCCTGATTCAGAATATATATACATGTCTATACCTAACTCGCTTCCTTTTGGTGGTTACAAACACCATACCAAAGTTAATATACCCTATACTTCATGTGTAGGGTATAAAAAGTAATAAAGAACCTTTTTGTCAGCCAGAAACTACTACTATTCAAGGATTATTTGGTAATGATATTTTTTTTGAAATCATTTTATTTAAAAACATTTTTGCATTTTTTTCTTACATTAAATTTTAAATTATCATATTTCATACATTTTTTAGATTGTGATCCTAATTTAAAATCTTCTGAAGTAGCAGAACTTAAAAATCAAATAAATCGCTTAGAAAAACTTGTTGAAAGATTTGAAAATTTTGTACCGGGACATCAATTAAAAATAACAAATAAAATATTTAATTCAGCTATTGAAACAACAGAACAAGAAAAACATTGTAGTTTCGAAGATAGTTCAAATAAAAATAAAGAAGAAGAAAATAATAAAAATGTATTATTAAATTATAATAATAATAATCCTGTAAAACTTTTTAAAGAATGTGAACATTATGGGGAAACTGAAAATACCATTATTAATGCTTTGAATCAATTAGCATCTGATAAAGTTCCAATTGTTGCCAGAAATGTTCTAACACCATTGTCGCCACCAATTATAGATATGTCATTGATATCGTTAGGTGCAATTAATGATCGTGGTGCTTTACTTTAAATGCTGAAAGTATTCGTGGTGAAGATGGTAGAAAAATATTATTATATATTATATTATGTACTTATTTTATTCTTATAGGTATATAACAAAAAAAAAAATAATTAGATATTATATAAATTACAATTTAATTTACTTTTACAATTTAATATTGTAATATACACATTTTCGACGTTAATTATTCATATTTTGTATATATTTCTATTAATAGACCTTCGAAAAGTTACATCTGATAAACAATTACAGAAAAAATCTATATTAGATATTAAATCAATAAATTTTGAAACACCAATTTCACATACAATATGTGCTAAACCAAATGTATTGTTTAAACCTTTTATTAAATCACCTAAATTCAATAGAGTTGGTAAAAAATGGATTATTGAACATCAAAAATCAAATCCAAATCTTTTAATTGAAAATCCTGAAATGAATAATATTATTCATATGTTTAAATGTGAAAATTCAACTATAACTGTTAAAGGAAAAATTAATAGTATTTTAATGGATTCATGTAAAGAATGTTTTTTATTTGTTGATTCAGTTATAGCATCAATTCAATTTATTAATTGTCAGAGTGTTCAAATGCAGGTTAATATTAAAATTTTTTAAAAATTTTATATTTTTCAAATAATTTAAGATTTTACAAAAATGTCCAAAAATTTCTATCGATAAAACTGATGGCTGTCAAATGTATTTTTCAAAGAATTTATTTGGTGTTGAAATTTTAAGCTGTAAATCATCTAAAATAAACGTAATGATCCCTAAAGGAAATGGTGATTATGTAAGAATAATTTTATTTTTATAAAAGCAAAAAATCCTATAACCCAAAAGGTCAAATTAATAATAATGCTTTTACATTTTCTTTAATTATATAGGTTGGACAGCTTATTCCTGAACAATATAAAACATTAATTAAAGGAACATCTTTACAGACAACATGTATTGAAAGTGAATATTTTTTAAATTAAAAATATATCAAATAATTTAAAATATTATATAATACATTATATTAAAATATAAATTCATAAAGATTTTATATCATTTTATAATGGTATATGTATATTATACTGTGTGATCGTGCAGTAAAATTTATTTTGAATATAATAAATTTATAAAATATTTAAAAAATATGTTGGTATATCCTATATCTATATATAGAGAAAGACGTATGTAGAGAATGTCCTGCATTAGATGAATAATTATTAAGATTTCAAGATAATTTTTATTAAAGTTTCAACCTATTGTTCCCTACTATACAAATACACCAATATTCTATTTTCAGACTTAATGCTAAAGTTTTTTCTTCCAAATTTAAAACAAATGAGCCATTATTACAAGAATTAAGTGTCAATTTTAAAAACTTGTATTACAAAATCTTACTTTACAAAAACTTGCATTACAAAATCTTACATTACAAAATCCTGCAATATAAAATTCGTAGAATAATTTTAATTTAAACTATGTAAACTGATAACGCATTGTATCGCTATAATTTTTAAAACATATTATAGAATAATTAATTGAATTTATTAACAAGGATTTTATTTCCAGTTATAACTAACTTAAAATTTATTTTACCAAAATTTTGATTAAAAGTTGTTTTTTGTATTGATGCAACCCCATTACGAAAATAATATGGTTCTTATATAAAATACATATCTATTCATTAATCAATTTTCTTTTTATTTTTATTTTTTTTTCCTACTTTTTTATTTTTATATTAATTTTAATTACTATATTATTTAAATATTAATTAATAAAAAATAATAAATTTAAAGAAATCTAATAATAACCGATAAAAATAAAGTTAAACTCATGGCAGCTAATTTGGGCGCTGAACCAGGCATTTTCATATCATCACATGCCTCATCTATACAATAATTGCATTTTTTTAAATCAGCTTTACATTTTGAAAAATCTTCTTTACTTAAATCAACAGTACAACCCCATGAAATTTCATTATCTATAAAAAAAATAAAAAAAAAAAAAAAATTAAATTTATATATAATTAGAAAGTAAATAAATTTTTATACCATCGCGTTTTACATAACAGCCACGAGTTTCCCAATACTGTTCTGGGTTTGTACAAGAAGATTTTTTTAAATCATTTTCATCCTTTTCATTATTTTTATAATTTTCTTGAATACATTCTTGTGGAGTTAATAATTTTGAATTACAATCAGTTTTAGTACATGTGGAACAAAACTCGTCTTCTGGTTCTACACATATATTATTATCATAACTACATCCTCTTTCAATATTACCTTGTGAATCTTTACGTGTAAAACAAGTTTCTACTCTATCAGAAGGAATGGTATTTTCACATTTTACTGTATATAAATTTTGTTTCCATCGGCAATTTACATCTGTACTAATACATTTATAACATTTTAAAAGTGGCTTTTTACCATCTCGTTCTGGAAGTTTCATTTTATCACAATCATCATCAGTACATGTATTACAAGATTTTGCATTATTTTTACAATTATTATATTCTTCTTCTGTTAAATCTGATATACAACCAAAATTTAAGTAATTGTCTATAAAAATAAATTTTGTTTTTTTTTTTATTAATTATTTTAATTATTTTATTTAATATAGAAGTGTATAAATTTATTTTTTATATGTACCTTTCCATTTAACATAACAACCACGCTTTTCATATGTTTGTATTTCTGCTGTGCACACTGTACGTTCTAATATTGTAGAATTATTATTCTCTAAATTTATTTGAATACATTTTTCAGGAGTTAAAAGATTATTATTACATCCTATACCATTGCATAATAAACATTTATTTTTATTTTCTTCTTTTGAACAAATATCATCATCAAATAAACATCCTCTTTTTATTTTACCATCATCTGAATTATAAGAATAACATTTTTCTGAGGTATCATCTAATGGTAGATTTTTTTTACAATGATTTAAAGTTTTATTATTAGATTGACTCCAATTGCATTCTTTATCAATTTCATTACAACCATAACATAATAACTCTGGTGCTTTTGAATTAATCATGTCATTATTACAATTATTTGTAGGACATATTCGACATTCAATTCCAGGTTTTCCACAATTTTGATATTCAGAATCAGTTTTACAACCACGATATATTTGTTTATCATTTTTAGAATATTCAAAACATGAATCATTTTTATCATATATTGTACAAGATTCTGCCCATTCTTTTTTTTGTTTTATTCCACAATCTTTTTCATTACCATTACATCTAAAACATTGAAGACGATCATCGGGGAAAATTTTACTATTGCATAAATTTTCACTACATGATTCAAATTTAATTTTATTTTTTGTATTGAATGTTTCACTAACACAACCACGTTCTGTATTTCCATATTTATCAATTGTTGTCAGACATTCACTATTAGTCATTTCACAAATTTCAATTTCAATTGCTGTTGTATTTAATGGACCAGCACAATTTGAATTTAGTTTTGAATTACATTTAAAACATTTTTTAAATGGTTGAGTATTACATCCATTTTCTTTTTGACATTGATAACAAGATAATAATTTATTGTCTGGTTTTTTACCACAACCCCGTTGATATACATATCTATCACTAATGCATGCATGACATGAAGAAACATTTTCATCGCACAGTATATTTTTATTTTCTATACAATTTGGATCTTTGGTGCGTGGACCACAAGTAGCACATTTGGGTACTGCAATTGATTTATTATTACACTTATCACCTAAACATGATTTATAAAAATCTTTTTCAAGTCCTAATTTTCCACTATCTCGATCAGAACCTCTTATTACTTTATCAAATTTATGATATGTAAAACATGTAGGATCAGTACGACCCAATAACATATTAAATTTTTTATATTTTGTTTCTGTTTTTAATGATTTGCAATTTTTACTATTTTCTGAATTACATTCTAAACATGATATTTCAATTGAACCATTTTGATCATTACAACCATTTTTTAAACAGCTTACTGAATAAGGTGGTAAAAATTCAATGCTTGATAAACAATCACGTTTAGCATCTGTTTCATCAATTATTTGGGTAAAACATTTATCATCTTTTTTATATAATTGACAAGTTTTTAACATATTAATATTTGGTTTATTAAAACAATCACTCCCATCACAAATATAACATTTTAAACGATTTTTAGGATAAATTATATCATTACATATTTCATTGTCACATATCTCACCATTTTCAATTTGAGTTTCGTTAGTACATCGACGTATTGTATGTCCTTTATCTAAAGTAAATATTAAAAAAAAAAAGTTATTAAATATAATTATATGATTAATGATTATATGAAAAGAAATGAAATATATATCTATATGATATATATCTAATGATATATCTATGATTATATGATATATATCTAATAAATTAATTTAAATATGGTTTTAAATGCAAACAACATGTTGAAAATTATAGCTTTAAACTGCAAACCTATACAGTAGACATTTACTATATGCAATTGAGTTCAGTTCAGGCAAGGCAATTGACTACGTTTTTAAGATAAAAAAAATACAAAGTATATATAATGACTCGCTGAGTACATTTTAAATATATTACTTAAAATTAAACAGATTTTAAAATAATTATTATTGTTTACCCTATACTGTAATTTGAGTATTGATAAAAAATACAACATTTTATTATATATAGTGAACCGTTTAAAAGATTGCAAAAATATTTAATCAAAACTCAATATTTATATAATTATATAATTAATTTTAAACAATAATAATTATGTTAATTTAAATTTAAATTGAGACGAATAAAGTATATATGTATTTTTAAATACAGTATATAATTTAATAAAATAAATATAATATTTCAAAGTGACTTCAAATCAACTTTTTTGTTAATGAAAAATGTTCACCTAGATTTTATTTTTAAATCTTTATTTTTTCTAATGAAATCTGGTAAAACACTTTTCACTTCATAGCCACTTTATGGTAGTGTGAAATTGTTATTCATTAAATGCACCTCTTTCTGTATCCAGAAAAATGGCATAATCAGTCTTGCTCATATAGTATAAATGCTTAAGAATGAAGGACGAATAAAGTGGTAAGGGAAAAGCCAGTATTTAAATATATATTATAATATACATTATAATATACTACAAAGCATGTATACAGAGTGTTTCCGACTAGAGTACCCGTACTTTCTTTTTTGAATTTAAATCATTTTAAATCTTCATAACTTTGTAACTGTTGGGTATATTGAGGATCATTAGTACATAAAAATTAAATCTGGCAATTTACTCTACAAAATGTATTTTTTTTTATCTTTCTGTAGCAAGCCGTTCAAAATGTGCAGGGTCAAAAGTTCCAACTTTAAAATCCCTCCTAATTCAGAATCTCATATATATATATACACATTCTGGAAAAAGGGTCTAACCCTGATTTTGTGAGCAACTCTAAAATTCTTCCTAATTCGAATCTCTCATATACATTCGGAATCCCCCTTTTTCCAGAATATATATATATAAATAAATTAGGAGGGATTTTAGAGTTGGTTATGAAATCAGGGTTATATTCCTTTTCCAAAAATTTTTTTATATTATGCAATATTCTGAATTAGGAAGAATTTTAAAGTTGAATTCAAAATAAGTATTACTCTTTACAAAATATTTATATATATCTGCATACGCGCGATTCTGAATTAGAAGAGATTTAGAAGTGGATTTAAAATCAGAGTTGTACGCTTTTTTCAAAATATGTATGTATATGTATGCTTAAGATTCTGAATTAGAAGGGTTTTAGAGGTGGATTTAAAATCAGGATTATTCGCCTTTTACAGAATATATATATGATTATGCGAGATTCTAAATTAGGAAGGATTTTAGAGTTGGCTACAAAATCATGGTTGTACTGCCTTTCCAGGATATATATATATGGGTATATATATCTATATGTAACTATATATTTGATTTTGATTTATGTTGACAAAATTCTTTTCTGTTTCAATGGGAATTTTGACTCACTTTGGTGAGACAAAAGTCCCAGTAAAAAACGGTCAGCAGTCCGATTGGGACTTCTATCATTAACACTGATAAAAAAGCCCCATGGAAGTTCTGACTCATTGAAGTGAGTCAAAAGTCCCAATGGGACTTCTGACCATGGGACTTTTGACCCTGCACCGTTCAAAAGGTTATAGATAGAATTATAGATTTGTTTATAAATTAAACAATTAAAAATTTTAAAATATATGGCGGAAAAGGTGTCGAATAGACCCCCTCCCTCCAATACAATTTTTTGTTTGTTTTAATTCCCCAAGTCACTGAGTGCAGTGTGGGTACTCGAGTCTGATACACCCTGTATATCACTGCTAGAAATCTAAGAATCATTCTTTATCCGTTTATGTACTAATTAGCAAAATATTCAACAATATTGTGTAATCTAATATAAGTTTATTTGTATAAAAGATTCTGAATTAGCACCATTATACAACATTTATACAAACAAATGCAGTTTGATATCTCTAATAACTTTGCAAGAAATGTTTGATATTTTGTCTTTTACATGCAATCAAATCGAATCGTAAAAAATTTAAATACGGGTGTTGAAAGTCTTAATAATTCGAATAAAAAAAAAATACTATAATATTGTATGTATGTACCTACATATACATATAAATTATGTATATA
Organism: Poecilobothrus nobilitatus; assembly: GCA_947095535.1. Taxonomy (NCBI): domain Eukaryota; kingdom Metazoa; phylum Arthropoda; class Insecta; order Diptera; family Dolichopodidae; genus Poecilobothrus; species Poecilobothrus nobilitatus. The sequence goes on along the minus strand of OX352774.1, from coordinate 233,255,023 downwards.
TCGTCAAATATGTTGTATTTAAAAATATTTTTAAAAGTACGTATTTGAAGGCCTAATCATATTTATCAAAATTTGATTGGTCCCATAAAAAATAAATCTAAATTTTTTGTCTAGAATCTAGATTAGATTAATAAGCAAATAAATAAATTTTCTGACTTCAATATTTTGTGTTATTGATTAAAAAAAACTAAAAACAAAAATTTATATGCATTTGTCGGTGCTTTCTTTTATAAAAATATTATAATTATGTATTTATAAGTATGTACTTTATCTTAATTAGAGCTTATGTACTTAAATATTTATTATTATATATGTGTGTATAGTTAAAGACAAAAATTAAGTAGTTCTATTGAAATTAGGAAATTTTGATTTTAATTTGATTTAAGATAAAAGAAAAAAAAAATAAAAGCAAGAAACTACTATTTAAATATTAATTATGTAATATTTGCGTATTAATTTGAATAGGTACATACTTTTTAATCGAAAATTTAAAGTTTTTGTTTTTTGCGATAAGTTAAAATATATATAAAATATATTATATAAAAAAACTTAAAACAAAAATAAGTTTCTTATCACTTATTTATGCATTAATAGCAGAAATTTTGGAAAATTTATTAATAATTATTATTAAATAAATTAATTATTAAAGTGACTGCTGACAGATTACAAACTTTTGTATTTTTAAAATTTTTTATTTTTTGTATTTTAAGTTATAAGTTTTTTTTTATTACGTACAGTGATAATTATTTACAATAGAGAACCTTAATACAGACCAGACAAAAAACTCAAAAATCACTATGAGCCTAAACACTAAAATGGTAAGCCATTGATTGTTTCGTTATAAGTATCGCTTTAAACGTCACGTTACACGAAGCGTTTAAATATTTTTAATGAAATACAGTCCTCTTAGATGAAGAATTGTTCTGTTAACTATTTTTTTAATTGTCAATTCAAATTTAATTAAAAAAACTAAAAATAATTAAAAATAGAGGTGAATTAACAAATCCGGGTTCAGATATTTTGGCAGTTTGCAGTTTACTAGAAAAAGAAATTCGTATGGCTTAAACAAATTAAAAAGATAACGTAAAATATTGACCAAAAAGCTAGCTACAAAAAAAAATATGTACAAAGAACAATACTAGAACGAAATATTTTTGTAGATTTAAAAAATCACGAATATTGTACATTCTTTATTGATTAAATCTGTCATGAAGAAATATATAAAAAAATTTGTTTACATTACATTGCATTCAAGACAAAAACCAGAATTTTCAGTTCGAAAAAATAATAATATGCTTTGTAATATTTTAGAGAATGTGAATAAATATTGTATTTTAATTTATTAATTGATAATTTATTTTAAATCAAAATTTTAAAAAAGTTTGTAAATTTTATAATTTTTAAAAAAATTTACTGCATTTTTTTTCTAATGGCAGAACCAATACGTACAATATTTTTTTTATAATGTTATTATAACTCTATTTATATGTATAGTATTTTTATTTTTTATTTTTAATAATAAGTCAAAGATCATACTTTCGACGTGAACGTAAAAATCGAAATCAGATCAAATCTAGCGTTACTATACCTATTAGAATGTTAGATATAATCATAATGTGATTAAATACACATAAACGACTAAAATCGTCAAAGCTACACCCGAGGCGACACAATTATTGGGTTATCATTCATAAACTTTATACCTATCTTATGAAGAGACAAGCTCACAACCTTTTCGAAAATACCTATAAAAAAATTCTCATAATGATTATTGATCAATATATCGAAATTAAAAATATTTAAAATGAAAAAAAAAAAAAAAATTTTTTTTTCTAGATGATTAAATTTAAAATTAAAGTAAAATTTGAAATCAACCTCGCTTCTTCAGCATTTTATTCAAAAAAGATAAGAAAAACAAAAAAAAAAAAACATGTTTATCTTTTGCGGTTGTTGCAACAGTATACTGTTGGTATACTTATACAGATATTCTATAAAAAAAAAAAAAATGAATGGATATTTTTCGAATTTTTATCTTTTTGTTTTTTATTTTCTTATTTATTTATTGTTACTCATGTTATTTATTGTTACACCCTAAAGATTTTAATTGATAAAATTTAAAAAAAATTAAATTATGCTATAATCAAGTTTTTTTTTTTTTTTTTTTATGTTTTAATAACCATATTTTATTTTAAGATATTCGTCAAGATAAAATATATTGCTTTAAAATTAAAATACCTATACATACGTTATTTACTAGAATATATATACATATTTGAAAAATTAAACAAAAAAAAAAAAAAAATTAAGATCAAAATATTAATAAAATCGTTATTTTAATAATAGAAATTTAAGATATCACATAAGTATCACATTTCTAATTAAAAATATAATTAAAAAATACTTTTTTTTAATTAATTTATTAGGTGGTGATTAATTTATTAGATCGATTTTTTTGAACTTATAGATTTATATTAGTCATACGTGATTATACAGATTATTTACTAAAATTTTTTTTTTTTTTTTTTAGAGGATGGGTAATATGTATAATTATTTTACTAGATTTATATTAGTATATAATATAAAATTATTTTAATAACCAAATTTTAATTTTTTTTTTTTTTTTGCAATATCATTATTATTATATATTATGTTTTAAAATAATTAATTTATTAATAAACTTAACTATGGTTACAATTTGCAAGTAGTGAATGAAATTAACATTTTTTTTGGCGGTAAAAAATATTTTTACATACTTATAATCAAAATCTAAGGACTTTTTTTTATACCCGTACGATAGGATCGGGTATAATAAAATTACTCCTCCGTTTGTAACACCTCGAAATAAGCGAGCTAGATATACCTTCTAAGACTTTTGAGCCATGTCCGTCCGTCCGTCCGTCCGCCAGCACGCTAACTCAAAAACTAAGAAAGCTAGAATCTTGAAATTTACATAAAATATTCTAGGAGTAATTTGTAGGTTCCCTATTTTTTTTGGTTGAGTTTGGACCAAACCTTAGGATAGCTCTCGAACACCTAACTTTTAGATCGCCACATTTTTTTTGCACTAGAGCTATGAAATTTTAACTAATGATAGATCTCACAAAAATATTAATTTTATTTTTAATAACTTTTTTTTGTAGCCCCACCCGTTACGGAGCTACAGCTCCCCAAAGGTTCAAAAAAGCTCTATATTTAAATTGTTATAGCACAAGTTGTATAAGGTATATATTCATTTTGAAAACGCCAAAAGATTACTACTTTTATTAGCTTTAAAAGTATATATACAATAAATATATATTTGTGGCATACGGTGTCTTAATTTACCGTTATGTGAAACTCAAATTTTGCAAAATCCTTCAACTCTTCTATCTTCTAAACGGTTTAAGTTGGAAACTTGAAATTTTGACATAAGTTAGATCTTTGAAAATAAGTATGAGTCATTTCAGAAATTTTTTTTGTATCACCCCCGTTTAGGAGCTGTAAGGGGTCAAAAACTGAAAATTTCCTATTTTTAAACACCTGTAACTTGAACACCTGTTAAAATTTTTTTGAAGTAATACACAAAAATTAAAGCTTCAACATTATACTTTTATTTCTGTTAATAACTTTTTTTTAATAATATAGGGTTACTTTATAATTGAAGAAAGTGTTACTTGATTTTTTCAAATTTTCTAACAAATTTCTTCAACAAATTTTTTTATAATTTGAAATTGTTGAGGATATAATGCGTAGTACATAAAAATGTAAATAAATAAACAACATAACGGTTGCTTGAAGAATTTTTATTTATATGATATTGATATATATATATACTTATATAATATCATGTTTATTTACATATCGTATATGTCACTAGTGAATGAATGATAAGAGCATGTATGTATATTATATAGTGCCGTATTTATATACATATATATATTTTATTGTACTTATAGAAATTATTCTGTCAATGGAATATTTAAATATAATATAATATAATATTTAAAATTATATTTACTATTTTGTACTAAGTAAATTTAATATACATTTACCGCTTAGTATTAAATGGTACTATAGAATATTTGAAAAAGTTTTGGATTGATAATCGTTATGTGGAAGGTTAAAATCTGCTTTTGAAGAATGTATAAACATATAGTTTGAATATATGTACAACCCATAGTTCTAGAAATTATAAAATTGACCCAAATTATTTTAAAATATTAAAATATTAAAAAAATAATATTGTAAGCAGAGTGACAGGCTGTGAACATACTAACGGTTCGTACGGGTATCTAAGAGTTAACAAAGGCAACTGTATTCTTCCTCGTTTTTTTTAATTTTTAAGTTTGAATATCAATCAGTTCAGTTTAAATTCAGTTTCAGTTCCGATTTTTTGGTTAAAATGATTGAATGATTGATTATATGAAATTTTAATATACTTACATTGTATACATATATTGACATATAATTAATTCACATTAGTTTCAGTAATTTCTATTTTATTGGCGTCCGATTTGTTTTTTTTGTTATGTTACTATCCGATTCTTTTTTCAAAATGACTGAATCAATTAATCATTCAGTGTTCAGTACATTGTTCTTTGTATTCGAAATGATAAGAAAACGAAAAATGAATTTAATTGGTGCGGGAAATTTTAGTTTCATGTGATTTATCGAAAAAAATATTTGGCTAGTATAAGTATATAAAGATGAAATATAGACGAAATACGTATGTATGAATGTATATATTGAATTGATCCAATATTTGGCATAAAGTAATCATAAAACATTTTTCTAGAATATTAAATGATTTAAGTGTAGCTAAACTAAAATTCTACCTTCAAATGAAGGAAGTGGCATTAAACATAAATGTGCAACTTGCCCCAATTTAAATTCTATTATTTTTTAGAGAGCTGTAATTTTTTGGACACCTTTGCAAATTTGTGGTAAGTATAGGATGTAAGTATTAGTTTCAATATTATATTTATACCCGTATGAACTACGTTCAAGGGTATAATAAATTTACCATTACGTTTGTGACACTTTAAAGGAGTCGAGCTAGATATAGTGTCAAAGGTATGGATCGGCTCAGAATCGAATTCTGAGTCGATTAAGCCAAGTACGTCCGTCCGTCCGTTCGCACGATAACTCAAAAAATAAAGGAGTTAGGGGGCTGAAATGGAGGCTTTGTTTACGTCACTTTTGCAAAATTGTTAGTTTTGCTATTTAAATCCAACATTTTCGGTCAGCGGGTTCGAGTACCTGCCATACAACTTCTGTCTTTATATAGAAATAATTCAGTATCTATTCAAGCTAGGTTTCTAAAATTTTGCAAATGATGATCAAGTTTTATGGCAACAACTTCTGTAAAATTTGGTTCGTCTAAAGCAGCCGGTTCAGGATTCTTGCATTTCATGGAACTTAATGAAGCTAGGCGCAATAGATTCGGGTAGCTGTCATACAATTCCACAATTTAAATAAATATACCTCTGTAGTTAACGTCGGTACTAAAACATCTGAATGTTTTTAAAAGATGATCAAGTTTTATAGAAACAGGATATATTACGTTCATACAGGTATCCCAGAGTTGACAAAGTCTACTCTACTACACTCTTCATCGTTTTTCTTAATAATATAAAGTTTCCTTAAAACTGAAGAAAGTCACTTGATTTTTCACAATTTTTTCTAACCTTATCGTATATTATACATATATATAGAAATTAAAAATTTTGATGTTAGTCACAATATTTTAAAATGTTTTTATTGTTTTTTTTTTGGAAAATAGGATCTTTTAAGCACTTAAGGTTTTTAGGATTTATATTCTGCCACGTTTAAGTTTAAAACCACGTTTTTTCGTAATAAAACTAATTGTAGCTACTCATATATGAATAATTTATTTTAGTTAAGAGTTTTCGTAAAATTATAGCGATAGAAAATTATTTTAATTTAAGTTCTTTTTAAATTGAATTTTTCAACTCACAATAGAAATATTTTTAAATAAAAAAAAAATGCAATAAAGTTATAAGAAACGAATTAAATTTAAATTAATATAAAAATTAATATTTACATATAAATTTTTTGAATGAAAAAAAAATTTTTTTCCTTTTATTTTATTTAAAATTAATTTTTTTTTTTTTTTTATTACTTACCAGTTATTTCTGTTATACAATAATTTTGATCTTCATTACATTTTTCTATTATCTGAGGATTTGTTACACAATCTTTGTCTACACTTGAATCACACTTATAACATTGTAAATTTGCTTCGGAAGCTATTTAATAGAAAAATGTTATTTTATATTTATTTTGTTTTACCTGTGATTTTATCATAATTAAGGACAAATATAAAATTGATTTGCGATCTTAGATGAATGATAATTTTTTTTTTTTTTTTTAATTTCAAATAATAAATTTTTGGGTCGGCTATGAAATCTCGCGTTTTAAAATTTCGCGTCTTAAAATCTAGCTTTTTAAAATCTCGCGTTTTAAAACCAAATAATTTTTTACATTTATTAAAAGTTACCTGTAATCATTTTTTTGGTTTTATTTCAATTACAAATTTGAAATAAAGCCAAAATCAGCAACTTTTTGTATTTGGTTTTTTTTTCATTTTTAAAAAAAGAAATAAAGTTAAAAATATATTTTAACGTGTATACTTCACGATCAAATTTTAATTTTAATTCTCTTTTTTTTTTTTAAATCTAAAATTCTTCCTAATTATTTATTTTACATACATTTTATAATACTACAACAAGATATTTAAAGTAGTGGAAGTTACCATTACGAAACCGATCCTAAACATATTATTAAATCCTGATTTTGTAACGAACTAAGAAATTTCTACTAATTATTTATTTTACAAATACATATATAACAACAACAGGACATTTAATATAGTGAGGGACTGGGTGCCGAATTTATTTTTTTGTTTTTTAAAGAAACTCGTTTTTTTTTTGACATTTTATATTTACAGTTTTTTTTTAATTTTTATTTTTCCGTGAGATTTTTTAAAAAAATATTTTGAAAACTTGTGATTTTTAAACACGAGATTTTAAAAAATGAGATTTATAGATTTATTTTTAAAAAATGAGATTTTTTCACGAGTTTTTGAGACATTAGATTTTCATTCACGAGATTGCGATACGCTCCCTAATTTTTTTTTTTTTTAGTTTATTCCGCTGCCACATAAATGTGAAAAGAAAATTACATAGCTTTTTCTTTTCAGGCATGTCTGTAAATGTTGCAGCAAAGGCGAAATATTCTTACGACATGTATATGGGATACGAATTACATTCCCACGTGTTTACAGCCAGCGAGGCCCCCTACTTATTTTTGTTATTATAATTTTTTTATTTGATTTTTAAATTTTTTTTTTTTTTTAATTTTAATTATTAATTTTTATTTTCTATAATTTATATATATAAATTTTTTTTTAAATTATAAAATGGCACTAAAATAACACTAAAATCGCAAATAATAAATATACATGTAGGTATATTAAATAAATTTAATTCTTACTTGGTATTAACATAAAATTAATTATACCAATTAAAAATAAATTTAAAATAAAATTCTTCATTTTTAAAATAAAAAATCGTTATTTCAATTAATTAAAATTTTAATCCAAATATTTTTTTTTATTCTTTTTTTTTTGCGAACTGTTTTAGTTCAAATAACTTCTTAAACTGAAATAAATTTTTATAAAATTATTGTATTAAAATGATTTATTTTGTTTTTTAAAAATAATTTTAAAGTGCTTAAAGTAGGATCAAAATATAATTTAAAAAGAATTATTTATTCATTTCTATGATTAGATAAACACAATCAATAATGTTAAAAATTACCAAAAAAAAAAAAAAAATCAAGAATTTGAAGAGATAATTTAAAAATCGTATCAATTAATATATATATCATAATATTATATAAATTTAAAAAAAAAATGGTCAAATTTTACTACTATATTATTATAAAAATAATATGTAGATACATTGATTAAATTATGATATAATAATTACGAGTATATCAGTAACTGATTAAAAATTTTAATTATATGACGCATTACATTAAAATGTGCAAAATATTTTTCCAAAGAAAATCTTCAAAATAAAAAATTTAAAATATGTATAATTAGATCTTTTAATTTTGCCAAAATAAAATTTGATTTACACACAACTACACTATGTAGAAGTAAAAGAAAAAATAACTGCTATAATTATATTAGGGTTGTTGACCAAATCTACAAACTGAAATCCATAAATAATAATCCAAAAGCCAAAATTCACAAAAAAAAAAAATCCACAAAAAAATAATCCATAAACTCAGAAACCACAAAAATGCGCGAAGGCCGAAGATTAATCGTGGTGTCTTTAAATTTCTGAAGTTAAAACAACAAAGAAAAAATAGCCTTCATAATGTCTCCTAATTGAGAAACTCGTATATACATACATAAGAATATATTATATAAATATTTTGTAAAAGGCAAATAGCCCTGGTTTTATAACCAAATCTAAAATATTAAGAATCTAGTTAAGAATCTCGGATATACGTATATATATAAATATTTTGGAAAAAGGAAATACCCTGATTTTGAATTTAATTCTAAAATCTTTTCTAACTCAGAATCTGGTATATTCATATATATACATATCTACTATATATATAATCCTGATTTTGAATCCAACTACTAATTAGTACGAAATTCTGACATACATATATACAAGTATATAATTATTATGGGAAAAGCGCATAATTCTAATTTTGTAACCCATTATAAAAACCCTCCTAGTTATATTTTTACATACATATATAAATATATCAACAACAAAGCATTTAAAATAAAAAGGGTTGGCCACCTCCAAGGTCTATTAAACAAATTATTGAAAAACTGATTTTCTAACTATAACTTTAGCATTACTTCATAATGAACTAAGTCCGAAAAATTAAAAATGAAATAAGTAAGTGCGAAAAGAAAAAAAAACCGGAAATTTGCTAACTTAGTTACTTTTTCTAAATTGAACAGATTTTTTTTTTTTATGATTATTTTCTGCATGTTTATTTCTGCGATTTTTGTATTTTTGGATTATTTTTTGTGGATTTTTTTTTCTTGTGGCAAAAATGATTGTGGATTTTGGGACTCATACTTATTTTATGTAAAATGAATTTAAAGATAGCATTTTCTATTAGTATTTTTTTTTCGAAAAAAAAAGTTCAACTCTGAACATTTTTTTTGTGTTCTTTTCTAAAAAAAAAATTAGGACAAAATTCGCACAGGACAACATGTTTTGTAAAAATTTTATCTGAAAATAATTGCTGGGTTGGAGTAATAAAGTTTTGAACTGTCAGAATCAGTCAAATAGTAATAAGAACATAAAAGCAATAAGGCTTTAATTTTGCAAGCTACAAATTTTGTGCAAAATTAATTGTTGTTTTTTTTATCTTCCGACTTTCGAGAATTAAGTCAAATTTTTTTTAAACGAAAGAGAAAAAAGGCATAGGATGAATTCTCAAAGTTATAAAAATCGGCAATGTCGAAAATTTTAAATTTGTAATGAAGAAGTAGTTTTTTAAAATTTTGCAATCTGTCAGTTGACACTTACAAAAAAAACAATGTAGCAGAAAAAAGAAAAAACAGAAAAAAGTGGTTGAAGCTTTCCACTTTTTTCTAAAATTTTTCTGGTCAAAACTAAAAAAAAATAAAAGCAAAACTGGGAAAATAATTTTGACTTTTTTCAAGTCTTCATTTTTTTTTCAGAAAAGAAAACGCTATAAGACCTATTTTTTAGTTTTAAAAATTATTCAGAGTTTATTAAAATTTAGAATTAGTCACTTAAATAGATACTTACTATAGAGTATAGAGTACAGAACTTTAAAAAATGAATTTACCAAAAAATAATGTATACTAGATTGCTATAGGTAAAAGACTGTATACATTTTCCAATATTTGAATTCAGTATGAAGTAAATCGAATCAAACAAATTCTTTCAAAATTCTTCTTCAAATATTTTTAGTAAAAAATACGCATTCCAGATTTGAAAAAGCTTTGGGTACTTAAAAATGGCTTTAATATAAGTTAATTATCATTATAGCGAATTAAATTTTTTTTTATTTATTTATTTAATTTGATACATACAATGTGTTGTGGATTTTACCTCTACTTATACTTGTTTCAGCCGTACTTCCATTATAATCAGCCTAAAGATATGTAGAGGATTTATTGCTGGCAGTTCATTTTCTGGGAAGCAATATGCCCCTATTTGGACATTCTTATTCTTCTTGAAAGAATCTACATGTATACTGTCATTTTCTTTTCCAATTTTTCTTAAAAACTGCATCACAAGTGTTAAATAATAATTATATATATTATTTATTTTGTTTACATTTCATAGTAATATTTTATATAAAATTTTGAGCTGATCGGATTTTAAAACTGAGATGTTTCACCTAAAAGATCATCATCGACATATGTATTGCGCTGTTGGTCATTGTTGGTGATTGAAGTATAAAATAATGTAATTATTTAAATTTAATTAATAAAATAAATTAATATATAATTAATATTTATTTTGTTTTTTTAATTATCACAACATTTACGATTACAACATATATGTATTTTAAAGATTTATAATTTTTTTAAAATTTATAATTAGTAAATTATAATTAAATTATAATTTTTCTGTTTAATAATTAATATAACAATTAAATATGTATAATATTAAAATTATGAAAATATATATTTGATGAAATTTATAAATGGTATTAGCTGCATTTGGTTTTTTATTATTACAATCCATTCCAGGACAATATGAGCATGTATTATTATTATCATTTTGACATAATTCAAGATCTTTTATATTTAAGTCATATGCACAACCGCGTTCTACTGATTTATCATCTAGAATGACCAAAAAAAAAATTTCATTAAGGTTTTATATTTAATTTTATTTATACATACTTTTTCTTAAAATATAACAACCTCTTCTATTATAAAATTGTATTTTAGCTAAACATTTTTCTGATTTTAAACCTTCAACAATATTAGCACATTCTTCTTCACCATTAACTAAACTATTACATTGATAACATGTTTGTGTTATAACATTTTCTACATTACAACCAATTGTTGAACATTTATAACAATTTTCACCATCATCACAATCACCTTTATCAAATGTACAATCACGTTCTGCTTCACTTTCATTTTTAGTATAATATGTTGCACATGTTTCATTTAAAAAATATAAAAATTCCTGATGGCATTTTTTAATTGTATCTCTTGGTTGATACCATGAACATTGTAATGATTTATCACATTTACTACATGATAATTTTGGTGTTTGATATAATGCTAAATTATTACAACCATCTCTATGTTCACATATACGACATGAATCTAATGATTCTTTACATTTTTCATAATTTTTTATATCTGATATACAACCACGTTTCATTTTACCATTATCATGATAATAAAAACATTTTTCTTCTAATAAATATATATTACATGGTCTCATATTATTATCTATTTGTAATAATGCACATTCTTTTGTATCAGAACATTGATGACATTGAAAACGATTTATTGGAAATATACCATTATTACAATTATTTATATTTGAACACATATGACATAAATTTGAATTAATTTCTTTACAATCATAATCTTCTGGTATACATTTACGAATTGTATGATTATCAGAATTAATTTCGATTAAACATTTATCAGATTCATTTGAACATATTTCAATATTAATTTTTTCTTCTAAATACCATTGAGCACAATTTGAATTTAATAATGAATTACATGTATAACAATAACGCCAATTTTTATCATTACAATTATCTGTATTACATATTTGACATGATTCTTTATTATTACATTGTTCTATTTGATTATCATTTAAATCATTTAAACAGCCGCGAATTAAATTGTTATCTACAAATTGTATACGAGTATTATAAAAGTTAAAAAAGAAAATATAAATTTTTAATATTAATCAATTGATTTTTTTCAGAGGTTCGGAACGAAACCGGTAATAAAAATCAAAAGTTTCAGATAGATAAATTAAAATAGAAATATCGTTTCAGAATTTTATCCGAAATTAATTTTTAGTGCGTTATTTTTGAAATTTTATCCATTTTATCCAAAAAATAAAAAATGAAATTAAAATGAAAGTTATTTATAAAAAAAAAATATATAAAAGACAAACTGAGTTCAACTATATGTCAATTTTAAAATATAATAATTAATCTATATACATATATGGTACTTTTGAGAACTAGGAACTTAAGCCACAAGAAATTTGTCAAAAGGTCCCTTATGTCAAACCCTTGGTACAAATGTAACAATTTTAAGTTTAAACCGCAATATTTCCCACACTTTTTGAAATGTAAATCTGTAACTTCGTGACATCTTCAATTAAAGTGTTATGAATCAAAGACATACTAATATAGTTTGGTGGAGACAATTAGGATTTGGAGGACTTAAACGTTGTCAACTACGTAGCTTTGCTTTGCTAAATATTGCTTTGATTGCAATGCTTCTCAAAATTAAAATTTTTTTTATTTAATTTTCTTTTATTTTGTTTTCTTTTTATTCTTTCTTTATTTAAATTAAATTATGAAATATTTTGTTAAAGTTAAGTTATGAATTAGAGTTATAAAAAAACAAAAATATTTTATTTTTTACATATTATTTCTTATAGAAAATGTATGAAAAACATTATTGGTACAAATGTACCAAGGGTTTGATTAAAGAGGGGTTCAACAAGGGTTTGACATAAGGGTTAAATAAATCATAACAAATTTCTCATTTGGTATTTTTTCCCCCCATTTTTCAAATAAATATAAATAAATGAAAAAAGAAAAATTTATTTCTTCTTATAATATTCTTATCATTCATTTTTAGGACTGACGGTTCCTTGCATTATTTAATCTCGTTTTTATAAAATATCTTTTTTAAAATCTCAGTTTTTCAAAATTTCTTTTTATTTAAAACTTTTAACAACTACAACATTTCGAATTTCACCAAGCAGGAAACTAACAAACAAACATTTTAGACGGAATAAAACTTCTTAATTAATAACTGATATAGCACTAAAATTTCTATTGCGGAACTTTATTTGAAATTTTAATTCGGAATTGTTCCGAAAATAATTTTAATTCCAATATCAATTCGTTCTTCCAGAGCAAAGTTTTTGTTGTACTCTTCGGAACTAAATTAAAAAATATTATTTTTTTGTTTGCTTCGGAGAGAACTATAGCGTTGCCAGGAGTGAAGATTTTGCTTCAAAATAAGGGTTTCTTAAAGTGTTTATTGTGGTATCACTTGAGAGAATAAAATGTTAATAGAACGATTGAAATTTTCTCTAATATCGTTTCGAATCCGAACCCCTGTTTTTTTTTTTCTTTAATAGGAAATTATACGTATATAATCAGATTTATTTGAAGACTTACCAATTTTAGCTGTAAAACAATAACTTGAAGAACATTCTATTTTTGATTGAATTTCAATTGGATTTGTTAAACATTTTTCATTTTCTGAACTATTACATTTTAAACAATTTAATTGTATTAAATTTTCAAAATTTATATTATTTGGTATTATAATTTCATTATTATTATTATTCTTTAAATTTATATTATTTAAATCTGTATTAACATCATTTGTATCAATATTATATTGAAATTTTTCATCAATATTTTTGTTATCTTCATCTGTTATAAAAATTTCAATTATATTTGAATTGCATAAATTTGTATTACATATTTCGGTAATGTTTTCAAATGGTTTCTGTATAATTTTTGTTAAACAATCTCGAATTATTGTACCATTACCTAAAATTTTTTTTTTGATAAAAAAAAAAAACAAAAAGAAAAATAAAAAATATAAAAATTAATTAATTTAAATAATTCTTATAATATATTTTATTTAAAACAAATTGTTTTTATCAATTAAAGGATTAAAAACTTTTTATTTGTGGATTTGATAAAGATGAAAAAATAACGCGTTTTTTTTTTAAATATAAAAAAAAAAAAAAATTTCAGTTTTCGTTAAATCACTAAGGACACACAATAGAAAACAATAAATAATTGTTTAATTTGCGCATTATTCTAAGTTTTTACATTTTTAAGTTAATCTAAACTCTAAACATTAAATATTTAATCTGAATTATTGACATTTAGTTGCGTTTTAAGTATTATAGTAATGTTAATTTGCATTTTAATATTTTGAGTTGTAGAAAGCACATTGGGTTGATTAAGAAAACTCTCGCGTTTCAAAATGTTATGTCTCAAAATCTTGTGTTTTAAAATCTGAGGTTCAAAATCTTCTGTTCTAAAATCTTAGATTTTAAAACCAAATAATTTTTTTCATTAATTAAATAGGTTGGGTGGCTGTGAAAATTCAAAAAATAAAATTTATACAAAGAAATTCCACAAAAAAAATATTCACAAAAAATTTTTTCAAATTTAGAATCTTACATTTATATATATATACATATATGTATATAAATATTCTGGAAAACTGTGTAGCCATGTTATTAAATTGAACTCTAAAATCACTTCTAATTTAAAATCTGGCATATGATATAAATATTCTGGGAAAAACGAGTACCCTGATTTTGAATACAACACTAAAATTTGCCTAATTATATTTTTTACGTACATATTTAAAAAAAAGAACCTTTAAAAATAATGGAGACTCTCGCCACAAACCCCCCCCTAACCAAAGTATTGGAACTCTGATTTTGTATCCAATTCTAAAATCCCCAGTAATTATATTTTTTACATATTGTACCATATATGTATTTCGTGATTGGTAAAAGTTGATTTTTTTCGACTTTTTTTTTGGCATTTTTTTTTTAAATTTTTTTGACTATTCGACTGGCTCCCAATAATTCTTATATTTTATTCATTTTTACTTCGCGAAAATATGAAATTTTGAAACAGGAGATTTTGAGACATGAAATTTTGAAACACAAGATTTTAATTGGCAAGATTTCAATATGATCCCAGCACATTTTTATTTTACTCATCCATTCTTTCATGAAGGTGGTTCATTGGAATTGTAACCATGGATATAAGCCTCATAAAAATATGATTAAGTTTGTTTTGTGGAGTAACTTTTCTACTTAGCCTTATGGAGGTATATGTTTGTAGCTTATATATAGTTTAAGTTCTTCTAAATATTTTTTCACTTTTAACACGTTAATATAACACGTTGCAAAAATAAAAATGATATTAATTACAGACCGCATACATTAATGTATAAGGTAGGTATTGTTTTCATACTAAAAATTTGTACCCGAGATTTTGGCAAATATGCACTACTCAGGTGTGGAGAGGGCTGTAAAATTTTTTTTAGCATGATGTCTGCTGTGGGTTTGTGTGTGTTTCTGTGTGGGTGCGTGTGTGGGTATGTCTGTGGGCACGTGTACAGCTTAAACGACTGAGCGGAATTTTTTCCAATTTCATATTTAAGGTTTTGACGTAAATATCTCAGATTGATAAGCTTTTGAAGCAAATCGGACAACCGCAAATGGTAATTTACTAGTCTACTTTTTAAGTTTTTTACGAATATTTCGTAACAGAAAAATTTTATGAGAAAAATTATTAAGAAAAAGTTGTTACACAAGTAAAGAGCAACAACTTTGCCAAAGAATATGTTTTGATCCGATAACTTTAACTTTTATTTAATTTTTTTTCCAAGTCCAAATTTCATACATAACACTCCATATGAATTTATATGAACAATTTTTTTTTGTTTCTTTTTATATTTTTGTTAGCAGATCCAATATTAATCTTATGTTTGTTTTGTATTTGTTTATAGTTTTATTATTTTTTACTTCTAATATTTTTGAATGAAAAAAAAAACATGTACATTACATAATAATGTAAATGGATGTATGAATGACTGCACATATTTATTATGTAGGTATATTTTTACGATTTTCATTGCTTATTAATGTTATTGAATAAAACAAAATGTTGTTAAATTATTAGAAGTTATTTTGCTTTGATATAAATTATTATGTAAAAAATCTATAAATTTTGGCATTGTTCTTTTCGTGTAGTGGCGGTCGGTTCTGTGGTGGAGACAGCTGATTTTTTTTTGTAATAAAACATCCATTTTATACATATTTATCAATTTGAAAAGGAAAATTTTTTAAATTGATAAAAATTTGAAAACGTTCTTAGTCATAACTTTCGAAATTTTTGTGACATTTTTCAATAATCATGATAAGTTATCAGCATTTAATAAGTGAAAAAGTAATTTATACTTTCCCTCTGTTTAATTATTTAATCACATTAATTTATTAATGGTCAATAATAAAATTATGTAAGCTGTATAAATTTGTTTTAAATAAAAACGAGGAAGAATACAGTTGCCTTTGTCAACTCTTAGATACCCGTACGAACCGTTAGTATGTCACAGCCTGTCACTCGGCTTACAATATTATTTTTTTAATATTTTAGTATTTTAAAATAATTTGGGTGAATTTTATAATTTCTAGAACTATGGGTTGTACATATATTCAAACTATATGTTTATACATTCTTGAAAAGCAGATTCTAACCTTCCACATAACGATTATCAATCCAAAACTTTTTCAAATATTCTATAGTACCATTTAATACTAAGCGGTAAATGTATATTAAATTTACTTAGTACAAAATAGTAAATATAATTTTAAATATTATATTATATTATATTTAAATATTCCATTGGCAGAATAATTTCTTATAGGTACAATAAAATACATATATGTATGTAAATACGGCGCTATATAATATACATCTATACTCTTATCATTTATTCACTAATGACATATACGATATGTAAATAAACATGATGTATGTATGTATAACAATATCATATAAATAAAAATTCTTCAAGCAACCGTTATGTTGTTTATTTATTTACATTTTTTTTGTACTACGCATTATATCCTCAACAATTTCAAATTATCGAGTAAAACAAATGCAAAAAATTTGTTGAAGAAATTTGTTAGAAAATTTGAAAAAATCAAGTAACACTTTCGTCAATTATAAAGTAACCCTATATTATTAAAAAAAGTTGTTACCAGAAATAAGAGTATAATGTTGAAGCTTTAAATTTTGTGTATTACTTCAAAAAAATTTTAACAGGTGTTCAAGTTACAGGTGTTTAAATATAGGAAATTTTCAGTTTTTAACCCCTTACAGCTCCTAAACGGAGGGTGATACAAAAAAAATTTGGAGTGAGTGACTGTAAATGGGAAAAAAAGGGAATTATTCTTACGATTAGTGGAATTTAAAATAAATTTGTTGGACCCACGTTATAATTAAAATAAATTAGCTACAGTCAGAGAAAAAATTTTAATTTATTTCCGTTATTATGATTGTAGATATTTAACGTTTTGTTTAAGATAAAAATATGTTTTAATTGATTATTCACTATTTTGAAATTAAGAAAGAGAAATTAATATTTCTTTATGTTAGTGAAACTAAGATATTTGACCGAATGCATAAAACTGAACATAACCTCAAATTACACTTTATCAAACAAAAATGATTTTTGAATTTGTCGATTTTTTTTGGAAAAAATTAGATTTTAGTTCAAGCTCAGTTTTATACATTCGTTCCATTGTTTTGCATTAGTTTGAAGACATTTTTTGTGTATAATTTAGGGAGTCTTTAATATACGTATTTTATATCTATACGTGATATAAAAGTTCCTAATTTTCTTAACCTTAAGATATAGGAGATTTTTTTTTTTATTTCGTCAATGTAATAACAACTCTTCACGATAGCAAGAAATTAAATGAAAAAAAAACTAAAAAATAAAAAAAGTCAAATATTATATAAGTTACTTTAGAAAAATTATTTCTTTTCTCACTTGTTTCAGAGTTGTAAAATCGAAAATTTTTATAATTTAATTCAAAAAAAATAATAAGAACTAGGTAATAAATAACATTATTTAATTTTTGAATATTTTTTTGAAAAATATAACTTAAAATTAATTAATAATAATTTAAAATTAATTAAAAATGAGCCGAAACATTGCAATGGTAAGCAACAGATTTATAGTACTTGTGATATTGTGGCACTACGTGGCGCTTTTGAAAAAAATTTCATGTATAAAAATTTAAATCAAAAAATTTTTATATAGTTTAAATAAGAAAGTTTTTACAACATATACTGAGTCAACTGAGTTTTTTTTATTTTTTCTCCTTTCCACTCCTATAAGGAGTATAGGGCATCCACTAATTCATTTATAATTCATATTTTAATGAGCTTTAGTTTTTGAAATCATAAGTTTCACTAAGCCATTGATTTGATTACTCAGCTGTTGTAACATCAACTGAGTAATATATTCTTAAATACAGAATCAGAAAGCTAAATTTAAATAATTTTATTTAATTTTTTTATTGTTTTTTTTTCCTTTCCCTTCTTTTAAAGAACATCTATTAAGTTGCTTCTTATTCATGTTAAGAAGTGGGCATGAAAAAGTAAAAGAAAAACTGAATTCTTTATAATTAATTTTGAATGAAAATTTTTTTTTTTCATTATTTCTTAAGTTTTTCCGGTTAACCTTTACGTTTTATATCGAATAAATAAAAAATTTTAATAAAATTGAAAATTTACAAGAATTTATGATTTTTATTAAGAGAAAATTTTTAATTAAAATAAAGTCTCTAAGTATCAGCGGAAAATAATTTCTAAATTCTATATAATTTATGGTAAATTGAAGGAGAAATTAATATTATTAATAAGTCATTATAGACAAAAACATTTTTTTTTTATTAATAGAATTTTCAATAAATATTTCCATCAATACAAAAAAATAATTTTTAAAATTAACACGTAATCCTTAACTATACATAATTTTTTGTTATGTATGGATTTCTGCTTTTCTAATGTAGATGTACTATAATTATTATAATTAGTGATATATATATGCACGATTTAAATTTATTTTGTGATATAATTTATTAAATTGTTATATTAAAATAATACTTGTTGTAATTTTTTGTTTTTTTTTTTAAATTTTAATCTCTTATTCATACTTAAAATTACCTTAATTAATTAATAAATAAAAAAAATTTTTTTTCAAAATATCATACCATAACTTACAGCACATTCATCTGTACATTTACAAATATTAGAAATTTTTAATTTTTCAATATTATTTTCACAGTCAATAATTTCATTTGAATCACAACAATAACAATCTAATATAATTGTTATATTTTCAATTTCATCATTTTTAATTTTAATTTTATTTATATTATCAAAATTTTCTTCAGCTAAAAAACCACTAATTAAAATTAATATTATCGTTATTTTAATACTAATATAAAATTTAAACATATTTGAGCTAAAGTTTATTTTCATTTTTACCGTTACAGTAATAAATCACTATAAACAATTCGACTGATTTTTAACACTGAATTTTTATTTCCTTATTATATTTTCTTTATAACTTCCTAAAGTTATGCAATTTACGATATATCATAAAATACTTAAAAAAAAAAAATTAATAGCTTAAATATTTTATGGTTTTATCTAAATATTTAATAAAATTTTTCCTAAATATTATAAAAAAATATATATACATAGATAATATCATTTAATAAAAGTAAAAAAAAACAAAAAAAAAATTTATTTTTATTATCTGATATGCTACTAATGGATTCGTCAACAAACAATGCTTTAGATAGAAAAGAACACTGGAAAAAAAAAAAACGACTAAACAAAAAATTTAAAATAATGTATTATAATGTAAATAATTATATTGATATATAATTTATTGTCATATACTATATTATATAGCATGATATTAAAAAAGAGAAAACAATTTTAAAACTTTATTTAAAATTTAATTAGATTTGGACTTCTTGAATTTTTAATAATGAGAATTTTTTGTGACCTATAAGATTGTTTATTGATTTTTGAATGGATCAACTTTCAATTTGTGTTTGACTAAAGATAATAGGAATTTTTAAAATTTTTTAATATGTATTAATATGTTATATAGAAAAATAGAAATTTAGATGCTATAAGGAATAAAATATGTAAAAGTAAGTTTAAAATTTTTTTTAATTAAATAAATTTATTGTGCATTGCAAAAATTGATGCGCTAATAACTTAAAATGAAAGTTAAAAAAAAGAAGTATGTATTGGTATATCGAAAATAAAACGATATAAATCGAGTATGCACTATACTTAAGTGTGAAAAAGACAGAAAAAACCATTGTATTACTTTGATTAATATAGTATTATTTTAATAGGAAAAATGCAAACGGAAACCGCGCAATGTGAATACCATTTTGTATGAAATCATGTAGTTAGTAGATTCCTATTACTGTGAAATCCTTATAAGATTCCTATTACTGTTTTTGACTAAACATTAAATAAAAATTTTGAATATAAATTTCAGATGAATAGATATACTATTTCCATAAAAAAAATTGAAAAAAAAAATTTACACAATTTGAAAATTTGATAGTAAAAATCTGGCTTGTGGCGAAATTGTGAAAAGTTTTTTATATTTTTAACAATTGGTATTGAAAATGTATTGGAATGGAGAACAATGGTATGTGCAGATACCAGTCAAAAATAATAAGAATCTCTAGGATACATACTCAAAAACTGTAGAGGTTATCCGAACTGCTTTACAGAAGATGAACTGCTAGCAACAAATTCATTTACTCTTTCTTTCGATCTTTAGTTCTTAGATTTAATATGATTAACAGAAGCATTATAAGTGGTGGTAAAGTGGGCAACATACAGAAATATGATCTGATCTTTCGAGACTTTTATTAAAAAAAAAATGTTGTTATAAAAGAAATTTATTTTTTTCAACTATACATGTTTATATTAGATATGATAAAAAATTAAAGAAAAAATTCGAAACAATTTTACGAGTATTGATTAAATGAAATTCAATTTTTTTTCTCTATTTTGATATAAAAATTTTTATAAAAAAAAATATGTAAATTTATTATAACGTAAATAAATATCTATTGATGATATAGTTCGTATTTTAAATTTATTTTATTTAATTAAAATATATCTTACATTTTTCATTAATAATCCGTTTGAAAATTTTAAATTTGCAGTTACTGAAATATTTAATTCAAGAATCGTAAAAGAAAATTGTTTCTAATAAATTAAATAAAGATAAGATTATTTGGAGGAGTTTTTTTTTGTAGATTTTATGAATATAAATTTTTATCAGACATAAGCAACATTCATCTAATCTAAATTACTAATATATTGATAAATATTAATTTGAAATTGCCTATCAAATAACTGTCAAAAATGCCGAAATTTACAAAAGAAATCATAAATGTATACATATGTTATAAAGACTACAATAAATATTAAAGTATTTACCAGATTTGTCTTTATACACCTATATAAAAAGAAAAAAAAATTTAGTTTTATAGTTTTTATTATTTCAAATTTAATTACATGTGATTTTAAGGGCTATAGAAAAAGAATTAAATTTTTATTAATCGATTGTTAAAAACTTTTATAATAACATTTGCTACTTTTCATTCCACATAATATAGTTTGTTATAATTTGAACTTTTAAGTCTTTTTTCTTTTTGAAGTTATATAATATGGTCTTTAGAGTTATATATGTATATATGATCTTTTAAATGTTTTTGTTATTTCGGACTAACGATTTTAATTAGATTTCTTGTCATTTACAATTGTTGTTATTTTATACAATTTGTAATACATATATTTTTCCAATAATAACTCATAAGATCATGGTTTCACATTAAAAACGCTGCGTTTTATTCAACTAATCTGTAAACTTTTTTTTTTTTTTTGCTTGCCACTCCCATGAGCAGCATAGGATATTCACTAAGTTATTTGTTCTACATATTTGACTAGTTTCAGATTCTGGAATCATTAATTTCACTAAGCCGTTGATTACTGGGCTGTAGATATAATTGTACAAGACTTGACACGTTTCTTTTTATTTCGATGCCATCTATTATCTTATACAAGAATTATGGTTTATTATTATTTTATTATATACCTATAATTATAATTTAAAAGATATATATTATACTTATTTTTAATTTAATTATATTTAGACTATAGTTATGTATTTTATAAGAAAAATCTATATTATTTTTTTTTATTAATCTATATGACCCAACCAAGGTTTGAAGCCGTATGAAAGGCCGGTGTCTTAACAACTACACAATTGGCTGGATTTGTAAACCAATGAAATTTATTTAGGATTCAAACCAATTATTCAAAAATTATAGCCCCATAGTATGTTATAAACGGCAGAAGTAAGATAAATCCTAGTTTTAAGTAAATTTTTTAAAATAATTTTGAAAAATTTACCTATTAGTTTCTCTTTGCCCGTCTGTCAGTTCTCTCGTCCGTTTGCCCATTTGTTTACAAAACTTTTACATCGTTTCAGATAGAAAAATGAAATTTTACCCAGGCATAGCTCATTTATAGAAATTAATGTTGTAGAAAAACTTTTTTGGAATACGCAGCTGGAGTCCCATAAAATTTACAAATACTTTATTTTTAAATGTGTATATTTGGGTTCTTGCCTAATATATTTTCATTCTAAAAACGAAAATGACAGGACCTTTTATACAATTTTTTTACAAATTTAGTATTTAAATTTACCGTTATGTGAAAATAAAATTTTGTAAGATTTTTCTTCCTTCATATTTTTCCGAAGATGTTAAAAATAGAGGCTTGAAAAAAACTTGAAAGAAAGAAACTATATGAAACTATTATACCTACCGTTACACATAAAATCGATTCAAGATAAATTTATTACGAAAATTAATGATTGAGGTTTTATATTTAATAAAAATAAATCTCATATTTTAATTAAAATTATAAATATTTTTTGTCACGGAAGAATCCAAAATATTACATATATTTTATAATATTTTTATAATATTTATTATAAATTTTTAATTTTTCATATAATATTTAATTTTAAAACATAATCATTAAAATAAAATGTTAAAATAAACCACAACCATATATGTATATATGCTTAAATTTAAGAAAATTTTAATAATAAATATTTTAATTAAATAATTAATATTCCAAAAATTATTATAGTAAAACTCCATAATGTAATTATTGTTTTTGAGGATGAACCAAAAACATCAATTGCATTGATAAAATTACAATTATTGCCTTTACAATGCATACAATTTTTATCGTTAGATTTAGAACAATCAAAAAATTCTTCATCTGTTAAATTGAATGAACAACCTCTTGAAACCACTTTATTAGCTGAAAACAAAAACCAATAATATTATCTTATTTATTTATTATCTTTTAAAATAATTATATACTTTAACCCATTAATAGATACGTATATGTAGGATATACTTTATTAAAAGATATAATATAAAAATATCGTTCATCAAAAGTTTTGATTCATTTCAGAATAAAAATACTTCGAAAAATTTCTCTTGTGACAAAAGTGGAAATTTTCCGAAAAGCTTATAAAAATTAAAATCAACATTTTACAAAAATATATTTAATAAAAACATAATTCAAATATGACGAATTAAAAATGTTTCTTTTTTTCAAATTGTTAAATAAGTTTGAAAAAAGGGGAATATAAAATTTTATTTAGTACAGAAAAGTCGATGTCTAGCGTCAAAATTTATTGAAAAGTGAAGTGAAATCTAGTTTAATAACCATTTTTCTACATTGGACCTTGTCCTCTGCAAACCAAATTGCTAAATCCTTGATTTTATGATTCAAACCTTATGCCCACAGTAAAGTTTCCATACAGTAAAACATTAAACAAAACTATAAAATTACATAACATATAAAAGTAAACAGATGTCACCTAAACATATAACATTTGTAGTGTAGTATTTGTATTGTAGTAAAGTGTTGTAGGTTCGTATTTATAATTTGTTTTGCAGATCTTTTTTGCAGAAGGAAACAATCATTTGTAAAACAACTTTTGTTATATGCGTTTTTCCTAATACGAGTATATATAACATATATCTGGCTAATTTGTTTTACAATTAAATTCTTATCAACTTTCAGTTGTCCATTAATGTGTTAAAAAAAAAAAAAAAAATTTGCATCTTATTATAGATATACTTACAATCAACTTTAATGAAACAACCTTTCTTTTCAAAATATTGAATTTTTTCTTGACAAGTTGTTGATTTAAGTTTTTCAACATTATTTTTACAGCTATCCGTTCCATTTATATCACTTCTACATTGAATACATGTTTGATTTATAGCATTTATTTGATTACAACCATTTGAATTACAAAATTTACAATTTGAATTTTTATTTGTATTAGGGCATAATTTCATTAAATTTAGATCTAAAGAACAACCTCTTTTTATTTGCCCTTTATTATCGGTTAATGTAAAACATGTTTCATTATCATAAAACATTACATCTTGTTTACATTTTATAAGTGTTATATTTTTTTGGGTCCAAGCACATGACCCTAGAGGTTTTTTTGTATCATCACAAGTATGACATGATAATTTTGGTTTTTCTAATATTTTATGATGATTACAACCTTCTTTATTACATTTAATACATTTTTCATTTTGTTTTTTACATAATTCATATAAATTTGAATCAGATTTACAACCACGAATTATTTTATTATTTTTTGTATTTATAAATTCAATACATTCATCTTCTAAAAGAAATTTTTCACATGCTGATGGTGAATTATTACTTGTTTGATCACGATCACATATTTCTGTATCTTGACATTGATAACATTTTAATCGTGATTCTGGATAAATACCTTTATTACAAAAATCACCAGTACAATTTTTACATGCAATTGTTGTTGAATTACAATATAATTCAGAATTTTTACAACCCCGTACAGTATAATTATCTTTAGTTACAACAATTAAACATTCATTATCTAATTGTTCACAAATTTGATTTGGAACTGCATTTGGATTTATCCAATTTGAACAATTTGGATCTTTTTCTGATGAACATTGATAACAATAACGAAAATCTTTAATATTACAACCATTTTCTTGACAATGATATCCATTATTTTTTAAATTTGATGGTGTACCACATCCTCTTTCAATATAACCATTATCAATATTTGAATTTTTAATTTTTTTTGCATAACATGATGATTGTTCAAAACCACACGATTGTAATCGAATTTCTTTTGGATTATTTTGACAATTTTCATTATCAGATGATTTACAAACAGCACATTTTGTTACATTTAAACATTTATTATTACATTTATCACCTACACATGTTAAAAAATTTTCTTTATCTTTTGCTAAATCTGGACGTCCTGCAGTACAACCACGTACAACTTTATTAAAACGATGATAAATAAAACATGTTTGATTCGGTTCTCCTAATAAATATTCAACAGAACAATTATTTAATTGATAAAGTTTTTCATCTAAATAACATTGTTTTGTTGGATCATTTGGTGGATTAATTCGTTTACAACCAGTTTTCTCATCATTACAATCTAAACAAGTAATTGTTTTTATACCATTTTCATCATTACAATTATTATCTGAACATTTAACTGCATTTGGTGATAATGGAATTTTATCAGATTGACAACCTCTTATAGCATAAGTTTTATTTATAACATCAGTAAAACAACCATCTTCTTCTAGGAATCTTAAACATGGTTTACCTTTTCCAGTTTGTTCTTTAACACATTCTTCGCCCGAGCATTGAAAACATTTTTGACGACCAGGTGGCCAAATTTTATCATTACATAATGTTGTATTACATTCTCTATAATATTGTCCTTTAGTAATTTCAAGAGAACAACCACGATATGTTATTTCATCAACTAAAATAAAAAAATAAAAACAAAATATTTTACAAGATTTATTTGTTTAATTAAATAAAAGTTTAAATTATAATTAAAACTATTTATTATGACAATGGTTTCATTTGGAAATTCAATTATGGATTCACTGTTTATAAGAAGTGATAGATTTACAATCGATTCAATTAAAAAACTAGGCACGTCATGAATCACAATGATAGATGTGGGAAAAAATTAAGTAACTACCATTTTTAGATAAATTACAATCTTTAGAAAATCAAAGAAATTAATATGAACATACAGGGCAAAAGACCCTATTCATTTTGAAACAAGTAGAGAAGTTAAAAATTAGCAAAATATTGTATGGTTGGTGAGGTGACTATTCTGCACCATTTGCGAGGTATGTGAAACTTTAAAACTTTTTGCAGATTTTTCTTAAAAAAATTTATAACTTTTAAATAGCTTGCTTTAAAGAGATGGTATAAAATCAATTTTGTAAAGTAAATTCCGAGCTTTAAATGTAAATTCATTGTATTTATATGACCAGAAATTACAAAGTTACAAAGGTTTGAGTGATTTAAAATAAAAAACTTTATTTCAAACTCAATTTTCTTTTAAAAAATTCTGTATTTTGGGTATTTTTATAGCATATTTGGAAAGACCATCATAAATTTTATAAATTTTAAATGTATCCTATGTGTACTGGAATGAACGTGATTAAATTATTTGAACATTAAATTGATTTTTAGATAGTATTATATTCAAGGTCTATTGATTTCTGTAGCCTCCTAGAGATTTATTATCTTTAATAGTGGAGGGAGTATTATTTTTACTATTAAAAATATTAAAAATAAATTTATCACATTTTTATTATAATTAGCTGTCGAATTTTTAACCTATTTTACGAATTAGATAGTTTTTAAAAATTGTTGGCTACGGAAGATCTGGAAAAGTAAAACCATTTTTTACAAAATGCGCTAAGACAAAATCCCCTACGATAAAAACCCTACGTCAAAAGAGCTTATATAAAATTCTCTAAGATAAAAGACCCTACAAGAAAACGTATTTGTAAAAAGTTACCAATCTTTTTCAAAAAAGTTTTGGTATTAAAAACAAAATATGTAATTTCAATTAATGCATTTTAAAATTAAAATATGTTTCGATTTAAGACGCGCTCATCATTTTTTTTTTTGTAGAACTGAACCATGATTTTATAAAGAACTGTAATATATCATGATATGATTACAACTCAAAAATCGCTCTTAATTCAGAATATCGCATAAAGATATATATAAATATTTTGGACGAAGGGAGTACTCTGAGTTTGAATGCAACTTTAAAATCACTCCGAATTCAGAATATTTCATATACATATATATAAGTATTCTGTAAACAACATAAAACACTGATTTTGTAATCAACTATAAAGTCCTTTCTAATTATTTATTTTACATATATTTAAACATATAATCAGGATTGCTCCTCCAAACTATCGTTAAGGTAATTATTAAAACCTTAATTTTGTAACCAACTATAAAATCCCTCCTAAATATTTCTTTTCTGTATATATTTAAAGATATAATCGAGATTATCTCCGCCAAACCTCAAACAAATTATTGGAACCCTGATTTTAAATTCCACTTTAAAATCTTAAAAATCAAACATAAACCTTCTTAAATCTCTTAGTTGGTTCTTTTGTCCATAGCGAATTTTATATAATGTATAATTATATAATATATAATCTCCTTTTGCCGTAGGAGATATTTTTCATATATTATTCAAATTGAAAAAAAAATTTTTCGTCCTAGGACATTTCTAAAAAGGGTCAAACGTACCGTTCCAGACTGGCAATAATTTGAATATAGATTTAATTAATTGATTTACAATATACCTCTTAAAACTGACATGTATTTAATAATAGTATATAGTATTTCTAAAAAGCTTTTAAAGTACCATAGATTAGTTCCTATTTTTTTTTTATTTTATCAGAAAACTAATTATTTAAATAATACAATACTTTATAATACTTAAAATGTCAGTTAAAGATAACAATTAAATTGAATTAAACCAGTACTCTTCAGAATTTTGTAGCTTCTATAATAATTAACTATATATAAAAAAAAAAAATTTTTAATTTAAAGAGTTTTGTATTTTTTAAAACAATTAAAGTAAAAGTTAATTAAAAAAAATATTTCGGTTTCTTTTATATATAAATAAATAAACAATAAAAATAAATAATTTAATAATAGTAATAAAATAACACAAAAATAGAATAATATTTTCGTTGGCTGAAATAAAACCGAATGAAATAAATCCTTATGAATGAAAATTGGCCTTATTTCACTTTCAAATTTGAAATAAATTTAATATAACTAATTTTTAAATTTTGCTCTTATTTCTATTTTGAAATTCAAATAAAATAAAGCCAATTGGGAAAACTATAATTTTGTTAAACTATAACTATATTTTAATAACATAACAGCAAGACTTTTAAAATAGTGAGGGCTTCTGTCCCCAAACTTTCATTGAACAAATTATTAAAACCCTGATTTTGTATAACTAACTCTAATTCTCTTTAATTATTTATTTTGCATACCTATATATTTCAACATAAAGGTATTTAAAATAGTGGGGGCTGTCAAAGCCAAACTTCCGCTAAACAAATTATTAAAACTCTGATTTGACCCTGAACTCTGAAATCTGAAAAGGATTTAGATTTGGTTACATAATAATCAGGGTTCCAATAACAGGCGTTTGAGAGCCATAGCAATGATTCATGATTTTGGTTTTATTTTCAAATATTGAAATTAAAATAAACGCAAAGAAGTGCATTTCCCCTTTATTTCATTCGGTTTTATATGACGGAACCAAAATTTTTACGAAATAATAAAAAGTTTATTTATTATATTAAAAATATATATATATTTTTTTTTAATTCAATATAATCTATATATGTATATACTAAAAATTGATATATTATATTAATTATGAATGCTTTATTAATCATTTTTATTGCAGTTTTATTTTGTTTCCAGGAAATGCTTTAATAGATTAGGAAGGCCAAAAAATCCTTAACTGTACTAAGGAAATTACTAATAAATTAATTGATAAAATTTTTTCTTCAGTCCAACTCAATTAATATCAAATAAACCATATAAATTATTTAAAAATTTAAAAATTAAAAAAAAGTTTAAAAAAAGAGTGGTTAAAAAGTGGTAAATTAATAAAAAAGTATAAATTAATATAATATTCAAGACATTAAATCTTTAAATTAATATAATAAATTAATAATATTCAAGAAAATTAATCTTTGTTGAAAAAAATTGTTATTAATTGTTCAACTATCAGATTAACAAGACTGTGATCTATGATACAGTCCTTATTGTTATGCTAAACTCAATTACAAAAAAAAAAAAAGTTAAAAGGACAATAAAAATATGATGTATATAATGTTAGAATAATTAATCTCAATCATTTTAAACCTATTTACTATATGAGACAGTAAAACAAATAAATAAAAGCTTAGCGAAACTATATAATGGCAATTGTATGTATATAAGACATAGTCTGATCTCAAATATGAAATTTCCAAACAAAAATACGAGTTCCAGCTTAATTTTAATTTAAAAAAATTACATTTGAGTTTAAGCTCAGTTTTATGCATACGGCCCAATGATTCTGGAAACTGAAGCTTATAGTCAAAAAATAATAATGAATGACTTAGTGGATGCTCTTATGTTCCTTATGAGAATGGAAAGGAAAATAAAATAGTAAGTGGAACTAACGTGATAGATTTTGTGTCAAATGCATAAAAATGAGCTTTAACTCAAATATCATATTTTCATACAAAAACTATATCTGAACTCGTAACTTTTGTTAGAAAATGTAAAATTTGAGCGCTCAAGCTCAGTTTTATGCATTCGACCATTAATCACATTTGAAATTGGTATAATTGCAGTTCTATTTATTTATATTTTGTTGTTATAATTCTTATAATCTAAGACCTAAGATATAATTTATAATGTATAAATTAAAATTGTTTTGTTTACGTTTAAAATTAAATTGTCCTACAGTTTTTCTTTTATTGATATTGTTACTATGTATATTAATTTATTGTTTGCCATTAATTATAAACTATGGTA
This sequence comes from Poecilobothrus nobilitatus, assembly GCA_947095535.1. Taxonomy (NCBI): domain Eukaryota; kingdom Metazoa; phylum Arthropoda; class Insecta; order Diptera; family Dolichopodidae; genus Poecilobothrus; species Poecilobothrus nobilitatus. Next base: position 233,225,095 of record OX352774.1, on the reverse strand, counting down.
TAAATTTACAACTGTATTGCTCAAATTTTATCTATACAATTTTGTAAACACATAGTTATTTTTATTAACTAAGTTTTTTATGGTTTGTTGAATTGAAATTGTACATATTTGATAAATAAATAAAATAAAAAAAAAATTTCCTGATGATTTGTGAATCAAAGCGAAAACAATATTTAAAAATTTTCGAGTTTCATTTGAACTACTGAATGTGATGTCAGCAGTTGTTCAGTAATTTAATCAGTGTGCCACCAATCAGTCGATATGCGATAAATATTAAACATTTTTCAATTATATTAGAAACGATAAAAAAAAGTCGACCTCGCAGTCAAAAAGAGTAAGTAAGAATAATTAGAGCTGCTGTTAATCTTTAACAAAAATCATGTGTAACATTGCAAAATATTGATGGTTTAAACTTAAACAAATTTCTTTTATATTTATTTTTTTTTATTAATTTTATATTTTATGGTTCAAACGTTTGGAATTCATGTGCAAAAGTACGTCTGTGCGCCAAAATCACCAAAAAATTACAAATAAAAAATGAGTCAAAAAAACTAACAATATTTTTTTAGCCATTTTTCATTTATTTTTGTGCGATTTTTCATTATAAAAATTAGCCCAAGAAATAAAAAATAAAATTATTTTTTGGGCAATTTTTAATTTTTCTTAAAATATAATTTTTTGTTAAACAAACAATGTTTTTTAATAGGTATTTAACGGTTTATTAGAATTTCTAAAATCATACGATGATGAACAACAATAATAAAAATACATATTTTATTGTTAATAATAAGACTCTATGTGTATTAAAATCGAAAGTCATAAGTACGAAAAGCAAATGGGGGGATGACTTAACTTTTACGGTCATAAGTCCCATGGAAGCTTTGACCCTATTTTAATGGTACTTAAGTTATTTTATAAATTAACTTAACTTCCATTGAACTTAAGTCTATTTAAGAGGACAAAATTTTCATGAAATTACTTATGACCGTGAAAGTTAAGTCATCCACTCCCTACTGGACAAGGATAGATTATTGGTATCTCAATCATTTCTTTTTCATATTAAATAATATTAAATACATATATGTATAATTGTTTTTAGGTATTAAATACAGTAGGTATAGTTAAATAAAGTAGGTTACGTTATAGGTTATAGGTTAGATTTTTTTAATCTTTAAATTTGAAATTAAATTGTTTTTAAAGTAAAAGTTAAAACAAAAAACTTTTATTAAATTTAAATTGTTTATCTTATAAAATAAATAAAATTCGTGTTCTTTCACCTTAAATTTTTAATCCTGTTCTAAAATTATTGAAAAAAAACAACTTAAGACTGATATTGTTTTTAAATAAAATTATTTTTACAAAACCGAAATTATTTAAATTATTTTTATAAGATTATAAAATATATTTATTTTTATTTAATTTTATTTTCATAGTTATATCAGGTTATATATATACATATAGGTATGTATATTTAGTTGAATTTTATAGTAAAATAAATTTTATTTATTTTACTAAATAAATAAAATCCTATATTTTTGCAAAAGCTTCGTCATTCGTATCATGTTTAACGTTTTGAACACAACCTTGTTAAGTAATACTTCGCACATTATTCATTTTTATAAATAAAAATAAACTTAAAATTACCTATGTCTAATTTGGTATAACTATCATAATAACTAATATTTTTAATAGGTAGGCCATATTTTGATATATAAGAGGATTAATATAAAAAAAAGTTCTTGAGTACTTCATAAAAAACACCCAAATATATACTACAAATCTTTTTAAAATGATAAGTTAAATTTTTATTTAAGAAAAATTTCTTACCCACTGACATAGCACAACTGCTTAATAATGATTTACAATTATTAAAATCTATATTTGGGTCCTCTGGTTCAATAGCACAATTTTTATCTTGCGTTGAATCACATATGAAACAACGAAGAGCATTAGAATATTCTTGAAGAAAAATAAAAAAAATGGAAAAAAATATTTTAATATTAAAAAGTTTTTACATTATATTAATTTGTTTTTATTTTTAGTATTTTTACATCCAAATTCTTTTATTTTTGTAAATAAAATAAATTTAATACCAGAAAATATCGATAAGATTATTAAAGATAAAATTAATCCATGGTTTAATTCAATTGGCATAATGTTTTTGTTTTTTTTTTTGCTTTCTTAGTACGTTAATAGTAAATCCCAATGTTATTTTTATGTTTTCAATTAAAATTTTAAAATAATACTGACTCGTTATAAAATATTTATCAAATTTATATAATATGAATTTAATTTAAATTAGAAACATTAAAGAGAACATCAATTTAAAAAGTACTTAAAATTCTTATCAGATTTTTTTTTATATATATATTTATTAAAAGATAAAAAAAACCGTTAACTTTTGTTAAAATACTGAATTTAATTCTTGGTTAATTAATTAATTGTTTATGATTAATTCATTGGAAAAAAACAAAACAAGATAAAAATTTAAATAAATGTAAATAAATATAAAGTTATAATAACCAACGTACCGAAAGTTTAAACGGTTATATTTTAAATTATGACAGTAATAACTTTTAAATTTTTAAATTATATTAGTTTTCTATTTTTGTTAATAATTTACTCTTCTATTTCATTGGAAGCATATCAGTAGTTCATTAGTTTTTCTTAAGCAAGAGAAATTTTTTAATTAAATATGCGTTTAAATTAAGCCGAGAAGTAGTTAGGTAGTACTAGTACCGTAATACGGTAGAACGTTGAACTTATGGTAGAATCATGTGGAATCTAACTGTATTACCATTATTTATTTCAATATTTTTTTATTGTGGTTGATGTCTTGGATAAATCGGATAATCAAATAATTTTTTCACATAAATTTTTTAAGTAATAATTAATGTAATTTTTTCCTAGAAAAAACAATAACAAATTTTAATTACAATTTTTCTTTAGATGTATTTGTTGTGTGTGATAAGTCTTTATTTTTTTTGTTATATTTTGTTAAATGTTTAATTAATTTAATCTGATTTAATTCGAACGAAATATTGTATAAAAAAGTAAAAAAATAACGTATAAAAAAATCTTTTTCTTAAGGTACGTAGAGAAAACGAAACAGACTTCTGTTTCGTTTTAATAGAATTTTGAAATGTTAAACAATGTGGAACGAAAATGATTTAAAATATTTTTTTGACATATGATAAATTGACATTTGATATTTGACATTTAAAAATTACAAAATTAAATGAAGTGTTTTATTTAGATTCAGATATCGAATTTAAATTAAAATATTAAAATAAATATATAAAATGGTACGAAAATTTTTCAATAAATCATTATTATGTGTTGGTTTTATTTCATTAATTCATGCAGCATTTTCAGCAGCACAACGTAAGTAAATTTTTCAAATATGTACATACCATGAGATTTATCTATGTGTGTACGTATCTTTAATTTATATCAAGTATTTAATTAATTTTATTTTTTTAGATCGTTCATATCTTAGAATAACGGAACAAGCTTCTAGAACACTTCCAATAGATGTAAAAATATTTTTATTTTATATTAGTACAAAAAAATAAACAAAAATTACTCTAATTTTAGATAATTGTTCAGACGTTGATTAGTTTGGGTGTTATTATTTATAATATATTACAAATAGTTGGTGATTTTAAGGAAATTAGAGCTGCTGTTGATCTTCAACAAAAATCATGGGACACATTATCAAACATTCCATCATTTTATATGTTTTGTCATCGTGGTAGATCACTTGCAGTAAATTATACTCCACCAAGTTCAAAAAAATCTGAATTGAGTTCACCGTATTGATATTTATATTTTTTTGTACAATAAAAATATCTTAGAAAATTAATATAATAATATATGTGTACGTTTTTGGATGTAGGCAACCTTATTCTTTCTTTTGAGGTATATAATGGAAATAAAGGCTTTTTAAGAAATGTAATTAAAAAACAAAGTTAAATTATGTGTAATTTATTGTTATGTTATATTATGTGAATACAAATTCTTACTCTAAGTTCTAAGATGTATTTTTTGAATTATCGTGAGTTTTGTTACATTCTTTACACATATAAATTAGCATTTTGTTTATTATAATATTAGACATCACTTGAAATTAACCTCTTGTGCTAATTAAGTTTTTTTTGAATTCATTAACATAATGGAAATCATAAACCAAAATTAAAGAATTGATAGAATTTGTTCTATATAAAAGGTATAACCATATGTATAAAATACCATGAAATTTTAAGAAAAACATTTGTATATATTACTTTAGATTTCATAAATTCCTCAAAATCTATAAATTGAAAAACTTTTATTATTTTTATTTTATTTTAAGGTGTTAAATCTGGTTTCATTTAAATGTAACCTGCTTATTTTTTATTTTGTTTTTTCATATCTCTAGTAAAATTATCATTACATACATATCAAATTTTGATTGATATTTGATAACGTTACGGATGGTTTATCAATTTGTAAATAAGTCGCACAAAAAAATATAAAAAAAAAAAGAAATACATAATTATAATCAATTATAATTATCATTTCCCGAAACAACTTGAAATGAAACAACCATTTAGTTTTTGACATTCCATTGTTATTATTTTGTTTATATTTTACGTGGAACTTACATTAAAAAAAATTAAGAGGATTAAAATATAATAAAGAAATTTGTTGGAGAGTAATAAATACTTAGCATTTTAATTGAATTTTTATGAGCTTGTTTTTTATTATTATAAAATACGAAAGGTAAATTTATATTAAAAATATTAATTTGTTGTGAGAAAACTAACCCTGGCTATACTTTTTGACATCTGTAAAAAAAATGTTAAAAATTGTACCGGAAAAATAAAAAAAAATTACAAATGAATATTTTTTAATTTATAAAATCTTTCAAAAAATTCATAATAAATAATTTTATACTATTTAATATAATTTGATTTTCTTGTAGCTACGTATAATAAATAGTTCATTATGAGTCAACAATATAATCCTAATGAATATAATCAATGGGGTCATCAACCAATAATACAAAATGATCAAAGTTTTGGCTTTGAAGTACCAGAATTTGGACAAGAATTGTATGTGCTTTAATAAAGTTTTTTCTATATTTTTAATAAAATTTAATATGCATTTATATGTTTTTAGAAATTTTCAATCATTTGATAATTCTCAACCTACGGTACCACCAAATTATAATGGTAATTATAATATACCTGGGCAATCAGCTATGAGTAGCTTTTATGATCCAAATTCATATGTGCAAAATGACAGATATATAAGTGGCAGTAGTGTTGGTGGTGGTGGTACAGATTTTGATGAGGAACCGCCACTTTTAGAAGGTTGGTTTAAAGATTAAAAAAAAAAAAAAAATTATTTATTTATTATTTTCTTTTTAGAATTAGGCATAAATCCGAATCATATCTTCCAAAAGGTAAGTTATTCAGTTGAAAGTATTCTTATAAGTAACAGAATTACAACCTAAAATAAAAAAATTATAATTAAATTACACAGGTTTAAGTATTTATATTATACGTTTACGTACATTTAAAGTACATCATAGTTTGAAATTGAAAATTTAATTTAGATTAATAAATTATTAGAAAGTATGTAAAATATCTTACATTAGTGTTCAGCAAAATAGCTTATTAATATTGAATTTTAACTTTTATAATATTTTTTAAAATGTATTAAGGTAGCACATAGCAAAGCATAGCAAATTGCCTTTTTCAAAAGTATATAATTTCTTTTTATAAAAAAATATCTATTTTCCTCCATGCATGTTTATTCTATTTTATGGAAATATATACATAATGTATACAATGTAATTACGTCACTTTTTCTTTTTAATTTAAATAACATGCATTCAAAATTAGTTTTAATTAAAACAGTTGTTAAAACATCTGAGTCATAATTCGAATGAAAAAAGTATTCAATTGGAAATATGTACTTAACGGGTGTCTCAACTTAGTGAGTAAAAGTGTATAGAGGAAAGGCTGTATAATTTCCTTACCATATTTATGTGGCAGTGAAATAAATAATAAAAATAATTCAAAAATTTATCAAACCATAAATAACCTTTGAAATTTTTTACAATAATCTTTACTTAACTCTTGTTCTTAAAAATATAAAATTTTCCTAATATCTCATATATCGCATATTATTTTTATCTGAAAATGTTAATTTTAAGATGTATTTTGTTAAACATTGAATAAAATGAAATAATAAAAGCAAATTTTAGTATTTTTAGGGAAAGAATTATCTGATAAATAACGAAAATAATCTAGTAATTATTTGTTAGTTTTTTTTATATCATTTGATCATTTGTTAATTAGTATAATCAATAGTCCCAAGAATTTTTCCTTAATTAACTAACGGATAGGTCTTCAATAAAAGTACTTGACTAGGAATCAAATATCAGTCTTAATGATATAATTTTCTTAATTTGTACATTTCGATTTAGCACTTAAAACAAAAATTAGAACTTTAAAGACTAAAATGACTAAAAAATTTCAAATTTAATTATCATAAATAAATTATGTATAGTTTTTTTTACTCTTGAATTATTTTTGACTGTACCGACCTTACAACGATCTTAAAAGTTTTATTTTCAGAATTTTATGATGAACGATTTTAAGTACTTTATTATTTATTATAATAATTTTTCAACAAATGATTATGGGAAGATGAAAAAAAGAAATAAAACTCATTCAACTAAAATCACGTTTGTGTTTTTTTTTTTCAGTTCATTAAAATTTTATAATGAGCTTTATTTTTATATATAAATGCACTAAAAGTTAAAAAGTATAAACCGATTGAAAAAAAAAAAAAAAAATAAGTGATACCTGGGAGAATTTAAGAAATAAGATTATGTTGTAATTCAACAAAGTAATTCAAAAAAAAAGAAAATTATAAAAAAAAAACAAAAATATGCATAAGTAAAAGTATTTAAATTAAATTTATTTTATTTTTTTCATTGCAATATAAATATGCCCCAAATGTTATTAAGAATCTTATTGCAAAATTAATGCAATCATTACAGTCAAGGTGATAAAATTTTCTCATTTATTTAGATTTTCTTTAAAATTATTTTTTTATTTTTTTTTTTGCTATTTATACTGTTACGTTGATATTTAACATTTGTTGATATTTAACATGGTAAATTGATAAAGAAGAATTCATTTAAAAAAAAATTAAAGAAAAATAATTTGAAGTTGATTAAATGATATTTTATTTTTAACAATTTATTTTTTATTATCTGTTTATTCGATTTGTTTAAATCCAGTATTAAAACTAATGCTGGATTTACCGCTTCGGATATTTTAGCAGCACTCATGTGCGCAAATGTTTTTTTTACATGAAAATTTGAATTTTCTTATTTTTCTAATTAAGTTTGGAAGTTTTTTTTTTTAGTTCGGAAAAAAAGTTGATTTAACTTTAACTTTTTTGTGTGGAACATCACTTTTTCTCATCTCATCAAATAAACAAAAATTTAAAATAATTTAAATGTCATTTTCAAATTTCGGCTGTTTAAATATTTTTCTTCTGCAAAGAAATTGTTCTGAAAGGGGTGAATCGTTTTTGAGAGAATTCTCTTTTTTTTTTTTTTTGTAAATAGTTCCGATAAAATATATTGAAGCGGTGAATTAAGCATAAGCTATTATTTTGTATAATGCTTATATTTGACTTTTTCAAATATCAATTATGTATTATATAAATCTAAATAATATTATAATTGTATTTTTTCTTATTAATATGATATTTATTTTAACCTGTATATGTATAGCAATAAAATTCTTATGGTATAAACATGAGAATATTATATTACCTAAGTTCAGAACATTTTGTTGAAATTTTCGTTGTAGATAATAAATACAGTTTTAGTCTTTTTTTTGGATTCAGATTTCCGGTTTTAATATTTTTTGTGTAATTTATTATTTAAATGATTTTTTACGATTGACTCTATTTGAAGTTCATTTATCGTAAGAATAACAGGCATAATTTTTTAAAAACTTGATTTAAAAAAAAATACATATATGGTACATTAAGTTTTGACTTTTCATAACTGAAGTTGTGCAGCTTTAAAATAAATAAAAGTCCAAAGCCATAATTAAAAATGAACGATAAAATAATTTTCAAGACAAGTAGGTGTAACTTGTCTTTAAATATTATATAGTAACATTTAACTGAAATATTATAAATATTTTTAATTAAATAAACGTTTATGAGGAAGATAGACTTTTTATTAAATTTAAATAAACTAAAATGTTCTTTATGAAATTTCCAAAAAGATATCATTAAAAATTGTTATGCAATTATTATTATTTTTTTTTTTTTTTTTTAAGAAATACAATTGTAACTTAAGCAGCGAAAAAAAAAATTTTAAAATCTTTTATTTTTCAACACCGTTAATGATGATTTTATGCTTATTAATCTTTGCCATTAAGTTGCATTGTAATTGCAATGAAATGCAATGCAATGCAATACAAAAAAAAAAACGCCAACTCATTAAGAATAAAAAAAAAAAAAGAAATAAAATAAAAAATAAAAACGGATGTATAAGAAAAACGGAAGTTACTTGGTAAAGAAGAAGAAAGAAATTTTAAATTTTGTATAATGTATATTATACGTAAATATATATATATATATATATATATACATGTATATACAAATACTTATAAGACTAAATAAATTTTATTTTCATTTTATATAATATTCATTATATATTGTATATTAAAAAGTATTTTTTAAAAAAGTTGAATTCATAGTCTATTTTTGGGTTTTCTTTTATAATTTTAAATGCTATAATGTATAAATACTTTTTATAAATATTATTTTTTTTTCTTTTAATATCAGAAAAATCCAGGATAAAAATGCGGATATTTTTCCTGTATTGCTAATCCTTATTCATTTAATATCATTGGAATTTTTTAATTATGTTTGCAACTTAATTTTTTTTTCTTTTGTGAAAATTAACCGAGCGTAGTTTTTTATTATTGTAAAATTTATCTGTAATTGGATTTTCTTAGTTTGATTTTACTCTTATATGAATTCTCTCTCCATTTTTTTTTTTGAAGCAATATATTCACATTCCTATCAGATTCATTTAATACCATTATGAAGGCGAGATCATGTAAATAATATAATTTTATATTGCTGGTTAAAATCAGGTGGTTATTCCTGATAGATCTTAAAGTCATAAAGTTTTATATCTTTTTCTTATCATAAAGTTTTATATCTTTTTTATATAATTTTTCTTCCGGATCCTTCAATCCCTAATTGGGCCATAGGCAGTGGCGGTTTTGACGATGTCTGGGCCGCTGTCGATAAAAAAAAATTGGGCCCCTATCTATAAATTACATGGATAAATAAAAATATGCTTGATAATTTTTATCATGTTTTTATTTAAAAAAAAAAACGAGAACAATATTAATTAAAATTCAGTCAAAAACTTAAAAAAAACAATTTCATTTCAACAAAAAAAAACTAAAACATGCTTCATTAAAATTACAAAGTTCCATCTACAGTGACCGTATCTATACCAAAACTGTAATTATATATGCTTTTTTCTAGCTTTGACTTTTGCAAAACTATCTATTATCATATCACAATCAATCTTGCTTATCACTTCATATTCCATATAAAGTAATGCCATATATAATTTATTTTTTCTTTCTTCATGGAATTTCTTAAGTAAGTTTTGACCCGTTTCAAAACGAAAAAACTTCTTTCCCCAGAAACATTGGAAATTGGCATTGTTAAAAAAATTCTAAGCATAGTCTCAACATTAAGAAATGTTGATTTTAATTATTGTACAGCAATTTTATACTAAAATAAAAATTTTTTTATACGCTTTGTCAGTTTTTAAATTTTAAATGCTCGACGTATACAGTACGCCACGTATTTCGGGTGCTCTCATATAAATTCATGTATTAAAAACTATTTTCACAGAAATTATACGTCGTACGCTTTGATTTAGGTTGGCCCCTATAGTAAACATTTTATAAAGTTAATGTTTTCATGGTATTGTAAATAGATTAATAGAATAGAACTCCAAGTCACAGAAAATTTTTAGTTTCAATGTTTTGCTGTTAAGTTTGCAAGCGCCATTGGCGACGCCCCTTAGAACCGCCAGTGGCATAGATCGTCTACAAATCCCCAGCATGTACGATTTGTAGCAATTTTGTTTAGTTGTGGCCATGTTTTATTTTGAGCTGGTGCTTCAGTCAAAACAGTCCTTCTCCATATTTTTTTTGGCCTACTAACTTGCCGCCCACCTTGTGGATTCCATTCAAAGTATTCTTTAGCAATGTTGTTGTTTGGGTTTCTTAAGACGTGTCGACCGTCACTTTCTGTTTTCTATTTCGACTTTAATCATCTTTTGGTTCGTTTTTTGCCACAATAAAAATGTTTTGTATTAAAAGAGCTAATTCAATTTGTTTGGGAGCCGTTAATTGACACGCAAAAGAATTATTCAATAGTATTCTATACTGTACAACATTTCGTGGCCTGTTCCGATTGCATGTGGTCATAATATTGTTATTAATTTTATTTAGTTATATTATTTTTTCGATATGATCTGATTATTGTTTGAATCAGAGCCCTTTCGATTGAATGACCGGCAATTTAAGTTTTATTGCATCCGCATTTAACTTCTTAATAAAAACCACGTGTTAATTTAAATCCTTTTATTAATAATAAATCACATCGAAACAAGGGTATTGATTATTAATAGCGTTCAATTAATTCAACTAATTGATAATTCTAATTTTATAATAATTTTCATATTTCTAAACTACGATTTTGAATTAAATTTTTTTATTTTTTTTAAAGAGGAGAAAAAGCCCAAATATTATTGATGTGATGGATTAAATAAAAAATTTGAGATCATTGTATAGAATTAAAAAATTCCAACAAAGATTTGGGGATTTTAGTAGTATATGTTTAGTTTAAAACAGATCTTTAATAAGTCAAAGTTAAGGTTATTTTTTGTATGTGCAATTCTAATTAGTTAATATTATAAAAAATTGATTATAAAGTTATATTTATTATAGATTGACAACAGTATCACATAATATTTATTATGGTGTTATAAATTTGCTTTTTATTTTAAAATCTGAATAATTTTCTTTTTCTTGACTACATTTTAAATTTATTCGATAAAATATTTTTTAATTTTTGTTTTTTCTTTATTTAGCAGATTTTTTAAAAAAAAAAATTTGAGTAATTTACTTATTAGTTCCATTCTGTCCTTCAGTCTGTTTTTTTTACAAATCTTTTACACCGTTAAAGCAGGATAGCAATATTTTTGAAATGTGTTTGTGTCAGATTCTGCTAAATATTATTAATCTAAAAACGGCAAATGACAGGACATTTTTTTAACTTTATTAAATTTTAATTCAATTTTTTGAAATATGAAAAATAGTTATGTTAACCAAAATTTTGCAAGATTTTACTTCCTTCATACATCCGGGATGCTTTTAGATAGAACCTTAGAATTTTAAGAGAAGAAAGATCTTTCAGAGTTCGTATAAATTACCTCACAAATCATCTCCTGTTTAAGAGCTATTACGGATCAAAAATTTGGTATTATTAGACACCTGTAACTTGAACACTTGTGAAAATTTATTGTTAATAAGAAATAAAAGTTAAAGCTCCAATATTACATTTGGTCACATCCCCTTCTAATTTGGAAAAAAACTATACTTTTAAATTTTCATATCTTAAGTCCTTAAAAAAATATTAATCTAGACAAATTAAACAAGAGGACATTTTTTTAGCTGTCAAAATAACATGCTTTAGAAATTTAATATTTAAATTTACCGTTATGTGAAAACAAAATTTGATTTGCTTTGTTCATACAACGCCTTTAGATATAATCTTGACATTTTGAGAGAAATTTTTTTTTTTTTTAATATTAAAAAAGCTCTGGTAAAGTCTACTAGGGCTCAAAAAGTAAAAATTTGATATTTTGCCACATCTGAAACAGACCTGTACAAATTTTGCCAAAATAAAAGTTTAAAATTAAAGCTAAATGTATTAGCAGTTTTTACATGTATTAGCACGTTTTCTTTAAAATTGTTGTTTTAAAATTGAAGAAAATGTTTCTTGATTTTTTACAATTTCTTTTTACATTGGCAAATTTGCACCTTTATAAACATTTAATTTTAAATTCTGTCTTGTTTTTTTCTTTTTAATATTAACGGTGAATCTTAAAGATGATGTTATTTATAATATTTACGGGTTTTGTATTGTTTCTTTTTTGTATTCTTTCTATTTATAAAGTTTTTTTTATTCCTATTATTATCTTATGTTAATTAATAAAAATAAGTAAAAAAAAAAAGAAGAGAATGCAAAATTGTGTTAGATGAAAAATGTGAGATGAGTTAAAGAACCATAGATAAATAAAAAATATTTAAAGAAAAATTTGAGAAAATTTTCGTTTAATATTTGCAAATGCAATTTTCTATTTATATTTTTATTTATATAGATGGAATATTATTGTCTTTTAATGAACACTGTATATAATATACATAGTATATAGTATATATCTTATATATTATAAATTTTCTTTCTCTTTCTCTTCTGTTTTGGTTTTTATTTCTTTGTAATTAGAAAAGCAAGTTATCATTCTTCCGTAAATATTTTTGTTTTTGTTATTTTGAGATTTTCAGTATTTCCTTTGTGAAGTTTACGATTGCAACAGCAAGTATTTAAGAAAAACAAAAAAAAAAAACAAAAATATTAATATTAATTAAGTATATATAATTGAAATCGAAATTTTGAGGTTAATTGTTTATAAAAAAAAATTATTTAATAATAATTAAATTAAAAAAGATAAAATATTTTTATAATATACGAATTAAATATAGTAAAAATGCAAAATGGGTAGACATTTATTTTTTGAAATCTTTTTTACATTAGATATACACATAATTATTTTTTTGAATACGTCAGTAAACCATTTAATATTTTATTTTTCTTATTGCATTATCATAAAGATCTTTCTTCATTATTTCATTGATTTTCAAAGTATCCATATAGATAGAGATTAGTTTTTCCTTTTTTTTAAATATTATTCTTAAAAAATTTTACTATTTTAATTTTAATCCATTTTTGTTATATACAGATGTGGGTATCACATACATATATGTTTAAAATGGTTAAGCAACAATTAAGAATAAGGGTTAGAACGTAATTTGTTTTTTTAAATATTCGTAGTTCGTAGTAATAGTTCGTAGTTAAGATTTAAAATGTTATTATTCCATAATAACGATAATAACCCAATTCGAAACTATATATAGTTAGTTTTCAGCAGCTGTAGTTTTAAAATTCAATTTTTTTTGTAGATTTTTTGATTTTTTTTTTTCATTTAATATAGGAGATAGATAGTAAGTTATACTTAATTTCATCTATCAAACAATGTAAAAATAAAGTTTTAAGTAGAGGTTTTTAGAAAATTATTAAATTTATTTTAATATTACATAAAATTATTTTAAAATAGATACATATTTAAGGTTTCATTTTAAAAAATTTTATCTAAATATATGATAAATTCACGAAAATGTTTGATAAAAAACCTCAGACATTGAATTCCAAAATTTTTGTTAAATTAAAAAAAATTTAGTGATCCAATAATTTATTATAAACAGTTTAATACATAAACTTTATTTATAATTAATTAATTTTATTTAAATTAAAACTAAACGCAAATGTTATAAGGTTTTCAATCCAATCCTGTATAAAATTTTTACTTTCACAGTGCCGCATGGAAGATAAAAGCAGTTTACGTCAAATATCGAATTAGATATTTTTTAATTTGAATTTTTTTTCCTACTTGATGAACAAAATTTCTTTTTCATATAATTTTTCTTTTCAAAAAAATTGAATAATTAACCGAAAATTTACCATAGTATATAACCGCTACATAAACTCTAGTATACAAAATAAATTTAAGGTCTAAAGCGCTCATTTCACAAATAGTTAGTTGTTCACTCAACATGTGTTAACGTAATCAACAAGCGCAAACGTAAAATTAATACAATGACGTGTTGATGTGATGTTGTGCAATTACAGAATCCAATCTGTTGATAATATTTTAGTTCAACAAAGTGTATGCATTCATTGCTTAATTTTTCAATAAAAAAATTTTAAAAATGCCTCATTTACTATATAAGCATTACATAATTTTAAAAACTATCTTGGAGGTATGGATGGAAAACATATATTTTAATCAAAAACCTTCATAGCAGTGTTATATTCTTCACCTTCATAACTGTTATATTGTTAAAACCTTTATAACTGTTATATGTATTTAAAAAAGTAGTAAATGCTATTTCTTTATTTACAATATTATTTTATTATTTATGTAAAAATTAAACATCAATGGTTTATACATTAAAAATTTTAAATAATTATAATCAATGAGTTCAATGGTTGAACAATTCAAAATATGCGATACTATTTCTATATTCGAAGACGTTAGAAGACGTGCGATACGATTTCTATATTCGAAGACGTTCGTATAACATACACTTGATTTTTACAAATTGATTCAATTTTTGATCAACCTTTGAGTTATTATCACAAGACTGTATGTCTCCTGCCTATATTTTGGTTTTTTTTTTGTTTTTTACGAGGGACGGTGGAAAACATCGAAAGTAACCGAAAAGAACTGCATGATGTTCTTATGAATAGTGTTGAACTTTAACGAACCAAAACCATCCTCTTTAAAATCAAATTTTAGGATGGGTCGTTTAATACATAACACAAAGTAAAGCTTGGTATTGGGGATAAGGATGTGTAAACAATTACTTGGAAAATTGGGTTAGAGATAATTAGCATTATGAAGGATGAAGGGGAAAATTTAGAGAGTTATTTTGAAGAAAGATGTTAATGATTTTTATAAATTATCATTTGGCTGTGTTTCTTTTGCAATCAAGTCTAAAATCACCCTTGCATACATATTTCAACAACAAAACACTTTCAAATTAAACACTTATATTTCTATTTCAACAATCAATCAACTTAGTGGCGATTACTGAAGTTGATTTTATAACCAAGTCTAAAATACTTCTGTATGTAAAAAAGGAATGAAAAATTTGATAATGTTTTACATACAGTCAAATGATAATAAAGGCAAATAAAATACAGACATATGACACGCTACTCAATCGTTGTATCGTGTAAAAAAGCGCTTAATACATTTTCTTTATATTAATAATTGTAATTAACAGTACAACCACTAAATATTTTTGAACAAAAGGCTAGAAAAATTTAAATTGAAACACCAGTTTATTGAAAAATCAATTTCATTAAAGCTTAATAAATTTCTCTTCTTTTAATTTAATTTTTCAATATTTAAAGTTACAATATATATATTTTTGATTTTATTTTTAATTAATTATTTTTAAAAACTAACATTCTGTTTTAACATTATAATATTTAAATAAATAATTATCATCCTTTGGGTTTGCTTTTTTTTGTTTTGTTTCTTTTTTTAGTTACATACCTATACATATAAAAATGTATATGTATGTTTTGTTTTCTTCATTATTTTAACGTTTTTTCTTTTAATTTTTACTTAAACTTTAAGAACAATTCAACAGCAAAAAACTAATAAATTCTGGTTACAAATTTTTATTTTTTTTTTTTATAAAAAAAAAAAACAAAAATTATAAATACATTAAACATTTTCTACTTCAGTAGTTTTATTCTATAACAGTTTAGTCATTCTGTAAATTAACAAAAAAAAAAAAAAAAATAATTAAATGGTAGCAGAAAAAACAAAAAAAAAAGAAGAAAATTAACTTTTAAAACAAAAATTACCTAAACATAATTTTTTTTTTTATGTTTTGTTTTTTGCTGTTTCTACCATTTACCATAAAAAAATCATAAAATTAGAAAAAAACAAAAAAAAAAAAAACCTTTAAAAAATTTTCATTTTTTTCTATAATATTTCCCTTATTTTTTGTTTTTTTCATAAAATCTATATAAATTTAAAGATGAGTAAATGAATGTTCAAAGTTTAATTAAAAATGTTAAAAAATATAAAAAAAAACATCTTTTTTTTTTTTGTTTTTAATTTTCATAATGAATCTGTTTTTTGTCATGTCATTCTACTTTTCTATTACTGTAGGATAAAATACACATGTTCATTTTGAAAATGTATATAATATGTATATGTATATGTGTATAGCTATGCTTTTTTGACTGAATAAATCCTTCACTTCCTATGACCTTGATCTTCAAATGTATAAACACAAAAACTGTTGGTTTTTGTTTTCTTTCGGTTCTGTATTTATTTTCTAAATTAAAAAAAAAAAAAAGGAATAGTAAAAAAATATAAGCAAAAAAGAAAAACAAAATTAAATTTTTACTTATAAAAATTATACTTTTTTTTATTCTAATTATGTTTGCTTGTATGTATTACAACAGTAATCATGTTTACATATTAACATAACATAACATAATTATTCTTTTATTTTATTATATAGATCAAGGTGAGTCGGAAATGGAATGACATATTTTTATATATGAATCTCAATTTTTTTAATTGTTAATAAGTGAAGTTTGCACTATTGATTCTAATATTCTTTTTCATATGATTGCTTAATTTTGAAATTAGTTTCAATTTCATGATATCTATACTATCTTAAAATTTGTTTTATTATTCATATTAAAGCTACTTCTACGTCTTTTATATTTTTATTAAAATTTTTAAATTTTGATCTTTTCACCTTTACTATAATCCTGTGACTGTGTAAAAACTTGTAAACCATACCATACTTTTAGGCGTTCTAAATTTGTAAAAAGATTTGAAAATACATAATATACATTTTATGTAATATGATATTTATTTATTTATTTAAAATTAATTTTAAAAAAATGGTATGGTAAATTAGTGAAATCAGGTATAATCCTCGGATACTTTTTAGGCAATTACGGCCTGAGTTGAATATTTAATTAATACTTTCTCATTATTATTTTTAATATCTTCGATTTTTAAATTAATTGATACAGCGAAGTTTATTAATTGTTAATTTTTACTTTTATATTATAGTTAAATTAAGTTTAAATATTCAGAAATAAAAAAAAAAATGAGATGTTTAATCACTTTATTCCCAAGTATTGAATTTAATTAACTGAATGGTATTTGCCGAAGTGAAATTTAATATGTTGACTGTGGTAGGATTATTAAACCATTATATTATATGCCTTAATCATAAGTGTCTAGTGGCAGTATAGATATAGTGGGTGTGGGTGGATGTGACGATTGTTCTAACCATTTGTGATGATTGTCCATATTCGACATATATTTATATATGTATATATACCGATTGTTTTTGTTTTTCAAATTTTATTTACGTATAGCTATTTCTGTCCAAAGAAAATTTGGAAACCTATTGGATAGGTATCATACATGATTATTTATTTTTATTGCATATTACAAATCACATTGGATTGTGCAGTATTTATACTTAAGTATTAAACATTAGTAAAAGAGTTAAAATAATATGTTATCAAACATTAATTAGACCAACCCTTGTATATGGTGCACCAATATGGTCAACATTAGTGCAAGATTAATGGAAATATTACGTAGGTTCGAAAGAAAATGCATAAGAGTTTGTACCAATATAAATCGTAAGCCCGAATCCGAGTTCAAATATTATGACTCAAATAAATATTTGTACAAGGAAGCTAAAATTATAAGAATAGATATTTTTATTATTAATCACTATGATATAACACAAAATACTCCTGAAAATAGTTTTATATCACATACATTTTACCACAATAAGGGCTTCATAGGTCACGAGCTTCATAGCTCCTGAGCATTTCATCTTTTTAGACCAAAATGGTTATATTTAAAACCAAAATCATGTCCGTCTATTATACCACTATGACGGACTATATTGTAAAGTTATAGAATATAAACCGGGCAATATAAACGGAGCAAATCTGAAATACGACATGTCCATACCGGACATAAACAAATTAGTAAAGAGAGACTATTGGTGGTTGGAATAAATACCTATCATTAGCACTAAGTATTATAATATATATATCATTTTAATTAGGTTAAGTAGCTTAGGTTAGGTTAGGTTAGATTAAGTTAAATTTTATCTTAATAATTTAAAAATTATTATTGGTTTTAAATACCTGATTTTTTCCAATACAAAAATTGTAAAATAAAATGTAAAAATACATTATTATATTCATTAATAATAATAATTGGATTATAAAATGGTACAAAAATTAATATAAAAATGTCGTCAAGTTTAAACATTAATCAAATAAGCAAGAAAGCTGTTTTTTGTAAACTTTTTATGGACTAAGTTAATTTAAGTAAGAGTATTAAATAGATAAAATAAAGTTTATTTAAAAAAAAAAATATTATACTTAATCATCATTATACTCTAATATCTTGTATTATATATTTACACTATATTTGTGCAGGATCTGAACCCGCACTTCCTCGGTTATTAAAGCACGTGCTTAACTAAGACTTTCCATACTAAATCATTGCATTAACATTAATTGCTAATAAGTGCATACTTTTAGGCTTACTTTAGAATATTTTGATCATTATGTCGAAATTTTATGTATTTGAAATGTATGTATATACATCTAGTGGAATAAAATTTCACAGAATTAATTTGATTTGTAAATATATTTATCGATCAAATAGCAGTGAAATTCACCATTTTTTGATAATCAAGTATGTAACTTTAATTAGTGTATTATATGTTAACATTAAATAACAAAAAAACAAATGAATACTTAGTTTTTTTTTTGTATTTTGAAAAAAAGATTCTTTTCCTTAAACATTCATACTGCACAAAAACAAAACAAAAAATTAAAGTTAAACAAAACTTATTTTTTATGTTAAGGTTATAACTTGAATTTTCTTTTTGTTTTTCATATGCTTTCCGTATCTATTTTATTATTATCTTTTACTTTAAAGGTGATTAATTTTAGCGACCTTAATAACAAACAGATATGAGTTCATGAATGCATCATTGTGTACCCTATTTTTTATTTGTTTGTCTTATACATTTAATTCTTTTATATAAAAAATATATACGAGTAAAAAAACAAAAATTTTAGTATGTCCTTGCTGATTGTCCTTTTTAAATTTTATTCTTTAGTTTTTTTTTAAAAATATTTTTCTTTTCAAGACTTGAAATGTAAAGTAACAGGTCACTTAAGGTAATATATGTTCAGATAAAAAAAAAAAACTTTTGTTTAAAATTACGAAATACATACGATATATAAATTACCTATGTTTGTTATTTACTTAGAGTTTTCATATGGTACGCATGAAATTGAAATAAAAAAATTAATGATGGAAAATTGCATATTAAAATATTTTTATAAACAAAAATTGATAAAATAAAAAAAAATTAAATTTAATTAAATTAATTTTTCGGAATAGTTAAAATTATATGTTATTTTTTTGTTCTTTTTCTTATTTTGGGAGCATAAGATCCCCTCTAGACACTTTCATTGAACTCATGTTAGGTGTTGGTGTTTTCATTCTATCACAAGTTATTACAGTTGTTTTCCGCCAGTTATTATTTGGCTGATCAAGTTATTTTGTCCGTGTTCAATTCAAGGGCTATTCTCGTTATATTGGTCTCGTTATTGGTTTTCTTGGTGTTTTTTCTTCTTGTGTTCTATTCACATTCATTTTATTTTTCCTATTTAATGCGATATTGATTTCTATACTGTCATGTTCCATAAATTTCTATTCATGAATGTGAATAGAACTCAAGAAGAAAAAACACCACTAAAAGGAATAACGACAAACGAATAATAGGCGTTTATTAATGAATACATGTACCCTCCTATTTGTAGTGTTCGAAGTTAACCAGATCTAGCATTGGGATGGTTTTTACTTATAAACTTAAAAATCTACAGTTTGGTGTTTTTGAGGGTGTGAAATTCATCATAATGTATTTAGTTCTTCTAAACGTAGTTCTTTCTTGAATCATTTATCCATGTTTTCTTATACCATATTTTTTTTTAAATAAAACATTATATTATAAACTGTACTTGATCAACTTTAGTTTATTTTTATTTCGAACTTAATTTTTATTTTGTAAGCAACCATTTTAGGTCAAATACTAGAAACAAATTCGAGGTAATATATAGAGAGTGTAGAGCATTAATTGACGAGACATATAGTCGTGTGTATAGATTCCAAAAATAAAATTTTATAATTTTTTTTAAGAAAAAAAAAAATTGAAGAACTAAACTTGGTGGTATGTCCTTTTTTCACTTTTTTTTTTTGTATCTATTTTTTTTCTCTTCTTGTGGTTTTTTTTTCTTTTTGTTATTAACTATGAAAAATGATTATTTAGTCTCATCGCGTTAAATTAAGTAACTTTCTAATATTTTTTTCTCTTTTCATATTTTTTTTTTTCAAATTAAAAACAGAATGAAAAATACAAATGAAAGGAGAAAAAAAATTAAGTGAAAGAAAAAAAACCAATGAAAATTTTTTAATGGTGTAACAAATGTACAAAAAGCGAAAAAAGGTGAAAATATCATAAACATTTTTTAAACTTATTGTTTTTTTTATTTTGTGAGTGAAAAAAAGGAACAAGATAGTAACACGAAAGGTTTTGAAAGGTGTAATGCAATTTTCTTGAAATGCGATTTGATTACTTTTGCATCAAAATTTGTAATTAAGCATGAAAAAATTGTGACTCTAAAGATACTTTCCTCAATTTTATTGTAAACCCTTATATAACTAAGAACAACTGTTAATATATTTGGAAATATAATGCTTGAAATATAATTGTCATGATGAGATAATTGATGAGCTCTCAAAGATGGGAAAATATTTTTTTGATTTTTAAGTACCTTATGTCATAAGTTGGAGATTTTGTCATTCACAAAATTTTAAGTTTATAACGTTAAGCGTTATACGGATACGGAGGGTGAAAATTTTTCCCAAATATTGGTTTCAAATAATTCGTTAATTTAAATGTTGAATTGCGCGAAATTATTCTATGATATGCTATATATGATTTGTGAATGATTTATGATTTTAAAAAATTGCTTGCGTTGTTTCGGGTATTTATATAGAAAAAAAATATTTAATTGAACTTAACGTATGCAACCTTTTGAATACAGCGCTTGTTTCAACTTTTGTAGGGCTACAAATTTGTTCGTAGACTACATTCGATCGTAACAGATAAAAAAAATGTTTTACAATTGCTAATTTTTTTTAGATCGGTTTACATTTTTATCTAAAACTGTTAATGTAAAGTTTGTAAAAAAATATGGACTAACTTTTTGACAAATTTTTTAAAAATATGCTATAAAAATGTTAAATGTTAATAATAATAATAAAAGTGAATAGACTAGTTTTTGTTAGTTTTATTACTATAGTTAATTATATTTTAAAATAATTAAACAAACATAAATAAAAATAATTATGACTTTAGAATTACCACATTTTATCTTTACCATGTCTTCTTCTTTTTGCTTTCGTTCGAAGCTTTTAATTTTCGATATATTCAATTTGAATCCAACAAATCCAAATGGTGTGAATTTCTTCAAATCCAAAATTCGATTTTTAGTATATGCATCTTATAATACTGATTTCAAAAGTTTCCTATAGCTTAAATAATTAAGAATCTAAAAGGATATTTTTTTTCTTCTCAAATATTTTTGTTGAATTATCATATTTGAGGGCGAATTGGTTGGATAGCCTTATATTTTAAGGCTGAACAAAAAAAAAATGAATGTGTTCATGTATTGTTGTAAATTTGTTTTTTTTTTTAATTTTAAAAATATGCTAGGTTCGTAAATGATTTCATGTCCACTAAAGTTTATATTTAAAAAAAAAAAGTAATTTTTTGTTTTTTTTTGTTTTTGTTATACTGACATTTTAATTTGTCTATACACGCATACATGTGCATTAATAGACATATAATATATATTTATATATATTTTTATTTGTTATATATGTATATACATTTTGTATTTTCTTCATTCTACTTTTTTAAATTAAAAGTTAAAACGCTTGGGGTCTATATAATGAAATAAAAGTAACGATATAATTGAAATGAAAATGACTTCAAGGGCATAAAAACAGAAACTAAAAAAGAAATGAAAAAAAATTAAATAAAATCAAAAAAAAAAAAATATATATATATAAAAAATGTAAAATAAAATAAAGAACGAAATGAAGAAAAGATCTTTAATGATAATGTTATATTCGTTTTTCTTTTAAAGTAGTAAATTAACTGCATATTTATTTAAATTTTTTTTTAATTAATAGCATAAAAATTTTAAGAAACTTTTAAAATTAATATGTTCTATTTCTTTACAAAGTTTTGATTTATTGAAGATAAAGTTTTCATTAGATATAAATAGGTTGCAACTAAATTTTTTTACAATCCTTTTTATTTAATAATAATATTGATTTATAAATGAAAAATTAAATAAATATCCAATATAAAATAAAATATTTTCATTTCATGCTTATATATTACAGAATAAAATGTAAAAATTTAAAATAATTGAGGTTAGGTTTACAATATTATATAAAAGATTAGATTATTGTTAATAGAATAAATAATCCAAAGTAGAATAAAACAAAATAACAAAGTATGTGTATCAAGAAAATTTTAACAATCGTAATTTAAGAAAAAGCGTGACGTCATTTTAATCATTATTTTTTTAGGTTGAAACTCTACGTAATATATATTTACTCCATTATATAGAAAAAATAATTCGAATTTACTTTTTGAAACAAATTTTTTAATTTAACTATGTCAGTACATGTAGATTCTATCAAGAACAAGAACAGTCTTCAGGACGCACTATCTAGGAGTATATTGCTGAAACGAAAATGACCTGCCAGCAATAAACCCTTTACAGATCTTTAGTTTCTTAGAGACAGTAAAACTGAGAGAAGTATTATAAGTGGAGACAAAATCGAAAAATCGTATAGTAAGAGGGAAAACACAATAGATATACATCAAAAGATCGTAATGTTACTTATTCCCTTACTATATAATAATAATCTAATCTAATCGAAATTGGGGTTTGATCGAGTACAGTTTTACTTTTTTTTTTTTGAAATTTCAATGAAAAATATTTTTATTTTATCAAAATTAGGAGAATTTTTGTTTTATTGTTTGTTTATTTTTAAAATAACACTATTAAAGTAAAATTATTACAGTATTAAAATAATAGATATCACTAATTTTAAATCAAGTATACTATCTATACATTTTGTCTTTGTTTAATTTCCTGTTTTATAAATGTTTAAATTCTATAGAAAATTTATTAAAATGAAATATACTTATATCCTATATATATTTTTATATATAAATGTATAAAAATGTATTTATATGTAAATATGTCAAAGAAAGAAAGTTAAAGTAAAAATATTTAATATAAAAATGTCTGGGTGTTAAAAAATAAATCAAGTGCGAGAAAAATCGGAGAAAATGACATTTTTTTTTCTTTCCTGTTCCTGTTTTTTTTTTTTTATCTTTTAATTCTTTAATTTTCATATTAATGAAGTATTAAATTATACCTTATATTTAAATATAAATATAATAATGTTATATTTATCTATGAAATTTACCTATTTTTTTTTTTATTTGACTCTTTATAATCTTAATTTTTTTTTATAAAAGATATAATATGAAAAATTTTAACAATTATTTAAATTATTTTAAGATATGCAGATTTTTAGTAAAAAAGATTGGCTATACTTTACTTTAGGTACTTTAAATCACATAATGAAACGTTATGTGGTCTTACCAAAGTTATGGTAAGGACACTAAGGATTTCAAAAAACCCTTTGAAAATTTATGAGTGCAACGTACTTAAAAAGCCGAACGAAAAAGTTGAAAATGAGCCTTCCAAAGATTTTTTTTATTTTTGGCTTTTTAAACACTCTGTACCGAAACTGTTAAATATGTTATAACATTATACACGTTTTTGCAAAGAATATTTTTAGAGCATTTGTTTAAGCCTTGTCAGAGACCCTCTCCCACAAATGTAGGTGATACGGCTATTTAAGTAAGTTTTCCCCATACATTTTCAAAAGGCTTTTTAAAGCCCTTAATGTTCCCATCGCTTAGTCAAACCCATATGAGTAAGATTATCGCGTTTCATCACGTGATGTAAGGTATCGCTCAGTAAAATTTGAAAATGATCCAACAATGTACCTAAGTAAGGTATATCCGAAAAATTAAAAATTAAAATTTTTTTTTAATAAATAAAAATGAACATTGTTTTCTTTAAGAATTTTTATTGAATTATTTCGAACAGGGATGGTCTCACATGGTCCTAATTAAAAAAAAAAAAAAAAATCCAAAGTTACATACAATGAAAAAAAATAATTGCAAAAAACGAAAAATCGTTAATAGCTGTATCGTTTTCTAAAACATTTTACGAACTAAAGTCATATAGTAATATTGATACAAATTCTAATTTATAGTAAATAAAGTAAATATAGTTAAGCAAAGTGGAAAAATAGGTATTTATAAATAAATGCAGTTAAAAGAAATTTCTTTTTTGGAACAAAATAATAATTGTTAGAGGAGCGATTTTAGAGTTGAAATCAAAATCAGGGTTATACGCTTTTTCTAGAATATTTAAATGTATGTTTATGTAAGATTCTTACTTAGGAAGTTTTTTTTAGAGTTGGTTACAAAATCAGGGTTGCCCCGTTTTACAATATATGCATATTTATGTATATGGTAGATTCTGAATTTGGGGGGATTTTATGGTTGGTTACAAAAATCAGGGTTGCTTCTTTTTTCAAAATATGTACATATGGATAAAATGCCGCGAATTTAAATATCGAGAGGAAAAAATGTCGCGAGAAAGGATTTTAGAGTTGGATTTAAAATCAGAGTTATACACTTTTTTCAGAATATTTGAGGAATTTTAGAGTTGGATTCAAAGTCAGGGTATTCCTTTTTCCAAAATATTTTCAATTAATTTAAAATTAATTATTGCGATATTTTATACGGCGAAATTTTGGCTTAGAGTCGTACATATGTATGTACATTATTATTGTTTTGAAAATTTATATTACTTTTATTTAAAAACAATAGCTTTGATTTTTAAAAAAGAAATAAAACCATATCGCTTTGTTTCGTAATTGTATGCGAAATAAAGCTATATGCGAAAAAATTTACGATATGGCTTTATTTCTCATTCAAAAGGGAAATAAAGCCATTATGGGTTCCTTGCGTATAGCTTTATTTCATAGCGCCGAAATTTTATAGGTTGTTACAAAATCAAGGTTATCTTTTAGAATATTTATATAATTATAAATATTACACATAATTAATTATATATAAGGAATTCAAAATCAAAGTTATACGCATTTTATAAAATATTTGTAGAAAGGTATATGTGAAATTCTCAATTAGGAGGGATTTTATAGTTGGTTACAAAGTCAGGGTTTCAATAATTTGTTAAGCATAAGTTTGGGCTGCTTGCCCATTAAATTTTTGAATTTTGAAATTTTTTTTGTGGAATTTTCTGTTAGAATTATGTAAATAGTATTTTGGAAATGGATGTTTTTTTTATTTCATACCCAACCCGATTGATAATGATATATCAATTAATATTGTACTTGGTTATTCAAAATTCTTAAATATTTCAATATTTTATAAAATTTGTCGGAATTTATTTGTTAATATATTCATTTGGCTACCTTGTACAAATTCATATTAAAAAGAGTTTTTAGTATTTTATTTAGGTAGACTTTTTTTTTGTTTTTAAAATAGTGTGTTACAAAAGTGAAAATAAATATATGCTAATAAGGTTTTAATATATCAGAAATATTCTCCACTTTAACGTTTTCACACTGCTCTTACTCTAAAAAATATAGTAAAAAAAAAAAATTAAATTTTGTGTTTGTAAGCGCATAATTCCTAGTAAATGCCATAAGTTAAAAAATTATATACCTAATTAGCTGATTTTATTAGTAATTTAACAAGGTATGCATTAACTGGTTGAATAAATCGAAATCATAATTCTTAAGATATTATTGTCTTTCAAGTCAAAGTCATTAAACATCATAATTTTTATTAAAATATTAAAATATAGTTTAAATAGTCTTAGTATTTTGAATCTTAATAAGTGTGATTTTATCCTATAAATTTCAATGATTTGCGAGATTCTTTCATCATCTTACAACAATATGAATTGTGCAAGATCTTCCACAAGATCCACGCAAGATCTTTTGGAGGGGATTTGATTTGTTTCGATAAAAGCATATTATGTATAAAAAAAATTAAAATCTTTTTTTTTCATTTATTTTCATCATTTAAATAATGAATTGTTAAATTTCAATTCAAAAAATATTATATTTGTTAAAATTCTGTCTGATTTTTTTTTTTTATTATGTAATTTATAAGATTTATTAAATAATTTACTTTTTAAACAATTAAATGAAATATTTTCAAAAAAAAAAAAATAAATAAAAAATAAAAATAAATAAACTAAAAACATTTAATTAATTTATAATAAATTACAAATATTTAATATTTTCATTATCTTAACAATTCATTATTTAAATTCTTAAATAAAGATATATATAAAAAATTTATAAAAGTATATATAGAACAAAAAATGAAGAAAAATTATATAACATTTACATATATATATATATATATATATATATATATATATATATATATATATATATATTATATATTATTTTAACAGAAAAGTAATTCAAAATATACCTTTCACGATTAAAATATTCCAAGTAAATAAAAATCAAAATCTCTCTGTAGTCATATTTATTACTTTTATTTTACATTCTTATTGCTTATATTTTATATACAGTTGAAGACAAAAATTTTTCAACTTATATTTTTTATTTTCTTATATTATAGAATGAGAAGAAAATTTTTTTTTTTTTATGTATTTACTTTTAACATTTAAGATTTCATTAAAATTGTATATTATGTTTAAAAATTATTATAAGTTAAACAGAATGTTCGATTTTCGTCGAATATTGTATCAAATAAATATTTGTTATCATTTTAAATATTGTAAATCGAGTAATTTAATTTTAATTTTATGAAGTTTTAATAGATCCTGTGCCAAGTGATAATTTTTTTTACTCTGGAAAGTAAAATTTTGACTTAGAGAAGAAAATTTTTTGACATAAAATACGGTAAATGCCGTACCTATCCAAAGAAACTAGGTAAAATAATACGTAACTGTAATAGTCATTAGATATTTTATAATATCATATGATTTTGTACGTTTGCATGATATTTCATGACATTACGTTTGCAACTATAATAGTCATATTATAAATCATATATAATATCATATGATTTTGTACGTTTGCATGACATTTCATGAATTACGTCTGTAACTATAATAGTCATAAATGATGACATGTCATAAGTCCCAGAGTCATAAGTCTCATTGGGACTGCAGTGGGCCAATGGAACTTATGACATGTCACCGTCATAAATCATACATGACAATCATTCGTTGTCATTTAAAAAAACATTCGTTCAATCATATTAGTATATAAGATAGGGAGAGGCGTACAAATTATTAGTAATAGGATATTTTTCAATTGATTTGTTATGACTATTATTATAGTTAGGGTTTTGATTTTGTATATAACTTTTTAACTTTAACTGAAAACTTTTTTACTTTAAGTGAATATTTTTTATTTTATTTTAAGTGAAAAATCTTAATTTAAACTAAAAATGTCTTCAGTTAACGTAAAAAAGGTATATCATATCGAAAACTTATCGAATCTCATGATATCATTATGTATTATAAACTATTCATTTAATTTACTATTGATTATTGGCTGAGTGAAGAGTGAAAATAAAAATTTTGAAACAAAAAAGACATTAAATGTAAATACTATAAAGAGCTATCGTTTAGCGTACACCTTTAATTAACTTGATTTAAAAATAAGATTTTCGATATGCGTTAGTATAGTCTTAAGAAGTATCTTTTTTTTCGATTAAAAAAAAACATCTCTTTAATTTGATTTTTTTTTCAATAATTGTTTTGAAGAGTAGCCTTAAAATACTTGACGGAGGAAATAAAGAAAAAAAAAAATTCAATTTTTATAAATATTTTGTTCGTTACTGTATATCATTAAAAATTTTATCAAAACATATATGATTTATATGGAAATCCATATATGATGTATAATTACATATATATATTTTGTAAGTATATATTTCATATATATCATGTATTTTATATATATATCAATATGCACAGTAATTTTTTTTTTTAAATTGCATGCAGGAAATTTAAGAATGTCCTTTTTCTTTTTTTATTTTGTTTTGTATTTCTTATTTATTTGTATTATTTGTTGTAATAACCAACTCCTGTGGGTCGATGTTTTTTTTTTTTTTATATTGTATATTATTTATTATTCCGTATGTATGAGTGAATTGTAAATTAATAATGATTGCTGATTGCTCTTTTCCAAGCCTTATATTGAATGTAAATTTTTTATTATTGATAAATATAGGTTTTGTTTGGTATTTTGCTTTTTTTTTTTCCTTTTATTTTATAATTCGAAGGACTTGTAAAAAATATCTATAGACATATTTTTATATTTATATAAATATAATTTGTATTTGTTTTATGTTGTTTTTTTTTTTTACGAGTATTCTGTTTTTTATTTGGAGGAAAATAATAAAAATTGAATAAATTTGAATAAAAAATTATTTTACGAGTTTTTATTTTTTGTTTAAAAAAGTAACAAAAAAATAAAATAAAAATATATTTTTGGTTTTTTTTTGTTTTTTTTTTTGATGAGGTCTTGAAATTCCTGTATTATTCCCAAAATTTTTGTATAACTTTAAGATGTTGATTTTAGCAATTGTAAAAGGAATAAATATTTAAGGGGGGCAAAAAAAATATAAAGCTTAGCATTTAAAAAAAATATATTATAGAAAACTATTTACATATATATATACATATGTATTTTATAAATATTTTAATTTATCTGAATAAATATTTATTTATTTTTCTCACACTAAGCATTTTTAAATTGTGTAGGACAAAAGTGATTGTAAAAATAAAATTTATTAATATATATGTAAACTTCTTTAAACCCGATTTATGGCTAAAAAAAAAAAGAATTTTATGATAAAAAAAAAAGGTCAACAACATATAAAATCAATTAAATATATTTTTATAATTGAATATTAGAAATTTAAAATTTACTCTCATTTCTTTATAATTTTTAATTTCCTGTTAATTAAACAAAATAATAAGATAATAATTTAAATCCTGATGTAAAAACTGATAAAACACATTCATACCTAATTGATTAATCAAATTTTTTTTTTCATTATATCTTGCAAACTTAATTTATCCTATAACAATATCACAAATAAAATTATACTTTTATTTTGCTAATTATATTATAATAATAAAACAGATTTAAATTATATTTACTAGTCATTAACAAATATATCTTAAATTTACTAGACACAAATCTTAAACTATACGATCAAAAGTGGTTGCATACATTTAGGATGAATGTATGATAATTTAATTTTTTTTTTTCTTTTTATACCCGTATGAACTATGTTCAAGGGTATAATAAATTTGCCATTACGTTTGTGACACCTTAAAGGAGTCGAGCTAGATATAGTGTCAAAGGTATGGATCGGCTCAGAATCGAATTCTGAGTCGATTAAGCCATGTACGTCCGTCCGTCCGTGCGTCCGTCGCACGATAACTCAAAAAATAAAGGAGCTAGGAGGCTGAAATTTTTTTTACGGCACTTTTGCAAAATTGTTAGTTTTGCTATTTAAATCCAACATTTTCGGTCGGCGGGTTCGAGTAGCTGCCATACAACTTCTATCTTTATATAGAAATAACTCAGTATCTATTCAAGCTAGGTTTCTGAAATTTTGCAAATGATGATCAAGTTTTATGGCAACAACTTCTGTAAAATTAGGTTGTGGTGGTGCGGCGGATTCGGGTAGATGCCATACAACTTCTCCGTTTAAATGAGAATAACTCAGTGTCTATTGAAGCTAGGAACCTGAAATTTAGTAAAGAGGTGTCGAGTTATAGGCCAACAACTTTTGTAAAATTTGGTTGGTCTAGAGCAGCCGGTTCAGGCTTCTTGCACCTCTTGGAACTTAATGAAGCTAGGCGTCTGAAATCTTGCAAATGATGATCAAGTTTTATAGCAACCACTTTTGTAAAATTTGGTTGTGGTGGTGCGACGGGTTCGGGTAGCTGCCATACAACTTATCCGTTTAAATGAGAATAACTCAGTGTCTGTTGAAGCTAGGAACCTGAAATTTAGTAAAGATGTCTCGAGTTATAGGCCAACAACTTTTGTAAAATTTTGTTGGTCTAGAGCAGCCGGTTCAGGCTTCTTGCATCTCTTGGAACTTAATGAAGCTAGGCGCAATAGATTCAGGTAGCTGTCATACAACTCCACAATTTACATAAATATATCTCTGTAGTTCGGTACTAAAACATCTGAATGTTTTTAAAAGATGATCAAGTTTTATAGAAACAGGATATATTACGTTCATACGGGTATCCCAGAGTTGACACAGTCTACTCTACTGCACTCTCCCTCGTTTCATTCTAAATTTAAATTCATTAAATTTTTATTGAAATACACTATAATAAAAGAAATGCAATAAATATACCTTTCAATTTTATGAAATAATTAAAGAAAATCTGTTTTATTGATTTGGATACTATATAATAAAATTACGACTTTTATTTTAATTTTTTTTTTGTTTTGTTTTTAAACAACATTTCTCGACATAAATTCATAACTAGGTCATTTTATTTGACTGTAATTCATAAAATAAGAAACAAAAAACAAAATGAAAACAAAACAATTTTTATTTCTTCTAGCATCGGAAAAAGAAGAAGAAAAAATAAAATGGTAAAAATTCTGAAAACCTTTTATTAAAGAAACAAATACAAAAAATTGAAAACAAACACAAAAAAGAAAAAAACAAAACAAAAATACAAAACGATTTCAAAGTTTTTTTTTTTCCTTTATCAAAATTAAATTGAATAAAGTTTTTCTTATTTTTCCTTACAGCATCAACCAGCAATAACGCCCTTCATTATCCTCTATCTATATCTATATATATATATATATATATGTGTATTATTAAATCTCCATGCATCCCTATGTAATTCATCTTCTAATGATGTAAAATAAAAAAAAAAAAACAAAAACAAAAAACAAAAAAAAAAACAAAAAAAAAAGTTTGCAAAAATTCTTCCTGATTTGTTTCCCAACAGTATTTTGTTTTTTCCTTTAAGGAAAATTTATTTTTTTATTTATGTTGAAAGAAATTTTCGGAGGAATAAAACTAAAAAAAAAAAAAAAAAATTGTAAGAAAAAAATCAAAATTAGAAAAAAAAAAAAACTTTTTTAATTTCGTCAAATCATTGAATTGTTTCGATTTTTTATTTTTTTATTTTTTTATGGAAAACTTATAAAAGTAAAAAGAATTTTAGATTAAGGGACAGAAAGAATACGGTTTATAACAAGACAAGACGTGATATACGAGATTTTTTATTTACCCTCTCACCCAGCTGTATAGTGTATAATGTAATATACATATATATATATATATATTGTATATATGCTAAAAATTGATTGAATAATAAACATAGAGTTACCAGTATTTAATTGATTTTAATAATAAAAAAAAGATTCTTCTAGATTTTAAAATAATATGGTATGTAATAGACTTTCTAAAATATTTAAAAGAAGTTACTAAATTTGATATAATAAAATCTTTATGGTAATAGAAAATACGTATTGAAAAGTAAGGTAATAATTTAATGAATAAAATCACCTTTGACGCATATATAGTTTTTTCGAACCTCTGAAGGTGTTTTTCTATAAAATTACTTTAATTTATCGGCTTAGGTAATCAAATACATATTTATTAGTTAAATGGTACTTTATAGATTTGTTAAAACTATATTAATTACCAGTTCAAGACCATTATACAGAGGAACATTATCTCTTCCTATATTAATAATAAACAGAATAATTGCTAAAACTATGTGCAATAAATGAACATCTCATATCTGATTTGCATGACTTTTCATACAACTTAGAAAAAATACTGAAAAGTTGAAGAAGGATAGTTGGCTTTTTTTTAAAGGATAGTTGACTAGTTGGAAAAAGCTAAACGTTAAATAAGATTTGTTATATATGAACTGATAGTTTCTTTTTCAATTATACAAATTAAAAAATAGAAAATATGATAAGAAATGAACGGAACAGCATTGCAATTTGTTTCGCAATGAAGAAATTTCTATATTGAAATTTGAAGATATTGGCATACCATTTTTAAATCAGTCTTAAAAAAATTTTTTTTTCAATTTATGGTGAAAAATTAAACAATGATTTAGTAGAGACGAATCATAAAATCTGGTAACCAGTTTGAAAATCCATAAAATTTTTTTTTTGTTTTCTTTTTTTTTTCTTTTGGTTTTTTGTTAGTTTGTTTGTTTGTTTACTTATTTGTTTAGGGAAATGTAAAAGCTTAAAGTTTATTTATTTTTAAGGCCTACAGAAAAAAACAATAAAAAAAACAAAAGAAAAAAACAATGTTTTCTATAATTTTATTTCCTGGTGAAGATGATTTACAATTTTCAAAAAATAATTTTTCTATTAAAAAAAAAAAAACAAAAACAAAAAAAAAATTTCTGTAGATTTGTGGAGAGATTTTTGTAAGAAATAAATAGTTTGTGTTTTGTATTAAAATGAATTCGGGTTAATAAAATTATTATAAATTATTGATTGGTTGTTACCTGTGTATGTTTTTGTTTTTTTTTGATTTTAAATTGTGACGGTTAGTTTTGTTGTTATATAAAAAAAAAATGTATGAATAGAATCAAGAAAATATTAAAAGAAAATTAAAAACAGTTAAAGTATTTTAAAAAGATATACGTTTGAATTAAAGTATTTTAAGAAAATGCGTTTATTGGATGTGTTTTTAAATGTTTTTAAGGAAATTAATCGTGTTCTCAAAACATTATATATGCTATATTTATTAAATCAAATTAATTTGAATACTTATACTTTTGTTTTTTTTTTAAATAAATATAAATAATTGAATAATTAAAAAAAAAATTGTCAGTTAATAGCAAATAATTGAGTTTGGATTTCACTTAAAATGGTTTAAATTAAATAAAAAAATAATTTAGTTAGATTCCACTTAAAATATAGTTTAAATTAAATAAAAAATAATTAATTATAATATACATTTTTTTAAATGGATTATATAAATGAGAATTAATTAAACAATCAATTTGATTTTATTAAATTATAATAATTTTAAATTGAATTTATACAAATTAATATTTAATTTTATTTATTTTTATTATTTATTAAAAATATACAAAATTAAATTTTTTTTTTTTTACGATTATAAAATATTTAATAATAATTTTTTGGGTATAGAGTGTTGTAAAAGAGAATAAAATGAAAATGACAAAACAGTTTAAATACACGTATATATTATGCAATTTTCAATCGTAAGTTTGTATTTTATATATATTCGAAGAACTGAATGTCATATAGTATTTAAAATGTCGACAATTTATTGGGGGTCTCAAGATAGAATCTCAGAACCTAGAATTGAACTCGATTATTCGATCATTACTCCATAATACAAAAATAATATAACTATACAGGGGTGTTTCACATAAGAATTACAAGGGGTGATTCTTGAGGCTTAAATCATCGTATGGATGAGGGTTGTATTCTCAGTCTTTTTCAAGATATTGGATTTTTTATATGTTTTCTTTTTGTTTTACATTATTAATTAGCCAGCTTTTATAAATTTACAGACTGTTACGTTCTATAAATAAATTTACATACGAACATTTTATATTAAAAAAAAAAAAAATTTGTGTTTTTAAATAATGGGTTTTCTTCAGGGATCACCTCCATATAAAATTATAATAACTCAAATATAATAATTATAATAAAATATAAATAAATAAATTTATATTAATTGCAATTTAAGCAATTATAATCTGAAATAAGCCCTAGTATTGTCTTACATAATAATTTAACACGAATTTCTAGAGATCAATAATAATAATAAAAGTATATTCTAAACATTCCACTTTTCTTATTTATTATTCATAATATTACCATTTTCCTAGCATGCCTTCCTTCTTATTAAAATTTGTGTATGCAAAGTCTGTATGATGCAAACAGATTTAACAACCTAAAAGTTGAACAATTAACTAAAAATCATTAAAAACTAAAAGTTTGTATTGAAGAAATGTAACTAATTAAAAAAGTTGGTACTTAACGAATATTGACGTAAATCGAAACTAATGTATTAATATTTTAAGGTTGAATTTATTTACATTATAGATTGATTTTAAATAGTGGAAAAGGAACTGATTATAAATTAATATTTTTTAGAAAATTAATCATTAAAAAAAATCTGATTTCAGATATGTAACACATAAAAATCCTGTATCTATAATTATTTTCTACAAAAAAATATCAAATTTAAAGTGTTTAAATTAATGCAAAAGTTTTAATGCAAATAGGGAATGACGTCTAATAAATTGTTACAATTAATAATTAAAAAATAAACAGTTTACCCATTGATTTTTTTTCCACCCCCAACACTTTGTATTTTTATTAAATTTTACAAAAAAAAAAAAAAATTTAAATTGATTAAAAAAAAAAAAATATTTAATTTTTGATTACTGAAAGAAGACAGCATTAAACATTTTTTTAATTAATTTTTTATTGATTTTTTATTGATTTTCTAAAAAATGTATTTATTTGTATATTTGTTTTTTTTTGACAATTGATTATGTGTTTCATATTTATTTATTTTTATTCACTTGTTCAAGTGCTAATTATGAAATATTTTTCTGAATTATTTTCAAAATTTTTATTTATTTTTTTTTTTTTCCGTATTTAATTCTATTTTTTATTCAGTGGTGAAAATTTTCATTGATAAAATTAATTGAAAATTTTGATTTAAAATGGAAAATAAACGTTAAAGAAATAAATTAAAATTGAAATGAAATTAATTAATTCAATAAATTATTTTTTATATTTGACGCGTGAATTTTTTAAAAGAAATCGTTTCATAACTTATGTAAAATGATTTTTAGTTTTCGTTTTTTTAATATTAGGAATTCAATAATGAAAAAAATGTTTTTATTTATATTTGTGATATTTGATTAAATCGCCGGTCTTTTAATCGTTTTGCTTTAAAATCCCCCCCAATTTGCTTCAAAATTCAACTTGTAATTGCTTCAATTATGTCGGTAGTAGAATTACTAAAAATGAAGGTGTAGATGAAGACGTAAAAAATAGATTGAAACAAACAAGAATAACATTTGGCAGATTATGATCTGTATGAAGATCTTCACATCTGGC
Organism: Poecilobothrus nobilitatus; assembly: GCA_947095535.1. Taxonomy (NCBI): domain Eukaryota; kingdom Metazoa; phylum Arthropoda; class Insecta; order Diptera; family Dolichopodidae; genus Poecilobothrus; species Poecilobothrus nobilitatus. The sequence goes on along the minus strand of OX352774.1, from coordinate 233,189,652 downwards.
TATAAATAGGCACCAAAATAAAAATATTCAATTTCTGTGTAAAATGAGTCCTACTATAGTAGCAAAATATGGTTTGTAATGCATTCAAGTACCAACAAGCTGTAAATATTCTTTAATAAATATTTTAAGAACCATATCGTAACTATCTTATGGGCCTAGGTGAATTTCTAACTATGATGTTTTTGTGAGACCAATTACAAAAACCAATTACACTTCAAATATATATAGAAGAAATGGAAGTGGATGGGACATACACTCCGGAAAGTACCCAACGCGATAGCTTGGTAAGTATTAGAGTGCAATTCATAAGGATAGGGATACTGCACAGAAGGAAAACGTATCCAAAGAAATTTAAGAAGCGGTAAGACATGGGCAGAAGTAAAACGAATGGTCCAAAACACAGTATGATTGAGAAGCTATGTGGACGCTCTATGAGGAAACAAAAAAAAAAAAAAATATATATATATATATATGAATAATTCTTATACAAATAATAGATGGCGCAAAATGTAATATAATAAATGTTATATTATATAAGATGATAAACTTGTACAATATCTACAATTAAATAATCAAGGAGACGAAACATTAATTCTATATTTATTTTAGCACTGCAAGTATTATGAAATTGAACTAAAGTATACTTCATTAAACCTTTAAATTTTTATATAAGTTTTTAAAAGAAACTAAAAAATTAAAATTGTTAAAATTAATTGCATATTTATGAGAGTAAATGTTTGAAATAAATATTATTAAAATTTTGATATTAAAAATTTTCCTTCAAAATTATATTTTCTTAATTTAGTTTTAAACATTTAAAAGTGAGTCTGGACTTATCCTATATATTCATTACATTTAAGATAATAATAAGTAAATAAGTTATCATAAGTTATAGCTAAAAGTGTTGTTACTGTTTAACAAGGCACTGATTATTAGTTAAGTGTCAAATTCAATCTAAATTTCAATAATATATGAAAATGTGATATATTATTATTGTGATATCAGATTCAGTATTGTTTTCCATAATCTTTTATATAGGTTTCATTTACAAATCAATTTTTTCATTTTTTTTTATCTAATTTCATTTCAAAATTTTAGTATTAAACAACTTTATCTAAATTGTATTGTATTTTATGTTGAATTTTCCGTCAATTTCTTGCAGTCCAATAAAATTTAACAGTTGAATAAATTGAAATTGTGTGGGTATATTTGTAAGTGCCAGAATCCCCTATGACATTTGAATAGTATACAGAATTTCTCTATAGATTCATTTTAAAATTGAATTAAAATTGTTTTCAAACTTTTGCCAAATATTGTCAAAATAATTAATTTCCAAAAAAAATTGTACTACATAAAAAAGAAAAGACAAACCAAAAAAAAAAAAATATAAAATTTATTTTATTTTAAAAAGATTTATTTCATTATTTTTGTGCCTTGTTTTATTACATTTCAATTCTTGTTTATTTTTTTTTATTTTTATTTTACTTTGTTTTTTATATGTCACAAAAAAAAAAAAAAAGACAAAAAAGGGGAAAAAACCATATTATTCATTTGAGTTTTAGTTTGTAATGTTTATCAATCAATTATTTATAAAAAGAGATTAATTTGAGGATTTTTTATTTCGGTAAAAATAAAAGGTTTGTAAGAATGTTGTCATATAATTGTAAAAATTAAGAAAGTGAAATTATAAAAGCGATTTGTGATTATAATATAGCGATTTGTGATTATAATATAGCGATTTCTATTAAATAATCATATTTTTCTTTTTTAATTGTATGTTTATTAATAATTATATTTATAAAAATATATTTAATACAAGCTGCATATGCTTTCATTATTTCTGATGTCTTTATTTATAGAAGAGAAATAAGTTCTAATAATTTTGTCACAATTTTGCTCTCATCATTCGTATAAATATCCATTTATTACAGTTTTAACTATTTTAAGAAGATGTGGTTTAGATGATCTGTGACAGATTAATTTAATAATTTTTTTTTATTCTTATTATTTTATCAAATAAAAATGATTTATTTTTAATTATAAATAACTTGTTGAATTTTGATATTTTGTCTATAATTCATTTTATTTTTTTTTTCGATTTTTGTATAATAATAATGAATGAACTGGAATCACTTAAAAAATTACCTTTATACCTTTGTACAATGTTTAAAAATTTTTATGCTGCTAAAACTTCTTGAATAAAATATTCGTTTTGCTGATTACTGCAAATTTTTTTTTACTGAAAAATACTGAATTTCTTTACTGTATGTTTTTTTTTTAAAATAATAATGACATGTGATTATTTTATCTAATAAAACGGTTTTATACTTAAGCTTGATTATAAGAAAAAATTATCTTTGCACCTTTGTAAAATGTTTAAAAATTTTTGCATATGCTGCTAAAAATTCTTGAATAAAATATTCGTTTTACTGCAAAATTTTTTTTACTGAAAAATACTGAATTTTTTTTTTTAAATAATAATGAAATGTGATTATTTTATCTAATAAAATTGTCTCATACATTATTTTAATAGTGAATTAATTCAAATAAACTTTTAATTTTTTTTTTTTTTTTTTGTGTGGTACATTATATGAAATTTAAAAATACAAGTGAATTATGGCTATATGAGTTTTATATAGTTTGGATTGTGTATAACAGAATAGTTTGTATGTTATATTTTTTTTAAGTGTATCTGAAATTAATTTTATAGGTATTATAATGATATAAAATAACAAATGAATGTTTTTAAAATTTTCTATTTGACAGGATCCAAATTTTGATGATTAGTTTTTTTTTTTTTAGTATCCAATTATCTTTGTAAAAATATGCAATTTTGCAGTTATTTGTTATAGTTTCTTTTCAATGTTTTGATATCTTTTTTTATTTTTTTATTTGATAGAGAAAAAAACTGATATTTTCCGATAATTTTCAGAAAATCCGGATCAGAAAATCGTTTTTGATTTGTAATTTTTATGATTGTCGAGATCAACTATACTTTATTTTGTTCGTTTCAATCCTTGTTTTTTTCTTTTCAAAAAACAAATTTTTATTTTATTTTCTATTTTATACGAGTAAAATTTATTGTAGAAAATTATCCATTGCCTCATACCATATATGGGTGATGGTCGAGTTTATATATGTACATATTAAGAAATAAAAAAAAATATAAAAAAATAAGCATTACAAAAAAAAAAAAAAAAAACACAAGAAACAAAATATACAATATTGACGTTTACGAATTAAGTCCTGCCAATTGTTTTGTATTAAAATATACATATACCAATGTATATAAGTTTGTAGTATGCAATTTGTATAAAAATACCAATATTATTCATTTGATATATGTACATACTATATGTGTTTAAAATGTAAAAAAAAAAAAAAAAAAATTACATATACAGGATTAAAGTATGTGTGAATGTGTTTATAAAAACCCTCCCTATATTGTAAAAGAAAAAGTAAATTGAATTATCTAGATTGATTGCATTTAGGCTCTTAAAATGTTCCATTGATACCAATAAATTGAAAATCCACCAGAAAAATTCTTGTTTATATATATATATATACAAATACAAGAAAGCTTATAATATAAGTGAAAAAGAGATAAAAAAAAAATTAAAGAATGAGATAAAAATAAAAAAAAAAATTGTTATATTTTTGTTGTGAAAAATGAAACGAAATTGATTCGTTTTACTTTAAGATTTAGTGTATAATAATTAATCATTGACTAATATAATAGATATACATATATGTATATATGTATGTGCAAGTAAGTAATTCATTATTTTATTAATGAAAAGAGTACTTCTGTAGTTATAGCAAAAAAAAAAAAAAAAAAAACAAAACTTCAACAATAGAAATAATATACCAACAACAACATGAATAAGAATTATAAGAAAAATAATAAGAAAATATTAAAAAATTTATTAAAGGACGAGAAAAAAAACGAAAAAAAAAAAAGGTTTTTGAAAGAAAAGTTAAAAGGAAATATTTTGTAGTTTTGTATTTGGATTTAATTTAGAATTAAATTGATGATTTTCAATATAAACGAGGAAGAATACAGTTGACTTTGTCAACTCTTAGATACCCGTACGAACCGTTAGTATGTTCACAGCCTATCACTCTGCTTACAATATTATTGTTTTAATATTTTAGTATTTTAAAATAATTTGGGTGAATTTTATAATTTCTAGTACTATGGGTTGTACATATATTCAAACTATATGTTTATATGTACATTCTTTAAAAGCAGATTCTAACCTTCCACATAACGATTATCAATCCAAAACTTTTTCAAATATTCTATAGTACCATTTAATACTAAGCGGTAAATGTATATTAAATTTACTAAGTACAAAACAGTAAATATAATTTTAAATATTATATTATATTATATTTAAATATTCCATTGACAGAATAATTTCTTATAAGTACAATAAAATACATATATGTATGTAAATACGGCACTATATAATATACATATATACTCTTATCATTCATTCACTAGTGGCATATACGATATGTAAATAAACATGATATTATATAAGTATGCATATCAATATCATATAAATAAAAATTCTTCAAGCAACCGTTATGTTGTATATTTATTTACATTTTTATGTACTACGCATTACATCCTCAACAATTTCAAATTATCGAATAAAACAAATGCAAAAAATTTGTTGAAGAAATTTGTTAGAAAATTTGAAAAAATCAAGTAACACTTTCGTCAATTATAAAGTAACCCTATATTATTAAAAAATGTTGTTAACAGAAATAAGAGTATAATGTTGAAGCTTTAATTTTTGTGTATTACTTCAAAAAAATTTTAACAGGTGTTCAAGTTACAGGTGTTTAAAAATAGGAAATTTTCAGTTTTTGACCCCTTACAGCTCGTAAACGGGGGGTGATACAAAAAAAATTTCTGAAATGACTCATACTTATTTTCAAAGATCTAACTTCTGTCAAAATTTCAAGTTTCCAACTTAAACCGTTTAGAAGATAGAAGGGTTAAAGGATTTTGCAAAATTTGAGGTTTGCATAACGGTAAATTAAGACACCGTATGCCACAAATATATATTTATTGTATATATACTTTTAAAGCTAATGAAAGTAGTAATCGTTTGGCGTTTTCAAAATGAAGATATACCTTATACAACTTGTGCTATAACAATTTAAATATAGAGCTTTTTTGAACCTTTGGGGAGCTGTAGCTCCGTAACGGGTGGGGCTACAAAAAAAAGTTATTAAAAATAAAATTAATATTTTTGTGAGATCTATCAGTAGTTAAAATTTCATAGCTGTATTGCAAAAAAAATGTGGGGATCTAAAAGTTAGGTGTTCGAGAGCTACCCTAAGGCTTGGTCCAAACTCAACCAAAAAAAATAGGGAACCTACAAATTACTCCCAAAATATTTTGTGTAAATTTCAAGATTCTAGCTTTCTTAGTTTTTGAGTTAGCGTGCTGACGGACGGACGGACGGACGGACATGGCTCAAAAGTCTTAGAATTTTTTTCTGATCCGATCCATACCTTTGAAGGTATATCTAGCTCGCTTATTTCGAGGTGTTACAAACGGAGGAGTAATTTTATTATACCCGATCCTATCGTACGGGTATAAAAATTTAGTTTAGTACAGAATAAAAAAAAAAAGATTTATTTTTATACAATTATTTTATGTATTTCATACAGACAATATGTATACATATACATATATATATATATATATATATATTATATACATATATTAAATGTATGTGTGTAAATAAAAAAAAATCATATTATTATAAAAATTAAGTTTTATTACATTTTATTATTTTAGTAATTATTTTCGATTTATTCAATTTTAAAGAGAAACTTAAATATTACTTTTTATTTGTAAGTAAAGCTGATACTTTATATATATATCTAAATTTTGTCTTATCTTTTAACTATAATATGTATGCGGATAACTATTAATTTCGATCATGATGATGTAAGTAAATAGCGTTTGACCGTCCAACAGATAAAAAACAATATAAATTAATTGTAATTTAATCATAAAATCTCTTAAATCATAAAATTAATTTTGAAATTTGATTGTATAAAACGTAAGTTAAAAAAAATGTGGTAAAATCTAAATCAAGTCCTTTTTACTAAACGATCAATTTTTGCAAAACAAACATTAAATCTAGAAATATTTTTTAGGCTTAAATATAATGAATTTTGCATCTGAATCCTGCAATTATTTCAGTAAAAGTATAAATGAAACAAAACTCCAAACCACCATTAACAGACAAGAGATCGTATTATAGTAAAAATATTTCTATTAGTGTAGATCATTTTTATGTTTTACTTATCTTATCTTATTACTTACTTACGATATCTATTATTACTATTATTACTTACTTACGATATCTATTATTACTATTATTACTTACTTACGATATCTTTAAAAGAAATAGTGACTGTGACTTCTGATTTATACTGTTGTTTAGACTAAAGTACCTATCGCTTTTTTTTATAAACACACATTAGTTAGATTAGATATTTTATTATTTGGATTCTTTAATATTCATTTTGATCTAGTCCATCCTTTATTTGATCTAGCTGATCTAAAACAAATAAATTACGACTTTTTATTATTTTTTTTTGTTATACTTATCCGACTGAGACCACAGATAACGTTTGTATTAGATGTACAGCATTGTTTAATATCGATGAATCTTTAAAAGGCTTCCATCAACACTATCACAACTGAACATCTAAAATATTTTTAAATATTAATACATATTATGTATATTTTAAATAAAATACTTTTCGATCCTAATATAAAAAATGATTTATCTAAAAAAATTGTTTTTAAGTAGATACTATTCAACTTTCAGTTACAATATTTTGTTTGAATAATTTCTCAATTCCATAAAACAATAAAACTGTTTTTATAATTTCAAAATTTAATTTTTATTCTATTTATAGAATTATCTAAAAAATTTTCAGTCATTATTTACAGTATGAGAATACTGTATTTTTACTTTTGACCTTAAAATTTAGTACTCAGCTAAAAAGAAATTTTTCTTTCCATATAAACTATGTAAAAAAAAATGCCAAGTAAAGGTCAATCTTTAACAAAAAACAAAAGGTTCTTTTTTGTAAGTTGTACTCAGTTTAAAAAAAATATTGAATAATTATTTTATTTTCCGATAGATAGCAGTAGTAGCGTTGACTATTTATTTTCTTTCAAAAATATATAAAAAAAATATATTTTTGTTCAAGGAATTTTGATATTTGTGTTAATTTAAAACAAAACTGTTATCTATCAAAATTTTCTTTTGTGCTGTCGTTTCAACAATGTATAATTAAAACAATAAATGTAAAAGTAATTTTGGAAGACTCCATTTGTATTTCTTTTTAGGTGTATGATAAATATTTTTAGTGTCTTTAAAATATTAAATTTATATGTCTATCAAAAATGTTCAGATTGGTACTTCTTACCCTAATGTAGTGAATGCAATAAAATTTAATTATAATTCTATTCTTATTCCTATCAGCTAATATTTAATAAAAATTGAATGTTAAAATTAATAATTTACGAAAAAAAAAAAAATATTAAAATTTAAAAAAAATTGTACATATTGCTTCAGAATAAAATGGAGACATTATTTTAAATTTAAAAAATAAAACCACGATTTTATAATACAGTGGACCAGATTAAAAAAATATGCTTTAATATTGTCTGTACTTTTTGCTGCATATAAAAATTCTTTGCTATATTCTAATCGCTTACGTATACATTATTCTTACTGAAACAACTTTAATACGTATATAAACACATGTATGATATATATGTATATACATATGTATATAGATTTAGCTTTTTACTTGTATTTAAAATTACAAAACACAACTGCAAAATATAAAGTCAACCTAAAAATTGTGGTTGTTGAACTATGCCAAAAACTCAAAAGAACTTTTACAAAATTAATTATTTACACTATTTCTGATACTTTTACAGACTCATTTAACATCAAAGTAAAAATTCATTCAATTGTAATAATATTACTTCATTAAACTTAAATTATCGACAAAAAATTGTAACATATATATATATACATATGTTCTTGCATATTTATAAGTAGTTGTGTGCAAAATAATCTCTTTTTTTTTGTTAAAGAAGTAGTCTTTTAAATAAAAAAATATATTTAGAAAAACGTAATATGCGTAAAAATTTAAAATTAAGTTTAAAAAAATTTAAATTAAAAAAAAACTATGAAAAAATTTATTTTTTGTAAAATAAATATAAATATCAGTTAAATATTTTATAATATATACACTTAGGTTAGGTGATACATATATACATATTATAGATACAATTACAAATTTATTACAATGAAAAATATGTAAATACATATCTTAAGGATTGAGTATTATATGTGTATTAATATTTTTTTTGTAAGAGGGTAGGTGGGATTCTCGAAAGTCACCAATAAGATTAACGCAAATAACGTAAATTTTCTTTCGTAGTATTGGACTTTAAGCAACCTACCTACGGCACAATGTACCAATGGTTTCATGATTTGGAAAATAGCTTTAAAGGAATAGAAAGGAATAGCTGGATGTATAGGGACAATTTTTTAGAACAAAAATGTTGATGACAAAAATCTTTTTAAATTCAGCGATATCATTACACGTTATGGTTGTCAATTTTTTAGGAAGACTTTCAGTGGCAAGTTATTCCATATTTACGCTGTACTTATTGCAAACCAATTTCCATGTGATGGGGCACTTCATTCTGGATTTTTAAGGTATAGCATTTAGCCTATGTGGTGCTCTTTGTATTTGCATTGAAGTTTTTAAGAGGAAGTCTATTAATGTTTTTATTTCTATCTTGGAATCTTTAAAGTATTCCTTCTTGTATCTTGGTTGAAATTTTTAAGAGGATGCATTAAGGTTTTTATTGCTTCTGAACAAGTTCCTATGCCAACAAAATATCTATATAAAGTAGAATAAATTCTCCAATCATATTTCGATGGATCTAGTGGATGGATCTAGTTGCGCTAGCAATGGGATCGTTTATTAAATGAATTGCTCTATTTTGCACTTTCTCTAGTTATTTAAATACTGTTTGTGGGGCTTCTGCACAAATGGTGTACTGCATTCTAGGCCTGATAAAGGATTTATAGATAGTTAGCGAATCTAAAAAGGGAAAGAAGATATTACAACGATACAGAAAGCTTAAAAATTTCGCTGCTTCCTTAACTATCCTAAAAACCTGGTTAGACCAGAATATAGAATTCAAAGCTTAAATTTTTAAAAACGTAGCTTTTAAATATTAGTTTTGTATTGTGAAAAAAAGAATTTGTTAATATTGTATTTTTTTTTAACTTTAATTTTGCTTTCAGCTGTATATCGATTATATTCTATTCATTCATTAATAATTTTCACGCATAAAATATATGTATTCCTATAATAAAAGGTAAAGCATATGTATATGCCTATATGTACGGATTTATTTATTAATAGAACATAAAGTTAATTATGTTAGTTTTCAAAATAGTGAACGCTTTTGCCATAAACATCAAAAAATTTTCTAAACTATTTTTTTTTTTTTTTTTTACCTCAAGTTACACAAATTGCCATTTGTGGTAAGGATAATTTTTTTCTTTTTGTTTTTCGTTTTTATTCTTTTATTATATCGTTAGCATTGTTCAACAATTTAAGTATGTAATCACATTCATATACGAAGATTTGTATATTCTTTAACTATTTTTAGTAACTATTTATATTTGCAAAATCGAAATAGAAGAAAAAAAAACACGCAAAAATATAATTTTTATTTTTTTCTTTTTTAAATCATTAACGATAGAAAAAAGATCCGATTTGCGATTATCAAACGTCAAACTAGAAGAAAAAATAATTAGAAAAAGAAAATGGTGTTATAACTATTTCAAATGAAAAAAAAAACAGCAAAAGCAAAAAAATTCAACGCTTACGTTCAAAAAGATAAAAATCAGGATAATCAAAACCAGAAATCATATGAATTTCAAATTAATACAAAATGGAATACTCGTATAACGGTACATACGATATATTGTATATTATTATAATGCGGAATTAAAAACAAAACAAAAAAAAACTGTAATATTGATTAGTATAAATAATGGAATGTTTATGTACATATGTACATATATAATAAAATATATTGTATACAAATATTTGACAAGTAAAGGATTTTTATTTCAAGTACTATGATGTTTCTTTCTTTTTTTTTCTAATTTATTTATTCCTTCCAGTCTATAACCAACTTTTATTCTTTTGTTGTGAGTTTTTTAGTTTTTTTATTTTATTTTTATGTTTTAAGTTAATGTAACGGGACGTGTTGAAGTTAACGGTTATAGTAAGTGACTACATTGAATCGATTTGACATCTAAATTTATTTTGATTTGCATAAAAAACAGTTGACTTATTAAGTAACATATTACATTATACAATATAAAACAGAGACTTTTATTTTACAATATATTATTCAAAAACAAAAAGAAAAGAGAAAGCAAGATTATAAAAGAAAGAAAGAAATGGAATATTGTATAGTATGGAAAGAAAAAACAGAGAGTAGGAGGAAATATAAGTTAGTATTTTCAATTGAGTGAATGAAAAAAGAAAATTTTTCCTTATTTATTTTAATGGAATAACACATAGGATAATGCAATGTTATTAAAACATCAGCTACTAAGATGATGACAGTTGAATGCTATTGTTAATTGATATATTGCAGAATTTGAACAGATCCTTCAGTTAAAGATTTTTTCCTACTCTTCAGCTAAGAAAATTATACTGCCATACGAAATTGCATACTTTTTAGGGAAAACATTTTTTTTTTTTTTGTTTTGTTTTAGCAGATTTTATTTTACATTTGCAAATGTGGTAGTTTTTGGCATATGAAAATCTATTGAAAATTACGTTTCAAATATATTTTAAAAAAGATATTCTCTAACATAATAAATATAATTTGAATTAGATATAATAGTACCTATATAGTCTTTGTTTAACCGTAAAGCACAGAATAGGTTTTTAAAAGCTTAGATATAATCTGTAACTTAATTAATATATCTTTATTAATTTTAAATTTTTAACAGATTATAATTTTTCGATTTAAAAAATTTCGTAAAGGTCTAAAATTTTTTAATATAAATTCTTTGATAATCTTTTTTAAAAAAATTTACAGTTAAGAAGTAACAAAATTGTAAATTTAGTTAAATATTTAACTATAAACATATGTATGTATTGGATATTTAAGAAGATGTTCCATTGATAAAAATTTGAACAATATATTTAAGAATGCTGAAAAGTTGCTTATATTTTATGTTCAATCGAAGTATTTACATACCTTCAACATATCTTTAAATAAAATGTAAAAAAACTTTGCAGCTCTGTCTTAGCAAAAAAAAAAAATCTGTTTTATAAATAGGGAATCGTAGTTAAAATTTATTCCATGGCATATGACGACAACATACCGTAAGGTATTTCTAATTACACAATCCCTGTTTCAGATGTACTGGTAATGCATTTTTTTACTCTTTATTAATAATTTAAAATTCACACTTTAGTCACTTCATCCTATTCAGACATAACGATAACGTAAATTTCATTTTACTTTTAATTTTTAATTTTTATTCATAATATGCATATCTTATGAATATATTCATACTATACCGGAAACGTCAATTTGACGATGTTTTTTTTCGGAAAAAAAGAAATATTGCTGAGATGCATATTTTAAGTCACGTTAGGATACATTGGTACGCCGTCGTTGATGTTTCAATCGTGTAAATATTTATTCATTAGAAATACATAATATATATAAATAAATATCACATCACTGTGTCGTCTCGTGCCGTTCTATAATGTGAATCGATCTTTATCGCGACTACTCTAATCACTAATTGATTATATTTCCGTTATCATCAATTCAATTTCTATAATTTTGTTCAGATTAATTCTAAATGATTCCTCCATAAAATTGTATAATTTTAATGTATTACATAAAATAATATTTGGTATGAATAAAAGATATACATATTTTGTATGAATAAAATATATACATATGAATAAAAGATATACACATACATAGACGGACATATTCATACTAATATAACAATATGATTTCTTATGATTTAACATTTTTATTTTAAATTTCTAAAAAACAAAAAAATAGAAAGAGGACAATATTTAAAAATAAAACAAAAAAAAAAGAATCGATATATATACAAAATAGGAATGTAGAAAGCTCATTAATATAAATTACGCGGTTACAAAAAAAGAAAAAAAAAAAATAAAAAGAAAGGAAAAGAAATAAAATACAGTTGCGTTAAAAAGTAATTTGTTGTTAGGTAAAATATGTCATCATAGATGATTAGCATTAAAGTTAGAACATATATCAAAACACAACAAAAATGAAAAAAAAATTATATAATATTAGAATGTTTAATAAAATATATTAAAAGTACATATTTCTACAAAATTTTATATAAAATGAAAGAAAAAGAAAGAGAAAAGAGAAGAGTAGTATTAGAACAAAAAAAAAAAATAAAATAAATAAAACAAGAATAAGAGGAAAAAAAAAAAAATTAGTAAATTTTAAGATGAAGAAAAATTATGGTTCAATAAATTAAATCCTTTGTTAATATAAAATTGTATAATTCAACATGTACGTACATGTACTGAGTTTCTCGTAAGTTAACTGAGAAGATGTAAGAGAAGAGGAAGAGATATTTTAATACATATTTAAAAATATTGCGTGAAATAATAACAAAAGAAAAAAAAAAACAAATAAAAATCAAAATAAATTCTTATAATGGGTATTTAATTTTTTTTTTTTTTTGATTAAATAGTGAGGGGCAGTTATGTTAGAATTTCTTTTTTTTTGTGGTTCTAATTTAAGATTTTATGTATGTTATACTGTAACTAATACAATTTCTATTAGTATATATTTTATTTATTTTAATGTTGATCTAAAAATCGAAATTACTCAGAAAATTAAAATAAAAAAAAAAAAAAAATTATTCATTCAACTTGAAGTACCTATAAAAAATGATTTTCAAAAAAAATATATGAAATTAAGTTTTGAATTAAGAAAATTCTTATTTGTATGGCTCATAATCTTCGATAGATAGAGTATTTTTTTTTTTTTTAACGCATTTCTCTGCCACATAAATGTGGACAGGAAATTACACAGTCTTTCCTGTGCAGGCGTGACTGTAAGGGGGATAAACTCTTATGACGTGTGTGAGATCCGAACCCACACTCCCTCGGTGTTTACAGCGTATTTTATACGCCCTTACTCACTAGACCACCAAGGCTCCTAGATAGTGTATTTAAAAAAAAATTGTACACATTGTTCCGTCTTTAGAAAAAAAAATTTTTAAAAATACAAAAAAAAAAAAATTAAATCAAAATTATTAAATAAAAAAAATTAAGTTTCGTTTATAGTTTATTAATATATTTTTTTAATATTAATAAAATTTAACAAACTTTTTTAAAATTTAGATTTAAAATAAATTATGAATTAATAAATTAAAGTATATTTGTTCCCTGAAATATTACAAAGCGTGTTAATTTTTTTCGACTGAAAGTTCTGGTTTTTTGCCTTAAATGCAATGTAATGGAATAGAGTTTTTCTATATCCATGATATCTCTCCATAATAGCTTTGATCAATAAAGTACAATGTTCGTGATTTTTTTAAAACTACAAAGATATTTCGTTCTAGTATTGTTTTTTGTACATTGATACATATTTTTATAGCTAGCTTTTCGGTCAATATTAGGTTATTTTTTCGTTTGTTTAAGGCATTTGTTTACGAATTTCTCTTTCTGGTAAACACTGTTACATAGAAGTTTTGCTCCTATATTTAAAATTGTCTTACATCGGACTCTTTGTCCTGAATTTTTCTGGAAAGCTTTATAATATTTATAATAATGTAAGTATTGTTTATTTTATATAATTTTTTTTCTTAAAATGTAAAATGTTTTTTTTTTAATCCGTATATGTATATTTTTAAACTTACTTGAGTTTGAGCTTACTGAGCTTTCTTGCTATTTAGTCCTTTAAAACTTCATCTAACGGACATACAATGATATAAATGACTCTTAGATTATTGTATACATAAAATTACTATGTTGAAAATGAAAAATGAATGAAAAATGAAAAATATTAAAAATGAAAAAAAAAAAAACACTCAGTTATTGTTCTTTTTAATAACTTTTCAATTTTAAAGGTACTAAAAGATGAAAATCAATTGAAATATTAGTACGAACTGATAGAGTTAGGTTCAAAGTTTACTCTTAATAAAGTTTCCTTACCAATTTCAATAAACTCTAGAACAAAATTTTGAAAAAGAAAATATCTTAACGTTTAATTAATTATAACATATAACAAAGTTATAATGAACTAATTTTAAATAACAAATAAATATATATATAATATATTTATAAAAATATATATTTTTATAAATATATTATATATATATTTAAATATATTTAATATATTTAATATATATATAAATATATTTAAATATATATAAAACTAAACTAAAACCAATTTTTCTAAAATTTTCAAAGTTTAAATGAAGAAATTACAAAAAAGGAATAACCTGATTTGCAACAAAAATTAAAAAAAATTTTTTTGACATGTATATATGATCGAAGCTCGTAATAGGCTTAGTATCAAAGGGCTTTATATAAATAAGACTAAACCTATTTTTATTCCAATAGTGTGCAAATAAGGATTTTTTTTTAGATTGTCTTGATTTAAATTTTTATGATTTTATCAACTATATAAAAATAATTTTAATGAATAAATAAAATTATCGGACCAAATAAATAATACAACTATGTATACCATGTATATGTATATCTATACATTTTCGCGATTCGTTATTTATTATACTTTTGAAACATTTTTCAGAATACTTAAATCTGGTTTGTAACAGAAGTTATGGTAATTTCAATCAAAATAAAGAAAATTGTACCAAATATCCTTTAAGGCCACACAGCTTCAAAACTATTGTGCTCACAATTTAACCTCCACACAAAACTTCTGTCTACACATTATCTTCTATACAATATAGTTTATGTCGGTGAACTAACGAATCAATCACCCTGTATATATAATATATAATGATTTAATTTTATGAATAAATTCGATATAAAACGAAATAAATTATTTAAATTATTTTTTTTTTTTAAATTCGAAAATGCTGAATTAAAACGTTATCATGTAAAATGTAAATGGTAAAACGTTTTAATATTAAAAAAAAAATTGTGAATTTAAAATCTGTTTTTTTAAATTTCAAAAATAAAGAAAAAAAAAATTAAAATAATTATAATAGAATTAAAAAAAAAAAAATAGAAAAAAAAAAACAACAGTATGGTCAAATCCTTATTTTTCCTTTCTATTTTTTTTTTTGTTTTGTTTCTTATGTACATAAGAAACATTCTAACTTTAATATCCTGTTTAATGGTTGTATTTCTTCTGTTATGTCTTATGTTCAATTATGTTTATCGTTTATTTAATTTTTTTTTTTTCTTTATTTGATTTTATTTTTCATCAAGTAATTTTTAAATGTTTTCATTATTTGCTTGTTTTTCATGTTGGTTTTTTTTTTATGTAATTTTTGTTTTTATTAGATGTTTCTGCAGTCATTTGTAGGTTTTTTTTTTTATCAAAGGTTTTTGTTTTTCATTTTGAAATGACAATTTTCTTTTGTGTTGTTATTCTGTTAATATTATCATTATTATATTTTTTAAATGGTTTTTTTCGCTAACAAATGAACCAGAAAAATTAGTTTTATGTTTTGACAAAAAAAAGAAAAAAAAAAACTAAAGAATAAAGCAAAAAATAAATCGTCCTTATTTTCTTTATTGCTTTAGTAGTTACTGTTATTTTTTTATTTTTGTTTTTAATTTCTTCCTTGTTTTTTTTTTTTCCACCAAGTTAACGTCCTGTTCTGACGCGCTTCACTAAACTCAAAGGACATTAAATTTTTTTTTTATTTTTTTGTTTTCTCGTCTTGTATATATTAAGTAAAATCATCGTTTAATTAAAATAAAATTTTTTTTTTAGATTTAGTTGAATAGAAGTAAGTGTATATATGTATAGGTAATTTCTGGATTTTGTCTAAAATCTTTTAATTTAAATTAATTTGATTAAATATTTTGCATTATGCAGTAGGTTTCTCTTTCTTCTCTAAAGATGATTCTCTTGAGTTTGTTTTGTTAATTTTCAAATCATTAAAAATAAAAATGGATTATTGAAAGAAAAATAGACGCGCGTATATTAATTTATATATAAAAAAAAAAAATAGAAAAAACATTTGATTAATCGAATATTTAATAATCGAAAAGGAAAACCCTAATTTTTATTACATAAGTAAGAACGTCTAAAACAAAACAGAAAAGGAAATTCGTTAATAAATTTAATTTTGCAGGTAAAATTGTTTAAGACCTAAATGGTTTAGACGAGTAGCTATTAATTTTGTTTTAAGTTAAATGATGGGATGAGATATAATATATAACAGTTACATAAAACATTACACTCATACTATTGTTTTTTTTTTTAATATGTTTTATTCTTCAATACTCATTACACCCTAATTCTCAAAAGATATGTTAAGAGAAGAAAACTGGAAAAGTAAAAGATAAAAAAAAAAAAAAAATGTGGGGAAATTATATCGGTAATGATTGCGTGCAATTTTTCTATTTTATTGTATTTTTCTTTTTGTCCATTTTCAAACATTCCTTCATTTAAGAAAGGACATTTGAAAAGCAAAAAAAAAACAAAACAGTCGGCAATTTTCTTCTTATCTTTAAAAACATTATAACGGTTGAAATTTATTCTGATGATTCGGAAATGTTATCAAATTGTTAAAGATTAAATAATAATAAAAACAAAAAAAAAAAAAAAAACTGAAGGAAAAGGATACAAAAAAAGGGTATGTTGTATTATTGTTTCCATGTTTTATTTAATTTTTGTTTTAGTTTTTTTTTTTTCTTTGACAATTTATTTTGTAGGTGATTTTTACTATGTTCTGTAAAATATCACATACATGTATTGTGAATGTATCTGAAAAATTTATTTATGTTGTATTATAGTACAACATATAGAATTACATTTGTATATATGATACAAAACTGTGGGTATTCACGTAAAAATATTTTGTGGGGTCTGGACTAAATATTAAAGAAAATCAATGAAAATATTATAGGGGAAAAAAAATTAGTAATAACATATGTATAAATGTATGAATAAAATATAATAGAAGGAAAAATTAAAAAAAAACTAAAAAAAAAAAGAAGAAAAAAAATAATCGAATTTATTGCGTGACTTTTGCAATATAAAAGATATTTGTATTAATTTGAGTTGTTATATTGTTATGTTTTTCTTTTGTTTTTTTTTTTTTTCAATTTCATTTTTTTCATTTCGCAGTCACTTTGTTTTAGATTTTTTTTTGTTATTTTGTTTTTTTTTTGTTTGTTAATTTATTGGAATTCCATTAGGATTTTTCATTTTGTTTTTGTTATCTTGATTGAAAGAAATAAATTTTTATACTTATACGGTTAATGAAGAAAAATAAGTTTATATAGAATGCATTATGTTAGTAAAATGATTTAAGAATGATCTATTATGTAATTGTAATTTCATTAAATTTTTTTTTTTTTTTTGAAAAGTAAATTGAATTAAAACAAACAATAATGAAAATGAATTAATTCTTTGTAACTCTATATTTTAACATTTTGTTTTTTTTTTTTTGTTCAAAAATTATGGTTTACTACAAAATATTTTCTATTGTTTTTCTTTTAAAGAATTTTCTGTTTTTTTCATTTGAACAAAATTTTGGTTTCTTAAAACTACTTTTTACCGTTTTTACCTTTGATTTTTACCTTTGATATTCCTGTTATATACTTATATATACCTCTATTTATGATGTTTTAATATACCAACCTTTAAATTGTGCTCTCGTAAAACGTTGATTTACGATGTTTGTCTCACTATAAAGTCGTTACTTTGACTTACGAAATTTGGGTTTCCTTTGTGATTTTTGTATTTTTTGGTAATACTTTTTTTATAGTCCTTTTATTTATATTTTTAAAGTTTAAAATATTTTTGTTCTTATAGTAAGGAGTTACTTAATAAGTGCGTTATATTTTGACATATTTTGAAAGTATGCATGTCAAACAAAGAAATATGTATGTACTCGAATATAATCGTGATATATGTGTATGTTATTTTTTAAAATAGTTGTTAGTTAAAACGAAGTCATTTTGAAATTATAAAAAGTAGAGATTTCAGCAAATAATAAACAAAATCAAATCGAATATCAAAGTAAAATCACAAAATGTATAGAAAAAAGTGATTTACAACAAAAATTTAAAAACTATAAGTTTATTTGGTAAATGACTTTAAAAGTATAGCAGTTTTTCGATGCTTACTATCTATGTTGATAATTAAACGGCAAAAACAGTTCTAAGTTTCAACAGAAATGTATATATCGAATAACTTATTGGATTAGAAAAACTGTGATAAAAATAGGAAGCTTAATAATAACTACCTATATTTTCTTAAACTCGTCACTGAGACAATCAAAAAATAAATCGCGTGACGTTTGATTAAAAATTTATTTCCTACTTTTTTCCTATTTTTTTTTCTATTGAAGGCTAAATTTGATTTTATTTGACACTAGACAAATAAAAAAACGAACAGATTTTTTAAAAATAACGGATATGATATAAAATGAATATTGCTTCGTAAAAAAGGTTTTGCAGAAATACCCAGACACGATTCTTTTGGTAGTTAGATTGCCTAAATTCAAAATAAAATCAGTTAAAAAATAAAAAATGATTGTATCAGTGATATTCTTCGTATGATGCAATTTAAAGAATATGAGTAAAAAATTTCCATATCTACTTATTATTATCCATTAATTATTATAGTCGCGAAAATTCATCTTAAATTTTTCCTGAAGATATTTTTTTTCTTTCCCAAAAATTTTAATCTGTTTTTATAATATTTTAATATAAATTTAATATTTTTAACTTTTAACTTATAAAACATGTTCTAATATATTTTTTTCTTCTGTTTTTTTATTCAATTAAATGTTCAGAAACCCATTTTCCATTCTAAAAAATTAATTTTATAACTTGAAAATAAAAAAGACAAAAAAAATAAAGCAAAAAAAAAACTAAAATTACAATGAAAATATTTCTTTTTTTTTTCATCAGATTAATCAGTAAAACCCATTTATTCTTTGCACTTTGTTACTCTAAATCTAAATCTTTACAGAAATGATTCTTTCTGTTTTTTGTATTTTTGTATTTTTTTTTAATCTTTTTAACTTGGCCGTATTATTTTTGTTTCATTTTTTTCAACAATAAACTAACATTGTTATTGTTCTAATTTTTTTAGAAGAATGTGTAATAATGTGTATATGGATCCTTCTGTCTATTCAAGTGTGTTCTAACAAAAGAACAAGAACGGTGATGCCAAAAAACGCTAAAGATTGAAATTGTTAAAAAATTGCATACATTTAGGATGCTAATTATAAAATAAAAAAAAATCAATTTGAAGTATTTTAACTCAATTAAAATAAATATAAATAATGTAATAGATTATAACTGTGAAAAAAGGTATATGTAATGAAAGTTAAATATTAATAATTAAATTTTTATTTTAAAACATAAAAATACAATTAATGCATATTTTTGGGAGTATAATCGCTTGTTTTTCATATTGACATTTAAATAACTGTTATTTTATTAACGGTTAATATTTATTTCCTTTTTTTTTTGTTTTTGTAGTTTTCCTTTTTCTTTCACTATCTTTTATATCCTTTCTTTTTATCTGTTCTTATTTTGTTGATTAATTTGCTATACGAGAGAGTATAAGATATACTAAAAGTACTTAAAAAAAAAATAAGAAAAAAAAAAACAAAAAGAGTGCGAAAAAAATTGAAGGAGATAGAATTGTTATATGATTTAATTTATTTAACGTTTTATTTTATATGTTGTGCTACTTATACCTATATATATATAAGAATATTGTTTAAACGAAAAAAGAAAAAACAATAAAAATGAAAAAAATAATTGGTATTTCATGTTAAACTTAAATCTACTTATTGAAATCCTTATTCTGCTGTATTTATCTCTTTTTATTCTATATATACTATATGATGTATATATTAGTACCTATATAAATATATGTCTTTTTTTTTCATATTTCAACAAACAAATTTAAAATAACTCTGATTTTACTGTTTCTGTTGATGTAAAAGTTGCATAAAACATTTAATAAGATTTAAAATAATAAAAAAAAAAAAAATAAAATTTTTTTTATCAGGTTACCACGTATTTTTAATTAAAAATAATAAAAAGGATGAATTATATATTTAAAAAAAAAATATATGTATATAAATTTAAGTTATGAAACTTAATGCAATGCATATAAAATATTTTTTCTAAAATTTTAATTATTAAAAAATTAAATGAAGTAAGATTATTATAATATAAGTTATACTTAGATAACAAAATTTTTTTTTTTAAGTCAGGTTAGTTTTTTAACTTTTTAAAGCAATTAGTTATCATAAAAACCAAAAAAAAAGACATTTTTTGCATTAACTATGTAAATATCATGTTTTAGATAATATAATTGCTTAATATATGAATTTAGTTTAAATTTTCTGGCAAAACTATTCTAAACGCGTTTCATAACATGTTAATATTTTTTTAGATTTCATTTTAGATTTAGATTTTTTATCTGTAACAATGGAACATTGATGCTTAAAGTAGTCTTTCAACTCTTAAACATCCTGCTGGCTGAGCTTTTAAAAGAATGAATATGATATGAAAAATTGGAACAAACCACTTTTTACAACTGAAGTAAAAATTTAAAAATCAAAATTTTTTAAAAATGTATTGAAAATAATTTAAATTGTTTGCTTTTGCTTTTTAAAGGCTTCCAAAAAAAAAAATCAAAAAAAAAAATTTGAATAACAATTACAGGTGCAACTTTTTTTTCATGCCTTCTTAATTACTTTTATGATTTGTATATATATATTTAATCTATAAAGTGTTTAAATGTTGTTTGTTTGTGCCTGTGTCGTTTATTGTTTTAGCCACTTCTTATACTGTAACAATTATTTTTTACTTCTAGGATATAAAATAGATCCTATAGATATTACTAATCGGGAGCGTCACGGAATCGTAAAAAAAAATTCTTAAATGACAAAATCCCAAATTAATTATAAATCCTAAATTTCTAAATTTGAAATTCCAAAATCCCACAATACCAAAAATTCAAATTGCAAAATTCCAAAATATCAAAATTCCAAAACTTAGTAAAATCAAAAGTAAATCAAGTTTACAGATTTGAGAATTATCCGCGAAATGAGGGAATTCTTTAGTAGGAGTTTCGGACTGGATTAATTTGGTAAATATTTAAGAAATGTGTAAATGCGAGATTCTGAATTTGAAATGATTTTTAATTGGTTATGAAATCAATATTATACGCTTAATAAAATATTTATGTATATGTATATGCGATATTCTGAATAAGGAGGTAGTTTAAAGGTGGATTCAAATCAGGATTTCAAACATATGTTAACGGTGGTTTAGGGGCATCAGCCCCTATTATATATTTACATATATATAAAATAAATAATTAGAAGAGATTTTCTAGTTGGTTAAACGATCAGAGTTTTACGTCTTTTATAGAATATTTACATATATATGTATATGAGATATTGTGAATTTAGAGGGATTTTTAGTTGAAATGAAGGTGATATGCTTTTTCCAGAATATTTAGAAAAGGAAATATACATTTCCAACCCTATATTAATTCTCATGCACATTGATTTCACCAGATTTCACAATTAACCTGAGATGCCATTTCTTTTTTATTAGTTCTTGAAATCGTATCTATTCAATATTTAAATCAAAAATTATCAAAATAATTTTTTTTCTTGAAAGTGTTGTTTAAAATTGTTGTATATGAAACTTTTTTTTAATCGTATTATTACAGATCAAAATAAAACCAACAACAACATAAAACGAATAAAAACTTTAACTTTAATATAAAAACAATAAATAGTCTGAATTTTCGGTGTATTTATTTCATTTTAATCTTTCAATTATCGGATTAGTGCCAATTTAATTCCTTTTTTTTTTGTTTTTGTATTTCTTTGCTTTTTTCCTGTTTTTTTTTTTTTGTATAAAAAGAATAATATAATTTTTACAAATCTGTACACATATAATATGTATATATAAAATATTTGTAAGCATATTTGTATTTTAGATTTTATCTTGTATATGTCTACAAATTAGGAAAGAGAAAATGTTATAATCTTTTGTCTTATAACCTTATAAGAACTTGTTTAAGCAAAAGACTAAAGACTGCAAAAAAAAAATAAAACAAATACTTTTCTCTTCGCATATACTCGTATGTAAGGCAAAAAAAAAACCATAGACAGAGAAAGACACAAATAATAATAATAATAAAAAAAAGTAAAAAAAAAATAATATAAATGATTGTTATCGGAAAAAAACAAAAAAAAAAAAAACATTCAAAGTAGAAATTGAATAACTTTTGACTCTTTTCTCCAATTTATAGTTTTAATTTTTTATTTGAAAATGAATGTAAGGATTTAAAACAGAGTTTTGTTTTCGTCTTTTCCTAATTTCGGCTAGTATAGAATCTCCTCATGACATCATATCTGTTTGTTGGAATAATGTAGGAAATATTAAGGCTTTGGTTCAAATATATGAAAAGCCATATTATATTGCATTTACAATGAACGCTTTTGTTCGCTATCTATAAGCAGCCAGCTGTCAAAGTTTAGTGGAAATGTATTAAATTGTATAAAAGTATTTACAATAAGATGCAGTCGTTTCGCAGTCTTGAACAAAAACTTTTAAAATCATTTGATTTCTTAAATTTCTTAAATGTAAATCATTTTGATTTCTTAAATACATAACACATATATTAAAGTAAATAAGTATTAGTTAAAATAAGAGAAAAAGCCAAAATTTGACAAAAAAAAAAAAAAAAAGCCAATAATTTTGTATCACTTAATTTTTTCTCTTAAACTCAAATTTAATTGTCATCTGTTGATACTCTTTTGTAAGCTGCGAAAACCCTGCGTTTAGAAAGCGAATCGAAACAATAGTGTTCATTGTAGATCTATCGTTATATATTTACTTTTAATAAAAATCTGTACTTTATTTATATCTCTCCCTTTGTTACTAGGAATAGAATATGAATTTTAGTGCGGTATACAGAATTTAGAATGTATATACATTCATTAAATAACTGGAGGTTTTTTCATCAAGGATTAGTTTTATTTAGTCCTTATTTCTAATTTTATCAAATTATAAGTAAAAAAATTACATTTATTGATTGGATTTATCAATTTATATTTAATATAATAGTTGTTATATCCAGATTTTACTGTATTTTTGATTTTACATATGTATGCTAATATTATAGAATGTTATATGACAGAATATTTTACAATTGTTCTTGTTCAAGTATATAATATGATGTTTAACTTTTATGTGAATCTGATATTTTAACTTATTTTTATTGTTTTAAGGAAATGATTCGTTTGTTATAAAAATATGTTTTTGATATTTATACACTTATGATATTTATATCAATATTAAATTATTTTACTCTATGTTATATATAACATAAATGCTTTTAAAATAGATACTTTGTAGTATGTATTTTGCTTTCTTTCTTTTTAAAAAAATTTTTCCCTTAAATTAATGCAAAATTTTATTTTATATATAAATTATATATATTCGAATATGAAACTATACAATAAAATGTAAATACATACATATGTAATATTATGCAATGGGTTGAATAATTTTTTTGTTTTTTTTTTTTAAATTATAGGATGATAGATTATTAGTTTGTATTTGAATAAAAAATATTGATTGAACTAAAAGAATATGAACAGTTTCCAGCTAGGTTGATATTAATCTTCTAAATCAATCGAAACATTTTTTTTATTTAGGAGATATAAAGGTAAAAATTTCAGTTTTTTTAACTTTTGAATTTTTAAGAGTATCTTTATTCAAGGTGTATGTTTGTAGTACGAACAAAAGAATTGCACTAGAACTTTTTTCAATCCTCACTGATAACAATCATTAGATAACATAAAGGTAACTTTGTACAATGTTAATCTAGTCATGTCTTTTTTTTTAGATTTTTGCTTTCTTATATCTTGAATTTTAGCACAGTTTCTTTTTAAATTCTGAAAATTAATTATAGAAATATTATATTGAAATTATCATGTCCATCATGTAGCAATAGTTGGTATCTTAATTCATCTAGGACATCTAATTATTTGGTTGACTTTAATTTTTGTTGATTCTTTCTTCTATAATTTTTTTTGTTCATTTTTATTAGATCTTAAAATATAAATTGAACCTTTAAAGATTCTTTAAAGATATATGAGGTAAATAAAATTATAGTAAAATTAACATTATGAAAGAAATAGTGACAATAAATTTATATATAATTTTATTCTATAGTAGTAAGGTTCTAGTTTTTAATCTTCGAATAGAATTGCAAGTTTTAAATTAAATATGATACATTTGGAAATATTTTCCATTATTTGAGTTTTTACTTTCATTATAAATGAACGTGCAATTTTATTTAATAAATTATTGCGAAGAAAATAAATAAAAAGAAAAAAAATAAATAGGTTTTTAAAACGTTTTCGGTACTCCTAAACTGTAATTTCAATTGATAATAGTAATATTTTCATTTCAGATTTTTTTTTTTTGTTTATTTTCCTTTGTAGTAGTTACAATATAATATTTTTCCATTTCATGTTTTATTAATATTTTAACAGTATCATTCAAATGTTTAGCTGCGCTATTATAATTTCAAGGGTTAAGGAAACACGAGGATTGAGTGATTTAAGATATTGTGTATTAACTAGCAAGAATGCTGGTTAAAATTCTGCACAGTTTCGATATGTTTTAGTTTTATGTTAAAATATAAAAAATAAATATAAAAATCGAAATATGTTTGTAATTAATTAAAAATAAAAATTAATAAAAATAGAAAAATAATAAAAAAAAAAAAAAAAAACTGAAACGTAAACATAAAAGAACAAAAGAGAACAAATGTGATTTTTTGAAGCTTTTTTAACACAATTATCACTGCACCGGCAAGTTCTCAACGACTATATTTTTATTTTACCGGCTGACGTCGTCAGGTCGTCGTTATAGTATGAATATATTCATAAGAAAGATGCATTTCAAAAATTAAAAGATGCATCAATTAAATAAAAAATTATAAAATAAAAAAAAAAATCACATCTGACGTTATGTCTGAATAGACTACGTGATTTTAATATAATAAAAATACTGTATCATCATGTCCGTCCGACATCGGTATAGTGTGAATACAAATACGTTGTCATCAGGATGTTGTCACCTGCTAGTCGAAATCAACTTTAAGTGATAAAAAATTAAAAATTTCGATATTTTCAATTTTTCCAAATAAGTTTTACATATAGGTCAGTATGACATAAAAATGAAAAATCCAACATTATATTTATATATGTTTCTTATATATATAGGTTTATATATATCCTACATATTATAGGTTTTTCTTAAAACTGTAAAAAACGGTTTCCTAATTTTTTACAATATTCCTTACATAAAAAATTAAAAAAAAAAATTACAAATTTCCATGCAAAAGATAATGACGGAAGCGTATCGAAATCTAGCTAATTAAAATCTCATGCTTTTAAAAATTTCGTTTTTTAAAATTTCGTGTTTTCGCGATATTTTTAAAAAGTAGAAATGAAAAAAAATATAAGAATTATTAGGATTCACTCTTTTTGCTGGAAAAATAAATGTATAGAAAAAGTCAAATAGCCAAAAAAGTTTAAAAATAAAATGTCAAAAAAAAAAATATTAAAAAAAAAAATGTCGAAAAAAAGCTGTAGGAGGGGGATTTTAGAGTTGTATTCAAATTCAGGGTATTGTCTTTTTTCAGAATATTTATAATATATGCGAGATTTTCAATTAGGAGGGATTTGAGAGATGTATTTAAAAGCAAGGTTTTCCGGTTTTTCAGAATATTTAAATATTATATGTATGTATATGTAAGATTCTGAATTAGGAGGAGTTTTAGAGTTTTAAATTGTATATATACAATATTAATTTAAATTTGAACATTTTTTTATGAAATTTTTTTTGTGGAATTTCAAAAATTTTATTTTTTGGATTTTCATACCTACCCAATTTATTTAGTTAATGAAAAAAAAATTATTTGATTTTAAAACGTGAGATTTTGAGACACGAGATTTTAATACGCGTGCTTTCGTAACCAACCCGATAATGACTAGGTAATAATATTCTAAAATGATTTATTTTGTTTTTTGAAAATGTGTAACTTTAAAAATTTTTTATTTTACATACTGATTTACTGTTTTAGTTACAATTCTTTCTGTGTGTGTGTGTGTGTTTTGGTTTCCTATTAATTTTAAATAGTTATGTTATTACTGAATAATGATTTAAAGTTTATTAGTAAAGTTTCTTTTGTTCAATACTGTATATTTGTTATTATTGAGTTGTTCTAATGTTACTTACTATTTTTTAAGTAATAGATGTAATATTTTCGGAATTCTTTTGAATAAATGCTTTCATTTTACAATAAATGTTTTTTTTTTTTTTTTATTTTTAATCTTTTTTTTTATTTTTAGTATAAGTTGTTTAGTTTGGTTTGGTTTTTAAGTTCCTATTTGTTCTTCAGCAACGTTCAGAATAACTTCAATTTTGATGGTATTATGGGTAAAATGCCAATGATTATACGATGATAATTTTTTTATTTATTTTTTTTTTCATTTTTTTAGAAGATGAAAGACGAATTTGTTTGTTAGTGTTAGAAATTTAATTAGAGATTGAAATTTGTTCTTACGTATATTGTATTTTGGGGTGTATTATCTACAATTTATTTTTCCGTTACTTTTATTATATTTTCTCTTTGGTTTTTATGTTATTTGTTTGTTTTTCTTTTTTTATTTTATGAGAATATTTTTGTTTTCAATCAATTGTCAGAGTGCTATCGAGATCGAGATCGAGATTTTGGCTTTTTGTTGAAATTTTTTTTTTTTAAAAAATAAATTTTAAATGTCTATATAGATATTTTTGGTTATTTGCCATTTAAAATATTGTGGAAGGAGACCAATATTGTAGTACTTAAGTAAGTAAGAAAATATTGGTATTGGTATTGGCTGTAGGTTTCTGTTTTGTTTTTTTTTTTTGAAAATTATTTTGGTAATTGGATATTTAAGATTGAAGATTGATTTTTGGAGCTTGAATTGAAAAACGATTGAAAGCAATTTTTCCTAAATTATGTTGTTATTTTTTCTTTTATCGAAAGAAATTGAGAGAAAAATTATGGTGTTTTTTTTTTTCTTTTTTATATTTTTTTTATATTAAATGTTGAATTGCTTTTGTTGTATGTATATTTTATTTTTGGTTTTGGTTTGACAACATTTTGAAGAAAATAATTTTTCAGTGTAGATTTGTGAGATTTTCAAATTGCTATTCGTTTAATAAGCAAATTTTGAATGTATTTCTGTTTTTCTTTGATTTAAATAGAGAAGGAAGAGTGAAATTTTGATGAATGAAAGAAATTTTCAATGGAACCAAAAGATTTAAATATTTTAATTAAAAAATAAAAAAGTAGGTAGGTATATAAATATTTATACAAATATATTTGTTATGTTTGATGACCAATCAATAGATATGTATAAAGTTGTTGTAATATTGTTTCGTAAAATTGCTGTTATTAATTCGAAAAAAAAAAATAAAAAAATAAAAAATTGGGGAATTAAATTTATTCAAAATATTGTAATTTTTTTTTTTTTTTAAATTTAAATTTTTTTTTTATTTGGATTTAAATTTTAAAAATTTTTTAAATATTTTGTGTGATATAATGTCCTAGTTATAATAACGCTACCACAACAATCACGATTACGGCAACCAATTTCAAACCTTTGTAAATCATTGTTATGAATTATAAATACGCAACGGTCATCGCGAATGTTCTTGAATTTTAAAAATTTTGCATATGTATATATTTTTGATCTGTCAGAAAGTGTAAAAAAAAGTAATTATTTTAACAATTATACCTACAGAAATCTTATTATTATAATAAATGCTAATGCCAATTAGATTATGCGATTTTATTTCTTTCTTAAAAGATAAAATATCAAATTTTAGTACCTAATTAGAATTAAAACTAGGTTCTAAATATAGGATAAATATAGGACAAATACAATAATCAAAATTGTATGCATACAATGGCCGAATCTGGAATCATTTAATTGTTAATTTTACCCAACAGTTAATTGTTCCGAAATTGCTTAAAAGGAAGGCACAATTTTGATTACTTTCCATTGTTTATACCCGTACGATAGGATCGGGTATAATAAAATTACTCCTCCGTTTGTAACACCTCGAAATAAGCGAGCTAGATATACCTTCAAAGGTATGGATCGGATCAGAAAAAAATTCTAAGACTTTTGAGCCATGTCCGTCCGTCCGTCCGTCCGTCCGTCAGCACGCTAACTCAAAAACTAAGAAAGCTAGAATCTTGAAATTTACACAAAATATTTTGGGAGTAATTTGTAGGTTCCCTATTTTTTTTGGTTGAGTTTGGACTAAGCCTTAGGGTAGCTCTCGAACACCTAACTTTTAGATCCCCACATTTTTTTTGCAATAGAGCTATGAAATTTTAACTACTGATAGATCTCACAAAAATATTAATTTTATTTTTAATAACTTTTTTTTGTAGCCCCACCCGTTACGGAGCTACAGCTCCCCAAAGGTTCAAAAAAGCTCTATATTTAAATTGTTATAGCACAAGTTGTATAAAGTATATCTTCATTTTGAAAACGTCAAACGATTACTACTTTTATTAGCTTTAAAAGTATATATCCCATAAATATATTTTTGTGGCATACGGTGTCTTAATTTACCGTTATGCGAAACTAAAATTTTGCAAAATCCTTTAACCCTTCTATCTTCTAAACGGTTTAAGTTGGAAACTTGAAATTTTGACAGAAGTTAGATCTTTGAAAATAAGTATGAGTCATTTCAGAAATTTTTTTTGTATCACCCCCCGTTTAGGAGCTGTAAGGAGTCAAAAACTGAAAATTTCCTATTTTTAAACACCTGTAACTTGAACACCTGTTAGAATTTTTTTGAAGTAATACACAAAAATTAAAGCTTCAACATCATACTCTTATTTCTGTTAACAACTTTTTTTAATAATATAGGGTTACTTTATAATTGACGAAAGTGTTACTTGATTTTTTCAAATTTTCTAACAAATTTCTTCAACAAATTTTTTACATTTGTTTTATTCGATAATTTGAAATTGTTGAGGATATATTGCGTAGTACATAAAAATGTAAATAAATAAACAACATAACGGTTGCTTGAAGAATTTTTATTTATATGATATTAATATGTATACATACTTATGTAATATCATGTTTATTTACATATCGTATATGTCACTAGTGAATGAATGATAAGAGTATATATGTATATTATATAGCGCCGTATTAACATACATATATGTATTTTATTGTACTTATAAGAAATTATTCTGTCAATGGAATATTTAAATATAATATAATATAATATTTAAAATTATATTTACTATTTTGTACTAAGTAAATTTAATATACATTTACCGCTTAGTATTAAATGGTACTATAGAATATTTGAAAAAGTTTTGGATTGATAATCGTTATGTGAAAGGTTAGAATCTGCTTTCGAAGAATGTACATATAAACATATAGTTTGAATATATGTACAACCCATAGTTCTAGAAATTATAAAATTCACCCAAATTATTTTAAAATACTAAAATATTAAAAAAATAATATTGTAAGCAGAGTGACAGGCTGTTAACATACTAACGGTTCGTACGGGTATCTAAGAGTTGACAAAGTCAACTGTATTCTTCCTCGTTTTTTTTTTACTAACAATAAATTTAGTTTGTTATTTTTGTTTTTATTTTTATTAACAAATTATATCAAACATTGACTGTAATTAAATGTTTAAATAATGATGATTATGCAATTTTTTTAAATTGTAAACAAACAAAACAATTGTTTTTTTCTTTTTTTATGAAAACTTGACAGTATACTCGTATAGTTAAAAAGAAAATCTGTCAAACAAAAACAGAAGTTATAATTTGTTTAACACTCTTACAAAATGTTTTTGTTTTATTTTTTGTATATTTATTTATTCGGATTATTATTATGTAAATAACAAAAGCACAATACCACTAATTCAGAAGAACATACACGTACACAAAATGGAAACACAAAAAAAAAAAAAAAAAAAATAAATAAAAAACAAAGTTTGATTGTTTATGATTTTATTCATGTTTTACCGAGGGTTACATTTTTTTTTTAACTCAAGTATTTTTTCTTTATTAAATACAAAAAATGTACAACTTGCAGTAAAACAATTAAAAATACAAATACATTTTAATTTTATTATGGTTTATTTAAATTTATTTTATGTTTGATTATATTTTTATAAAAAAAAAAAAACATTTTAAAAAACTGTAAATTATTTTTAAATTGGAATTTTAAGGTTTTTTAACTCTCTATTATAAATGTCAGTAGATACTCTTAAAAATTATTGTTTTTTTTTTTTCAAAAATTATTTTCTATAAATTTAATATATTATCTAATTTATTTAAAATTTAATTAAATAATTCAATTACATGCAGCTGATATATTTTTTTCAACAATTTTTTCAATAATACATCTTGCATACAATATTTTCAATCACATGTACGGGATAATTTTAAACATGAATATTAAATTTTTTAATATAAGAGTAAATAACGCACAAATTGATTGCTTTTTTTTTCTCGCTCTTATTTTGTATACACGCTTTTTTTTTTTTTTTTGTCAATTTTAATTTGTTTTTCATTATTATTACTTTATTTTTATTTTTATTATTATTATATGTATTTTCATTTTGTGCTTTGATTTGTAATGAAAGTAAAATAATAAAAGAAAAAAAACATAGCTGAAAATTGCAAGCAATAAAAATTTAATTTATTTTTAATTTTTGACGTTTTTTTTGTTTAATATTATTTTTATATATATACAAAAATAAGAAAAAAAACAAAAATAATTAAGAAGAAAAGGATAGAAAATATATTTATCAGAATAAGAGAATAAATATATAATAATACTTATAATAAAATAGAAATAAAATATTTATTTCATTTAAGAACACTTTTTTTTTTATGTCAGTTGATGCTGTCGGAAAATGTCATCATGTATTAAATGTCAAATTAATTGTAAGGATCAAAATATGTATGTTAGAATATGAAAGAGAATTGAATTTTTTAATTTGTAATAAATGATTGGTTTTTATCTTTTAAAAATATGAAGTTTAAGTACTTAATCTAACATAAAAAAAAAAAAATTAAATTTAGAACTCTACTAATTTTAGAAGTTTGTTGTAGATATATAGATATATAGTACTTCGTATTATTTTACGTTTTTAGAAGACATATTTAGTTATTTTATTATTATTGGTTGATTTGAAATTTAAAATTCTAAATTAAGTTAAGATGATTACATTATTTACGATCAATTCTAAATTTATGTTTTTTTTTTTGACATATTTTGACAG
The DNA here is from genome assembly GCA_947095535.1 of Poecilobothrus nobilitatus. Taxonomy (NCBI): domain Eukaryota; kingdom Metazoa; phylum Arthropoda; class Insecta; order Diptera; family Dolichopodidae; genus Poecilobothrus; species Poecilobothrus nobilitatus. The sequence continues at coordinate 233,157,918 of OX352774.1, read as the reverse complement.
CTGAAATGAATTACATTATTTCTTATAATACTTCATCAAATGCAAAAAGTACTTGAAGTAAGCAAAGGAAGCAGAGTATTGAGTACAATTTGCAGTTTGATGCATTACTTTAAATTTTTTGGCCGTTTGATTTTTGGCGAAAAAAAAAATTTCCGTATTTTAATAAATTTTTACTTTATAAAAAAAAACAATATTTTTATTTTCACAATTCACAATTTTCACGAATTTCCAAGTAACTTTTTAAAGTATGCATTGACCGATTGAAGTTCTGTTTTTGTAATAAAATTAATAAAATATAAAAAATATGAACAATTTTAAATTACTCTTTTTTTTATTAAAAAAAAAAATTAATTAAATATTGTTTATCAAAGTTTATATTAATATTTAATGTATAAATGCTCGTAGGTTGTAAGTGGTGTTTAAATAGCATAAATAAAATGTCATGAAAAAACCACAATTCAATTTTCTTGTTATGTATTTTTAAAGGTTTTTGTCTTTGATAAATTAATACTTACGGTTTTTGTGTTTGACAAATTAATACTTACTTGTGAATACTTTATCTTTCCTTGAGTGAGTTTATCTTTCGTTGAACATTTAATGTTTTAAAAAAAAACTTTCATAACTTAAGTATTAAAGAAAAAATAATTTAAACTTTTAACTGCATATAAAATTAACTACAAGGTTTTGTGCTACAAAATAGGTTTCAATACAGTTGAAAACGGATAACTGCAAAACGGATAAGTGCAAAAATCGCCTAAGTGCAACCTATTTTTAATCCTCGTGCCATTTTTAATAATTTCCAAACAAATTTGTTTGGATAACTGCAAAACTTATAATTGCAAATTTCTAATAACTGCAGAGAATTTTCAAACTTAAAATTAAAGTTTTGATTGATTTAGTAACCGATAAGTGCAAATCTTGAAATTCTTATTCAAGTACTTTTTTCCTAAATTGAGAAAGTTCCATCACTATTTAAATAGTTTTGATAAATTTTTTAAGTGCCAACACAGAAAGAAAAAGTTGAAGTCAATTAAACATTGAATTAACAAAAAAAAAAATGGCTGTTTACTTATTTTTGAAGCTCACAATCACAACCCACAGTAGGTACAAGCTCACAATCACAACCCACAGTAGGTACATAATATAAACATATGTGAGCATAAATTTTCTACATATTACAGATATGTAGAAAATTGTAAATATCTCAGACATATAATTGCAAATATCTCATAAGTGCACAAGTTTTATTTACCTGTTTGATGTGCATTTATTCGTTTTCGAATGTATAAAAAAAATTTATTGAAAATATGCTAAAGAGTTAAAGATTTATACAGATATATAGATTTATTATATATTTTAGACAAATTATTCTGTTATTCCCTAGCCAATATACTGCGTTCGCAAGTAAGGGTTTTATCCCATTATATTGGCTAAAGGGGAAGGTGGGTTAAGTCAGTAAGAATCTGACACTACCAAGGAGGAAATTCTTGGTGTCTTTGGAAGATTCCCATCTCCCTTAGCAAAAAAAAAAAAAAAAATCAGTTAAATCTTTTGATTTTTAAAAATTAACATATTTATCTTGAATTTAATATTGTCTTAAAATATGGTTTATTTATTCCTACGTTCTCTTTATTATAAAACCAAAGAAAAAAAAACTATAACTTTTTTTTTATATTTTAGGACATAATAATAACTGCTTAACTGTACATTTTTTTTGTTGTATCTCTTTAAATTTGTTATTGCAATTTTAACCGATTTTATTATATTTTCTTTTATTGGTTTTTTACTTATTTTTGTTTTTTGTTTTTTAATATCAACTTTATATGTAGAATTGTCATTTATATATGTTTGTGTATGCATTTGAAATGTTATCATTATTCATTGTACAATAACTTATTTCTCTTCATCTTTTTTTTTTTTTTTTTTTTTAAATCTCCATGAATATTATTCAATTGTACAATGGTACTTAGTTAAAATATTATGATGATGTTTGATAATAATGATTATTATTGTGTGTTGGAAATGATAAATTTCGTTGTTATGTTTCGTTTAAATCGTATACATCAATATACATATATATATATACATAAATTGAGAAAATTTTTCTTCCACGCCATTTTGTATAAATACATAATATATAACCACCTGAAGTAATGGATTTATGAATGGTATTGAATATTATCCTAGCCGTTTAGCATACATATATAAGATGATCTTTTTATGTTTTCTATTTGTTATATCTTATCTGAAATTTCAATTCACATGGTTAAATAAAAATAAATAAACCGTTAGTTAAATGACATAAAAGTCTTTAATAAATCTTTGCACAAAAATGTATTAAAGGGACGGGATTGTCTTAGAAAACATTTTTTCGCTTGTTTTGTTTTGTTTTGCATACACAATCTGTGTTAATAGTAAAATGGTGTAGTGTTTTATTTCTTCTAATAGTCTTATGGTAATTTCATTTGAAAATCTTTATAAAGTGTGTACCTTATAAAGTACAGGAACGTATATTTTACAGTGCGCAAAAAATTTTTTTTTGTTTTTTGGAAGTTTTGTTTAAAATCTTTAGATAGGTGTAATTTTGTGTATAAAACAAATTTTTTTTTTTTGTCGTTTTTTTTTATTTAACGAAAAAACTGATGTACATCATTTTTGATAGCTTTATTTTCAGTTGTGCTTACCTTTAATGTTGAATGTGGTATATGCAATTTAAGTTTTTGTATTTTACCAGGGAGTGCTACCATCCCTACCAGGGAGTGCTACCTACCATACCATCAGTGAGAGTGTACCATGTTTTTAATACGTTGTTTTGTTTTTTTTTTTGAACTGTTGTATGTAGTAAGTAGTAAAATGCTTTAACAAGAAAAAAACAAGGTAGAATGTAAACCAACGGTTTTTAAATTTAAAACAGCAAATTTTCAATTTTTGAGAACTAATAGCTCTTAAACAAGGGGTAGTACAAAAAAATGTTCTAAGAAAACTTATACTAATTCTAAAAGTTCTTTCTGCCGTAAAAAGAGTAGAACAATCATGCAAAATTTGGTTTTCACATAACGGTAAATTTAAATACTAAATTTAAAAAAATTGTATAATATTGATATTAATTTACAAAGAATACCTGTCGAATGACGTTTTCAGATTAAAATAATGTTAAACAGAGCATAAGATATACGCATTTAAAAATAGGGCTTTTTCAAAGTTTGAGGGGCTGTAGTTCCGTAATGGATAGGGCTACATGAAAAAGTACTTCCGCAAAATTATTTTTTTTATGAGACCTACCCGTTTTTAAAACCCGTTTGTTTTTTTCTCTATCTTTAACGGTGTAGAAGTTTTGTAAACAGACGGACGAACGGACGGACAGAATGAAACTAATAAGCTAATTTTTTTGAAATTATTTTTGGAAATGTGCTAATAAGAAGTAAAGTGCTTTCGTCAATTTCAATTTTATTGAATTTTTTCATTTTGCATTACTTTTGGCAACATGTAACGTTCAGTACACCAATTTTTAGTGATCAAAACTAAACTGATGACAAAAATTTTTAGTTAAATTGATCAAAATAAAAAGTGTCCGCATTTTAATTTTGAATGTTCTTTGTATGTATTTTAAAAGAATTTTAAGTAAGTTTTTATTTTTTTTTTTATGTCATAAAATTCTAAAATGGTATAGCACGTAATGTGGTATAAATTACTATTAAACAATTATTCTTTGAAAACCAAACAAATGTTTTTTACGTCGATGTTTTGTTTCAACCAGAATCTTTTGTAACAAATAACATGATTTCATCCCTGTGTTATACTTGAAATCATTCACTAATCAAGTATGTCAATCGTTTTAATTTTTTACTTGTATAGTAAAATGAATATGTTAATTAATTGATGCAGTTTAAATAGTATATAGCGACCCTGTAAATATCGTATAAAATATTGTACATATGTAAGAGATCATTTTAGTTTATATGCTTAAACCAAATCTGAACATTTTTGTTTTGTTTTTATTTTATTCATCTACAAATATATTAGAATTTGAAATTTATGTTTACCCCTTTTTATATTTTGGCAGGGCAATGAAATGTATTTTTTTTTATTATTGTTATCATTTTTTTTTTTTTTGTTTTTTCAATTTTGAGAAAAATTTTGTTGACTAACGCAATTTAAAATCACTTTTCATTTTTTTTTTTTTCTTTCGAGTCTTTATTGTTGTAAATGTTGTGAAAAATAAAAAAACAAAAAGAAGTTATTTATGTGCACTGCATTTTTTATCATCCAAAAAAAAAAAAAGGAAAAAAAAAAAACGAAAACAACATAAATTAAAAAAAAACAAGCAATTTTGGAAAAAAAAAAAAAACCTAAACACAAATAAAAAGTTGTACGATGGAGGCGCACTTTTCACATATAAATTGACTGTGTATAGTATTTAGTTGTTGGGATTCTACAAAAATAACAAAAGAAAATAAAAACATAAGTGTCGGATAGAATTAGGAAAAATCACTTTTGGTTTTTATTTTTTATTTTTTTTTTTTGTACAGTTTTAATGTTTGTTTATTTTAAAAATTTAATTTTTTTTTTTATACTTTTGTTAACACTGGAAATTTGTTGAATAAATAATGAGATTATTTGGTTAGAATTTGTGGATTATGTTCCACTCTGTTATTTTGATTTGTTTGTATGTGTGTTTGTTTTTGATTTTATGTTTATCATCACTTGTAAGAATTTAGGGAAAACATTGAATTATAGAATTAAATACAAAAAAAAAAAAAAAAAATATTTGTTTTTTTTTTTGTTGTTGTTTTTATTCTTGTTTTAATTTTTTTGTCACTTTTGAATAATAATTTTTAATTATATATTTAAATTTTTAAGTTAAATATACGAATAAATTATGGGAAATTAAAAAAAGATAAACAATTCTTTGTAAGTTGTAATATTTTTTGTTTTTCTTTAGAGATTTTCATTTTACGCCATATAAAATTACATTTAAGAAATTTTTATTTATAATATCGTAAGCAAAAAAAATTAATTGTAATTTTTATATGTCCATCATTTGAGATTTTTTCACTGACTTTATTTAACAGTTACAACTTTATGAGTGCCAAAGCATTCCTATACATGAAATTCAATTAAACCCGAATGTGTAATAAAAAGGATTATTTTTTTAATGTCATCCTTTCATTGTAAATTATAATTTTTCAAAAATTTACCAATCTTAAATGTAATATCTATGTAATGTAAATGTAATATAAATAAAATATGCGATTCCGGTAAACAAAAATAATGTGAAAACTGTAGAAAATAAACACCAAACTTTATATTAAATTAACGGTTGGTTGAAACTTTGATTAAAGTTCATAACGAGGGGCTCAGTTTTGATTTTTTAAGTTTTAAGTAGATTATATGATTTTTAAATTTTGTTTTTAATTTCAAATTAATGGTAAATAATAAATTAATAAAGACTTACATATTAAAAATATTGAAAGACTTATAAACAATTTTACTTTATACTTTGTAACTCACATTAAGAAATTATTCGCGTCTCATTTACTTATTAAAATATCTGGGAGTAAATGTTAAATGCAACAAATCGATCAATTGTAAACTTAAACGAAAGTAAAATCATATTACAAAAATAAACGTACAACTTTTAGAAATAAAATAAATAAAATAAAAAGTGGAATAAAATTCAATGGATCGAATTTTAAAATTAATTATATTTTTGGAAATTTTACATTTATTAAGGACTAGAAACTGTCTAACACAGAAAAATATATTTCCTATTCGAGTAAACTTTTTCTTGTTTTCAGATTACAGTTTTAAGCTTATAAAAACCTGCCTGTTAAATTAATTAAGTAAATTTAATTAAATATTCAACAACGAACCAGAAAAATAATGATTTTTTATATTCATAATTGTAATATTCTTAATCCTAAAAAAAATTAATTTTATTATTTTTCTGTTATTACTTTAAGTTTTAAATGGTGAAAATGTTGTTTGAATAAACCTACTCGATTTTAAAAATAAATAAGCTTAAGATGTAGGTTGTTCTTATTAATTTTAAACTTAAATACATAAAAAAAAATTCACATAAATTTTTTAAAATAATAAAATAATGAAAATATTTTACTTTAATAAGTACCATAAATCCTTTCAATCCACTTCATCAAAATATATTAAAAATAAGAATTCACTCATTTTTGTTTTTGTTTCTTTTGTTTTGTTTTTGTTTGTATTAATGCATTATTTTCTTGTTTAACATCTGATGTTTACCAGACATAAGTATGTAATTTTCTAATCTAATATTTCAATTATGTTAGAAACTAAGATATACTTTTTAACAAACAAAAAAAAAAAAAAAATAGATACGAAAAACTAAAACAAAAAAAAAAGAAAATATAAAATGAGAATAAATTTGAATTTTATTTTTGTATCTTAAAATAGAAGACGAAAACTATAAGTGTACTAACAGATGGTTGAAATATTTACAATCGTAAGATAAAAAAAGAAAGGGACCGATGAATATAATGAAATTCAAGCAAACCTTTTATTAACGAACCACCTAAATATAGATGGTCCAGTTGCTCATGTTGTTACATAAATGTTGTTTTGTTTAATGGAAATATTTTTTTTTATATATATACATACATATATATATAATTCTTTTCATTTTTGGTTGGATATTTTTAATAGTTTGCAACAAGTTATTTTTGTTAAATTTGTCTCTTCAGTTAGTTTGCTAATTGTTAGGCTGAAAATTTGATTCTAGAAATAATTTTTAACCAATATATAGAACGATTTTTCTTTACACAAGTTGATCTTATTCTGAATTCTGTATGAACTTAATTACTTAAAAACCTATTTATTTTGAAAATTAGTAAAATTTAGGTGTGGTGAAAAATCTTATAAAGAAAGTGTTATAATAACAAGCGCCTCTTTTTAATTTTATTTTTTTGATGTGGTGTTTCCTGTTCGAAAATATAAACACAAAATCAATAATGATACTTGTTACTTATGCTAATTATTTGACCAACGGCAAACTGCATAAGTAGCTAGCTTTTCAGTTGAAAGGTCTTAAGATTAAACTCCGTTCAAGACATATCCAATCAAATAACTAAATAAAATTAATAATAGTATTATCACATAGTGTATATTAATAGCAGATCCACATCCTAACAATGTTTGTCCAGGTCTTCCATGTTTCTCCAGTTATTTATAATTGAGAAAAATAAAAAATAATAATATAAAAGTTCTTATTTTTTTAAGTGTTTTTCAACTATATTTTTTTTTTAAAGATTTACGACAATTATCCTTTCAATCCTGTCCAGACAAATTTTTTCTAAAAATGCTAGAATAAAGGATATGTTAATATATAACATTAGTGTCTAGTCATAATATTAAGGAGATATGTTGAAATATGTTATTTTATTTTCTTTTTTTGATTTTTATTATTATTTGGTTTCTTGTTCCTTAAGATAAAAAACAACGATCAAGAAATTATAAAAAACAATATAAAAAAAATTATATAATGTATATTTCAGCTAGTTAAAAGTTTTCTTAATATTTGTTTGCCCTTTTTTATTCTTTTGCAATATGCTTTTTGTAATGAAAATGTAAGAAAATTTTGGATGTTGTGTTTTATTGGCTGTTAGTTTATTTAAATGACTAATGGTAGTACACTTCGTCTTAAAAATAAAGTGTAAAAAATTAACATGGTTGTTTTTTGAAATTGACCTTTTTAAGGATAGAGCTTTAGTTTTTTTTTTAAAGTTTTTTAGTACAGTATTTCTTTTATTACCAAATTGATTTTGAGCTATAAGTAATTGGTTTTGGTTAGTATTTTAGCTTGGTTTTTACTGAAATTTAAAGTTTATCATGTAATTTTATTTATTTATTTATTTATTTGTATTTATATTACATATCACACAGGAAATTATATTACATGCAATAATCCTAAGAACTATATTATTTATTTTGTTTATATCGTTATTAAATATTTACAAGATATTTTGTAACAAGGCGGTTTGTTTCAATTAAAAACAAGGTAGAATGTAAACCAACGGTTTTTAAAAGCGCACATTTCCAAAACTCAATACAAATTGTTTAGAAGTGTGACTTACACAAAAATTTGAAAATTTCATGTAATAAGAAAAAATGTGAAAATAGGACATTTTTGAAATTTTGAGGGGCTATAAGTCCGGAATCCTATATAACTAAGAAAAGCCGTTAACACACGTAAAAATATATTATTGAAGCTTTAATTTTTATGTCTTGCCGAAGAAAAGTTTTTACAGGTGCCTAAGTTACAGGTGTCTAAAAATAGCAAATTTTCAATTTTTGAGGCGTAATAACTCTTAAAGAGGGGGCGTTACCAAAAAATTTTCTGAGGAAACTTATACTAATTCTAAAAGTTCTTTCTTGTCTCAAAATTTCAGGTTCCTATCTAAAGGGGTGCCGGAGTTATGAAAAAAGAAATTTCATGCAAAATGTGGTTTTCACATAACGGTAAATTTAAATCGTAAATTACAAAATATTACATAATTTTGATATTGTTTTATATAGATAATAAAATTTTCGATCTTCTACCGGTTTTAGATTGCAAAACTATTACGCAAAGCCCGAGATATATACATCTGAAAATAAAGCTTTTTTACAATTTTGAAGAGCTGCAGCTTTGGAACCCTTTACAACTAAAATAAACCTTTCACGCACGTAAAAATATATTATTGTAGCTTTCATTTTCATGTCTTGCCGAAGAAAAATTTTTACAGGTGCCTAAGTTACAGGTGTCTAAAAATAGCAAATTTTCAATTTTTGAGGCGTAATAACTCTTAAAGAGGAGGCGTTACCAAAAAATTTTCTGAGGAAACTTATACTAATTCTAAAAGTTCTTTCTTGTCTCAAAATTTCAGGTTCCTATCTAAAGGGGTGCCGGAGTTATGAAAAAAGAAATTTCATGCAAAATGTGGTTTTCACATAACGGTAAATTTAAATCGTAAATTACAAAATATTACATAATTTTGATATTGTTTCATATAGATAATAAAATTTTCGATCTTCTGCCGGTTTTAGATTGCAAAACTATTACGCAGAGCCCGAGATATATACATCTGAAAATGGGGCTTTTTTACAATTTTGAAGAGCTGCAACTTTGGAACCCTTTACAATTAAAATAAACCTTTCACACACGTAAAAATATATTATTGTAGCTTTAATTTTTACATCTTGCAAAAGTAAAATGTGTGCAGGTTCCTAAGTTACAGGTGTTTAAAAATAGCAAATTTTCAATTTTTAAGCCCTAATAGCTCATAAACAGGGGGTGGTCCGAAAAAATTTTCTGAGGAAACTTATACTAATTCTAAAAGTTCTTTCTTGCCTCAAAATTTCAAGCTTGTATCTAGAAGCGTGCCGGAGTTATGAAAGTAGAAAAATCATGCAAAATTTGGTTTTCACATAACGGTAAATTTAAATACTAAATTTAAAAAAACTGTATAATTTTGATATTAATTTACAAAGATAAAAGAAATACCTGTCGAATGACGTTTTCAGATTGAAAAAATCTTAAGCAGAACATAAGATATATGCATTTAAAAATAGGGCTTTTTCAAAGTTTGAGGGGGTGTAGCTCCGTAATGGGGGGGGCTACATGAAAAAGTTGTTCCACAAAATTATTTTTTTTATAAGACCTACCTATGGTTAAAATTTTTTTTCTCTATCTTTAACGGTGTAGAAGTTTTGTAAACAGACGGACGGACGGACGGACGGACGGACAGAGTGAAACTAATAAGCACATTTTTTCAAAATTTTTTTGGAAATGTGCTAAAAATGCTATATGTGTATGATTTCAACCTCCACTCCATTGATTAATTAGTTTGGTGTTTAACTACTTGTCCACCAAGATCACATTATAAAATTTTTTTGTAATTAACAGCTAAACAAAAAATTATAAGTTAAATACCATTATTAAGTTATGTAGTAATATTATGTATTTTCTTTCTATTATAAATTTACATTACATAGTTGATCGTACTCTCTTGTTTAATACTAGATCATCGGGGCCCCCAAAAATTTTTTTTTTTTTAATTACTTTTATTTTTTGTTATAATTTTACAGTCTTATGAATATTTTAACCTACAAAACAAAGTTAACAAAAAAGGTTTAATTATTTTAATTTTTTAACATTTAAAAATATTTTAATTTTTTTATGTAAAATTTAATATCTAATAAGTTAAAATTTATTCTAATTATTTAATTTACAGTATGTTGTATTATTAATATTTATTTATCATTGCAAAATTTTAAAAAAGTAATGTTTAATATTTTTCTTTTTATAAAACTTAACTAACTTAACCTAGCTAAACCTAAATTTAAATTTATCTAAAACTAATCTTATAAGCTAAAATAACACAAGTGTTTTTAGATGATATATTAATATGTATTTAACCACCAATAATCTTTTCTTATTATTTTATCTTTTTCTGTTATGCACATATCAAATCTTATATTATCTCCATTAACGTTGCCTGGGATATATTTGATTTTTTTGCATGTAGCCCGTCTACTATAATGAAATAGTATAGGGACATGATCTTGGTTTTGAATATATCCATATTTGTCTTAGAAGATGAAATGCTCAGGAACTATAAAGCCCGTGAGCAAGGTCTTCTTAATGTACTCCTCATTGTGGTAAAATATATGTGATATTAAACCATTCTCTGGAGTATTTAGTGCTCCAAAAAATTACTTTAAATAGTTATAAAAATTTTTACAAATTTATTGCATACTTTTAGGTCCCCTTAAATTAATAATCCCGATTCCTCCTCATATTAAAAATTTCGTTTTCAGATATGTTTATACATTATATAATTTATAAATTAATTTTAATCAATTCTATCTTAATTTACTATATGGTTATTTTAAAAAATATCTAAATTTAATAACTTCCTTAAAAGCCGGAATATGCAAGAAGAATTAAATTGTTTTGACTAAGAGAAGAATTGATTTTAGGAGTTTTATTTAGGGTCTATCACGATAACGAAAAAACAATTTTTACTCAAAATTACTTTTGTTATTAAATTTTATTTAGAATGTGTCATAAATGTTCCAGACTATCTGACCAAATATTTTCTTTTCAACTAAAAGATAAAACCAAATGCTAAAAAAAGTTTTTTAATTTTTATTTATATTAAAAAAAAAAAAACAGAATATAAGAAAAAATAAAATAAATTTTATATGATATTCCGACATTTTGGCTCATAGTTTTTCCTCAGTTATAGCCGTTTTTACTGTTTAATTGTTTTGTAATATAAAAAAAAAAAAAAAAATAAAATTTCGAAGGTTTTCTACTTATTTTCATGTTTCATCATTTCTTTCATTTTTATTTCTTCTTAATTTTTATTACAATGAATTTATGCTGAATTGTACATTGGATTGTGAACTGGATACTATAGAAGTATTTATTACTCTTACGACTCTATATTGAGGGTATTTAATTGGTTCATAAAATAGGTCTATTTTTATTTTTATGATTCTAATTAAATTATTTGGACATAAAAACTGGATTTTGGTAATTCTTTTGTTTGGTTTCTTTTTTGTTTGTTTTTTTTTTTTTTTTTTTAATTTTCGTATGTATGTATGAAGTTTTAAGAAAAAGTAATAAAATGAAAGAATTAAATATAAAAAAGACAAAAATTAGTTTTTGTTTTTTTTTTTTTTTTACTTTAAGGATTTCAATTAAATTGGTTGCTAATTTTCTTTGAAAAATTCTCATTCAAACTTTGAATATTGTAATGCATTCATATAAGTATAAAGAAAAGGAAATTATTTGGGTATATATGTAATTTTCTTGTTTTGTTTTAACTTATGGATAATATGTAAAATGTTAACTGATTACAGAATAAAGAGAATATCATAAACGGAATTATTGTTATGGTAATATTAAACTAAGAAAAATGATCCTTTAGAATTTTTACGCTTTATTAATCTAGTAGATTATAGGGATTAATTAAGGGATTATTTTATTGCATATGGTGGAATTATTAACAATTCAACAAGAATCCTTAATATTATCAATAAATTATTATTAAAGTATATACTTTAATATGAATTAAAACAATTTAGTAAATAATATTTAAAAATTTATTTATATAAAAGAGCAATGAACTCATTGAAATCCTAATATTATATTTATAAAACTTAACTTCAGTTGAAATTTCTATTATATGGTTTAATGTGATTTAGAATAAGAAAGATGAGATTAAGTTTAACAATTTATTTTTATTTATATGTTGCCAATTATATGCTAAAGTTAAGGTATTTATTTAGCGGACATCGAACGAATAACAGTCTTTTATATTACACAATAATATTAAATTAAGATATTAATTATAAATAATAATATAATTTTAAATGAATATCTTATACTTAATGGTATTTTGATTATTAGAAATACATTTTTAAATGTTTCTTTTAAAAATTAATTTTAATTTTTAAATTTTATTTTAACGACAATTTATCTCTTGTGAAAAAGTTCAGTAACTGAAAAATCTAAGACAAATTATTGTTTAGAACACTAATTAAATATTTAATAAATTAAACTTAATCAATGGAAACTTTTTTTTTTTTTTTTTGGAATTGAGTTTTTAATTAATATTTATTACAATAATCAAATGTGATGAAATCAAATTTTTAAAACAAGACAATGCAACAGCAAACTTTGTAAGGACGCACATTTTCCAAAGGATAATGAAAACAGTTTAGAATTTTGACATTTGAAAGTGATTTTGAAAGGGTTTTTTAAAACTTTGAGAAGCTGTAGCTTTGTAATGGGTAGAGCTAGATAGAAAAGTTGTCTCCTACATTAACGATTTGTTTAAGGAACCAATTTATACTTAGAATTTCATAAATTAAATTCATTGTTCTGTCTTAAACGCTAGTAGTTTTGCAAATGGACGAATGAACGAACGTAATGAAACTAATAAGCAGTTTTTTTTTTTTTTTTTTTTTAAAATATGCTAAAAAAGCATTTTCAAAGCATTTACCTGTTAAAATAAGAAGACAAGTTCTTTTTGATTTAGTATATAAGAATATTTATAACCACCCATCGGGCGCAATATCTGAGTTTACATGAGCATTTCATACAACACTAAATTTAATATTATTATAATATTAGAAATAATATATTTAAATATAATTAATAAAACTAAAAAAATAAAATAATTTTGAATATTGCCTAATTTAATTCATATTATATAGAAATTCAATTTTTAAAAAATTACCAAATGTTTCTCCAATCCAAATCACCAAATCGCCAAATATTGTTTTACGAATAGAAGAGCTGAAAAAAATGTTTTGAACGAAACAGAAAATCTCATTCGCTCAAACATGTATCCTACCAAAGATTTTACCATTTGGAAGTTTAAAATTGAGTAAATACGCGGAATATAGTCGATAATTAGCTATTGAAAACAATATATTCATGTTATAGGAGGAAAATTTTACAAATATATAAATATAGGGTTTGTACTATAATGATTCCTTCTAGAATCTAACTTAATTTAAAAATGAAAATTTTCACTAATTGCTAAATTAATTTTCATCTTTTTTTCTGTCATATTTTTTATAATAGAAAATTAATCTTAAGTTTTTAAAGTTTATATGAATGTATAAAAAAAATCTTAATTACATAATTTTTTAAAAAATCAAAAAATGGAATGGGTGTTCAGTTGAGTAAAGCGTTTCAAATTTTTCCTGAACGTTGTTTTTTTTTTAATGCTTAAAAATCGGTTTATAAATTTAGCGACAATTTCTGACAAATAAAATATTAAATTAAATACAAAACGTCACTCACGACAATTGTCATATTTTTAAATTTTTCTGCAAAACATTTTTAAAAATAAAATTTTTGCAGCGAACATTTTTTTAAAGTATTACAATTTCTCATTGATTCATTCAACTGAACGCACTCAATATTACAAATATTTTATTTTGTTATAATTTAGTCAATTTGTTAAATGTCAAATGTCAAATAAAGAAATACTTCTATTATAAATTTAAAATATTTTTTTTATATTTATTGAGTCATTACAATTTACATATTATTATTATTTAATAAAATTTATTTTCCTTAATTATGTGTTTAGAAATAAATTAATAAATTACACCTTATTTGTTTTTGAGGAATTCGATTTTGATAATAACACATATAAAGAAAAGAAAATTTAAAAAAGACGTGTAAAATAAAATATGTAATCTGTAAGTTCAAGTATAAAATTTTGAATGAAAATTTAAAAATCTTGGATTACTAGTCTGTCTATCAGTGCACTGATCAAAGAATTTGATAAGAATTCGCATGACCTTTCGAAGGTGATTTTTCTTGATTGATGAATCATTTCTTCGATCGTTTGCATTTTGTTTAATCCATTTAAGCTGCGTATATTATAGTAGAAAGACTTGTGTTTTATATCAGCTTTCAACATTTGTTTTGTTAGAATTGAAGTTTTTTCCAATTAATTTCTGCACAATTTCCCCCGAGTAGGTGCAGCAGTATAGCATTATTTTTTTTTGATAAAATTAACAAGGAGTTTCTACTTGAGTAGTGGGTATAAAAATTTTATGAAGTTGCATGCTTTGATTAATGATATTTGCTCATGTGATTTTTAAAAGTTGACCGTTGAGTTAATGTTATTACACCCAGTGATTCTGTTTCATTTTACTAAGATATTTCGCTATTTCCTAGACTCTAGAGTAATAGATTTCTTTGGGGCAAAAACCTAGCATCTCCTTTATGTGTTAAAAACATCGCTTGGGTTTTAGATTCATTTAATAACATTTTTTATTTTCTAAAATAGTTACGTATGCCATTATAACCATTTTCCAACAATTCATTTATACAAATAATTTATTTTGTTACAATTTAATGCCAATTTTTTAAATGTAAATATATAAAGAAACATTACTACCATAAAAAAAAATTTTTTTTTTTACTAAGTCATTTACAATTTTACATAATATATTCTTTATAATCCTAATAAAAACTTTTATTAAAATAATCCAAACTCTTTGTTATAGTAATTAATTTTAAATAATTTTTTAATTATTATTTTGAAAATGGAAAAAATAAAAAAAAATGTATATATATATATATATATATATATATAGGCTATATTGTTATTAAATTAATTTAAATTGGATCAAAGAATGATAATATTTGTATAGAATATTTAAAAAGAACAAAAGAAATCATCAAATTAAAAAAAGAATTATTAAAAGAAAATATTAAATAAGATTTTGTAAAAAGAAAAAAAAAAAAAAATTTTCACACAAAAAATAAAACGACATAAAAATTAATTAAAGGAAAAACAGAGATTTAAATTTTAGATTGACCGTAATTAAATAAAAAAAAAAAAAAAAATTAAAAAACAAAGAAAATTTTTATTTGGCCAAAAATAAAAATTCCATTGTATTTTGATGATCTCTTTTTTGTTTTTTTTTTTTATTTTTATTTAAATATATTTTTAATAATTAGCAAAGGATAATTTAATTAAAATTGTAATATTATCCAAAAATTACAAAAAAAAAAAAAAAACCAAAAAAAAAAAACCAAATAAAAAAGGAAAAACGAAAAATAAAATGAAATAATTTTTTTTTATTAAAATATCAAATTAAAAGGAAAAAAAAAAAAAAATTTCTTTGTTCGGAGTTCGGACTTTAAAATAATCAGCAAAAAAAAAAAAAAGATGAAGAGATTTATTAATATTGTAATTAGATTTAGATTTAGTTTAACGCAAGTTAATTAGTAAAAAAGATAAAAATAAATATATATATAAATATATAATAAATATAAAAATAAATAAATATATATATTCACATATATATATTTTTTCTTTCTATAATGAAATATTAATTACATTCTAATTATTTTTAAATATTATATATTTTTTTTTTTTTGTTTTTTCAGACTTTGTCAGTCCTAAATCCATTTAGAACAACAGAACAAAGTATATTACAGGATACAGATATGGCTGGACCATTAGCATTTTGTTTAGCATTAGGTGGATTCTTATTATTGGTATGTAATTTGTAAATAGATATATAGTGTATTTATGTACAAAATTCTATATGTGTATATGTAATATTAAGTTTTTAGAATTTTTTTTTTTTTTTTGTTTTTATGTTATAAAATTTACACTCTAATTTACTTGAGTAATAACTTTTTTTATGTGATATCTTTAAAAAAAAATTGACTGACAGAAAAATTGATTGACTGAAAATCAACTTAAAAACTGACGGAACAAATTATTTTATTGAGTGCGAAAAATGCTCTTTGGGTATGAATATTTATATGGTATATCTGGAAGGGGACTAAAACGAACAAAAATTTGTAATACAGTAATTGTAATACATATACAGTGAAGGTTGCGATGCATATAAGCGAATTAAATTAAAACTTAAAACAAAAACTCTTTAGATTATCTCAAGAACCAAGAGAGTATAAATAAAGAGTAACAAATGTTCAGTTAGGGTAGACAATTATTCGTTTTAAACTACTATGGTTATGATAAAGTCCGGTAAGAAAATCGTTCGAATAAAAAAGTACGGACTTTTTGAATTCGGAAAAATTGGTATTCTGAAATCTATTATGGTGCAAACATTTTTTGTAAATGTCAAAGTCATATGTTTCGTAAAATATCTTTTTTGTATCTATTATTTTTCAGTAAATATATATATATTTTTTTCGGATGTTTGTTCAGTATAAAGGACAAATTCAAAAAAAAAATAGGCAATTTTTATAAATCGATGATGAATTTTGTAGCAGGTTTTAGAATAATTGGAAAATCAAGAAACGGAAATTTCAAAAGAAAGAAAATTACTCAAAATATTATTTTTTACGCCAATTTAAAAAAAATTATTTTTAAATTTATAACTTAAAAAAAACTTAAATAAAACAAAAAATTATCTTTACTTTTTTTTCTTTTAAAAAATAAAAATTATTTTGTACTAAGTAACACATTCTTCTTAACTGCTTGATTTCGAATGATTAATTGTGTCGAAAAGAATTTCATTCATTTTTATTCATTTTCTATTTTGATATTTATGCAACCGTGAATAAAATTCTAATTTCATCCTACATAATATGTAATATTTCATAATATATGGAATTTTTGTTCATCGAAACATTTCTACGGACTTCTTCATAACCATATATATTGATTCTTTGGTTTTAGATGTTATGCCGTGAAATTTGAATTTTGTAGCTAAGTTTTAATTCTGATTTTTAAACTAATTATACGCAGCTTATAATAAATTTCAAAAATTTAAGATTTTATTTCAGGATTTATATAAAGATTTATTTCAAGATTTGTGTTTAATTGATTATTTCTATAGCTTAAAATTTTTTCTCATTATTTAAAAGACAAAAGGAAAACAAAAGAGTAGACGGAATAGGATTGGAAAATCTTGTTAAACAGCTAATAACAAATAAATGACTTGTATTGTATAGTTATCTTTAAAAAAAAAAATTGACAATTAAGAATTTTTCAAAAAATTCAAAAGATATCATTAATTAATTTAAGTTGGAACTTCGAATATAAACAATATATATATATATATATATATATATCAAATTTAGACAATGATAATAAGAAAAAGACAATTGCATTAAACTGAAAAGTCTAAAAATCGAATTAATTTTCCTTTTTTGTTTTTTTTTGATTTAAGGATTAAGAATTTAAAGGTGGCAGAAAACAAAATTTTCATCTAAATTTTTTTTTTTTTTTTTAAACCTACATTAACTTTTTGACAAGTACTGTAAATTTTGTGTCGAAAAAAAAATGTTTAAAAAGAGTTAGATACCAGAGCTACCGACAGACAATACATCTCTCCTTCTTTTTTCTTTTTTTTTCTTTGTATCAAAAGAAATTCCCTTTTCATTTTTTCATTATTAAAATAAAAATTAAACATAGCCTTTATTAAAAAAAAAAAACATAACTTTACCTATTGTTTTAGTTCACAGGTTTTGTTTTAAAAAAACATGTATTGAATGAATAACAAAAAAAAAAAACAGGAAAAACGAAAAATAGAAGTTAATAATTAATAAATCTTCTGATTATTTATACTTACTCACTCATGCTATCCTCTCACATACCATAATTTTTTTTTTATTTAAAAAAAAAAACAAAAACATTTATTTTTCATTTTAATTTCCAATTTTTCTTTTAAACATTTTATTTTTTTTTTTTCATATTGAAAGCTTCGGACCTGAATTGTTGAACCTTTCCATTGTATTTTCTTTTTTTACTTTTAAATAATTTTTTTTTTTTATGTATTTTTAGAGTGGGAAGGTAACATTTTCTTATATTTATGGAATTGGTACATTAGGATCACTGGCATTCTATTGTTTATTATCATTAATGGCAACACAAGCAACGGTTACATTTGGTGCTGTTGTATCAGTTCTTGGTTATTGTCTATTACCAATGGTTGTGTTATCTGGGATTAATGTTCTATTTACAATTCAGTAAGTATATTATTAATTGGTTTTTTCGTTTTTTTTTAAATTTTAATATTTTCTTGTTTTTTGTTATATGTTTTCTTTTTGTAGCTAATAGATACTTTTAAAAATCAGGTATATTGAAAAACAAAAAAAAAACTTTTGAGTAACTTCGTTTT
Organism: Poecilobothrus nobilitatus; assembly: GCA_947095535.1. Taxonomy (NCBI): domain Eukaryota; kingdom Metazoa; phylum Arthropoda; class Insecta; order Diptera; family Dolichopodidae; genus Poecilobothrus; species Poecilobothrus nobilitatus. The sequence continues at coordinate 233,139,261 of OX352774.1, read as the reverse complement.
TTTTTTAATTATTATTTTTTTTTACTTCATTAGAAAGTATTTACAGAGTGTATTAAAATTTTATTGCTGTTAATCTGTTTTAATGGTGTGATGGGAATTTAAATGGTTTATTTTTATGAAATATTTACTTAAAAAAAATGTTTGAAATTGCAGAAATTTAAGTCCTTTTTAAAAATTAAACAAGTGTTTCGAATACCTTTCACGATTCTGTTAAATATCTAAGTATGTGTTATATTTTGTGCTTATGGTGTACATCAAGAATATTTTCTTAAAAAGATAATCATACTTACTGGTTTTATTTTCTCTTTCTCAAAAAGTTGGAAACTTGTAATTTTGAAAAAAAAAACAAAATATTTTAAATTAATAAAAGAAAGCCTCAAAACTTTGTATTGTGATTCTTTTATGATACACATATTATGAGGTTTCACATTTCAAAATTAAAGCAAGATGTAAGATGAGGTTATTTGATATTTATTTGCTTTTCTGATTTTTATATTTCTTGAAATTTTTTTTTTTTCGATTGTTAATTTATCCAACTGTTAAACTGATAAGTTTGTCTGTACCACTGGTAGATCAAGAGCGAAATTATGTTAGGAAAATATTATATTATCGATAATGGATAAACGAAGTTGGAATATATTTTGATGAAATTATTAATCTTCAAACAATTAGTATATGTATGACGGTTCTAGGCAAACCTTATCAAATGTAAATTGTTTAATCGACACAATCGATACAATTCTATTTGTTTGTTATTTTTATTAAGTTATAAGGGATATAAAGAAAATTATTTGCTTATATTTTTGTATATGAATATTTTTCTGGTAACATTAGGATATTTGAATATGTAAAACTATGTATCTATATGTATCTATATGTATAGAGGTAAAACGTTTTTCACATCTTCTGATCTTCTCAATATCTACAAAGCGTTCAACAGACAAAGATGGAGTATAATACACAAAATTTGGCAGGAGACTCTTAAAGGGCGTTGGGATTTCTAAATAAAGTTCAAAATAGAGCAATTCTTTAATAAACGATCCCAATGTCACCTCAATGCTCTTTTCAATCAGTTTCCAACGTTTAGTAAATTCTTTTACTCTGTTTATAGATATTTATTAGAAGTGGGAATTTGTTAAGACGAAATAAAAGTCTTGCACTCAAAAAGTGCTTGCACTCAAAGTTTTCCATAGAGAAACAAGGAGAATCTCCGACGCTCACCGCTACGTATAATTCAAATACCTAGATAGTAAAATTCCACGTATGTCAATTCTCTTGTGATTTGAATATGGAAATTCGAATGTGAAATCATTTAGCCCTTCATGTGTTCCCTAAAATTGGGGATAATTCGATTTTTAATTTACATAGGTTTTAGGGACATAGGAGAACGTCAACACCTTTGATCATCATATTCGTGCAAACTTTAAATCAATTTTTATTTCATAGGGATCAACTCTTGCCTAAACAGTATTAAAAGTCCCTTAATTAATTGTTTCGTTAAAAAATGGGGTAATGATTAGGGGGTTGAAATCTCACATGTAAAGAAATCGTGCTGATACCGCTGCTATTTAGGATCTTTCAATGATTCTCATCTACCCTCGTACTAAAAAAAAAACCTGTGAGGTTAAAATTGGTTGGTTTGCTTTTGATATTTATTATGAGATATGGTTATGTTTTTCTATTATTTATAAAATGTTAATTATTATTTCACCATTATTTTGAACCAAATTGCGAATGATAGTTTAATAAGTTAGATAAGATAATACACGTTTTTACATTTTCTAAAACTCAAAATTGTGGTCGATATCCTTTCAGGAATAAGGGATCGATACTTTGCTCCATCCAACCTTTAATGTTCCATCCAACCTTAAAAAATCCTACATTTCAAATTGAAGTGTTCAAAAATGTAAACTCTTAAACTAGAAAATTGCTTTAAAAATTTAACAGTGAACTCTTCTTATTATAATGAACACAATTATTTTACAACACAAACACATATACAATACACATTTTATTTTTTAATTTCATTTAGATTCGAACTTGAAATAAAAAAAGATAGTCAGCATCGTTTATAAAACTTAAAAAAAAAAAAACAAAAAAAACAAATATATTAAAACAAAAAATCAAAAACATAAAAAAATTAAATTCAATCAAATAAATATTCATCTGCTGTAACACTGTAATAAAAAACAAAAATGATAAAAATTTCCTCTTATTTTATTCGCCATTTTGTATTGTTATTTTTTTTTTTTTTATGCAAATTTTCATTGTATTTTTTTTAATGTATGAAATGTCATATTGTATCTAATATTTCGCAAAGACAAAAAAAAAAAAATGGAAAAATGCGAAAAAGTTATAATATATAAATATTAAACTGAAATCGGGAAATAAAATTTTTGTTGGTTTTACGAATTAAAATAAATATAAAAAGTTATTTTAGTTTAAAAAAATAAAATGATTGAACTAAAAGTAAATTTTGTAATTTATTAAGGTTGTCATCATAACAATCTTGAATCGGAAAAGTTTGGAAGAAATATAAAATTTATATTTTAAATTTTTCATTTATTTCGAAAATTTTAAAATGTTTTACTTTTTAATTAAAAATTCTTTAAAATTATTAATTTTTAAAAATAAACTGTAAATAAGTTTAGCAATATTCAAATTTAAATACTTAGATGTACAGTTTAAAGTTTATTGTATTAAAGGATTGGTGACCAAATCCACAAATCGAAATACATAAATAAAAATTCAAAATTCATAAATTTAAAAATGTGCAAAAACTATTCTGTAAAAAGCAAAATTGAATTTTAAAGTTCTTCCTAATTATAATTTTTACATATATATTTACACAATAGATAATTTAAAATAGTGGGGACTACTGTCCTCCAAGACCCCGCTAATAATAATTATTGAACTCTGATTTTGTAAACTCTAAAGTTCTTTTTTTTATTATTTTAACATACATACATATTTCAACAACTAAGTATGTATGTAAAATAATTGTGGATTTTTTTTATGTGGCAATAATCATTATGCATTTTGGAACTCACCCTGTATTAAAAAGATTTGGTAATCCTAATTTTTGTATATAAATACAATAGTTTTTTTTAAGTTCATGCATTTGTGCAGTAAATTAGTTCATCTAGTATAATTGAGAGCGCTAAATGAAACTTCAATCAATTACTAATTTAATTATTTTCTTTTTTTTTTCTTTTTATTCCATTCCATTTAATTCTTTTTTTTTTTTTTGTTTTTATATAGTATCTATTTATTTTAAAAATATTTGTAAATAATAATTTTTTATTTGAATTATTCAAAATTATTATTATTTTGTTTTTTTCTATTTATATTATTATATATCAGTAAAATATCACGAACATTTAAGAATATAATAAAAAAGTTTGTTTGTATATGTAATTGTAAATAGAAAATGTGTTATAAATAAAAAATAATTAAAAATTAAAATGAAAATTCAAGTGGGGGTCATTTTAAATGTAGTTCTTTGCATTTTCTTTTCATATAATAATGAAGAATAGAATTAATTAAAATGGAAATATTTTAATTAAAATGAGAAATTTATTTTGTAAGAGTATAATTAATTTTAGCTATACCAGAGTTTATTAAGAGAGTTGTTGGTTATTACTTATTATTTATTAATAATATTTGCTGATTCATTCCCCTAAAAATATGCAATATTTTTTTTTTTAAAATTTTTAAGAATGTTATTGTGAATAGCCCGGGGCTTCGGTAGCCTAGTAAGTACGCGTGTGGCGTATTAACCGAAGGAGTGTGGGTTCGATCCCTGCACAGGTCGTAAGTGTTTTTTTCTTTACATACCCCCTTACGACCAAATATAATGTAAATATATAGTATATAATATAAACAAAATAAATAATATTAGTATATAATTTAATAACAGTATAAAAACCTATAATGGCCTTAGTAGCCGATGGTTCAATAATATTGCATTACATTTATGTATGTAATATTAATATAAATAAATAAATAAAATGAATAGCCGGTAGTTTAGTAATATTAAATTATCCTATGTGTTTTGTAATATGAATATAAATAAATTAATAAAGAACAAATAAATAAGAATTTCTATATCTGCAGCACATTTTAATAATTATAAGAATAAGAATAAGTATGTGTAAACATTTTTAATGATTACAGGGATAGGAGAGTTAACATAAAACTTTTTCCTATAATATAAAAACTGTTTGATTTTGTTTAAAATAGTCAAGGTTTAATGACTATTACAAAACTTTACAAGACTATTACAAGACTACCAAAATTTCCAATAAAAATTTACGGTTGTAAAACTGTAAAAGGAAATTTAAAATTGAAAATTTCTGTATTAATTTTTTCAAAATCTAAATTATATCTCTAATTTATTGTTTTTATTATTATGATATTCACAATATAACTTTGAAATTCTATATTATTGTGGATTATGATATTAAGAGCATTGTTTCCTTTTCAAGAGTAGAAAATTTAAATCGTATATGAATTACCCTTTTTCTTCTTGCGGATAGTGTAAATCTTCAAAAGAGTCCCAAATTAAAGGAGAAAATCTAAGTACCCTTGGTAGTATAAAATTTTTACTCGCTAAAATTAATTACCCTCGAAGCCAGTATTATGGGATAATCACTTTAACTGCAGAATAATGTAATGGCTGAAGAATAGAATGAAAAGAGGAAAGGGAATAATAAGAAGAAATTTTAAACTTAAATTGTAGGAGTGTGATTAAAAGGGAATTTTAGCAGATACAAAATTCTTGTCAATTAAAAAATGAAAATTCCTTTTAAAATTTAATAAACGTCTAAAATCAATTTTTCAAAAATTTGTAATTTTTATTTTGAATGAAATTTTAAATTAAATTTAGCAGATATTTTGTTTTCACTAGAAAAACACATTAGCAATTAATAACCTTAATATTTTTAGGATTAGGATTTGATTATAACAATAGATTAATTTTGTTCCAAATCTTTATTGTCAATTGTTGTAGTTTAACTTTAAACTGTCAATTAAATTGTATTAATTTTGTATTTACACTAGACTACATTACCATTGATGACAATAGTAATATCTAACAAAAGAGATTTAATATTAGGATAAAGATCAAAAGGAAGGGGTGCTAAGTTAAAAAATTACCTCTTCAAATGTTTTCTTTTTTTTCGCATTTTGTGAACATAATTTTATTTTTAACAAAAAAAAACTTTTTTATTTTTAATTTAATTTTCTTTTTTGAAATTAAAAATTTTCATAGATTAAAACCTAAAAAAATTTAGTTGTATGTTGTAAATCATTTGATTTCAGTTTTTTTTTTTTTTTATGGAAATAAATTATAAACTTTAAATCTCACGTATACATTAAAAATTTTATAGTGTTTAGTTAAAAAAAAATAAAATAAAAAAGTTATAAAGTAATTATTTATATAAATTTTAATTTGGATTTTTTATGTTCTGAATACAAAAAAAAAAAGAGTTAAACCTTAACACCATTTTATTAAAAGTTATAAAGATTATTCTTCTATAATATTTAGTTTCTCTGTTAAGATAAAGATGATTCTTAGTTACAGCATTTTTTCTATTTTTGGTATGCATAAAAAAAACATAATATAAAGAAGGATTATAGAGGATAAAGGATTTCTGCGTATTACAAAATGGCAAAAGTTTAGACAACATTGAATTTTATTAGCTTTTAAAACAAGTTATCAATATTATTACAGATACGTTTTGATACAACAATTTAATGAACGAATCTAATCATCCTTAATTTTCAAATATTCATTTTAAAAATAATTAGAATTAAATTCTTCTTAGATTTTGTTTTGTTCATACCTCATACCTCCCCAGATAGATAGATTTCAGGGATGCCACATGTGATAAAAATTAGAAAAAATTGCAATGTTACTTAAAAAATTGATGTTTTTCAAAAACAAAACAAATGTAACTTTGGAGCCATCTAACTCCGAAATCTGAAATGATAATAAAAAAATAAATTGAAAAAGCTATGGCTGTTTAAAAGCTATAAAGCTAAATTTTAAAGTAATTTTAAACAATTTATTTATAATATCTACAAACAAAGTTCTGCTCAAAATTGTAAAAACAAAAGGATATTGTTTTTGAGCCTTCATACCTCAGAAACTGTTAAGTTCTGAACATTGGCTTCATACAAGTATTTTACTTAATCATTAAGATCTAAGCAACGGTATATATAGCAGTGCACTTACCTAGGAGATATTCTTTATATTTATTTATTTAAATTTTAGTATTTAGTATTTATATAAATTATATACAAACTTTTATATACAAATTTTTATACAATATTTTTTTTTTTTTCATTTTGAATAATTTTAGGGGACCATTTGGTTTAATTTTAACTGGTATTTCAATAATATGGTGTGCATTTTCAGCTTCAAAACTATTTGTTACAGCATATTCAATGGATCATCAACAAATTTTGATTGCGTACCCTTGTGCATTATTGTATGGTGTCTTTGCTTTGATAACAATTTTTTAATGGTAAAAAAAGAACAACATGAACATAAATATAATAGAATTTAGATTTAAAAAAATAAAAAGAAAATCAAAAAAAAAAAAAAAACAATTATATTATATACTTATATATTAAAAAAAAAAAAAAAACGTTTGAAAAATGTAAATTTGTAAAAAAAAAAAAAGAACTGGAATAGAACGTGAGAGAGAAAAAAAAAAAAATATTTTTATAATTCATTGTAACTTTTATCTTTTACAATTGTAATTCTTTTTTTTTTTCTTTTTTTGTTTGCAATATTTATTTTTTTTTTTTCTTTTTATGGAAAATTTTCCGAGGAAAACAAAAAAAAAATTGAAAAAATTAAATATAAAAACTTGTAACGCAATAAAAACCGTAAGCGTTTTGCATACTATTATGTATTGCATAATATAAAAAAAAAAAAAAAAGAAAATGTGTTTTTGTTGTTTTTGTTTTTTTTTTCTTTTTAGGTTTTAGAGTGATTTTAGTTTTGAATCTTTATACATATAATATAATACATATATATTACGAGTACTCATAAATTAAATGATGGAGAGTACAGAATACTCATAAATTAAATGTTGGAAGCAATGCAATGGACTATAGGTTTTTTTTTGGGTCAATCAAGATTAAAGATATCTAGATTATAAAGAACATTTTTATTGCAAAACTATTTCGCGGTTAAAATTTGAAATTGAAACAAAGCCCGATGATTTTGATCCAGGTAATGTAAATTTTTCAATTTTCAGTTTTTGAGTTAAGGAATAAAGCTGGGTACTATTCAAATTTTTATTTTATTTCAAATTTAAAAGCTTAACTCATTAGTAATGTAATGAGTCATTACATTCAAATGTAATTTCAGTTTTTATTATAGATATTCAACAAAAGTAACTGGAGATAAACAGAAATTGATGTCCTTAAAATTATTATTATTTTATTTTTAAAATTTCGATACTTTGTAGTGGTTTTTAGATATTTCATAGTGGTTCAATCAAATTTATAATTTCCTTAATTATCAAAATAATGCAGTCATTGTTTATTGCAGTCTTTGTTCATTGAATCTTATGGGAATTACTGCAGCCGAAATTCTTACCAGCTAAATTTACTTGAATCGATAATGTGTTTTGGACATTCATTTTTGATAGCAAAAATATAAATTGTACTCAAATACTTTGACATTTCGGTTAAAAATATATACAAACAAAATACAAACATTTTGTTAATTTAAACTTTAATACTGGTTTTTGGATTGTCCTTAAATTGGATATCTAATATAATATATATATACATTTTTTTTTTTTTTTTCTACCATAAATTAATATTTCAAAAAATTTATTTTTATTTTTGTTTTCTTAATTTTTGCATATTCATAAAATTTTTATAGATAAAAATGTTCAAAAGAGTCAAAAAATTAATTGAAACAATGTGCCACTCTTTTAATTTTTTGAAAATTTCCAAACGTATTCGTTATTTTGTTTTAATTCTGACTAGCAACTGAAATTTTTGTAATTATATGAAAGACTATCTAAAAATTAATGTTATGAAATTCTGAAGTATAAAAGTAATCAAAATTAATTTTAATTTTTTATGTAATTTTTTTAAATTTTAATTAAGTATTTATTAAGGAATGTAGTAAAATTATTATTTGGTATTTAACAAATCTTATTGTTTTGATATGTAAAGTAAAAATAGTTAAAATATAAGCAATAAAGTTCATTCTTTCAGAATTTTCATTTAATCAAAATATTTCGTTCGTTCTTTAAGCGATATTGTTTGTTTATTTTTTTGTTTTTATTTTAATTTCTAAATAATCCTTAAAGTCCTTTTTAAATTTAGAAGTTATTTATTAAAATAGGTGTGAGAAAATTAAATAAACAGACTCATATTATTCGATTGTGTGAAGCCTTTAAAGTTATTATAAAGTTGTTCATATTCTTGGTTTATCGTGAGATATCATCACTCGAACATATTGTACAAAAAATTATGAAACAAAAATACATACTGTCTCTGCCATCTTTTATCTGGTACAAAAACTATTTTTATTAATAACCTGATACAAAACTTACGTTTACATTAAATATTTATATAATATGTTTATATTGAGTTGTTATTGTAGAAGCGGTATAAAATATTATATATTTTTATAGAGTTTTTATATGCCAGACGAAGAATCTCGTAATAATTTGATTTGAAACTAATACAGAAACTAGTTAAAACATTCAGTAGAATTGTAAAATTAATTTAATCATTTTTATTCTGTTTAATTTTGAATATTTTTGTATTGTTTCTCTTGTATTTTTTTAGTAAAGAAGAATATTTTAAAAGAAAAGTTTCAACGCAATTTTAAAATTATAATCTTAAATACTTTGATCTAATTATAATAATCCGGAATTTTAATTAAAGAATTCGGGATGGGAACTTGGAAATTACCACTATTCTCTAAAACTTATTTTATGAAATAAGTTTTAATTAGGATTTTTTTCACTTTGAAACAGTTTACGTATTTCCGACACTGATTTTGATTCATACAAGTTTCTTGCTGCATGTTTTCGAAAATTTCGACACTTTAAAAATAGAAAATTGTAACCCAGTGAATTTGAATTTAAAATTTTGTTACATAGTGAATAATGGTACTTTCAAATATTTTCTGACATTTTTCATTCTCGACATATGCAAGATTAAAACTTTAATATGCAAGTAAAAATATAAATGTGAATTTATGTAATGTACTCTGTTTGGGTCTTATTTTTTCTTTCGGCACTTACAATGAAATTTGTTTTTCACACAAGTTTTTTTTTTGTAGAGCAACACAAATTTCTCTTATTACTTCAAATATTGTTGTTGTCCTAGCACATTTTTCATGTCTTCTTCTGCCTCATGCTGACACCCTGCTTCCCCCTAAAATACTAACAAGTTCCGGCCAACTTAATCAAAGGTAGATCAGTACTTCTTAAGAGTGTTTTTAAATTAATCTTTATTTTGTCTATTAGATACATAAAAGATAGATACATAGCTTAGATAACTGCATAACTTTTTTTGATAGTATTCAACTTTTAACAAAACAAAATTGGCTTAGAAAATGTAAATAATAAACCTAGCTTTTATAAGACATTTCTAGCAGATTGGATTTATTTCTCAGCGTTCTTCTTTGAAGTGCATGTCCTCTATTGTCTTCTTCTTAGCTATCACTAACAAAACAGTATTCATTTTATTAGTAATTTTTAAAATTTTTATTTTTTTTGTTTAATTCTTAAAATTCATTTGAAAAGAAAATAGAAATTGACAATATTACAATTTCGAAAACTGAAATTTAAAAATTTAGTTCTAATGGTAGTTCTATTTTTAATTCCGAATTTGATAACCGATAGTTAGTACCAATTTATTTTCACATCGCAACTTAAAATTCTGAAATTCTTACATGGCTAGGCACTAAATAATCTATTTCTACGGCATTATTTGTTTATTTTGCTATTAAAGTGGATATTCCTGTTTTCCGACGCTTTAATTCCATTGTATTTACGTTACCCCTATTTTTGATGCTTGTTAACCATTGTGGTAAGGGGTGACTATAAATGCTTTTGTTTTATTTCTACTTTTAAAGCAAAGTACATTAAAGCTTTATTTTATGCTTCTGCACTGCTTACATTTTAAATTTGAATCATTCATTTAATTAAGACTAAACCTTTCTGTATTTTGAACAAATCATGCATTCCATTTAAAGTACATAATTTGAAATGAATATGCGATTTTAAATTAAAATACATATTTGGCAAAAAAAAAAAAAAAACTTTAAAATTTTAGGAATATATAATAATATTATAACTTGTATAATTTCAGCTTCAATTTTTTGTTATTTTAGTTTTTGTCTGTGATATAAAAACAAAACAAAAAAAAAAAAATGCTTAAAAAAACTTAAATATACTAAAAATTTATGTATTTTGCAAATGAAATTCAAGAAAAAAATTATAATAAAAAGAAAAGAAAAATATCCACTTTGTCTGCAAAGTCTGTAAATAATGTTAATTTAAATTCGTTTTTCCTTTTACGTTTATTTTTTCATTTATAAAAAAGTAAAATTTTTTTTTGCATAAATTTTCTATGAACAGAAAAACAAAAGATAAAAAAGTAGTAAAAAATGTGCATAAATGTGAATCTATTTTTGCTTTTTTTTTTTTTTTATTAAATTTGCAGTACGGAAATGCAAAACAGATATTAGACGTATGTTTCGAATTCAAGATATTTGCATACTATGAAGTATAATGTTTAAAGATAGTGTCTTTTTGTATTTAGAATTGTTTTTTTGTACTTGTCAAAAAGAAATTCATCATCTTCAATTGTTTGCTCAAATTTGCATAAATAATTAATTATTTCCAATCAATTTTTTCTTATTCATTTTTTCAGGTTTAAATTTTTTTTTTTTTTTTGAAAATTGATATATAGTAATTTTTTTCCTAAAACATTAAAAAAGTTATTTGAAAAAAAAAAAAAAAACATTGGAATTTCAACAAATTAAAATATGGTAATCTCATTATATTTGATTAAATCAGGTTCATCGATTGTCTAAAATACCGAATCAAATCAAAACAGGTAATAAAATCTAAAGTCATAACGTCAAATGCATAAAAACTGAGCTTGAACTGAAAACTTACTTTTTCAAATAAAACTTACGTTTGCTTTCGTAGTTTTGTTCGAAAAAGTTAGGTTTGAGTTTAAGCTTAGTTTTATGCATTCGACCCATAATTGTTTTGCAATAGAGGAATTTAATTATTTTAAAACACAGAATTTTTTTGAGTTCTGTGAAAGTTATGCCTATACAGACCTCGTTTTCTTTTTATTTATACACTTTTTATCTATACACTAACTCAGATAAATTATTAGGTTTTTGCGATTATACTGAAGTTATTAAAGCTTATTTCGAATAAAAATTTTTAAGATTTTATAAAAACATTGCATCAACAATCGGTATTGTCTTCTGTTAAGTTACAATTTGGACTTTGGCCCAGATCATATAAAATTGAATTTTTTGTCGAATATTGTAAATCTCAGAAGGTAGTTATCTAATTTCTCAAATTTTACTTAATGGTTTGGGTATAAATAACTAGAGAATTAGACTTTTCGTCCAAGTGGTATTTGAGAAGAATAAAGTTCTATTTTTGGAGCTTTCCATGTTTTTTATATTTTTTTTATTTTAGTTTCATATGATTTACGTATACCAAACTTTCCGACATAAAGAATTGATTTTGCGACTCTATTTTTTTTATAAAACTAAAATAAAATCTAAAATAAAATGATATTCTATATTCCCTTCATTAAAAAAAAAAAAGCTAAATGGAAATGAGTAAAATAAAATTTCGTATGTATAGAAAAATTTAAAGATGAAAATATGGAAACTAAAAAAAAAACTTATATGTTCATTAAAATGCATGCTTAAAAAATTTTTTTTTTTACTTTTACCTGAATCTTTAATTAAACAAATAAAAAAAAAAATTGAATATCAGATTCGATACCTGAAGTATTTGCAATATTTCGAACTCCTGCCAAAAAATTCTTATTTTTTTTTTAACGTTTTTAATCAATTCAAGATTTTGATTGTTAATTTAAAATGAAATCTAAAATAAAAAACTAAAGAATTGTGAACCTTTTTTGTTTAACTAAAATCTATATAAAAAAATATCGTCATCAGGTGAATAATAATAACACAAAATTCCTTTATTTTAAAATTTATTTAGTTTCAAGGGAAATATAAATATAGTTTGGATTATACTACTTAGGTTTGCATATTTTTTTCTAAAATATTTTTAATTTATATAGAATAAACAATACAACATATATTCGTCATCATTTATTCACTAAAAATATTTGTGGCATACCAATCCATTTTTATGGTCAGACATTAATGTATCAGACATCGTTAATGTATTAGACATCAATAATGTATCGGATTTTTAATATAACTCGAAAGCCTTCGATCGAGAAATGTTATATACTTATCTGAACAAATGTTGGATCATTGACCCGACCAGTTACTTCTGTAATCGAATTAAGGATTTTCTTTCGAATCGTAGCATTAAGTATTCTTGGTGAGAGTTTCATGCCTGACATTTTCTAAATTAATGCTGGCATTCCACAAGAGGCAACACTATCATCAACTATTTTCCTGAATTTTATTAATGACCTAATCTTCTCTACCTTCAATCTAACATATAGCTTCGAAGATGATAGCATTCTGTAGGCATCCTACGAGTTATTACTTCGAGAGCTAAGAATACTGCAAAATGTTTAGGTGTTTCTCCTAGAATCTGTCTAATATCTATAAAGCATGTATTCGTCGAAATATGTAGTAAAAATCACACATTTGTGCTGGTGCACCTCAAACGTTGAGTCACTCGAAAAAATCTAAAATCGTCCCTTTCATCTAATAGGCAATTCTATCGGTTTAGTAATTCTTATTTCTCCCAAGATAAGTTTAAATGTTGGAGCTTTAGCTCTTTTTATAGATATCTCGTGCATAATGACACTTGCTCAAATCAATTCAAATCATTAAGGCCTCTTCTCAAAAAATTACAATTAAACACGAAAGAGCCTACAAGTGGCCATATTATCGTGGAAATTCATAGATGCTTTAAAACTGAATATGGAAACTTATATTTGTTTGGACGATTTTTAAAATGCGAAAAATGCCCCTATCTAAAGTGTTCCCTTCTGTCAATACTCCATTTTACAATTTATACTTGTCCAAAGAGAACATTTTCAAGTTTATAACCAACCTTCCAATTTCTCTATTTTGTGATATTTTACTCCCTTATTTCCTTTTCTATTTAGACAAACCTACCCTAACAATGTACAAAAGAATTCTTTCTTAAAAGTTTGGCTAGCGCGTAAAAAAGAAAACAAAATATGTATTACTAATAATTTGCATAAAATTTAAAAATTAATTTAAAAATTCATTATATCAAATTATATTCATTAAATCGCTTTTCTTCTAATGCAATACTTATATTCAAATTTAAAAATAAATTATGAAATAATTTTCTATTTTATTTTTATTTATTTTAAAAAAGACTTATAAAAGATATTTAAAATAAATGTACAGATAAAATTAATTGATATTATTTTGTTTACGAGATTTGTCTCGTTATCTTATTTTCAATTTCAAAAACTTACAATTATTTAATAATTCTTAAAATAAAATGATCTACTATATATCGTTATTTTTGTAGAGTCATTTAATCAAGTTGAACACCTAACAATCTTCCTACATTATGTTTTTGTATATTCAAATAACATTCTTTTATGAAATTCTAATTAACATTTAAAATTTTTAAAGATATTCAATTTAAAATTCTAAAATAGAAGTTTTTTTCATAGTTAGCTTAAAATCCAACTATTTATTTATTTATTTATTTATATTAATATTACAAATCACATAGGATATTGCAATATTACAAAACCATCGACAACTAAGGCCATTATAGATCAAATATTATTGTTAAATTATACACTAATATTATTTATTTGGTTTATATTATATATTTTATATTTACGCTATATTTGGTAGCAAGGGGGATTTGTTTCCAATTAATAAAACTTGCTACCTGAGCAGGATTTGAACCCGCACTCCCTCCGTTAATAAGCCACGTGCTTGATCACTAGGCCACCGAGGCACCCTTTAAAAAGAAAATTTATCTAAATTATTGCATTTTTTTTGCATACTTATAGGATAAGTTTTTTAATTTGTTTTTTGTGCAGTAGTTTTTAATACTTCTTTGATAAAAAAGGAAGTTAATTTTCCAAAAAAGGATTAATTTTTTCTGAAAATTAAAAATTTAAAAGAATCTTAAATGTCTTTACATCATTAAATAACCGATTTTTTTCTACTGTTATTATATTGACGGTCTTTAAAAAAATATACATATATATATATATTAAATATTAATTAATTTCAATTAATTTTTAAGAATTTCTTTCATCTAAAATATCTTCAAATGCTATTTATATATATCGTAAAATATTTATTATGCATCTTTTATTAACAAAATCAGTAAAATATATAAAAATGAGAAAATTTTTCTAAAAAGGGGGGAATGAAAAGAGAAAATAAGAATTTTAAATTGAATATTTGTATAAATGGTATACTTAACACTTCCTTCGTGTTTTCAAAAAAGTTCTTATGTTACATTCCAATTTTATTTATTTACTTAGATTTTTAGTTTAGGTTGTATGATTGTATATCAAAAAAAAAAAAGGTAAAAACTAGATGAAATCATTAATTTATTCTAAATTAACATTTTCCTCCATTATCCTATTAATGATTTTTATTTCATTTTTTTGTTTTTTTTCTTTTTATAGTTTTTCAACTTTGAACATGAAATCAAATGTCGTTGAATAAATTATTAGAGGTAAAAGTAGAAAATAATTTTTTTTTTTTCGTTTTTCGTTTTTCCTCTTTCGTTAAATTTAATGTATATGCAATTCAAATAAATGGTATTTTATTGTTAGAAATAAGTGGTAACAGAATAAAATCAAATTAGATCAAAATCATGAAGAAGAGCTCCTGTAAGCAAGAGTAGAACATTAAATTTGTAATAGTCGTTAAAATAAGAGCAATAGAAAATCAACGAATAAAAAAAGAAAAATAAATAGAATTTAATTTCAAGTTAGCATTCATTTAATCAACAAGAGATACAGGAATCCCTTCGGCTATATTACCTTACTTTTAGTCATACTTAATTGGAATAAATGATTTTAAAGGCTGATGTATTGCAAATTTTTTTATTAATTTTATTAAATCGATTAGTTTTTCCTTGACTTTGTTATTTTTTCGATTTTTATTTTTAGTGTTGAAGTTTCTGAAATTTCTTAAAGATGGAATTTTAAAAATTTTCTTTAATGATCGGAGTCTATGAACAGGGTAGAACTTATAACTTTGTTGAAAAGCCTAATCCTGTCGGAATGTAACTATGAATCCCATCGTAGTTTTAAAATTTTTTGATTTTGAATTTAACTATCACAAATTGTTTTTTTTTTTTTTTTTTTTTAAATTCTTAACTAAAATTAATTTTTTCGTAGTGAAAAAGAATTAATACTGGAATTCGAAAATATATGCTAGTTTGAGCAAATTTCAGGATGAGCTTTTTTTATTTATTCTAATAAATCACAAGTATGACCATTGCAATCCAATTAAAAAATTACTATTAAATTTAAATTAAATGAATGTAAATCGAAGGAATGAGAAGAATATTATATATTTTACTCAGCATATATACAAAATTAAAATAGGATTCTTGTACTGATAATATTTTGAAAGGATACATATACATAGGTGTCGAAATATACATATTAGTAATAAAAAGGAGCAAACATAATATTCAAGATAAAAGCAGAAAAAAAAAAAAAACAAAAAGGATTTTATTTGTATAATTTTTTATTTCCTTCCATTTAGGAATCCTTTTTTTTTTTTTTTTTTTTTTCTTCAAAAGAACTCTTCAACATCTTTACATCTTTGTTAAAATTGCGATTGTAATGAATTGAGAAATAAATTTTCATGATATAGGGATACGTTTATTATTTTCTTATAAATTAAAGATGAAAAATTGTGTTAGGTCTTGATAATAATACTAACAACAAAAAATAATGAAATACCAAACCAATAATATTAAAATTAATTTTTTTTTGGAAATAAAAATGCTTATAAAAGTTTTTTTTTATGCTAATAATATTGAATTAGCACACTTTTAAAATAAAAATATATGATTTTAGTGTTTTTTTTTTTTTTTTTTTTGATATTGGAAAATTATTATTTTATTTAAATATTATTTAAATATTTTTTTTTTTATATAATATTGATTGCATATAATATTTTTGATTTGACTTTTTCTATCACTTATTATAAAAATATAAAAAAAAAAAAAAAAAGCAATTTAAAATTCTAATTCATATACAATTTCTCTAAATAAAATCATATTAAAATTGAATAAAAATAAATTTATATAATATATTCATATTAAATTTTATGAAATGAAAATGTTTGTTGAAAGATACATAAACATTTTAAAAAAATATAAAAAAAAATTTTTAAATTATTTATAGTTAAGAAAAAAAAGTTCAAAGAAAGAAAAAAAAAATTCATGTGAAAAAGATTTAAATTTTAAATTCTCTTATTTTTGGAAAAAAAAAAAGTTGTTAAAAGATATTTCGATTATTATAAATTATTTATTATGTATATAATAGGGGCTTATTTATAATCAAACACATCAAAATTTTAATTTTTTTAATCTTATTAATAGTAGGTTTTCAGGCCGAACCGAACTCCTTATTTTGAGTGCTTGAATGTTGGAATATGTATGTATAAAAATATTTAGAAAGGATTTGATAATATGTTAAAAATCAGAGTTCATCAGAATTAGGCAAATTTTGACAAAATCTGAGTTTCAATTATTTTTGACTGCACTCAATGCTTGATTGTTGAAAGAGTTACATGACATGTACAAACATAATTAGAAGAAATTTTAGAGTTGATTTTAAAATCAAAATTTCAATTATTTGTTTATTCAATAAAAAAATTCCGAAAATGAAATATTTAAATGTTTTACAAAACTCCAGGGGCGGGATTCCGCAATGGTGCAAATACAAAAATTTTGACAGTTCCAGTTCAAATTTTCAGTTTACATCGATTTTTTTTTCCGCATGTATGCAAATCAGAAAATAAGACAGTTCTGGAGCAAATTTTTTACATCAATATTCTTTCGGCGCAAATGCAAATGCAAATGAAAAAATTGACTTTGACATTTGACGTAAAAATAATTACATTAGTAAATATAATTCAAAATGTACAAAGAAATGTAATTTATGAACGAAAATAATATGAACTAAACAGTTAAAATGACAACCAGTGCGTTTCAAAATACAATCAGCGCTGTTTAAAATTTATTTGAAATTAAAGTTTGAATTGATCCTTGCGAAATCGAAATTATAGTACAAATGTAAAAATTTGGTGAGAACGTAATAATTTTGCATTTGTACTTGGAAAATTTTACACAGTTGCGGAATACGGAATCCCATAGATCAAAACAAATAAAAATTGTAAGTTGTTTAAATTTTGCCATAATCCTGAGAATCTAATTTGTTTTTTGAATATTTTTAGATTTTATTGCGTAAATTTATCAAAACTTTTGATTTGTAATGGATTTGTAATTTAACAAAAATATATCATATAAGGAATAATAAAAAAATTAATTTTATTTTTTTTCTTGTTTTAATTTTGTATTTGTTTTTTGATTTAGAATATTCTGTTCGATTCACACAGCTTTTTAAAATATTTTGTGTTATAGTAAGAAGTTTGGTTGAGGATAAAAAACAATATTAAAGATGCTTTTTTTTTTAATTAGAGAGCAGCATGATCTGTCAAAATTCAAATGTTGTTTTTTTTTTTTAGATCAGAGTGCTCAGAGCTTGAATTACAAGTATTGTTTTATAAAATGAGAGCGCGCTGTACGTGTCCAGAAAAACTAATTTGAAGTATGGATGAGCATAATAATTTGACAAGCACATTTTGACGTTTGTATAAAAAAGAAATGTGAAAATTATTGTTTTATTATTTAATCTACAATTTGTAGAAGAAATTAAATGTATATTACGC
The DNA here is from genome assembly GCA_947095535.1 of Poecilobothrus nobilitatus. Classification (NCBI taxonomy): domain Eukaryota; kingdom Metazoa; phylum Arthropoda; class Insecta; order Diptera; family Dolichopodidae; genus Poecilobothrus; species Poecilobothrus nobilitatus. The sequence continues at coordinate 233,121,101 of OX352774.1, read as the reverse complement.
AAAGTTTCTAAATTTTTGTGATTTATTAGAAAATGCAATTTAAAAGTTCTATACGAAAATCTTGACACAACTTTCTTGGCATGATACTGGTTTTTTATTATTTTTAGACCACCATTATTTTCAGTAATATCAGCTTTTGAATCATATTCACCAAAAAGCAAATTAAAACGTTAAAAACCAATATAAAATATATAAAAAATGACAGTTTATTCAAATTATGTTTTTTTTTAATCTGAACGATTTGAGTGCGCTCTATACATACTCATTTTATTAAAAGAGAGTGGCTCAGATCTATGCTCTGATTTGAAAAAAAAAAAATTACCTAAGTGCTGTTCAAAAATAATAATAGTAGATTTTTATATTTAACCTTTTTGATTCTAGAAACAAAATTATTAAACTATCAATGTAAAAAATTCATATCTTTTAAATTTTTTAAAATGAAATGGATTTTGTTATATAAAAAAACTCATAGTTTGCTAAAATGAACAAAATTTAAAATTTTTCTTGTTAATAAGTACTAACTTGTTATTGAGTTTTCCAAAAATTCCGTATTTAATTAAATTGAAAATTTCCTTTGTCCTTATCACTTTTATTTACCTTTTTTTTTTAATAAAGAAACGCCTGTGTAAATATACCCTAGTTTACAAATTTTTTCTATGCACTAAGGTACAAACAACTTTTTTTATCCCTTCAAATATTATTATTAAAAAAAAAATGGAACCCCTTATTTAATTTCATTAAATAAAACTTATATATCCGCGAAAGTACATATAAACTAAATTATAAAAATCTATTGAAATATAAATTAATATTCTAATAATATAATATTTATTAATATTATCAATTCTAATATAAATCATTTCCTAAATAATTAAAAAAGCCTTTCTCATACTTTTATTTTTTATTTTGTCGTCACGAATTTGTACAGCACTTAAAAACAAATTTTCAAAAAAAAAAAAAAAAAGAAAAACTAGAATTGTGCCAAAATTATAAATATTCCAGAATAAAAATAGGGAAAATAATTTTATTTGTGTTGTTTTGTTTACCTTATAAATTTTTAATCTATAAGGCGAAATATTTTTGTTCCGTCTGCATGGTTCCGACTGCATGGCTGAATTAAAAAAATTTTTACGATGTTTTTATTTTTGCAGTTAAATTTAATAAAACTTTATTTTTTTTTACCTTTTCAATAATCTTAACTTAACTTAGCTTAAAAAAAAAAGTTCAAAAAAACAGCTTTATTGTTTATTTGTTTAACATTTAAACTAGAAAGATAATTTTTATGTTAATTTTGTGTAACAATCTTATTATATATATAGCTTATGGGATATAATGTATTTTTACAATTTTAATATTTTTAATATTGGAAAAAATTAGGTATTTAAAATCAATAGTAATGTCTATATTAAGATAAAAACGTAACCTAACTTAATCTAATTGCCCCAGTTATATTTTATAACTTTAAATGTATCCCGTCTATTATAGTGGTTAAAAAATTAATATTAATTTTTAAGAGTCGTAATTGCATATTTACAGGGGTATTTTTTATTTTGTATAAAAAATAGAATTAAAGTTACTCTATTTACATTTTTAAGTAAGAATAAAATAATAGAAAATAATTTATGAAATTAATTATCATTATTTGTATTCTTTTTACAAGAAAACTAATTTAACATAACCGTATATTTACTCCTATCTAATCTTTCGCAAAGGTTAGTTTAGTTGGTAGTAGAAAAGTGTAGTGTACTATGTAAAAGGGACACAAACAATTAGAAATAAGTTAAATTTTAAAGGCATTAAAATAATACTTGCACACGAATTTTTGTGAGGAAAGATCTATTAATAATGACATCAAAAGTTTTTAATTGATTATTAACATTGACTAGTATACCCAATAATAAGTATAGTACATACATTGAATTAAATTTCACTTTATTTAAATAAATTGTAGTGAATTAAAAATTTACAAAATAAGTTTTAATAGATCAAATTTATAAGTTAATTAAAAAAAATTCTTACCTTCTGTATAAATTTCTGACTATGACTACTAAATGTAGACCTTTTCTTGCAACCTATATATAATATTATCTTTGAAACGTTTATGATAGATTTATATATGTATTTACTTATTATTTGTGCTTTTTTTTTTTCTAAAATCTATACTAAAAAAAACTACACTGTTTAGTAAAAAATCTACAACTTTTTTCTAAACATTTTTCGCAGATTGTAAACTGCAATTTGTAAAACGATATAATTTCTTCCATATTATATTGTAAATAGGAAGTTATTCATTGATTTAAACATGAAAGTAAAATACATTTATTATTAAAGCTTACAATAAAGGAAATAAGAAAAATTAAAAAAAAAAGAAAATGAAAAAGAAAAAAAAAAGGAATATTATATGAGAAATTATTGAGAAATTATTTTAAATGTATGTAGGTACGAATATTAATGAGGACAAATAAATTAAAAATAATAAAAATTGGAGAAAAAAAAAAAAAAAAGGAAAAAAAAGTACAGGTGAAATATGAATAGGAATTTTATTTCGATTTCTTTTTGATTTTTTTTATTTTTCTTTCGTCATTTTTTTCTTTTATTTACCCCTCTCATTTTCTATCTCTTTCTACCTTTTGTTTGTTTTTCCTTTTTTTTTTTTTGTATACCATATTTAAGGAAATCAATTCCATTAAAAAAGGATTTACGAATCATTTAACAAATGTTTCTCTATTTTTAGTTACACTTGTATTAAATTAATTCAAATAATGTACAATAATATAATTGTGTATACTATATTTTACATAATATAAAAATATACTTATATATATATATATATATATAATATATAATATTATATTAATACATTAATTCGTAGAGTAGTTAAATTTATTAATGTTCGATTTTTTTTTCTTGAAAATTAATGATGATGGTTACTAATGCTAATACTTAATGCTACATACTTAAAGAAAATACTTTTAAAGATTGAAAATTTGACTTTTTATAAATAAAGAGAAAAGAAAATAGTAAGAGATTTACTTAATATCATAAATAATATTGTAATTGAATTGTTTGTTTATTTTATAGTAAGGAAAAAAACAAAAAAAAAAATAAAAAAAAATAAAGCATTTAGTATAATTGAAAGTTTGTGATTGTAATTTGATTTGTTTAAATTTTAAAATAACATTTTATTTAAATCAATTCGTTTAAAAATTTTTTATATGAAAAATTCTAATTTAAAGGTTAAGATTTAAAAAATATTAATACTATTTTTGTTATGTTATAAGGAAATTTAATTATTTTAAAATTTTCTTTTGAAACTTTTCATTTGTATTGATTTGAATTAAATTCTATTACGATTGTATCATTTAGTGTTTATTAAATTTATATTTAAAAAAAAAATAATTGAATGAATAAAATAATGGCATTATGACAAATTAATTTGAACTAATTATGATTTAATTGTAAGTATATTAGACGTAGTTTTCATATCAAAAATAGAGACAAATTTTAAATCTTTCTAAATAATTATTTTTTTTTTCACATGTATTTATTTAAGCATCAAAATGTGTATAAAATAAAAAAATAAGGAAGGATTTAAGAGTTGGATTTAAAAGTAGGGTTATATGCTTTTTCCAGAATGTTTACATATATGTATGTGTGAGATTGTGAATTAGGAAGGATTTTAGAGTATTCAAAATCAGGGTATTCCCTTTTTCCAGAATATTTATATATATATAGATATGTGTATATGTAAGATTCTGAGTTAAAAGGATTATATATACATATTCTGGAAATGGAGCTATGCACAGTATGGCAATATAGTATGTAATATAATATATTAAATCCTGTCATACAAAAGCAAACAATTTAATTAAGGTCTATATTTAATTAATCTATTAGGAAAAGTTTCATAGAAAATGGTTTTTAAAAGCATTTTAATCAATAATACAGATGGCTCAATAGAAAAGTTGATTGCACTATCATGCTGAGGACTGAGGAAATGTAAAGATTTTTTAGTAAAATACTTACTTAAACTTGTAAAAAAAGATATAAGGGAATAGAAATTAAGTGACAAATCGCATTTAACGGATAAAAAATGTATAGGTACAATTTGGAAACATTTAAAATACCAAAATAGTGGTTTAAATTGTTTTCCCCGAAAATAAGTTAAATTAACATCTCCATTTTTTAGAACATATTAATTAATTTTATTTATTTAAAAAATTTTGCAACACCTCTCTTTATTTTTATTCCAAAAATTAAAAAATGAAAAGGACAAAGTCCAAATTAGACAATTTTTACCAAAAAAAGCGTGAAAACTTTTTTGTTCAGAAAAAAATCAGGTAATTTAAACCGTTAAAAAGTTGGTGAACAGACCTAGAATTAATAAGTCTAAGGATTAAGGAAAATTTAATTTTTAAGATTGTCCTGAATTATTAATTAACAAAATAAGATCATCTTCCTAAATTAAATACTTTAGCTGTTAATTTATTTATCAAAATAAATGAAATATTTAATAATAAAAATAATAATTAATATTATTAAAATAAATTATTAACTTACTTATTATTAACTTATGTAATAATAATTTAAAAACACAAAAAAAAAAAAAATTTTTTTTTTCAATCTATGAAAAATACGAAATTTTTAAGTTACGTAATTATTCATAAGTTATTTTATTACATTTATATATGATCTTTATGTATCTATATATTATGTATTTGGAAATTCTATATTTCAAATTTTCAATATAAGATTTTCATCAGATTTGCATATTAAAAATATAAAAATGTACTCATAAAATATATAATTTTCAAATATAGGTGTAGAGTGATGGTTATTTAATTGAGAACACTTTAATTTAATAATCTTTATTTATTGCGCCTGGAATGATGTACAATGCGCATATTTTGAGTACATTGAGTACAATTTTCCCCAAACAGTATTGGGATACTTAAACATAGTGCAAAATTGAGCAATTCTTTTAATAAATGATTCCATTGCTATACTTCAACTATGACTCCACTAAATGATTGACATGTAATTGGAGCATTCATTCTATTTTATAAATATTTTATTTATGTATGAAACTGTTCAGAAGAAATCAAAATCTTAATACCTCCACTTAAAAATTTTAACCACGATACAAGGAAGACTGGATAGACTAACCTCTTTACCTTTTAAAAATTCCCAGATAGAAAAAAGAAATGTCGTTTAGTTAGTTCAAATCCAACTCTATCTACCAAAGATAATTCGCATTTTAATCTCATTGATGTCTTTCAAAATTCTTAACTATACCCACGTAAAAAACAAAAAAAATTCTAAGTACTTATTAATTGCTATAAAATTAAACTTTCAAAATGAAAATTTATAGATTTCAATTTCTATGAGATTTTAAATTATAATTTATGCTTTCTGAATTGTATTTTTTTCGTCTTCGGTGCCAAAGCAAACAATTTATTTGTATTAAATTGCTGCTGCTTGGTTTAAAAGTTGCATTTGTTACACTAAGTAACATATTGTCAATCATATTGTCAATTTTTATCAATTTAGGTGTAAATATCTATCAGTATGACTTCACGAAACAGTCCACAATTAAATATGGCCTAATATTTTTAATGAATTGACTACTTTAGATATTATTTAATTAAAAACGTTAGGGCTATTATTTTATACGATGTTTTTTCGCGGAGACGGTTGAAAATATAATTGACAGTATGCCATTAAGTATAACAGAAGCATAACAATATTTAAGAGAATTTGTGCATTGTTTTTATTATGTCTTGGTCTTATCAGAATGTATGTATGATCAACTACCTTTGACCGATTATCCCCAAAAAAATATTTAAGTAAAAATCTTATACTTGAAATATTTTCTATTAATATATTTTTTTGCTTTTATTATGCGCTTTAAAAACATAAGGCTTTCACAAAATCTCTGTATCTGTTTCTGTTTTTGGCTAATCTCTTGATTTCTGATTGAGTTTTCCCGGTTGATACAATATCTTTCATTACCGATCTTCGCCATGTATTTTTTGGTATACCCACCCTCCTTTTTTCTTGTGGATTCCAATCAAAGTGCCTGGTTATGGATATCGCACAGTCAGCTTTTTTTAATGTGTGATCTATCCACCTTCATTTTCTTTTTTTTATGGTCATGATTATGGAATGTTGCCCTATCCATAATTCTGTGTTTGTGATTGTTCTCGGCTAGAAGACTCTACAGATTATTCTAAGTCACTTATTTACAAAGACCTGTATTTTGTTGATGTTATTTGTGTCTATCATCCATGTTTCGCTAACATACAGGAGTATTGATTTAACACAAGAGTTGAATATTCTGATCTTTACATTTCTGGTTAGGTGGGGTGTTTTGTATACGTGTGCCATAATCTGCCAAATGTCGTTCTTACTTTCGCTAGTCTATATTTAAATATATTAAATGCATTATTAAATTTCCAAAACTGCAGTTTTAAAAATATTGTATTTGCATATAATTGCATATGCTACTCGTAAATTCAATTGAAATACGATTACTAAAAATCAAATATTATAGTTTATTATTCATTCATTATCCTTGAAACTATACATACTATATATTACTACATTCATATACATATAATACATATTTCTATGTAAATTCAAAAATATTGTATGTACTTTAACAATAGAAAAAACAGAAAATAAAAAGAAAATCATATAACACTATACATAATGATATTGAAAATTTAATGAAATCGTTCGGTTCTTAAACTAAAAAAAGTTCTTTTAATTTTTTTATTATTTATTTTTATTTTTTTTTTTTTGTTAATGTTTCATTTTGTATTTACTTTTCGATTATTTCATTATAATCTTTGAAATAGTGTGAATTATGATATAAAAATAAGAGAGAAATTTAATTTTTATTTTTTTTAACTTTAAAACAATTTTTTTTTTTTTATTGTACGTTTACATGTAGAAAATGGAGTTTAGAATGGAATTAGGAAATATCAAAAGAGAGTAAAAATAATGTTTAAAAAAAATGTATAAAAAAAAAAATATAGTTTTTTAATATTATGAATTATCAACTTTAATGGATACTGCGATTTTAACTCAATTTACCAATTTTAATTTTTGTCCCCTAAGTTTTTCATATTAAAATTAATACGATATCTATTTAGTTTACAAAAAAATACCAATATAAGAATATTTTATTTCTTTTTTCCTAGTTTCTAATTTATTTTTATCTTTACTGCACGTAAATAAGAACGTACGATGTATTTAACGCCTGTCAAAATATGTTAATGCACATACATTTTATGTGAAGATAGTACAAAATACGCGACATCTATACGCTATAGCTGATAACTCAAATTTCTAATTTTGATACGATGTATTTTTACTCTCAGCGAATTTATTTTGTTTTTCGTATGAAAGTAAGTATTATATTTGTTTAAAATTATGTTACAATACTTGGAATAAAAATTTTTTTTTTTTAGTTTATTTTACTTTGAAAACATACAAAAATTGAGAAACACCATCTTTTTATTTTGTAAAAGACAAGCGTATCAACGTAAGGCGTTTTATATATCGTATGTTGTACGTTCTTATTTAGGTCAGATCTAGTAGCGTTTAAACATGCAAAATTCTATATTTGTTATATACAAAACTTTGGATTCTTTCTGACCTCTCTTCTGGCTGTTCCTTTCCCTTAAGAAGAAAAGCTCTAGTTGAATTATAGGCTACATTTATTTACAAACTAGAGTTAATTGAAATTTGAATAGAGCAAAGTCAAGCGTCTGGATTGAATTAAGACTCAAGCATCTGGATTGAATAAAGACTACTACGTTTTTTTTTTTTTTTTAGAAATTTAAGGAATTTGAAAATATTTCGAAGAACATTCTAAAAATTGGAACATTAGAAAATTAATTTTTTTTTTTATAAGAAGAATAGGCATGGATACGAAAAATTTTTTCTTTTTTCTATTATTTTTCTAAGTAAATACAGAAAAATAATAAAAGGAAAAAAATAAAACTGTACAAAATGAATTGAATAAATGAATTAGTGAGTTGATAATTTAAAAATAAATTTTTTTTTTTTTTTTCTAAAGAGTAATGTAAATATTGTTCGTTAGTGAGTGGGTTAATTTTATTATAAAGTTTTTTTTTTGTTTGTTTTGTTTTTTGTTTAGATATCAAATATTTGATTAGAAGAGAAAATTTGGTTTTTTATAAGTTATTTTTTCCATTTTATTCATTTATTTCTCAAATGAATTTTATTTTAAAATTATAAAGTATAGATAGAGAATTTACATTATAATATGATAAATAATTGATTTTTTTACTTAAAAAAATGTAAAAATAAAAGTAGCAATTATTTATTCATAAGAATTTTAAAATTTTTAATTTAAAATTTTGAATTTTAAATTTTAGATGTTAATATAATATTATCTGTTGTCTATAATTTTTGATTAAGCATTAAATTTGAAAATAAATTAATAAGTTTGGATTTTAAAATAATAATTTTTTTTTTTTTGCTTGTCCCTCCAATGAGGAGTATAGGGCATTCACTTAGTCATTTATTATTCATACATTAAGCTTCAGTTTCGTGGAACATTCATTTCACCAACCTGATGATTACTCGGCTGAAGGTATTGTACAAGACTTCTCCATCTATTTATCTTATACAAGATATTATTATGGTTTTATTATTATTTTATTATATACATAGCTATTACAATATGATATTAATTATAATTTATATCGTAATAACATATAAACTTATTTTTAATTTAATTATATTTTACTAATTATATACAGGGTGTTATATATCTCAAAAACAGTTAGAAATAGTTAAAAAGTTATTAGGTATTAATTATAGGGCTTGAAAAGTTGTTTCGAAATATACCATAAAAAGCACCTCAAATACAGTGTGTTTCAAAAGAAAATTGAGTTTCAAACATAATTTTTTCATTCTAAATCATTTTGAACCTTCATAACTTTGTAACTGTTATGATATGGGAATCATTAGTACACAAAAATTAAAGGTGACAACTTATTCTACAAAACGTATTTGTTTTTTATCTCCTTATAGCAAACCGTTCAAAAGTTATAGATTTTTTTTATGAAAATACACAAAACATTTTTAACCGCTCATATCTGGAAAAGGGTTACGTATTTGAATGTTCTCAAATTCGACATAATGTCTCAAATTTTATGGAAAATGTTTGGACATTGTAAAACAAGTATTCTTCATGAATACATACACCTTCCTTGAAAGGTTATTGACATAAGAGGTAAGTGGCGTCACTTTGAGCGAAAATTGTGTTCTAGATTCACTTCATTTAAATATTTCTGAAATTAGATGAGTAGTAAGATAAGATCCTGATTGTTTAAAGAAAAGGTTATCAAATTTCCTTTCCGAGAGTGTGGATAATATTCAATTGTACTGAGTGTTAAGGAAGAAAAAATAAAAAACTAAGTTTTTGCTTGAAAAAATCAGATTTAAGTTCCAGCTCAGTTTTATGCATTCGACCTAATGTCATTTAATATTTGCAACTATTAAAAGATTTTAATTACTTTTGAGCTTTATATTTCCTAAATAATATTGGATTTATTAAATGTCAATTGTTTTAAACATCTATTTTAATTATTTAGAAAAACTTTAAAAGTCATAAAAAATCTAAACAGAGTGTTCCGGAATAAAGCTGTCAAAGATCATAAAAATTGTATGTATATAAAATCTATAAATTATAATTTAGTAGTTTATAGATTTAGAATTATATTTAGTAGTACATAGTATAACATACATATGTATGTTTAGAATCATGATTTTTTTGTTTTCTTTTGGAATCAAGAAATTTTGTACGACATACGAATTTTTTGTAATTTAGATGTCATCGTAAAATATACTTATACACCAGCTACAGGGCCCCTAGATACTTATATAATATGTATACTTTTTGTTTTTTTCTTAATTTTAATATTTTTTAAACAGGATGACAAATAGCAGGAGGTGATTCAAACAAAAATTCTATAAGACGGGGGTAGAATAGGTAGTGCCTATGTTATAATCGTAACACTGGGTATATGGGAGTGTTGGTTTTAACTTTTAACTATTATTCATTTTGAGCTTTTAAGTTATTATTCATATTGAAAATTCTATATTTAGAATAAAAGTTAAGTGTTTTAACTAATGCGACACTATTTTTAAGCATTTATTTAATTTTTGAGAATTTTTTGTTTATAATTATTTGACACTAGAAGATACTTTACAAATAAATATTGAACGCAATTTACTTTTATTTTATATTATCTTGGTCAAGTATTCATTTTATATGAAGCGTTAAATTATTCAATTCTCAATTCTATTTCAATTTAATTCAATTTTCAATTGTCAATTGTCAATTGCGTTTTGACTTCTTTATAGTGTTTTTCGATGATTCCCACCTATCCTCGCAAAAAAAAAATAAATTGTCAAATAACTATGCTAATTGTTGAACAGTTCCTGTAAAGTGAAAAAGAATTTAGTTTTATTAGAATGCGTCTTAAATGAAAGGTGGAGACTCTAATCATTATGTCATTCCACTTTTTGCTTAAAGTTAGTACACTAGTATGACTCTATTCATTCAAAAATATTTGTTGTATGTCATAATCTTTTTACGGATTTCAATTAATAACTCTTTTCTCCTGTAAAAGTCACATTAACGCTGTAAAAGTTACATTGTTTTTAATTTTTGACATTTTTAATTATTTAAAAAATGAAACATTATACAAAAATACGTAATTTATAGTGTATAATAAATTTACCACTAAGCGTCGTAATAAACGTCAGTTTAGTTATTGAAATTAAATGAGTTTGACGGAATCAAGTAGGTGCTGTACAACTTCTTTTTTTTATATGAGCACACCTTATTAATTAATTAAGCTAGATGTCTGAAATTTTGTCAAAAGAAGTTAAATATTATGCCAACAACTTTTGTTTGGATCTGCGAAAAAAGCTGTGCGATTTATATGATCATATCTTGGTACTTAATAAAGCTAGATATCTGAAATTAAGTTTTTGTATCGAATTTATATTTTATATTAATTGTTAATAAAGAAAAAACTTCTGTAAAATTTGGTTGGTTTGGTACAACAGACCCGAGTAGCGGTTATATGACCATTACCATGAAATGATGAAATGATGAAACCATTACAATGATGAAATTTACAAAAATATGTCATAGTATACTTAAGTAAGTTAGATATATTAAATTTTCTAAAAGATGAAGATTAAACTTTATGGAAACAGTATAATATTATTATTATTCGGGCGAACATCCTAGAGATGTACAATCAATTCTACAGTTTTCAATCAATTCTTGTTTTTAATTAGTATTTGTATTTAGATGACATTTATTTCAACTGCATCAGTTTTTTTTCAACGCAAAAAAAAAAAAATTTAATTTTTTGAATTAATAAATAAACACAAAAAATTTCATTTGATTCTATTCTATATATTATAAAAATACGCAACAATTTCTTTCCCAAGTATCAGCATCACCATATTGAAGAGAGGTGTCATTAATTTTAACATATGCATTAATAATAGTGGCAGAACAATACACTGTGATATAAAGTGGTATTAATTTTTATACCCGTATGAACTATGTTCAAGGGTATAATAAATTTGCCATTACGTTTGTGACACCTTAAAGGAGTCGAGCTAGATATAGTGTCAAAGGTATGGATCGGCTCAGAATCGAATTCTGAGTCGATTAAGCCATGTACGTCCGTCCGTCCGTCCGTCCGTCCGCACGATAACTCAAAAAATAAAGGAGCTAGGGGGCTGAAATTTTTTTTACGTCACTTTTGCAAAATTGTTAGTTTTGCTATTTAAATCCAACATTTTCGGTCGGCGGGTTCGAGTAGCTGCCATACAACTTCTATCTTTATATAGAAATAACTCAGTATCTATTCAAGCTAGGTTTCTGAAATTTTGCAAATGATGATCAAGTTTTATGGCAACAACTTCTGTAAAATTTGGTTGTGCTGGTGCAGCGGGTTCGGGTAGCTGCCATACAACTTCTCCGTTTAAATGAGAATAACTCAGTGTTTATTGAAGCTAGGAATCTGAAATTTAGTAAAGAGGTGTCGAGTTACATGCCAACAACTTTTGTAAAATTTGGTTGGTCTAGAGCAGCCGGTTCAGACTTATTGCACCTCTTGGAACCTAATAAAGCTAGGCGTCTGAAATTTTGCAAATGATGATCAAGTTTTATGGCAACAACTTTTGTAAAATTTGGTTGTGGTGGTGCGGCGGGTTCGGGTAGCTGCCATACAACTTATCCGGTTAAATGAGAATAACTCAGTGTTTATTGAAGCTAGGAATCTGAAATTTAGTAAAGAAGTGTCGAGTTATATGCCAACAACTTTTGTAAAATTTGTTTGGTCTAGAGCAGCCGGTTCAGACTTCTTGCACCTCTTGGAACCTAATGAAGCTAGGCGTCTGAAATTTTGCAAATGATGATCAAGTTTTATGGCAACAACTTCTACAAAATTTGGTTGTGCTGGTGCGACGGGTTCGGGTAGCTGCCATACAAAATTTCTTTTTAAATGAAAAGAACTCAGTGTCCGTCCGCACGATAACTCAAAAAATAGAGGAGCTAGGAGGCTGAAAATTTTTTTACGTCACTTTTGTAAAATTGTTAGTTTTGCTATTTAACTCCAGCATTTTCTGTCCCCGGGTTCGGGTAGCTGCCATACAACTTCTTTCTTTAAATAGAAATAACCCAGTGTCTGTTCAATCTAGGTATCTGAAATTTTGCGAAAGATGATCAAGTTTTATGGCAACAACTTCTACAAAATTTGGTTGTGCTGGTTCGACGGGTTCGGGTAGCTGCCATACAAAATCTCTTTTTAAATGAAAAGAACTCAGTGTCCGTCCGCACGATAACTCAAAAAATAAAGGAGCTAGGAGGCTGAAATTTTTTTTACATCACTCTTGCAAAATTGTTAGTTTTGCTATTTAACTCCAGCATTTTCGGCCGCCGGGTTCGAGTAGCTGCCATACAACTTCTTTCTTTAAATAGAAATAACTCAGTGTCTGTTCAATCTAGGTATCTGAAATTTTGCAAATGATGATCAAGTTTTATGGCAACAACTTCTACAAAATTTGGTTGTGCTGGTGCGACGGGTTCGGGTAGCTGCCATACAAAATCTCTTTTTAAATGAAAATAACTCAGTGTCCGTCCGCACGATAACTCAAAAAATAAAGGAGCTAGGAGGCTGAAATTTTTTTTACGTCACTCTTGCAAAATTGTTAGTTTTGCTATTTAACTCCAGCATTTTTGGCCGCCGGGTTCGAGTAGCTGCCATACAACTTCTTTCTTTAAATAGAAATAACCCAGTGTCTGTTCAATCTAGGTATCTAAAATTTTGCGAATGATGATCAAGTTTTATGGCAACAACTTCTGCAAAATTTGGTTGTGGTGGTGTGACGGGTTCGGGTAGCTGCCATACAAAATCTCTTTTTAAATGAAAGAACTCAGTGTCCGTCCGCACGATAACTCAAAAAATAAAGGAGTTAGGAGGCTGCAATTTTTTTTACGTCACTTTTACAAAATTGTTAGTTTTGCTATTTAACTCCAGCATTTTCGGCCGCCGGGTTCGAGTAGCTGCCATACAACTTCTTTCTTTAAATGGAAATAACCCAGTGTCTATTCAATCTAGGTATCTGAAATTTTGCAAATGATGATCGAGTTTTATGGCAACAACTTCTGTAAAATTTTGTTGTGATGATATGACAGGTTCGGATAGTTGCCATACAACTTCTCTTTTTAAATGAAAATAACTCAGTGTCTATTGAAGCTAGCTATCTGAAATTTAGTGAAACAGTGTCGAGTTGCATGCCAAAAACTTTTGTAAAATTTGAATGGTCTAAAGCAGCCGGTTCAGGCTTTTTGCATTTCTTGGAACTTAATGAAGCTAGGCGCAATAGATTCGGGTAGCTATCATACAACTCCACAATTTACATAAATATATCTCTGTAGTTCGGTACTAAAACTCTGAATGTTTTTAAAAGATGATCAAGTTTTATAGAAACAGGATATATTACGTTCATACGGGTATCCCAGAGTTGACACAGTCTACTCTACTGCACTCTTCCTCGTTTTTATTTTAAATTAACATTCGTACGTACACATACGTATATTAAATAAAAATGTGGTTTATATGCGTGTTGGTTAAGTTAACTTTTGTCATTTTACTTTTATTGTAATTTTTTATTCGGGCTTTTGGTTTTTGGTATATAGGAATCATATTATTATGGTAAAAAATGTCCATGGAAAAAAGAAAAAGAGAAAAAAAGAAAAATCCAAAATAGTATAGCAGTTTAATATGGTTGTCATTATCATTATATACTATTATAACATAGACTATTGTATTCATTCATAGTCATTATAACATAGACTATTGTATTTTAGTGTTGCTGATGTTATTGTTGATGTTTTTTTTTCGTTTTTTTTTGTATAATTTTTTTTTTTTTTTGTAAAAACTATTAATATTGTTTAGAAAATAATTTTTGGTGTTAAACAACTGGTGATAATTACATTGCATCAGTCATTTAGCTTAAGATTGGGTTGATTGGATCAATAATAATGTATTATTAAAATACATTTGTGTTATTTTGTCATGGAACGAAATTGAGTGAGAGTGAGTTAAATTATAATAATAAAATACTAGAAAAAAAAAAATTTGGAAAAAGAGAGAGTAAAGAATGATTTTTAAATTTTGTGTATTGAAGAAAAAGAAGAAAAAAAAAATAACAAAAGAATAAATAAAAAAATGAATAAAAGAACAAATAAACAATTTAGAGTGAATGCAATGAACTTTGTTGATAGGTGGTTCTGACAGTAATGAGTACTGCTATACAAACATATATTTATGTATATGTATAATATATATATTTTTTTTACATTCAAATTTACTTAATCGGATTATTAGTTGGTTTGGTACACTGCTGGTTATATACCAGGCAATCTTGTAGAAAATTTTAATAGAAGTTTGAACGAAGTAACACTCGATAATAATGTTAGTAAAATAATATTTTTCTATTTTCTAGCATTCTTTTTCTTTTGTTTTTATTCAGTTCATATAAAAATTAAAAATATAACTTTGCTTTTTTATTTTTTTAGTTTAGTCAGTACTCACTACTCATTAGTCACTACTCAGCAGTCAGCACTCAGCAGTGTGCTTAAGCACTTCAATCGAAGTGGTTGTGAATTTTTCTATTTCAGTAGTTTTTTTAAAATTCAATTTTGAGTATGCAAATGATTAAATTTTTTAAAATGATTTTCACAGTTAATTGAAAATATTCCAAATTTTATAAAAATAATATCATTTATTATTTTCTACTGCAGAACAATAAGATCCTTCAAATTTAAGTTGAAATTTTTTTTTTTTTTTTTTATTGCTTTTCTCTGCTACATAAATGTGGACAGAAGATTATACAGCCTTTCCTGGTCAGGCGTGGCTGTAAATGTCGCAAGGGGGAATAACTCTTACGACGTGTGTGGGACTCGAACCCACACTCCCTCGGTGTTTGCAACGTATTTTATACGCTCTTACTAGGCCACCGAGGCCCCAGTTGAAAAATTCTGTTTTTTCGTACTAAATTGCCAAAATTTGGATCTTATTTTTTAAATGTATTCTCTACGAGATTGCCTGTATTTAACCAGGAATGGTTGATACATTGATTTGTTTTTTTTTGGTCATCATTAGTATATTTTCATCTTGGTTTTGGTGTGGTGTATTATTATTTTCAGATAACATATAATACATTAAAAAGTCAAAAAATGTAAATGAAATTATTTTTGAAATTGGAAATGGAAGAAAAACAAAATGATAAAAAAAAATTGATGTTATTGTTGTCCACCTGATGATAATCGGATGATATTGGTTAAATTTATACAATACTTACTTTATAATTTTATTTTATTTGTTTTGTTTTTTTTATTTTTTTTTTATATATTTTATTTAGTTTTTGGTGGTGCATATACCAAGTATTAAAGTTCATATGTAAATGTATGTACCTATGTGATTTAGGTTTATTTTTAGATTTGTTATTTATATATATATATATTTATATTGTTTTTTATTTAGGTTTAATTTAGAAATTTGCTTTATGTATATGAGAAAATTATTATTAATGCATTTTAATGTAGATATTTTAAAATGAATATTTTAAGTTTGTATAAAAGTAAGTTGATGGTGACTGCTGGTTAATTTCTATTGTATTTTAATATGAAATTTCGCGGTTTAACACATGATCGTATTTTAAATGGATTTGTTAAATATCAGAAATGAAATGATTTTATTCAAAAAAAAAAAATATATATTTTAACTAGTGAAATTGTTTTTATTGAAATGAAGGTATTATTTATTAAATTGGTTAAGAAATTTTTTCATTTAGGAAAGAATTTTGGTATGGTCAATAGATGAATTCTATTGTGTTTTATTAATCTGGAAAATAAAATAATTTACTGAAATATAAAAATGATTTTCTTTTTTACATTTATTCACAAAATATTTATTGTATTGAATAAGATATTTATATTTTAACATTATAGTGATAATATAGTTTTGTGTGCCTATTATAATATTTATATTCTGTTTTTGTTTAAAATCGAGCACTTGAATTCGTTTTTTACCAATAACTATTTTTCTGATTTTTATGTTAATTATGTTAATTTGCAATAAAAATATGTATTCAAATTTCATTCAGGAATTTTATAGTAATTTTATTAACAATTGAAATAAAAAATAAATTTTTGATTTAAAATGTTTTGTGAAATTTTATTTTGGTACTTTATATAAAATTTAGTTTATTTAAAAAAATTCTTTTGGGTTTTTATTTTATTTAAAATTAAAAAAAATTATTATATGATAAATAATTTTCAAAATGTTTTATTAGTATTCAAATAAGTTCTAGAATAAATATTAGGTATCATGTGGTGTATCTGACTAATGGTATAGTGGTTAAGCCATCTGTTTTTCAATTGACATGTTTTGATGATCAGTAATTTTAGCTGGGTAATTTCTTTATATCCATTATCAAATTTAGAGCAATAAATACATCCCCTTCTCTAGCATGTATCGGTTTAAATGTCCCTTATTTTTTCATTCCTTAAAGTTTTTGTTTTCAAGTAGAGTAATTATCACTAGTCATATGAGCAAAATAATTTAAAAATTTCTCACAGAGTACAGTTTTCTAAATGCAATATATATTTAATAAATGATTATTCCCAACCATTCAGTTCGTTGATCTATATGATAATTTTTTTTCTGAATTTCGACCTACTTGGCTGCGCATAGTTAAATTTAAACAAATTAAAAATTTGATTAACGGAATATATTCTTCCTCTTTAAAATCGTCATGATGATCGTTGTCTTTTGCAAGTCCGTGCATAGAAAATGATTTTAAGATTTGATTAATTTCAATTTCAAGTTCCTTACTGTAATTATATAAATGAATTTCTTTTAGAAATATACTGATCTGTGCTGAATTAAGTGATCACGACAATACGAAGTAATAAAAATGCTTATTTCAACCTCTTTATAAAAAATAGTGTAATATTCAAAAATATTACAAAAGATGTCATTATCTTAAAATTCCCGCTATTTCTAAAGGTGGTTAACGTTGCTATACATCTAGACGGAAAGAGGGTTACATGTGCATATTTTTCAAAAGAAATGGTGGAAAATCAAGAAATATTTTCTTCAATTTTAAGGAAACCTTATATAAATAGCAAAAACTGTTAACACATGTAAAATATTAATGTTAAAGCTTTAATTTTTGCTTTTTACTTTGAAAAAAATTTCAAAAGGTTCCCAAGTTACAGCTTTTATAAAAATAGTAAATTTTCAAGTTTTAACCTCTAACAGCTCTTAACATGATTGTCCAATATAAAATTTGCTTTCTTTACTTTGAATACTTTTTCAAACTATCAAAACTATGCAAAAGTTGCCCAATGATTATGTTGCATTTTTTGCTTTGAGTTTTGTCATTGCTTTTGTTCAATTTATTTTTTCTGAAATGGATTTAAAAAAAATTTTGTACATATATAATAATTATTTTATATGAAATGTACAAATGTTCGTATTCAGTACCAAATAGGAGAAGATTTTGGGTTCGGAAAATTGATAGAAATCGTCAAATTTATGGATTGTACGAAATCACATTCCCACCTATTTAAAAATTTCCCCACCTATTCAAATTTTTTTAATGTTTATGTAAAAAAATTCAAATATCAAATGTCAAAGTATTCAACGCAAAGTATGGAATTGAAAATTCGTCAATTTGTCACTTTGCTTTGTTTACTTACTTTGAATACTTTGTGCATTTGGTCAAGTACCATAAGATAAGATAATAGTGTAATTCATTTTAGCTGTCAAAGTTTTTGAAGGAAGTAAAGGAAGCAAAGTAAGCACTGGGACATCACCTTTAAACATAAACATAATATAAAATTTCAAGGATTTAAGGATAATTTTTTATTTTTACTCTAACTAATAGCGTCTCTTCTATTAAATAAAATCTTATAAAATTTTCTTGTCACATAACGGTAAATATAAATATAACGGTAAATACTAAATATAAAAAAATTTTATAATTTTGGTATCGGTTTTGGTATTTATAAAGTTAAAAAAATGTACTTTTTTTGGTGTTTATAAATTGGTAATATATTAAGCTGAATCTGAAATAAATAGATTTTAAAATATGGCTAATAGAGAAAATATCTTGAAAAATTTGAGAATAATTCTTCCACATTTCTATTAATTTTATTTATAATACATTAAAAGATATATAAACATATAAATCCATTTATATTAAGAATTTTCGATTGATTTATTTTCCATTATATTATTTTTAAGTAGATTCATACTTAAATTAAAAAAAAAAATTCAAATTGTTTTACAATAATTCTATTGAAAATAACGCGATTTTCTTTTATTTTTATCTTTATCTTTATTTTTGTTTTTGTTTTTTTTTAGTTTTAATTTTTGATTTTTTGTTTTTTTTTTCTTCTTTTCAACCAGTGTATCTGTAGTTGTTGACCCTGTCAATTAATTTTTTCTAGTAAAAGTTTTTATTAATTTTTTGCATTTATTAAAAATAAAAATTTTTGCTTTCTTCTTTAAACTTTTCATCTTATTCTCTATTTTTTCTCTTGAACTGTTTTCCTAATTACTGGTTTTTTATTTTTTAACGAAATGAACAAAGACGCATGATGAAGACGAATTTTGATTTTTTTTTTTTTTTAAATATAATAATAATTATTGTAAGTAAGAAAAAGTTAATTTAAAAAAAGATATATATAAAACTTTTGTAATTTCATTTTCTTTATTTTCTTTTTGTTGTTAGTTACTCTTAATAAGACCAAAAGAAAATTTAAATATTTTATGCTAATTAAAAACGAAATAAGGACATTATTCAGTTTTTTTTAATGATTTTTGTTTTCTTCAATTTTTTTTTTGCTTTTGATTTTATTCATTTTAATACAGGGTGAATGAAGTAAAATAGATAAATGAGATGTAAATTTAGTTTTGGTAAAAACTGTAAATATCTTTTTTTAATTTTTTATTTTTACCCCATTAAATTTTTTAAATAAAAACAAATGAAGAAAAACGTTTAAACTTTTCAAACAAATTAATTAAACTCTATTATTAATGTAAGTTTTATTTTCTAGGGTGATTGATCTTAAAAATAGTTAAAATTTTATAAAAATTTAACTATCCAATTCTAATCTAGAAATTAAAATTACTGTATACTTATCTCGACTCTTATATTTTAGTGGATAAAAATTAATATTTTTAATTCCGTCTATAAAAATTGAAATAAATTTGAGAAATTACCATTTATTTATATTAATATTACAAATCACATAGGATATTGCAATATTACAAAACCATCGGCAACTAAGGCCATTACAGGCCAAATATTATTATTACATTATATACTAATATTATTTATTTTGTTTATATTATATACTATATATTTACATTATATTAGGTCGTAAGGGGGGTAATTATTTTTATTTATTTATTTATATTAATATTACATACATAAATGTAATGCAATATTATTGAACCATCGGCTACTAAGGCCATTATAGGTTTTTTTTTTATACTATTATTAAATTATATACTAATATTATTTATTTTGTTTATATTATATACTATATATTTACATTATATTTGGTCGTAAGGGAAAAAACAAACATGTAAAGAAAAAAACATTTATGACCTGTGCAGGGATCGAACCCACACTCCTTCGGTTAATACGCCACACGCCTACCCACTAGGCTACCGAAGCCCCCTGGGTAATTATTTTGTTGTTAATAAAATTAATTAAAATGTATTGCATATTTTTAGGGGTAACATAAAATTTTGCAAATTATAAATTTTTATATCTAAAAACATTAGATGCTGGGTATTCTTAATAATCTTAATATATAGAAAGTTTCAGAAATCATTAATATAAATCATCTCATATATAAAGATCGTAAAATGTCAGAATAAGAATTAAACACTTCAAGTCAGTGCTGTTGATATTGATGTAAACTTGTTTAATTAATAAGAAGAGAAAAAATAGAGTATCGTGTAAAAGTATAAAGAGTGCAGTGTAAAAGTTTTAAAAATAAATGAAGTTCAACATTAAACGAGGAAGAATACAGTTGACTTTGTCAACTCTTAGATACCCGTACGAACCGTTAGTATGTTCACAGCCTGTCACTTTGCTTACAATATTATTTTTTTAATATTTTAGTATTTTAAAATAATTTGGGTGAATTTTATAATTTCTAGAATTATGGGTTGTACATATATTCAAACTATATGTTTATACATTCTTCAAAAGCAGATTTTAACATAACGATTATCAATCCAAAACTTTTTCAAATATTCTATAGTACCATTTAATACTAAGCGGTAAATGTATATTAAATTTACTTAGTAATAATATAATTTTAAATATAAAATAATAAATATAATTTTAAATATTATATTATATTATATTTAAATATTCCATTAACAGAATAATTTCTTATAAGTACAATAAAATACATATATGTATGTAAATACGGCGCTATATAATATATATCTATACTCTTATCATTCATTCACTAGTGACATATACGATATGTAAATAAACATGATATTATATAAGTATGTATATATATCAATATCATATAAATAAAAATTCTTCAAGCAACCGTTATGTTGTTTATTTAATTACATTTTTTTCTACTACGCATTATATCCTAAACAATTTCAAATTATCGAGTAAAACAAAATGGAAAAAATTCGTTAAAGAAATTTGTTAGAAAATTTGAAAAAATCAAGTAACACTTTCGTCAATTATAAAGTAACCCTATATTATTAAAAAAAGTTGTTAACAGAAATAAGAGTATAATGTTGAAGCTTTAATTTTTGTGTATTACTTCAAAAAAATTTTAACAGGTGTTCAAGTTACAGGTGTTTAAAAATAGGAAATTTTCAGTTTTTGACCCCTTACAGCTCCTAAACGGGGGGTGATACAAAAAAAATTTCTGAAACGACTCATACTAATTTTCAAAGATCTAACTTCTGTCAAAATTTTAAGTTTCCAACTTTAACCGTTTAGAAGATAGAAGGGTTAAAGGATTTTGCAAAATTTGAGTTTCGCATAACGGTAAATTAAGACACCGTATGCCACAAATATATATTTATTGTATATATACTTTTAAAGCTAACGAAAGTAGTAATCGTTTGGCGTTTTCAAAATGAAGATATACCTTATACAACTTGTGCTATAACAATTTAAATATAGAGTTTTTTTGAACCTTTGGGGAGCTGTAGTTCCATAACGGGTGGGGCTACAAAAAAAAGTTATTAAAAATAAAATTAATATTTTTGTGAGATCTATCAGCAGTTAAAATTTCATAGCTCTATTTCAAAAAAAATGTGGGGATCTAAAAGTTAGGTGTTCGAGAGCTACCTTAAGGTTTGGTCCAAACTCAACCAAAAAAAATAGGGAACCTACAAATTACTCCAAGAATATTTTGTGTAAATTTCAAGATTCTAGCTTTCTTAGTTTTTGAGTTAGCGTGCTGACGGACGGACGGACGGACGGACGGACGGACATGGCTCAAAAGTCTTAGAATTTTTTTCTGATCCGATCCATACCTTTGAAGGTATATCTAGCTCGCTTATTTCGAGGTGTTACAAACGGAGGAGTAATTTTATTATACCCGATCCTATCGTACGGGTATAAAAAAAGAATTATATAACAAGCTGTAGATGTTTGAAATTCTATATTCCTCTTTTTTTTCATTTTAAATTTTTATTAATTTTGAAAATTTAATAATCACCCTTCCTTATTCTTTTAAAATTTCCACTAAAAAAAAACGAAAAAAAAAAAACACTTTTCATCCACAGATTTTTACCACCAAATGGCTGAAGTTGAAAATATTAGAAATAAAAAAAATATAATAACAATTAATTTAATGTTATAATGTATATAAAATAATATATAAATTATATATACTTAATATAACATATAGTATTTATATTTTATGTGTATATTGTATTATATGTATTGAATTGCAAATAATATTTTATATATATATAAAATTAACATAAACATTTTCTTTTATTTTAAATTTAAAAAATAATGACATCATTAGAAGAGTTTCTTCAGAAGCTTTCAAAATTATCCCTAATATTTTATTGTTTTCTTTTTTTTTTTTGTTAGAATCTGTTTTAAAAGAATATCTTTTATTTCATTTACCGTTTTAAATAAGTTAAAAATGTATTTTTTGCATCAATAGATTTAAATTATAACATTTTAAATTTTTAAGAATTATTTTCGAAATCATTTCATATTCAATGGGTTTAAGTAAATATAAGAACAAGTAATAGAAATGAGAAAGTTTATTTTTTTTTGAGTGAAACATTTTGGTTTTCATTTAGTTCAGATGATTTTACACTTTCATATTTAAAATTAGGCTTAATTTGTATATAGCAACTTAATTTAAGTTCTTTTTTTTTTCAAGAGGGCAAAATGGAACACATTTTTATAGAATCAAATCCGATTTTCAAATCCGAATTTTACAATAAAATTTTTAAATTTGGAGAGTTAAACATATTTCCTATTGTTACATCCAATCTATTTTCCGTTGGAACATATTTTGATATTTTGGTTATACCTAGTGAAATGTATTATAATTTCATGGTAAGACTTTAAAATTTGCAAAAAGGGGAGCCGACAAAACGGTATTGGGATTCCTCTATAAAGTGCAAAATAGAGTAAATCGTCTAAGAGTTTCATCTATGTAGCACCTATGTAGTTGAAATTCCCAAATGATATAATTCTTCTTATAGAAATTCGATTGTAGTATACGAACATCGTGAATCTGAAAATATCTCATGTGTTCCCCAGAATTGGTAATGATTAGATTTACAACGTGCAAAGGTTAAAGATGAATATAAACAACTTTGTTCACAATATGCTTGCCAATTTGAAATCAATTTTCATTCCCTAACTTAACTTCCTTTGACCAGACAATACATGAGTACTAAAGTTCGTATAACCTATATTGTTTGGTCAAAAAAGAGAAGCGGTGTTTAGTGCGTTAAAATCTCACACACTCATAAAAGACTCGTACTCGTTTGCATTCCTCTATATAGTGTTTTGTGATGATTCCCACCTATCCTCGCAAGAAAAAAAGAACTGCAAAGTTTCATTTCATTCGTTCTGACACATTAATCTGATAAATTTTTTTTTTTTTTGTTTGTGTTTTTCTTTTATTGTCTAATTCGATATTTTAAAAGTAAATGTTTATTAATTTTTCGTTGATAAAATAAATTTTCAATCATCATCCGTTTTAAGAGTATGAAAAAAAATCTTTATTATATTCTAAGGTAGAGTAAAGGAGTAAAGCCATGCTATGATTAAATTGTATATAAACAATTAAAATGTCTTAAAGTGTTAAATATTCAACTCGTCAAAAAAAATTTATAGTTGTAAGGAATAACATTTATTCTGTTTTTTTTTTTTTTTGTTTTGTTTTTTTTTTATACATTTGTATTCGTTTTCTGCATTTTATTTAATTTTTTTTGTCATTGTATTTTTTTATTTTTTGCTCTTTCGTTTTTTGTTTTCTTGAGAAACGACAGGAACAAAAAAATTTTTTTTTTTTATAAAATTTGATTCTGTCACTATCAGACAATAAAAGTTGACATTTTTGTTTTATTTTTTACGAAACTATTGTTTTATTTTATTTTAATTTTTATGCAGAGCAACAGAACTCTTGACTAATTGTAGAAAAAGAAATACTTATATTTTAAAATATACACACATACATGCATTTATAAAAATAAGTTACTTAAAGTTGACAATAGTATTGTATGGTTGAATGTTTCATAGAACAACTATGTACTATAAAAAAAGCGCAATGAATTGAACGATTTTGACATTGAAATGAAATGACAAAAACAAAAACAAAAAAAAAAAAATTGGGTAAAAAAAAAAAGGAAAATTAATTTGCAATAAAAATAATAAGAAAAAATTAAATTTCTTTTTTATGTTTTTGTTCTTTTGTTTTTTTTTCTTACTTAAGTTTAAAGTATTTTTAATTTTTTTAAGATTTTCTAATAATATTAATTGATTCATTTTTTATTTAAAAATTTTCTTAAATAAAAGAAAAAAAAAAAAATTTTTTTTTTCATATTTAAAGTCATTAAGTAAAATATTCAACTTGGTTGAATGGTAAGTAAGTAGATTTTTTTTTATTACTTTTAGTTTTTAATTTCTTGACATTTAAAGTAGTTAAGTTTTAAAACTAATGAGGAAATTTGATTGATTTTTTTTTATTTTATTTTTTTTTATTTTAATTTTTATTATGTTTAATTATTGTTAAAGTTAAAAGCTATTAGAGTTAGTTGATTTCAATTAAATACAATTATAATGTAATTTTAATGTATTTTCTTAGAAAAAAAATAAAATAAAAATCATTAGAAATTAATTCATTTTATAAGTTTTAATATAAAAGTCTTCTATTTTAGATCTGGAAAAAAGTTTTTAAAGAATTATTAAGATAATCTTAAGAAAGGAAATTATGCAAGAATAAAATCAGGAATCTCAATTTATTATGTTAAAGAAAAATTTATTAAAAATTAAAGGAGCCTAATATAATTAAAATTTTATTTATTGAAGATTTTATTGATGAAGGCTGAGCTAACGCGTCAGTAATCACTAGATTCTAGGTCAGTAGTGTTACTTCGAAACGATTCTCCTAGAATCTATTCGGGTTTTCCAAGATTTACGCCACGATGATGCTACTTTGATGTAGGAAGCTTTGAAGATTTTTCAGACCTATTTTAGAGAGTTCACCTTAATCTTGGAAAAAGAAACTACCAAAAGGTTTCTGTCCTCTTGACAGACTAGTACAAGTGCAGAGAAAATGCTCGACGCTCTCTATCGGATCAATTCCTCTGCAAAACCTATATTTAAGATCCACATGCATTCCTATTATAATTAATTATATGCTACAATTTGAAAATAACTGTTTTAAATTCGTAATCAATTTTCTTTTATATTTTCCTTAGTTTGAGCATTTTAAAATATAAAAGGATCTTCTGTATGTTGTCAACAAAATTCATAGAATATAATTCAATTATTGTCAACAAAATTCATAGAAGAGATAGAATCAGTTATTTCTAATTATATCCTAATCTAGTATTTTTATTTTAAAGTAGTAATTTGGAACTTATTTTGTTAAATCGTTTAATAAATTAATCATACTAAAATTATTTAGAAAATGCATATTTTAATAGCTTGTACATAACATTATTAGTCTATACACTATAGAAAGGTTTTTTAAAATCAATTTGTGCAAGCATCTACTATTCCAGTTTCTATTTAAATTTCAACAATTATCAGAGATGCCACTGCATGTTTATGATTAAATCAAAATTCTATCAGATTTTCTGGAAGAATATTATTGTTTTTTTTTCATGAATGTCAAAATTTTATAAATTTTTAAAAATTTTATTTTATAAAATATTTATGCTGGACATTAGACTTATCAATCGATAACTTGATAACAGTTGGATCTTAGAAATTTTTACTTGGCTTTTTAATCAATGAGACAATAATAAGGTTTATCAGATGATAATACAATATTTCAAAAACCATTGCGCGGTTTCTATTACTATTATATGCTAAATCCTGTTATAAATAATAAAAAGTTAATAATATTAATTTTACAGTGGTATAAATATTATTTATTTTGTTTACATTATACCATATTTGCCAGGAACGGCGATTTGTTGAAAAAATATATCAATACAGCATAGTATGCTAACTTTATCAGAATTTGAACCCACACTTCCTCGGTTATTAAGTCACGTATTTAACCACTAGACCATTAAGGCCCCTTAATTTGATTTAAAGGCTACTATGCTATAATATTTATTTATTTATTTAAAACTAATATTACAAAAGATTATTTTGGCATTATATTTGGTCGTAAGGGGGATATGTAAAAAACACTTACGACCTGTGCAGAGATCGAACCCACATTCCTTCGGTTAATACGCCACAGGCCTCCCACTAGGCTACTGAAGCCTCTTTTTATTTTATTATTTATTTATTTATATTAATATTACAAACAACATAGGATATTGCAATATTACAAAATCATCGGCTACTAAAACAATTATAGGTCGAATACTATTATTAAATTATACACTAATATTATTTATTTTTGTTTATATTATATATTTTATATTTACACTATATTTGGTAGCAAGGGAGATTTGTTTTTCAATTAATAAAACCTGCTACCTGTGCAGGTTTCTTTTATTTATTTATTTATATTAATATTACATACATTAATGTAGTGCAATATTATTGAACCATCGGCTACTAAGGCTATTGTAGGTTTTTATACTATTATTAAGTTATATACTAATATTATTTATTTTGTTTATATAATAATACTATATATTTACATTATATTTGGTCGTAAGGGGGGTTGTAAAGAAAAAAACACTTTCGACCTGTGCAGGGATCGAACCCACACTTCTTCGGTTAATACGCCACACGCCTACCCACTAGGCTACCGAAGCCCCTGCAGGTTTCTTTTTATTTTAATCTTAAGTTTTTTATATTTAGCACAACAAAAGAATTGCATATTTTTAGGGTATCCGAAAAATTTAATTAATGGCCTATTGCATTTCATTTTTGACTTTGACGACAAATTCTTTAATTTTAGTAATTAAAAAAATTTGTTTATTAATTTAAATATTTCTTTTTGCAATAAAAAAAAAAAAAAATTGTTTTTCCTTATTAATTCAATTTTATTCCGTTAAGAGTGTAAGTAAGTTGTGGCAACAACATTAAGTATTGCTTTAAAACGAAAATGTTTTATTTGTTGTTTAAAAAAAAAAGAATTAGGAAAACAAAAAAAAATAGAAAAAAAAAAATTCAATAAAAATTTTAATTCTTTTTCTAAAGAGCTCTTAAAAATGCGATTATTTTAACCAAAAAATAAAATCTCAAGTAATTTTATGTATTTTATATTTTATATAATAATTCTTTTGCATTTTTTTAACTCATATTATATTGCATTTTCTATTCTTAGTTTTCAGTTTAAAATTGATTTATCGTAAAAAGATTTGTTTGTTTATCAGTCAAGTTTTTTGTTTTTTTTTTTTTTTTAGTACAAGGGAATCACACAGCTTTTACTTTTCAGGCGTGACTGTAAATGTCGTAAGGGGGAATTATACGTACGAGGTGTGAGGGATTCAAACTCACACTCTCTCGGTGTTTACAAGATATTTTAAACGCTCTTATCCACTAAGCCGCCGGAGCTTACTTAAATTATTCAATCGTTTTGTCTAACACTATGTATTAAATACAAATTTTTAGCCAGTAATTAGGTAAGAATAAATCGATTAAGATTTCAATTTGTAAGTGACTGACAAACAAAGTATCGCAGTTCGATTCTCGGTTAAATATAATCAAACGTTAAAAAACCATTATGTTGATTCACACTATAAAAAATTATTATTACTTAGTTACAATATATAATGAGTATAAAAATATTTTAATGAGCATTCAACTAAAATAGTAGTAAAAGTAAAAGTAGTTATAAACTCTCCTCTTGGACGATTTATTAGTTAATGAAACTGATACTTAGTTTATTAATATAGTATTTGAATAAAGGATATCCTGTACGTGGTAAAAAAAAAAAAAAAAATAGCGAAACCATAGTTGTAATAACGATTCGAAATTGAATTTTTAATTTTTACACAAATATTTTTGAAAAATAAAAACTATAAAAAAAAAGAAATAAATACAGGTTTTTTTACTTTAACTAAAAAGTTCTTAAGTCTGAATTTGTTATAAAAGAAAACTATTTTTTCATCTTCTATTCTTTTGTAAAATATTAGTAGAAAAAAAAAAATTGCATAACAATACTAAAATTTATCGTTGTTTTGTTTAATTTTTTAGTTTGCCTTATTTTTTTTTTTTTGTTGGTTGGTAGAAATTTTCTTAATAGTGACTACATATACAGTTGTTTGTTTTTTTCATTCCATTTTGTTTTTTGTTTTGCTATTGCTTAAAAGATGTCCTGTCTATGTCATGAAACTGAAAATATTTGTGGCTTAAAAATTTTTTTGTTTTTATTGGTTTTTAAAAAAAAAAAATTTTTTTTTATGTTATTTGTTTTTGTATTTGTTGGTTTGTCGTTTGATAAACGTTCCTCTAAAGACAACAACAAAACAACAAAACTATTTTAAACAATAAAGAAATAAAAATCTTTGGTATATCCAGGACAAGTACATATTACATTTTTTGTTTTGTGGTAAAAGAGGGTCTTAAATAACAGAAATTTTTATGATTTTGTTTTTTTTTTTTGAACATAATTCTCTCTTTTGCCATAACAGGATAAGACAATTTATTACAAAATTTAAAATAAAAAAAAAAAAAAACAAAAACATTAAAGGAACTTAATATTTTTAAATATAATAAAAATTCGTTTATAATACTTTAAAAATAAATATAAATAAAAATCTAAATTTTATTTTTAGTAATTGAATAATTTAGGTGCAAATATGTATTATGTAATAATGAACGATTAGAAGTTCGAATCAAATAGGTCGAATCAAATAAAGTAATGGTGGTAATCTCAAATATTATGGAATATTATGGAATATTAATTTACGAAATATTAGTTTTATAATTTCCAATATTTTGAAGGAATACTTGAAAGATTTTTAAACTAAAAGTAGTTCTTACCTTTGAGTTTTCTAAAGAAGTGTTCATCAATGATATCTTCTTGTTCCCAAAGATGGGAAATTTGCAGTTTTAGAACAAGTCTAAACCAAACTTATTATTTTGATTACACTACCAGTTTTCTAGTTCATCACCTCATGCTAATTGAGATCAATTTTACTATGATAGCAATGCAAAGGGTATTTTAACCGTTAAAGGAACATAACTGATTTCGAAATTTTATAGAGTTCAAATTTGATTGAAACAAAAATAATTTTTTCAATTTTAATTCGTTTATTTTGCATTTTTTTATTATTTAGTACCTTATAACATAGACAATACCTGACAATGCTTAAACTACAACATTTAATCCACTAAAATTGATGTTTAGCTTATATAAAAAAAAAAAAAAATTCTTTTGTTGAGTTTTTTTTTTTTTTATTATTTTCTTTGCTTTTAAATTTTCTCTATAAGGAGATGCCGTTTGTCTCTTTTAAAATGTTGTTAACGACACAAAGTGGATTTTTTTTTATTTAAAAAAAAAAAAAACTACAAAACAATAAAAAATTTTTTTTTTTGTTAGAGTTTAGTTATCTTTATAATGAACCTTTGTGTTTTTCTGGGTGCTGTATTTATTATGAAAAGCTGCATATAAGAATACTTAAGAAAATTTCAAGAAGGTAATTGAAGTTTATTTTGCGTGTAATGAAATTTTTTTTACTATTTAGAAATATATATAGAAAAATATTTATCATGAATTTAAAAATAATTTATAAGAAAATTCAAAGAAAATGTGAAAAAATTCATCTAATAAATTTAAAATTTTTTTAATAAAGTAAGGTTCATTTGTGCTGATTTTGTGGCACAAAAACAAATATAAAAAACATAAGCAAGTGCTTTGCAGCAAAATATTTAAACAAAAGTATATTGAATGAAAAAGAATTGTTTAGAAATTAAATGATGCAAGAAAAATTGTTAAGAGTGCTAACTAATAAAATTGATATAAAAAAAAATAGAAAAAACGAAATTGCATATTTATAGGTGTTATTTTTGAAATACATATAAGCTAAAAAGTATTTTATATATAGTATCTTTATCCTTTTATCCTTTTTTAAATTATGAAGAAAACATTTATACTAAAACAGAAAGAAAAAGCAGCTTTAAAAAGTTTTGAAAAGGTCAAAATTAATATTTTCATCATAATATAAGACTATAAAATTTATGACACTTTGTTTCAAACTTAGAGTAGGTAAGTAAGGTGGTGGATTTAAAAGTTTTCCTTGTCATTTAAAGATTTGTACATTTTTTCGTTGATAATGTACTACTACTGTCTGATTGAATGTAATATATATTACATCAGCTGCTACATATAAAAAAAACCAGGAATTATAAGTTTAAGAAATTTATTACCCATTCCAGTGAGCCCTTTTGCGAGAGCTGTTTTAATACATTGCACTGTAATTTCTTTTTCAATTTTGAAGCTGCGGTTCTTTCATACATTTTATAAGTGTTCATATCAAAATTTTTATGTTTTTCCTTATAGGTTGTATGTGCTTTTCCGAAGAAAATCTGTACTTTGTATTATACTTAAAATTACACATAAAAACAAAATAAAATTTTTTTAATGTTTTTAGTTTTATCCTTGACTGTATGTAAATACATTTTTTTACATATATTTGTATAAAATTCTATAGTTTTTTCAATTGTCTTTTATGATAATAATAGTTATAATAACGATTATGATAACAATAACGATGATATCATCATATTGGACAAAATCAAGGATTGTTTATGTAGAAAATGCATAAGATTTAAAGAACATTAAAAAAAGATAATAATAATAATGATAATCAAGTAAATAGACAATATTTACTTTAACTTGAGGCAGTGTTCTGTTTTTTATTGTTTGACGAAAATATATAGTTACAAAGAAAAATCAAATGAACCAAAAAGGATATTCTGCAATTAGAACCAAAAGAATAAGGATCAAAAGTTATTTTAAATGTTTGATGTTATTTGTTTTTTGTATTACTTTTATTTGGTAATTGCATTTGCAAGCATTCCTTTTTAGCACATTTCTAAAAAAAAATTTTGAAAAAATGTGCCTCTTAACATCACTTTGTCCGTCCGTTTGTTTACAAAACTTTTACATCGTTAAAGATAGAGAAAAAAACTTTTAACCATAGGTAGATCTCATAAAAAATTAATGTTGTAGAATAACTTTTTCATGTAGCCACATCCATTACGGAGCTGCAGTCTCTTCAACTTTAAAAATGTTCTACATTTAAATGCGTATATCTCATGTTCTACGTAACATTTTTTTCAATTAGAAAACGTCATTCGACCGGAATTTTTTTTACCTTTGTATATTATACATTTTGTTTAAATTTAGTATTGAAATTGACCGTTATGTGAAAACCATGATTTCTCCACCTTCAAAACGGCACGGCACGCTTCTTTTAGATAGAGACTTGAAATTTTTGAAGTAAGAACTTTTAAAATAAGTTTAAGTTTCTTTAACATTTTTTTTTGACCACTCCATTTTTTTCAACTATTAGGACTTAAAAATTGAAAATTATTTTTAAACACATGTAACTTAGGCACCTGTACAAATTTTTCTTTGGCAAGACATAGAAGTTACAGTTTCAGTAATATATTTTTATGTGTGTTAATAGTTTTTCTTAGTTATATTGGGTTTCAGACTTACAGCCCCTCAAAATTACAAAAAAGTCATATTTTCACATTTTTTCTTATTATATTATAAAAATTTTGGTACGCTAGTAACCGTTAGTTTACATTCTACCTTGTTTTTATTGCAAATGATTACTGGGTCTGTGTACATAATATCCAGACAGTAAAAGGAATTTATGTTTTGTTTTTGCGGTATAGTTTAATGTCTACACGATTTAAGGATTTTAAATGATGTGGAGTTATTTGTTTTAGAAGTAAATCCAAAATTTGATTTTATTTGATTATATTTTTTTTTGGTTTTGCAAGATACTGTTTTAAATCAAATAAATTTTAGCATATTATGTAGTTTTTTTTTGGCGTTTTTGATCTGTTATAGATCAAACACATACTAAGTACATATTTTATTTTTCATATAATTTTTTATTAAATTTTAGTTGTATCATTGGATGGATACAAGTGAAAATTTTAATAATAATATTTTAAGGAAAAATGAAGAACTTACTAATATCTCGTATATTTTTTAATGAGTAATTACAGTTTTTCTCGTTACTGTAGTCAATAATCTTTCTTTATTTTTGTCAATATTCTTATTTCATATTAAATTTTTATAACTGACTAAATAGTTATCTCTTAAATGCATTCTTAGAAAATATATTTGTTATAATCTTGAATTTTACTTAACCGAGAATAAAAATTTTTTTTAATAGTCTTTTATTTATTATTGTATGTTAATTTTTGACTGTAATTTCTTAAATTTATATATATATATATTTTTTTTTTAGTACATTTCCCTGCCACAAAAATGTGAACTGGAAATTACACAGCCTTTCCTTTTCAGGCGTAGCGGTAAATGTCGTAAGGGGGAATAACTCTTACGACATGTGTGGGATTCGAACCCACACTCCCTTGGTGTTTACAGCGCTCTTACCCACTAGGCCAGCGAGGCCCCAATTTATATATTTATTTAATATAATTTTCTTTGTTACATAAATTAACCAACATTATTGAAAGGTTTTTGTTTTTAATTTTCAACCTTTCTAAAATATCCTTACTACTACTGAATTTTTAGAAATTGAATTCATACTTTCTTGGTTGTGTTTTCTGATACGTCAGATGCTTGCTAAATCAATCGATTGAGAAAATCTCATAATTTTATTTATTTATTCATTTGATATTATATATCAAATTGAATTAAGCTATATTAATACACAATTGGCTGCTAAAACCCACTACAGGTCAAATACTATCATACATTTATTTATACATATAGTGATATTATTTATTTTGTTTTTTTTTGTTATTCTTCTAGGGAACATAGAGCTTCCACATATATTCGCCAATTGCATCTATTATTTTGCGCTTGTCTCTTTATTTCCGACCATGCTTTTCCGGATAGGTTCCCTTCGTACTCTTCTCCTCCATGTTGCTTTCGTCTTTTTTCCAACACTTCTTTTTCCTTTGGGATTCTATTCTAGCGCTTGTCGGACAATGATGTTACTGGACGTCTTAAAATATGACCAATACACTTAGGTACATTTTTTTTCTTATTTAGACCGATATCGGCTCTTGTTTTATCTCTACTCATAGTTTTTCATTCATTATTGGTCTTGGTCAGAATATGGGTCATATTATTCTTGTTCTTGTATTTGTTCACAAACAGCTGCAATAAAAAAAAATTATACCAATTTTCCAGCTTTTTAATGTGTAATAAAAATTTCCTTTCCTCAACTCAACTCAAATAGACTTATGCATATTTAGTGTTAATTATGATTTATAAAAATATTTTGTTTCTGATTTTATAATACAATGCACTTAAGATTTTATATTATATATCATTTCATATAATGACATGTTTTTTTTAAGTATATAAATTGCTAAATTGCTTATATAAAGCTCAATGTATAAAGCTAAGTACACACAAGAGACTAAAATAGGTAGAGCTTTACGGAAATAAAAGCTTTCTCTATACCAAAAGGCTTTACACGACTGTTTACATATGGTCTATGATAGATATGTTTTAGAGCAATAAATAGAATTGAATTTATAATGGATTCACTTGTTGCAAACAATTATTTTAAATATGAAGTCGGACCAATTAAAAACTGCTGCGACTACTGTATGTTATTTAATTATATAAAAAAAAAAAAATCTTTATTAGGGGATTAATTATCTTAACTTTTACTATTCTATTCAACAGTTAAATAATTTCATTTTATAATTTTAAATTTTTAAACTTAAAAACAAAATATTTACCATTGATTACTTATAGAAATATTCGTATACATTATATACGTTAAATAAGAATACAATATTATGCAAAAATACACATGCAAATATTACATGAAAATCTACGGAAAAGTCTTTATTATTATAAACACAAAAATTTCTCTACTTGAGATTGTTTATATGGTAAAGAAATCTCTAATAAAAAATCTCTGGTAGAGTCGATGTAGAACTCTACGGTAGAGCTCAAACGAGTGTTCACACACATGTAAATGGCTCTACCGAGATTTTTATTTCAATTCTACCATTTTTGCTCTCTCTACCTCTCTACTCTCTACCACTACTTTTTACTCTCTTACCTTTATGTGTACTTAGTTTAATGATTCAATTTTTATGAAAAGAGAAAAAGAGATAGATGATCAAATTAATATTCTCAAATCAAATTTTCAATATACGAGTACATGTATAAGTATAAATGTGATAATATAATGGATATAATGTTTATCTAAATTTTAAGTTAATATTGTATTATATGTATATTGATTTTAATCATAATTATGATTGAAACAATATTTATTTAAATTAGTATTGGTCATCATATATATTTATATTTTATTATATGTACACTAGAGTTTTTTTTATGGTTTTATTTGATTAATGACCTCATATGCAGGTATTATTACATTTTATTTGTATTGGGGTTTTTGTCTTAAATTTCTTAAAGTGCTTCACATTAAATTTATTGATTTCTTTTTTTTTTTTTACATTTTGGTTTTTTTGCTTAAGAAAATATAAATTTTAATATTCTAAAATTAGAATTGAGACTGATAATATATGTACATATATACGAATATATACTTGATAAATTACTTGGTCATATTTAATCCAAATAAATCTCTAAAATCTTTATTTTTAATTAGAGAATTGGAAGATGGCATAAAAAAAAAAGGAATAAAAAAGTTATAAAAAATGAACATAAAAAGTAATTTTTAATTATAAAATTTATTAGATTGGTTTTCATTGTCTTCTTCGAATTATTGTAAGTTTTATGATCTGAATTTTGTTTTTTGTTTTTGGTTTTTAATGCAAGTTCAATGTTCGTCCTTTTATATTATTATATATATTGATTTTTTTAAATGACAAAATTTTTTATTAAGAAAGTGGCATTATATTATAACTTGGTTTATGAAATATATGTGGTCATTGCAGGTCAAATACTTTTTTTTTTTAATTCGATTTTAGTTGGTTTTCTTGATTAGATTGTTTGTATTTCGTTCACTGTCAAGTATTTAATTAATCCCTGTA
This sequence comes from Poecilobothrus nobilitatus, assembly GCA_947095535.1. Taxonomy (NCBI): domain Eukaryota; kingdom Metazoa; phylum Arthropoda; class Insecta; order Diptera; family Dolichopodidae; genus Poecilobothrus; species Poecilobothrus nobilitatus. Next base: position 233,085,605 of record OX352774.1, on the reverse strand, counting down.
GTGTCTGATAACAATAAAGTATTTAAATTTTTTTTATGAAAATATACTACGGTGTAATTAATTTTTAAGTTAAGTTTCTATGGTTGTGTTTAATTTTTGTCGACTAATATTTTCAAAAAAAAAAAAAAAATAATTTGATTGAAATAAAAATTAATTTAAATTTTTTCTTTTTGATGTAATAAAATAGACTATTTTATTTATTTATTTATATTAATATTACATACATAAATGTAATGCAATATTATTGAACCATCAGCTACTAAAGGCCATTATAGTTTTTAATACTATTATTAAATTATATACTAATATTATTTATTTTGTTTATATACTATATATTTACATTATATTTGGTCGTAAGGGAGGTATGTAAAGAAAAAAACACTTACAATCTGTGTAGGGATCGAACTCACACTCCTTCGGTTAATACGCCACCCTTTTACACACTGGGCTACCGAAGCCCCTGTACTATTTAATATTAATAGTTTCTTTGTTAAAGAAAAATTTTAGGTTACATTTATAGGTTTAAAGACATACGAAAATGGTTGTTTCCTATAATTTTGTTAATATAAAGTAATCAAAATATCTATGAGATATTTTGTTTTTCCTAAGAATGGTGGTACTCTTTCAACGACAACAATAATACCTCCTTGATGGTGTAAGATTCTTACTGTCTAAACTGATCTGCTCCTTTTATCCAATAAGATGAAACTCAATATTATCCAGGCAGTGAATTTTCTAGATTCGAGAGTGTACATAGGGATAGGAGAGTGGAAAGGATAAGATAGGGATTCGAAAAATTTTAATTGAGGAGTGGGACTTAAGGGTATACTAATCTAATTATTATTACTATTTTGCAAACCGTGACGAAGCCCTAAATAGTTTCAATATGCAGTATAGTATATAACACCTTGCTAGTTATATACACTATATAAAATTGTTATTTAATTGTTTGGTGATTGGTGATTAAACCACTGCACTAGGTAGATATGCCTAGATTTCTAAACTATGTGATAACTTTTCAAAACTAAATGTGGCTTTTTCAATTTCCAAAAAAAAACTTTAATAATTTCAATTGTTTCAACTTTTACTTTATTTTACTTTTAATTTTTTCAACTTAAATTGATTATTAGATATACATATAATACATTTGAATCAAGTGGCAAATTGGAAATTGCTGTGGGTTGCAATGCTTTCATTAGCTCGTTTAGAACTATGAAATTGTTTGCATCCATATTCGCTAAATTATTTTTGTTATATGGCTTTACTTTATAATTCTTAAAGCAGTTAATGTTCTTCTTAAACTTAACTAAATCATACACATATGAGTTACCATCTTTGGAAAAACGTGAAGTGCGCATGACAAACATATTTTCATAAGTCACGTAAGGCCATCTTAGAAGTTCTACAAGCCATCTGTCGTACTCCTTGTTGCGCGTAAAAAATTATTTATGTATTTTAGCAAACCTTCTTCATTTATATTAGATTTAGTTTAAATATTTCAATCTAATTTTAAGATATCGTTGGTTCTAGAAGTATAAATGGTATAGCAAAAATTTTTCATAAAATATCATAATAAAGTCATATTAAATAGAGCTGATTCAACTAATTTTCTAATTACATTAATTGTAGATTTTATTGAGAATCTGACGCTATAGAAAGCTTAGAGTACTTTCTAGACCTTTCCCAATCTATGAAGAAAAAAGCAGAAATATCTTGGTAGTTTCGTTTTTCCACATTTAGATGAACTCTTTCACAAGAATCTGAAAAACTATCAAAGTTTCTTTTGTCAGAATGGTATCAGCATGCCATAGATCTAAGTTATTTAATACCAATTCTTGTTGAATAGATTCTTTACGTTTTAATGGTAAACTACGGATCTAGATTTTAAAAAATAAAAAATAATTTTTCAAACTAAATTTATTGTATAGTTGTCATTTTATTTTTTTAAATATAGGTAAATAATTTGAAACTCATATTCATCAGAAATAAACATGCATGTTCTTAATTTATTTATTTATTTATTTTTATGTTTTTTATTAGAATTTTTTGAAATTCAATTATTGTCAATCACGAAATTCAGTTTTTAGTTTTCAGTTTTTTTTTTTTTTTTATAAGAAAATAAATTAATATTTTTGATCAAATAAAAATCATATAATGAAAATAAATAAAAAAAGTAAAATTTAAATAAAATTTTACATATTCATTTAAGTTTTTGATAAAACACAAATATATAATGAATATTTTATACATACATATAAACATATATAACATAAATATGTAACATATAATACAACATAAATATGTAACAACACAATATTACTTTAAATGACATTTCTATTACTATTAAAAATAATACAAAGTAATAAACTTCTAAATTTGAATTTAAATTAAAATTTTTAATAAATTGATTTTTTTAGTATTTAATTTGAGTTTATTTTTAATCAAATAAATTAATTTTCTTCAAAAATCATAAAATTTTAATTCATGCTTTATAACTCACAATATATATATTTGATAACTAAATCAAACTTTCTTCAAGTGATTGACTTACATTAAGTTTTTCTATTGCAGTAACTGTCTAAGTGATGCATTTGATTACTCATTGTTAAAGGTCCTTTTATAGGACGATTAATCTAACTTTGTAAAACATCAGAAAATTAATAAATAATTTTTTGTTAAAAGTTGAAAATTCATTTTCTATATCTTCCAATTTTTCTTCCATTATTAATTTTTAATTTCATTATTGGAGACAATAGGTACATAAATAAAAAATCAACGTATCGTGTATTGAATATACCAGGATCAATCATTTATCTGTCAGATTTAACGCAGTTTAAGGGTGTTTGTTTTATTTGATTACTCTATCAAATAGACTTCTAAATGGATTTTATTTTAATTAAAAGGCTAATTATTTTATCTCGTATTGGATTTTTCTTACATGAAAAACAATAAAAGTCAATAATTAATAGTGTTTTTTATAAGAAATCATAAGTTTTTGACTATATAATCCAATTGGTACAATACCGTAAAAACTCATCTAAAATTGTGTGAAACAGTGTCGATAATTCTTAGAGTTGAAGATATACAAAACTGCATCAAAACATTTTTATGGCAACTACCGTAATTTGGAATAATTTGAAGCTTTGCAAAAGCAATTTTTAAATTTCAAATAAGATCTAATTAGTTCAGAAGATATATAAATCGTGTCCAGAAATTTTTTTAACCGCTAAAATAACAATTTTAACAATTTTAGTGTTGTCCTGTTATATAACTTGTTTATTTTAATTTGCAGCTTCGTAGTCCTACCTTATTTCACTATTTATAGGCGCGCTCCGATTTCAAGTAAAAATATTAGAACACCTACAAATTGTTTCAAAAATATTTTATGGTTGAATTTTATGACTATTGTTTTTTTAATTTTTTTGTTATCGTGCTGATGGCAAAACATTCATAGCAACATTAACCTAATTTTCAATATCGATCCAACCCATGCACTTGTGTATAATGTCATGTATAATATCAAGTTCTGTCCTTAGTAAACGAAACAGCAATTTTAATATTCTTGTATATTAATTGGTCTAAAGAAACCAACTAACTTAAATACTCTTGCAAAAAAAAATTTAAATAAAATGACCACCATCATAATCCATATTAATCATCTGAAGGACTAAATATGTTTTATGAATAATAGTATTTTACATACAGTAATATTAAGTTTTGTAATATAATTAATATAAGGATTAAAAATGTCTGGATACATAAATTTTCTTCACTATTAATTTTGTGATCAGATCATGTGCATATTAAATGGTTTTTTTTTTTTTAAATTTAATTGAAAATATGTCTTTAAATAACACGCAATTAAATTTAAATTGATGATATAAAAAATTTAAGTTCACAAAAAAAACAAAATAAAAAAAAAATTTAGGTTATTTAAAATCCCTTATAAATTAACTTAAAACCCTCTTTAAAAAAAAAAAAAAAATTAAAGAAAGAAAAAACTTAAATCCAATTTTACAACATAAAGAATAAGAGATTTTTATTTCAGTTAAATTTACTGTATCTTATATTATTTTTTTTTTGTCTTTCTTTTAAATTACGCCTATGGATTTTAAGATGTTATAGATTTTGAATTTAGGTTAAAATATCTAAAAAATGGTAATGAAATGTGATTGACATATGTATACCATTATCACTAAAAAAAGCTGTAGCTGTTTATAAACCAATGTCTATTATCATAGGAAAAATTTTTAAAACCATTAATATGAGAAATTAAGATTTGTAGAAAGTTATGGGAGGAGAACCAATACTGAATAACGCACGTCAAATGACATTGTTGTCGAATTTCCAACGCAGTAAAAGACGCGAACTAAATGATATCTGAAGCACCTCCATAAACACGAAACTAAGTTGCTTCAATCTAAAATTGATGAATGTAAAAAGATCATCTACTGTAAACCCTGTGAGTGAAATTAAGAAAAAATGTATTCCATTTTAAATCCGGTTTAAATTAAATGTTTACCTCAAAGTTGGTTTGTATAACGCTTTAAGCAATCATTTTTACCATTACCACTTTAAAATCTGTCAGTTATACCAAAAAACAATGTATTTTTTTAATTGTTGTAATAATTCTTCTTTTTTGTTTTTTTTTTTTTGTTTTTATCCAAATCATATCTTTGTCGTTTTAACATAAAAAAAAAAAGAAAAACAAAAAAAAAATTGAAAATATGAAAAGCAGAAAAAAAAAAGAATTTTTATTGTTTGTGTTCATTATCATCATAATGTTATGCTATAAATCTTATTTTTCTTAACAATATTTACTGTTTTTTATGTTTCTAATTCTCAAAAATTTATAAAAAAGAAACAAAAAAACGAAAAACAGTTTTTTTTTTGTAACTAAAAACTCGAAAAAAATAAAAAAAAATAAAAATTATATTTTTTTAAATGCCACATTCACTTTACCACAATTATTTTTTTTTTAAAAAAAGCAAAAAAAAAAAAAAATATAAAAGATGGCAATAACATCAGCATTAGTAGCAGTTATATTGTAAAAGAAGATCACAATATTGTAGTATTATACAAAAAAAAAAAAAAAACAAAAAAAAAAGCAGAAAAATAAAAATACAAAATGGAAAAAAATACAAAAAAATTTAAAAGCATTAAATGACTCTTAAGTCAAGATTAAGTACCGCTCATTAAATTAAATAAAGACAATAAGCTGCTTTTTATTTGTTTTTTCTTTTTTTTTTTTTGTATAAAAATAGAAAAAAATAAAAAATATTTATACGTATATATATATATATATATATATATAAAATAAAATTCTCCCGCTTCATCAGCGCCTCATAATAAGATAATTTTCATTTATTTCAATCTGTTTGTATTGTATTGTTTAATATGTATACATAATATATATATATATATATATATAATATATTATTATTTATGTGTTATATTCTATATTCCATTTTAACTTATTTCTCTTAAAAGTATAACAATATTAAATTAGAGGCTTTCATTTCATTATTTTAACTTCAAAATAAAAGTATAAAAAAAAAAAAAAAAACAAAAAAAAACTCTCCCGATCCCTGCCTATAGAAGAATAATAATTTTGTCTGTTTTAAATTTGAGTTAAAAATTCTTAATAATGCCATTTAAATCTACCAATTTTCTTATTTATGTATCTGTATATGTATGTAAATTTATTTATCCCATAATAAAAATGAAATATGTATAAATGAGTGTATGTCTATATATATGGGTATATTCATATGAAGATGAAAAAAAAAAAATGTCAATACAAATATATATAAATATGTATAAATATTTTATATTATATATAATAAAAAGTCTTCAAACAAAAAAAAAAAAAAACAAAAATATCAATGAAAAATATATTAAAGTATATTATCACCACACCCCTATATTATAAATTGACACTGTATGTGGTCTTTTTTCTTTACTTAAAAATTTCACCAGTATCATAGTTACTGTTTTGTATTGCCTTTATTATAAATTTATGAGTATATATGGTTCGTTTTTTAATCGAAAGAATAATAGAAAAAAATTAAAAAAAAAAATTTATTTTAAGAATTTATATTCGGAGTATTGATACATATAAAAAAGAAGGATGAAATGATGCACAGCAGGACGAAAATTTATATACTTTTATAATGATATAATTATTAAAAAAAAATATACATAAAAGTATGTATTTGTAAGGATTTATTGACAGTTTTCAATCTTAGTTTAATTATTTGTTTTATTATTGTTAATTATTATTCTTTCTTCTTTTTGTTTTTTACTTCCTTTAATAAAGATGACATTTATATTTAGTGTTTATTAATACAATACAATACAATACACAAGTACTTATCTCTTTTTACCAATTGAAATTAATCGAATATAGAAAATATTGTTTACATTCATAAAATAATACTTTAGTCATTTTGACGATTATGACAGTTAATCATATAATTTTTATGTTCGTTCTAGAAAATGTGTAATGTTCTAATCCATTCTGAAATATGTTTAAATGAAAATTGAAATAAAGTTTATTCATTTTGTTAAAAAAAAAAAAATATACACACCTACCTAATAGAAGGAACTATAAGGTTTTTTATTTTATTTAATCCTTTTTTTCTAATACATAAAAATTTTATACCATTGTGAATTTTTTTTTTTTTTTACATTATACCCGTACGATAAGGATCGGGTATATTAAAATTCCTCTTCCGTTTGTAACACCTCGAAATGAGATAGCTAGATATACCTTCAAAGGTATGGATCGTATCAGAATCAAATTCTAAGTCGATTAAACTTTGCCCCTCCGCCAGTTTGTCTGTCCTTCAGCAAGATAACTCAAAAACTAGGAAAGCCAGAGTCTTGAAATTAATAGAAAATATTCTTACAACAATTTGTAGTGTTCCCTATTTTTTTTTGATTGAGATCCGACCAAAACTACGGGTAGCTCGCCGATTTCAAATTATTTTAAAATACTAAAAAATAAAAAAAATAATAATATAAGCAGAGTGATAGTCTATGAAAATACTAACGGTTCGTACGGGTATTTAAGAGTTGACAAAGGTAATTGTATTCTTCCTCGTTTATTTTTATTATTAATTTTATTACAAATATTATATTGTAATTTTTTATTAATTATTTATATATTTTTTTATGTAAATCGGAAATGATTTTTAATTATATTTATAGGTTTAAACTTTAGATTAATATTAAACGTTAATTAGATACTGTAGGAAATTTGATTCTTTTTAAAGACCGTATACCAAACATATTTAACGTTTTTATTTGTCACTCTTTGACTTGTTATTAATTTTACAAAAAGATTTAAATTTAAATTTAAATTTTAAGCATACTATGAGTATAAATTTTACTTAGCTTTTTTTTTTTTGTTATCACTCGTATGGTAGAAGTTTGAAAGAAGTTTTTTTGTAAGAAAAGGCACTTTGTTCAATTTCTATTTAATTAAGAAAAGTAATAAACACTTTGTTAAAACTTTAATTTTTGATTTTTTCTTTTGTATAATTTGTACAGCTTTCTAAGTAAGTTACAGGTGTTTAAAAATAATATATTTTCAATATTTGTTTTCTAATAGCTTTTAAGCAGCCAAAAGTAAAAATGATATTCTGATGTTAATTTTCTTCAAAATTTGTACAGGTTTGGAACTTACAGGGTGTCTAAAAATAGCAAATTTTCAATATTTATCTTCTAATAGCTTTTAAAAAATGAAAAATAAAAACGATTTTCAAATTATAAAATTAAGTTAAGCAGAATTTGAATAGGCCTTTTTTAACCTTTCACGGTAAGGCTGCATGAAAAATTTGTTCTACATACATACAATTTTTTTCATAGATTTTTCATGGTTCAAAAATTTCATTGTTCTATCTTAAACGATGTAGAAGTTTTGTAAACAAATGAAAGGGCGGGCGAACAAACAGAGTGATACTATTAAAAACATTTTTATAAATTCTTTTGAAAAAATGTGTTAAAATTATATTTTTGGTATGCGTTTTAAAATTATTTTCTTCAATTTTTTAGAACTTAAATAGTTTTCAAACAATTTTATACAATTTTATAAAAAAAAAAATTTTTTTTATACCCTAAAATAGTAGCGATATGATTTTTTAATAAAATAATATTAAATAATAATATTTATTTTTATTAACATCTATTATATTTCGTTGCCAAAAAAAAAATTTGATTTATTTGTAAAATAGTTGATACTATATAGAACTTAAATAAGATGAACAATTTTAACTTAATACAGAAATCAGCCAGAAAATATGATTTTTTTTTTTAAATTACAATTACGATTTTTAAATTAGAGTTTGGTCTATTTGGTTTCAATTTATTTTATTGTAACCTGATAGTACTAAATTAAATAGGGATTTTTGTAATTTTGAAAATTAAAAAAAAAAAAAAAACAAAGACAACAAAAAAATTGAATAAAATATTATGGCATTCTTACTTATTTTTTAATTTCAAAGGAAGGACATCATGCTAAGTTTGTATCCTTTTTGTGTAGCTTTTTATTTATTTATTTATTTTTTTTTTTTTTGGTATATTTTTTGGTACTAATAATGTAAAAAGTAAAAATAGAAAAAAAATTTATAAAGAAAAAGTTTCTTTTTCAGCTCAATGGTTTCGTTATTTTCATTATTTTGTTTTTTTGTGGTAAATATCCTTTGGCTGAATTTAGTCTCTTATCCTTGAAAAGAATAGAATAATTTTGGATAATTTGGTTTAAAAGTAGTGGAAGTTATTACGATAATTGTTCCACAAAAAAAAAAAAAAAAAAAAAAAAAAGTTGTGGTGATTTTTATATTGTATGATAATAGATTCTTAATATCCATATCTGTAAATGACAGGATACTTATTTTTATTGGATTATTTATAGATAATTTTTTTTTTTTTTTTTTGCATTTTTATAGGAATTCAGTCTGTATGGATTTTCTTATATTACGTATTTGTGTGTGTGTCTGTTAAGTTTTTGTTAAAAAAATTATTTTTTAGAGGAAATTTCTATAAGCGCAAACATTTTTTATGAAAATTAAAATTAATCTTTTCTTTTCATTCAATTGTGTTGATTAAATAAAAAGACTATGAAATATATTGTATTGTATATATTAAAAATTAAAAATAAATAAAAAAAAATATTGAATGATTTTGAAAGAAATAGGATATATATAAATTTTTTTGAAAATAAAAATAAAAAAAAAAAATAAACATTGTATATAGAAAAACCGATACATTTTATCTAATAATACAACAATAGAAGAATTTAAGTCTGTTGTAGAAATTAAATAAATTTGTATTGTATTGTTATATCGTTTTGAACATTATTTAAAATATTTTATTTTTTCAAAAATTTTAATATTAAATAAAATTAAATATGAAAGTAATACAATTAATATGAAATAAATATTTGTATCTATCTAAATAAATCTAAAGTCTTTGAAATGGATCTGAGAAGTCCTCAAAACTTTTTGCTTTAGAGTGGAGTCATTGTGGCATAAATCTTAGCAAACTTAATGCGAAATCTGACCGAATATATTCTCCTACGTTTGTTCTACACTATACGGACCTATGAGTATTGACGCGATAACTCAGCCTTCATCAATAAAAAAAACACAAATTTAAATAAATTTTAAATAAAGATGTGTAAATATGTAAAATTTCAGTAAAAAACAAAATTCAAAATTAAATTATTTGTTTCCTTTTCTCATCCTTTACTTCCTTATAATAATGCAACGTTGATGAGTAGTTTAGATTGTCTTTAATCAAACCTTCAATGCTTCTACTCTATTGTTTGTCGATTAATCTTTAATGTACTACGTACGAAAAAAACCCTTTTCCTTTTCTAAATTTATATAAATTTCTGCATTGCAATAACTGATATTTTTTTAATTAATGATAGAAAACGAACATTTAAAAATAATGCCCAATGAATTTACAAAAATAACGAAAAAAATTTCATTTATATGATGCTAATGTACTAAACCATCAAAAAGATTTCGGTGTTACCATCAATAATGTGAGTATAAAAAAAATCATACTCCTTTATTTATGCAATTTATTTTTAAAAAATTGTTTTTGATTCAAATTCAATTAATTAGGCCCCGTAGTGGTCCTAGTAGTCGAGGGTAACATTACTTAAACTTTTTATGTAATATTAGAAAGGTAAATAAATAAGTAAATAGTACAATTAGGTGACCTCAGTGGTCGAATATTTAAGGACATGAATCATCAACAAAGGAAATGCATCACATCACAGAAGTAGGTTAGAAAAAAAATTATTGGAAAAGGAAATGAAACTGAAGAAATCCCTCTTGCCACCAAATATAGTGCAATGTGAATAAATATAATGTAAACAAAATAAATAATATATAATCACTGTATAAATTACTGTAAAAATAGCCTTATAGTTTATTATCCGATCGTTTATTAATATTGCATTATACTATGTGATTTGTAAAATTAAATAAAAAATAAATAAAATAATTAATTTTATCTTTCTTTTTAATATTTTTCTTTTTCATTAACTTAATTCAAAATCAACAATTTAAATTGAATTATATAAATAGTTAAAATAAATTAAAAGTATATAAAAACTAATAAAATCTAATTTTAAAATAAAAATGTACACAAACGTGTCAATTATGTCTTTTACAGTAAAACAAAAGCTGTCTTCTCAGATTTATTTTTTTTTTTTTTTTTTACATTATTTTTCTTCTTAAAAGATTTTTTTCTAAGAAATTATATTTAAAATTAAAAACAAAATATAAGAGAGACTCTTGTCTTATCCAGACATACTTATTCGTCCTAAAAATGAAATTATACCGCCCACTATTTTCGAACCTCTATATAACGGTGACAGGTTTTCTTTTAATAATAATAATAATAATAATAAAAAAAATGTACTTAAGTAGCAAAAAAGTTAAAAGTAAAAAAGCAATTTAAACTTTTAACTTTTGAAACTATCACCATTACCATCACCGATAATCTACCGCATACATAATCAGTGTATTTTAAACTTTTAAAGAAAAAAAAAATTTATCAAATATCTTTTTTTTTGCGAGGGTAGGTGGAAATCTCAAAATATATACCAATAAGATCAATGTACAAATTCTCTTTGGTAGCGTGTTGGAATTTTTTCCAGCTTCTCTTTTAATTAAAATATTAGTTTAGAACCTGTGATATAATGGACGGATTCTTTTGGAGATTCGGGACATTATGAACTACATATTGGATAAGTTGTAGAAGAGTATGGAATAATGTACAAAACATGTTTTAAATTGTGAAAATTAAAAAAAAAAAAAAAAAATGGAACATGATAAGAATTTATTAAAAAATTCAAATAATGTAACAAAAAATAAATTAAAATGTATAACCTTTGACAGGTTGTTATTATAAGCAAAATTTATAAGTTATTTACGTAACAAAATACAAAAGAAAACCGAATAATATTCAATTATTATTAAATTCAATTAGAAAACATTTAATTGTAAACATAAAGTTAATGATAAGAATTTATATTATGTCCTGTTTTATATTAAAAATACGGAAATTGTACATTTTTAAATATTAACAGGTCATATGTATATAAAAGACACATTGAAGAAATAAAATTTTTACCATACATATATCTGTGACCATTTTGATTTAAACGATTTTAATGACGGAGAACCGATTTAATCTTTATTGAATAGATTTCAGTTTAAATTTCAAGGATCCGAATCCTTGAGTAGGTTAGACCGAATTGAAACGATTTGTTTTTGCCAAGGGAGATGGGAATTTTACAAAGGCACCAAGAATGTCCTCTTGGTAATTTCAGATTCTTACTGACTAAACTAACCTCCCTCTTTAGCCAATATAGTGGGATGAAACCCTTACCTGGCTGAAGCAGTATATAGGCTAGGGAGTAGGGATAGCAAAGGATAGGACAATAGGATACGATAGGATAGGATAGAATTTAAAAGCTAAGGAAAATAATCAAGGTCACAAAAAAAAAAGAAAATTTTAATTAGCCATACTTTGCATATTTATGACAATTCTTAACATTTAATTTAAATATTAGAAATTCTTAAATTGGCAGATATAGTTACGATATAAAACTAACCATTTTATATACATACTAATTTTTCTTTAATTTAATTTTCACATTTATTTTTTTATAAGATAGAAAAAATAATCAATACGTTACGTTCAGCCTATAGATTTTGATTGAACAGTTTGAAAAGCTTTGTAAAAATACATACAAAAAAAAAGCAATAAATAATGGTTAGTTAGTTATTTTGCAATAGATATTTTTATTGCAACTATAATTTTTTTTTTTCTTAAAACATTAAAATCAAAGTCCATTAAACTGGAAAACATTATCTCATTTTCTATTAAATGAAAAACTTTTTTTTTTTTTTTGTTGTTTCTTTTTCTTTGTTTTTCTATTTTGTGTCTTAAATAAGAGTTACTTTTTTTTTATTATCAATTTTACTCTTGAACAATCTTTTATCTTATTACCCCGTGTTTAATAACATAAAATAAGAATTGTTAAGAATATAGTTTTATGTGAATTATTTATTGTTGAAAGGATGTCATGTCCACACTTATGTCTTTCAAAAGAAAACAAAAAAAAAAAAACAAGAAAGAATGCATCTTAAGTTAAATAATATACATATGTACGTAAATATAAATACTAGTTGAATTTTGTAGTTAACAAAAGTGTATTTATTATTAAATCATATTTTATTATAGAAATTTTAGTTTCCTTATTATAATGATGCTATTTAAAGGGAACCGTTATTTGTTTTTTTGCAAATTGATTAAAAAAACGGATAGATTAAAAGTAAAATGAATTTTAAACTATGTCAAAGATCTTAATAACAGAATTAAGTAATGCGAAATATTATTTTATCATGGCTTCTTTATGTCGAATACTAGTTACGTTAGTATAGCCATGAAGGTGTTGTAAAAGATATAGAACACCATGATATAAAAATATGTTGGTTGTGATCGATAGGCAGAAAGTGTACTCCATGATATTTACAAATGTTTTTAAGTTAAAGATATCAGCTAGCCATATCATATAAAGTATTTCATACGTTATCATTATACCTAAATTGGAAATTACTTCATCTAAAGATTATTACTTGGTATTAAGATGTTTAATTACGTCTAAATGACGCTTAAATTTACCTTACTACAAAACAAATTGTCAATTATAAATAACCTGGTACATTTCATACTCACGTTCAATAAAAAATCTTCACATTTTCCATTAAAACATTTAATTTATTGATTTTCAATATTTTAAAATTTTATTTAAAATATATTTTAAAATTTTACTCTTGACAGAATATTAAATAGAATACATATTAAAAATTCAAATATAAGTATCTTAAAAATTGTTTACCTCAAATTTTTTAGTCAAATTCCATTTCTTCTTCTCATTATATTAGGTATGTCATTCCATTAATATTTAATTTAAATTTCTGAGCTTCATTATAACAGTATAAATATATGTTAGCATAAATTATAATAAATAATAATTATATTATAAGTAGTATAATAAATTTGCCATTACATTTGTGACACCTTAAAGAAGCCGAGCTAGATATAGACTGTATGAAGTGTATGAATCAATTAATTGAACTCTGAGTACCTGAAGCCATGTACGTTCGTCCGTCCACACGATCGCTTAAAAAATAAAGGAGCTAGGATGAAATTTTTACTACGTTACTTTTGTAAAATTATTAGTCTCGATCTAGTAGCTTCAACCAACGCGTTTGAGAAGTTGCGATACAACTTCACTTTTTATATGAAAATAACTCAGTGTCTATTGAAGTTAGATATCTGAAATTTTCTGAAAAGATGTAAAGTTACACATCTGAAACTTTTGTGAAATTTTGTTGATATAGAGCGGTGTGTTAGCGGTAGCTTTTATATTGGAATTTAATTAACCTAAGAATCTGAAATTTTGTAAAAGATGGTCAAGTTTAATGGCAAGAACTACTTGTAAAATATGGTCAAATTTAATGGTAATAACTACTACTGGAAGTAGTAGTGTAACAGCTTCAAGTATCTGTCATACAACTCCAAAATTTACATAAATGTATCTCGGTACTTAATTAAGTAAAACATCTGTAATTTTATAAAAGGTGATTAAGTTTTTAATCATAATATATGAAAACAGCATATTATATGTTCATACGGGTATCCCAGAGTTGATACATTCTACTCTTCTGCATTCTTCCTCGCTTTATTTTTAAATTGTTTTCTTACATTTCTTCACTCCAATATCATTTGACTGCGATTTAACTGCCTTTTCTTTTTGATGGTTTTTATACAGTTTAATTTTTGATTTTAATCCTTTAAATTAATTTTAATATTATACAATTCGCCAGAAATGAATATTTTTTTTGAATAATAAAAAGTTTTTCTTAAAAAAATTAAATTTTATCAATCAACTTCCATATTTTCCTTATTTTAATAGTATAGAAAGCAAATAATTTGCGGAAAATTTTTAAAAAATTTCTAAAGTATGTGTCTAAATATTATAAAACATTGCATTTTCATAATAGAATTTCATAAGAGAGAAAGGGAAAAATATAAAGATAAGAAATCATATATTGTTTAAAATTATCTATAGGTATATGTATATATTAGTAAAGAGAACTCTTAAAATTATTTTATAAAGCCTATTGACTTGCAGATACGATGACACCACAAAAGTTCCTATTATAAAATGATAAGGGAATGGTACTTGAAACAATATTAGCAACATGTATATATATATATATACATCAAAGAATATATAAGATATACGGAAGGAATTGAATATAGCATCCTTATATAATGATGACTAAGTTAATCCTTTTTCAATTGGTTTTGTTTTTTTTATTAAATTCTATTATATTGTTGTTAGATTCATTGTTACCATATTGTTTTGTTCATTGAAATGACAATGAAAATAATGACGAGGTTAAGAATACTTTATAAATATATACACATTATCCATATATAAAAAAATAAATTTTCTTTTTATACCCGTACGATAGGATCGGGTATAATAAAATTACTCCTCCGTTTGTAACACCTCGAAATAAGCGAGCTAGATATACCTTCAAAGGTATGGATCGGATCAGAAAAAAATTCTAAGACTTTTGAGCCATGTCCGTCCGTCCGTCCGTCCGCCCGTCCGTCAGCACGCTAACTCAAAAACTAAGAAAGCTAGAATCTTGAAATTTACACAAAATATTTTGGGAGTAATTTGTAGGTTCCCTATTTTTTTTTGGTTGAGTTTGGACCAAGCCTTAGGGTAGCTCTCGAACACCTAACTTTTAGATCTCCACATTTTTTTTGCAATAGAGTTATGAAATTTTAACTACTGATAGATCTCACAAAAATATTAATTTTATTTTTAATAACTTTTTTTTGTAGCCCCACCCGTTACGGAGCTACAGCTCCCCAAAGGTTCAAAAAAGCTCTATATTTAAATTGTTATAGCACAAGTTCTATAAGGTATATCTTCATTTTGAAAACGCCAAACGATTACTACTTTCATTAGCTTTAAAAGTATATATACAATAAATATATATTTGTGGCATACGGTGTCTTAATTTACCGTTATGCGAAACTCAAATTTTGCAAAATTTTTTAACCCTTCCATCTTCTAAACGGTTAAAGTTGGAAACTTGAAATTTTGACAGAAGTTAGATCTTTGAAAATTAGTCAAGTCATTTCAGAAATTTTTTTTGTATCACCCCCCGTTTAGGAGCTGTAAGGGGTCAAAAACTGAAAATTTCCTATTTTTAAACACCTGTAACTTGAACACCTGTTAAAATTTTTTTGAAGTAATACACAAATATTAAAGCTCCAACGTTATATTTGTATTTCTGTTAATAACTGTTTTTAATAATATAGGGTTACTTTATAATTGACGAAAGTGTTACTTGATTTTTTCAAATTTTCTAACAAATTTCTTTAACGATTTTTTTCCATTTTGTTTTACTCGATAATTTGAAATTGTTGAGGATATAATGCGTAGTATAAAAAAATGTAATTAAATAAACAACATAACGGTTGCTTGAAGAATTTTTATTTATATGATATTGATATATATACATACTTATATAATATCATGTTTATTTACATATCGTATATGTCACTAGTGAATGAATAATAAGAGTATAGATGTATATTATATAGCGCCGTATTTACATACACATATGTATTTTATTGTACTTATAAGAAATTATTCTGTCAATGGAATATTTAAATATAATATAATATAATATTTAAAATTATATTTACTGTTTTGTACTTAGTAAATTTAATATACATTTACCGCTTAGTATTAAATGGTACTATAGAATATTTGAAAAAGTTTTGGATTGATAATCGTTATGTGGAAGGTTAGAATCTGCTTTTGAAGAATGTACATATAAACATATAGTTTGAATATATGTACAACCCATAGTTCTAGAAATTATAAAATTCACCCAAATTATTTTAAAATACTAAAATATTAAAAAAATAATATTGTAAGCAGAGTGACAGGCTGTGAACATACTAACGGTTCGTACGGGTATCTAAGAGTTGACAAAGTCAACTGTATTCTTCCTCGTTTTTTATTGGAGACTCGTTTACTAGGATTTTAAAAGTATAGGATAAAAAGTGTATATGTATTAAATGATGAAAATTTATTGATTTTATTGCAAGTCAATTCAGTTAAAATTCAATTTGTTATTTTGATATAATGAAGAAAAACAATAAAATATCATATAGATGTGTGACTATATTATATGTATATATATGTAGTTAATCTTTATCTGAAATTTCTTTATTTAATTTAACTACAAACAATAATAATAATGGCAATTTTACAAAAGCGTTATTAGATTGACTTTAGAGAATTGAATTAGAATTGAAATGATAATTTGAAATAAAAGACAGAAAATCTTTTATTTTTGTTTTTTAAAATTATTTTAGTGATTTTTTATCTTTTAATTTATTTTTCACCCCAACCATAAAACGTTTATAATTTAAGAACTAAAGTGTCGCTGTTGATGGGATAATGATAATTGAATAGGCTAAACATTGTTTGACATATTTATACCCGTATGAATGTAGGTTCAAAGGTATAATAAATTTACCATTATGTTTGTGACATCCTAAATGAGTCGCGCTAGATATAGGTTCAAAGGTATGGATCGGCTGAGAATAGAAATCTGAGTCGATTAAGTTATGTACGTCCGTACATAATTTTGTTTTAGGTCACTTTTGCAAAATTGTTAGTTTCGCTATTTAAATTCAGTTTTGTTTTAGTCAGCTCGTTTTAGTTCAGTTTAAATTTAGTTTCGCTATTTAAATCCAGCATTTTCAGCCTCTTTTTTTATATTGAAATAAATGTCAGTGTCCATTGAAGCTTGGCATCTGAAATTTTGTAAAAAATGTCAATTTTGCAAGTAATACTGTGTCAAATTACAGGTCAACAATATCTGATTGAAATGAATTTAGTTGTGCTGGTGCAATAGGTTCGGGTAGCAGCCATACAACTCCAAAATTTACATAAATTTATCTCGGTAGTTAAAGTCGGTACTAAAACATATGAAATTTTGTAAAAGATGACTCAGTTTTATGGAAACAGAATATATTCCGTTTATACTGGTATCTCAGTATTGACACAGTCTACTCTACAGCACTCTTCCTCGTTTTTTTTGTTTTTGCATTAATTTGATCAAATGAAAATTGATAAAATAAATGAAATTCCATGAAGATTTGATAAAAATAATAAAGAATTATTTTGTTGGTCCAGTTAACTTTATGGTACTATTTTATTTTATTTCTTTTAAATATGTTTAGAAGGATATTAAAATATTGTTGGTTACTTTTTGAAACCTTATTTCATTTTTTTTAAGGTCTTCTTCTTCTTCTTCATATTCTTGCTCTTCCGTATCCGTCATTGTTATTGACTAGTCGGTGTTGGAAGTGATTAAGTAAAATTCACTGATTGGTTGTAAACCAATGCTTTAAAGTTTTCTTCTCGCTGAATTACCTCTACTTTAATTTCTTTATAATATTACTTTTTAAGGGTTGTCGAAATACCCAAATTTTAGTGATTTCACTGAATTTATTATTACTATCATTTTATTCATGTGGGAAACTTTTATATTTTTTACCCGCTCTACCCAGATTTGATACAAAATATTGGCAATACTTTTTAGCACAAAATTTTAAGTACTTCTAGTCTTTTTATATTCACATAATAAATTTACATGTATTCGTGAGTCTTATATTGTTTGTTTACGTCATTTTTAGAATATCAATTAACTATATAAATTAAGGAGTACATAATGCATCTATATTCTTATATCATTCCCCCATACTTCCATTATTATTTATTGGTTCGCAATTTGTCTTAAACCATAGCAGTCCTATTAACTGTTGATAAGAGTTGAGACCAACTCTTTACTCTAATAATAAAACTAAATACTCAGAACAAATATATATGTTATGTATGTTTAACCTTTTTATATCTTTTACAAAATTTGTGTACAAATGCAAACATTAAATCAACTAACATTGTAATTTTATATTTCTGAATCACATGGTTATGGTCATGGTCGCATGTAATGAAAGGATTAAAGTCGTTCCTTAAAGTCGTACAATCGTCATTTGGTTGATATTCTTAACGACAATTTGAATCTGTAATACAGTATTTTAATAAAAATTTAAGGGTTAAATAAGGGTTATCAATATTTAAAAAATTCTAAAGAGGGTGTAAAGTTTATTTCGTATTTTTATTCAGTTGGATGGAGGTGAATGATCTGTCTTCAATTTAGAAAAAAACAAAAAAAAAAAAATAATAACATTGATAGAAAAAAACAAGGAAAATAGAAATAATTTTCTTGTTTTCTTGAAAACAAAATAAAATTTCCATGAAAAATAAAAAAATTTTTTTAGATAACTAAGTAATAAATCCTTAAGAAATTTTCATAAGAATTTAAATGTTACTTTGGTTGTAGCTATAATTGAAATTCTATTGAATTTTGTTTTTTTTTTTTTTTTAAACAATAAAAAAAAAAATTATGATAATAAAATATAAAATTGCTTTCATCTTTTATTAATCGAGAAAAATATTTAAAATGACACATTTAAGTTTATATTTTTTCACTTAAAGTAATACAGAAAATGGGGATTTTCATTTAAATACATAAAAAAAACAAAAGAAAAATAGAAGCTATTTATAAATTTTCTTCAAAATGTTTTGACACCATTTTGGACTACTTGACATTTTATTTACAGTTGTTTTTTTTTTTTAATTGTACATATACACGTGTACCGGTGTACAGTTGTGAATAGAACCAAAGAAGCAAAAAAAAACAAAAAAGAATATGTTCCCAAAGGTGCATAACAAATTTAATAAAATATTATAATAAAACATAATAATATTAAAAGCCATTTTTAAAACACGCGTTAATAAATGAAATTCATAGTGAAAAAAAAAAATTATTTTCCTTTTAAAAACGCGACAACTGAAATGAAAAGTTATTTAATTTGAAAAATTATTACCATTACTTACAAAAGTATTACCATTTCGTGTACATTATTGAACCAATTTTTGGAGTAAAATGTTTTTTTAGCATTTATATAATATTAAACTGAGTTTATACTTAGGCCTTTTCGGAATTTATTGCTTTCTGTTTTCCACATTACATTTCGCACTTATTTTTTATCCAAACGATATTTTTCTTTTTTAGAAATTTATGAAAGTTAATAATTTTTTAGAAGTGGTATTAGTATTACCATAATGCATATAGTTTTAATTATTATATTTTTATTAAATTCAAACTTGGTACTAGAGTGTTGCTTCCTGAATCCCTGATTTGTCCAAAATTTGAGATGAATTGGAGGAGCTGTTCGGTTACCTCCCACACAACTCCCAATACCGAACAAGCATATCTTTGAAATTAATAAAGATAGAAACTGCAAATTTGATACGAGGGTGTTGTTTCCTGAATCCCTGATTTGCCTAAAATGTCAGATGAATTGGAATGGTTGTTCGGGTATCTCCCACACAACTCCCAAGGCCGAACAAGCATATCTTCGAAATTAATAAATATAAAAATTTGAAATTTGATATAAGAGTATTCTACCTTGTTCTGATAATGTCTCTAAAATTTAGGATGAATTGGGAGGTGGTCAGGGTGTCTTCACACACTTCCCAAGACCTAACAAGCACATTTTCGAATTTAATAAAGACAGAAACCTGAAATTTTGTACAAAGGTTGTAAAAGCAATTATTTTTTTAGCTTATATTAAATGCCTAATTAAATAACTTATGGATTTTTAATTTAATTTGAATTTTTTAGGTGTAGGGTATAAATAAGTCTGTTGCATCGACTTACTGTTACATTTACTTGTTTTTGTTATATTTATTCTAACGAACTTTTAATAAATACTTTATTCAAGCTTTATTTTAGAATATGTATGACAATATTGAGTAAATTATATGCAGTATAAATATTATAAGGTCAAAAAGGGTCTATAAAACATCCCTTTGAATCTGAGGTATATGAGTCAGGTAGTTATTACAATTTATACACTTAGATAATCTTAAGACTTTATGTATTTGTTTTCTAAATTTTTATTTCTCTATTTTTTACAATGTGCAGTCCTTTGAAGTTAGTATTTTGGCTTATTCTAAGTGACTATCGCTTGTAGTATTTTAGATGTTTTCCTAAACTTCAAAGTTTTCTGGTTTTGATGATGCAGTGATTTCATTATTGCCCAATGCAGCTAGTGGTGTTATATTGAGTGTCCAGAATATTTGTGTTTCTGAACATTCCATATATATGTGATTTATTGTAAAGGTATTGTTGCAGAATTTACATTTTGATAGTTAGCTACGGTGGGATAGATCTTTAAGAGTATGGAGAGTACAACTTAATATTACACTTATGATATTCTATTCCGTTACTCGATTACTGTTTGGGTATTGATTTTATCATAGATGCTGCCTTTTAGATTATGTGTGCTCTTTTTTTGTAGGGATATTTTTGTAGGGACATTAAATATTTGACAGATAATTAAGTGTTATGAATTCCGGACAACTCTTAATATTATACGGAGTATTAAGAAAAGAAATAGTTTTAAAATGGAATTTAGGCCAAAGTGTAATAATTTCGGAAACGGTGTTAAATTTTTTTCGAAGTATTTTATATTATTGAACAAATTGCAATTTATTTATTAAGAAATTAATTGTTTTTGCGTTTATTAAATCATTTTTTAATTCCGCAATCAAAACCATCAGTGGTAAAAAGAAACCTATTGTTGCCTATATTTGGTGCATAAGTAACAGTAAATAAATTTGGTTTTGCTGTCAAATAATTTCTTATATTGGTTATTCTTATTTTGGAAATTACTGTATTTATTTATTTATTTCCATACTTATGTTACCTGTTTTTACCTGTGTAATACAGATGTATTTATGAGTAACATACAATTATTTTTTTTTTTTCATTTCTAAAAATATTTTTCCCAAATTTATAACAACAATTAATTTTACACATACATATAGAGATATATATATATTTATTATATATATATATATATATATGTATATATTGAACTGTACATATGTTATTTTGAACATTTAGAAAATTTTTAAAACATTTTCTATTCAATGTACAATATGCATTTATTTTTTACATCATTAAATTGCAACAATGTTCCATTTCATCCGTAACATAACCTAATTTTACTATGTTTTATTATTTTTTTTATTTTTTTTTTATTTCACATATTATGTAAAGTGATTTTTTTTTCTTTTCCTTTTATTTTGAAAAGATCTTATCAAAATCTGAAATTATGGCAGGAGGGATGAAATTGTAAAAATATAAAAATGTAAAAATTTTCAATATGTGACCGCAAAAATGCAACAAAAGTAAAAAAAAAAAAATTTTCTTAAAAATTTCGTTGCATTGAAAAAGGAACGGAAAATATACGAGAGTTGCACCAGTTACAAAAGAAAAGGGAAAAGGAAACCATCATAAACCACATAAGGAATAAACATGAATTTCTTAAGAAATATTTTGTGAATTTTTCGTTCAATATACTTTTAATTCACAATATTAAGATTCTTATGGTTTTTCATTTATATACAGTAATTTTATATACATAAAAATGCAAAATTCAAAATAACAGTACACTATTAAATTAAAAATTTTTAATTTGAGCAAAAACCAGATTTAAAGAACAGGCGCAATTTTCACTTCCTTATTGAAAGCTTGTATATACATTTTCTCGGGATATAACGGCATTGTTTATACATTGGATTAACCCATTGCCGTATTTGAGGTTAGAACAGAAATTATTTATATTATAGCTACAAGTATTTGATTAATAATAGTGGTCTTTGCATTATTTAAGCGCTCTTTGTCCAGTACCAGGTTTTAGTCGTAAAACAAATGGGACATATATATAGTGATCGAAATCATTCCAGACAAGGGATAACGGTTAATTTTCAAAATTTCCCAAAGTTTTAGAGAAATTAATATCTAATTTTTACTGATTATTTCTCATAAGAACTTGTTGTAGTAAAATGGTATAAAACAAGGATTTAAGTAATAACTTAAAAAAAAGTTCGCTTGCCCCTAAGTCTTGAACAGTGAACTAAAATGGTATTAACGTTTAATTCAGGCATATGATAGAAGATGAAATTCATAAAAAAAGAAAAATATCTACATCTTTTAATATTGAAATATTATTTTTTTTATCTAGTATAATTAATTTTATGACCGATACTGTTTGCAAATATAATATTATTTGCATATTTAGGTTACCTTCGTTTTATGAAATGAATTAAATCGTAACTTTATAGATGCAATCAAAATATTTATAAACATATATAATATGAAACAAAATAAATATGTATATGATGTATATAAGTTTTATATATAATATTCTTTTATTAAATGCTTCTAAAATTCTAAGTTTTGCACATTTATTCTCATGAAAGAAACGAAAGAACTTTCTTTCTTATTGTAATTTTTTTTTTTTTTTGTTATTATATCTACTTTAAGTTAAATCATTTACTGTCACCACAAAACCACATATTCTTTTAAATTTTAGTTATTTTTATTTTGATTTTTGTTTTGTCTTCTTTTTTTTTTGTTTTGTTAAGTTTTCCTTTTTATAATTTTCAGTCAAACTATTGTCATTGCAATAAAATTCTCCAAAAAATGATTTTTATTTTATTTTACTTCCAAAATTTTTCCTTGCTTAAAATTTTATCATTAAATGTTTAAGTTTTATTTTTTTTTTTGTTCAGTAAGAAATTTTAGAAAGTATTGAAAACTAAAAAGTTAACGTTTGAAAAAGTAACCGTAGAATAATTATTTTATTGTTTGTGTGATTCTTATAGATCGCCTGTAAATATGCAATATTTAATTCTATTTAACCATTTATGCAACCTTCATTTAAATTAAATAGGGGCTTCGGTAGCCTAGTGGGTAGGCGTGTGGCGTATTAACCGAAGGAGTGTGGGTTCGATCCCTGCACAGGTCGTAAGTGTTTTTTTTCTTTACATACCTCCCTTACAACCAAATATAATGTAAATATATAGTATATAATATAAACAAAATAAATAATATTAGTATATAATTTAATAATAGTATAAAAACCTATAATGGCCTTTAGTAGCCGATGGTTCAATAATATTGCATTACATTTATGTATGTAATATTAATATAAATAAATAAATAAATTAAATTAAATATTGAATTAAATTAATAATATTTAAACTTTGTAGTATATTTATATTGTTTTAAATTGCAGATTTTTTATTACTTTTCTTTTAGAAGTTGACAAAGTTAGAGGTATGAGATACCTATGTAATATTCCCTCTTTTATTATAACCGCCTTTTTCTTTAGCTTTGCAATTTGTAAAAGCTTTTAAAAAAACTATTTTCGGTTAGATGTAGAAATCCTAAAATATATTATAAAATATTATAAAAGTCTATATATAACTTTTGTAGGAATACATATACGTTATTTAACTTAAAGACCTAATAAATATTGTTAGATTTAAATTTTGTTATTAATATGAAAGTATGAAACTATTTTTATATCAAAAGAGTAGAAGCATATTTCAAGATATCTATTATACCAAAATTATTAGCCAGATTATAAAGATCAATTTTAGTAAATTCATTATAGTCTGCATTCTTTTATTCCGCCAAGTGGAAAGACTGATTTTATATTTCTGAAAAATCAAAAATTCTGTCAAAATGAAAATATTTATTCTATATTATAATATCTTTTAACTGATATTTAAATAAATGTTTAGTTATTTGTGTTTATTTTTAGTTTTCTTAGTTGTTTTTTATTTTTAATTTTTTTTAGAATATCATTGGAACCCTGCCATTTTTAAAAAATTGGTCATGTGGTGTCAAAATGGGAATTCTTTAGTATTTTTTGTAAAATGTTATGTTTTTTTATTATATTTATTATGCAATTTTTACATGGTGGTTAAATCATTCATTCAATGGTTTAAAATTTTTGAAAGGAATTTGATTTTATCTTCTTCTATTTCCTGTGATTGTGGTCGTTTTAAAAGTAACATTCAAAAAAAAAAATATTATAAAATAATTGTCCAAAAAATTTAAAAGAATGTTTGTTTTTTTTTTTTTTGCATATATTTAGGAGAATAAATTGCCTTATTTTTTTTTTTTTTAAATAATTTTGTTAAAGAAAAATTTTTATTAGCAAAATTTTTTTCCTGAAATAAAATGTTATTTTCCTATAAATATAACAAATGCTTTTTTTTATTTTATATCATTTTTCGTTTGTATCTTAAAGAAAAGTTTAAGTAATTTTAAACTTTTATAAAAAAATTAAATTTGTATTTTTTGTTTTTTTTTTTTTAAATTTCAACTATTATTCAAATTATTATAGGAAAATATTTAATTTATAAAATTAATTTTAAAAATGAGTTTTTATAAGTAAGAATTAAGAAAATGATTTTTAATGTTTTTATTTTCCTTTAATTTTTCCTTTCATTTTTTAATGTATTTTGTAATATATAAGAAAAAATTGTATCAATGGAAATTTTTTAAAATAAACAATACTTTAGAGTGGATAATAGAGTCTCTTTTTTTGTTTAGTCAGTCTGATTGTTAAGTGAATTAAGTGCTAAGAAGTTTTTGAACTGTTATAAATCGAATTCTATTATATTTAAAAAATACAACATTCAAGATTGCAGTGATATTTCATGTTAGAAAACAGATGATATATATTTTTTTTTCAGAAATTTTATCCAAAATCAGGACTATTTTGAAACGTTGTATTTTATTGTTAACGTTAAATCATTACACCTACATTTATACAGGAATAAATTCAGTTTTACTTAGTTTTTTTTTTATTTTCGTTAATTTTTTTTTCGATAATTTTAATTGGAAATAAAATAGAACTGTTGATATGATTTTGTTTTTTTTTATAAAATCGATTCGATTTTGTAATCATTTGTTATTATTTCACTGCGTAGTTTAAAAGGAAGAATTTTGCTTCAATTAGAAAAAAATTATGAGTACCTTATGGTGCAAATGAGAAAGTAATATTTTATAGAACGAAATTAAAAAAAAAATAGCTTTTAATAGAGAAATCAAATTTTTCTTTTGGCTTAAAGTTCTCATTATTTGAAATTAAAAAAAAGCAAAACAAAATTAAAATTTTTTGTAAAAAATCATGAAATATTTTATTACTATTTATACTAACTTACTTTAGTTTATTAATAAATAGGAATCCATACTGTCATAACTTTTTTAAACTTTATTTTCATGTAATAGAAAATATCTTACAGTCTAATAATTGTAAATTTTAAACATTCATTTTAACATTTTTTAAATTTGACGAGTGGAGAGTGTGCTCATTAACATATCTGTCCAAATTATCCTTCATATTACGATGTAGACTAAGTTCCCCCAAAATTTATTTACAAGGTTTGTATTTGTTTGAAACCTATTTTTAGCAGTTTTAGTTGAGTGTTGGCGATTTTTCTCCCTAAAAGAGTTGGGAATTTTCCAAAGACACGAAGAATATCGTCATGGTAGTATCAGATTCTTACTGACTAAACTCATCTTGCGCTTTAGGAATGATATAATGAGTTGATACCCCTAATTGCTAACTTATTCTTTAATTTGACCTGGAATCCAACCTTTAACTCAAGATCCTCCGATTGAAAGGTTGACGACTTAACCACTACGTCATGAATCAGATTGTTAGTTGATTTATCAGAACATTTGAACGTACGTGCAATCTATTAAAAATTGTCATCCTTTTTTCAGCAATAGTTCCTTTAACTGACTATGATACTTTCATCATTTATTTACTATCATCATGACAACGGAATTTAATCACTTATTCTTTTAAAAAGAATACTCCTCCAAAAGTACTAAATGAATAAATCTGATCTTGTTTAACAACAATATTTTTTAAAGCAAAAAAAAAAAATGATATTAGGTTAAAAAAAAAAACTTATTTTCAAGGAAACAATGAAAAACTCCTTCCTATATTCTGCTTGCATTTTTAAAAATGTTTTTTTTTGGTTTTTTTTATTTTTTGTAGTTTAAACATTTAATGTTCCATTTCATTGTCTAAATAACCTGCATTCAACATACAATGGCATCATTTTAAATGTAGTTGTTAAAAGAACAGCATTATTTCCTTTCCCTTATAAAACCATACAGCATGGGTTTTGCATTTACAGAGTTTAATATAAAATCATAACTTTTTTAAAGAATTCTTCTCAAAAATGATTTTAAATATTAAAAAAGTTATAGAAAATAAATGTGGATTGTAAAATTTTATCATTATTTCTTTTTGTAAAAAATTTCAGCATAATTTTTTTTATTGTTTTGTTACTTTATTAAGAGTTTCACAATCTTTCTCTCTCTGATCCTTTTCTTTCTTTCAGAAAATAATTTTATATTCTGCAACAATGATAATGTATAAAAAAGATATAAAATAGAATAGTAAAATATAGTCGAATATAATAGCAACGCAATCTAATGTAAGTTAGCAATTAATTCTCAAGATCAAAGTTTTATTTTTGCATACAGTTTATTCTTGGTATATACGACCAGGATATCCTCATATAAATATCTCGGACTTTTTCTAAAATGCATTTCCGAATAAAAAGAAAAAAAACGTCGGAAAAACCCTTCCAACAATAGATTTTTGTTTTTTGAAATATTCGTTCGTTTCTTTCTTTTTTCTCTTCTGGTTCTTTGGAATACAAAAAAAAAAAAAAAAAAAATTTTTTCATTCTCAAGAAAAGCTCCGGGTTACAAGATATCCTGCATTAGAAAATCGGATAAGAGGCAAAACTGAAAAGAACAAGATGGTTTTTTTTTGATAGAAAATTTTCAGAAATAGGAAACTTATGAAAATTTTTCGAGGATAAAATTTAAAATTTTTAGGTTAAATTTTGGTTTTTTAATTTTTGGTTTTATTTTTTTCAAAAAACAAAAAAATACAAATTTTGAAACTTTAATTTTTAATGTCCCATTTACAAAATTTATAAATATATTCACTTTAATTATTCGTATAATAAAGAGAATTTTTTCCAAATATTTAATTTTTGTATATTTTTGTACTAAAAAGTTGATAAAAGTTAATAAAAGTTTGTTTTATAACTTTACTACAATGTTATAATTTGAAATATTAAATTTGCATTTTTTTTTTTGAAATATTGTGATTTTGAGATTAATAAAAAAAACTAATTTTATCGTTTTTAAAAAATTATTTTTCATGAAAAAATTAAAATTTCAATATTGAATAAAATCTTTCAGCATAAAATGAAATGTCAACTTGACAGCGATGCGTCAAACTAACCAAATTTTTGTAGAAGTTTTTGACACAAAACTTGATTATCTTGTACAAAATTTTAGATATCTGACTTAATTAAGTACTAAAATATATTTATTTAAATTTCGGAGTTGTATGAAAGTTATTTGACTTCGTTTTGCCAAACCAACGAAATTTTACTGAAGCTCAGGCCTTAAAACTTTATTATCCTTTAGAAAACTTCAGATATCTAGCTTATAAATTTCGTACCAAAATATAAGCTCATAAATTTCGCAGATTTCCTATTTCATTAGACTAACTAAAATTTGAAAAAATCATTGGCATAAAACATAACTTTTTTTAACAAAATTTTAAATACCAAACTCCACTGATTATAATGAAAGAAATTGTATTGGAGCTAGTCGAACCCGTGGATCAACTTGTTTATTTCAGTAACAAAAATGGTATTTATATAATTACGTATCGATTAATACGTAATTAGTTTTCCATCTGGACGATTAAAAAAAATATTAATTTAATTTCTAAACAGATCGTGCAACTAGCCTTTACTCTTTAAGATTTTTGTTACTACTCAAAAAACTCTCTAACTACATCTGACAAATGAATCCTAGTTTATATTTTTTAGTTAAATTTTAAATCAAAAATGGAATTTTTGTTTGCCTGAAAATTTAGAAAAAGAAAATTAATAAAAAAAGTAATATTTAAGGTGTAAATAGAAATAGTATGAGTGTATGTATATGTATTGGTTGCATAGAAATTTAGTAATAATATTATGGCATTTAATTAAAATTAATTATTAAAAAAAAATTTATATCTATTAAATTAAACTATAGAAGTTTTGTAAATATACAGATCCACGGATAAACGTATAAAGCGCAAATAACAATAATTTCCCTTTTTTATTTTTAAAATATAGTTTTTTTTTTTTTAATTTTAACTCTCATATTGTCCTTGGCTAAATTTTTATCCAATCTTAACTTTTAGCATCCCCAATTTTTTTGTTTTTTTCTGAAATTATTATGTTATTTTGTCTATTTCAGAGAATTTACTATGTCAAATATTTGAATAAAATTTTAAAAAATGTAAGTGCTTGTATTTGTAGATCCTTGAATAAAAATTTGTGAGTTTTCTTATACAAATTTACTAGATATCTAAATTATCTTCGGGTAAAATTTCATCAGAATTATGTTTAAATTTTTATAAGTTATTTACATATGGGGACAATGATTTTTTTTTTATGACCCACTCAATAATTTTTTTTAGTGAATTTTTGTTAGGATCAGATACTACCATTTCGTACTTATTTTGAAATCAATTTTCATGCCCTAACTCTACTTCTTTTGATCGGACAGTACTTGAGTACTAAAGGTCATATAACCAAGATCATATAAGGTTTGGTCAAAAAAAGTTGATGTTGTTTAATGGTTTAAAGTTTCATACACTCATAGATGGCTAATTCTAGTTCGACTCTTCTATAGTGTATTTCGATGATTCCCACCGAACACTACCAAAAAAAAAAATTAGGGTTAAGAAAAAAACAAGGAAAAGTGTAAAATTGATTGTGTTACGATAACCACACGAAAATAATATAATATGCTGTTTCTATAAAATTTAATTATCTTTTAGAAAATTTAAAATATCTGACTTAATTAAGTACTGAGATTTACTTATGTAAATTTCAACATAAATTACACATAATCAACTTACACCCTTCCTCGTTTATAAAAATATAAAAAAAATTTATGGGGATTTTTTTTTTTAACAAATGAAATTTAAAATAATAACAAATTTCCTTTTTTTTTTTGTAAATTAATTAATTAAAAATGTACAAAATCCAAATAATCTAAAAAATTTAATAACATAATAAAAAATCAATTAAAATCGAAAAATTTTAAAATAATACGTACGTAAAATAATGAAATATTTTAAAATGATCCTTACACATAAATTCATATGAATTGTATTCATGATGTATGCACTTAATATAACACACTAACAATATAATAATATTATGTAGATATGCAAATACATAACTATAGATTAGTTTTTTTTTTTTTTTTTGTTTTTTAATTATCAATTTTTCATCTAATACTCATACAACGAACGTCATTATAAGTTCTCCGTAGTACCACCTAAAACATTAAATTCATTCATTGTGAATTGTAAATGATTTTGTCTGATTACACAAATCTTTACTAGATTCTATTTTATATTAGTTTTTTTTTTTTTTTTCATCTATCATCTATTATTCTTTTCATCCAAGATAATTCAAAATGAATTAAAAGGGCTTCACTTATTAATTACATCCCATGTACTAATGAACTTTTACACGAGTACACGAGTACACGAGTTTTTTTCTTTTTTTTCATTAATTGGATATAAAAAAAAAAAAAAAAAAAATTAATTCTTCTTTTGAAATGTAATTAGATTTTCTACCATTACAACTCGTAATCACCACCAACTTTTACATAAATGTATATAATACGAGTATATAGTATATCTTTTATGAACATACATACATATTTAATCCAAAAAAAATTTTTTTTTATAATTTATAAAATATAAAAAAAAAAAAAAATCCCTAAGATTTTCCTTTCATCGGACATTTTAATTCTCTAACAACAATTATTTTCTCTCTTAAACATTTATAACTGGACCTCTCTATATTATTATTATTATTATTTTTTTTTTTTTTTGTTTTTTGGTTAAAATTATATCTTCCATATACACTCAATTCAGAAGGATTAAGAAAATAAGAAAAACCAGTAAAGAATAGAAATATAATGGTTGTTGTAATGGTGGTATGGTCATCAAGATAAAAATGAAAGTTGTTGCTTTCGAAATAGACGAAGCATCAACACTATAAACTTTAGACAAGAATAAAATCAAAGGAATCAAAAAAAGGAGCAACAAGAATAAGAAAACATTGGGGTAAAATGAAAACGAAATAAAGCAAGAGAATAAAAATAATAAAAAAGAGTAAGAAAAATAAAAAGAAAACAAAAAAAAAAAATTCAATTAATGAAAACTATAAGAGCTAATCGTTTAATGATCATTTTTCAGATAATTACAAGATTAGCCGTGCTTAAAAGATTTACCTCTTGGGTAACTTATTTACTTTCTTTTAATTTTTTTTTTTTATTTGTTTATTATTGTGATGTTTTTTTGTTTTTGTTTTTTTTTTTGCAATAATTATGCTTATATTTGTTGTGTGTAATGTACAAAAATTAGTGTACCGTAGGTATTTGAGTTGATGCGTCATCACAAAAGCATAATTAGTGAATTGACCAAGAATGATTAACGGGTTTAAGTTATTGTGGGTAAAAATCTTATCAAATTTATGATTTAATTTAGATTTGGATAGAAAAGAAAAGAAGAAAAAAAGAAGAAGATTATAGTAATTAATTAATAGTTTTTTTCTATATAGATTTTGTAATTTTTTCCTGAGGTATTTTAAAAGTTTAGAGGTGTTTTTGTTTTTTTTTTTGTCATTTCAAATATGATGTTATCAATATGAAAATGGAGGTGATATTCCTATCCAATTCTATTATTTTTTATTATCCTATCCTAGCATACACTTCAAATTTTTTTCTATTAGGTTAAAGACTTGGAAGATATTTAAGTAATTTGCTAACCTTACAGAAATTTTTTGTAGATACATTTAAATATTAAGGTAAGTTTAAAATTGTGATCATTTTTAAAAATAGTGAAAAAAAAAATTTATACATTATTTTAAAATAGTTTTAGAATATGATTAAAAAAACTTAAAAAATTACATAAACTAGAAGGAGAGGTTAGGAGAAATGTTTTCTAGATAAGACAGATTTTGAAAAATACTTCTTACTTTTCTTATATTGATACTTTAAAAATTACCTCAATAGAAGAATTTTCAAAAAGTAAAATATTGTTGTAAGTTGTGAATCAAATGAATCAGTCAAAATAAAATTTCATTATTATAAGATGCTCCATACAGGATGCGACTTAATTATCTTTATGTGGATTTATATATATTATATATACTAATACCGATTAGTGGTTAATATTCTATTATTTCACCTGCTGGTCGATACCTGTTTCACCTGTCGATATTATCTAACCGTATTATTATTTATTCGTTTATTATGTAATTATTCCAAAGGACTCTACAATAGAGAAGAGTAGCTTATTATAGAAGATCTAAATCATTCTCGGAAATTTGTCATAGAGATTAACTAATTTTCTAAACTTTCAGTGATAATTTATTAAATGAACAATTTTTGTATTAAATGTGCCTGTATTACGCAAATCTCAATTAGAGTCTAAAATTACGACTTTTTTTTACATTAGTTCTTTAATAATTCTTTTATACCGTGCAGTTATAAAACTTACTTTTATAAACGCTCTTAATATGAAAGGTAAGAAACAGAAATTTTAAATTTGTGCTGGGGAAAAAAAATATCTAAAACAGATAGAATTCTTTCTAAACTTAAGATTTTTATATATTTTAATATTTCTTTCCCTGTTTTTATCTTTTATATTTCTCCTTTTCTCCTTAATCATTATTTCTCATTTTAATTCAATTGGCTTAAGGTCACTATTATATAATTTCCACTTTGGCATTTTTTTTTTTTTGGTTTATATTAGAGGTTTGTAGATATATCAATGATACGGACAATATAAAATATCTTTTTAATGAATGTAACCAAGAAGAAAATTAGTAACAGCAACAGAAAAAGAAAATGAATAAGAATAAGAAAAATATAGTAATAAAATGAAAAGAGAAAAAAAAAAGATAATAATATAATATATATATTCAATTTTCTTTTTGATTTAATCCGATTCAACTTATACATTCAGATTGAGTGTTAAAGGCAAAAAAAAATACTAAAGAAGCGAATGAATAGTGTACAAATAATATAAAATTCAATTTAGTGTTTTCCTTTAACTTTTATATCTATCTCTTTTCCACTTTTTTTTCTTTTCAATAGAAAAAGAAAAAAAAAAGCAAAAAAAAAACAAAAAAAGGATATAATTCATTTTTTTATTCATTTTCTGTAAGTTTTGAAGAAAAAAAAAACCTTAACTTAATCAAATTCTTGATGCGTATGCGAATTTTGTTTACACATTTTTGTTTTTTACTTTTTTTTTTTTGAAAGAAACAGATATAAAATTGAGATTAGGAGAGAAAGATGAAGAGTAAAAAGAGAAAAAATGAAAAATGATATATAATAGGAGAATTAAACTTAATTTTTATATGTATATAACTGTTAATTTTCAAAATGTATTTCCTTGAAATTATATGAGCTCTAAAAACCTTGTATATACATGATAAAACGTATTTTTGTATAATAATAAAATGAATATGAATACAGTAGGGTTCGCAAAAATAGCATATCTTTAATTGTATTTGTCGAATTAATTCTCTTTAAAAACAATGTACTGAATATTTATGTTAGTATTATATTAACTTGGCACACTACCAAGGCAATTTCACTACCAAGGCACACTTGGAAGGCAATTTCTACTTCTACTACCTATCTATACCTTCTATTGCTTAATCACTATATTGATATTTTTTTTTTTTTTTTATGTTTATAGCGTATTTTATACGCTCTTACCCACTAGGCCACTGAGGCCCCTCTATATTGATATACATATATAAAAAATAAATTTTCACCAGGAGGTAGCAATTTTTTGGAAACATTGTGTTTAAAAAGTTAACGGAAAACTCAAAAAAAAGTTATCAGAAAACATATGTTACTCTTGAACCATGATAATATAGCTTCTTTAGTTTCGAATTTAGCAAAAGATAACATTATATCTCTTAACAGTAAAATTACATATATCTACGTTAAACCATAGACTAAATAAACTATACAAACGAACAGTTTCATATAAAAATTTTACGTCTTTTTTAGGAGCCAGTATAAACATTTTTTTGGAGCCCCACAAATATTATAAAATACTTAGTCTAGCTCTATAAACTGCTTAGTCTGGCTCCAAAAAAAAAAAAACTAAATATTTTTATATGAAACTGATCGTCTATATAGTTTATTTAGTCTGTGTGTTAAACAGAAATTTTTTATATGACAACCACTGTAGATGAAACCATTTTTCATATAATTTTCGTAGTCCAAGATGAGTGAGGATTTTAAGATGAGGTAAAGATGGTGTAAAATGAATTGGTGAATTGTGTGTATAATTTTGTAGAAAATGATTTAATTTCTTTGAAAACTGATAATATTTTATGACGATAATGTTTTTCTTGTATTTGTTGTTTTACTTGTTGTTTGTAACTTTCTTTTTGTTGTTGTTCTAGTTGGTATTGTTTCTACAGTTACTGTTGTTAAGTAAAGATTGAAATTTATTTGATTTGATAACTTTGAATGATATTTGTATGTTAATTGAATTCAATTAAGTGTAAATCTTAATAAAAAAATAATTTATCTTCAATTGATATACATTTAAATTTAAATTCACTACAAATTAAAATTAGATGTCATATCATTCATAATTTTATTAAATTTTTTCGTGTTTTTTAAAAATTATTTTTACAAGGTTTAGTATTTATTATATTACTTTTAAACTTCTTTCGTTAAAGTTGTCAATTTTAATACTCCTAAAAATTTTTAGTTCTTTTTTTTTAAAACCCAATTTATGTTAAAACCCAATTTAAGGTTAAGTTTAGATTTTTGGATATTTGTGTGGATCATTTTTAATGTAAGTAAAAGTATTTTCTGATTAATGGCATAATGTTTAAACCGGGTATTTTCCAATTAAAAGGTCTCAAGTTAAAACCTTAAAACCTCGACCTGAAAATATTCAATATTAGTCGTCAATATTTATGTCGTTAAAATAATAATTAAAAGAACTTTAAATCTTAGTAAAATATGAATAATAAGTGATTTACTGAATGACTGATGTTTTTTATAGGTGTGCAAAGGCAAAACAAAAACTTGAATCAAAAAATCTGTTAACTAAACATTATTTTTGAAGAAGTATAACTTTAAGAAATGTATTTTTTGTTTTTGACGTCTCAGTTAAATAATTGATGGTAGCTATTTTCGTTTTATTTTCTTCGGGAGAAGAAATTGTCAAAATCTTCCATAAAAACCATACTTACTAGTTTTGTTGCATTTCAATCATTCTCTTTTGAATTCAAAAATGGTGTTCTGTTGTGTTGAAAAAGAAAAAGAGTGTTCTGTTGTAAATTGAAACTTTCCATCAACAAAATACGTACAAAACAAAGTCTAAGACTTAATTGCATTTTGTTGGCTGATCAAAGAAAAAGTTGACGCTATTATGAAAACATTTATAAAACAAGTTTAAATATAATTATTAAGAATATTCTTAGGATATCTCAGTTCTGTTTTATAGAGACCTGCTAGAATAAAACTATTTATAGAAAATAAGGTAAATAGTAACTAACTTTTTTTATATGAATACATGTACTAATCTATATTTCAGAAAAAATTACATAGTAAAAATGTAAGTAACTTTTTAAATCTTTCTTTATATTTATATAAACTATAAACTATATGTCTAAAATTTCAGAAATTTTTCTATTTAGAAAACATTGTTCCAAAAAAATTCTATTAATATCTTATTATTTAACTTAGAAAAACAACATTTTGACGTTTGATTGTTTCCTATTTTATATGCTCTCATTTCATCAGCTCCATGCTTGATATTTTTTATGTTCATGTTTTCAAAACCTACTAAAACAAAGACTAGACATAGCAACGAACCAAATTTTATGGGAGTTAATATTTATGCTGCTAAACATTTAAAAATGTTAAGATTTAAGAAAATAGAAATTTTCATTCATTAGACATAGCCAATGGAAAATGAAATAAAAAAAAAATAGAAAACTGTGTAATTTTTTTTTTTAAATGAATTAAAGGGGTAAAGAACTTAAATTAATAGAAAAAATCATTTCGAATAGCTAAACAACTTTGGATCCATAACTTTGGTTATATAACTTAATTTTCACTTAGCTTTTCATTGGTTTTCATTAAAAATCAAGTTAAGTTTTCTTGTAACTTTTATAAAAAGAATTGGGGTCACATTTTTAAAATAAAATAAACATTCTAGTAGTTATTTCGACTTTACTAACAAAGACCAGGTTTTTGAAAAATTAGCAGAATTGGAGCTTTATTTTTTAGTATTCCCATGACAGATAAATGTGACATGAAAATTACACAGTCTTTCCTATCCAGGTGTGGCTGTAAATGTCGTAAGGAGGAATTATTCTCTATTATTCTTACGACGTGTGTGGGATTCAAACATAAACAACCTCGGCGTTTTTATCGTATTTGTACACTCATTATCCATTAGGCCACAGATAGTTCTGCAACAGATGTCTGGAAAAAACAACCACAAATTTAAAACTGAAGCAAACAAAGAACTATCAATAAACAAAATATTCTTAACTACTCGTATATCATAATCTTAAATTCAAATAAAAATTCCTTGCAAACTTTTATAAAATATAATTGCAACAAAAAATTGCACTTAAAAAAAACTTCTATAGAATATATAAAATTTATGTTGAAAACACACACAGTTTTTAATAAAAACAACAAAAAAAAAAAAAAATTTTCAACACTTTTGATTTTACATAATTTATTTTACGGACCCTGTTGTATACTATTTTAAAAAGCAGAATAGATAAATTAATTTCTACATGTGTAACTAACGCTTCAAGCAAGATCCTTGAACTTTTATTCATATGTATATGTATATTATGAGTTTATTTTTCTATTATGATGTTATATAATATTTTAACTATTTTAACTAGCTAACTAATATTTATTTTTATAGTGATTTTTACTATTTTAAATATATAATAAAAACTATATCTAAAACTTACATGTACATATATATATATATATACCTATTTATTGTTTTTATCATACCTTTATTATACATTTCCTACGATTTATTTAAATGCAATGTTTATGTTTTAATGTGTTTACTTATGTGTTAATATAGTCATGCATCAAATAGACTAATACATTTGAAAAACAATTTCTATATATATATATATATATATATTTTTTTTTAAATATTATATTGAGTTTTTGTGTATGTTCAGCTATAACATATCAGTTGTAGTACGAATGGGGATATACAACATTGTATGTAAAGAGCTCTTGTTCCACTCTAATTGACAAGTTATAATTGATGTAACATTCATGCGTTAAATACCAGAGCGTTTTATAAATGTTGTTATTTTTAAAGTTGTTGTTGTTTTTTTTTTTTTTAAGTGCTGAATTTGTATTGACTTTTCTAAGATGAGATTTATTCTAAAATAATATGACAAGAGGAGGTGAAGAAAATAAAATTGGTCATGACACTATTAAGTAAATTTTAATGTTATGATTAGGGGATGAGGAAACTGAAGTATGTAATATTTTAATTTTTTGTTTTTTTTTACCATTGAAATTTTTCTCATTGAACATTTTAGTTGTTCAACTTTATGTTGACATTGGAATAGTTATAGGTTATATTATTTAATAATATATACAAAACTTGAGCAAGGATGACATCGGAATTTTTCATTACAATTTTAAATAGAACAAAATTTTCTCCCTCAAAACTTTTTTTTATGTTGTATATTATATGTAAGGATAAGTTGTTGTTGTTGTTATTATTATTATTATATTTGCAAATAAAAATCGTTTAAAATGTATTTATTGATTTATATTTTATATAATATATTTTTTATATATAATATTATGTAAAATATAGTATTTTTATGCCACAAATTATATTTTATTTGGTCTAATATAAAAAAAAATTAATTTAAAAATGTTATTTAAATTAATAAACACTTTCTGCTATAGAAAAAAATCTCTTCAGGTTTAAAAGATTAGACATAGCTTTAGTAATTAAATTTTTGACATAACCTTAGTACACATTTTATATGTGAGATATAAGCCTAACGTAAACCTTAATTGTTCTGATCATATAAATAACCATATCATACGTGTCACCAAATTAAAGCTCGAATTATATAACTTTTCGTTATATTTTGGCACAGTTAGCCATTTCACATAGTTTTTTAACGTTTTGCATTTAAATAAAATTAAAAGTTCATTGTTTCGGATCACAATTCAATGATAAATTTTGGTGACAGATATCCAAATCTAACATGATATGGACGAAAGTTTTGATTAAAACTATTTACATGAATTTATTTACTCTACGAAAACTTTTAACTTATTATATAAGCATAATATAATATGTAGGCAATATAAAAGGGGTTTGTCTAATTTAGTTTTCTTATATTATAACAATTCAAAATGCTGATGGTAGATGGAAACCATACTTAGTTTGCATACTCAAGAATAGGTCGAACTAAGCTTGTAAATTAAGATTTTATAATGATTGGGTCTTTGTCTTTTTATTATATCTAGAATACAGTTTATTTTATTTACAATCTTATTCATATGTTTAGTTAATGTAAGTTTACAGTAGAAAGTTTAATTAAAACCAATAAATTCCGTGAGTATATATTATATATTCCGCAAATATTTGAAATTAAATGATTACATTTATACTAGGTCATAAAATTATGTAGATCTTTTTGAAA
Organism: Poecilobothrus nobilitatus; assembly: GCA_947095535.1. Classification (NCBI taxonomy): domain Eukaryota; kingdom Metazoa; phylum Arthropoda; class Insecta; order Diptera; family Dolichopodidae; genus Poecilobothrus; species Poecilobothrus nobilitatus. Next base: position 233,047,144 of record OX352774.1, on the reverse strand, counting down.
CTACATTTTTATGGTAGTATTCTGAATGATCTTGTTAATATCATTGATTCAGATGGTCCAAAGTGATTTTCGTACAGAACTCCAGAATTAGCAAGAAAAAATGCTGGAATTGCTGTTTTGAAAAGAATCCTATAGCTACTATTTTCTAAATATGAGACAATTCAACTAATCTAGAAATATAGAAACCCGTATTTTTGTAATTTATGAAGAATCACAATATGAGGCAAAATATCAAACGGCTTACTTAAATCGGTGTAAACCATATCGGATTGGAGATCGGCTTCCATTATTTTTAAAATGACGGATAAATTTTTAAAAGATTTTTTAAAATTTATAAAATAATGTTGATCTTTTACTAAAAATTCAGAAGTATAGTCATATATTGAACTAAATGTCATAACCTCAAATAATTTAAGCAGCCTAGAAAACGTAGTTTTTTTTTTGTATAAATAAGTTAATACCGTTATTTTTATAATATCAAAAAAAAAAAGGAAATATAAAAGAAGGATTTTTAAAAATATTTTTAAAGTTGTAAAAATAAAAATATATAAAAGGTAATAAATTTGCATAAAAAGAATATAAACTTTAGTTCTATACTAATTTTAGAAAAAGTTTACTTATTTAAATTGTATAGCATGTAAAACTTTAAGTTATTTTAGATAGAATTAATAATGAAAAATCTCGTTAGAAATATTCGAACTTTTTTTTTTATGGTCTAGAAATTTTTTACAATTTAAATTTATTTTTTCAGTAACAATTTTAACAAATTTAATAACATTTTTAAGAAATTTAAAGAAAAGAATTTTTAACTAAGGTTTAACGAAGCGTTTTTTGATTAGATTCTCAAAATTAATTAAAAACATCAGTTTTTGTTTATTTTTATTATTTTTCAAGATGTAACACAAAACATGCAGCCTTCACATTTTGTTTTGTACCAAAAAAATAATACAGTATGAATACGGAGACCTCATTATCCTAGTGGATAAGCACATGGCTCGTTAATCCAGGGAAAACCGATTCAAATTCCGTACAAGTTTCAAGCAATTTTGAAGAATTTAGTTACTTTTACTAGGAACTTAGAGATTAGTGATTACTAATGCGTTTTCTCAGTCTTAAACAATGAAAGAATAAAAGAAGAGTATTTAAAACCCCAACGTGAGTTCCAATCTCTTTTACTATTTAAAAATGAAAAAGAAATACTTAAACTTATTTAATGCTTAAAAAATAATCACAAAAAATCAATAAAATTAATACCTGTTAGGTAGCTGTGGTATATTTTTATAGAAAATCCTTCCTTAGAACGTGGGTCTGTGCTATTTCTACGCTCTAAGATAGATTTCTTGAAAACAGTATGTAAACCAGCCTATAATTTTAAATTTATAATTAATTCCCATAATTCACCATAATCCTAAACTTTCTAAGCCCCACTGCCAAATATTTCTTATTGCATTCGAATCTCAACACCCAAACTGTACATTAATATTAAAGATCTTATCTTAAATTTTGGTTTTAAAAGGATGTTATTTTCGTTGGGTAAAGTACAGCATTACACAAAGAAACAACGTGCAGTTTTTCTGGGTAACTTTCAATATTTTCCACCAACCTACAAAATGAAAATAATTTCTCGACCTATTTTTGATTTCGTTATCATTCCCATTAATAAGCTCATGCACTTTTCGAAATATGTACTGATAATTACAAATAAATTTTAATCAAAAATTAAAAAATCATTTCTTACACGTTCTTATTAAAAAAAAAGAAGAAAAATACATTTTTATTTAAAAAAAAAACAAGAAAAAACAGATTTTAAAAATTATCAACCGCACAAAAAACAAAACATTAAATGAATTTTTTTTTAAAACCATTTTTTATTTTGTGAACTAAAACCCACAATTACTAGGTTCTCTACTATCTACTGACCGATATTATAATTATATTATTTGGATCGCTATTAAAGAATCATTAAATTTAAACGAATTTTGTGGTCAAAAGTCCACTTAATTCAGAGTTTCTTTTTTTTGCAGCAACAAGGTACAAACAATTTTTAACACCAAAAACCATAAAACAAAACCATACAGAAAATAAAATTTTAGGGACATTCTACTTGAAAAAAAAAAGACATTTAACTTTCGGCTATAAAAAAACAAAAATCGAAAAAAGAAACAAAAAATTTACTATAGGGGACAAAAAAAAAGCATAAAATTTAACAAAATGGTTTCGTTTTTCTCCAACCAACCGCAATAAAATTAATCATAAAAAAAGGTGTGTAATCATGCGTTTATCACTGCCATTTTACGCTTTTCTCATTTTGTGTTCTCTATAGACGGCATTGTGAAATTCATTTTTCTATTATACATAGATTATAAATTTATTTTCATTCAGCTTTCATTTAAGGAAAATGCTATGAAAACTGTAACATTAGATTTATTTTTAAATAATAGGCAAAGAAATACAATATGTATTGACAAGTGAAGCTATACGGGTTTGATTTCAGCAAAGATCTCGAGCGGTTTTATATGCTTCTTTGAAAGTGGACTACGGATATAGAATCTAGTGATTAATACGATTTAGTCGTTGTTTCAGCTTCAGTTTCCATCGAAATAAAACATCATATAAATAATAGACGACTTGAATGTTGGAATTTTAATTAACCATCTTTCTGCTAAATACATATCTTCTAAAATTAGTAAAAAATTGTACATGCAGGTGTGCTTTTCTTGCCAGAGCAAATTTACTTTTATCTGATGTTTTTAAAATGTTATATTAAATCCTACTCATTTTCTTATCGTATTTTAATATTAAATACAAGCATAGTAGTTGAAACAGAAAAAAAGCTTCACTAATATGTGAGGGTATCATGTGTGCGTAGAGCTATCAAAGACGACAGAAGATTTTAAATTAAAAAGGCATTGAAATTTTGTAATTTTTTTGTAAATATTTTACGTAAGAAAAAATTGGGAAAAATCAAAAGACATTTTCTTAAATTTTATATTTACCCCAGCCTGTAAGAAAAAAAGGCGGTTAACACATGTAAAAATATAAGGTCAGAGTTTGTATCTTAAAAAACAAAATAAAAAAAAAATGAAATTTGGACAGTTGTCATAAAATAGAGAATTTTTCAATTTTGATCTTTAATAGTAATTTTTGACATATATGTAAATTATTTTCACAGATTTTATATCTCACAAAATTTCAAGGTTCTGATTATTGTTCGCGACTGTTTGTTTTCCGGAGATCCAAAAGAAAAACCAAAATTTTGGTTTCACATAACGTTAAATTTAGTCATAAATAAATTACATAAATTATGTAATTTTCATGTATAGATCTATCTGTAAAGTTTTCTTGACATAAGACAGTTGTAAATTGCGTTATAGTTCGTAATCCTTTGCACAAAATTGCACTTATTTAACTAATGAATTGATGCATGAACAGAGTAAAATAAATAAGAACATTTAAAAAAAATTTTTTTTTTTGAGAATGTGTTAAAAAAGAAAATTTATACCTAAAACTAGCTGGGACAACTTTTATTTTGGGAATTTTTTTTCTTGTATCATCTTTATTTTTCACCTTTCGAAACCTGAATTTTAATATTTTCCGTTCGTCAAAATGGAAAGAAAATATCTCACAAAAAAACAAAAAAAAAAAAAGGATGAATTCCTGTAATGAATGAAGTATTTTGTTTTTTTATTCTCTGATTCTCATTTCATTTCAGTTTGATTTGGTTTTTGGTTTTTATTTTTTTTTTTAAGTGACGAAATTTGTCTTTTATTGCTAAATTTAAATGTAAACGTGTGTGAAAAATGTCAAAATGTGTCAAAAATTGGTACCAGAACAAAAAAAAAAAAAAAGAAGTGTTGAAGCACCTAGTTTTTTGTATGTTTGTAAGTTTTTTTTTTTTCAAGAATTTTTAGTACTTTTTTTTTTTTTTTTTTTTGGTGGTGTCAGTTTGCGGTAATTCGATATATAATGAAAAATTGCAATTCATGTCACGTACTTGACTGTTAAAACAAGCTAAAGATGTAAATATACATATATATATATATATATATAATATGCATACTCGTAGAAAATAAAATATATATTATATAGATGTATTTATATATCGTGTATTTACAAAAGTGGTCTTTTATTTATTTTTTAGTGTTCTTTGAACACTTTTTCTCATAAATATCGTTGACCAACCGAAGATTTATGATTTTACACGTAGTAAAAATTCACCAGTAAAATAAAAATAAAAAAAAACTTAAATACGGAACAATTTTTTTTTTTTCTGTTTTTATAATTTTGTTTTTTTTTTACATTTTTGCAAAGAAAAAAATATAAAACAAACAGTGTTTTACAAATTTTTGACAATAATAAAAAAAGAAAACAAAAAACGAAACAAGGATAAAAACCAATTTTTTTTTTACTCTATAAGTTATCTTACAGTATTGAAAAAAATAAATAGAAATATAGTAAAAATCCTATCGCTAGTTTAGTAGTAGTACCTTAATAATTAATAAAAAAAATTAAAGAAAAAAAAAAATTTTTATTTCGTTTTAAATGATAGAAAAATAAATTTTTATTAATAATAGGTATTATGTTTTGTCTGAATCTTCTTTCCCACAATCCACAGATCTATAGACGAAAAGTAGCAAATTAGTATCAAAGTTTATTTGGGATACTACTAAAAAATATTGAAAAACATAATTCTTATATTTTTGGCTTTACTATTAAATTAAAATTTCTAATTTATGTATAAAGAGATTTTTTTTCTTCCTTCTGACTTATAGATTCTAATAAGATAAAGGACCTAATAAATCTGAACTATTACTTATTATGAGTCGTGAAATAGTTGTGTTAGAAAAGATTTTCTTTTTTTTTTAATAATGCCTAACATTTTATTACATTGAACGCCAATAGATTTTTAACATCTGTCGTAAATGGGTCACCAACTATAACTAAAAAAAAAAAAAATCGTGAACAAATAAAAAGTTTGAAAAATAAATCCCTAATTAGTATTGCTGCAAAATAAGGATTTATTTATTTATTTGCGAAATGGGGGTGGGGGTGCTACAAAAAAATTTTTTTTATGAAACTTATACTAATTGTAAAAGTTATTTCTTCTTTCAATTTCAGGTCCTTATCTAAAAGTGTGCCGGAGTTATGAAAAAAGAAAAATCATGCAAAATTTAGTTTTCACATAACTGTAAATTTAGATAGTTAATTACAAACTATTGCATAATTTTGATATTATTTTATAAAGGTATAAGAAAATGTTCGGTCCTATAGAATTTTTATATTGTAAAACTACTACGCGGAGCCTGACATATATACATCTGAAAATATTGCATTTCTGCAATTTTCGGGGACTGCAACTCTGAAGCCCTATACAACTAAAAAAATGTTTACACACGTAAAAATATATTACCGGCGTTTTAATTTTTATATTTTGCCGAAGAAAAATTTGTTACAGATGTCTAAAAATAGCAAATTTTTAATTTTTGATTTCTAATAGCTCTTAAACAGGGGGTGCTACAAAAAAATTGTTAAATTGTTAAAGAAACTTATACTAATTCTAAAAGTTCTTTCTTACCTCAAAATTTCAAGTCTCTATCTAAAAGTGTGCCGGAGTTATGAAAGTAAAAAAATTATACAAAATTTGGGTTTCATATAACAGTAAATTTTAATAATAAATTTAAAAAAAATTGTATAATTTTGATATTGATTTATAAAGGTAAAAAAAATCCTTGTAGATTGAGCGGCTGTTACTCCGTGATGGATCGGGTTACATGTAAAAGTTGTTCCACAACATCAATTTTTTTTATGAGACCTAGTCATGGTTAAAATTTTTTTACTTTATTTTTAACGGTGTATAAGTTTTGTAAACAAACGGACGAACGGACGGACAGAAAGTCTGACAGACGGATGGGCAGAGTGAAACTTTTTTTCAAGATAACGGGATGCTTCGGTCATAACGATTTTTAAGATAATAAACCGATTTTTAATGATATACAAATACGAAATGATTGTTCGGCAATTTCCTTTTAAGAACTTTTGTGTATGTGTACTGATATAGCTTCCGGTTTTATAGATTTGTTAAATAATTTTGGCGTAAAGAGGAGCATATAATGTGGCAAATACAAATATTTTATATAATTATTCATTATCATATGATTTATTACGTTAGCAGTTCATATTCAACTTATTTAACTAAAATTGTAATATTACAACATATTTTTAACAGATATTTTTTATTGTTTATTCTTACTATTCTATTCCTACTATAGTTTTGTTTTTAAAACCAGTCTATTTAAAGTACTCTTTATGAAGTTGCTTATTTAAATTGATTTATTGATTTAAAAACATTTCGTTAGATTGACAGCTGGACAAATAAATGAAAAATTTTCAAAGAAAATTTATCTCATAACCTCTAAATACTGCAATAGTCTAAATGCTAACGAAATGTACTTAAATTTTGTAATGATATCTAAAAATTTTTTTTTTATATAAATAACACTTTGTCTTTGGAATGTTTTGTTTTTTATTAAATATGTGATGTGTCCTTCAAAGATGGATATAACTTTGATGATTTATTTAAGATGATGATTTTAGACCACTATAAATAATAAATTGTATTTTTTTTTTATTTTTATTTTGATGCAATATAATAAAAAATAAAAGAATGTTTCCTTACAGGCGAAATATAAGAAAAATAGGTTTGAAATTTTAAAATAGCATATAATAATAAAATTATATAATAAAAGCAAAAAAAAAAACAAAAAGGGGTACAAATATTTAATAACAATTGGAAAACACAACTAATGAACTTTTCCAAATACCGTTTTGATTTGAAGCCTTATTTAACGCGGCTCACAATAATATGTACATGAGTATTGATGTTATTATAGTCAGGTACATGCAATATTAAATTATTCGGCTTCGGTTTTCGGTTCGGTTAAAAAATTTAGACTACACTTTATGGCAAATTTTCTTTTGCATGATTAAAATACAATGTATGACTTTGAATTTCTGTTTTCAATATTCAGTATTTAACTGGATTTAAAATCAAGAATTTGTAATCGTAAAAGTAGTAAGCAGAGGAAATTAACTTAATAATTTGCCGCCATTTAATTCCGAAATCCTAAAAAACCTAAAGAAGTTCTTCTTCAATTAGTAAATAGAGTTAGTTTCGTTTAATCCAATCAAGTCACATAATAGAAGTAATGTAGTTCTCATAGGGTTGCTTAGAGTTGACAGGTAGGTACTAGTACACATTAAGACAACGTCCTTTACATAGGCTTTTATTCAGAGAACTCCTTTTTTTTATTATTACGATTAACATTATATGTATATGGTATGTCTATAATTATACATTATATGTAAATGTATAATAATATTATCGAACATTCATTTAAAAAAATTTTTAGTTGTAAAATATGAGAATTTGATTATAAAAACTCATGCGACCGGTTGGTTCAATAAAACTGGACGGAAATAAAGAAAAAGTATTTTATTACTGTACAGTAAATTTAAAATTAGACGGCCGGCTGATTCACTGATTCTCTTAAGCCTAAATTATCAGGTTTTGTGCACTGCCAGTTTTCGTCAAAATTTATTAAGAAAATCAAAAAAAAAAAATAATGTTTTCATATTAGTTAGTATAGATGGCGTGTAATTCGTAGGGTATTTTAATTTATAATTATTAGGAAAAATAGTTGAAATTTTTAAATTCAAAAATTTTGAGAGATTATAATATCGTATATTTTATTAACTGTTTAAAAAAAAAAAATTAAAACATTAAAAATACAATTGTTTAGTGAAGAAATATCAACATATTTTTTCTTGTCAATAATCAGGAAATAGTGACAGGAGTAAAGGAATAGTCCTGCAAATATTTTTTTTGAGAAATAATGCCTCACATTAAAAAAAGTACTATGATATAATCCTCAGCAAAATAGCATCATTATTTTTGGTTGGAATATGTATGCAAAATATTAATTAGAAGGTATTTGCAAAATTATTGAAGTTGGTTGCAAAATCAGCATTATGGGCTTCTTTTTTATCCTACTAGATTTGCAGAAGCTTAAGTCCTTGTGATTAACATTACAAACTACGGATAGCTTTCTCTATATTAATAAATTCACTTCTTTAACAAAAAGTGTGTTTATATTGCAAAAATATGAACCATTCAATGTTCAATGTTATTTTTTGGGAGTGTTATTTTATTTTGTGTTTTGGGCGGTTATTTCACTGTATTGAAGCAATATTCTGTTTTTCAATTTGAGTAATATTTACTCATTTTCGAGATTATTTCGGGGAGTCGAAAATGAGATTTAATTAAATTATTGTTGTTTCAGGGATTTACGTGATACTGTGACCTTTTGATGTAGATCTATTGTATTTATCCTGTTAATATGTATTGTGGATTTGACCGTAACTTAAAATACTTCTGTCAGCCCTACTGACTCTAAAATAGTAAAGATCTGTTTATTGGTGTCAGTTAAGCTTCAGCTGGAAGTTAAAATGTTTCTGTCAGCCATACTTCCTTCAAGAAAGTAAAAGTCTGTAGAGCACCTACTGCTGGCCGTTAATCTTCGGCAAAGAAAGAAATCTGGCAAATCTTCGGCGCTTTGCCCAGAGGCAATATCGTAACCAATGAGGTTCTACCAAGTTGCGATTATTGCTAGTTAAAAACTTTAACCAATGCCCCGTCCATGAGGCCGTAAAATATCGTCCGCTACGGCAATTTTTGTAAGCCAGAAATGGCCTAATAAAAAAAAAAAAACAAATATGCTCCTAGTTTTTTGTAGTATGTGATCTGAAGTTTCTTTTTCTTGTTCTTTGTACCATCATTCACTATTTAAATTTTTTTTAAGTGTAAGGAATCCTGTTAGATTTTTTCGTTTATTTTTACTGGATCTTATCATTATTTCATATATTTTCCAGATATAGTTTCTTATTGCGTGAGCCTGGATATTTCACTTCATAGTTTATTTTTACAGTTTTTCTTCTCGCGTTTTAGTGCTTTTTATTGCAAATATTAATTTAAATTTATCAATAATATAAACGTTTAGAAACCAGAACATTTGTTGAATTATTTTATTTTGTTTTCTTTGCCATTCATTTAAATAAACAATATAATTTAAAAAAATTTCCTGCATTTGATCGATTATCATACAAATTATTGGTTTCAACAAAAAAAAAACAAAAAAAAATAAAACAGTTGAAATAATTTTGTTGCGGTTTTCTCACTATAAACTAAAATATCTAAAAATCTAAATTATTTGTAAGAAAAAATAAAAAAAAAAAAAAAATACATAAAATTAAATTTAACACTATTTACTTTAATTTTATGGTTTAAAACTAAAATATTCTAAATATAATTATATTATTCCATTTTATTATTAAATATTAGATTTTGAGTTTTTTTGTTATTAGAATAAAAATTAAAATTTTGTTGATAATAAAATAAATTGAATTAATTTTTATGATTTTAAATTAGTGATTTGTTTTTTTTTTTGTTTAAACTTTTTAATATATTTTTTTATTTTATTTTTTTTTTTTGTTCGGTCTACATTTTTCTTACCATAAATATTAATTTTTAATTTATTTTATCAAAATTAAATTAAATTTTTATTTGCTTTAAACTATGTGAGAGTTACTGTGGATGTAAAAATTTTTACATTAATAATATAGTAACAGTGATTCAATTTTTTTCCTCCTGTGCTTATGCAATTAAATTTTTTGCTTAATTAAACTTATTTTATTTTGTATTCCTGTTTTACTCGTAGTATAAATAATGAGTGTAGTGATGGGTTTTCGAAAGAAAAAAAATAGATTTAGCTGAAATTCATTTTCGAGACATTTTTAAGGGTGTAGAATCCAAAAAAACAAAAAAAAAATTTTCGTGTCCGTGTCCACGTTCGCGTCCGCAAAAACTTGTTATCAGCATAACTCATGTAATTTTTATCTGATTAGAATGAAATTTGATATAGAGGTTAGTGTTGTAATTATGACCTCTGCAAAAAACATAGAAACTGTCGGAAACTGTAGTGAAACTCCCTCATAATGTTCGAATAAAATATGATTTGTTCTAAAAAATTAAATGGTCCGACCAAAAAGAAAAGGTCTCGGATATCAATTAAATTTGGTGTACGGGTTGGTCTTACGCTCCTGCATCTGGAGCGTTTGAGACTATGGTTCTAAGAGTTCTGCTATGGAGTAAAAATTGGTATAAAGTTTGTAGCAATATGATGAACGAAGGTTTTGACGTTCTTAAGTCTACATGTATATTAAAAAAGTAAACATCTCGATTTTTAAGGAACATAATATGAAGTATTTCTCTTTGGCAAACTTTGAGTTGAAGTATTAGACTTTTCATTTCGTCGAAACAAGTTACCATTCCTACTAAATATCTGTAAAACAGAGAAAAAGTTAGTTAATCAAAAGAAAGACTCTAGAAACTGTTTAATGAGTGAACAATGACAATTTTTAAAAATCGAAAAGTTCTGTTATAGAGTAAAAATTGGTTTAAGGTTTGTAGGAATATGATAGGTCCCATAAGCTATTGTTTGGCCTAAAAAGGAGGTGGTATTTAATGAGTTAAAGTCGCACACATTATGACAGGAATCGGTCTTGCACCGTTCCTCTTTAATGTATTTCGATGATTCCCAAATACCCTGGTAAAAAAATATTTATAACCTAATATAACTAACTAAAACTGTTTTCCTTATCTATTAAGATTAACTATAATTAATTAAAACTTTTATTTCCTTGTCACATTTATTTTTATGAATACACTAAAAAAAAAAGATTGAAGACAAGTACTATTGGTGATAGATATTACAGAGAATTTAATACTTATCGTTAATACTTCAGTTTTTCCACTTTTAGGTTATCAAAGACAAAAAAGAAAAAAAAAAAAAAAGATAGTTTAAAAAAAAATTAAGAAGAATGAAGAGTAGACTATGTTAATTAGGGGAGGCACGCACGAATATAAAGTCTACTGAGAGTTAGGTTTGTACAGGTATTAATATAAAGTGTTTGGTTTCTGCTCTTATATTTATATAAAACTCAAATAATAGAACTTTTAATTTTATTTTGGCACAAGAGCTCATATATCATGGTTATTTAAATTTTCGCCTCCATTCAAAATAAATTAAAAGTTCCATGGTTCAAACTTCAATTCAGTGATATATTTTTCGTAATATTTAGACTTGTAATACTAACATGATATGATTTAAAATCTAAAAGTTCAATGAAATATTCAAATCTAAAGTTTTTAATATAATTGAAAAAAAAAAATTAACTTTTATTAAAATGTTTTCAATTAACTGTTAACATTTATTTAAAATCCTTGATAACTATCCTTCTCTAATTACATAAATAACATTTGTAATTCAAAATATTAAAAATAATAATTTAATTTTTAATTTTTGGCAATTTAATTTTATAATTTTTTTTTTTTTTTGATTTTTTCTGCAATAAAATAACATGGAGATAAATTTTATAATTTAAAATATTTGTTGGGTTTTACGTTGACAACTTAACAACGAATTGAAATTTTATTTAAACACATTTTTGGTATTTAACTAAAATAAAATGTTATAAGTATAATGTGGCAATCAAAATTGAAATGAATTTAATGAGAAAATTAAATACTTTTTCATTTATTTTATATTTTTTTATCTATAAAATTTTTAAATAAAATATATTATGTAATTAGGAAATAAAAATTTATTGAATAAAATATATCTAGTTGATTTTCAATAATAAATGACTATTTACAAAATATTCTTAATTAAAACTCAACTATTTTTAAATTTTAGATATTTTGTATTAAATGTTGTTTTTATTTATTTATTTGTTTATTATTATTGCATAGGTATTATAAATAAATATGTAAAATAATTTTTTGCCCGGTTCCCTTAAAGGAATGCGGGCCAACTATATGCTAATTAAATGTCTACATTACGCGTACATTGAACAAATACTTGTTCCAAATATCGGCATCATATATAATACTGGGAGATATGAATCCCCATATGAATGGGGAGAAAAAAAAAATAAACCCAAGAGAAGAGTTGATTGATGAATGAACAAATGACAAAATGAGATATCTGTATTTTAAATGATGCTTCCCCAATACTTATCAACACCAGAGAAATTTTGACATGTTCTTGATCTAACCCATAGCCCAGCCATCAATCGCATACCAACTCGATTGGAAAATTGCAGAGAACCCAAAGGGATATGACCGCTATTCCATTTTAATCACTAACAGAAATAAAATAAATATCGAAAGAAAAAACAAAACAAGGTATAAGGAAAATGAAGCAAATTGGAAAAAATACAAATGTCTTATAGACAAATTTTTCCAAAAACGTCAAGAATCAAACAACATCAACCAAGAAGTCACAATGCACGTAAATACAATAAAAAATGCAGCTACTTTCAATGCCGATAGTATCTACAAAAATAAAACAAAATAAACCAGCGTTGTTGTTTTTATTATTTCATAATTAACTATGACATTACTAAATATTAAAAATGACTTGTTATAAAGAATTGTTATATAGAAAGTTAGGAACTAATTTTATAGAAGAACATGACTTTGTTAAATGGTGGTAAAAAATCTTATATACTAGTATCTTTATATCTGCATCGCTAGGTTTCTGTTAGCAGATGATATTAACATATCGTTTATTTTTTATAAAACTAATACAGAAATGTTCGAATGTAATCCAACATATTGTTTTTTCCATTTTAAATTTTGTTTAAAGCAATTTTTTGTTTTGGTATAATCCAATCATTTTATCACCCTAAATGTTAAGTTTAATAACGAGATAAAAGTGATGTCTTTCTTCCAAATGAAATTCAAAATTAAAACCTAATTTCATAGATTATTGTAAATAAAAATATTATTTCATTCCACTCAGGATCTGGCTCCTATTACTTTCAAAGAACAGGAAAACTTTTTTTTAAATTTTTTCTGATATATATGTATGTACTGAATGATTTTCTGTCACATGAATGTTTTTAAATTTTTCTTTGTTATATCAAGAATTTTTTAAAAAAATTTTGTTTATTTAAAAACAAAAAAAAAAACGTTTTTAAAAAATTTAAAATTTTTGATTTTCGTATCATTGATAATTTGAAAGACCATTCAATCGATACAAAAAATTTTATTTTTCAAATAAGCATACAAAGGATAAATTCTAATGATTGAAGAAAAATCTTTATAATAATTTCAGTAATTTTCAATTATTATGTATGTAATTTTAGAAGAAAATTTCTCATTGGAAATGAATTTCAATTACGAAATTTTAATAATTTGTTGGAAATTTAAAAAAAAAAAAAAAATTACTGCTCTTCACAAAACAATTATATCTTTTAACATTGTGTAAGATACTTTTACTAAAGAGCAAATATGCAATAGAAAGTTGAATAGAAAATAAAGTAAAAATAGATTAATTAGTACAAAATATTATTTAAATAAACAAGACAAAGTGTAAAGTTGACTGTATCAACTCTAGGATACTGGTACGAACATAATACATGCTGCTCCATAAAATTTAATAATATTTTACAAAATTTCTGATATCTAAAACATAATTAAGTTCTTTCTACTAAGATATAATATTATATTTATGTGAATTTCGAAGTTTTATGACATCTACTCAAATTTATTGTGCCCAGCTAACTAAATTTTACAGAAATTGTTTTTATTAAATTTGTTCATCGCTAACAAAATTTTGAAAGTCTATTTCTTTTGACAAAATGATAGATACTCATCTAAACTAGACATTGAATTATATTCATCTAAAAAAAAGTTATATAACATCTGCCGTTGATGGAATTTCTTCACTTTAAATAAATTAATATTTATTTTTTATAGTTACATACATGACATTTTGTTTGGTTCAAGTTTTATAGTACATTAATATTTTACATTAAATGAAATCTGTTGATGCTAGCGCAATAGTATGTCTTAACTCTAAAAAGCATAAACTATTTACTAATGTTAACGAACAACTGTTCAACTGTTATAGTCTCTGTAAGTATGAAATATTTCACTTAATAAATTCTAAAAAATATTTTTTTTTTTATCACTATAATTGAAAGTTCAAAATAGACAAACTCTATAAGTTTAAGGAAAATCGGTAACTTAAAGATATAGGTCTTTTAATTTTAAATAGAGACTGATAGGTTCTGTTGTGGTTTTTAGGTTTTGAACAACAACAAAAATCTAAAACAATTTCTATAGTTACTCTGCATTCATTATAAAATGTATAAATATAATTGGCTCCAATTTACAATGATATCATAAAAAAAATCAGCTGTCTCCACCACAGGACCGACCGCCACTACACGAAAAGAACAATGCCAAAATTTATAGGATTTTTTACATAATAATTTATATCAAAACAAAATAACTTCTAATAATTTAATAACATTTTGTTTTATTCAATAAAAATAATTATATGCAATGAAATCGTAAAAATATATGTACTTTCATTCATACATCCATTTATTATTATTATTATTGTAATGTAGATACATGATTTTTTTTTCATTCAAAAAATAATATTAGAAGTAAAAAATAATAAAAACTAAATAATATAAAATAAAACAAACAATAATATAAAACAAACATAAGATTACTATTAAATCTGCTAACAAAAATTTTACCGTTTTAATTTTATGTTATCAGCAAATGAATAAATAATATGCATTGGCATAGATATAAGTACATACATATGTATGTATATAAATTTTGAGAGATATAAAAAAAAAAACAAAAAAAAAATTGTTCATATAAATTCATATGGAGTGTTTATGTATGAAATTTGGACTTAAAAAATTAAATAAAAGTTAAAGTTTGTCGGATCAAAAAATGTTCTATGGCAAAGTTGTTCCTCTTCATTTGTGTAACAACTTTTTCTTAATAATTTTTCTCACCAAATTTTTCTGTTACGAAATATTCGTAAAAAACTTAAAAAGTACACTAGTAAACTACCACTTGCGGTTGTTCGATTTGCTCCAAAAGCTTATCAATCCGAGATATTTACGTCCAAACCTTAAATATGAAATTTCCAAAAATTCCGCTCAGTCGTTTAAGCTGTACACGTGCCCACACACACACACACGCACCCACACACACACACACACAGACGGACATCATGCTGAACATTTTTTTACAGCCTTCTCCACACCGGAGTAGTTCATTTTTGCCAAAATCTCGGGTACACATTTTTAGTATGAAAACAATACCTACCTTATACATTAATGTATGCGGTGGGTAATATTTAACAAGTTATACATTTTATAAATTCAATTTTATTTTTCCTTTTAATTCTCTTAAGAGGCATAAGGTATCCATTAAGTAGCTTATTATTCGTTTTAGACAAAGCTTCAGTTTTTTGATGCATTATTTTAAATAAGCCGTTAAGAATTCGGTTATAATTATTGTACAAGATTATGAAATATAAATACTATATTTGTCCGCCATCTATTATCTTGTACAAAAATTATTTATTTTATTTATTTTTTTATTACGATACTATTACGATATAAATTACTATTACGATACGATATGATTTAACAGGAGTCTAACTTTGAAAAAGTAAACAAAAAACAAAATAAATTCTCTGAGAGTAAAAATACGTCGTGTTAAAATTGGAAATTCGAATGTTCAGCGTTTAACATCGCGTATTTCGATAATCTTCATATAAAATGTATGTGTATGAAAACATTTTAACAGATGTTATACGTTGATCGTTCTTATTTAGGTCAGGCAGTTATATTTCATAAAGATATTAAACCGAATGAAATCTTATCATGTCAATTTGTAAATTAAAATTTTACAATTTTAAGAAATGTCAAATCGAAAAGAGATTCAATCAATTTTCATTTTAATTGCAATATTAAAGAAATTTATTAAAAGAAACATCAACATAAATTTTAACATAAAACAGTAAATTTATAAACACAAAAAAAAAAAAAATCTTACAACTCGAAAACATTAGAATTCATTTAAAACTCTGACAAGTCCATTAACCCAAAAAAAAAAAAAAACATTAAAAAAAATTAAAAAAGAAAAATACAAAAAAGAATAAATCTATAGGTATTACAAAATTCTGTGTTTTCAGGTATTATTTATTCCAATCGGGTGCATGTCTAAAAATTGTAACTTTATTATAGTCTTCTTCAATTAAAAAAAGGCAACAAAGAATAACAATAACAACAGTAAAGAATATCTTTCAAAATTGGATTTTAATAGCTGAACGTGGGAGCATCCTTCTGAAGTTCTATATAAGATATGACTGTATATAATACTTATGTATATATGTATTTTGTTAAGTACCTATATATTTAAAAAAATATATGCTTATATCCTTATATAAATACTCGTAGAATTGAAATGAGTTTTCGAAACAATTACAGTTTCTTATTTTGTGTTTTTTTTTTTTAATTTGATGTAAAGGTAAAAAGAGAGAGTGTGATAGAATTATATAAATAAGTGTATACTTATTGAAAAATAAAATCCTTCTTCAAAATTATCTTTCTTATTTTGTATTTATTTTTATTTTTCGTTATTAATGTGTCATTAAACTCTAATATGCTTTTTATTTCGAAAATGAAACATTTTTTAACGAATTTGTTAGTTTATCTGTCAACCTCTTTAAATTATTTGCCTTGTTGTCTTCCTTGTTTCTTTAAGCAGAACATCTGTTGTCGTTTGATCATTAAATGCTGTATTAAAATGTAAAATTAGCAATCAACATTAAAATGGTTGGTAACTTTGGATCAATTTCTAACATTAAAGAAATTCAATGTTGATTGACTTTTGTCTCTTCTAATAAGAGATAACGTGGTGTCTTTCTATTTTCTTTGACTATTTATAATAGTCCAAAGCTAATAATTTGATTGTGTTTTGATACTTTACCTAAAAAAAAATAATTTCAAATCTAATTAGATTATCGTAAATCATTTAGCGGTAATGCTGACATGTTTCTGATATTTAAAATTCAATTTTTGTAAGAGCCGATTGTTTATAATATTAAAGAAGAGATTCCGAGAAGAGAGAGAAGAAGACGATAATAATTCATATATATATATATATATATATATTTCCTTTCTTACTAAATGCCTGTTATGTTGAGTTTCCGGAATTGTGGTTTTATATTTAAATTTTATATTAAGATGTAAAGGAAGAGATGATTTTTATCATAAAGATTATAAATATTAAAGATTTGTAAAATTGGGTTAAGTTCTGAGATATATTTATGTGAGGTCTAAATAATAATTCTAATATTTTTTTTAGTTGAGTATGCTAAGTAACTTTACATTTTCTAAAGAATAATGCGGAACAGTAAATGGTCTATCTTCTCAAAATTACGATTTTTTTGTATATTTTTTTTATTTATTGATTTATTCAATTATAACTAAACTTAAAAAAAAGATACAAACAAAATGGTTATATTTCTCAAATTAATTATTAGCTTTAAAAAGAACAAAAAAATTTTTTTTCGCTAATCTTAATCTAGTCTTAAATGAAATTATTTAAAGGTACCTAAGTATTTTTTGAATATTTATTTAACAATAGAAGTTTTGTATTGCTTTACATTAAATTACGAGACACAGTATTTAAAACATGTAAAATCTATATTTATTTAAATTAATTTCTCATATTCAACTAAAAATCTACGTAAATTGTGCATTCATTGTTTTTGCATATACTCGATAAATTCTAAGAATCTTGTAACAATTATTCTAATTATCATTATCAAAGATGAACGACATTTGGATTAGTAGTTGTAAATGAATTTAAAGTTTTTATAAAATTTAAAACTTAATAATTAATAATTGCATATTTCTAGGGAAATATGTTTAAATATTTTTTTTTTTAACATTCTGTAATTTTGACTGAATTATTTTTTTTTCTTTCTAGTTTGCTATTATATTTGTTGGAAAAAATTAAATATGTACTAATGTTCTCATACTTTATATATAATGCATTGTATGATGTTTTAAACAAGATGATTAAAATTAAATTTATTAAAATTATTTAGAATTTACCGTAGTTTCAAATAAGTTAATGTTTATACAAAATTAGTTGTATTTTTATACAATCTAATAATCTTTTTCAAATGTAATTATTATGAATTATTATACAGGCATCATATAATAATATATTCTAGAGTTTATTTTAAATTTATTTTCATTTGTAGAATAAGGTAATGGTGATAGGTGATAGATGTTAAGAGGTAAAATAAACCTAGAAAATTTTATTAGAAATGATAATTTAGAAAAGTGATATTACATTTTCATCGAATGTTGATTTCATATTATCATAAACAAAATTTTATTATTTATAATGGAATTAAACCTACTGTCAATAACTGAGATTGAACACTCTTTTCATGAACACTAATATCTATTCTAATTATTTTATTTTTGGGTTTTTTTTTTTGCAAAAATTTAAATTTAAATTAGCATTATTAACAGATGTTTAATAAAAAAATATTGGAAAATAACATTAGATGGTAGGTGTAGGTGACTCATTGCAATGACCCCAATTAGCGCGTTATAACCGTTTTGCTACCACATCACAAGGCTTATAATAGGGGTATATTTAGGCTTTATTTTAGATCCATTTCGTTGCGTTCAGAAACCTTACGATTTCTGCAGGGTGCTTAGCCGCTAGATCACTAAGATCGTTGAGTTGATGGCTACACAGAGTTGCTGTTCTGGCCCTAGCCAGCGCTGGGCACTTACAGGTGAAGTGTGTGATGGATTCTTTTTAATTCTGTTCACCACAGCTGCGTCATGATGAATTGAATGGGATGCCTAGTCTGGCCGCATGTTCTCCAATTGGCCAGTGGCCCGTGAACACACCTATTGTTCTGGCTATTAGATCACATTAGATACTTTTATATGTTTTTTTTAAATATTTTCCATGTAACGTTGAACGTTCAACAACTTTGAGGGTTAAATATTTCTAATCAACTTTATCAAACAAAATCTAATTGATTTATAAACAAAATCTAATTGATTTATAAATAAAATCTAACCTTGAAATTAAAATACGTTTAAAA
Organism: Poecilobothrus nobilitatus; assembly: GCA_947095535.1. Classification (NCBI taxonomy): domain Eukaryota; kingdom Metazoa; phylum Arthropoda; class Insecta; order Diptera; family Dolichopodidae; genus Poecilobothrus; species Poecilobothrus nobilitatus. Next base: position 233,028,062 of record OX352774.1, on the reverse strand, counting down.
CAAAAAGAATGAAGTTTATAAAACTTATAATCTATTAATAAATAATAAAAATTCTTATAAAAAAAAAACAGGTGAAGAAAAGAATTATTTTTGTTTAAGTTGGCAACACTGATTACTCAATTACTCAAACATAATCATCTATTACATTGTTTTTATTTTCTTTTTTGTTTTTATTTTTCTTTTTAAGTTGTCCTTATTTTTTCATTATTATGTTTAGCATAATTTTGTACAAAATGGATTTAACATTGATGATACCTTAAATGTTCTATTAATTTATTGTCTATCTATCATATCCTTTTGTTTACCTCTTTTTTATCTCTTCACTTTTTATTTTCTTCTATTTGTAACCTATAATTTATGAAAAAAAAAATATAAAAATAAAGAACACTAGGAGTCCATTATTTGAAAATGAACTGACAAAATAACAATTCATCATTGTATTTGTGACATATACATCATGGATTTTGGATGGTTTTCAAAAAAAAAAAAAAAAAAAATAAGAAAAAATGAAAATATAAAATACTGATTATTCGAAATTGAAGATATGAATTGGTGAGGAAGAATAAACTTATGTACAACATAAATTAGAAACACCTGATGGGGTCAAATTGTTTTTTTTTCTCAACTAAAGTAAAAGAAATTGCTGTTGCTTCCAGAAAAAAAAGAGAGAGAAAAAAACAACCAAGATTTATGTATTTTTAAGTTTATATCCAAAATATTTTAGTATAAAGATACTTTAATGTATTCTATTTATAAAGATATTAAAAAAAAAAAAAAGGAGAAGAAAAGAAAAAACTAAAAAAAAAAGCGATGACTGTTATTGATAGTAGATTAGTATGCAGAATGCATTTTTAACAGAGTAAATCTCTCTTGGTAACAATCTATTATATTTTTTTTAAAAGTGTTTATATATAGAAAAGTATATAATATTACATAAAGATATATAAATATTTTTATAAATAGGATATTTAAGTATGGGTAAAGACATACACTATCATCAATATATACAGTTAAGGACATTATTTGTTTATACTATGATATTTTTGTATTCTTTTTCCATCTTGAAAAAATTGATGTAAGAAAATTTTTTTGTACCTAACGCTTAGATTTCGTAATGCTATCTTATATCTTTTTGTTTGGTAATAAGTAGCGAATTAATCCCCAAGTTACTAACTCTCAAAAGTTAAAATGAACTAATTTCCATTATTTTTGCTAAAATTTAATTTCCGGATTATTAAATTTTTTTTTAGGGTTAGTTTATTAGTTTATTTTTAAAATTTGGGGGTTTATCCATATAAAGTAAATCGCCAAAAATATTTTTAGCGATTAGTTTCTTATGAATTAATGTTTTGGGCGTTAGTAACTTTGGAAATGGTTTATGACACCATGATAAGTATTTTATTGTGATGTGAGTAAGTTTCTTAATGCTTTAATTAAGGAAAAAAACTGATCCAGAGTATCACAATGGATTTTAACTGGTTTATTTGTGCATCTTAAGCTTCTTTATAGGTAACTAGATAAGTACGTAAAGCATCATTAATTATTATTTTTTTTTTCATATAAGTCAAATTGTATTGGTAAATTTTTATATAATACGAATAGCACATGATACTCTCTAGTTCTTATATTCAGATATTGATTGAAAAAGTTTTTGCACATACGACATAAGGAATGGTAAGAGCAGTAAGAATGATTTTGATTTAATAGAGTAGGTTCGAAGAATCATTTCATCTCACCTTAGTTAAAGGTTGATGATTAAGATCTGCAACGGATTGCAATGGGTGTTTAAAAAAAACAAGAAATAATCAAACTTAAAACTACATAAGAAAATATTGCAACTTTATATGAAGAGTCGGATTATCAAATTTATTACCTTAATTTAGCAAAAATAAAATCGAACAGGTTCGCCCTTAAAAACTAATTTATAGAAACATTTTCCTGGACAAGAACACTCAGGAATTGATTTTAAGAAGAGTGGATGAGAGAAACGTATAAAACATTTTCAGAATTTGAATCGACTTAGAGAAGAAAATCAAAAATTTTTTTTTTTAATATGTATGTAAATTTTTTATAATTATATATTTGTCCTTAGTTGTTATTTTTTTATGTTTATATAAATGTATAAATGTATTGGTTCTAAAACCCTCAAAATAAAACAAATTTTTGTAGCATATTATTTAAAAATATAGAACATACAACAAACAAAAACAAAAAAAAAAAAAACAAAAAAAAGGATACTTTAAGAAGAAGATTATATCCTGAAATTAGTTTTCAAGTATAATAGTATAATATGATGTTGTTAGTTATGTTAAATAGTACAATTTCATGATCATCAACGTAATAATTATAATCAAAGTTATCAATATCATCATCATCATTATAATCATTATAATCATTTTAATCATTATAACCATGATTACGTATTAAACTAACAGAAACAAAATGATTATAAAGTAATCATTTATAATAACATTTAGTACTAGTAGTATAAAAGAAAAATATATATATGTATACTTACTATTTGTTTTTTTTTTCCTATATTTTCCAAATATTATGCAAAATAAACAAGTTAAAGATATTTTGTTTATATTTTTCGAAAAAAAAAAATTTATATTCTTGTAAAAAAAATTTGTGTTCTTTTTTTTTGTTAAAGAGATTTTTATAAAATGTTAAAAGAAATTTTTTGTGCGGGTGCTGTTTTTCACAATTTAGAGTAATATAGCAACTGAAATGAAAAACTTTAATAGAATGTTTATATTAAACTTAAACATTTATTAAAATATTATGGAAATACTTAAAGGATCACTTATAACGTAAATATTAATTTTAAATATTTCGTATAATTCTATATGATTTTTAAGTTATTGGAAGTATTCATTGTATCAAATCAATCTTCTTCATACACATACATTTCAGATTCTAAGTGAAAACTGGATTTATTAGAAATAATTTCTTTATTCGGAAAAAAAAGGATCAATGACTGTCAATGAATTTGCTTACTATAATAAGCAAATTTTCATTTATTGCTTAGCAACAAAATCTGTAATTTAAAGTTACGGTTCAATGAATCACACACTAATAATTCTTTTAGATAAATTTAATTAATTTATCCTGTTATTTTAATTCAATTGATGGTTTCTCCAATTAAAAATTTTAATATATTTCTTTTAACTGTCTTGATAAAAGTTACAGTCTCCTTGGATTAATACTTTTATTATTGTTTTGAGGTTAAAATACAGATGTAATTTGATTATTTCTTGCTATGTAGTTCAGGTCTCTCACCATATCCAATGGATTATTTTTTATTAAAACAAGAAGAAATCTTAAATACACTTAAATCGAAAGACTTTTTTTTTTATTGTGTAATATTTCTTATTTTTGACATACTACCACTATTTGTTCGTAACATAAAGAAAATGCATGTATAAATTGAAATAATATGGTTATAAATTGTTTTATAATGAACAGATACATTTGTTCGAAGGTACCTCCAAGTTTTATTAAGATAATATATTTTAACAAAAAGAGTAAAAAATAATTTTTATTTTTTGTTTTTTTTTTTTTTTAAGTAAGAAGTTTATATTAAAAAATAAACAAAACAAAATATTCTAAGTTTTTCTTTTAATTTGTTTAAATTTAGATTATGCAAAAATGGAAAAAAATAAAAACAAAAAAAAAAAAAAAACCAAAATGCTTTCTAAACTAGTTAAAAGGATTTCTAGTTAAGAGTTTCAACTAAATTGATTCTATTGGATAAAGAAAAATATTAAAAATTTATTTTTTTTAACATATATGGTAATTTTTTTTTAAATATTGAAAACTTAAAAAACACAAAAAAAAAATAATTTTAAATTAAGAAAATTTCTAAATAATAATACATATATGAGGTATAGGTACAAAAATTGTTCTAATATCTTTTTTTCTATAAAAATTTAAAGTTTTTTTTTTTTAAAAATTTTATTAAACAACAAAAAAACAAAAATATATTTTCTTTAATCATAATTGCATTTATTATGTATATTTATGCATGTGTGTTGAAAATATTATAATTAGCTCGCCTAAATATATGCAATTGTTTTTTCAATTAAAATATATAGAAGAGAAATTTTTAGTTAAAAAGGGGGGCTTCGGTAGCCTAGTGGGTAGGCGTGTGGCGTATTAACCGATGGAGTGTGGGTTCGACCCTTCACAGGTCGTAAGTGTTTTTTCTTTATATACCCCCATTACGACCAAATATAATGTAAATATATAGTATATAATATAAACAAAATACATAATATTAGTATATAATTTAATAATAGTATAAAAACCTATAATGGCCTTTAGTAGCCGATGGTTCAATAATATTGCATTACATTTATGTATGTAATATTAATATAAATAAATAAATAAAATAGTTAAAAAGGGGCTTCGGTAGCCTAGTAGGTAGGCGTGTGGCGTATTAACCGAAGGAGTGTGGGTTCGATCCCTGCACAGGTCGTAAGTGTTTTTGTCTTTACATACCCCCATTACGACCAAATATAATATAAATATATAGTATATAATATAAACAAAATACATAATATTAGTATATAATTTAATAATAGTATAAAAACCTATAATGGCCTTTAGTAGCCGATGGTTCAATAATATTGCATTACATTAATGTATGTAATATTAATATAAATAAATAAATAAATTTTTAGTTAAAGGGTGTAGCTGGCCTAGTGGTTAAGCACGTGGCTTATTAACCGATAGAGTGCGGGTTAAAATCCTCTAGAGGTAGCAAGTTTTATTAATTGAATACAAATCTTCCTTGCTACCAAATATTGCGTAAATATATAATATAAACAAAATAAATAATATTAATGTATAAATTTATAATAGTATTCGACCTAAAATAGCCTTAGTAGCCGATGATTTTGTAATATTGCAATATACATACTATGTAATTTGTAATATTAATATAAATAAAAAAAAAATGTTTAGTTTTATTCTAATTTATTCTATAATATAAAATAATTATTTTATGTTACTAAACACTAATTAAATCAACGTTTGCGTACGGTGTACCGATCTAGTAAAATTTTAGCGGCAGTCTAATAGAAAAATTGCGAAAATTCGAAAGAAGGTACATAAGAGTTTGCGTTAACAAAAATAGAAAACCTGATTCAGACTACAAACATTAGTATTCCAATAGTAATATTTGTACAAGGAAGCAAAAATTATTAGAATCGATAATTTTCTTATCACAATACTTACAGAAAACCGTTTAATGTCGTATAAATTTTATCACGACGAGAAGTATATTAAAAAAATCCTGAACGCAGAAAAACGCTGAACACATTATTTTTTTTTAGATAAAAATGCTTATATCCAAAATCAAAATCATGTTCTTATACTATGTCACCATAGTAGAATGGCCACATTTAAAACAATAGAGTATAATCCGGGCAATATTAACCGACAAAAATTTATAATACGACATGAACATACTCGACAAGGATAAATTTATCAAAAAGCTATTGGTGGTTGGAAAATACTTATTATCCCAGAATTATGTATCTATATTTACATATTGTTTTATTTATGTTAAGTAAACTAAGTTAGTTATGTTTTTTTTTATCATAAAAAGATGATATATTGGTTTTTACAATTATAATTAATTAGATACAATAAACATAAGATTTTTTGTTTTTATATCTTAGTATAAGAATAAATTAATCATAATAGAATAAAATCCCATTAAAAAAGTTATCGTTTATAGTTTAAATGTTAATAAAAACAAAATCCTCATTTAAGCCGTTTTTGGTTAAATTTTTTTGTAGACTAAGCTAATTTTAAGAATTCATAAAAGTATAATTAAAAACTTAATATAAAATAAAAAAAAAAAAAACATAGAGAAATTTAACTGAAGGGTACTAACTTAAGGGAGGGTTTCAGTTACTTAAGGGAGGGTTTCAGTTACTGACTGGTAAAAGAAGAAGGATCTCTTATTAACCGAGAGATTGCGGATTAAAATCCTGCACAGGTAGCAAGTTCCTTTAATTGAAGATCCCCATTTCTACCAAATATAGAATGTAAATTTATAATATAATATATAAATAAAATAATAATTGCATTCAAGCTTTTATTAGCCAAAGGTTCAGTGATATCACATATTTCTTCGCAATATTAAATAAATATTAAATGTTAATTCTAATTTAACAGCCAAACTAATTTAACCAATACAAACAATAAAAGCCATAAAAATTAAAAAAATAAATTAACAAAAAAAAATAATAAGAAAATGAATCTGTTACATGTAATAATAAAATATATCGTAGCTAAACTATAATGAAAGTGAAAGACTGAGTAATACAAGAGGGGAAAATTAGATATAATATCTTAAATAGGGTAACGTATACCGTTAATATTGCATTATAAGATGTCAGAGAAAAAATGTAGCAAAAATAAATGTTTCAAAAAAATATGTTTAGAAAAGCAAGAAAATTATATCCACAAAATTCGGTAAGGATATGCCTAATTTAACCTAATGATAACGATAACAATTGTTAAGTTAAGTATTTGTAATTTTATATTTCATCCTTAAAAATACTTGAATTATTTTTATTTCGAATAATATAATCGCAAAATTTGATAATGGAACCCCTAATAAAACGTACCAGATATTGTAATTTTGTAAAACATGATTTTGAAGTGGTCCCATCTCAAACTATGATTCCTTCTTAGAATTTATCCGTCTTTATTATTCCTTGTAATAACTTAATATGTTTAGCTTACGTTCACAAATATCTAATAATAAAAATGAAATAAAATAGTTTATAACATAATTTTCTTACTTTAATATTTTCAAATAATTTATAAATAAAAAATACCTATTCTATATTTTTTTTTTTTTTAGTTGTAATAATATGATTTTGGATGGTTAAGTTTTTCTCTTGTTTTTTTTTTTATGTCAGCATTACTTTAAAATATTACTAATAAAAATTTATATAAATTTTGAAAATAATTTTTGAATGATATCTAAAAAAAAAATTTAATAAAATAAAAAATACAATTCATAATAGTAAAACAAAAAAAAAAAAAAAAAAAATGTTGTTAAAAGGTTGGGGAACTCTATTATAGTTTTTTATTTTTTTGTCATAAACAAAAAAAGAAAAAGGGATCTCGAATAAAAATGTCGCAATAATAATATCCTTCTTTTGATTTTTCTTGTTGTTGTTGTTGGTTGTATTTTATTATTCGTATAATAATATGCAATAAGAGTGTATATTGGTGATGACACATTATTATGATTTGAAGAATCAGGAAAAATAAAAACAAAAATACAGGATTTCCAATCGTCTTTTGGTTATAAAAGTATATTTTTACAATGACTGAAAAAAATCTTGCACTAAAATCTAGATACATTATATTAATGATTTCAAGTTAGTTAATTGTTTTACACTTTTTTTTTCTGATTTTATCTTTTTAACCTAATATTAACTTTACCTAACCTAAAATAAACATTAATATTTACTAATTTATTTTTTGAATATAAAAAACGCAGTTCGACATGATTACATATGAGACATCATTTTAAATATTTTTAGTTTTTATGACTTTAAAACAATTGAAGTCTTCCCTCCATTCCATACTACTGAACTACATCAGTAGATTAGTGTTGTGTTGAATTCCCCTGACAATTCTAAATAATTTTTGATATCTCACGATGCTTTGTATATATTTAATGTACCTACGAAATATTGTTTTTTCTGTTAATCCAAATATAAATTAAAAAATATAATACAATAAAAACAAAAATAAGATTTTAAAATTTCCGTATTAAAATTTATTTTTATGTTACTTTATTTTTAAATTTAATTTTGACGGCTCAATTTTGTAACCAATTATAAAATTACTCCTAAATGCTGAAAAACTTTGCAGTGACGCTCTTATTAAATATATTTGGCTGTAAACTGATTCAATAGAAATAAATTTGCTGTTCGACAAAAATACGCTGCCCATATTGAGAAAACCAATATGGTCAAATAATTATACATTTTTATAATATGTGTATCTATGTTAGGTGTTCAAATAAAAATTTGCTGTCAATAACTTTGCTGTCAAATTAAAACACGGTAATTGTATATTATTGAAATTGTAATTGTATATAATAAAAAAAAAAAAAACTTGTAACCCGTCATTAATCTAAACGCAGTAAACCCTGGTTTTATTTTCTTCCATTAAATGCTATTTTTATTCGAAATTATCCTGTTAGTTGTCTATTAAAAAGAAAGCTTGAAATAATATGGTATAACCATAAATAAAATTATATACCATATTTTTGTCTTTCATTGTACAGTTATAAATCTATATCATAAAATAAAAAAAATATTGGTTTTTTTAATATTTTTTAGTTTAGTACTTAAAAAAAAATACTCAAATAGCTTTGTTTTTATGTACACGTACATATGTATTGTTTTTTTTTTTTTTTTCGAAAAAAGATCTTGTTTCTTTATTGCTATCGCGTTAGGCAACACTAAAATGATAAAGGAAAATAAGCTTTTTTTGCTTTATATTATTTTTATTAAAAAACTTTAATATTAGGTACTTTTTAGAGTAATATGTGTTTAGGTTGGTTTAGGTTTACATGGTATAAAGAACTAAAACTACTTAAAGGGAAGTAGTAATAGCTATACGATGGATTAATAGAGGAGGTGAATTTTTAATAAAATATATGCAATATTTGTTTAATGGTTAAAAAATTTTATTTAAAAGTATTTATGCTTAAATAGTATTTGTGCAAAAATTGCTTAAAAATATTTGTGCAACTTAGTGCAATAGGTACAATCGAATAATTAAAAGCATAGCTAAATTCAATCAATATCTCCAGTCAAATAATTGAATCCTGTAATAAAATTAATGACTCAAGAAACAGATTTTTGGCATATTTTAATAAAAGAGGCATTTGGTTGAATGCATAAAACTGTGCTTGAACTCAAATCTTACATTTTTAAGTACAAATTTATTTTTTCTTAAATTTTGGGAGAAAAGTTGCAAGCCAGAACGAGAGCTTTTGCATCAGATTTGAGTTTCATCTCAGTTTTATCAATTCGACACTTTTTCCCTGCCTTATATTTCCAGTTTTGAATGGTACCCATATATGAATAGATGAAAGCGTCTAAATAGATAAAAGCTTCTTTATACTTCATATTTTGAATGGTATCCATATGTGAACACGTGAAAGCATATATGAAATAACAGATGTATTAAAAGCATTTAGGTAAAAACAGTTATTTTGTTTTCTAGCTATTGGTTATTGTACGTGCTGGGATTGTATGTGCATTGCATTGTATGTGCTGGGAATAATATTGCTACCTACTTGTTGGCCTCATAAACAATTCTATTTACTAAGTATTAACAAAAATTTTGAGAGAGCTAAAAATTACAAAAATGAAAATGGATATTAATTTGTTGTTTAAATTTTTTTACTTTTATTTTTAACTGTCCCTAAACGACTGACTGTCAAATAATTGATTTAATTTACTTGTGAGACACCTTACATATTATAAAAATATGATATGAATGATGCATTTATAATATTCAGTCTGATAATATATGTAAGTTTTTTTTTTATTCTAATTTTAAAGGATAATAAAAAAATATAAAGAATAAAAATATCAAATATCATAATATATTTCTTTTGTTTTCAACTAAGTGTTACCGTTTTTGTATTTTTTCTTTTTGTTTTTTTTATTTGCATTTTAAAAAAAAGGATTGTAATATTGAATATTGTACTAGCAGCATAAAATACAAAATAATAAAAAAAAATCAATTTTGCTAGTGGCATTTTTAAGTCCTTATCAATTGTTCATTTAAGCGAACCAAAAAAAAAAAATAAAAACAAAAAAAAAAGGAGTAGTACAAATATGGAATAATAAATATTATTTTGAATCACTTTAAATGCAGCATTGTATATGTGTAGAAATATATTTGTATACATTTATGTTCTATAAAAAAACATGATGATCTTAAATTTTTTGAATGTATGTGTTTGTACGAATGAGTGATTTAGAGACAAAGAAAATACATATTTTGTATTTTATTTAGTTCGGGATAAAATAAAGAAAGATTTTTATTTCGAGATAGTACCTATTTCAAATTTTTTTCTTTTTCATTTTGCAAATCCAAACAATGCAATCAAATTTTATACATTAGTGTGTGTTAATTTAAAACTATATTGATTCACACATATATAAAGAATATTGGTTTATGTTTTTTTTTCGAAAAGGGTGCATTTATACTTTATAGTATTTGTTGTGAGCAACGAAATTACAAAATGTTTTATTTTTCAAGCATATTGAATTGCAATATGTACTACGAGGTAAAAATGATAATTATTAGTTTTTCATTATTTGATATCAATAAGAGATAATAGAGTCTGGTGAATATACGTAAGTCCTTTTATCAATCTGTTATGTTTCAGATAATTTTTATTATTGTTATTTGTGATTTTTTTTTTTTTCCTAAGGGAAGTGGGAATCTTCCAAAACACCAAAAATTCACTTGGTAGTGTCAGATTTTTACTGACTAAACCCACCTCCCCCTTTGCTGTGAATAATTATAGAGAAGCGGAAATACTCTTTAGAGAAGTACGAATGCATTCTCTACTTCTTTAAAAGTGACTGACTTATCTCCATATTTTGACTTTATTACAATAAGTTGAAGATTTTTTATTTTTGATGTATTGATGTAAACGAACAAATTATAGGTTACGGAATAAAAAGAACTATATAGTAATATTGATTGAATTTTCCAATATTGTAACAAAGATGTTCTCTTCTACCTTTGAATGTTTTTTATATTAATGTAAAAAATTTTAGGAAATCTTTAAGAAAGGTGATGGCTTTTATGTTCCTAATGTTTGTAACAAAATTTAAATTCTTTAAACTTAAATATGTAACTTAAAAATTTAAATTATATAAGGATGAATGGTCTCTTCTTATTCCTTTTTTTCAACTTTTAACGAAATTGTTCGATTTCATTTTATCGTTTAGAAAGAAGAATCAACTCCTACTATAAGAAAGTTTAAGTTTTGTAATAATTTAGTTACCAAAAATTATGAATTTAAAATGGATTACCAGAGAACAAACAATGTTCTTCCTGCTGAGCTAATACAAGCCAACACACAAAAAAGAAAATTTACTCGCAATATCATCGATGAAAATAAAGAAGTATTATATTTTCCGTATTCGGTTCTAAGCACAATCTACTATAACTACTTGTTATTAAATTATTTAGAGGTAGTACTAAAAATTAGTGGATTATTCATTAGCATGTTCTTAGGTGCTTAAAAAGCTTCCTATTGCTTATAATTGTTATGCGTAGTATTATAGTTCGTTCTTAACACAATATAGTCTTTGCAACTTTCATTTTCGACAATGTTTTCAATTTATTTACATTTGGTATTCTTCAATTGGCTTCAACCAGGTCCAGCCAACTTTTTTTTAGAGTATTCTCTGAGTCTGCAAAAATTGATACCGCTTTTATTTTAGTAATTTACGACATTGTATTTTAATCTATATACGCAATAAATGCCCTGATAATCTTTAAAGATAAAATAATCTTATTGTAACTGAAAGAACTTTACCATAAACTAATTTTTTCCCTTTTTTTTAGGACTTTAGTTACATAATTCAACTTATAACTTTTGTATAAGTCATTTTTAACTTCTATTTGAACTTTTCTCCTAGAATGTTATACAAATAATTTTCATGTTCATCTGGACAGATGAACTAATTAAATTATCATTTATCTCTCGTTTTAAATTCAATTTTAATAATATATTCAATGTGCAATTGGAATTCAATCAAGCAAAAAAAAAAATTATTTTTTCTCTATTATTCAAATATTAGGACATACGGATACCCCAAATACATTGAAATAAAATGAAAAATTATGACAAAAATTATTATGAAGATTTTAAAATATGGGTAATTTTTATTTTTTTTTAATTTTTATTGGGAATTTTAAAAATTTCATTAGAATTATCTAAAAAAAATTGATGTGGTAAAATTATTTTTTAAAAAAGATATTTTTATTTGGTTTTAAATTTAAAATGATCAAAATATATCTATATATTTTTTGTTTTTATTATTTGTCCTATTAGGTATTATCTTTTTGATGCAGCACTCGGTCTCTCGAATATTGGATCTAAGATTCTGTTGTTTCAATATTATAAAAAACAATTACTAAATATTGCATTTACTTACATTTTTGTATTAATTTGAAGTAAAATTTTTCAATAAATAAAATTTAGCCATAGGTTATTTCGAACTTGCTTCGAGTAATAGTTGTTGGAATTGGTAATTAAAGTTTAGAAGAATATTGTTAAACAAAATTTTCTTGTATTTTTATGATTCATCCAAATTTTATAACCAATACATGATTTTTTTCTTTGTATGATTGAAGATAAATTTAGGAATGCTTAAATACATTGAAGACACATTGAAATCTATTTTAGAAATTTAAGCTGATTAGTTGTATAGGAATGTAGATATAAAAGTGCTGCTGATGCAAACTTAGATCAATTTAGGCACCTTGGGATACTTTCGATCAGTTATTCTTTTAATTAAACCTTTGGAAACTGATAATAAAGCGCTGCAAATCGGTTAAGTTCATCTTCGACAGATAGGCTATTAAGAATTATAAGAGTTTGCATAGAAACTTTTTTCTTTTTACAGCAAGCATTGAGAATTTCCATAAAAGACGAAAAATTGATTCCTCTTCCTCCTCATCGTTGCACCTTCTATAAAATTCATATAGGAGAAGTCCGAGCCTTTTAATGGACCATGTCTACCGATTTTTTTTTTTTTTTTTTACGAGGGACGGTGATCAAAAGTCACTCAAAAGAACTGCACGAGGTTCCTCTGAGTAGTGTTGGACTCTAACCAACCAAAACCACCCCTTTTAAAACCAAACTATAGGATTGGACCTTTAATACATAATCATATAATGTACAGCTTGGTTTTGGGGAAAAGGATGGGGGAAGGATTACTTGGGTGTTTGAATATAGGGAAATTGGGATTATGGAGGATGAAGGAAAAAATTTGGATAGTTATTTTGAAGAAGGATGTTAGTGTTCTTCTTGAATTTCGATATATCGTACACAAATTAATTACCAACTTTTGGGAACACATGTGCGGGCAGAAGGTTCCATAAACGCGACGTGCGCATGACAAACGAATTTCCGAATGCTGTATTGCGCCATCTTGCCAGTTCGACAGTGTATGAGTGGGCAACTGTTGCACTCCTCGTTTCACGTTGGAAAACTTTGAGTGGATCCATCAATTGTTTTATTTCTTTAGAACAGGTGTTCACGCCTACAAGGTATCTATAAAAGAGGGTCAATGACCCAACAGTACGGCGATGGCAAAGTGGAGTGAGCGTTGAGGTGACACTGGGGTCGCCAATAAGGCGAATAGCTCTGTTTTGCACTTTGTCGAGATAACCCAGCGCTGTTTGGGGTGCTCCAGCCCAAATACATGCGTTATACTCCATTTTCGGCCTAATGTACATTTTGTAGATGTTGAGAAGATCGGAAGGAGAAAAGTAAGCTTTACAGCGATACAAGAAACCTAGACATTTAGCAGCATTTTTAGCTATATGAAAAATATGATTTGACCAGGTCAATTTCTGATTTAACTCGATGCCCAGAATGTTTAAATCTGTTGAGTGCTGCAAAGCTTCACCCTGAAAAGTCAGGTTGGGTGTAGTAGTAGCTACTTTGCGCGAGATTAAACAGCTTTGCGTTTTATTGGTGTTGAAATCAACCAACCAACCAACTACCAACAAAAGTAAAACCTTTAAATTTAGTACAATGGTGTTCTGGAATGTTTTCTTTATGTTCCGAAGATGGATTTGATGAATTGGAGTGGGTACCTGACACACGCCTCCCAAGGACTAACAAGCATATCTTCGAAATTAATAAAGATAGAAACTCGAAATTTTTTACAAGGCTGCCAAGCATATCCCAAGAGGATGCCTTTTTTACGTTCCTGAAATTCTAGTTGAATAAGACAGAAAAAGGAAGAAGTTCAAGCAGCTGCCAAAAAACTTATGAATTTTTAATTTAATTCGAATTTTTCAGGTGCTTACTGTTACATTTACTTGTTTTTTGTTTAATGTTTGTGCAGCAGGGCTGAGAAAAGAGTAATAAACGAATTCCTTCTGTTACTTAAGGCATATTTTATTTTAATGTCAGTGAACTGTTAAATATATTCGACTTGTATTTTACAAGATAAAAATATTTAAGAAAAATTTTTTTATACAGTTGAGTTTCTTTGTTTTTAAAATAGGTAAAAATAAAATTTAATTTTCCATATTTTTTTGAGCGAAAAAAATTTTCTCTTTGAATTAACTTTTTATTACAATAAGGCATAATCTACTTAATAATTTTTTCATACTTTATTGCGTTGTATTTTTTCAAAAACTGTTTCAAAAAAAAAAAAAAAAAAATTTTTAAAAAGTTTTTATAATAAATTTTGAATAATAATTTTTATTTTTTTATGGTTATTTTGGATTTTTTTTATTTTTTTTGAAATGAAAATAAATATTAATAAATGCTATGAAAAAAGGACGAAAAAGTTAAGAATTAAGTATTTTCACCAAAAACAAATACTTTTTGATAAATCATAAAAAAAAAAATAGAAAAAACAAAAGAAATTATTAAATAAAAACCTTTAATGCTATATTTAAAGAAACGAGAACGAATTCGGATTAGCAGATTTGATCTATCAAAGTAAGATTTTTATTATATTGTAAACTTAACGTACGTACACTGAAATATATTATACAAGGTGTCTAGCACCGGTTTGGAAATAATTTAATACAAGAAAAGAGTTTGTAATTTTAGCAGTTCTTGAAACAATGGGGCTAAAATATCCAATACAATGATCTCTTTACTACAAATAAGAATGGAAACTGAGAACCTTACTACAATTTGTGTAAAAGAAAATTATTGAAATTGATGGTTAAAACATTTTATCTTTATCAGACACTTTGAATTAAAAATTAAGATACAAATATTTTTGAACATATTCACAGATATAAATTCACAGATAATGTGTTATAATTTACCAATTAGTTCAGATCTTTTCTAATTTCGGATTTGGGGAGGCAGATCCCATTTACTGTTGAAATATGTGTGCAAAACATATAATTAAGAAGAATTTTAGTTACAAATTAAATCCAGTCAAATGAAATACAGTTTTGTGATAGTAATCTGTTCCTAATCTATTTTTGGTATTCTAAATATTAAATATAGTTCAAAATTTTCTAAAAAATTTAGTAAAAAATCGGTAAAATTAAGAAAAAGTAAAAAAAAAAAAATTGTTTCTTAAAATGAAAATATTGCATATTTTTAGGATGAATATAATTTTCCCTTTTAATTACTAGTTAAACTTAACATTTTGAAAACATTGTGTATTATGTAAGTGTAAAAACACTTGCTACCTGTGCAATATTTGAAACTCTCTCCTATATTAAATTAAGCTATTTAAGTTATTAAGCTATGTTGTTAACACTAGGCCACCGAGGCTTCCCTAAAAAAAAAAAAAATAAACTGTTTTTAAATTTATTTAATATGATAAATAAAAAAGTCGTACTTTGCTATTGAAGTAAACAGTAAATTTAAAAATTAAAAAAATTTATTTATTAATTAAATTTAATATTAAATTATATACATGATTTTTATTCTAAAGAATGATTGCTTTTTTCAAGTAAAATTTAAAAATAATTATCAAAATAAAAATTAAATTTTCTTAAATTATCTGCAATACTAGTGAAAAGCTTTTTCATCTTCAAAAATGTTTTTGATTTTCTTATGATTTTTCTCACCTATTTCAAAAAAACGAAATGTTCACATGCTTGTAGATTTTATTTAGATTTCACTATTAGCAATAAAATATCGTTGTTACTTTTTTCTATGGATTTCGTTCTTACTATTTCTGTTTTGAATGAATTATGGTTGTGTATTATTCAATTCATTTTCCGACTTATATATCTGTTTTAATAATAAATTCATGTTTCATTTTTTAGTATTTTATCAATTCTATTACAAAGTTAAAAATGCTTATTAGATATATATATATATATAAATTTGGCATTGAATCGGTTCAAAAATTTTTTTTTTTAGATTATTATCTTAATTTACTATAAAGCTACATTTTTTGTAATCGGTTTCAAACAGCTTCAATTACATCGATTAGTAGCGGTCATCTTGTTTGTCATCTCTCAGCGGAAGAAATGAGATGTGAGGAAAATCCAAACAGTTAAAATCGGAAGAATTTTGAAATATTACCTACCAATCAACAGATTTCGCAAGGTTTGAATCCTAAATAGCTAATACCAATTCGTTGTTTGCGCTGAATATTATCAAATCAGTAATCAAAGCCAGATTTAACATGCATTCATGAGTATTAATAGTGGTAAGAACATAAATAGGGTAGATCAGTAATCGTATCTTGCATGTCTAATATCATACTTCAAGTAGAAGTAGCTCAATATTAAAATTAAAGTTAAAGAGAATAAGAAATCAAAGATAAAACTTTCTTTTATAGATTGACTATACATCTAATCCCAAGTTTCTTTTCTCTATAAAGTAGATTTACTTTGTGAAAAGTTTTCTTATAACTTTTAGAATTTTTTTAATAAAAGATAATTTAAAAGCTTACTCATATATTATAATATGGAGATATAAAAAATAAACTAAAATCCAAAAATTTTTTTGAAGGATATTCAAATATGTACTTATTATTTTTTATTTTATGCACTGGTTTTGCATATGCAACTTACTGAAAAATTTTCACACATTTTCATAGTTTTATCCGTTGGTTATAAATAAAATATTTTACAAAGAATATGTGTTTATAAATAAACGTGCATATCTTTATTATGAACGTACACATATAAAATGATTATATATAAAAAGTAGCATATAAATTATTTATTTATTACTTAAGATAACTTTTAACATTTTTGTTTCATTGAATTTATATGTATTTTTGTTTTTGAACACAACACAATATCCTTGAAAACATGTACACACATCAATATATTATTATATTTAGGAAAAAATGAAAATATCTAGCAACAGCTGTTAGAACTTTTCTTAAATTTTCTTTAAGGTTCTTTTTATGATTATTTTTAATAAATTGTTTTTTTTGTTGTTTATTTTTTTTTTTTTGCTTTTTTAGTGTAAATTTTAGTGTAAAATAAATAAAAACTATTTGTAAAAGAAACCGCCAAAAAATGAGAAACGGTAAAAATTAAAAAAAAAAAAAAAGAAATTTTAGTAGAACCCAGAGGATATAATTTTACTGTTTTTTCGTTTGGAAAGATCCGAAAAATTACAAATGTTGAATATTATGCCGCTATTATAGTATTGGTATGCTCTCTCAAATGTGTTTAATATAAAATCATTAACTTAAGTATAATTTCGAATAAAAACCGTGTGACAAAAAATCAAATGAAAAAATATTTGATGTTGAAATGTGACAATGAAAATGGAGGTGAATTGGATTTATTTTGAACAAATCAGACAATAAATTAGCATAACAATGTTTTGAATGCAGCCCTCAAGACACATGATGTGGGTGGATGCCTAAGAGAACTTGAAAGAAAAAAAAAAAAAGTTTTTACCAAAGCAAGCACCCAATAGAAAAGCTGGTAACAATGAAAATGCTGGTCGCAGATTAAGGACAATGGAGGGATCTTGATTAATAAATTTAAAAAAAATAATTATTATTGTATTAACAGCTTCGACATCAACATGATAAGAAAACTTAAAATGAAGCTAGAATCATTGTAGGTTTTTTCTTCTATTCCTTTTAATTGAACCTTTTCTTAAAGATTCATTGTCTATTAATTAACTGCAGTATACCAGCAATAATATTTTTTAAACTGAAAAACTCAATGGCGGCATATCTTAATATAAATAAACTACAGAAATAACATTCTCTATAGAGATTAAAAAATAATTTGATATTATGAAACTCATCTCATCATCATCAGATCTAATCTTAAATGTTACTTAGTTCAGTCATCAGTGTAATATTCAGTGAAAATATGACTTGTGATAAACGTACACAAACATTTATGGGATAGAAAAATTATTTTTACTATTTTTATAAAAAAAAAAACATTAACAAAAAATTCCCGAAAACATTGAAATTTTGTTTATTCTTCTTTATTTTTTTCTTTGTAAAAATACTACACATCCTTTTTTTTTTTGTTATTGTTTTATGTATTTAGTATAAATGTCAGGAGTTGAGTAAACAATTTGTATATTTATTTTGTCAGGTAATATTTTACTTTTATTATAAAAGAGGATCAAAGGTGATGCTTGTATTAAGAAACAAAAAAAAAAAACAAAAAAAATTAAAATAAAAGAGGACAAAAAAAAAATCTTATCATATAAAGTAAACACTAACGAAAACATTTACACACATTTAGAAAGCGTTATTTTAGGTATTTTCCACCTTATTTTTAAAAAAAGAATTTTTTTTGAACGCTTTTTTTTTGGCTTTTTTTTTTGAATAAATATTTTTTGTTTTTGGTTTTGTTTTTTATAAAATTTTTTTTTTTTTTTGTTTAATATTTAATATTTAATGTATTAATTTTTATTTTTATAAAGATAGTAGATAATTAAAATGTTGAGCTTTTTTTTGTTTTTGGTTGTTTTTTATTTAAAGATTCTTTACGATATTTTAATTAAAAAAATGTTTTTAAAAGGAAAGGGTAATTTCTATTGCCTGATTTTTATCTTTTTTGAAAAATTAATTAAAAATGATAGATAAGATTTTAAATTAAAATGATGAAAATTTAAGTTTTTTGTTTTGTGTTAAAGAGTGTTAAAAAAAAATACTAATAAAAATAATAGTCTTTTTTTCAGTGTAAAATAGTTTACATTATATAGAAGAAAACGGCAAACCCAAATATCTTAAATTTAACTAGGTTAATTATATATGGCCGAGCCACAGCCGAGTAATCAACGGCTTAGTGAATAATGATTCCAAAAACTGAAGCTTAGTCAAATATGAATAATGAATGACTTCGTGGATGCCCTATGCTCTTTATAAGAGTGGAAAGGAAAAAAAAAAAGAGCATATATGGAAATTCTGAGATACTAATGGACAGATTTATTTTTGGTATTTTAAAATGTTCGGATTGAACTTAAATATTAAAATATTATCGGAAATCAAATATTTTTTAACGATGAAAGGTTTCCTATTAGTGTAATACTATATTAATTGCTATTATTTTGACATTTTATTTAGATATTGTAACACTTCTTGTTGACAAATTTTTTTAATTTAAAACAAATTATACTAAACGTTTTTTGTAGATTCCTCACCTCTCCATGAATAAAACAATTTCACAACAATAGAAAGAAACTGTTCTAACTATTAAAACTTTCTATCTTGTTGCATCTTGTTAAATTAAATTTCATCTTGGTAAAATTTTTTTCTTGGGAAGGAATATTACAAGTTTAGATTGTATCTATAGAAATATGCAGAGCAGAAGTTAATTTGTGTAAAGGGCGTGCAAAGTAGTTGTGTACTAACTTGTGGCAGTGTGCATGAAAATTCTAAAATTTCTACATTTTCAGTGCCAATATTTTGGTTTTTCAGACGCAGAACTTTGGGAGAGGAATACTGAGAAAATCTTCTCCCATCGATTCTTGAGTTAGGTGTTGTCAATGACAAGTGGATAATCAAGAAAGAGGGCACAATAAATAGCAGAGTGATTTAATATATTAATTTTAAAAATGTTCTTTCTACAATTGATTGTTTACATTTGAAAACAGGATGAGGAGTTTTCTACACATAGAGAATTGAAAAAAGTGCGCCTCAAGGTTGTATTTAAGTTTCTACGTTATAGTTACTTTTTATCAATTAGAAAATTAGATTAGAAAATATAACTATAACTTCATTTGCTGATGATACTGTTACAATATCAATGGAATCCAATATAGACGACTATAGTATAAATAAATTACAAAAAGCAATTGAACAACTTTTTTTATGGACCAAAAAATTAAAAATTAAGCTTAATGAACTTAAATCTGTTCAAGTAAATTTTATAAGTAAAATCGTACAAATTTCTCCAGTTGTAAAACTTGGACAAATTAACTAGATTTAGCGATAAACGTAGATGACCTTTATTGAAATCTACAACTCCGCTAAATCTAAAAGTGTTAACGCAAATTTAATGTTTAATCTTTAGCACTAGTTTTAATCTTTTAAGACTTAGGTCCATCCCAGATTTTATTGAGTTTAAATTTTACATAACTGTCCTCCTACGATTCTCACCATCCTTATCCAAAAAAAAAAATAAAATTTATACCTATTTGTAAGGAAAAATTGCAATATTATATTCACTTATAAATTAAAGAATTGATAAAACTAAATTTTTTTTTTTAATTGAAATTTCTGATTCATATTTCATTTAAAATGTTTTAAATGAAAAGTTAAAAAATTAAAATAATATTTTTAAAAGGTAATTATTAAGAAAAAAAAAAACATACAAACAAACAAGAGTTATGTAAAATAATAAAAAATAGAAAAATTTATAAATTATATTGATAAAAATTTTATATGAATTATTTATATTTTATAATTAAAATTTAAAAACAAAAAAAAAAAAAAATTAAATAAAATTTTATATTATATAAATTGAAATTTTTATCTAAAATCAAAGTACATATAGTAGTTTTAAAATTTTTATAGTAGAAAATATAATAATTATTTTTTAGTTTAATTGTCCGTCAATTATTAATTTGTCAATTTTAAAATAGAGATTTTAAATCTTTTCAAAATGTACTGATATTTTTATTTTCTCAAATTAAGGAAAAGGAAATACCGGGAACGGGTAATCACATTTTGCTTACACTGTACTTAAAAAAATGATGTGATTGCTTGACTATTGACATATGCAAGACATTAACGAAAATCAAGTGAAGAGCAAATAATTACTTTATAATCGTATCCTTGACTAGATTTTCATCATCAACACTCGATTTATTCATATGGTGTTATTGAAGATTAATTATAATTTTTATCATTTTATTTGACTATGTACAATTCAATCGGTTTATCACAACTCTGATGATCCTTTTCTGAAATCCATTTCACCTTAAAGTAAAAAATGATTTCTACAGTCACTAGTTATATCTATGACTTAAGAATTGAATTCATAAATTGCCAGGTTTGTCGTTATGAATTTTCTGACCAGCTTGAATTTGTTGACCGAAATTTTACCCTCCTTTTGTGGCCACTGCTTTAACGCTTTTTAAGATATAGATATAGATAAATAAAATTTGTTTGAATCTTATTTTTATTTTAATCATTTTAGAGAGTGCTTTTATAAAATGAATTAAAGAAGAGTGTCATTATTTATAATTACTCTAAATGGTTAAATTGATTTAAGATTTTCGGAGTTACTGAGTCAAATACATAGAATTGAGCTTAAACTCAAAACTAATTTGTTCAAACAAAAACTAAATCTGGACTCGTAGTTGAAGCTCAGTTTTATGCATTCGATCCAATATCCTTGCAGATAAATTAACAGTAACAGTAATGAATTTTAACAGATTCAGTTTAAACTAATAATAATGTTCTTTAAGTATCTAAAGGTTTTTTTTTTTAAATTAAAAGAAGAGTAGGTTAACAATTGCTTTGTTTATATGTCAAAAAAACAGGAGCATTAAAATCTCAATTCTATTCTTATAATTTTAACACATTGATATTGATATAACGATAAAAAAATGTAAATTTTGATGCAAAATCAAAAAAATGTTATAATTATTATATATACACATATTAAAAAAAAAAAAATGCATGTCGATGTAATTATAGATATGTATTATAATTTAAATTTAGTTTGATGTTTTTCTAATTAAATATCAATAATTTTTGATAATATTCTTGTAGTAATGTAATTAGTTTTATTTATCACGCATTTAAAAGATGGTATTAAAATAAAATAAATTCATATTTAGATAATATAATTTTTTGTTTTTTAAATATTTGTAAAAATTTAATAACAAAATGTTTAAAGATAACTGCAAAATTTTAAAATAAAAGCTGAAGGAATTGCTTTCGCTGGATTATACTACACATTAATAAGCCATTTTTAATGATTCCCGAATAATTTCTTAAATAATTTAAAAATTATTTTTATTTTTTTGCTAAAGGAAATGTAAATCTTCCAAAGGTATTACAAATATCTCTTTGGTACTGTTAGATTTTTGTTGACTAAAATTATGGAAATGGAATTCAATTGAATTTAATTTGAATTCCAAAATCGTGCCTTACGCCTAATTGGCGATCCTATTATACAGGTAACTTTTATTCCTCTGAAAATTCGTCGAAATATTTTGGCAATATTTCTCTTTTATAGATACCTTATAAGTGCACATTTCTATACCGTGGTTGAATTTCTAGGTGGTTTAATACTGGTTATGGAAACTCATGTATTGTAAGAACCAGTAAAATGTGGATCATTCTTCCATCCAATGGTCTAATTTGATCCATTATATAATTTGCAACTTTTAAAAAAGAACCTGTAGATGTTCACTTCAAATTTACTTTATAACTCTCCATTATTATCCTATTTCCCTCCAATTCCTCCCTCCAGTACTCAATCCTGCAATAACTTTGTATAAAGGAATTCTTTCCGAGGGGCTACCCAAACTTTTAAAGAAAATTAAAATGTTTCACTTCTATGATAATTTCCTAGAAACTACTACTAATTTTTAGACATTTTTACTATCTAAATGATTGAATTAGGGGCATTAATGCTTTTAATATTACATACATAGAGCACAGATATTTATTTAAAATTTTTTTTACATACAATATTACATTATAAAATACGCACTGGTATTGTCTCACACTTTAATACATTTTATTTTATATCATAACAAATTTTTTTTAATATTTTCTTAAAACAACAAAAAATCATAAATTGAAAGAAAAAAAACAAGCGAAAGCAAAAAAAAAAAATGACTAGGAGACAAAGGACGAAAAATATAACAAAACAAAAACTAAAATTTATTTTATGTATTAAAATTTGAGGAAAATTTCAGGTGTATTTTATTGAAATTTTTTATATGTTGCAGAAATTACAAAATATATAATAAAAGAAAATATGAAAAATACTTAAAGAATTATTTTTTGGTTTTCCTTTAGTTGTTGTTTTTCATTTTCTTGGTATCAAATAATACAATGATACTAGTATGATTTGTTCTAACTATCTTAAGAATATTCAACTGAATTTTGAGGTTTTCTTTTTTTTTTCTTATCAAATTTTTTTTGAATATCAGATCTGTGTTTAGTTTCCTTTAGGAAAGTAAAGGTAGCTCAGGAAGGTAAAGCTTTTTATCTACTACAATGTGAAAATATTTCTGCAAAAGTTTTTGATCCGGTTCTTGAAGCAAGTTATTGAATATAATCCAAGTGTTAATGATTTATAAGTCTACTATGGGGTAAAAACTTCCAAAATACCATTTCTTAAATTTCATTGGAATCTTATATGTCTCACACTATCACCATTTAGCAAAACTATTAATTTCTCCAAGCACATCTTATATATTATGAATTATATAAGGGTATGATAGGTAAAGCAAATATTTTCATCCTGTCATATCAATTTTTTTTTTTTTGGTAAAATAGTGTTTAAATCAGTAGTATTCGTCTAGTGCCAGATGCTTGTAAATAGTTTGTCACATTTTAGCATAACATTTTCATTATATTACCAGAACCGGTTTTGCCGAAAATTATTAGTCAAGATTTGAATTATTTTATTATAAGATACTGTAAGATATTATAAGATAAGTGTCTCAGAATAATATACCGTATATTCTGACCAAACATAATATCGAATGAAGAGCTTTCGGATACTAACCGAAATACTATGTGATTTAGTTAATAGTGTCCCATAGAGACCTAAAATATCTATGACTTTAGCTGTAATGAATTAAATTAGAAATAACATTGAAAACGGGTTTCGAAATTAATAACTAAATAATCTTAAAAACTATTTTAGGGATTTCGGTGGCCTAGTGGGTAAGAGCGAATAAAATAAGCTTTAAACACAGAGGGAGTGTGAGTACGAATACCACACATGTCGTAAGAATAGTTCCCTCTTACGCCTGAAAAGGAAAGGCTGTCAAATTTCCTTGTCATATATTTTTTTTAGGTTTCAATAAAGTTAGTTTTAAATGTTTTCATTCCGTAATTATTTTAATTAATCGACTAAAACAAAAAAAAATAAGAAAAATAATGGAACTTTTTATTACTTATATGTATTTCTAATTGTAATTGTTTTAAAAAACTTTTTTACAATTTTAAAACATTATATAAAACATTTAATATAAAACAAGAAAATTATAATACATAACATAACATATAACATATAACATAACACATTTTCATTTTTACTTAAAATTTATTTTATTTTTACATTTTGAATTGTAAACATTTTTTATTCTGATAATTTTTTTTTTGTTTTCTAGTTTAAGGTTTTGAAAATATGACGAGAGAAGAGAAAGATATTATTTTAAATAATATACTATTGAAATGTATTTAAGATACAGTTGCGTTCAAAATTAAAGAAAGTTAAAATTTTAAAATTTTTTTGAAGTCACAATTTAAATTTTCCTTTCTTATCCTGAAATTTTTCCTTCTTTTGAAATTTTCATATCTATCTATACTTTTTATTTTTTAATTTATTTTTGTTTATTCATCATCTGACTCATGGCGCAGTGGTTAAGTCGCCAATCTTTCAATCGAATGGTCTTGGGTTCAAACCCCGGTCAGGTCATAAATAAAAAATATGTAGTACTTTTATATCGTAATAATGTATATCGTATAGTTAATAGTAGTAATAATAACAATAATAATAAAAATAATAATAATAATAGTAATAATAATAACAATAATTATAATAATAATAATAATTAATAATAATAATAATAGCTGCTACAGTAGAGCCATCTTTGGTTATATCATGCAAGTAAGGTGTTACATACTGCTGTTACATACACGTTGTAATCCACTGATGGCGCTGACTCTGTGGTAAAATAATAATAATAATATTAATAATAATAATAATAATAATAATAATAATAATAATAATAGTAATAATAATAGTAATAATAATAATAGTACACTGTACAATTAAATAGTATAATAAATAGTACAATAATAATATAACAATAATTATAATAATAATAATAGTAATAATAATAATAGCTACTACAGTGAGGCTATCTTTGGTTATATCATGCAAGTAAGGTGTTATATACTGCTGCACGTTGTAATCCACTGATGGCGCTGACTCTGTGGTAAAATAATAATAATATTAATGAGAATATTAATACCAATAATAACAGCAGCTACAGTGACAGTGGGGGTTGCCTTCAATAATTGCCTCATGTAGTAATATATACTATACTACCATGTTGTAACTGTTGTGATGGCTTTAGTCACTGTTAGCAAAATAATAATAATAGGCGGATTCATTGTTTCCCTACAGTCCAACTCCCAATTCAATGTTTCCGTATCCATTTTCCTATCCTTTCCTATCCCTACTCCCTAGCCAATATACTGCGTTCGCAGGTAAGGGTTTCATCCCACTAGATTGGCTAAAGGTGGAGGTGGATTTAGTCAGTAAGAATCTGACACTACCAAGGGGAAATTCTTGGTGTCTTTGGAAGATTCCCACCTCCCTTAGGAAAAAAAAAAAAAAATTCATTAAGGTAAATTCTTCGAGAATTCACAATTAATAAAATTTAGTTCGTTAAAATTCCGATTTCCAAATGTTTAGAATTTATGAATGCATGACATAACAGAGAAGACTAATTAGAACATCAGTTACTCTTACGAATATTATTCCTTGTTGGAAAGGTTCAAACTTTTCATAAAATGGACATTTCGCATAAAAAAAACATAAAAATATGACATACAGTTGAAAAGACACTTAATAAAAGTACATAGAATCTTTACATTTAACGAAGTAAATAGAATCTTTACATTTAACGAAGTAAATAGAATTACATTTTACACTTAACGAAGTAAATAGAATCTTTACATTTCCAAATTTGACAATTTACTATAACAACTGTACACTTAACAATTTTTACAATTTATTTCGATACTTCAAAAGTTTTAACACAATTAACAATTTAATTTCTAATTAGTTTAAAAGATCTTTAAAATGAAGTGTTAGACCTAAATTTATATTTACAGATTTGTGCGAAAAGAAGTTTAAAAAAACTTTTTTTTTACGTAATATTTTTAATATTATGTAAGTTAAGAAATAAAAATATTTTTATTTATTCATTGGTCATCATAGCGAGTCTCACATAACACTGTTGTTTAAACTCGTAAAGTTTTTTTTTTTTAGTGCATTTCTCTTCCTCATAAATGTGAACAGAAAATTACAGAGCCTTTCCTTTTCAGGCGTGGCTGTAAATGTCATAAGGGGGAATAACTCTTACGACGTGTGTGGGATTCGAACTCACACTCCCTCGGTGTTTACAGTATATTTTATACGCTCTTACCCACTAGGTAACCAATGCCCTTACACGTAAATTTAGCTAAAAATTGGTTATGTTTATGAGAAATGTAAAATAAATTGACGAAAAATCAGTTTTCTATAATAAGTTTTCGTTTTGACATTTACAAGATTGTGAAATGTATACGCTTATATCTTAATTATTATATTTAAAAAGCTAGATATTTAAAATTTTCTAAAATATTATCAAATGAAACATATTTTATCTCAATATATTTGTGGCAACAAGTTGTGTGAAATTTGGTTAGTTTGGCGGTGATGGAATCCAGTAATTATCATACAACTCTGATATTAAACATAAATGTTCTCACTTTATTTCAATATGTCTCAATAAATCTTATAGAAACAGCATATTAAACACAGTGAACTCTACACTAGTGCATGTCAAACACAGTCAACACTTTCGTTTTTTTTTTATCGCAACTGTACATAATACTATATTTTATTGTATATATTTGTATCTATAGATTTATAATAATTAACTGGTAAGTATTTTATAAATATATTGTTTTGTATTGTATATATATCATAAATATTATCTATATATAGGAAATGTAGGAAATTTATGAAGGAAACAAGGAAATTTAGGAAAAATAACAAAAAAAAAAAAAAGCAAGAAGAAAAATAATGCATAACTGTGAATCACCTGAAGAATATAATTTTTAAAATAAACATATTGCGTAAAATTATTTTATGTTTAGTTATAATTTAACCGTTATACTTGAGTTAGAATACATTTATGTATGAAATGTATGTTTATATTATATTTAAGTTTCTCGCATGTATATATTATATATGTATAATATTATGTACCTACATATATTTGTTTTTTTTTTTTTTTTGATTTTTTTGTTTTTCTAGATTAGGAAGTAAAACTTGTTTCATTTATAGCTTTTTTAACTCTTTTTTTGTACATTTTTAGTCTAGTAATCATTATCTGTATTTTATAGAATAAAAATTGTATGTATGTATGTATGGAAATATTTAATTTGTAAAATGTATAAAAACATAACAATTGTTTTTTTGTTTTTTTTTTGGGAAAATTATCTTGTTATGTTTTTTGAACAAATAATTCAAAAAAAAAAAATAGAAAAATATTAAATTTTATTTTGCAAATTAAAATGAAATTGTAAATCCTTAAGGGGTTATCCAGACTTTTTGTTATATACAGTATATGCATATTATGTTTGCATGTATGTATAAGGAAACTGAAAAACTTTTAAAAATATAAACTTAAATAATCATGCCATTGTATTAGTTTTTAAAAATTATTTAAACTATTTTATATTAATTTATTTTGGCTTTTAAATAAAAAAAAAAAATAAATTTACTTTTGGATTTACATTTATTTGTAGTTTTAAAAATGCAAAGTAAAAATATAGCTTATATGTTGCTCTAGGTCGGACTAAGAACTAAATGAAATAAAACCTAATATTTCAAGGAAAAATTTTCGAAAATAAAATTTTGGAATTTTATACGAATTTTGACTATAACCCTAAAAGAAATGTAAAGGCAAATTCAATTTTTACTTTAACTGAAGACATTTTTATTTTAAGGGAATATATTTTAACTTTAAGTGAAGATTTTTTTTACTTAAAGTGAAGAAATTTTTACTTTAAATGTAGATTTTTTGTTTTAAGTGAAAAAATTTGCGAAGTAAAAAAATACATATAATATACATAATATATGTATATATGTGTTATGCAAATACATTAATATCAGATCCAAATATATGTATTACATAAATTAAATATATATGTATATGTATATTAAGTATTTATATAACATAAATTACTGAAGTAAAAATTTTTTATTTAAAATAAAAATACCTTCACTTAAAGTAAAAAATATTTATATAAAGAAAAAAGGCCTTAACTTAAAGTAAAAAAATATTCATTTAAACTTAAAATGGTATATATTTTGTCAAAAATGAGCATAATCGAAAAGAACTAAAATTGTAATTGGAACTTAATTATAAACAGTTAGATTAATATTTTTGTATTATTCTTGGATCAAATACATATGTAGTTGGTTTTCTTCACATATAGTACTTACATTACTTCTACATCGGAGAATATTTATATTCGGGACAATTGTATTTTTCAAGCTTTATTTCCAAAAATTATTTTTCAAATTCAAAAATAATTTCTCCCCGCTCACTGATCACTTCTTAAATCTTCTGTCGAATCCATTTTTTTTTTTAATAAAGTCAAAACACGGATTCTGACGACCGATAATTTCAGTTTATTCATGCATATATAAAAAAAAAAAAAACCTAAACATTGAATGCAAATAATATGTCGCCTGATGATAAAGATGACAGGTCATCAAAAACTATTTGTTAGTATATGTATATATTAATAATTTTTATTTTAAGGAAGGGAGTCTTTTAAGGAAGAGAATCAAAATAGATTTTAAAATTTTAGTTGATCAAAGTAATTAATGATCTCATATAACTTGCCTAAATATAGTATTTTTGTATTTAAATAATTTTATTTTATAAAATCATTTATATAATATACATATGTATATAATATGTCATGAAATATTTAACATAACATTGAATAAAATATTTTATTTTAGCCTATACAGGATGTTTCACATCATACATGTTTTAGTTCATAAATTATGACCAAAAAAAACTAAATGAAAGAATCTTTGAAAACCGATTATCTCGAAATCTGTTAGGAGTAGACCTAACATTAGTACTAAGTTTTTTGTTTATTTTTATTTCACCTATCATACCCTGTAAAAATGTCTTTTAATTGTCATACAACCTGTATACATACAATAACAGTAACAATAATAAATATGGTTTTGTAAAACAAAAACCGGATGTGCTGATATAATACGATTAGAGAAACCATATTATATAAAAGATAATAAAAATATATAATAAAAATAATATTTAGAAAAGAATGTATCTTGTAAATATTTTGTATCTGTCTGATGAATGTAATTATACAAAAAAAAAAAAAATATATAAAAATATAAAATAAAATACATTAAAGTTTTATTACAAAATAGTTTATTTAAATAAACATACATAAATGTATGTAACATTTTTTTTTTTTTTTTGTTTCATCAAATGAACATAAAATAGGGCTATACATTTACGTATAGTCTCATAAAATGTAAAGACATATAATAAAAGTATTAAATGATTACATTTTCTTTTAAATATTTCTTTTTTTACAGTTTTTTTTTTTCCTTTTTTACATTTTTACATTTTTAAGGATATTTTGTCATATGATTCAGATGAAAATTTTAAACATTGGTAGATTTTTGAAATAAAAAATTAATTTTTTATTAGAAAAAATGTCCTTAAAGAAAATAATAGAAAAGAACAAAAATAATAGAATAGAATAAATTTTTTATTTCAGGTGAAAATTTATTGTTCATTTCATTTGTTTTTTAGTTTTTGGTATTTTGAAATAATAAATATGGAATGTAGTTTTTGTTTTCTTTTTTTCTTGGTCGATTCCTTTTTTTTTTTATAATAAATATTGTTTGAATATTTTGTTTGTTATCCTTTTTTGCTTTATGAAAAATTTGCATTGATTTTTTTTTTTTTTTGTTTTGTGCAATGATAAACTAAAAATTTTTAAATTTAAGTTGGAAATTAAACTTTAAGTGAAGAAAGAATAATTATTGAAGAAATTTAAATTATGTGAAATGAGTGAAAATAAGAGAAGAATGGTATTTCAGAAAAATAAGGATATAATTGATGAATATTAAAACAAAAGGGAAGGTTAAGATAATAGAAAATTCTAAATGTAAGTATTGATAAAGTATATAGAAATTGATTCAGTTATTCGAAATAGTTTTCTGATTTCAAGGTAATTCGAGTAAAAGATCTTTTATCAAAAAATGTACATAGAAAAAGAAAATAAATAATAATGTATTCACTTATTTTTAAATAACCATAATTCACGAAAATCTAATAAGCATGTAGCTTCAATGTTTTATTCTAGTGTAAGATTTTATGAAAATTTCATATCCAGACGCTATTGTTTTACATAAAATGAATTGATAATTTCTTTTCTATTTAAATTTATTCTTATATTCAGGAGATACTGTAGAAGTGGAAATTTGTTTCGACGAAACGAAAATTTTTATTCCTTCACTTAAAGTTTTTCAAAGGCAAACAAGAAGAGCCTACGGTGTCCACCTTTACGTAGTTCAATAAATGGTATAATTCCTAAATGTTATAATTCTACATATGGCAATTTGTTTCTGACTTGAATATTACGAATGTGGATTCATCTACTATCTCATGTGTTTCCTAAAATTGGAGATGATAATATTTTCAATTTACATAGGTTTTTAGCAGATGGTCAACATGTTTAAGGCTACTTTTATTCCATAAGAGTATTTTTTCAATACAATACAATGGTATTAGGAGACCTTTAACTTGTAGCTTGTTAAAAAGGAAAATCGTGTTTAGTCGATTAAATTTCATTTCGTTAATAGAGGAATTATGCTTGCATCGAGTTCCTCTTTAGGAAATTCCTTCTTAGTTTTTTTTTTTAGAAAGTTAAACACGTTCAATAATTTCTATATATTTTTGAAAAAAAAAAAGGAAACTATAGCTTCTAATATCAATAATTCCAATTATTGGTAGACATCTAATAAAAAAAAAATAAATTTTCTTTTTAACAAAACGATTAGTAAGGTTTAAAGTAAGTAATTGGACCACTTAATTTTTTTTTTTTAAATACACAAAATTTTACTAAATTCTTTTCAATGTTAAGTACATTACAATTAAATATTAAAAAATACTACACTACTGTTAAATTTTCAAGTACAAAAAGTAATAATCAAAAAAACAAAATTACAATGTAAAATAATTTCAAGGACAAAATTTATATAATAAAAAATAACAATAATTGAAGTAAAATTATGACTTTATCCTTATGTCACTAAAGATAAGTGTTAAAATAATTTTCTCTATTCCCATTTTTTCGTTTTGTCTTTTCTGTTCTACAGTGAGTAGTTAGTAATTTTCACAAATAGTGTAATAACCATGATGATGATAATATTAAAGTAAAAAGTTTTTATATATAGAAATAAAAATATATTTCGATTTTATTTCCATACTTACTAAAAAAGAATATCATCCTTTTGAGAATTTAAAGGATTAAACTTAAATTCTTTTCCCAATAATTTCATTTAATTTTTATGAGTATTTCGCGTAATTTTAAGTTGTTATTTTGAAAAATGTTCTTGAAAAACTCCCAGAATTTTCTTTTTCATTTCCTTAAAGTAACATAAAAATTTTAATTTCATTAATAGTTTCAAGGAAAACAATAATAATAATAATAATAATAATAAAAAAGAAATAAACGAACAAAATAGAAAAAAAAAAGAAACAAAAAAGAAGTGTTAAGAAACTGTAGTAAAATAAATTGTAAAAACTGCAATTTAAAAAAAGAAAAAAATAACAAAAAAAATGAAAATTTTTCTTAAAATTTCTACGATTATTGCTTTTTTCTTAGCTTTTAATAGAACTTAAAAAATTTTCCTTTTTTCATCAGCTTATCACGTCGTCTTTTCTCAACTTTTTCCGCAAGTCAATTCAATTTTCATTTAATAAACATTTCCTTAAGAATAAAAATTTAAGAAAATTCGCTTTTAATAAAAATTTGTTTTTTAAATTCGTTAAAAATTTTTTTTTAATATCCTTGAAATTCAACATTTTTGAATCATTTTGAATCTCTGAAGGAAATAATAAAATTTGGTATATACATAACCAAATTTTATTATTTCCTTCAGTTTAGATATTATTGATTTGTTTTTTTTTTTTTGGGTTGGTTACGAAATTTCGATATTTTTAAACTTGCTTTATAAAATCACATAAACCACAATTTTGAAAACTAGCTTTTGAAAATTTCACTTTTTTTTAGATTTTTACTTTTTAAAATCTCGCGTTTTAAAAATCCGCCCAAATAAATTCAATAATAAAACTTAATTTTCAACAACCGAGATTTTAAAAACCGGAGTGGGTCTATTTGTTAAAAAGAAAAATGTTGAAAAAGAAAATCGAATAAAAAGTGTAGAATTAAAATATATATTTTCGAAAAAAGTGTATAACCTGATTTTGTTACGTACTTTAACATCCATCTTTATTCAGAATCTTACATACATATATAACACATATAATATATATTATACTTTGAAAAAAGTGGGAAACGCTACTATAATGCTAATATACTTTTATTATGTGTCTTACTATAATAAAATCTTTCCAAATTTTTAATCTGGTATATAAATATTATATAGGAAAAAATTTATTTTACATTTTTGAGTGCATTTAAAAAAGTGTTAACTTTTAAAGATTTTTAATCGTATTTTTATTTTTAAAATAAAATCTTATTATTTCGTCCAAAAAAACCAAAAATTTTAAATTTTTTCGTCAATTTTTTTATTCTAAAATGTATAATATTATTATTTGAAAAAATAAAAATTTTTAAAGACTTTTCGACATTAAAAAGCGTCATTAAAAATGTCGAGATTTCGTACCACTCCTGTTGTTTTTTTTAATGATTTTTCGAAAAGACAGAATAGAAATGTTACGTATATATATATATATATATATATATATATGTATTAGCAAAATAAAACTATTGTCTGCTTAAAGATAATAATAGGAGAATTGGTTATATCTTTTTTGATACAAAAGCTCCTCTAAGTATGCAATTAATTTCTAAGCATAATTTTTTTTATTAAATTCTTTTTAGGGATTCTAAGGGGCTTCGGTAGCCTAGTGGGTAGGCGCGTGGCTTATTAACCGAAGGAGTGTGGGTTTGATCCCTGTACAGGTCGTAAGTGTTTTTCTTTACATAACCCCCTTACGACCAAATATAATGTAAATATATAGTATATAATATAAACAAAATAAATAATATTAGTATATAATTTAATAATAGTATAAAAACCTATAATGGCCTTGGTAGCCGATGGTTCAATAATATTGCATTACATTTATGTATGCAATGTTAATATAAATAAATAAATAAGGGATTCTAAATCCCTAAGTTTTAAGTAAGTCTAAGTTTTGTTCAATATGCAGATGCTTCCAAGTATTCTAATTCCCAAATTATTTTTTTTTCAATTTAATTAAAGTTCGCCTTTTTAAGCTCAATTAAATTTTTAGAGTACAAAATTTATTTTGATTAGCTGAGCAGACGAACAAATAAATATGTACTAGAAATAAAAGTTATACCTTCAGTTTTTTAAATTACCATTAAATCAAAATCCGAACAAAAAAAAAAAAAAACATATTTTTAAAGTATGTACTTAAATAATATGAAAATTGTTATTTCAGTTTTGTTAGTTAGTAGTGCTTAGCACTGTTGCAACAGCAGTCAATTTAATTATTGGCAATTATTTTTTAACATGGGAACAATTTTTATGGATTTTTTTTCAAAACTTTCTTATGACTTTTTTTTTTCTCGGTTTTCGAAAACTTAAAATGAGAAAAAATCTCTTTTTGAATGTAAATTTCATGAATGCTTGTCTATAGAAAATTTGAAAGAGTAAAAAATAGAAAGAAAAATAGACTAGGAAATTTAAAGAAAAAAATTATTTTAATTTAAAACATAAAGAAAGACATAAAAATTTGATTGTTTTATTTTGTCATACATTCTTTAATTATAAGAGTATGACGAAATTTTGTATTATTTACTTTTGCCATACACTTTACTGATTAATGAGTAGATTAAACCTTTTAAAAAAGAAATTAAATATCATACAAAGTTTAGATGTCATTTATAAATTTGATTTATTTCGAAATCTTTTTTTTTGTGTTGTTGTAATTTCAGAAGTTAACTTTGATTTAGAACGGAACTTTGGTAAAACAAATACAGATATATATACATTATATATTGCGACACTTTTCTATTCTTTATATATCATAAACGGTTAGAGATAGAGAAAAAAGTTATTAGGTATTAATTATAGGGATTGAAAAGCTGTTTTGAAATATTTTATAAAAAGTACTCTAAATACAGGGTGTTTCAAAAGAAAATTGAGTTTGAAATATAATTTTTTCATTTTAAATCATTTTGAACCTTCATAACTTTGTAACTGTAATGATATAGGAATTATTAGTACACAAAAATTAAAGCTGACAATATACTCTATAAAACGCATTTATTTTTATCTCTTTATAGTAAGCCGTTCAAAAGTTATAAATTTTTTTATGAAGATTCGCTAAAACATCTTTAACTTCTCATATCTAGAAAAAGTTCCAGAATATACACCCTCCACACCCCCAATACAATTTTTTGTTCATCTCGACATACCCGAACACCCATTTCAAGGTAGACCATCGAGTCGAAAACACTCTGTTTATATATTTTTTTGCAAGGATACGTAGGAATCTCGAATGACAACAATTAAATCAACGCGTAAATTCTCTTCTGGTAGTGTCGGACTTTAATAAACGAAACGCCATCAATGTTTGGTTTGGGGATTCGTATAATAGGAATAAATAAAATAGGAAATTGTGAAATATAGGAAGTTATTGGATTTAGGAGGATTATTTAGAACAAAGATGTTGATGTTGTTTCTGAATTTATTAATATTATACAAGTTATGGTTCCGGTTTGAAAGTAATAAAACTTTAAAATATCTATTTCAATTTCGAATTTTCAAAAAAAGTTCGACCTTCCCTCACATTGTTTACTATATCGGAAAGTTTAGAAGTTTTATCATTTGTTTAAAGTGTTCTTGAATATTGTTTTTGACATGGTAAATATTTTTAACTTTTACTTTAACTTAACCTTTACTTTAATTCATTAAAATGGTTTTTCTTTTTAAATTTTACCATATCATATAAAATAATGTAAATATGTTTTCCAATCCGAATATTCAAACCTGTTATTTAGAACTCTCAAATATTTTTTGTTTTGTTTTATTACTTTTCATATTTTGTTATTTTATTAATTTTTTTTTTTTTCGCTTTTTTTTTTATTTTGTCTAAATATTTATTTTCTATGATGTCTTGAATCGTTAGAAAAATATTTATTTTTTCGCTTAAAAATCCACCATAGTATCAAAACATAAAATAATAAAAAAAAAAGAAAAAGCAAAGAATCATAAGAAAAGAGAAAGAAACAAAGTTTTAAGTGTCAACAAAATAAAAGAAAATTGACAGCAATGACATCTTGTGGAATGCAAATGAAAAGGCAAATATTTCAGAGTTTTTTTTTTTTCTCTTTTGTTTATTTTAGTTTATTTTTGTTTTTTTTTTTGATTACTTTTTAGATAATAAATAAATAATCAGATAAAGTCAAATAATTTAAAATGACAGTAACCAAAAAAAAAAAAACACAAAAATAAAAAAACATTAATTAAATTTAAAATTGACCTAAATATGTTTTTTATGAAGTTGAAATTTAAGGGTGGGACTTGTCGAAACTTTATTAATAGCTTATGTAAACTTTTTTTTTTTAATATATATATATATAAATATATTATGTATGTTGTATGTAAATATAAATGTACATTGGTAATAAAATAATAGATTATTTTAAATAAAAGCATTGGTTTATAAGTAAAGTTTTTCATTTAATGTAAGTTTATTGTTCTGTGATTTAGAGATAAAAATGTTTGTATTTAATTTGGCAATACAATTAATATTGTGCTAACAAATAATTTAAATGATTTTTTCACCACTACTCTTGCACTTTATCAAAATAATTTCAATAAAAATTTTTGTGGCAGCTATTTTAATTACAAACATCCAGTTATTGAATATAAAATGATTTAAATATTTGGATTGTTTTAGGTTTTAAAGTAATTAAAATAAAAATAAAACTGGTATAACACTTTTTTAATTGTTATACCAGTTAATAAAAATAAAACTGGTATAACACTTTTTTAATTGGGTATGAAATATTCTATTTTGTAGTTTTGCTAGTTAAAAAAGTTATTTATATTTAGTAAAATTGATACTTTTGTAGTAAGAGAAAGTTTTAAGTTAAATTAACCAACTTATTTAAGATATTATAAAAAAATTTGATGGGATATATCCCCAATTATTTTTAATACTTTGGTATTAAAATATGTTGGTAAAAAAATAATTAGAAAGAATTTTAAAGTTAGTTACAAAATCAGAATCAGAGATTCTGAATTAGGAGGAATGTTAAAGTTCAAATCAAAATCAGAGTTATACGTCTTTTCCAGAAAATTTTTATATATGTATATGTGAGATTCTAAATTAGGAGAGATTTTATATTTAGTTTCAAAATTAGGGATTCAATAATTTATTAAGCGGGGGTTTGGGGTGGGATAAATAGGTGGAATTTTATTTGTTGATTACAAAATCAGGGTTCAATAATTTGTATGGCGGTTTGGGGGTGATATGCCCTATTATTTTAAATGCCTTGTTGTTGAAATGTGTATCTAAAAAGATGTTAGGAGCGATTTAACATTTTGTTATGAAATCATTGAGTCCCAATAATTTGTTTAGCTGGTGTTTTTAGCGCTATTTAAAATGATTCCCATTAATTTTTGAATTTTGGAATTTTTTTTTTATGGAATTTTTTTTTTTTGGAATTATGTAAATAGTATTTTGGAAATGGCATT
Source organism: Poecilobothrus nobilitatus (assembly GCA_947095535.1). NCBI lineage: Eukaryota > Metazoa > Arthropoda > Insecta > Diptera > Dolichopodidae > Poecilobothrus > Poecilobothrus nobilitatus. Next base: position 232,990,865 of record OX352774.1, on the reverse strand, counting down.
TTTTTTTTTGGAATTTTTATTTTATTTTTATTTTTTATTTATTAAACCAAAGCAAGGTTTTTACATAAAAAAATCTTACAGCTAAAAAAATTAAAGCTAACAAAATAAACATTTTTGATTACTAAGCTAAAAATTTACAATGAAAATTTTATAATTTGCACTATATATTAAATTTGAAAACAAAAAAAAAAAAATGCTTACAGAACAAAAACACAGTATGACTGTAAAATTAAGTGGAATGTATAATATGAACTTGAACTTGAATTAAATATATTATTATTATTATTATTATTTTTTTTTTTTTTTTTTTTTTTAAATGTTTACAAAGTAATTAGGTAATTTAAGTAATTTAGTCATTTATGAATTTCTGTGTTAATTTATGTTTAAAAGAATTTCTTGATATGTCTGGTGAAAAAAGATGACTGTGTTTGTTGAATGTAGTGCAACATCTGTTTATTGGCTCATTTCTTCCATATTCTGTTCTGTGTGTATTTTCTAGTAAAAATTTAGTGTTTCTTGTATTTCTGACTACATTGTTTAATCTAACCTTATTTACTAAGAATTGAACGTCAATATTTTTTTTTATGATGTCAAAAGTAAAGCAGGATGAAAGCATTTGCCTGCGTGAAGATAAGGTTAACATATTCAATGATTTAAGTCTTGTAGAGTAGCTTGGAAGAGTAGAATAGTCTATAGGATTATATTGGTTTCTCAAGGCAAACAAAAGGAATTGTTTCTGAACGGATTCTATCCTATTGGAATGTAATTGAAACACTGGATCCCATACGATATTACCGTATTCTAGAATAGATCGAACTAACGAGCAGTAAAGAGCTTTTGTCACTGCTGGGTTATTAAATTCCTTAGCCCTTCTCTTAATAAAACCTAACATTTTATTTGCTTTGGAAATCATATGATCATAGTGAAGATGGAAGTTAAGTTTATCGTCCAGAAGAATGCCAAGATCGGTCATACAGGACACCCTTTCAAGAACTATGTTATCTATTGTATAGTCGAAAAGCATTGTAGATCTTTTTCGTGTAAAACTTATGACCTTGCATTTCGCTATGTTAAGTTCTAATTTGTTGTAGAAGCACCATTCTTGTAAAGAATGTAAATTTGATTGAAGTAATTCAAAATTGGAACTATTTTTGATAACGTGGTAAATTTTAAGATCGTCAGCAAATGCAATATGTGGTACACCTTCTAGTTTATTAGAAAGATCTGAAATAAAAATATTAAATAGAAGTGGGCCTAAATGGCTTCCTTGTGGCACTCCCGAGGTGACATTAATTGTGTTCGATAAATAACCTTGGAATTTAATATTTTGAGTTCTTTCAGTAAGATAAGAGCAAAGCCAAGTAAGGAAAGAACCTGAAATGCCTAAAGTTTCAAGTTTTTTAAACAAAATATTGTGATCAACACGATCGAAAGCTTTGCTAAAATCCGTGTAAATAGCATCAACTTGATAACCATTTTCCATTTCAGTTAGTATTTCCGATGTGTAAACCGTAAGATTGGTTGTAGTAGAACGACCTTTTCTAAATCCATGTTGTTGTTCGTTTAATTTTGAATTTATGACGGGTGTTATTTTACTGACTACAATTTTTTCGAACAATTTTGGAATAGTTGATAGGATAGCTATACCACGGTAATTTTCGACGGAAGCTTTGTCACCCTTTTTATGAATGGGGGTTAAAAAAGAAGATTTCCACGCATTCGGAAAAATGCCTGTCGAAAGCGATTGATTAAAAATAAAATGAAGCGGTTGAGTCAAATAATTGGCACAGTTATATAAAAAAGAAGGTGGGATCAAGTCGGGTCCTACACCTTTTTTTGTATCAAGGTTGGTAATTGCTTCAAATATTTCGTTTTCCGAAAGATATAGATCTGTAATAATTGAATTAGATCTATTATGGGAGTTAGAAAATGTAAAATTGGTAGGCGAATCTAATGGCCTATAAACTTTTTGAAAACAATCTGCAAAGAAATTGCAGATTACATTAGGACAAGAAGAAAAAACATTATCTTTAGACATTGAACTTGGATATCCATAGGTTTTCCGTTTTGTATTAATGAAGTCAAAAAACTTTTTTGGATCTATAATTAATTTATTTCCAATTTCATTGACATAATTATCGTATGCTAGATTTGATTTCTGTTTAAATTCAAAAGCAAGATCCTTGTACATGTTCAGTAAATTAACATCAGGATCCTTTGTAACTTTAATTTTTTTGTAAAGTTTGTTGCGTTGATTACGCAATGTCCTAATTTCTCTATTAAGCCAAGGTTCTGTTGTTTTATCTTTTTTACGAATTTTTGGCACAAAGGAGTTAATTATGTCGAAAATTTTAGAGTAAAAGATAGAAATTGAAGAGTTAATATCCTGTTGTATTAACAGATCGTCCCAATTTAAAATTGATAAAGCATTATTAATGCTTTGATAATCAGCGTTGAAAAAGTCATATACAATATTATTATTGTAAGATTTCGCGAAGAGTGGCAAAGAAGTAGAAAATTCGAAGATGACTGCGTTATGATGAGGAGTGTTAGTGAACAGGTTGACTGCATCATCAGCGAGTTTAACCACCACTCTGTCATATGCATTTGAAAATGCAAGATCTAACCACTTATTGTTTTTATTTGGGTAATTAATAATTTGTTGTAAATCATTACCATAGAACTCCGTAATAATGTCAAAATCTATTTCATCATGAAAGTTAATTGGTAATAACAAATTATCTGAATCATCTTCTATAAAAGATAATGAAGGACGATTGAAATCGCCAAAAATAAAAATTGAATCATCCTCATTCATTTTAGATATAATATAGTGATAAATATCGAAAAATTCAGAATATGAGGAATTGTCAGAATTAGGTGGAAAGTAAACAATTCCTAGGTAAATAAAATTATTACCTAAGTTTACTCTAATAAATTGGTGATCAAAAGTGTGGGACGTCCTAGTGATTAGTGGAACACTAGAAAGGTTATTATTTACTGCAAGTAAGACACCGCCTCCACGGGAACAGTTCATAGAGAAAAAGTCCCTATCCTTTCTATAAATCGACCAATTATTGTCAAGTATTTCTTCATTTATGAAGGAATCGTTTAGCCATGTTTCGGTAATAGCAAGCACACTGAAGTCACAAGACTTGGCATCAACATATAATTTCTTTAGCTTACCTCTCATACCACTACAGTTGTGGTAGAAGATTTTGAGATTTTCACTAAAATTGCTTTTATTATCTGTTGATTTTAACTCCTTAAAACTAGTTGTTGTATTTATTAAAATAAGATTAGTGTTAATGTTATTTTCTGCCGCTAAGGGAACGAAAAAAATCATTACTACTTTTTCTTATTTTTTGCAAATACTCGATTCTCTTACTTTTAAGGTGACTACAATAAGCTTGTAAATCTTTTTCAACCGATTTAGATGAAGCTCCGAAACCTTCATGATATTTTACATATAATTTCATTAATTCCTTTGGGTTAGAAGGCAAACCTTCTTGATCAATAAAAATTTTAATATTGAGTTTGGTTTTACCATCTACACAAAGGTCGTCATCTTCCTTATGCAAATAAGCTAAATAGAGTCTTACATTTTCATATATTTTTTGATCTCTAAAACGTGATAAGACATACGTATGATCGTCATTAGCTACAGCATTTTTCGTTAATCTGACTATAGGAGGTAGTATAGGATTAACAAAACTTGCATTAGGTTTGGATGAAACAGATGCAATTGGCTTATCGTTAATTGATGTCGTGTTGCAGTTAACGTTTAAGCTCTGAGTACACGGAATGCCAGCATTAAAGGTTTGTCCCTGTATGAAGTTAGGATATTTGCTAGCATTTGGTAGTGAAATATTCATTATATCATTTGGAGAATATTGTTTAGACGTTATTGACACTTTTGGAACTGAACTAATTACTGAATTAGTAGAATTTATTGAACTGTACTCTACATTAGTAATTTTATTTGAAATGCTATTCGGCACCTCTATGGTGGAAGTAGTATTAGAAATAATGTGAGAAGAAGGCAAAATAGTCTGAAATTTAATTGGTGATTGAGTTAAATTTATGTTTTGTTTGTGTAAAATAGGTTGTGTTTTGTTTTTGCTTATAATATTGTTTTTATTTGTGGATTTAGTGTTATTGCGTGTATTTCTGTTCTTTTTTTTTTGTGTGATTGTTTTACTTTTAGCGTTATTAATATTAATATTAGGTTTTGTTTTATTTTTATTTTTTATTAAATCTAATTTACTATTATTTGATTGTTTACCTAAATGTTTAAAGATGGATATTTTTGTCCCTTTATTCCACAATTTAATATTATTTATTTCCTGAACTTTCGTTTCCGGTACACTAACTTTGAAAGTATGATACTGCGGTTTATATTTCAGCCACTTTGGTGTGATTAATTTACAATGAACCTCTTCACAATTCGACCTCTTTTTTATGTATCTGACTAGTTTCTCCTCTGTTGTATTAGTGCTAAGGTTGGAAATCCTTAGGTTAAATTTAGGTTTATTTATAACCTCTGGTGGATCAACTGCTTCTATTTCGAATGAAATATCGTCATTTTTTTCCTTAGTTGCTTGAATATTAACCGTCTTAGCCTTATCTACATCATTTATTTCATCAAATAGTGATTTAGCTGAATCGTTTGAATGTAGATCATTCTGATGCGAAATACTACAAATTTTAACACCATCATTGATTGTCTCTATTTTGGCCTTAAGGATATCTAAATCGGCCAATACTACATCCCGAAAGCTCATTGAAATATCAGTTTTATTTATATTTTCTAAATTAGAGATTAAAAGCTGCTTTATATTGTCCAACGCATTCAAAAGCTTATTATTAATTGGATCTTGTGCTAATGATTTTTCAATAATGTTTTTAAACGTTGAAATTTCCGTTTTTAAATTATTAGTTTCTACTTTGATTAGCTCGCTAACACTTCTTTTTTGATCATTTTTGAGATTACTAACAGTGTTATTAAGTAGTTCGAAATTTCTTTCCATTTCCGTAAAGCTGGCTGTATTGCTCTTTACAACTTCCAATAATTTCACCACTGTACCTTGAAAATTTTCTCTAACGGCATTAATGTTTAATGAGATTTCATGAGAAAATTGTCTCAGGTAAGTTTGTTGATCTAAACAAGCTTCACAAACAAAATGCTGCGTCAAGAAGTTGTTATACCAATTTCTAGGAGCGTTTAAACAAACTCCATGAAATTTACGGTTGCAGAACCCGTTACAAGTTACTGAATCTGCTTTTATTTCAGTAACTAAACAATTTTTTGCACTGCATTTAAATTCCATTGTAATAATAAGCAATATAAATTATATGAAATTACAAGAAAAAAAAAATTTAATTCACTTTGATGATTCACTTTAAATATTGTTTTTTATTATTGTTTTTGTTCTTATAAGTTTTTTTTTTGAATTATTAATTACTTTAAAATTGTTATTTAAAATTCAGTTTTGAAGTACACAAAAAATAAAGTATATTGAAAAGTAGGTCACTAGTTTAAAAATTTAAAAAATTATGATTATCGGTCAAGTTAACAAAATAAAATAAAATAAAATAAAAAGCTATTTTTATTTAAATTTCTTAAAATTAATTTTTGAAGAACGATAACGTCTGAACTGTATGAAGTTAGAATGAAGAATGATTTCGTACCCATCCTCTTGATTTTTCTCTATATGATGCCAGATTATCTGTAATTAGTTTAAATTCGCTTCAACAACGACGATTATAGTCGGTGATATCACATTTCTTCAATAAGTGCTTCGTGGCGATATCATAACTCCATCTATTCAATATTAAATAAGATTTAAAAAAGAATCTGAAAAATTTAAGATTGATTCAGCTTTTTAATATTCCATTTAATTCTTATAAAGTACGACAAATTTAGACGAATTTTGAGAATACTAAGAGGAAGGCATAAATAGTAGCAGTAGTACAATAGAATACCTAACCGTTAATAGATTTATGGCCATTAAATGAAATTGATTATTTAACAAAATTAACTTTTAATTTAGCATCATTTACTAATATACTATAACACTTGTAAATGATGACTTAATTAGTTAATAGGATAGTTCTCCAAATGAACAATATAACTTATACTTTGTATTAGGTAGTATATCTGACATCTATCAAGCGGATAACTTCGAAAACATCTACTTAAGTTTCGGTTCCATATAAAAGAAAAACATTTTATATGAAACAGAGTCTTATAAAAAGAAAATATTTATTTTATTTAATAATTAATAGCAATTTAATTTTTTTTTTTTTTTTGAAATATCTACTAAATATTTTAAGATGTTGCCAATATTTTGTATCTGCAAAATTAAAAAAATATTAAAATAAAATAAAAACATAAAATATTTCAAATTATTTAATAAATATAAGATTTATAACTATTATTTAATGGAAAGTGCATAACTTTTATAATACAATCTTAAATTAATATTTATTTGATAATTTTAAAGTATTTTTTTTTTCTTCTTTTTGGTTTTTCACATAATTTATGATAAGTTAAGTGTTGAAAATATACAGATTATATAAAAAGAAAGAAAACTTAAAATATATAAAAAGTTCATAAAATAAAATATAATCTTTTTTTTTTTTTTTGTTTCTCTCTTAAATAATATTGAAAATTTTTAGGAAAATTTATTTATTAAAATAAATATTTATTAATTTTTCTTTAAAATTTTTATTTTTTAAAATTTTACAAAATATACATCCCTCATAATTTATGACAAAAATTGCATTTATTTATAACATTATAAAAAAAAAATTTCTTTTTATATAAAAAGAATTATTTTTTTTTTTTTTTATATAAGTATTAAATATTTCTTCCATAAAAATTATATTTTTTGATTTAAAAGTATAAAATTTAAAAATCAATTTGACAAATTGTTAGTCTTTTTTTTAAAAGAAAATTTAAAAAATTTTTCGTAGTATCTAAAGAATGTAATCGAGAACGTTTTTAGCTTTTAGATTTTATTTTTAAATAGGGTGAATTGATAGGGTGTAATATTTAGCATCTACCTAAAATATTGTTTTTCTTTAGTATAATACACTTCTAATGTAACTTTAAAAGTTTTTATATCTTTGAATTCAAAAAAAAAAATATAAACAATTATTTTCTTTAATTATTATCTATAGTCGTATAGAAAACGGTGCCTTCATGATGATACAATGGCCGAATACAATTTCTAATCAGGAACTATGGCAAAGAAGAAGTCAATATATAGTTTATGTTGAGATCTGATAAAGGAAATTGAAATGATTCAGTATCATGCTGAAGCAGCCAAATAATAAAAATTAATGAATAGAATCCCCTTTGGAATAGAATCCTCAGCCCAAGCAATGTGTTGGAAGAGTCAAGATCTCTAAATAAAACATATGGCTACAAATGAAACGTCTGATCAAACGATCGGTCGAAAAAATTTGTGAATGCCTCTGTCCCAATAGCAGTTAAATATAGTAAAAGAAAAAGTTTGGAAGTTATTGAAAGTACATTTAAAATTAGATCATGAAATTTAATAACCAAATATTTTAACCAAATATTTAAAAAAATATCATTTTAATAAATTTATTTTAATAAAATATTATTTTTAGTAATAAACTGTTTAAACACATAAATAAATTTTGAATATATTTGACATCTTTATAAAAACTAATGAAAATTTACCACCGAAAAAATTTATTTCACAAATATTTTATTTTAAACATATAAAACTAATACTCTTTTTCTTATTATACCTAAATACTTAAAAAAAAAACCTATAAATTCTATCTACATATTATTAGGTATTTATTTTAATATTAAATGTTATATAAATATATAAATGTTATATATATATATATATATATATATGTTTTTTTTTTTAAATATTATTATTCATAATATTGAGGCATAAAATACTTATTGGTTGTAAATAAATCAATTTTCTTAGTGAAATGTTAAATCCTTAAGAAAACTCATTATTTATTGAATATATTTTTCTTTTTTGTTATTTTTTCTTTACCTTTTTTTTTATTTCCTTGTGGCTTTTATTTTTAATAAAAATATATTATTACAATAAATACATTTTAGTAGAAGTAAAATTTTAATAATAATAGTTTTGGTAAAAACCAAAAAAAAAAGAATGAAAGTTATTTGGTATAATATTTAAAAGTAAATAATTTTTATTTATTATATATATATATATAGCTATTAAGAACAGCCAAAAGGTATCTTTAAAATTTTTATAGTTATTTAATAATAAATTTATTTTTAATTAAAGATAATTTTCATTGCAGTGTCAATATATATTTTTTAAGAATTTTTATCTTAATAATCCTACTTCATTACGACTAAATATATCCGTTATCAACGCTATTCCTGGTTTACTCTTCAGTCATTACTATATGCATGTAGGTAAGACATTTCTGGCTACTGCGGCACATGGGTTTAATAAGTATAAATTTATACTTCACTTAGCAAATAGAAACCATTAACTAATATCATCTCATGTTAGATTAGATTCGATTATTTTTGGAGACGTGTAAGTAACACTCCGACGGTTCGATGTAGATCTATTGCACTCAGTAAAACAATATACTCAGAAGTGCATATATTTTGATCTGAGTAAAGTTTCGCGATTTTTGTTTTCTTCTTTTTGACAAAACTTGTATCTATTCTTCTATCTGTCATTCTCTATTCTAATTTTCTTTAAGTGCCCCTTTAGTCCGCTATACTTTGATATACTTTGTCTGTTAGAATTTTGAATTTGTTTTAACTGAATCTTAAGATTTTTTTTTATATATTAATTCCCGGTTATAATTTCCCATAAGGTCCTTAGATTGCTTTTACCACGATTTTTCAATCCATAATTTCCTCCTATAGATTTCCTATTCCATTTTTTGTGCTCCTCTTATATTGTGCCTATGTCACAAAAATGTTCTGAACCTATAATTGTAGGATTTGCCTTCTTTTGTTATTTTTTAATCTTTAATTTCCGACAACATTTTGATATTTTAATTTGCATTATACAATTTCTATCTACGATATGTATTACAAGATACATCAAGATTTGAGAATCGGCTTCGAGTTTCACATACACCAAGAATTATTAACTAATATACGAAAATATTTTATTCAGAACATTTTGAACATAGAGTAGCTAGATCTTTGTTTAAGCAGTTTATATATTTAATACTACTTTTCATATAATTAGTAGATTCGCTAGTCGATAAAGTTTCTTACATTTTATTTTTAAGTTGTTTTTTCATTCTTTGAATCATACTTTTGTATTCATATTTTCGAAAATTCCTCTATTGTAAGTAATCTTTTCAGTTTACACATTAATTGTCGGAATTAACGGACTTTCTACAATTCAAATGATTAGAATATGAGTCTAACTGAATCGTTAATGTGATAATTTGAATCTCTGAAATATTAAGTTAACCTAATGAATATAATATAGTTAACACTTCCCAATAGTTGTTGTATCTGCAACTCTGAAAGACTTTATATCAAACAGTGGATAATCAGTTTTCCTGTAATTGCAAATCCAAACACTAATAATAAAAAAAAAGAAACCGCTTAACCGCTTACTTATTGAACCGTACAAAATAATTTAAATTTTGTAAAATATTTAAACAATTTTAATTTTATTTATAACAATTGATTTTTAAGTATTTATTTTTATATTGTATTTTTTTTAATTAATATTCAAATTAAACAATCACTGAAAATATAATTAACACTTTAAAATTTATTAATTTCTTAAATCTTAAAAATCATTTTTACTTTTCTTTTTAACCATTTATTATTTTTCTCTTTCTTATTTTTTAATAACTTTTTCTTTTTCTTTTGTTTTTTTTTTTTTTTTGCTATTGTTATTAAATCTTTTTTTAAATTATTGTATTAAAAGTTAACAGTGAATAAATAAAAAAAAAAAAACTTCATTGTTAATTAAAAACTCTTCTTTAAAACATTATAAAAACAAATCGGTGCAAAAAACGAGAAAAAAAAACAAAAAATAAAAAAATAAAATTCTAATAAATTTCAAAATTTTTAAGAGGTAATTTTTCAATTTTAAGTGTTAAACTAAAAACAAAGAAAAAAAAAAACCCCAAAATAATAAAGAAACAATTTTAATTTATGACCAAAAGTGTTACCAGATTATAATTCTATAATAATTGTGTTAAATTTAACAGTTTATAGTTTTGTATAAAATTTTTTTGCTAATTCTCTATGATATTCAATGTACTATAACCATTATCTCTTTTTATTCATACTCTCGCAAGAAGGAAAGTAGTATACTATAGGAGATAAAACATCTGTAGATTTTTGATATCTGTACTTTTTTTTTATTATAACATTTTAACTGTTTAATTAGTTTTAACTCACAACTACAAAGAAAAGTACCTAAAATAAAAAATGATTATGCCAGTCTGCCAGATATGCTTATTAAGTAGTTAAAACTAAATCTAAAATTAATTTTACTAACATACACAAAAGTAACGACATATACTGACAATAGTGTGTCTTTTAACCGTTCTGTTAATAGAATACTATTTATTATGGGTAAAGTAAATATTCGGTTTAAAGTAAATTGTAGTTCTAAAACATTTTAAGAATAATTGTTCAAAGTTTTTAATGCTAAATAACTGATTACTGATTATTGGGTTTAAATTATATGAATTTAATAAATGTGAATTATTACTATACTTATATATAAAATTTCTTCATTTCAATTTAAATTAAAATTTTATTTTTTATAATAATAATAAGAATCACGACCAATTCCCCTACCAGACCGCACGTAGAAAATCACCATTCTCTTATAATTATTTTTTGCATTCAACCGACTGTCATATGCAAATTAATTAACAAGTTTCATGTTGAAATGTGCTATTTTTGAACGAAGAAGAGTAACAAAAGCAAGCATGAAACCGGATGATTACCATAAGAGATGATTGTTGGTTAGTAGGAATTCTTAGGACAAGCATTAGTAAAGAAAAGTAACTATTAAAATTAAACTAAAAAAAAAAATAAAATAAAATAACTAAATAAAAATATGTGTACATATTTATGTAATTTATTACATATGATTTAAAAATTAGTAAAATCATTTTTTTAGCATATCTTGGACAAGTTATGGTGAATACAAAAAAATTCATCAAGCTAAACTAGCATAACTTTAAGACATATTCATAAGAAATATAGATCGAAGCCGAAGTGTTAGCAAAAAAATTTTATTTAATATTTAGTATTTGATAGAATATTTTAAAAGGTATCAAATGTTGACCAATATAATATAGTCTGAACATTTTTTGAAGTCGAATTTTCGAAACAATTTCATGTTATTTAAAATTCTTCTAAAATAGAAAAAAGCAGATAAGATGAAAAATACACTCTTGAAAAAAAAAACTTTCCTTAACAAAATTACCAAGAATAAAATATGTAATAAGTAGAAATAACTTCTTATTACTAGTTGTGGCAGAAAAACAACCATCTTATTTAAATTAGTGAGGTCATACTGTTATTTTTTTTTTTAATATTCTTTTGTTTGAAAATCCTTCCTAATATTTTCTTTTCTTTCATTCAATTTTATTTCGAAATTAAAAATTACTGTGTATACCATAAACATATATATATATACAAATATATATGTATGTTGATATATATTTAAATTTGGTTAAACTGTTTCTTATTCATTTTCTATTCAAAAAAAAAAAAAAAACGAAAATATAAAAAAAAATAAAATTCTGTTATATATTTTAATTTTTAACCAAAAGTAAAATACAATTTATAAAGTTAACTTCCACCTTTTCTTTTTTTTTTCTTTTTATTTCTTTTTTCTCTTATTATTATTTTTTTGTTTTTTTTTTTAGTAGTTATTTAAAGCGATAAGACATCAGAAAAAGTCAGTTAAAAATTAAGAAAGAATTGCTTTTTACCGTTTTCATTAAAAATTACCCACAATTTTAATTTTCTTTTTCTTCATCCTTTACCGTTATTATTGTTGTGTTGTTATTATCGTTATTGCTATTGTTGTTAATTTAAAATAAGTACTGTTATACACTGTTTTTTTTTTTTTTTTGTTTTGTAGAAATGGTGACTTTTCTTTATTATAAGTTTTTCTTTTCTTAAAAAAAAAAAAACAAACGATTAAGAAAATGAAAAGACAGAGGACATGAATCTCTTATTCTAACGATAGATTAATAAATTTGAATATAAGGATAACACAATGTAATGGAATGATTGAGAAGTACAGTATATATAATAAATGTAATGAATTGTTTTTTGTGGGTTGTGCAAAAACAAAAACCAAAAACAAATAAAAAAAAATATTAATTTGCATTTCTTTGAAACTTTATTAAAGTAGATGAGTAAATTATCTGATACGTTAGATATTGGTATAGGTAGTATATATGTAGGTACAGGTAAAATTCATTGATCTTTAGATATGCAAAATATACTGTTACTTTTATTTTATTCTTTTTGTTTTTTTTTTTTTGCGATTATAATAAAAATTTATACGTTTTGTTGGATACTTTATCCATTTAAGAAAAATTTACTGGATTTTATAGACATTTAAAAAAAAAGGGAAAAAAAAAAAATTGATGTTAGGCAGAGTACTTACAGATATATACTACCATAAAACAAAAGAAAGTTAAAAAGTCTTTTTAATGAAAATTTTATTACTCTACCACCAAAAATAATAAAATTAAAATAAAAAAAAAAATAATATGAAAGTTTTAAAGTCGTTGATTTACTTAGAAAATAATGACGTAAAAAAAAAAAAAAACAAAAGGACAACACTGTAATAATAAAAATATATATAAAAACTTGATAACAACTTAAACTTTAAATTTCATAACACACCGTTTATTTGTTTTTTTTTAAATATAAAAAAAATCTTTAGAATAATTAAATAAACTGTTAAAAATAATTTAAATAATAATAAAAAAAATATTTTATGTATATAAATAACAAACAAATAAATAACTAAATAAATAATAAAAGAGGTTTGAGAATTTTTATATAAAATTTAATAACAATTATTATTATTTTTTTTTATTATTTTAGTTTTATTTTGGTAAATAAATACTTAGTTCTAAAATGAAGTGACTATTAAAATATTTAATTAATTATTAAATTATATTTGATGTGTTGTAAAACATTGAAAAATAAAATTTTGTATATGAAGTGAGTGAAATTTCATGAGTGAACTTCTGTAGTTTGATTGGAAGTCATGAATTATACGTATATATTAAGTGTCCTACTCTCTATGGTCTTTTGGGGGTGATCCCAGATATCAAAACAAATAAAACGCTGTTCCGCAGAGGAAAAAGGAGAGAGCTGGGGAAGTTTGTAATGGTTTTTTGGATAATAATGTTCAAAGTTTAAAAAGAAAATCATATATTTTTCCGTGAGGCTTGTAATGGTTTTTTAGATTTATTAATTTTCATAAAAACCGAGGTATAAAAAAATCCTCTTTCGGAATAATGTTTTATTTGTTTTGAGACATGCCCGATCATACAATTCAAGGAAGGTATAGTTGAGAGCTTGATACTCCGTAGTCTGTTTTGTCAAATAGTTAATAGTATTATAATTGAAAGCGTATGTCCAAAAATCTGAAGAAAGTATGATTTCTGAGTATAATGTGTTGAATTAGTGAAAAATTTTACTCACAAAAAGTTCCGAGACTTCTTAACCTTTACAAAAATAAATACAATAATGCCCATTTTTATTAAATAAAATATTCTTATAGTGTGTATTATATGTTGTTAAATCAACAATTTAGTATTACAAGAAATATTAGAAAACCTATAACTAACTGTCTTTTAAAACCATAACTGTTATTTTCTTTGGAATAGTTATTTTTTTAATGTGGTTCCTTTAAGTTTATACGATACAAACTCGTTATTCGACCTAATGTCTCATTTCTCTATTATGTATCTATTAAATGGCTTTTCGAAATTTCAATTAAGATGTTTTTTAATATTTAAATTTGGTTCAATTGAACTGACTTTTTTTCTTTTTTTTTTAAAAAAATGAGTATCTTAGCAAATTTTAACACCAAAAATGTCAACCTACTCTATCAAATGACTAAATTGAAAAACTCCAATTAGGGATGTTTTTCTTTTTTAGTTCAGAGCAGAGCCAGAACTGTCAAAAAAATTTTTGGGTTTCTTTTTTTACTCTAAATGATCAGAGTTTATCTTTTGTGTTTCTATTTTCATTCAGAGTGCGCTCAGAGTATCATCTAAATGTTCGATTTTAATTTACAGATATCGTAGAGCATTTGAATTTAAATATCAAAAATTTAATTCTTTTATATGATTTGACACTTTTGACAGGTTAAAGCTCTATTGTGTTTTAAAATTATTTCGGAGCGTTTAGTAATAAAATATTTTTAATCTGTTTAGAACGTACTTTATGTACTCGATATCTATTCAGACCACAAATTGGAATTGAAAAAGAAAAAAACTCCCTAGATTAAAAATTTTCTGTAATCTTAGGATATTATTAAAAAAAAAAAAAATGTGAAAAAGGAACACTATTAAACAGAATACCGTCAAAGGCTAGGCGCAAAATTAAAAAAACTTGCCATTTTGGAATCAGTTGATACTTTTTTTTTAGAATTTCTTTAATTTTATTACAGTTGTTTAAAAGTACATAAGCTTAATACATTAGATATAGTTGTTAATCTCAAATCTTAATTTTCAAATGTTCTATATTTTTAACAATGTTTATACAAAAATATTAATAAAATTTTTCTTGATTGTCAGGAGCTAAATAACGTTCTGTTTAATGATTTAAAACCTCTTGATCTGAATAATTTTCTTAAAGTTTTTATTCTAGCCTTATACTTCACTGATACAATTTTTAATCAGAAATTAAATGTAATATTATCTGTCTTTTATCATAATGTAAAATGTATAAAATATATTTTATTAAAAAAAAAAAAAAATTATAAGTTTTAAGAGGAAAATTTATTGCTATTTAGTATTTTTTTTAATAAGAGGAAATTGCACAATTTTTTCTTTAAATTATTTTAATTTTTCTATAGATTACAGTTTTTTTGTTTTCAAATTTTTATATAATTTTATTTTAAATAAAATTTCAAGAAGGTCCATAATTTATGATACCTTAGATTGTACAAAATTTTAAATTATAATATATATATATAAGTATGTTAACAGAAATATATGTATAAGTACGTTAATAAAAGATTTTATGGTAAGGGAATAGAAAAAAAAAATTAAATAAAATGCTGATATTGCTATAAATTTTTATTTTCTTTTTTTGAATAAATTAAATAAAATACTTCAAAGAAAATAGAAAAACAAAGGAATGAACTAAATTCCAAACAAATGGTTAGTGTTTTTTAAATGAGGTAAATCTGGTTTTTTTTTTGTGGCCAGTTGTTTAGACTTTCATTTGTTTGATTTTTTAACTTTTTGTTAATAGAAAAGTTAAGGTATGTAAATTATTAGTTAAAGTATGTCAATTACTCTTAATATTATTTTGGACTGATAACTTCCTAAGAAGCTATAGTTACTAATTAAGTTTGTTTTGATTTTTTAGTTAAATTAATGATTAATGGGGTTTTTTCTTGTATTTAAGACAAAATGATAATATTCAAAAAACATTCATAAATTTTAGGTTTTTTTCTATGTATATATGTAATGGCATAATTCGACTTACAGAAATTCGTTTCTTATACAAAAATCGCTAATGTGGAGCTGTCTACCACCCCATGTGTTCTTTACAATTGGTGAGGATTTCATATACAACTTTCAAAGATTCAAATTGAACATTAACATCTTTTTTTTCACAATGTTCCTGTCAATTTAAAATCAAATTTTATTCACTAATATTTAATTCCCTTGATTAAGCAGTAGATTAGTACTAAATGACATATAACCTATTGTTTTGTCAGAAAAGATATGTGGTATTTAGTGGGTTAAAGTCACACACACTTATTGAGAATTTGTGCTCATTCTATACCTCTATTGTTTTTCGATGATTTCCTTCTACCTTTCCAAAAAAAAAAAAAAAAATTTCTACTCACGCATCGCCCAAGCCATCTCGACATTAAAAAGAGAAATAATGAGTTACTTTCAATTTATTCTGAGTAGAATCTTTGTTAATAAAAATTTCATAAATTAAATTTATACATGATGTTAAGTTTTTTAAACCTAGTTTTTGATGAAATGAATTTAAGAACATTTCTCTAATGTATTATTTCGATTTAATGATATGACATAGTAATTTTGTTTTATATACATATATACTATATACCTATACTATACCTATACTATAAAAAAAGTAATGACTATGACAATAAAATAAAAAAAAAAAATTTACACTATGTTAACGGAAAATTTTTTTCTTTCAATAATCCTTTTTTTTTTTCTAACTAGTCAAACCAATGCTTTTTTAGAATAAATTTTAAATTACCAGGAAATTTTTTCTCCTTTATTTCGATTTTTTAATACAATGTACCTATACATTATTTAAAATCTTATATTGCAAAAAATTACAAAAAAAGCAAAAAAAAACAAAGAAAAATATAAAAATGGGAAAAAATTATTTTAATTTACTTCCGGGTAAAAAATTTATTGTAAAATAATGCAAAACAGCTGAGATTCTCTTAAATCCTCTTATTTTTAACACTTTGTCATTTTCACACAAGTAAGAAAAAAAAAATCATTTTGTTTTGGAAGATGTAAGTGGCTTCTTTTTGAACAAGAGCTTTGGATCACTATTTTTTCAATTTCTTTTTATTTAAGAAAAAATTTTTTTTGTTTTATAATTTTTAATGGTTGTCTTTTTTTTTGTTTTTTTTTTATTTTATTAAAAATGGAAATTTATTAAACTAAATTGGTTATTTCCTGCCTAATGTAATTTAAAGAATGGGTTAAAATTATAAATATGAAAAAAATAGAAATAATGTTTGAAAATTTTTATGAAAACATTTTTGTTGAATCATTTTTAATTTAATTGAGAAAACCAGTATTTATTACAATAAAAAAGTTTTTTCTATTTAAAAAAGATTGTTTTTTTTTTTTAATTTAATATTTTTTTTAAGTAGAAAACAATAATTATAAAATAAATTGGTTTTTTTAAATAAATTTATTTCAATTGACAATTTATTGTAATGACTATGTAAATATCCTTTAAAAATAATTTGAACAGATTATTTTTAAAGGATATTCACTCATCAGGAAAACATATGGAACTATGGTTCTAACCGAATTTACTGTCTAGAATCTAAATCATTTTATAGAAATGAAATATAATGATCCAAAAAAGAATGATTCGAAAAATGCGGTAAATAAAACTGGTAAACATATTACAACACCACCTTAGGAAGAATTTTAAAAAGAAACTTTTGGAAAGGTAGAACATAGACCGATAAATTATTAAGAAAAAATATAGAAAACAATATCTAGAGGAAAACAATGCTTTCTTAATTTTTGAGTTATCGTGGTGACGGACGGACAAACAAACAAATCGAGTAATTTTTCGATTCTGATCCGATCCTTACCTTTGAGTCTATATTTAGCTTGTTTATACCGAGCTGTTATAAACGGAGAAGAAATGTTATTAACCGATACTATATTGTACGGGTATAAAAATAATATAAAACTGATATTAAAATTACTTCGATATTCGTAAAAAATTCTCTTAAAATCTTTTTATTTAATTATTTTTATGTTATTTGTTTTTTTTTTTTTAATTAGGAAAAAGTTTTATAAAACTAATTTTAAATATTCAATAACTTAGAACTATAATCGAATCTAATTTGTTTGGTTTTTCTTATGTATTTTATATACTATCAATAATTATTCAATTTTTAATTTTTTATGCAGACCCTTATGAGTTTTTCTTTTAATTTCCTTACTTTTTGTATTTGACTTGCACTAATTTTGAACCAAATTGAATCAGCATGTTATGAAGTAATTGCCCTAAGAAAACTCTATTAAGCTAAAATTTTTATTGTATCAATAAGAGTTTTATTATAAAGTAATTTTTGACAAGCGATGCAAACGTTTGGGCATTCATTTCTACTACTTTTTCGATATGGTGATCAATATTTTAAAAATTGCTAAAGATTTCAAACATTTTCTTTTAATATTAGTATTTCTATTTTATCATTAACGTCTTTGATATCACAGAGCATCATTTGATCGACAAATGACTATTAGCTGCATGTGTACAAATATTATTGAATAATTGCATACTTTTAGGAGAACACTTTTATATAATTTAAAATATTATAACCAATTATAATTTAATAATATTATATATAATATTAAATATTATTTAAAATAACCCAAGTAAATTTTAACAATAGCAATAGATCTTCCAATATTAATTCAAATAACAACAATTTCTGCAACTTTAACACATTAAAGCAAAAATTCACATCACTTATAAATAAAACATCGTACGGTGTCGATCAAATTCCAAATATAGTTTTAAAAAATTTAAGTTCGAAAATCATATCAAAATACGTTATATTATTTAATAATTGTCTAAATCACGCTTACTTCCCTATAATATGGAAAAAGACCAAAATATTAGTATTTAAAAAGCCAGGAAAAGATCCAACAAATCCAGCTAATTACAGACCAATTAGCTTAACGCCAAATATAGGGAAAGTGTTCGAAACACTTATAAATGATAAAATAAGTGAGTTTTCATTTAATAAAAAGCTTATACCAGAGAATCAGTTCGGATTCAGACATAAACATGGAGCAATCCATGCAATCACAAAACTAACTTCTGACATCTGCTGGTACATTAATAAAAACTATGGCGTTGGAGCTTGCCTAGTAGATTTGGAAAAAGCTTTTAACACTGTATGGTTAGATGGCCTAATTTACAAGCTCTTGAAATATAAATTTCCAAAAAACTTAATTACAATTATAATAAATATGACATACGAAAACAAATTTTTCATTTATAACCGAAATAGTAGATCCGATAAAATTTTTAGAGTAGAAAATGGATTTAATTGTAAAAAATTTTACAAGGAACCGTAAATGCCCCAATTCTATTTTCAATTTATATTGCGGAATTACTTAAACTACTAGAGCAGATAAAGGGTAACAATTATTCATTAGCGTTTGCAGATGACATTATTATATACAATGCAAATGAAACCGTCGAGCAAATCAAAAACAAAGTTCAAAAAATGTTTAATATTATAGTTGATTATGCCAAAGTTTGGAAACTTAAAATAAACTATAACAAATGTGAAACAATACTATTCCGTAACACAGTAGATAAAACCAGTAATAATATAAGAAAAAATTGGAAAAAGTTTTCAATAAGATCACCAGATCGATCTATATTAACAAATAAAAAAATAGTTAAATATCTGGGAATCCAATTACATAGAAATTTACACTATATTAATCACACAAAGCATATTATATCAAATAGTAACAAAGCCTTTATGGCAGCCAAAAAACTGTTTTACAATAAAAACATTAATAAAAGAGTTAAAATAATTTGTTATCAAACACTAATAAGGCCAACACTTGTATATGGTGCACCAATATGGTACAACATAAGTGAAAGTTTAATGGAAACATTACGTAAATATGAACGAAAGTGCTTAAGAGTATGTACTAATATTAATAGAAAGCCCGAATCCGACTACAAATATTATTATTCAAACAAATATCTGTACAAGGAAGCCCAAATCATAAGAATCGATAATTTTATAATAAAATTAGTTCGAAATCACTATGATAGAGCACAAAATACTCCAGAAAATGGTTTAATATCTCATATATTCTACCACAATGAGGAGTACATTAAAAAGACTTTGCTCACCGGTTTCATTGCCCCTGAGCACTTCATCTTTTTAGATCAAAAAGGTTACATCCAAAACCAAAACCATGTCCCTCTATTATATCACTATAATAGAAGGGCTACATGTAAGGTTATAGATTTCCACCCGGGCAATATTAACGGAGTAAATTTAAAATATGATATGTCTATACCAGAAAAAGACAAATCATTAAACAAAAACTATTGGTGGTTAGATAACTCTAATTAATTAGCATTAAGTATTATATACAAAACTATTTTTAGCTAGGTTAAGTATTTTAAGTTAGACTAAGTTAGGTTAAGGTTTTATATTAAAAAAAAATATATATTTCGTTTTAATACTCTGAATTTCTCCAAAATTGAATATTAAAAAAAAAAAAAATTGCTAAATTGTAATATTACTTAGATTTTTAAAAATAAAATAATTAATAAAATTAACAATAAAAACGATAGGATAAGTTTAAATGTTAATTAAATTATATATAAAAAAAAAGCTGTTTTTCTAAACTTTTATAGGCTAAGATAATTTAAGAATGTTAAAAAGAGTAAAATAAAGTTTAAAAAAAAATTGAACTAAAGTATTTTGCAAAATTAATTTTTCTGTTTCAATTTTTTTTTTTTTTTTTGCAATACTGTGGTTTTATTTTCATAAATTTAAAATTTTTAAAATAAGTTTTGCAAAAAAAATCTAGTAAAGCAGTATATGTAGAAAGAAACAGAAAAAAATCGAGTGCACAAGTAAGTAAATGTTTAGTTAAGTTTTTTTTTTATTTCATTTCGATTTCGAATGATTTTTAGCTCGTTATTGGTCACAACTACCAATTCAATTAAATTTTGTTCTTATTTTTTTTTTTGTACTTCTTGTTTTTTCACTATACGTATGGGTTTTTTTTTTTTTTTTTAGTATAAGTCACAATTTAATTGTAAAAGACAAAGAGAAATGAGAGAATCGAAAAAAAAAAAAAAACAAATTTGATACGCACGAATGTTTTAAAAAATTTCAATCCAATTAAATTAGGTTTCGGAGCGAGTTTCAAATCATGCAGAACATTGCAATTTTGATGATATGATGCAATGATCTTTTGGAATTTTTAATCTTTTTTTGCCATTTTTGTAATTTTAAGCGTATAAAAAATAACGGTATTTTTTCTTCACTCCCTTTTGTTTTTAGTTCCACATTCACTAATATTGAAATTGGAAAATTTTTCATTACTAATAGAATGACATTTTAATTTTTGTATTTCGATGTTTGTTTTGGTTACTTTGTTTTCTTGTGTTCGTTTTATTGGAAGATGGGTCCAAACCAAGCTAAAGAAATTTCTTGTTTTAAACTTTTTATTTTATTTTTGATTCGCTTGCCTTTTTTTTTTTAATTTTTCGTTAATTGTCAAAATTTGAAGTGAATTTTTTTGTAATATTTGTATCGTATAAAATTATTATGTTCAATATTTAGTGGTTATTAAATA
The DNA here is from genome assembly GCA_947095535.1 of Poecilobothrus nobilitatus. Classification (NCBI taxonomy): domain Eukaryota; kingdom Metazoa; phylum Arthropoda; class Insecta; order Diptera; family Dolichopodidae; genus Poecilobothrus; species Poecilobothrus nobilitatus. The sequence goes on along the minus strand of OX352774.1, from coordinate 232,969,526 downwards.
TCAATGATGGCAGATTTATAAATTTGAGAGTTTGTAGTTTATGAAATTTAGTTTGCAATATTGTAATATATGCATAAAGTATGTATGTATGTTATATGCTATTATACAAAATGTAATAAATATTGAAAAATTGTTGAATATTGTGTTAGTAATAAAAAATGATAATCAACAATATCAACTTTTACTTGTTTTGTCGTTTTTTTTTTTTATTGATTAAGTATGAACTAACATGTCGATAATCACTAGATTCTAGGTTCATAAACCACCTTCAAAACGTAGGAGAACTGATTAGACTAGAGTTAGAGTTTAAAGTTTGGTTAGATTTATTATTATATGATTACATGCTTTTATAAAATAGCAAATTCCAAATTAATATTAATTAATTACTTTAAAGTGGACCATTCCCTTTTGTACGTTTTTTGTTTGTTTTCTATTAATGACTATTTCTAATTGGAATGGGAAAAGGAAACGGATGTCTTTTTGAAATATGCATAAAGTTTCAGATTATTGTTACACTTTTTATTAAAAAATGAAATCTTTAGAGAAATACTTTTTTTTTATGCAGCTCAACCTAAAATTAAAAACAATTAACCCAAAGTAAATTAAAATAATTAAAATGTTAGCAGAAATTTTGCAAAATTTAGCCAAATTTTATTACTATTTAGAGCCAGTAAACTTATATTTTTCTCAGTGAAAGTAAAAAGTTTAAGATTAAATGTTTGTTGCGATGCGTTATTAAAATTCTTCTACTTCCACCCCTTTTTATTGTAGCTCATTTATAAAAGATCGAAAACTATTAATCTGTAATTCTTACACAAATGGAACGTCGATACATGTCATATTTTTAAAATATTAGTTAGAAAAATAAATTAAAAGTTAAAAGTTAAACTTAAAAAAAAAAATTAATTTTTCTCTTGTTTAAAATTTTGTTTACGGATTTGTTTACAATATTTTAAATAACCGTTTTAGGAATGTACGAGTTTAAAAACCCAATCAAAAAATGCTATTTAATCTTAGACTTAATATATGTAATTTTCTAAAGTCACCTTTGTAGGTACTCTAATCCGAATTTAAACTCAAAACCTTAATTTTTTAATTTCAATTTATTACACATTCTAAATTATTAATAAACTAGGAAAGTCTTAATTTTCAAAAAAAAAAAAAATTGTCGACCTTCATGCACCACCAATTATTGTAAATTGAGTCATTCTTTTAAATCATTTCCTTTTACAGTGTTTAATTTATTTTTTTACACTTAGAAAAGAAAAAAGAGAAGAAAATGAAAATGAAAAAACAAAGAGATCAATAAAAGGTCAATTAGCTTTCAATTCATTTCACTTTAATTAAGATCTTACGTAACTTAATGAATAAAATAAATGAGTAAGTAAAGTCTACTTACTAACTAATTTTATTAGATTACTGTCCTAAATTACTTAATGTTTGTATTTCATTTTTATCTTAAACAAAAGTTTTGTATTAAATCAACCATAAAAACCAAAATTTGTTTTTATTTACACCTGTCTTATAAGCGATAAAATCCAATCAACGGTGTAAAAGAAGATTGTTTTCCTTGGTTTCAAACAAATTACAAAATATTTTTTTATCTCTCTCTCGTTCTTTCTTTTTCATTTTCTTTCTACTTGACATTTTTTTACATGAAATTACAAAAAAGTTAACATGGAATACAGAAATAACAGTAAAATTAATTCTATAAAACAACCGTTATTTGCAATTTCTATCAACAGTTATAATTTGATCATTGAACAGTTATCATTTAATAATATTAAAGTATAGAATTTTTATATTATTATTGTCATTAAAGTGAAAAAAAGAAAATTTGTGCTATCGTTCTCAACACATACTGAGTTACATACTCACTTTTATGAAAATTTTATAAGGATTTAACTATTCATAAGGAGTTTTTTTTTTCTTTCATCATTACTATTTAGTACCATTTCAATTCAACATACATAAGGATATTTTAATACGGTTATTTTTTTGTTTTTTTTTTATTTTGCAAAATGGTTTCACAATCTTCATGGATTTTTATTTCTTATGCTGTCATTTACGCAATATCGAACACAGCTGGTGCACACCAATTGTATTCTACCAGTTATAATCCTCATGAATTAGATGACAATTCACAAGCATCTGAAAATTTTCAAAAATATAAAAATGATAAAATTATTCGGTTACGAAGAAGAAAACGAAATGCATATTATAAAATGAATTCATTCAGTCATCCGTATATAGAATATGTTGATCCGTATACATTAAATGAAGCTGCTGCTTTACCATTAATAGATATGATGGTTGCAGCATCACATAAAAAAAAAGAATGGGAAAAGGGTGATAAAGAAGAACATCATAAAGAACATCATGGTAAAAAAGGTGAAAAAGGGCATAAGGGTGAAAAGAGTGATCATCATCATAAGAAAGGTGATAAGGGACATCATGATAAAGAGGAGAAAAAAGGACATCATGAAGAAGAGCATGGACATAAGAAAAAACATCATGATGATGGTGGTTATCATAAAAAAAAGAAGAAGGGAGAAGAAAAGAAAAAAGGACATGAATTTGAAGAGCATGGTCATTATAAGAAAGGACATCATACCAAAGGAAAACATGAAATTTATAAATTAGATGAAGATGAAAAAGAAAAACATTATTATGATGAGGATCATGATGAAGGATATCATGAAGATGAAGGTGGTCATCATGAAGAGAAAAAACATAAAAAAGGTGGCCATCATAAGAAAGGTCATAAGAAAGGAGGTCATCATCATGATGGACATAAAAAGAAAGGCCATGAAAAGAAAGGTCATCATCATCATGAGCATAAGGGACATAAAGGTGATAAAAAACATCATGAACATCATGGTCACGAAGAAGAGTATCATAAGAAAGGTGGAGATAAACATCATAAAAAACATCATCATAAGAAGGGGCATAAAAAAGGACATTAATATATTAATTTTGATTTTAGTAAGAATACATTTTTTGTTTTTCACAGTTCTAAAAATAGAACATGTGTAGATATTAAAATATTATATTAGAAAAAAAGAAAGAAATAAGTACATTTTATAAATAATATATAAATAGAACAGTGTGTTTTATTTTGTTTTAATGTGTCTTTTTGTTTTTAAATTATATTGCAGTTGTTTTGAAATTTTGAATTGTGTTGAAAGTATCTTAGAAACATATCCAATATTTTTAATAAATTATGAATGACGATAAGTTTAGATGCAAAATATAATCAAAAAGTAATTGGATATTATTTCTTTAGTTAAATTTGAAATATTTTAACAATTCTTTAAAATTTAACTTCATAAAAAAAGTATGAAACACAATTTTATGGTTCATTTTGGTGCTAAAACTTCTCTGAAATAAATATTAGTTTTTTTTTTTTTGGAATCATCTCATTTGAGTAAGTGTGGAATCATCAATTTAAAAGTAAGTGTATTACCAAAAGAATGTGTTTTTAAAATTAATTAATATATTTTTTTAATTTCGTGTCCGTTTTTATGGTATCTATCTATCTGTATAGCAGATGGTTTACTGTACGAATTGGTGTTTAGAGTATTTTTAAGACTTCTTTGCTGATTTTATTTCAGATAATACGTATCTTTAGGTAACTTTAGTTTAAAGATCAACTATTTTAGACCGCATAAAAAGTATTTTATAGATTATTAATAATAAATCCGTCTACAACTCATATGCTTTAAATATACATAGTCTTTGTTAAATTTTTCGTATTTCCCTTTCTTTATAATTTTCAATTTTAAAATTTTTGTTTAATATAAAAAAATTTTGAATTTTGGTATAGGTAGGTACTCATCTCCGAATATTATTCTTTGAGTCAATTGGGAATTGTTGATTGGAAGACGAATTATTGTCAAGATTATTCAATCTTTTTTATTAATTTTAACAATGCTATCCAATTACTTGAGTCAAACTTTTGATTAGATTTGAATCAGGTGATTTTTTCTTTGAATTTTTTTTTTGTAGCATTTTTTACTTCCTTTAAGATTTTCCAGGGATATAGGAAATGAGAAGATGAAATATCCTTATTATAGTTCATATGTAAAAGTAATTCTTATTCTTCTGTTTATGTGATGAAGAACCAAAATGAAGAATACAAACAGACACAATATTAATAGAAAGGACAAAATGTATAAAAAGGTGAGAGATTTTATTGTATTTATTTTTTACTTCAAACTTAAATTTTATTTAATTTTATGTTTGTTTTTGTTTTTTACATTGTTTTGTTATATCATTCCTTAAAAGACAAAATTTAAGGAAGGAATAAGAAATATGACCATCACATCAAACGAGATTAGGAAAAATTAATATAAAAATACAAAAAAAAAAAAAAAATAAAAATAAAAAAAATATGATAAATTACATGTAATAATGTTGAAAAGTGTTTTATTATTGTAAACATCAGTTATGTTAGTATTTATCAAAGATTTAACTGTAGAAATATAATATTATATAATGTATATTATATATAATTGAAATATTTTATACAAGGTAAAAATATAATGTAGGGATATACTTCCGCAAAGAAAAATATAACGTAGAAGAAAAATATAACGGTTTAAGTAAAATACTGCAAATTGTTAAGAAAATTTTGTAATGCATTTTCGGCCACTAAATTGCTGTATTGATCCTAATGGCATACATATTTGGAAATTTGAAGATATAAAATACCGTTATATGATGACATTATCTTAATAACTCGTAATCTTTTTGCGGAGGTTCATCCTAATATAGAACAGAAGCATTAGATAGGAATAAATAGTATGTTTTTGTGTGAATGAACGATAAAATATTTATTAAGAAAAAAAAAAAAGGCAGACAAAAATGAAAATCTTAAGAGTAATATAATAAAACATTATGGTATAAATTATAATATTATATTATATTATGTTATTGTATACATTACATGGTATATAATAATTTATATATACATAATATAATCCTAGTTCGATCTCTAAACAATTTTATTTCCAGATGCTTCTTACAATTTATTTAATAGTTATTAAAGAAAAATAAATTGAATTTTGAATATTCAGTTTGGAATATTTAGTTAAAAATTAAATTTTGAGAGTTAAATAAAGTTTTCAGTTCATTTACACATTTATTTATTTAATTAATTTAATTACTTTCCTGTTTTCTTGCATTGGATAGTATATAGGGTACTTTTAGATAAAGTTCATTATATTATATTATATTATATAAGATTAAACAGTGGACTTGAATCCCACAACTTTGATTTGCAACATTTATCATTCCTCCATTACATCTTCCAGGCTAGAAAATTTCCTAATGAAGAAGAACTGCTTTAATTTATGACCAAAAAACAATAAAATCTGTTATCATTTATGGATTTCATAACGTTCATGGATTTCATACCAATTTCACAAAAAACTGTAAAGTGTTCATAAAATCTATAGATACTATAATATAGAGTTTTAGAATTAGTAAGAGTTTAGAAAAAAAAAGTTATTATTAAAAATACCGGTAATATAAAATCAAGAATTTTTAAAGAATAAATTTTTGGCAAAATGATAATATCAAAACTCTCGAAAATTGTGAGATTTTTTACTTTAATGAAAATGTTAAAAACACAACGGACACGTTTTTCAATCCGAAGAAAACCCTTAGCAATTAGGATTAGGACTTAAATTCTATTTAATTTAAGCTGTTCACAATATTTGAATTTTATATTTTTTTAGAAAATTCATGTTAAAAAAATTTCATAGTTGATATTATGGTTCTAGGTGAGTTACAACAGTTAATTTTCATTTTTCCACCGATCATCCGTTTAACGGCAGAAGTTATAGAAATTTCTGCTATATGTAAATAATTATTGATTATTATTTTCAAATATCTTAATTACTCTTGTCAAATTTTCAAGTTTCTAATTTTAAATTTTTGGAAAATAGTATAAAGTTTGAATTTTTTTTTTGAAATTGAATAAAATGTGCGATGGATCTGTAAATAGTATTTTTAGATGGTCTTTCTGATGTCCTTCCAAAAAGAAGCGTTATTTTCTAGATGTATTTTCCTTGTAAATAACATTTTATTAAAAGTGATAAAATGGATGAAACATTAAGTGTCTGAAGGATGAAAATCAATTAGTACAAGTAGTTTAAAAGATATTATACATTGCGATATTATTTAAACTAAGCTAGAATGAATTTAATTCATTTATCCACAGCGAACCTTCAAAAGTTTATTAGTGTTTTAAAGATCCTGTGTTTTGAGATAATAATATGTCAGCAAAATGAGCTTGTCACAATTTACAATTTTTATTTTTTGCTAAGGGAGGTGGGAATCTTCCAAAGACACCAAGAATTTCCCCCTTGGTAGTGTCAGATTCTTACTGACTAAACCCACCTACCCCTTTAGCCAATATAATAGGATGAAACCCTTACCTGCGAACGCAGTATATTGGCTAGGGAGTAGGGATAGGAAAGGATAGGAAATGGATACGGAAACATTGAATTGGAAGTGGGACTGTAAGGAAACAATAAATCCGCCTATTGTTATTACTATATTGCTAACAGTGACTAAAACCATCACAACAGTTACAACATGTAGTAGTAGTATATAGTATAGTACAACATGAGATAATTATTGAAGGCCCCAGTGTCACTGTAGTTGTTACTATTATTGGTATTAGCATTCTTATTAATATTATTATTATTTTACTACAGAGTCAGCGCCATCAGTGGATTACAACGTGCAGCAGTATATAACATCTTACTTGCATGATATAACCAAAGATAGCACCACTGTAGCAGCTATTATTATTATTACTATTACTGTTATTATTAATATTATTATTGTTATTATTACTACTATTAATTATACGATATATATTATTACGATATAAAAGTACTACATATTTTTTATTTTATGACCTGACCGGGGTTTGAACCCAAGACCCTTCGATTGAAAGGTTGGAGACTTAACCACTGCGCTATGAGTCAGATAATAATTAAAAAAACACTGAAGGAAATTAAATTACAAAATATTTAATAAGAAGAATTTGTTTTTAACAGGATTAGTTGCCAACTCTTTGAAAAAATTGTTTTTACTTCAAATAAAGTTAAGCAAAACAGTTAAATCTTTGAAAGAAATATTCTTATCTTATTCAAAAAAAAAATAGAACCTTTTCTAGCATTAATGACCTAATAATGTAAAAATTCTATTTACACACAGAACTTTAACCATTGGATAAATTCAACCGTTACTTTTTCTTTTAATTAAATCCAGTAAATTGCTTGGCATATGTAAAGTAGGTATTTTGTAAGGACACGTGGATCGAATATTTCACTTTAAAGTACATACATACTTATTTTCCCTAGTTTGATTTCAAAATTGCTTTCAAATATGATGTCATAATGTCTCTGTTATTTTAATATTTAAATTTTTTTTTAATTTTTATTTTTTAAATGTTTTCTTAATGGCTTTTATTTCAAACTTTAAACTCATTTTTTTCGCAAAGGCAGATAAAATTAAAAAAAAACAAAAGAAAAATTATCTACAGACTTAAAAAAAAAGGAATAGGTAGTTGTAGTTAAAATAAATTTAATTTTTATGCAAATTATGATAAGGATAATAATACTATATGTGTATTTAAATAATAAAAAAAAAATGAGAGAGCAATAGTTTGTTTTTTTCTTTATTTGTTTTACACTAAATTATTCTTTAAATTTTTTTCTCATATAACAGCATATTTTATGAGAAATTTATTGTGTCTGGGCTTAGTCATTTTATTTTCCTTTTTTTTTTTAATCAGTTTCTATGAGAACTTAAACCTATATATTTATTTTTCTTATCATTGTTTTTTATTTCTATTTTATCGTACCTATATTAGGTTAGTGTATTTTACACTATTTCTTTCTAATATTATCTCTAACTTTTGTAGGAGTGAAAAAATTTTTTTTTTTTGTTTTTTTTTTAGCCGTGTAATATTAAAAAAAAGTTTTGCAATTTATTTTATTTATTTTTAAAAATAAATTTTTTATATTTTATTTATTCAAGTAAAAGAGATTTTACTAATATTTTATTTCTTTAGACATTTTTAATGCCATATTAAATACTTAGTTACGTTCAATGTGACATTTGTCTTTTGCTCAGTTAAACACTGTGTTCTAAAAATTTAAAATTTGAATATGATCATGTTCATGTTAAAACAATTATAACGTTGAAAGTCAAATGATTCGACTTTAAAATATCATTAAGACTCAGTACCCCTCTTCTGAGTATCTGAACACATATAGGATTAGAGGGAAATGAAGAAACTGTTCGATCTATAAAAGAAGAAGTTTCAAGTAACTTCCATTACATTTCGTGAACCATTTCTGTGACATAAGAAAACAAAAAATAAGAGAAGCAATAGAAATGAAAGAGCAAAACTGTAAGAGCCAACTGTAGAGTAAAAATAGACAACACGATGTGATGGCGCAATAGATCTATATGAAAAAGTCGTAGGATTACTTGCAACCCTATTTAAGGTGACCTAAATAATGTAACGCAAAGAAAAGATCCACCATAAAGTGGTAGACCTAAGTACATTTCTTAGTCTTTGCCATAACAAATAAGTTCCTGAAAAAAAAAAAACAAAATATAAAATTGTTAGTTATAATGTAAAGATTACCTTCAATTATATTGTTGATTTTTTTTTGTATTAGTTTCTAATGGATTTGGGTGAAGATTTGCGCAATGTTTTTTTAGATTTAAGTTTGCAGTATTTATAATTATACGCACAATTTTGTAATGCGCAATATTTTAGAAAAAATATACTAACATTTTTTATTTTAATACTTTAAAGTTATAAACGAACTCTAATCATACGGGTATAATTAGAGTTCGTTTAAACTCTTTTCTTAATTCTTAGCCATATACATAATATTACATAATCACTTTCCTTTTCTTTTTCCTTTCTATTTCAATCCAAATTCTTTTACTGAAGAACAATTGGCCTTCACTCTACTATCACATTGTAGGTATACGGTAGGGCGAATGTAAAATTAAATAAATATAAATCCAAACATTTAAACTACTTTTTAAACTGCACCATACATTTAAATAAATTAATTCTCGCATAAATTTGATTTGTTTTATAATTTTAACAACATTTTCGGTCGGCGGGTTCGAGTAGCTGCCATACAACTTCTATCTTTATATAGAAATAACTCAGTGTCTATACAAGCTAGGTTTCTGCAATTTTGCAAATGATGATCAAGTTTTATGGCAACAACTTCTGTAAAATTTGGTTGTGGTGGTGCGGCGGGTTCGGATAGCTGCCATACAACTTCTCCGTTTAAATGAGAATAACTCAGTGTCTATTGAAGCTAGCAACCTGATATTTAGTAACAAGGTGTCGAGTTACAGGCCAACAACTTTTGTAAAATTTGGTTGGTCTAGAGCAGCCGGTTCAGTCTTCTTGCACCTCTTGGAACTTAATGAAGCTAGGCGCAATAGATTCAGGTAGCTGTCATACAACTCCACAATTTACATAAATATATCTCTGTAGTTCGGTACTAAAACATCTGAATGTTTTTAAAAGATGATCAAGTTTTATAGAAACAGGGTATATTACGTTCATACGGGTATCCCAGAGTTGACACAGTCTACTCTACTGCACTCTTCCTCGTTTTATTTTAAAAGACAACATTTTGAAGTATTTCATATCAGTCATAAGTAAATTTAAATCTTGCATACAAGGTTTTTGTATTCAGAAATAAAATTTTTTTTTTTTTTAAATGCATTTCTCTGCCACATAAATGTGGACAGGAAATTGCACAGCCTTTCCTGTACAGACGTGGCTGTAAGTGTCGTAAGGGGGAATAACTCTTACGACGTGTGTGGAATTCGAACAAAAATTAAATTTTATGTTACAAAAACTATATAAAAAATAATAATAAAACTATATAATGATTTTAAGGTACTAAAATTTCGTTTTTGAAGACTTTAAAATTTTCTCTTTAGATAAATATATAAAAAATTATTTTCCATTGTTTAACATGGAGGAATGGGGAAAATTGAAGTATGGTGTAAATATGGATTAGTATATTGCGTATGTACATTTATTTTTTAATTCAAATACTATAAACAACAACCACAAATAAAAAAAATATTTGTTATCAATTATTGTTACTATCAAAAATCGAGCATTTAAAACATTCTGTATTTGAGAATTTAACTACGAAGTAATTACATGCAAGTTATTTAAATAAATTAGAGAACATTTGAGAATGCTTAATGTAATAAAGTTAATGCATTTGTGTATTAGCAGTTTGTATGCTAGAAGTTAGTCTGTTAGCAAATATTTGTGGCCTCTAAAATTATATATAATAAAATATTCTTAACGAAATATTATTTATTACGGAAAACCTCTGTGCCAGGAAATTATACAACCTTAAGTAATTTCAAATATAGAAAATAATATGCAACTGCAGCTGACACATTTCTAAATATTAAAACTATATGAGAATAAATTACATTTCAATTCATGAGAATTTTAGAGTATTGAAATTGTTTTTTAAGTATTCGAAATTCAAGCTATTCACATTCGAGCAGTTCGAATCAAAAGCACAACGATACTCTTTTCTAGAAAAAGATCAAGGATGCAAGGAAAGAGAAAAGGTCTCCAAAAACGAATGCACGGAGAGAAAGATGTTTTGAAACAAAAATTTAGCTGTTTCACTTGATGTTGTTACTACTACCATATTACAAGAGCAATTTTTGTTTGGTTGGGTTTGCAAATTTTTGTTTCTTTTTGTAGTTTTTGTTTGGATTTCTTCAATTTAAATTAAAGAGAAAAAAATAAGTATGGTATTACTTTAATAGGATATTCCGGACTACTATAATAATTTGCTTGATAAAATTTTTATTTTTTTTTTATTGCATTTCTCTACCACATAAATGTGGACATGAAATTACACAACCTTTCCTGTTCAGGCGTGGCTGTAAATGTTGTAAGGGGGAATAACTCTTACGCCGTGTGTAGGATTCGAACCCACACTCCCTCGGTGTTAACAACGTATTTTTTTATACGCTCTTACCCACTAGGCCACCGAGGCCTCCGTTGATAAAATTGTTTTTATACATTTTATCATTAAAAATTTAAAAAATGAAAATTTTTTCTTTTTTTTAAATACACATAAAATACAGCGCAATACTTAGTTGATTGTATTTTGTTTAGTTCTTCTTTAAAGGTTTATGGTACTTTATATACAATTAAAATAATTATGTAATAGGTATAATGACAAGACAAAATATATAAAAACAAAATAACAGACTTACCTATAAAAAATATCACTAGCAGTCATACCAATTTGTATGATCCTTGAATTTCAAATACGAATAAAACACACTAAAAGATGTGATATAAAAATATTTTAGTGATCCTGGAAAATAAAACAAATAATTTTAGAAAATTGAACTGTAGTTGCAACGAAATCAAGCAGTGTGTTGGTCTAATATGAAAACTCTCAATGGGAATGTAGATGGAAATGGGAATTTGGATATCTCTAAACTAAAAATTGAGTAATCGGGCATTGAAAATATGTTTTAGTTTAAAATTAAATTAGTCATATTACAACTCATTGTAAACTACATACTTTAATTTTAATTCTGCTGATATTTGAAAGTAATTATTAAATTTGGATTAATCAATCATTTAAAAAATTATTTAATATCAATTTAGAAACGCAATGCTTTTTTTTTAAAGTCATTTTAAGATTTACGCTTATTTTGGGCACAGTATATGAAGATGTATAGCTTTTATGTTAAATGTGAAACACTGACAAAAAAGGAAAAAAAAGTAAAATAAAAATTTATTGTTTTACCTTACCACATCATCACCTACCTAAAAATTATCATATACCTAAAAAATTATAATTCCATAAATTCAAAAACAAAATGTGAGTTATTACAGTTGATTCAGAGACAAAGACATATTATTGCGATTTTCCCTAGATTTAAAAACGAATTAAAAAATATTTAAGATAAATATTATTAAGATTAAAAAAAAAAAAAAACAAATAAAATTTCTAATATTCGATTTCAAAAGTTAAAACTTTTTAAACCATTATCTATATAGATTAAAATTGATTTCAACTGAAAGAAAATTTAAAAAAGCATTTTTTAACGGTTCAAAGTTCATGAACACAAAAGAAATAAAAATTTCAATCAATTCATTAAGATTTATAAAATATTTAAATAAAGAAATTATTTAAATGTTAAATGTTAAATGAAAAAAAAAAAGAAATTATTTATTTAAGATATTTAAGGAATCAAATGTTCAAGGACAATACAAGGATACAATTTTTTCTTTATTTTGTCAAAAAAAAAAAAAAAGAAAAAACGAATGAATATTTAATTTCATTCTTTAATTTTTAATTCAATTTTCATTTTTGTTTCATTTTTATTTTTTTTTATTTTTGTTATTTTAATTTTATTGTAATTTCTATTTTCAGTCAACAAATATTTTCAATCAACAAATTGATTAAAATTGAAATTAAATGAAATCCATTTAGATTTTTAATAAAATTTTCTTTATAATTTAAAAGAATTGGCTAAATTTTTAAGATGGTGTATGAAATAATTTTTCTAAAATCTTTAATATCTTTCAAAATTTTTTTTTTTTAATTCGAGTTTAAGCTAACGAATCATTAGGTTCTAGTTCAAAAGTACACCGTCAAACGTAAGAGATATAAGCAAGAACGGTAGTAATTTTTGTTGTATTTGAACTATCAATTTCATGTAGAAACCATTCACCCACCAAAATCTCCATACTGACCGTCATGAAATAAAAATGGCAAAAGAAAATCAAACTTATATCAAAAGGAGTACAGGCATTTTTTTATAATTTAATTTAAAGTTTCTGAGTATGTATTAATCAATTAGTTCAAAATTAAAGAGAATCATAAAAAAAAAATTTAACTTTCTTCTTTGTACAGTTTCATTTAATTCAAATCTTTTAACTTAACTTTTATTTTTTTTATATTTAAATTGAAACCTGAGTTGCTTTTATATTTTTTAAATTGAAACCTGAGGTGCTGAGGTGATTATGGTGCTTAAACCGTTATATGGTATATATTTTACTATACTGGGTTACGGAGGTAGGTAAGTTTAGTGAATAAAAGTCTTAATATTTTCTAAAGTCCATTTCTTACTGTCCTAATGTCTAAATGGTGCCTAAGCTGTGGTATGGTATGGTACATTTTCTATTATATTGACTACGGAAGTAAGTTTATAATGAAAACCATTTTTATACAACAATGGAGCTTATTATTTCTTAATATTATGAAGCTTATTATTTCTTAAAAGACAATTAACTTTTAATAAGTCTTAATCACTTAATTGAATAAACATTATCAGAAGCTCAGAATAAGAAAAAGCATTTATCACAACAAATAGAACCTAATTTAGTTTAAAATTGAATGTGACAACTTCTATGTACACATTATATAAGTTTCACTAGGAATTTAGTTATAAAATATTTTATCTAAAATGGCTAACTGAATGAAGGTGTAACAGTAGGTATTTTTGTCAATCATATTTCACTGTAATTTTAATAACGGGAAAAAAAAAGAATAATATTTTCCTATTTCTTTAATTTAAATTCAAATGTCAATAAAAATTCGAATTTAATTTGCTTCAGTTGTTTGTATTTTGTAGTTTATTGTTTTCGATTTTCAATAGAACTCATCGAAATAAATTCGAAGGAATAATTAGTTTTTTTTTTTTTTCCTTTCAATACAATTTTGTTTATAGATTTTTTTCTTTCTGTTTTTTTTTTTTTTTTTTTGGTTATCTCTTTTTGTCGCATATTTTGTCATAAAATTTTACAAGGACATTTTATTCAAAAAATCGTTTTTTGTTTGCTGTTTGCTATTTTCTTGTTTTTTTTTTTTTTTGTGGCTTAAAAAAATAATGAAGGTTAACAAGAAGATAAGCTCATCATGTTGTAAAAGAAAGAAACAAAATATTATCTATCTTCTATCTCTTTTATATTGTTTTGAATTTGTTTGGCATTTTTTTTTATTGTTTTTTGATCTTATGTTGTATTTTGTTTACAGTATTTATCTAATTTCCATAAATTTTTTTCACTGTTATCGAATATATCAATTGAATTTATTGAAACCTTGAAACTTTGATGAACATTTCGGTTGGTAACAATAATAGCATCCATATTGTAACGGATTTCATTAAACTTAATTCTGATCTAAATGCGTGAAAGTCTTTAGATTTGTTGTAGGAGACACTGGATTAAAAAATTTCCTTTTATTCGTAAATTTTTTTTAGGAATAAAAATTTAAAAATAAAGAAAAAAAAAAAAACAAAAATAAAATTAAAATTAAATAAAAGAAAAAAGTAAAAGAAAATGTGAAAAAAAAATGAATAATTGAATTTTAAATTGTAAAGGAAACAGGATAAAAAAAAAAAACAAATAGAAAAAAAATTAGAAAAAAATGACAAAAAGATGTTTACTGTATTCTGATAATTTTGTTATTGTAAGGAATGAGGTGATTTATTGATTGATATTTTGGAAAAAGCTTAAGAAAAAAAAAAAAATAATAACAGAAGATTAAAGAATAAAATGGAAATGAATGAAAAGGAAAACAAAAATGGTTGTAATGATGAAAATTACAAGTCTCCTGGTTATAAAAATCAATTTAAAATAATTTGTAATTTTATTTTTATTCCAGGATGTCTAGAATTTTTTGTTTTTACTTATATCCTGAGAACTTTATTTTTGGAAAATTTTTTCAAAATAAACTTTAAAACTTTTTAATTAAAATCTAAACTTTAAAATGATGGTGAAAAAAAAAAAAAATGTTTCCAGTGAAGTGATAATAAATGATAAATAAAATAAAAATAAATAAATTATAAAAAAATTAAAGAATATTAAAAAAATTTTAGATCAAAAATTAAATACAAATATTAAATGGTATGGAATCTAACAGTCCGTATGTCCATAGGTTCATAACGCTACATAATTAAGAAAAGCCGTTAAACCATGAAGAAATATAATATTGGAGTTTTAAATTTTATGCCTTACTTACGATTAATTTTCATAGGTATTCAAATTATAGATGTCAAGCAGTTTCTTCAGTTAACGCACATATTTAAAGTTCTTCAGATCTTTTATTGTTGTTATTAGAAGTAGTTGCAATTTTTAATTTTTCATTTAATCCTTGACCATAGCTAATTACTAATTATAGCTCAGTTCTATATATCTTTAAGATAACAGTCAATATAAATATTTTATTTTAAACATTAAAGTATATTATTTTATTCTATTTAACGGTAAAATCCCTGTAAACATCAAAACCAGTTAACGATTTAAAATTAGATACAATAATCTAATCCATATTTTTCAATAAAAAAAAAAAAGAAATTCAGTAAAGTAAAGAAAACCCTATAAAAAAGAAAAACTACAAGAAAGAAGCATTCTTATGTAAATATATCTGTAAACTAGATTAAAACATCACTGAAAAAGTTATCGAATAAATTCAAAACAAAACTAGTTTATGATTCAAAGTGTAAAAGGTTTTTAACGATATAAGTGATGTGGACAAAGATGTGCAAACTGAAACTTATAAAAAGTTCTAATTGGCTTAAAAGATTTCAAGAATAATCTATCTAACAAATAGAAGAATTTCCACTAATAAACCACCGAGGATAATCATAAATAAATTTTAATGATTAAAACAGGGTAAAACCTAGTGCTGACTGCTGAGTTCGAATTTCAAAAGATTTATATCTTGCTAAACTATGTTAATTGATAAACAAATTTAATCAAAAGAGGAGTGCAGCAAGGATGTGTCCTGTCTGCTTTGTTATTTATATATATTTATCAACGCTTTTTGGCAAACGATATAGTGCTGCTGACAAGCCATTTAATAGAACTTCAAAAATTACTTAATCGTTTGGAAATGCAATACAAGGATAACGGTCTAAAGATAAATGTGAACAAAACGAAATATATGTTAAGATGATGTTAATAATAACTTAAGGCTCAAAAATAATGTGATAAAGAAAGTAATACGAATAATAAGGAGAAGTATTTTTTTTTTTTGGTAATGCATTTCGCTGCCACATAAATGTGGACAGGAAATTACACAGCACTTCCTGTTCAGGCGTGACTGTAAATGTCTAATTAATAACTCTTACGACGTGTGTGGTATTTGAACCTACACTCTTTCGGTGTTTACAGTGTATTTTATACGCTCTTACCCACTAGGCCACCAAGGCCCCGGAGAAGGAGTATATGCATATTGTTAATCAAAAGAACCAATTTTCCTATATAAACGTTTTGAAGTTGATACAAATTAGATATTATTAGATATTTTTAAACCATATTGCATTTATTACACGTGCTTTTTTTGTAAGATTTCTCTAATGTGATAAGATGATAATGTTATGAACACAATTTATCAAAATGGAATGTCAAATACAAAGAACGGAAAGTTTTTTTTTGTTTAGTGTGGTCCTTTTTATTTTTTTTTCTTTCCTTGTTTTTGTTCTTGTTGTAAGTTGTGAAAGTGTCAAAAACAAAAACTTTTTCAGTATTGTTAAAAGAACATTTTTATGTTTTTTTTTTTTTTTTAACACATAACATCTGGTTCTGTGACGTGCTTATAAAATTCATAAAAAATGAGTATCGAGAGTTGAGTTTAAAAATTCGAGCTATTTTTGTTTTTTTTATTTAGAAATATTTTTTTTGTTTTTTAAAACTGCAGCTGTTGAAAGTTTTCATGACCAATAATTATATTGCATGTTTCATGTGAATGTTTTTTGTTTTTGGTTATGGGTTTTTTTTTTGTTATTTTATTAATGTTCAATTTTTATTGGTTACATATTATAGAATAACACTAAAAAATAAACAAAAAAAAAAAAAAGACAGGAGACATAAAATATGTTACAATATTTTCCTTCTATATGTTAAACAATTTGCAAAATTTTTTATTTATTTTTCCCTTTACAGTTTAGGTTGTTGTCTTCAAATTCGTTTTATACATTATTTTGATAGAACATAAAATCCTATAAATATTACTCCTATAAATATGTTACATAAATTTTAAGTTTTTTTTTTCTTTTAATTTATTCCCCTGCCACATAAATGTGACAAGGAAATTACACAGCCTTTCCTTTTCAGGCGTGCCTGTAAATGACGTAAGGGGGATCCTATAAATATGTTACATAAATTTTAAGTTTTTTTTTTCTTTTAATTTATTCCCCTGCCACATAAATGTGACAAGGAAATTACACAGCCTTTCCTTTTCAGGTGTGCCTATAAATGTCGTAAGAGGCGATCCCCTCTGCTTATAGCATATTTTATACGCTCTTACTCACTAGGACACCGAGACTCCCAATTTTGAGTTGATTTTCGAGTATGGTTTACATACATTTTTTTAACATTTCCTTTAAACCGACATTCTATGTTGTGGCAAAGTAGTTAATCAAGTTATAGCTGTGAGGCTAAGTGTATTTATATAAGGTGGAAAAAAAACAAAGTTTCGATAGCAAAATTTTAAAAAGTCGAAGGTATTATGCGGCTTTTAGTATTATAGATTAAATTAAGGAGTTCAAAGTGTTTCAATTCAGGGAACACTTTAATTTTAAAAAACTAATTTTAAAATAAATACATAGAGGCACATAAAATATTTCCAATCAACTCTCTCGCACCATTATATTTTGATTTTAACGTTTTCTTTTTTTTTTTAAATATTAATAACACCATTTAAAGGAGATATGCCGCATAATTTAAAGAAGATATTAAATGGCGATATGCCAAAAGTCTCGGAGTCATGTCTCTTAGAAACTAATGACTCAACAGACAAGACAAAATTCCCTGAAGATTATAACTTTTGTAAAATGGTCTAAAGTTTCTTGAGAACTTATGATTTCATAAACTGAAATATTTATAATTTAGTATAAAAATAATTAATTATTTTCAAAATTATTTTATTTTAGCATAGTTATTGTTTTGAATATTTTTTTTGATAAGATTTTACAGTTATCCCCGAAATCAGAGTATTTCGTTTTACCAGAATGATAAAATTTTAAAGTTGAATACAAAATCAGGATAATACCTTTTTGCAGAACAAATACATAAATACTCTCAAAAAAAGTTTTTCTTCATTTTATATTTCTTGTAATAACTTTAAAATTCCTTCTAAGTCCTAATATAGAATATAGCATCGACAAATATATAAACACATAATTGTATGGGGAATTATGTTTTATTTTTTTGGCTCACTCGACAGAGTTATAATCTCCCGGGAAGTTTTTCTTTGTTTTTTGAGCCATAAATCTCTAGCGGGCTTTTGACTGCGCAACTTTTGGCTTATCGCCGTGTAAAATTATACCATTTTTACAAATATTTTTATTTTTGTATTCAATTCTTATATTCTATATAATATAGAAAAAATTAAATGACTTTTTTTTCAATAATAATAGCTACCTATACTTATATACGAGTATTATATAGAATAGAAAATAACTTTTATTATACGAGACACACTAAGTGTTTTCAAAAACATTTTCTCTAATATTTAAAGTCATCTACCTATAATGGGAACATCATGTGTTGCATAATGCTTGATTAGTGACTAGAATAATATGATAGATTTAGAAAAAAAAAAAAAACAAAAAAAAACAAGAAAGAAAATAAAAAATTAGAACAAGAAAATGTAAAATCATTGTGTCTGTGTCATTTTGTCTGTAATATTTTTTTAATGTTAAAAGTTTATTTTTTTACATTATTTTTTTCGTTTTTGCTTTTTTTTTATTTTTTTTATTGTCTTTATTTTTTTGGATCATTAAACTTTTCTACAGATTCTGGGAATATTTGTTTTTTTGTTTTTTTAGAAATGAAAACAGGACACATCTTTGTTATGTTATTATTAAAGGAAAAAAATTAATGAAGCAATAAAAAAGTAATGAATTAATAATATTTTGTGAAAGTATTTTTTAAGTTTCTAAATAATATATTATCTGAAATTTATTTATATTATTATAATTAAATTTTTATTAAATTTAAATAGTTCACCCATTATAAAATCTCAGTTTGTGATTTATCAAATTGGGTTATAAGGACAAAGAAATCATTTTTTTTTATTACCTATCAAATAATTGGAACATTTTTAAATATTCATTTCAGTTGAATGTGGTAAAAATCAACATTTTTGCGAATTCATGTTACCAGATAGTTTTTAGGTATTTCAATTCGTATAATTTTTTTTTTTAAATTAATTTAAAAATTTAATTGAAGACATTTTTTGTTTGATTAGTTTTAAGGATATATAAATAAATGATTGCTTGAAACAAGTCGCATTTATGAAACTTTATGCCTGCAGTTGTTAATCATATATGTACGGTATTACGAAATTTAAGAAGAACATTAACATTTTTCTTAAAAATTAACATTCTTCTAAAAAAAAAAAATTAACTCTCGAAAATTTTTTCATTATCGTCCATAATTTTAATTATCCCAATTTTTCCTCAACTGTACATTATATCACTATGTATTAAAGCATCCATCCTAGAGTTTGGTTTCAAACGAGGTTGTATTGGTTGGTTAAAATTCAACACCTCAGGTGCAAAGTGGAATCTAATGACTTGATTCACTCGATGTTTTCCGCCGTCCCTCGTGAAAAAGAAAAAATCAAAATCAAAAAATTGTTATTAGCTGTTGTCCTATTAGTTGCCATTATATAGTAAAGCACTTTATGGGAAGTAAGATAGAGTTATTATTATATTATTTCTCCAGAAGCTGTAGGGATGGTGATTTTAATAGTATATATTTAAATATTATATTTTTAAAATGAATGTATCATAAATTCTTTTCTATATTAAACTAAAACGAAGGGAGCCTCGGTGGCCTAGTGGGTAAGATCGTATAAAATACACTGTAAACACCGAGGGAGTATGGGTTCGAATCCCACACACGTCATAAGAGTTATTCCTCCTTATGACATTTACAGCCACGTCTGAACGCCTGAACAAAAGGCTGTGTAATTTCCTGTCCACATTTATGTGTATTAAAAAATAAATTATTATTTAACAGATTATTGCTTCGAAAATATTTACCAAAATTAAACTTACATTTTACTACTATTTTATACATAAATTAGATTTCAAGGATTTTTCATTAAAAAACAATACTTAACAGGAAATTTCTGCGGATATAAACTAAATTGAAGTTTAAAAAATGAAAAATTTTTTGAAAATTCAAAGTCCTTAAACAAAATTTTAATTATTATTTTTTTTTTTTTTAATAGTGTTAAAATCCTATATATAAAATAAATGCATATTATATATAATTAATTTAAGTAAATAGTTAATAAAATCTTAACTTTAACTTTTGATATTTATTTTCTTATTTCGAATTGAAATTGTTTTCTTTAAGAAAATACAATTAAAGAAAATCCATTAAAGATTTCAATTAAATTTTAGATTTTATTTTTCTTTTTATTCTTTTCAAATTCTACACTTATACTTTTCAAAACATTTTCAAAATTAAAATTTATATTTCTTTATTCAAAATATTCTAATAAAATTTATAACCAGAATAATTTTATACCAGATACAAAAATAATTTGAAATATTTGATTGTAAGGGTTATTTACTTAACTAATTAAGTGGGTATGTAGAAAGTTTTCAATGTTTCACTATAAGAGAAATCATTTAAAAAAAAAAAAATAAAACGATCTTATAAAACTTTTCATATAAGAAAATTTTAAGATGAAAACTTATTAAAGAATAAATGCATTAGGATCTTTGTTTTCCATTAATAGATTTATATACATATATGTTGGTTATTGTTATAGTTACTATTTCTTAGGAAATAAATAAACAATGTAATTTACAGCACATCATCAGATCTTTTATCATGTGTTACATAAGAATAAATCGTAGTAAGTAATAAGAAGTTTTTTTTTCGAATTTTCAAAATAATGAATCTTTTTATCACCGTCAAAAATTTTATAACCTCTAAGATTTAAATTATTAACGTACAGTGGTGGACAAAAATATGTAGACATTTATTTAAAATTAATATACCTTTTTTATTTTAGGTAAATACACAAGAAATAATAAGTTTAATACAATGCAGTATTTTAATCCAAAGAACGTACTTTTTCAGAAAGACAATAAAAAGTCTTTTGTAACTAAGACAACTTCATTGAAATTTATAATTTTTTTTTTTTTTTGAATTTTTTATGTAAGAAAAAATTGTAAAAAATCAAAGGACGCTTTCTTCAATTTTAAGGAAATACTATGTACTTTTAAAATGCGTTAACATGTAATGTAATGTAAAAATATAATATTGGAGATTCAAACTTTATGTGTTAGTTACGATAAATTTGCAAGGCCGGTATCTAGAAATAAGGAATATTCAATTGTTGATATCTAATAACTTTTTAACAAGATGAAGTACAAAATTTTTTTCTGACTAATTATTTTATCCTAATCTCTTATAAAGAATGTAACTGAAAAAAAATCACCTTACTCTCAAAATTTCAAACTTCTGTATGAAAGGGTTGCCAAGATGCAGAGGAGGTAATAAGATTATGTAAAATTATGGTAATATATTACATTCCATTTAAATATCAAATTGTAAAAAAGTTTGATATTGACTTATAAAGTTAAAAAAATGTCTACGTCCCGAGATTAACAAAATATTAAATAGAACTTAAGATATAAATATTTCGAAATATGGTTTTTTTTTCAACTTTGTGGATCTGCAGTTACGTAATGAATGTGTAAAAATAAAAAATATTGTTATCAGAAGATTTATTTTCTTTAAAATTCCATTCTTCTATCTTAAACTGTGTAGAAGTTTTATAGAAAGATGAATAAATGGGCGGACAAAGTGAAACTAATTAGAAAAATTTTTCAAATTTTTTTTTGGAAAATGTGCTAAAAGCTTGAAAAAAATTTTTAGTCACTTTTTTTAAAATTTTAAGCAAGTTTAACATTAATATTATTGAAGTTTAAAGTATCTGTTTGTATTTCATTAAAAATATAACTAATTAATTTTATCAAGAAATCATATTGTTTTCCAATACCAGTTATTAGGCGGATATCAGAAAATTTATATTGAGACGGTTAAATGGTGGATTAAACGTCACATGATATATAAATACATGAAAAATAATTAATTTCAAAAACCATATTAATTATTATTTAGGATTAGGATCTTGAATTCAAAATACAGAAAAAGAAATGACATATGTCAAAGTATATTATTTTTTTAGACCCTACGGAGATTTTTTTATTACTGACCATATTCGTTAGAAGTAATTAAGTTTTATATAGAATATTTTTATTTATAGTAAGAATATTCTTTTAAGTAAGGATATTATTATGGGAAAACTATGTATATTTCCCTACAGACAATAGTAAAAGCAAAATACATTTACCATATAGTCTCGTCTTTTTCTCTATCGGTATACAGTTTCCTGTCATAAGCTTCGTCCTAGAAAATTTTGAAAATAACTATGATTCATTTGTGTTTGCACTGTAGTACCAGATAATTGTTTTAAAACGTAAAAAAATACATTATGCTTTTAATTGCTTAGATCTTGTGAAATAATTTGTACTATCTTATTTTTGTTCTACACTGTAATTATTTTAGAAATATTCAATGTTATAAAATTTTAATAAATTTTACTTATTTTATTTTGAATTTGGTATTGTATAACTTAAAGAACTACTTAATATATACAAATACAATATTATGTGTTAAATATTCAAAATTTTTGAAGATTTGAAAGATTAAAATATATAAAGTGATTAGAACAGTACAAAATTGAATTTCAAGTCTAATTTTTATTAAATAAAGTTGAACTAAGATGAGTGTTACAGGATGTTAAAGACAACACTAACATAAGGATCTTCAATTTTTCGGTTTACGTTTTAAAAGTGATAAAAAACTAGAATTGAGAGTAAAAGTCAGATTATAACTACACCATAAGTAAAAGAAAAAGATATTTAAAAATTTATGATATCTATTTCCGGAAAAATGTCTATAGAATGTTAAGGTTCAAATTATATATTTCATAATATCGATATGTTCTTTAAGTCATTATAAACCTCAGACAAACTAGGACTTTTTCTAAAAAATGCTTATTAAACTTTTTGTCATAAGAAACTTAAAGTATGAATGTTCGTTAACTAAATAATGGAGTCGACTTTGTTATATACTGCTTTTATTAAAACTTAAATACTCTAAAATTATTAAATTTTTTTTTCGAAATCTATAGGGAATGAATGAATGACTGTATAACAAAAATTTTATTTAAGATTTAACTGTAACATTGTTTTTTTTTTTTTTAAATATAATTTTCTTTGGTTTCTTCTGTTTTTATTCTATTGAAAAAGAAAAGCATTGTTTTAAAAGTTTTCTTGATGTCATGAAAAAGTTTTTTTTAACTCATAAAATCCAGAGTGCATTCAAAATATGAATATTGAATATATCTATATATTATTATAGGTATTATAATATTTGAAAATATAAAGTTATATTATATAATAGAAAAAGTTATGCAATAAACGTTTATTATAATATGCATTATTTAGATATCACCAATATTTGATGATAATTTAACCACTATTATATATGCATTTACTCGTACTTAAATGAATTATTCCTTAAATTTTAAGTTTTTTTTTTTGTTTTTTTTTTTTAATCCTGAAACCCAACAGTTCGTTATAGATTTCTTTGCTAAAATCGATTTAATTATAAAATTTCCCTTCGGATTAAATTTTGTCATAGACATCGTTTTTTTTTTTTGTTATTTTCTTTTTTTTTTTGATTTTGCCTCAGTTCAAAGTAATGGAAAACTTCGACATTATAAATTCTAAGTAATTTTTCTCAGTATTGAAATTTTTCTTCTATTATAAAATTAAAATATATTATAGTAGAGGGAGGATAATCAATTTTCTTGATAAAATATTCCTTACAATGGAAGAAATAAATGAATAACAGTTTTCAATTTTAAAGTTTTTCAATCCTTTTTTTGGAATCGAATATTTGGAAATTTTTACAATAATTTTTAAAAATTGATATCTTTTTTAAATAATTCAATTTCAATAAAATTAAAGGATTCAATTGATTTAGAAAGTTGATGCTTTTAATTTAAGAAATGAAATTATTGGTCGACATAAGAATATATTTTTTTTTTGTTTTATGTAGGAACATTTTCTTTCTGTTGATTTAAAATTTTAAGAATTTTTCAACAAAAATAATTTGAATTCATTTAATTGACGTATTTAAATTACGAAAAAAAAAACACATATCCTTGTAAAACTTTCATATACATATAAATGTACTGCTATACATAAATTACACAATATATTGTATTATGTATTCTATGCACAATAATTTGAATTAAGATTTTCCGTCAGTTTTCTCTTAAATCTAAAGTATATGAAACTAAAATTGAAAATGGTTAAAAAATTTTCATATGCAAATAAAAGGAATCTTAAGGTAACAACAAACAAGGCATTGAAAAAAATAAAAAAAAAAAAAAACAAATATCAAGTATGTACCTTGAAAAAACAAAAAAAAACAAAAAAAGGAAGAAAAAACAACAAAAAAAAAAATTATAGAAAATGTGAAATTGAACAAAAATGAACAATAAAATAAAAGTGAAGGAAAAATAATGCAAATAATATTAAAAAATAAAAAAAAACGAGTCTAAAAAAATATAATATTATAATCTTATAAAATGTAATAGGTACAACTTTCATTTAATTTTCGGTTTTGAAAAACTTTTGAAAATAAATTTTTGACGTTTATTTTCTTCAATTTTAAATACACTAACTTTGAATTTTTCCGATACATTTATTATTTGTAAGTTCGTTTTTAATTTGTTCCTTCTTTTTTTTTAATGGAAACGGATGTTTTGCTTTTTGTTTGCCTTACAAATTTTTTATTTTAATTTATATTTTGTTTTTCAATTCGATGGGGCCCATATTTTTGTGGGTTGACGAAACTATAATTTTTTTTGTATGATTTGGACATATAATTGCTTTGACTATTAAAGCGAATAATAAATATTGTATCTATTTTTTAATAAATTACTTTATTTATGGAAGTGACAAGAAAAATTTTTTCTTTTCTTCATCCTCTTGGTTTTGTAATCTGATTTCCTTTAATTTTGTTTTTCGATGTTTGCTAATTAAAAATATAATATTAGAAACTACAAAATTTACTACCTATCGAAAATTATAGAAAACTTTATAGGGAAAATTTGTATCAAATTGAGTTTTCTTCAAATAAATATAAATTTAGAATGAATGTGACTTCATGAAGTAATTTAATATTAAATGTAATAAAAAATTTTCATAAAAAGTGAAAGTGAAAGTATAACTTCTTTTGAAAACTAAATAAGGATATATTAAAAATATAAGGGTAAAAAAACCGTAAATTATATAAAAACGCGAACCATCACTCATAAGCTGTGAAGATTTTATATGTGGACATGGTGAGATTATACTGCAATATAAATATAAAGAAATCCCTTCCAAAAGTAGTGCTAATGTTGAAACAGAGCTTAGTTTACAATTACGAACAGAATTTCGTTATTTTATGTTACGCATCAAATTCAGTCAAAAAAGTTGTGTTTAATATTGAAAAGTTAAAAAATTCTAAAGTTGGTCAAAAATGTCCTTTCCATAACATTAATAAAAATAAAAGAGAACAAATCTGTAGATACTTTACGAAATACGATAAAGTTTGCATTTAAGAAAACTGGAACCTTATCAAGCTGACAAACGAACCACATATAGATATCGTTCTGAGGACTTCAAGATTAGAGAAAATGAAGAAAATGAAGTTCTATTATCTTTTTCACCAAATTCTTATTTTAAATATTATTAAAAGGTTTGTCGACAAGACTTTATAGTACTACTGCTCAACTAATATTTTCTGTTTTTTTTTTTTAAGAAAATCCATTTATTTTTAACTTTTTTTTTTTTTTTTTTTAAATAATCATCAAAACTGGCGCATACCTGTTCGATTTTCAATTTAACCAAAAGTCAAAATGGTAGTTGGGTAACAAAAAAAAAAAATATATAGAAAAAATAGCAAACAAGACAAAAAAAAACATGTTATTTTTTCTATTTTAAATTTAAATAGGTATAGCAAAAGAAAATTCAATAGTAGTAATATAATCTAAATAAGTACAGGTAATATAGGTAATCAAAAAAAAAAAAATTGGTTTCGATTACATAAGAGTTTGAGAGGAGAAATGCTGCATAAGACTTTTAAAAGTTTTTATATTAGCATTTATTGGAAAATTCATAGTAAAAGAAAGATTTATGAGATTCAGATTCTGTTGGCTGGATTTTTATCTAAAAATGAAAAAAATGGAAAACAAAAAAAAAAAAAACTCCAATCAAAGGTATTTTTGGTTATTTTTTATTTTTTCGCTTATTTAAGTTTTGTGTTAAATGTGCATATATAGAAAAGTCGTAAATGCTTTATCAGCTTTACTTAAAAAAAAAAAAAAAAAAAACATGAAAAGGCAAAAAAAATGAGCAAACTTTTAACTTAACTGTGAATTCAACATAGGGTAAGACCAAGTTGGAAATGGAATAAAAAATACAAAATTGTTTATATATATATATATATATTTATATCATACAAACTGATTTTAATATCGTTTTTTTTTTTAAACATTTTTCTAATGTCTAAAACATTTTTAAGAAAAGTATAATAAGAAAAATGTATATTTTGTATTAGATGGAACATATTCAATAAATAATCTCGCAAAAACTAATATTTGAAATTCATCGTGGTTCTAAACCAGTAACTTTGATTATGTTTCAATTGAATTATAACTAAAAAATCTCGCATTTTTATCATTTCGTTAAAAGTAGTCCTAGTAGCTATAGCCTTAATGAAAATTGTAAACTTGCCTATAAATAACTTGGGTCAGATTAAAATGAAAAAATATTATTTGAATCAACTTCAAGTCATTGGCATGATATAGGGTAAATTTTCGCCTATCAAAAACATTTTAAAATCTATTAAATAAATTAATGCGAGGTCAGCTTAAAACACTTGGGAAAAACGTATCATATAGTTATTTACTTTATCTAAGACTGACTGTACCTAAGGGAAGATAATATAGCAATTTTTTAAAATTATAATAATATCATAATTTCACTTATCCCTGTAAAATTTTAAGAAAGTCTTTTAAAAATCTCTTATTATAACGTTCACGAGAAAAGTTAATTTTAAGTAGTTCTAGGTATGTAAGTAGGGTAGGGTAGGGTTTTTAGCGTAGGGTAGGCATTACGGTTTTCCTCTAAATATCTATTGAAAGAATCCTTTAATTCTTGATATTTTACAAGCGAAAATTTACATTAAGATAATAAAATATTATGGCTTTATTTTGCATAAGGAAAAGTTTAACAAAAAAAATTTTTATCACCGTTTTTTTAAATTTTATTATTGTAAATGTTGTTGTAGAGCAAGAGCAGATCACTTATTCAATCAGCACAAATTGGAAAACTATAAAAAGTTATTAATTTAAAGTTAAGTTTCTTAAGATGGCCCTTAAACTCTTTGGGTTTTCTGCAACTTTTTTAATCTAGTCAATTTGAAATACCTTATTTAGAAATATAACATAATTTAGATCATATCGAAAAATTTTACTCTAGATAAAATAGTTTTAAAGTATATGAAGTTGTTACTTTATTTAAGTATCCTAAAAATAATAAATTAAATATTTACAATAAAATGATTTTAGAAAAATGGTTACTATTTCATTCATATTATAAAGCGAAGGCGAATAATAAAAAAAAAAAAATGTATAAAAAGACTATAGGAAAGGAAACCATTTACTTTACTATTTTTCCAAGAGAATACTGAAAAATGCTGCCATTGGAAAAAAGTTTTAATAATTTTTTTTTCATTTTTAAAATTTTGTTATAAATTCTATATTCTATTATCCCCATTTTTCACCTCTTATTTTTATCTGCTTTGTACTTGATTTTAATTTTAACTTTAGATTTTGTTTTTTACTTGCACTTGGGTGAAAATTATATTTTTCGAAGATCGTAAAATCATACGCAATTTAAAATTTGAAAAAAAAAAAAAAATATATAAAAATCCAAAAAAAAAAAAAACAAAAATTAAAAAGTATCGTTATTTGGTATCGAAAAAGTATTTAAAGGATCAAAAGTTTTCTGGAATGGGTAACTGAATGGATAGAAATTGTAAAAAATACAAAAAATACAAATTTAAGAAGTTAGTTTTATGTATATGTATGTATGTATGTTATATTTATATAATATATTTATGTATGTATTTTTCTTTTCTTGAAAAAAATTTACTTAAATAGGATTTACTTAGTTTAAAGTTTGTGTGTGGATGTGTATATGTGCAATAAAAAAAAAAAAATTTAAAATTTACGGTAAATTAAATTTTGAGTTAATTTTCGCTTGAATGCATTCAAATACTGCTATTTTACTCTTTTTTTTTTTTTTTTGTTTTATTTTCTTTCTCTTTCTCATTTACTGTTGATTGCAAGTGATTTGATCTAATGAACCAGAATAATATTTTTTTTCTTAACTATGTTTTATTTTTCTTTTGTTTTTGTTTTTTGGCTAACTTTTGACTTGTTCTTGCTATTATCAAATAATATAATATTGATAAAATTGGGTGGTGCTAAAATTTATGTTTTGTAAGAAAAAATTTTAGAGGTTAAAGATGGAGTATGATTGGTATGTACATTTAATTTAAAAATTATTTTTGATTTCTTGTGTATTTAATATTTTAAAAGTTTTTATTTTTATTTTTTTTTCTTGATTTTAAAATTGGAAAATTATTGAGTTTTTCAATTAGATTTTCTATAGATTTTGTGAGGTCGTTACTCTATTACTGTAGTTGTTCTTTATTAGGTAAATGGCTTAGTCTTTGATGATTTTAAAGGTTTTTTGTTTTTGTTTCAAGTGGAACAAAAAAATAAAATACTTAATAATAAAAATAAAATAAATAATAATATAATATAATTTTTTTTTTTTTTTTTGTTAAGATATTCCAGTTAATTAAAAGTTAATTTCAAAATAAACTTGAAAGTTATTGTTAATAAAGATGAAAATCAGTTTGGTTTTTATTATATCAATAACGTCTCAAGATGATCTTTATTAAAATCAGTATTAGTAGATTCATTAAATGAAAATTGATTATTTTATCAATTTAATTATTATTTTATTGTAAATTCGCATCATTTTCTTCATTTAGATTAAAAATTAAATGCTTACTTTTTGGTGATTAAAAAAAAAATGTATAAAGATGAAATTAGCAAGTGCAAAAAGTAAAATAATTAAATAATTTAAATTGACTTAAAACGATTAAAAACTGACTGTTTCCATTTTATTTGATTCATTAAAGTTTATGATATTATATTTAGTGACCTTTTATATAAGGCTGGTATATAGATATACCATTGAAATTAAAATATCGAAAAATTATGAAAAGTTAATTTCCAAGTTAGAACATTCCAATAATATTATTATTTAAAATCTTTTTCAGCCATAAAGGCGTTTCTTTGTTTTTTATTAGAGTTAATTATTATAGATTTAAATTAGTTATAGTGTAGTTTTTTAAGTTGTGAGTTAAATTTTCAAATGAGTTTTTTTTTGTCCTAAACTATAATAATGCTTTACTAATTTGTCCTCTACTAATAAATAAAACTAAATCAAAAAAAAGTGTCACCATAAAAAATAAAAAAATTAAATAAAAAAATGTCCTGAAATTATTACTATTGAAATTAAAATTTATTGCATACTTTCAGGAAAATCTTGTTTACCAGAATTTATTTTTTTTTTTACCGAACTATAATAGATTTGTATATTACATTACCTTTTTACTTTTAAAAAAACCATATTAATCTAGTTTTTAATATTTTTATGTTTTTAAATATTATATAAAAGTTTTTTTTTTTAAATAAATTAGTTTAAAGATTTTATATTATATTTTTTAAAGTAGAAAAAAGAAAAAGTAAAAAAAGAAAAGGAAATAAAAATTTTTCCTTTAAATTCAATTAAATGTTAATTAAATTTGAAAATTTTTCATTTATAACAAAAACCTGGAGTGGAACAAAACAAAAAAAACAGAAATAACAAAATTTACTTTTATTTAAACATTCATTTTAAGTATTTTGTGTTCATATTTTTTGCATAGATAATATAATATGGTCTGTATAGAAGAACATCTTCCTTTTCTTGTAAATGGACACTAACAAAAAAAAAAAAAACTACTAGCAAGAACCTTTTTATTTTCAAAATTTCCCATAATCTTCTATCTCTTTCTGTGTCAACAATTTAATCATTACTAGCAATGATGAGTTTTTTTTATTTATTTTTTAGTCCTTAGAGAGTAAAGGTCCTTTAATTGTTATAAAATAAAAAAAAAAAAAAAAATACATCTTTTATCATACTTTATTTTTGAAAAATAATATTCTGTTATTTTATATTTCTTATTGTTATACTTCTTATATATATGCACTACTTGTAGTTTTTTATATACATTCTTAATTTTTATATGTGTATAGTAGTTTATTAATATGCATAAGTTTTTTGTTTTAGTAAATATGGATATGTTTCATTAAATATTTACTTACATTTTATATTCACAATCATTTGACAAGGTTATATCAAATGTATGACTACTTTAAATATAGTTTAATAGTTATAGATGAAGTATATGAAGCAGGGTTGTAACAATAATTATAAAGATAAATAAGATTTGAAAGCTCTTAAAGAAGCGGTAATCATTCTTTAAATTCATTTTTTTTTTTTCTATATTAAATTTAGAAATTTCTACATTCCAAAAGTTAAGATTTAAAATAGTATTTTAAAATATAATTAATCTAAACTAGAAAATTAATTCAAGGTCGGATTTTAACCATGAAAATATTTAAATAATAGTCTAATTGAGTCTAAATATTAATATTGAGTCTAATTGAATCTAATAGAGATTAATTTATATAGGAAATTTGGACTTGTAAAGTATTGTGTTTCAATATTTAATTATCATTTCCTTTTTATGTTGAATTAAATCACAATTATGGAAATAGAAAATTATGCTGAATTAACTTAATTCTGTGCAAGTAATTTTTACAAATAAAATCATATAAAATCTGCCAGTTGTAAAATTAAAAAGAGGGAGATATACCTAAAGAAAAAAAATTAAAATTTATTTAGTGATCAAGCATTTCCACCTTAGCATGTCGAAAAGAAAAAAATCAAAGTAGAATCGAAATACAGAGAAATGTATTGGCTCCTAGGTCAAAACTACAGTTTAGCAATAAAATATAAAATTTTGTTATATATAATGAAATAACTAACCATAGGTATTTGGTTGTACGGTATACTACTACTCTAATACTGGCTTTAATCTTTGAAGATGAGGTCGGTGTATTTAGTGAGTTAAAGTCTGTCATAACTGTGTTGCGTACGGTATGCTGCGATTATCTTTACTCAGCAAAAAAAAAAAAAATTAAAGCACATCGGTTAGATTTTAACGGTTCTGTAAAGGAACAGAAAGATGCACATTGGTTCTGTAAAAGAATATAAGCATAGCAAAATAACTCAACCAATATAAAAACATTTGGAAATAAAAGCAAGCTCCATTCTTTTATATTAACGCCGATTATGGTTTTGACTTTCAACCATCTTACTTATTATTTTTAACCTAATAAGTAGCTGTGATGTCAGGTTAATTGTTTCTTTTTAAA
Source organism: Poecilobothrus nobilitatus (assembly GCA_947095535.1). Classification (NCBI taxonomy): domain Eukaryota; kingdom Metazoa; phylum Arthropoda; class Insecta; order Diptera; family Dolichopodidae; genus Poecilobothrus; species Poecilobothrus nobilitatus. The sequence goes on along the minus strand of OX352774.1, from coordinate 232,937,736 downwards.
GCGGTCTGACAAATTAAAAAAATTAGATAGTATTTTTATTAAAATTTATGCTTGAATTTAACTCAGTTTTCTAAAACTATTCTCTCTTAGTTTACTGAGGATTCTAGCTACAGACGATTTTTTATCTTGTTTTTTTTTTTGTATTTAAGTCATCGTTTTCAAGAAGAATATGTAAAAAGTCAGTTAAAAATTTTCAATTAAAATAAAATTAATTTCTTTCAAACATTAATTTTATTTTTGTATAATAAATTACGCTTTCGTAATAAAAAACCTTCATTCTAATAGATGTGTTAAATTGTAGTAGCCTAAGTAATAATAATGAATAATAAGACACTTATTTTCCAAGGTTTAAAATATTTTCCAAGGTTTTTTCCATGAGGGACGGTGGAAAACATCAAAGTCATTCAAAGTTACTGCTCGAGTTTCCTCTTGGACTCTAACCAAGTAAAATTAACTACTTTAAAACGAAACATTAGGTTGGGGTTTTTAATATATAATGACATAATGTACTGGTTTTGGATGTAAGGATGTGGGAAGGATCCTTGCGAAATTAGGTTTGAGATTATTTTATGATTATGTATAGTATGAAGGGGAAATTTGGAAATGTATTTTAACAAAAGATACCAATGTTCTTCTTAAATTTCGTTAAATCGCACCTACACATATATGTTATCAACTTTTGAGAACACATGTGTTATCATAAGGTACTATTTTTCTTTGTTTTATTAATTTATTGTATCAGCTTTCACATTCTAAATATATTTTTGTTATGTATCATATCAGAATTAATTTTGAGTACTATTTTGTTTTGTTGTTTTTTGGTGCCAGATTTTATAATTATTACAAACTCTAGACCATTTGTAAGAAGATTTATAACAGATTCTCCTTATTTTGTAACATGATGCGTTAGTTTTTGAGGTAGAATTTAAATACTTAATTTTATTGTTATAATAATTTCCTCTGATTATTATGTAAAAAATGTTCTCCTATTAATTTACATAATAATAATAATAATGTTAAATTTTAAGTTTAATTAAATTTGAAGCATTTATCTTTGTTTTCTCTTCAATACGTTTTTAGCACATTTTCAAAGAAATTTTTTAAAAGGTTGCTTATTAGTTTTACTCTGTCTGTTATCGTTTCATCTGATTACAAATTTTCTATACAGTTTCATTCATAGAGCAATAAAATTTTAACTTTGGGTAGGTCTCATTAAAAAATTAATGTTGTGGAATAGCTTTTTTATGTAGGCTCAACTGTTACGGAATTAAAGCCCCTTAAAATTTGTAAAACCCCTATTTTTAAATATGTATAATTATCTCCGGTTTTCTTAAAATTTTTTCAATCTAAAAACATTAAACGACTGGATTTTTTTTGCCTCAAACTTAGTATTTTAATTTACCGTTATGTGAAAACAATATTTTACAAAATTTTGCGTTGGAGCATATTCTGAGAAACCCCTTTTTGCGGAGACAGAAACTTGAAATGAGTTGAATTAGTATAAGTTTCTAAAATTCTCTATTTTGGGGATCCGTTTGGAAATTTAACATAAGTGAGTTAAAAAACTTAAAGCTTCAATATTACATGATTTTATCTGTTAACGGATGTTCCTAACTATATACTATTACTATATGGTTAACCTTTATCTTAAACCTGAAGAAAATGTCTTTTGATTTTTCACAATTTTTTTCTTACATATAAACAGTTTTAAGAAAAATTAGATATTTTGATGTAAAAGTAGTCACAATTTAAATAATTTAGCACTCTACCCAATATATATATGTAGTCTAGAATGGTTTTTATTTGAAAATTTGCACATTCAAAAATCTTTCCTTTACCTTTCCACTACCTTTTTTTTTTTGAATAACAAAAAATTTACTAACTTTAAATAATATACAATATTTTAAAAAATTAGTACAATAGAAAGAGATAGACAAATATAATATAACATATTGTGTGTATTATGTTGCTATGGATATTTAAAAAGCATACAACATCACTGACATTAATTATTTCAAAATATAGGTTAAAATACTTTTTTTTTTTCTTTCTTAAGAGTAATTTATATGTATGATTTAAGCATATATACACTGAATTTAATTTATACATACATGTACATGATAATATGTTAGTTTATAAAAACATATTTATGTGTATAATAATAATATTGCACTTTTTAAAATAAAACAAATAAAAGAAAATAATATATAATATATATTAAAATTGTATATTTTCTTATATTTCCGTCTTTGTCTTTAATTTTTTTACATTTATTATACTAAATACAACATTAAATTTTTATTTTTGTTATGTTAAAGTTTTGAATTTTTAATTACGACAAAATAAATAAATTATAAAAATTACAAAAATGAAAAAACAAAAAAATGAAACAAAAAATTAAAATATTAAATTGTAATAGAAAGAGAATATAACAAAAAAAGAAAAGAAACAGAAACAGAAACAGAAACAGAAAAAGATGAAACTATTAATAATAAATGGCAACATTGTATCTTCTTCTTTTTCTTTTGTATGATCTGTTCTGTTCTCCATACTTTTGTTGACCTTCCATTGTCAAAGTAATAATGAATAATGTGTTAACATATTTAATTTATATAAAAAAAAAAAAAAACGGTATAAAATAAAAAAAAAAAAAAGTTTTTTTAAACAAAAAAAAAAAAAAAATTTTTAAATCAAATGAAAAATATTATAATAAAAGAGAAAAAATGATTATCTTTGTGTTTCATAAAATTAAAAAGGAGGAAAAATAATAAAAGTTTAAAAATACCGAAAAAAAAAATGTAGGTTATTTAAATATTTAAATTGAAATAATAGTTGTATTTTTAAATAATTTAAAGAAAATTTAACAAATTGTTTTATTTTTTTAGTTTGGTACGAGTATTTATTATACTAAAAATAACTTTAAATTTATTTTTTATACATTTTTTTTTTTTTTACAGAGAATATTTAAAATTTTTTTTTTGGAAAAACAAAAAAATCATAAAAATAGTTTGTAATTTATCCTTTATATTATGTTTAAGAGTTTAAGAGTACATTAATTTGAAAATTTTTATTAAAATTTGAGTAAACTAAAGTTCAATTATTAATATTAAATTTAGAGCTAATGTACCTATAGGTAGGTATCGTGATTGTCAGTCACTATATTCTACACAAAAGCGTCAATCACTGTTACGTTGTGTCATTTTAATACGACTAATTCATATGACCAATATTACTGTAATTTGATTCTACTAGCGTAATAAGTTCATGATTGACATATTAATTGTATTGAGAAGTTTGTAGAATTTCAAAATAATGAGTTTGTCTGACAAAAAATATATGTTAAGATCTGATTATAAAATTAATATCTCTAAGATGCTTAGGTTTTCAGTAAAGAAAATTCATTATAATCCATCGTGTTCAATATCACGAACATTACTTAATTTACATAATCAATAACATCAACATCGTCTACAAAAACAAAAAAAAATGTAAAAAAGGCAGGTACTTTCTATTTAACTAAAATGTTTTTTTTTTTTTGTTAACTGACTTTATGAGAAACGTACGCTTTTATCGAAACTGTTATACGTTGGTACGTCAGCCTAGCTATTTGTATAAAAAATTTCTTCTATCTCGTTTAAAGTAGAACAATGGAATTTGAACTATACGTAGGTTTTTAAAAAAAATTAATATTGCAGTTCTTCCTTGACATTTACGCAATGCTTGTAGTTAAAATTTTAAAGTTTTATAGAGCAGAAAGATCTTTTAGAATAAGCATAAGTTGTTATACCTCAGAAATTTTTTTTTTGTACCATTTCTTATTTTAAAAATTATTAGTGGTCCAAAATTGAAAATTTATTATTTTTGAACACCTGTACCTGTACACATTTTTTCAAAATAAAAGGAAAAAAATTAAAACTTTAATTTTATAATTTTACATAATTAATATGGTAACAGTTTTTCTTAATCATATAAGGTTTCCTTAAAATTGAAGAAAGTCTCCTATAATTTTTCACAACTTTTCTTACATATAAACTTCGTAAAACAAGAATTACAAATTTTGGTGCAAGCCACTGATTCTAAATTGTTTTTATTGTCTTTTAGAAAATGTGCACCTTCAAAAACCATTGATGACCGACGGAAAATCTTAAATCGACGTCTTTGTTTAATATTGAAATACACAAAAAAAAAAAAAAAAAAAAAAACTGAACTTTATTAAGCAGGGAAAAAATGAGATAATTACGAACTTTTTTCATCTATTATTGAAATTTTCAAGTATCTTTTGGATAGTATCTTATATATACATTTTGAAATTATTATAAAAAAAAAAACAAAACAAAAAAGAAAAGCTATATAAAGATGTTGTTTAAAAGTTTACTGTTATTATATGTTTTATAATTAAAAACGTAATCTTACAGCAATTAACCTGACTGAGTTATTTTATTTTTATATTAGTAAAGTAATTTATTTATTATTAAATGTTTTATTTATATATATTATTTTCTTTTTTCTTACAATCAAAAATAACAATTAAAATTAATTTTTATTATAAAATTTATTTTAACTGCATGCTATTTATTATTTATAATATTTATATTCTCTTGTACAAAAAAAAAAAAAAAATATTTTTTTACACAAGGAGGAGTTTTTTCTTTAAAAAAAAAAAAAAAAAGAAAATCTTAAATTCAGCGCTATGTTATTACACACAATAAAAGTGTTGTAAAAAAAAAAATATAAATTAATATTTTTCTTTGTTAATTTACTGCAAAAAAAAAAAAAAAAAATTTAAATTTATTTCTTGTAAAAATATTTTAATTACTAAATTCTGTTTTTCCAACAAAAATAAAGAATTAAAAAAATAAAATTAAAAAATATAAAGAAAAACTTTCCATAATTAAATAACAGAACATATAATTAAAGATTTTAAAAGTTATTTTCCAATTTTATTTCTTCTACGTAAGTATTTAATTTTTGTTTCCCAAGTTGCAATGTTTCTACCATTGAAAAATACCACTTTTTTTTTTTTTTTTTGTCATTTTTTAATTGTGCTGCCTTTTATTCAGAATATGGCCACAGGTTTTTTGATAAAATTGAAATTCAAGATTTATAACGCATTATAAAATTACCAAAAAAAAAAAAAAAAAAAATGAGTTGATCCTTTTAATCCATTTGATGTCATATTTATATGCTATTAATAGGTTTTAAGAGCAGGAATCTATATTGAAGATCTAGTGGAAGATAAAAAGATTTTCGTTATTTTTAAACATGACATTTGATCATGATAATATGGTATACTATAATTTGAGATCTCTTGCTTAGGGATATGGTAAAATGATTTGTTGCTATGAAAATTACTATCGTACCATATCTTCTTTTAAAATGTAGCAAAAAATTTTTTAAAAATAGTTGCTCTATAGCTTTAAAATATGCTAACGTTAACATTTTTCTAGAAAACAAAAATTTAACTAAAAAAATCCATAACTTTGTTGTATTGTTGGTCCTTCAAATAATACACATGTATTGGGTTTTGAAAATGTTGATAATATTAAGTTCGTGTGTCAGACAGAGTTTTTGACAATCATAATATTATATGTTGAGATAATAAATGAACACTTTAAATTTAAAAGTAAACAAAAAATTATTTTTGAAATGCTTGCAGAGTTTGGTGGGTTGTTTGCTTTAAATGGCTGCTAACTAGATTTAAATGGATATAAATAGCAACATATAACATAATAGATGCCGTGCTGATATCATGCTCTGGTATATTTGGTTGTCATATGTTATAACCAGTTCATAAAGTTAAAAAATAAAATTAGTTCTTCAATTTTACATTCGGATAATATTTTTATGTCTGTGAAGTTGAGGAATCTCCAAATTTTGGAGGAATCTCCAAATGTGACCTTAGTTAGGGTCAGACATTCGTAAAGGAAGTGATGAAAAATTAGATCTTAGATCTTTTCCTTTTTGCAAGTTTTTTCTACATCTGTATTCTAAGTTTTAAGTGAGTGTTTTAAGGAATATCAATCTTGAATTCAACGGTTCCTACCGACCCATAAATAATTATCTACAAAACTCTAGCAGTTTTGACAGCTGTAATATGTTATTAATTCACAATTTTAATTTATATTTGAATTTTGACAACTATTATAACGAAAACAAATTTTTATTAAGAAATTTTCAGGAAATTCACTGAAAATTTTTCTTTAACAATTTTTCTGTATATCCGTGATCATAAAGTTTATATTAATAATTTTTATTTTTTATTTTATTGTATTTTTTTTTTTTTTTTTTTTTTGTAATCTTCTTTGGGCTTATATGCATTTTCTGAAAAATATTTTATAAAACTTTTAGTTTCGTTCTGAGAAAGAAGAAAATATATTTAAAATACAAAAAAAAAAAAAAAAATTTTGGTTAAATTGTTATTTGAATATTCGAAAAAAAAATAACTAAAATAAAATTTTTAATATAAAACATGGTATATAATTTTATTAAATAAAGTAGATTAATTATGCTTTAAGTTCTTGTATGTAATTTTTAATGGTGATTTTTTTTTTCTTATATAATGCATACGTATATAAATTAATTTTTTTTTTGTAGCATTTGTTTTTAAATAATTTATTTTAGGTTAAAGTTTTCCTTCATTTAAAATTGAGATTTAGTTTAACGTTTTCAAAATGGCGCTACGTCATATGTTTGTAAACAATAAGTACAAAAACAAGAATGACATATGTCCTAAGACATAAGTATGGAAAAATAGAAAAAAAAAAAAAAATAACTTAAGTCATTTTTAGATTACGAATTATATCATAATGTCATTACTACCAAATATATTTTTCTAGCAACATTTTTTTCGTACTTAGTTACTTACTTTCGGTTTTCAGAGTAAAAACTTTCTCGGTTATGATATATAGCCCTCCAATCGATAGGGTTAAATCAAATTGTTTCATAAGTTAAATATTTTATTCTGTGGAAGAAAGTAGCTTCCTATTGCTTTGTAGCACATAAAATTCTACCAGATTAAATGCCACAAAATAAATTTGATTAATTTCAGAATGGCCAAATATCTTTTGTAAATTACATTAAAATTTCTTTTGATTAATAGCTTTAAAGATACAAACAAGAATTTTTCCACATTTTTTTAAATTTTTTAATAAATTTAATTTTACACAGGATACTAGGAAAGAATATATTTAGCAAATAGCTACACAGATGGAAAGATAGACTGGCAGAAAGGAATGTACCAAGAATAAAAGAGTTCTTGAAAAAAAAATCTATTAAATTTAAAACTGTAACTTTAAAATACTCACTGTATACGTTTAGGATTTTTATATTATAATAAACTGTTTATTCGGAGATTTAATTAAATTCAATATCGATAATAGATAATGTCAATTTAAGGTTTAAAAAATTATAAAATTATTATTTTGTAAAGGTAAAAATTACAACTTGATTTAACACTTGATTTTTTTTTTCAAAAATGAAATTTTCAATTTTCTCGCAATTATAGAGACAAGTTTATCTTAAAATAACCGATTTCATAAAAAATCGTTAAATAAAATTCTAATTCTAAGTTAATTATGGTGATTTCTTACCAAAAACTTTAAATTTCTTTAATTATAAAGATAAAATTTAAAGATTTAAATGATGATTTGATGATCTGTTATCATAATGGTTGATGATTTGCTACCATAACATTACAACTACCGATTTAATTCTATTAAAAGATGACATTTTTTATTTTTATTGCTTTAATATGAAGGAAATACAAAAAAATGTAGGGTGGTGTGATGAACTCTTAAGAGAAATGATTCATACTGTTAAGAGGAATGAACTGTACAAATACATACAAAAACGAAGAAGAATACAGTTGACTTTGTCAACTCTTAGATACCCGTACGAACTGTTAGTATGTTCACAGTCACTCTGCCTACAACATTATTTTTTTAATATTTTAGTATTTTAAAATAATTTGGGTGAATTTTATAATTTCTAGAACTTATGGGTTGTACATATATTCAAACTATATGTTTATATGTACATTCTTCTAAAGCAGATTCTAACCTTCCACATAACGATTATCAATCCAAAACTTTTTCAAATATTCTATAGTAACATTTAATACTAAGCGGTAAATGTATATTAAATTTACTTAGTACAAAATAGTAAATATAATTTTAAATATTATATTATATTATATTTAAATATTCCATTGACAGAATAATTTCTTATAAGTACAATAAAATACATATATGTATGTAAATACGGCGCTATATAATATACATATAAACTCTTATCATTCATTCACTAGTGACATATACGATATGTAAATAAACATGATATTATATAAGTATGTATATATATCAATATCATATAAATAAAAATTCTTCAAGCAACCGTTATGTTGTTTATTTATTTACATTTTTTTGTACTACGCATTATATCCTCAACAATTTCAAATTATCGAGTAAAACAAATGCAAAAAATTTGTTGAAGAAATTTGTTAGAAAATTTGAAAAAATCAACTAACACTTTTATCAATTATAAAGTAACCCTATATTATTACAAAAAGTTGTTAATAGAAAGAAGAGTATAATGTTGAAGCTTTAATTTTTGTGTATTACTTCAAAAAAATTTTAACAGGTGTTCAAGTTACAGGTTTTTAAAAATAGAAAATTTTCAGTTTTTGACCCCTTACAGCTCCTAAACGGGGGATGATACAAAAAAAGTTTCTGAAATGACTCATACTTATTTTCAAAGATCTAACTTCTGTCAAAATTTCAAGTTTCCAACTTAAACCGTTTAGAAGATAGAAGGGTTAAAGGATTTTGCAAAATTTGAGTTTCACATAACGGTAAATTAAGACACCGTATGCCACAAATATATATTTATTGTATATATATTTTTAAAGCTAATAAAAGTAGTAATCGTTTGGCGTTTTCAAAATGAAGATATACCTTATACAACTTGTGCTATAACAATTTAAATATAGAGCTTTTTTGAACCTTTGGGGAGCTGTAGCTCCGTAACGGGTGGGGCTACAAAAAAAAGTTATTAAAAATAAAATTAATATTTTTGTGAGATCTATCAGCAGTTAAAATTTCATAGCTCTATTTCAAAAAAAATGTCGGGATCTAAAAGTTAGGTGTGCGAGAGCTACCCTAAGGCTTGGTCCAAACTCAACCAAAAAAAATAGGGAACCTAGAAATTACTCCCAGAATATTTTGTGTAAATTTCAAGATTCTAGCTTTCTTAGTTTTTGAGTTAGCGTGCTGACGGACGGACGGACGGACGGACGGACATGGCTCAAAAGTCTTAGAATTTTTTTCTAATCCGATCCATACCTTTGAAGGTATATCTAGCTCGCTTATTTCGAGGTGTTACAAACGGAGGAGTAATTTTATTATACCCGATCCTATCGTACGGGTATAACAAAAATTTACTTTCAGATAACCCGTTTATTCTGTACGAAAAACGACACATTTATTTTTTTTTTTTTTATTAAAGTTCCAAAAAAAAAGCAAAAATATAAAGAATAGAACGCAAAACAGATCAGAGGACTGATACAATACCAAAACGAAAAAATAAAAAAAACAAATTTATTTCCACTATAAATTCTGATTGTTTCAGTTTTTTTTTTTTTCAATTATTATTTCCAGAATATTTTTTACCAATTTTGAATTGGTTCTTCATATAACATACAATCCTTGTTTGCAGCTAATAATTTCATAATAGCTAAGAAGATTGTAAAACCTAGGAAGTTTTTTAAAGAAAAATTCATTTTCATGTCTGTGTCAAAAGTTCTATTAGCATCAAGAAGTGGACTGGCTGGCGCAAAATTAAGGATTTAGCTCATACAGCCACAAAGAGAATAGAATTTGCAAACATGTTGTCACAACTTTAATATAAAATTAACACGCCAACATCCAACTGTGGATAGGTAGCAGAAGAAGAAAAAGAAAAAGCAGTTTGGTCTGTCAATGTTAAAAATGGCTTTAATAATTAATTCTAATCCCTAATGGAAAAGCCCCTAAATGTTAACCAGTTATTAAATATTGGTAAAAATAAAAAAGAAATAAATAAAAAAATAAATATAAATATTCGTTTATAGATATATTAAAGTAGACGAAACTTGGAAGGAGCTTAAAAAATTACGAAATTAATTGAATTTGGCAAAAACAAAACATGTCATTCATTTATTTATTTATTTATATATGATATTAATATTAAACATTACAAAGTAAAATATAATGTTACTAAACGATTGGGTACTAAAGCCATAATAGATTTAATTAGGAGTAACAAACAGAATAACTTATTTTGAAATATCAGATTTCGTACTAAACTAATTGCATAGTTTTAGGACGATAAAAACAATTTTTGCTTAACAATTTAAATGATAATAAAATTTTGATTACTGCAACAAAACAACTTCATCATTAATTTATGCAGTAATTTTAAGTCTGAACATCACATTTTTATTTGTTTATAATTTGTTTAACTGCACTTGAATTTAATTTTTTACAACAAATCTTTTTTTTTTTTTTTTTGTGTTTTAATTTTTTTCCATGACAAAATTTTGTTTTTATTTTCCATTTGTAGAATGTTTTTTGTTATGTGAGCATAATTTTTCTCTTTTTGCATAGTTTTTAAGACGTTTATTTTCGTTTCAATAAAATTCTGCTTAAAATGTTCACAAAACATTCTTTAATTAATTTATATTGACGAAGTTTATTTAGTCATCGTAAACTTCACAAAAGAAAATAAGATTACAAAAAAAAAAAAAAGAAATGCATGTGTCTATCACAATCATCTAAATGATATCATGTTTAACAGATGCTTACCAGACTCAAGTAATTATTTTCAAATTAATTTGAATTTTTTTTTATTATTAATATTTGTATAGGTTTTAATGATCTGTTAAAAATATTTTGTATGTAATACCTTACGGTTTTCAATTTATTCATATTTAAATTGGGTTTAGGGTTTTGAGAATGTGAGAAAGTTTATATTGGCATTCGTAAGTATATTTTCATTGAAAAGTATTAGCCGCCTGCAAAGATTAAAATTGAAAGATAAGAAAGTAAATTTCTATCCAGGATTCTTAAAAATATGTTGTTCGAATCGAAGAATGTAATTGGAAGAGCGGTGCAGAGTATTAAGAAACTTTTTAATAAAATTAAACCTAAAATTCTTTAATTTTCTAACATTAATCTTTTTGCAAATAATATGCTCAATAAATCTGTTACTATAAGAAGCAAATTGAGACTAATTAAAGAAAAAAATGTAATCATTTTAATTTCCTAAGTAATCCTAAAAAAAATTTTTTTTTATTTGTTTATTCCCCTGTCACATAAATGTAACAAGGAAATTACACAGCCTTTCCTTTTTAGGCATGGCTGTAAATGTCGTAAGGTGAAATTATTCTTACGACGTGTATGGGATTCGAAGTCACACTCCCTAGTTGTTTACAACATATTTTATACGCTATTACTTAGTGGCTTAGTGCACCGAGGCTCCTCCTAAAAACTTCTCCTCGAGCCTCCTTCTTGTTTTCAAACGCTTTCATTTTTTTTTAGTGTAAATAACTTAATTGAAAAAAAGCCATAATTTATTCAGTTAATTTTTTTCAATAGCAAAACGATTTCTTTTAAATATTAAAATTTGTATTCAAAACATTGATTGATTTTGTAAATTTTATCTTCAAAGTATTTTTTGCTTTCATTCTACAACCATTGCCTAAATTTATGCAATGGTTGTAGAATAGAATAAATTAAAAAACTATTTTGTATTTCTGGTAACTCTGTCTGCTTCAATTGTTAGTAAGTTTCTTTAATTTTATATTTTTTTTTTGCAACTCTCTTTTCTTTTTTTGAGTCACACTCTGTTAATAGTGAAGTACTGATGAAATTTTCTTTTTCAAAAAAAAAAAAAGAGAGAAGAGCAAAAGCAAAAAATTAAAGAGAAAAAAAAAAAAAAAATTAATTTTTTATAAAAAGACAAAAAAAAAATATACATTCAAGTTGAAGGACAAAATGAAAGGATGCTAGTTATGCAATTCGAATCATTTTGTTATTTACTATACAGTATCGTACATTTGAACAGTACACTAAATGTTGTTACTAATAAGTTAGCGTGATTATTTATTTATTTTTTTTTATTTTACTTTTTTTTGAAGTTATTTTTCTTTTTCTTTTTTATGTAGCATATCAACATTGTAACAATTTTGGTGAATTTGTAGTAATGGTATTAGTAGTAATATAGTTAAGTGTTATAATGATAATTTCTTATAATGAATCCAGTTTAACACATATTGTATGCATACATATACATACGTAATGAATTTAAAAAAATTTTTTTTATTTTGAAAAGGATAGTGGGTGGTTAAACAGGGTGGTGTCAAATTGAAAATTAAATTAAATTAATGAACAAAAAAAAAAACAAAAACAGAAAAATAAAAATTTACGAAAAAGATAGAAAATAGTAAAAGATAAGTGGTAAAAATGAGGGAGAATTTTTTTAATAACATTTTCATGAGTAGTTTTTTAGTAGTTTTGCTAGTTTTTTTTTTCTTTTTTGTTTTTGTTGCATTTTAAATAGGTATGCAGTCTGTGCTTGAATTATAAAATACGAATAGAAAAAGGAAAAATTTAAGAGGGTTTGATTTAAATATATGATTTCGGGTTGAGAGTAGCTTATGATTGTGTTTTACTTTTTTTTTTTGTTTTATGTACGATGACGACAAAATATTTTCTTAAATTACATGTAATTATGAATTAAAACATTTACAATGTAGAAAATGTGTCATTAAAATATATCCAATTTTTTATTTAAATTTTATTTAAGAATCATTTTATTTTATTCTAGTTTTTAATGATTTGAATGTTAATATGATATAGTATTTTATTACCAAGTTTATAATAATGAAATGATGTTTTGTTTTTTTTTTTTTGACATTTTAATCTAACTACAAAAATATGAAAAATGGGAGATCTATTTTTGGATAGAATAAATAAAAAACTTTAACATGTAAATTTATCGGGTTTTCGTTTAATAAGAAAAAAAAGAATGTCTAAAAATTATATAATTAATTAAGGACGAAAGAGGTAATTTTTCTACAAAACGTACGAAAATCCTAATCCTACTTTATACCCCTTACAAATTTTTGAATGATAACGCAGAGTTTAAAAAATATATTATCTTATTTTGTTAATGGGTGGAAGTCAGTTTATAAAGTAAAAGTTTCACTGATTTTGAATTTTGGAAATTTTTACAGAAACATAATGTATTATCTAAACCTAACATGGATTTTGAAATACTTGAAGAATGTTGGATTTGTCTATAAATTTATAGATTATGGAACAAGAACATATTTTAGATGATTACACCACGGTTCCTCAAACTGAAAAAAAAACGAATAATGTAATTTAAGGATATGAAATTATAATGCACAAAAAACGACAAATAAAAACGAATGAGAAAAAAAAATTCTAGCAATAAAATTAAAACATAACTGTGTATATACAGACAGGAAATTTATTTTTAAATATTAAGATTTGACTGATTAAGTCTAGATTTTCTGTTATAGTTTCATCATATTGTGAATAGTTAGTATAAAAACGAATATATCCCGGCTTTCCAAAAAGTTTTATGACATAATGTCGTAATATCAATGCTGTAACAGTAGTTGTTCATAAAACCTTTCATATAGTTTTGAAAAAAGCTGAAATATTTTCGCTATTTCGAAAAGTTTTATTAACATAACCTTTTTTACGGCAAATATCCCCTTAAGTAAAAAAACTAATTAAAAAAGATTTTAAAGTTGGTTAAAAAATATTGGTTTCAATATAATTTGTTTAGTGAAGAATTTGTGAGCTAAGCTTCTATTATTTTAAATGCTTCCTTGAACTGTTCTTGAAATATATATATACAAAAAATAATTCGGAAAAATTTTAGACATTTGGCTGGAAAAATCAGGGTTATATATTAACATCTTTCTTCAAAATGTCCCTCTAAATTTTCCTACCTATCCCCCATAATCCAAATTTTTTAATTCCAATTTCCCCAATTATCCTTCCCACATCCCTATCCCCAAAACCAAACTGTACATTTGTATTAGAGGTTCCAACCTAAAGTTTGGTTTTAAAAGGGGGGTGTTTTTGGTTTGTACTACAACACTACCCTGAGGAAGCATGTGCAGTTCCTCTTGGTAACTTTCGAGTTTTCCATCAACCCTCGTTTAAAAAAAAAAAAAAATTTTTTTAAACAAAACTATTTTATAAAAAAAACAAAATGAAACAAATGTAAAAACGTCGCATCATAATAGAAAACTTAAATTTTAAAATAATAATAGAATATTAAGAATTTCAATTTCAAAGAAAAAGAAGTTGCAAATAAAATTTCGCTTCTATCTGATTCATTTAAAAAAAAAAAATTATAAATAAGGTTAATACGTGCCTCAAATAATCATTTTTCGTATAGTTTATTTTATAAAATTTTTAATTTCATTCTTTAAGCCAAAGACGATCTTAGAACAAATCTCTTTATACAAACATGTTTTGCTTATTTTGTGATTTACAAAAATATGAAGTATGATATGTAAAGTAAATTTTATATAGTTGGACAAAAAAGATTTCGTTGAACATCTTTGAGTGTTTACATTTTAGATTGTAAATTAATTTAATTGTTTAAGTAATTCAAGTTAAAAAATATCTAAAATTGATTCATATTATAAAAAACCTTAAAATATCTCGTACAATAAAACAAAAATTTTAATTGAGAATAAATTTATTTTCTTTTCTATAAATGTAAAATCATAAATATATTAAGAACTTGTGTCTTTATTTTCGAGGAAATCAGTTGATAGAAAGCTAATGAGAGGTTGGAAGTAATGGAATTAGTTTTCAAAAAACTATTTTATTGTTATTCCAATTTAAAAGATTTTTTTGTAATAAAAGTAGAAATCTTTTTTTTTTTATTCATTAAACATTTTTCCAAAATTCACTTTAGTCTACATTTTATTTTTACTGTAAAAATAATTTAAAATTAAATGTATGAATTTTAAAGTGCTTAAATTAAACGCTTAGGTATCATGAAATTTTTCATTAATGTACAAATATATCTGAAATATAGGTAGATACCTATATTTAATGAATATTGAAGTTATATTTTGATTTTCAAAATTTTCTCTTAGACAAAACCTATTTTATGTCATATGCATTAGAATGTATCCTTGCGCATAATTTATACAAGTTTGTATATATTTTTTTGGTTGTGTGAAGGTGTGTATAAATTTTATTAATCCTCTTTTGTGTTTTTCATTTTGAAAAAATTAACGATATTTTTGAAGCAGGATATCTTAACATATCAAAATCTATTAATTTGAATAGTGAAGTAATCATAATAATGTTAGTTAACTAAAAAACGGCAATCTTTTCAATATCAATGATTTAAAATTTTTGTTTGATTATTATTTAGTTTAAAAAAAAAAATTTCAAAATGATAAAAGTGTTAATTTTCTGTTAGTCTCGAATAAGTTATTTTCGACACATTTTTAAATTAAATAATTTTATATCATATACGATTATAATACTAAAATTGGCACATCAAAAAATCAACATAATAAGTATTATTTATCGTGATATTAAAAGTTTTTACTACAAAAGTTTTTACCATGTCATTAGTATACATTATTCAACTAGACTTAACGCACCAAATCGGAAAGCTTCGTAAACTTTCTTTGAATTTAAATTGAGTGAATAAAGTAATATACCTATGTTTCAATTAATTTATTTATTTATTAATATTTAGGTACATAATATATCAGGCAATATATCTTTTAATTTTGATTACTATTATATAATGGGCTAAAATTAAAAAAAATCAAAGTAAAAACTATGTTTGCATACTTTTAGGATGTTCAACTTTATAAAATTCTAGGTTAAAGATTGGTTGTTAGTTTTTTTTTTTTAATATTTCATTGAGACTATTGAATGTATTTACTGATATCATTCTGACGTTAAAAATAATTTAAGAATAAAAAATTAAATTAAGGCTTTAATCAAACAAAGAATAAAAAAATTTGGTAGTCGTCTGTTGCTAGACTTCTACATTTAGATATTTTTGGATCTGTATTTTTGGATAATGAATATGTATAATATGCATGTATGTATATAACATGAATATGCAGAAAAACTTAAATTTTCTAAAAATGAAATTTCAACACATAACACATTGAAAGAACAAGTAAATTAAAAAAAAAACTACATATCACTCTTTTTATTTTTTTTTGTAGAAAGGAATCCTTGAATTTCTTGTTTTCCGATTAAAATATTTAATTTTATAAGATTGCTGTTGACATCTTTCAATTATATTTTATATGTTTGAGGGGCTTATTATATTCTCGTTTTTTTTTTTTTTTCATTCATATAAACATACATAATATCTATATTATACATACCATAATATATTATATATTAAATAAAAATTGACAAGAATGATAATAATGTATATACATACTTATATACATAAATTAAACACTTATCTTTAGAGAAAAGGATATAATATGTATGACATAAGGGAGGATTTTATAGAGTTTTAATTCTAAATAAAATTTAAAAGGACACGTTTCAAGAGATATTCATTTTTACATACTTTCATACATGAATATGATTTATTATATTATAAATATATAACATTATATAAAATATACTCATAGTAAATTTAAAGGAATGTGTAGAATATCAAGTATTTATTCATTTATTTATTTTTTTTTTTCAAATAAATAAATAACGGTATTATTATAGTTATACACAAAAGTGGTGAGATTTAAGTAATTTAATTTTGTTACCTTCTAACTTTATTAGTATTAGAATGGTAATTTTTAAAATATAATAAGAAAGAAAAGAAAAAAAAAAAAATAAAAAAATTGTTTGTTTCTAAGGATTAAGATTTTTTTTTTACAATTTAAGGATTTAGAAGTTAAATGAAATTTATTTTAAAGGATATTATTTGGTCTGTTGAATATGATAAATAAATGAAAGTGGGAAATGTGAATTAGATTAGTGTTTTTTGTTTTTTTTTTGTATTGAATGGATTGTAGTGTTGTGATTTTAATTTAAAAGAGGAATTTGTATTAGATTTTGTTATTTTTCTTTAATTTTATTTTTTACATTAGACTATATGTTTTAAAAATTAAAGTAAATTTTATTAAGTTTTTTTTTTTCAAATAAAACTTTACAAATTTTGAGTAGGTATAAATAAGATTAAGTTGTTAAAACAACATATATATTATCTTATATTTTGTATATTAGAAAATTATATAATATTAAATATTTAAAAAACTATAAATTTTATCTTTAAATTTAAAAATTAAAGTAAATAATAATATATATATAGAATCTTAAATAGTATAACAGTATTTGTTTCATTCTTTGATTCTTTATTTTGATACGCGAATATAGCGAATTTAGAATTATTTTCAATTTCCCATGTATTCTCTACATTTGACAAGGATTACATATTATATAACATCTATTAACGATTTTGATCGCGATATGGCTTTAAATTTGAAATAAATTTCACTCCCTATACTTAATTTTACTTGTAGGTAATATGGTAGGTAATTATTCTGTAGGTAATATGGCCCAAAGAGTTCTATCGGCTATATTACCTACTTTTTGGTCAAAATAAGGAGAGGATTTTTTTGTATTAAAATCCGATACAGTCATAGAGAAATTGTACCTCATTCCACTCCTATATAGTGTCTTTCAATGATTCCTACTTAGTCTCGCAAAAAAAAACAAACATATATAATATATATTATATTCGGGTATGCTGATTGTCTATTCACTGCATTTCAAAATTGTACTAAAAATTCTTATCATAAAGAAGTTAAAAAAAATATCATTAAAAATTGAGAATAATAATAAGATTTCTATCCGATTAAATGTACTTCTATGGTATTATCTTTAATTAAAATACGATTATTTTTCTGCTTATGTGGTTATAGACTAAATGTTTTCTTCAATTGTTTTGAATCTAAAGGAAATTAAAGGAAAATATCTCCCAAATAACATATTTTTAACATCATTTTATAAAAGTTCAAGCTTTAACATTCAATTTAAGAAAAATAAATATAAGGGAAAATCCATACATTAAAATAATTCGAAATTACAAAAAATAAGGAAATTTGTCAAAATAGGAAATTTTTAAATAAGTTTTTTTTAGTAACTGATATGAACTTATAGGTTTAGTTAACACTTTCAGTAGATAGGTTGGTATTTCTTTATAATAATTGTTCCTTATCTACTATTTTTTGATTTGTTATTTTGAATATTACACTTATCTTATTGGAAATATTGTCGAATGTCAGTTCTTAAACAGTGCTAACTTCTTACTAGAGGGATTTCAAATGCTCAATCCTATTATGTGGAACTGCATTTGTTCTCATCCAATTTGTTGGTAAAAAATGAATTTAGCGAAACTCAACATAAATTTCAAAAGATTCAACATTCATTTAACTTTAATTTTATACCTTATATCATCACCTTCTTCCTACTTTAATTTTACTTTAATTTTAATTATTATTAACTTGTATTAAATTTCTCATTATTTGTTCGTATCTTTTTTATTTCTCATTATGCATTCATTAGGAGGTCATTAGGCTCTGTTCGAATACTAGTTTTAAATAAATAAATAAATATTATGTAAAAGGCTTTATAGTGTCAAAACAATGCAACCGAAAATATATCTAATAAATAACTATCAATACAAGATTAAATACAATTTATTTATTTATTTCCATAATCATACTTAAGTTAATTTAAGGATCGCCAGTACAGTTTAACAAAAAGTATATAGAATACTTTCTGATTTTAAGTGGACCATTTAAAAAATTACCTTTGAGTAATATATATATTAGACTTATTAATCTTTTAATTGAAAGTGTTCATAAAAAATAGTCACTTTAGTGTATACTCATAGTCGTTATTTATCATTCCTTATTACCTTAGGTCTATGTATTGCAACACTGCAGTCTATCACAATGTACATAATGTAATCATATATCATATATATCGTATATATTTATTCTAATAATTAATTATTATTTTCATTTTAAAAGACAAATCTATTTAATTTTAATATTATAAAATTTTTTAAATCGGTATCATGACAAACAAAAAAAAAAAAAACAAAGAAAATAACAACAATATGAAAATTAAAAGATCATAAGACCCAGTATTTAAAAATAATTAGATTTTCTTTTTTTCTTTGTATTTTTTCTTATTGTTTTTTTTTGTTTTTTTTTTTTTCTTTCTTCTTATTTTTATTTTTTAATTCTAATGTCTGTCTTTTGTTTTTTATTAAAACAATCCCCTATCTAAATACATTACAATTTAATACTCCATTTTTAAATAAAATTTATGATTTTAAGCACTTTTAAAACATTAGAAAATAACAAAAAAAAAAAAAAAAAAAACAAAGAAAAAGAGAATAAACCAGCAAAAAATAACAAACAACTAAAATAATCTTAAATACACCAGCGCTACTAAGCATTGTTTTTTTTTTTCGTTTTTCCTCCCCATTGAAAATTGTCTAAAAATATTTCCTTGTCTTGTTATTTAACTGTTAAGTATTTTCCATCTTCTTTTTTTTTGTCTTAACTTCTACTATTTCTAAATGCTGTTTTTGTTTTTTTTTTTATTTTGTTCTTTTTATTAAAAGTCGAATTCCATTGCTTCTAGCAATGAAATTTATTTTACTCTCGTTAAGAGAATGTTAAATGAAAAAATTACGAAACAAAAAGTAAAAAAAAAAAAAAAAGGTGCTACAGATATTTTGAGGAAGGCTCTAAATAACGATTGAGCATCATAAAGTAAAAGTTATATGGG
The DNA here is from genome assembly GCA_947095535.1 of Poecilobothrus nobilitatus. Lineage (NCBI taxonomy): Eukaryota > Metazoa > Arthropoda > Insecta > Diptera > Dolichopodidae > Poecilobothrus > Poecilobothrus nobilitatus. The sequence continues at coordinate 232,917,850 of OX352774.1, read as the reverse complement.
GTGAATTAACTTAAATAGTATATGAATAGTATATGACCAAATTTTAGTAACAAATTGTATTTTCTTTATAATATTCCAGATTGTTAATGTTTTTTTTTTTTAGAGGTGACTAAGTTCTACTGAACATTAGGAATAATAATTGCTTTTCATTTCTTTAATAGGAGGCTAACATTTAACTGGTTTCTTGTAAGACAATAAAGTTTTCTTATCTATTTTAAGTGTTATAATTTTCTAGTTCTAACTCTGCAAACATTTTTATTATTTTAATTTTTGAATGAGTTTCCCAATTTTATTTTGTAATATCGATAAATTTTGGTAGAGTTTTAGAGGTGACACCAAATATTTGAAAATGGTGAGTAAAAAGTTATAAATTCAGTAAATAAAAAAATATTCAGTAAAAATTATCTTGGAGAAATTAATTAAATTTCAAAATTAAATAGAAATTTTAATGGGATAGAAATTTAATATAAGGAAAGAAGGAAAAAAAGTGTTAAGTTCACATTAATGTAGATCTATTTATGTATACTTCTCTGTTTGTTTGGAGCTAAACGAAACTAAGGTTAGGGTTAACTTAAGGTTAAGGTTAAGGTTAAGCATATATAATTTTTACTTTAAGAAAAATTTAACATATTTGTAAAATTAAATAATACTTAGTCCTAATTAATGTTAAGTCAAAGCCCAAAAACTATATCTAAAATATTAATACGTCGCTCTGTTTAAATAGAATATTTAGGTCACATTTTTATTACAGAAGTTTTATAACTAATTCAGAATGACTTGAATTAAAAAAAATACCAATTCTGATTTGCGGTTATTTTTTTAGCTTTAACTGTAGTTAATTTATATTTTAATGGTTTAAGAATTTCAAGATAAAAAACCAAAAAGATGTGAAAAAAAAAAAAAAAAATTTGGAGCCTATTTGAATCGCAATAAGAAATTCAAAATTATTTGGCCTGGCAGTCTGGAAATTTTGTTTTGTTGTTTTTATTTTTTTGTTTATAGTTATTTGGAACCATTTATGGCCACCACGTTGCCAATTCATGTTTTCTCCAGAAAAAAACAAAAACAAAAAATTTCAAAAGAAAAAAAAACAGTACATGAATTAAGGAACTTATTATATTTTGGCACTTAAAAATAGCTGTTGTTGTCTAAGGAAGATATAGATGAATACTGGGGAAACTGTACCTATCATTGATGGTAGAGAATAACTAAAAAAAAATAAACAAAAAAAAAAATCTAGGACCAGCAAATCTAAAAATTTATGCTCTTCCACAAATTAAAATGTACACATAAAAAATGTTTAATTTTATGTTTTTTTTTTTCGTTTGTTTTTCTTTTGAAACAGTGTGGTTTCTTATTTCCTTAGCTTTTCTTGGTTTTTGTTTCCGTTATGGTAAACTTTATTTGGTTTTTTCATGGTGGGAGTAATAAAATACTATACTTAGGCACAGTGATTCACACATTTTTTTGACCATAAAAAGCTACAAAACATTTTTATAAATAGTTATTTAAAACTTAAAAGATAACAATTAAGTACAGATTGGGGAAATTTAAGTTGTGCTTTACTTGTGGAAAGCAATTGTAAAAAAAATATATTATTATATATATGTCTGCTGAAAAATTATTTGTAAAGATAAGTCGTATGACTTTTAATAAGTCGAGTTGAAGAGGGATAATCGCAGAATTTTTAACTGATCAATTTCTAACTTAAAACCACTTTTCGTCACTTTCAACCGGAGTTTTCTATTGAATGATAGTTTGAGCAAATTATTCAGAATTGTACGAACATATTTTTATTACTGAGGTGATATAACTTTTTGACGATAAAGAGCTGCTTAACACTCTGTCACATTATATAAATTTTGGAGAGACAAAAGCCCTGATTCTTAAGTAACTGATAACTTTAGTAAAGTAATAATTTCATTTATGAAGCGTATAATTATTAAGTGTCACTGTATGCAAAAAGAAAAATGTATATAGATAATAATGTAATTGTATATATATAACTACATTCATTTCACAAAGTGTAACTAACTTTTCTTAAATTTTCTTTAAGTTTTTTTAATGATTTTTGCCTCATGTTTTTCTATGGTTTGTTTTTATTGTCTGTTGCCTGTATTTCGATTCCTTGGTTCTCCTTAAATAACATGAAGTTTTGAATGGTATACTTATTCTAACTGTACTTGATGTGTTTTCTTTTAATTGATGTAATTGCTTAGATATACGAATATCAGTGTTTTACAGTTTTTTTTTTCTTTTCTTTGCACCCTGCCGTTTTATATTTTTAATGTAATTCACTTTTGCTTATAACTTCATTAGCATCTCGCGATATTGAATAGCAGCACCAGTAGTAAACTGATTTTAATAGTACAAAATACTGCGAATAAATTATATAAAATAAAAAGTATTTGTATGTGTATGTATATACATATTTTGTTGTAACTGTTAATAGTTAAGTCCTTGTAATATATGTGCTTTGTATAAAAAAAAAAAAAATCAAAAATTAAGAAATGGGTAAAATAAGGTTTAATTTTTTTTTTGTCGAGATTTTAATATTAAGCTTTTTTTTAAAACAATAAAAAATAAAAAGGAATAAGAAAATGAATTTATTTCGAAAGAATTGTAAAGGTCAAAGAAGAAGATGTAATTTTGTAAGAGATTTATTGCATACTTTTAGGAAACATTATTTTAATTTATTTTTGTAAGAAGAATTGCCAATTTTTTATTGTTTTATTTCAATGAAAATTTTTTCTGACAAATATTTTTAAATAATTAAATATAAAATTGGTTAATATTTAAACGGATTAAAACTGTAAAAAATTAATCTTATATTATAGAGTTTATAGAAGTTTAACAATATATAACATAATCAAAAATTTAAAATATTTCGTATTCTAAATTTTGAAAAAGGATTAAAAATAACAGTACTATTTTAATTAATATTATAAAAAAACACCAAAATCCTACGTTTAACTGTAACAAAGCTACAAAGAACTACTCATAACATTAATTTTTGATTTGAAATATTGTATAATATTAGGGCATCAAAGTATAATTAAGCACTAATGTTGTTTTGCTATTTTAAACTTCTTTTATTTTATTTAAACCAACACCACAAAATCTGACAAATTTTTCATAGTTAATTTAATAACAAAAAGTGTTTCCTTTTCCGGACTAAAATTTATTTATGATGATTACTTAAATGAAGAGTGCTTCAGTGGGATGAGTTATTCCTAAAATAAAAATTTCAATAATTACAAAAACTTGTTTTTTTTTTATCCTTAACAAATTTTCCGATTAGTTATATTTATTTATATGCTTTTTGGTCAGAAAAATAATTTTGTTTTATTACAATAATGGTTTTTATTTAAAAAAAACTAAAAATGATCAAAATAAGGTTTGGTTAACCACTAACTTTAACCATTTAAAATCTAGCAGTAATTCAAATATAGAAACTTTAAAAAACAAAAAAAAAAAAAAAAAATGTACTGATTGTTTTTGAATTAAAGATGTGAAAGGAAAAATCGGAAGAAATTGAAAACTGGGTTCGAATTTTGAAGGAATACAATAAAAAAAATTGCTAATGTTCAATGAATCCATTTTAAAACAATAAATTTTATGATGTTAAATTGTTCCACATACCGCGATGAAGACGACTTTTAAAAGACTGTATAAAGATAAACATCTGTAGTTCTTGTTGTTTTAATTTTCCGAATACGAACTTTCAAAGAAGACATTCGTTTAATTTTTTTTTACTTGTCAATTAACTTCAATTATAACGAATTATTACGGGAAAGAAAGAGATTTTTAGACCTAGCTCAAAGTACAGATTTGCTTTGGGAAAGTACATAAAACCTGTACTAAGGAAAAAAATTAAAAAAAAAATTTATGGTTAGTAGTTTGACTAGTTTTAATTGAGGATGGGTGTAGTTTAGTCAGTAAAAGTTCGGCATGTATTGTCTGACAGGGTACATATCTGTCTTTTGAAGATTTTCATCTATCCACGATAAAAAAAAAACTTGTCAATTGAAAATTTGGTTTTCTCCATTCAAACATTATTATATAAAAAATTTCAGTAGTCAAATATAAAAATAATTACGTATTTCTAAATAATGGATATACAAGTTTTTTTCATGACCTACAGTGTATTATCATAATCATTTAAATATACGCGAGAAAATTTTTCATAAGTGTACCCATTAAAGCCACACACCAAACATAATAAAATTATACAATTTTCTTAGAGAACAGAAACAAAAATATAACATAAAAAAAGGAAATATTAACAGTTAGACACAGTAGGCCCTTTCTATAAACCATTTTGGATATAACCGTAAAAAATATCAGTAATCTTTCTATATTCTTTTTTTTTCTCTTCAATTTTATATTCTCTTTTTGTTTTCTTCTTCTTTTTATTTTTCTGCTTTTCGTTTCATTTCGTTGTTTCATTTTAATTCAGTAGACTTTTAACTACTTGGTAATAAATTTTTTGCAGAAAATGGAATAAAATAACAGATTTTTGATTTTTATTTTGATTTTTGATTTTTTATTATTTTCTATTTTACTTATTTATATATCTAAAATTAGAAATAACTGAATTAGAAAAAAAGAGAAACAAAATAGAAAAAAAAAAAAACAAAAACAAACAAGAATCGTCAAATCAAAACGTCAAATAAAAAATCAAAGTAAAAATCATTGTCATACACATTTAAAAAAAATTAATGAAAAAGAACAACAAAAAAAAAAAAAAGAAAAAAAATCTTACCACATCCCGGCTTCTGAAACAAAAAAAGTAGATCTTGGATGATTTTATATGGTATATAATATTGTATAATTATATTGTATATTTTGCTTTTGGGAAATTATGAAATAGAAAATAAATGTTTGTGTTTTTAATCTGTTTCGTCACAAATTTCTTGTACAGTGGGTATCATAATTTTATGGCCAATAGCTACTAATGAAATCGTTGTTTTTAAAGAAATATATATGGGGATTTCAGTTTAAATGTTATAATAATGGATTATTTTTTTTCTTTTGTTGTTTGACTGTCCTGACTTGTCCTGACCCGTTCAGATTTTCTAGTTTCTAAAATATATTTTGTCTTGGGTCGTTTTTCTTTTTTCAGAGATTTTTACATAATTTATTAAACCAGGTTATTTTTTTGGGTATTGAAATATTGAAACACTTTTTAATAATGAGATATGATGCAATGCATTTACAATAAAAAAAAATATGTTTCAAAGTTAAGTGCGTTATTCGATTTTTTGCAGGTGTTTATTTGTTGATGAATTGATGCATATATAAATAATAACCATAATTCTTTTATTGGATCATAGTTTTATTTGCAAAATCCTTAATAAATACTTGATCCTTTATTTTTATAAAGTAGGTACTAGTCAAAAAAAATATTTCTAAATATTTTGAACTTTTGTATTATAATAAACCTAGCTAATTTTTGTATTAGATTTTACTTTAATGGATCTTTTAGAAAAATTTAAAAAAGGAATGATAATATAATTTAATTATTTGTTATTAATGGCGTCTATTAATTTAATGTCGAATATTTCATTATAAAAATTAAATATTTTATTAGTTCGATAATAAATTTGGATTTAACTGAAAAGTCATTAACTAAATTTAATATAATTGTCATTTACTTTCTCAATGTCAAACTAAATAACCATAATACCGTAACGAATCGTAAACGGTTTTCTCTTGATACCTGAGATGTGACTTAATAGATCTGGACCAAATTAAATCCGCACGAAAACAATTAATTGGTCTTTTATCGTTAAATCGCTGCATTTGCTAGACACGCAAGAAAGTTAAAACTTCTATTATATGACAATTGCAGAAATTACAAATATAAAGAAAAACAAGGTAGAATGTAAACCAACGGTTTTTAAAAGTGCACATTTCCAAAACTCAATACAAACTGTTTAGAAGTGTGACTTACACAAAAATTTGAAAATTTCATGTAATGAGAAAAAATGTGAAAATAGGACATTTTTGAAATTTTGAGGGGCGGTAATTCCGGAATCCTATATAACTAAGAAAAGCCGTTAACACACGTAAAAGCATATTATTGAAGCTTTAATTTGTATGTCTTGCCGAAGAAAAATTTTTACAGGTGCCTAAGTTACAGGTGTTTAAAAATAGCAAATTTTCAATTTTTGAGGCGTAATAACTCTTAAAGAGGGGGCGCTACCAAAAAATTTTCTGAGGAAACTTATACTAATTCTAAATTTCAGGTTCCTATCTAAAGGGGTGCCGGAGTTATGAAAAAAGAAATTTCATGCAAAATGTGGTTTTCACATAACGGTAAATTTAAATCGTAAATTACAAAATATTACATAATTTTGATATTGTTTTATATAGATAATAAAATTTTCGATCTTCTGCCGGTTTGAGATTGCAAAACTATTACGCAGAGCCCGAGATATATACATCTGAAAATGGGGCTTTTTTACAATTTTGAAGAGCTGCAACTTTGGAACCCTTTACAACTAAAATAAACCTTTCACACACGTAAAAATATATTATTGTAGCTTTAATTTTTACATCTTGTAGAAGTAAAATGTGTGCAGGTTCCTAAGTTACAGGTGTTTAAAAATAGCAAATTTTCAATTTTTAAGCCCTAATAGCTCATAAACAGGGGGTGGTCCGAAAAAATTTTCTGAGCAAACTTATACTAATTCTAAAAGTTCTTTCTTGCCTCAAAATTTCAAGCTTCTATCTAGAAGCGTGCCGGAGTTATGAAAGTAGAAAATTCATGCAAAATTTGGTTTTCACATAACGGTAAATTTAAATACTAAATTTAAAAAACTTGTATAATTTTGATATTAATTTACAAAGATAAAAGAAATACCTGTCGAATGACGTTTTCAGATTGAAAAATTCTTAAGCAGAACATAAGATATATGCATTTAAAAATAGGGCTTTTTCAAAGTTTGAGGGGGTGTAGCTCCGTAATGGGGGGGGCTACATGAAAAAGTTGTTCCACAAAATTATTTTTTTTATGAGACCTACCTATGGTTAAAATTTTTTTTCTCTATCTTTAACGGTGTAGAAGTTTTGTAAACAGACGGACGGACGGACGGACAGAGTGAAACTAATAAGCACATTTTTTCAAAATTTTTTTGGAAATGTGCTAAAAAGGTAATAATAATTATACACCTTTTATTTGAATTCTCAGTTTTTGCTTTTAAAAGAAAAAAATTTCTGGTGTGATTCTTCTTAAATAATCTGTTCTATCTGTTGGGGGTGTACTTAATCATTTTACAGCAGTGCTTTGTAATAATCGTAATTAGAAGAAAACTTATGTGCTAGGTATCAGAACGGACCAGTTAAACTCGTCTAAGTGTGCATTTTTAACATTTCCTACCTACCCATCTTACCACACCAACCTACCACACTTTTAACACACTTGCTACCTACCCATACTTACAAAATAATACAAAATAAATATAATTTTGCTCCCGACTGCATATTTAAAAAAAAAATAGGCCTGAATAATATATTGAATCTTAAAATATATTAGTTTGGTTTTATAAAATTCTTAAACAATTCTTTGTAGTCATGCTGGTTTTCTTTTCATTTTTCTTATGTTTTTCAAATAATTTTTTATTTAAATTTTATTTTATTTATTTTTAAAGATTTTAAGAATTTGGATTTTAAAAATATATGGATAAGGGAGAAAAATTTATAAGTATCAAAAAGATAACAAAAAAAAAAAAAAAATAAAAATTATAAGATAAAAAGCATTAGAATAGAATAATGATCTTAATAAAAATCATTTCACACAATATATTTCCTTTTGTTGTTCCTTTTTTAAAGTAATTAATATTTTTTTCTTTTTTTTTTTTTTTCCAAAATTAAAACAATAAAAAACCAAACAATTGAGAAAAAAAAAAAAAAACAAACCCATTCCAAAATAATTTCGGTGTCAGTTCATATTTTAAAAAGTTTAATATTTTTTTTTTTTGTTATGTTTTTTTTTACAAAAAAAACTTAGAACTTTCACTCCATTCTGTAATAATTCGTTCTATTTTAATTTTTCTTTTATCCTTTAAAAGGAAATAAATTGTAGGAGAAAAAGATAGTGGGGTAGAAAGTGAAAGAGAAAGAGATAAAAAAATTTAAATGGGTGGTAGAAAATTTTTGTATATATTTTTCAATTTGAATTCTAATTGTTGAATTATTTTTTTATTTTGTTTTGTTTTTTCTTTTTTTCTTGAAGTTAATTGGACATCATTAGAAACATAAAAATGACATTTTTTGAATTGTTCTAAAGAAATTTTTTTTGTATTTTAATTGTTTGTTACTTGTGCTTTTTTTGTTGTTGTTGTTGTGTTTTTTTTTTATGAATTAATTTCATATCTTTTATAATTTCTTAAAAAGGTTCTCTTAAATGGGTAAAAAAAAAAAAAAATTGTGTAAAAATGGAATAATATTTTTTTTCTTTTCGTTTTTTTGTTGATGAAAAAGATGAACTGAGTTGAAAATGAGAAAAACAAAAAAAATTTCTAAAATTAATTCTTAAAAAGGATTTGGAATTCATTTTTGATGAGGACAAATTATATGATCTTTTATTTTTAAGTTTTTTTTTTTTTTTTGTTTGGGTTTTTTTCCTTTATTTTTTGTTTTCTTTTGATAGAAAAAGTTAGAAACAAAATATAGAAAATTTTAACAAACCTTATGTTGAATAGTAATATAAAATATCATATAAAGTTTATTGTATGCAATTAAAACAGACAGAGATTCTTTTGAATGAGAAAAAAAAAAATTATGATGTACCATTTAATAGTGTTATTTATAATTTTAAGTTAAAACAAAAAAAAAAAAAAGGTTTTTCAAAGTAAAAAAAAAAAAAAAATATTTATAAACATATTTTAATGAATGTCTGTTAAAAAAATGTGTTTAAAAATAATGTTTTCACTAATTATTTTAATAAATTTTGTTTTTGTTTCTTAAGCATGTTGTTTAAGATGTTAGGATATACTACAAAAAAAACAATGACTAAAAATAAAATTGTAATATGAATCTAAAATGAAATAAGGTATTTTTTGTTTTTTTTTTATAAAAAAATGCAATGGATAAAAAGTATAGATTGTGGTAAAAGAGGTTGAAACTAACTAAAAAGAAAAAGAAAATTTTTATTTTGAAAAGAAAGAATTTTTCCGTAAGAATTATAAGAATAATTAGGTTAGAAATTTTTATTTAAAATACAAATAGAAAAACTTAATATATTCTTAAAAAATTCAGAAATGGTAAAATATATTGTTAACTTTTTAGCCAAGAAAAAAAAAATATAGGTATAATTAAAAAAACTAGAAAGGCGAGAGACCTGTAAATTTATATTGTTATTCTCATACATTATCTGTTTCTACAGATATCAAAAGAAAAGCCTTCAGTCAAGTCATAGATGCATTTGTACCTATATACATTTTATATGAATTTTTAAGTTTAAGGTTTTTATTGTTGTGCCATTTTATACTTTTATTTATACCTCATCATTTTATATAAAACTTTGAATTTCTGTTGAATTTTACTTTAGATTTTTTTTTAAAGTCGCACAGGATGGTGTCTTTATAAGCACAGGATGGTCTTTATAAGCAATATATATTTATTTATTCTGTTAAAGTATAACTAATTTTTCGAATTTTTGTTGACGAAAGTAGATGTATTTTGCAAATTTTTTTTTTATAGGAAAAGTAACCTTGCATTTCAAAATCTCGTGTGTTTAAATGTCACGTGTCAAAATCTCGTATCTCAAAATGTCACGTTTTAAAATCTAGTTTCTCAAAATCACGCGGTACATTTTTATACATTTCTATTTATACTTTATATTTCCTTTATATTTTATCTATTTCCTTATACATTTATAATTTTTGTGATATAAATTGCATTGATAATATTTATATATTATATAATAAACACTTGCAGATAAAGAAGTAAAATTCAAATTTCCTTTTTGAAAATCATTTATTTGAAATTTTTTTTTTTTTTCAACTTAACTTATAAGGGCTACGCAAAGAAATCCCCTTTATTTTGGAACTTTTGTGTAATAACTAATTTGACAGAGCAATATAGTGAGGGCGGCCGTCTTCAAATTCTCACTAAACAAATCTGTTAAAACAATTTTTTCAAAATTTTTTCAATATATTCAAAAATATTTTATGGAGAGTAGAATTGTTTTGAAAATCAATTATCTTGAGAATCTTGTCCTACAAATTTCTAAAGTATTGGAATATTTTACTTGACTTAATCTTTTTTACTACTACTAACTTCAATTTGATAGCTCGTCATTCATATCTACAGATTTTATTAAACACAACCGAAAATCAGATTTAACATTTAATTATTTTTAGTTCATATACTCTAAATGAAACAAAAGAATATTTTTTAAATATTGCAAATATGGAAATTGCTTAATAAAATTTATTATAGGTTTATTTTGTTTAGATTAAAAATGTTACCTATAAGAAATTGATACTTGAATACAAAATATGAGCACAGTCTAAAGTTGCTGGAATTTTGAAATTTTCAATTTTAAATTTAAAAAAATTATTTTTTTTTCTATTCGAATGTGTTACGTACACATTTTAATTAGTTTTGAAGTTTTTAATTAGTTCAATGAATTTATTTGAAGGCAAATTGCTTTACAACAATTGCTGTTAGGCAAATAATATCTTTATTTCAATTGGCATAAAACAGAGTGTTTTCTTATTAAAAAGAAGTTTATTTGTACATGACATGAATAATAAGTACTATCAAATTTATCTAAATCTTTTTATAAATACTTTAATTAGATTTAAATTTAATAGATAAAAAATTAAACAAAAAAAAATATATATATATATATCTTCTTGCAGTTTTTTGAAGTAAAACTCCCTTAAGGAAAAAAATGAAGATTGTGTCTGCAGTACGAAATCCATAATAAAAACAAAAATAAACAAATCTTTATAAAAACTTTAACAAGTATAATTTTTTTAACGTATATATTAGATTTCTACATATAAAACGCCTTAAAACATTTTCATTATTAAAAGTTGAATAAAATGTGGTAATATATGAAATCTTACTTTTAATCGTCTGAATGGTGATTTAAATTGACGCTTCGCGTGAAAAAAGTACCGTAAAACGAAAAAGATATATTTTATATGATAAAATGAAATTTTGAATTCAAATTTACAAATATTAAATATTACAGCTAAAAAATATTGAATTTTTTTAAAAATTATTTTATTTTACTTTTTATTTTTTAATTTTAATTATATTTTTTCAACAATTTGATTTTTTCTAAAATTTTGATTTTTAATTTTATTTTAAGTCAAAATGGTTTGGTTTTTCTACTGTCTTATCCAAATAGCCATTTCAACTTTAGCAAAAACAGTTTTTCTTTCCAATAAATCCACTAGATTTATTTTGCTTATGCAATTAAAATTGGTTTTTTTTTTTTAAGAGATTTGCTTCAAATTTTGTCCTCTTAAAATAACTTGTTGTGAAATTTTTATAGAGTTTCTATTTAAACGCATCATTTAAAAGGATTTCGATCGAAAGATTTTTTTTTTTATATTTTGATTTTACCACTTATTTTACGCTCTACAACTTACCATTTCCTGTGCTAAAAATATGTCTTACTTCATTTTCATAACGTTTTTTTATATTCATAATTCAATTCGTGTCGACACATCACCTCTTTAAAAATAGTTTTCTTCTTTCCGATGGGTTTTTTGGCAAAAATATTTATGTTCCACATGTTTCCATTTTGTTTTAATCGACTAAGAATGACTAAATCGTTTACATTAGCGTCTATTACTGTTTATCGTTTTAACATCCAGTAGTTGCAAAATTTTTATATCGTTTCATTCCCCATATGGGCTTTAAAAATGTTAAAGCATTCAAAATCGTTAACCTACGAAAAAACATTAGGTATTTGAAATAATTTGAATATAAAATAAATAAAATTTTCTAAAATATTTACCTAGTTTTTAAGTATTTAATGAAGTGGTATGGTTTTTTAGAAATTCTATTGTCCTCTTACCAAAAAAAAAAAATTTAAATTTAAATAAATTTATTAAATAAATAAATTTTCTTTTTTTAAAACTTTTTAAGGATATAGGTACATTTTTTTTTTTTTATTAAATAAAATTAAGTTAAATTATATTTAATATGTACGTTTTCCGGAAATGTTTTTAATTAAAAAAACAAAATAACCTTGGATAATTTTAATTTTCTTTTTCATCTATGCAAAAGATTATATATATGTAATGTATGTTCGATTGTAGTACAGCTTCCCAATGAAGATTTAATCATTTATTATGTTTAATTATTTATTTTTAAGTTGGCCTACCGAACGACATATATACCGATAGAACGATACTAATTTAAAAAATAGCAATTATTTTATCCAGGAAAATATGCATGTTATAATCTGAATTTAAGAGTTAAAAGAAAAATATAAAATTTCCAACTGACTTATTAATACCCTACACCTCAAAAATTCAAATGGAATTAAAAATCCATAAGTTATTTTAAATAGGTATTCAAACTAAAAACATAAACGTTTTTGTACAAAATTTGTACAACCCTTGTACAAAATTTCAAGTTTCTATCTTTATTAATTTTGAAGATATATTTATTGGGTCTTGGGAGGTGTACGTGAATTGTCCGAACGATTACTCCAATTCATCTCAAATTTCAGGAACATATAGGAAACATGACAAAACACTCTGGAACCAGATTTAAAGATTGTACCTTTTATTAGTTTGGAAGATATCCTGTTTGCTCTTGGGCTTGTTCGGAACCTTTCAAATTCCGAACCTATGGACCAATTTTTCCCAGATGCAATCGCTACCTTTCTTTCGTAATTAAATTAATTTTTGGATTATCATGCGAACGGACGGATGGACGGACTTCCTAAAAACGACTCAGAAGGTGACACTGGTTAAGAATATACATGTTAATATTTAACTTGCTTCCTTTTGGTGATTACAAACAACATACTAAAATTAATATACCCTATATTTTAAGTGTAGGGTATAAAAAGACAAGAGGTTAGTTCAATAAAAGAAAGGATTAGTTCTAAGAAAAAGTAACAATTTTAATAACAAGAAGAATTGCTTCAAAGGTATGTCAAACTTAAAGAATCATAATTTTCACATATAAATACAGAAATTAAGGAAGTCTTGATCGCAAAATTTATATTATCCTCTTGTTATTTATGCTACCAGTTACGGCACTACTGCTAAAATATAATACAATTTTGTGATGGAACAGTTTCTTGAATCTGAATTCAAATTAACTATGGAATCAAAAGTTTCAACAACCAACAAAAAAACACATTTTATGTTTATCATCATTATTTTATTAATACATACATTTAGAGTTTAGAAAGTCAGGATATGTAAAATTATGTACACTTAATGATATGTTTTTAGATACATGGATAATGGTATAAGCAGCAGTCAAAACAAATTATCAAAAACTAATAATTTTTTAGAAAAGTTTTTATTTTTAAAAAATACTTTGTATATATACTTGAAAAAATACAAATTAATTTAACAAAATTAATTTATTTTTCACTTTTTATTAAAAACTTATTTAAATTTTAAATATAAAATTATTTTAAAGGAATGATGCAATTTGTCCTTGCTTCTTATATTATTTTTATATATATTTCTTTAAAATAAAAACAAAAACAAGTGAACAAAAATTAAAAAAAAAGAAAACTTTTAAAACGCTCATTAAATACTCATTGTATCTAAAAGTCAAACAATTTTTTTCTCATTAAATATTATATTTATTTTAATTTTTCTTTTTCTATATTTTGTTTTTTTTTTTTCATTTCTATATTAAAGAAAAATAATTGTTTTTAAAAATTTAAACTGTTTTATTTTATTTTTCATTTTTGTCCTTTTTTTTTTTTATTTTTTGTTTTTTTTTCTCTCTATCATTTTTCTATTGCAATATGGCAATTTTCAACTTTTATTATATAACGGACATTTTTCTTTTTATTATTTTTTTTAGTTTTTCATTTTGTAGTTATTCTAACCTAAGTTTTAAACCGAACAGCTTGACCAAATTTATTACCAAAAGTAGAAAAAGAAGAAGAAGAAAGAAAAACAAGAAACAAAAAAAAAAAAAAATTCATTTTATTTTTTATTCTAATATATTTTCATTTTCTCCCTGTCTCCTTGTTTTTTATAGTTTTTTTTTTTCTGTTTGTTGTTGCTTTTTCTGCAAATTAACAACATAACAAATCTTCTTATATTATAAAGTTAAAAGTATAGAAAAAAAAATGAAAAAAACATAAAAATCTTTTAAAAGTCATAAAAGTGCACATTTACCTGGTGTCCTTCAGGTCAGTTGTTGCTTACAATCCGTTAACACATATACAAATAGTATCTACTATACAAGGAAACTGTGAAGTATGGTGTACAACAGCAAACGACCAAAATAAGAATGACTTATTATATTTTGCTCTGATTTCTGTTTGGATTTATTTTTTTCTTTCTGTTATATTATGACATAAGTTATACAGTAAGAAAGAAATATATATATATATATATATATATAAATATAATAAAAAAAAGGACCACAATAAGTCAAAAATTATTTCCACATGACTTCTGTTAGTTTACATATACATACTATGTTCATAGTTTTACAGATTTTATACGAGTGGGTTTGTGTTTGTAGAGATTTGTTTTGTTGTTTTTTTTTTTTTTTGTATAAATAACATTTTTAATGTCATTTAAATTAATTTTTAGTAAATATTTCGTTTTTTTTTTCTACTTCTCTATCTGTTATTCTTTCTATATAATGTCCTTGAGCTAAAATTGAAAGAACACAAAACAAACTAAATATAAAAAAAATTCCTTTTTTTTTTTTGTACCTTTCTTCTCTTTCTTTCCTTTTTTATGGATAAAAATCTCGTCTTGTCTCAGAAATAAGTTTTCATTGAAAACTTTGGAAAAATGATTATTTGCAACATATTTTTACGCTTTGAAAAAAAATGAGAAAAAAAAAACAAAAACACAATAAACTGATAAAATTTATAGTTTTTTTTTTTGTCCTAAATGTCCTTAGCACCGCTCTTGTGTCCTGTACCCGATAATACATTTCCCATTAGGGGGCATAAAATGAATTTTGGATTTTTTTTTTTTTGTATTTTTAAGTTTCATTTCCTTGGTACTTTCTATTTAACAGTAAAATGAATGTAAGAACAAAAAAAAAAACCAAAAATCAAAAACAAAAATATTATGAAAGAAGAAAACATAGGAGGGAAAAAAAAATGAGAATTTTTTTTACTATTGTGCACAATTGTTATTGTCATTTTAAAGTTTTCGATTTTTTTTATTATATATATATTTTTTTGTTTTAGTTTTTGTGTTTTTTAATTTCTTTGGTTTCGTTTTTTGTTTTTTTTTTTTGGTAGTTTTGTCTACGGTCTTTGACTTTTCCCTAAGATTTTTCCACAAAAAAAAAGAAAAAAACAACAAAAAAATAAAACTATTAAAGAAAATAAAATATAAATGTCGGAAAAACTTCTACTAAATGAAAATTATAAAGAAATAAAAAAAACAAAAACAAAAAAAATATATTAAAAAATATAAAAAAATAAAAATAAGAATAAAATTTAGCAGAGAACTTAGTATTTTCCAGCAAAAGACATTACACAAAATGTTATTTAAAAAAAAAAATAAAAAGAAAAACATTGACTCTAATGACAAAAGAAAAAAAAGGAGTGCAATAAAATGAAATTCAAAAAAAACATAAAAAGTATAGAAAAATTGTTAAGAAAAAAAAAAAAATAAATAAAAAAATTTAAAAAATATAAGGACATGTTATTTTATATAAATATAAGGACATGTTAACTTAAAAATCTTCAAAAACTTGTTTTTTCCTAGTTTTCAACAAAAGGAAAAGTCAAAATAACATCAAAAAGGAAGAAAAATAATGAAAAAGAAAAAAAAATATTGAAAAAAAAATTGTTATATTACAGTTGCTATAATATAAGAATGGGTACTGCTATATTTAGAAAGCGAAAAGTGAAGTTATTTAAATGTGTGGACTAAAAACCCATAAGTTTTGATTAATTTTACAGAACAAATTTCATTCCTATTGGAGAAAGGAGTTTTTTTTTTTTTTTTGAATTTTGATTGTTTTCTTTTTTTTCGAAAATTTTTGTAGATAATTTAAGAAAAGTGGTTTTTTTTTTTAAACTTTGTTTTTTAAATGTTTTTTATGTTTATATGTTTTAAAATAATGATATTTTTTGGTTATTCGATTTAAAAGAATGTTGAGGTGGAATAATGAAAAGGTATTATTCTTAGAATATTTGTTGGAAAATTAAATGTACTCCTTGTCTTATATTAACTTTGAAAGAAAGCCAGTTTCAATTCTATTTAATTTTATTTACCAATACATATAGATTTAATAACCAAAAAAAAATAAAATTTCTTCGATATCTTGCAAATATATTAATAATGTAATAGATATTTTGTTAATATGTACTTTTGATTATTAAATCGTTAAAATGATTGAAATTTGGATAATAAAAAAATATTATGAGTCAAATTGTACTATTTATACAAGGTAACACATTTTTTTAAAAAATATTTATATTTATTTATTCGTTAACATCTAATATTAGATAATAAATGAGGCAACATCAAAATGTATCCTCGACTACCAAAATTTACCTATCATTATTAGGCTTACATTATTAGGTTGAAATTATATTATTATTTAGTTTTTTTGTTTTTATTCTTTATTTAGATCTTATATATTATATAACTTACAAAAAAAAATTTAAAAATTTTAATTAACTTCTTTGTTTTTATAATTAATTTTAAGATGGTATATTTCCCTATTTTATTAATTTTAGGTTTTATATTTTAATATTATATTAAATCTTTGAATGTTTCATGGTATTTTACATCCTTATATTTATTATGTTTTTGGTAAAAATTTCGTTTAAAAATCCAAATTTATTTCTTTTAGGTTTTAAGATAAACCCTTAACATATCTTAACATATCTTAACCTATCTTAACCTATATATCTAATCTAATTTACCCTATGCTATCCTATTTACCCTAAATATTTAAAAACAATTTTAATCTACTATGTAGGTGTTTTCTAACCACCAATAATTTCTACTAATGCTTTTAACCCTTTCTGGTATATGTGTATCAAATTTCAACATCGAATCTAGGTTTCGCGGAATATAGTCAATGATCTTGTATGTATTTTGTTTCTACCATGATTATAAGTTATATAGTTCTATATTTTGATTGATAAAAGTGAAAAAATAAAAATTATTTATTTATTTTTGAATTGATTTAATTTAATTATATGAGTATTCTTATTGCATCTCTTGAAAAACTTAAGTATATAATACATATTATATTTACATAGAGAATATATGTAAATATAATATGTATTATTTTATGATTTAACAAAGCAAGAACTAAATATCATTTCAAATATTGAAGATTTGACAATTTTTTTTTATTGCGTTTACATTTGCAACTATAGTTTTATCTCGACTTGTATATTTTTTTTTGTTAAGGGAAGTGAACACCAAAGACACCAAAAGTTTAATCTTTGTAGTGTCAGATTCTTACTGGCTAAACTCACCTCCCTCTTTAGCCAATATAAAGGGATGAAATCCTTACCTCCTAACGCGGTTTATTCGCTAGGGAGTAGGGATAGGAAAGTTTAAGATATTAAAAGATAATAGGATGCGGAAACATTGAACTGGGAGTGGGACTGTAAGGAGACAAGGAATCCATCTATTATTATTACTATTTTCCTTGTAGTAACTATAGCCGGTACAACAGTTACAACATGCAATACACCTTATTGCACGAGGAAATTAATATTATTATTATTTTACTACTATTTCAGAATCCATTTACTGAACAGTTAAAACGACATCTTCATCTGTTTCACTAACGTCTAGATATATTAATTTTCTATTTATTAGTTCTATTTATTATAAGTTCTATTTATTTGACTATTATTATTTTTTTTTTTTTTATAAGATAGAATAAGAAAATATCTAAAAATTTGCCTGTCTTGAACAACCAAAGCTGAGTATTAATTATAACTTAAAAATGTAGAATAAAATATATAATTAAAATAAGTAAATTATATAATGTGCATTTAAAAAATTAAAATTTCATGATTAGGTGCATGTTTATTTAGAATTAAGTTATAAACGACAATATTCTTATAATAGAGAAAGTTTTTTCTAGAACAATTCATTTTCAAAAATTTTCTGTATAAAAATTGCCAATTTTTAGTTTTTTTTGGAAGTTCCACATATTTATGTTGAATTGTAGTTTTCTTACAACTGAATAAGAAAAGCATTAATAAGAAAATAATTAAGTAGATATTTAATCAAAAATTGATACTGCAAAATAAACCATTATTAGTTAATTGCCTGCAAACAAAATAATTGGCAGCAAACAAATTCAAATATTCAAAAATAATTTTTTTTTTTATTGTGAACTGGAAATTAATTATCCAATAGAGTTTTGAAATTATCTTAATTTTTCTAATTTACAAGCAAAAAACAAAATTTATTGAACAAAAAATTTGTCGAGAAAATTGAAAATTCTACAGTTTCTTTTTATATGAGTTATGAACTTTTATACGACTTTTTTTTAATAAAGTAAATAAATAATTTCTAAGTAGACTAGAAATTTTCAATTATATTTGACTGCATCAAAAGGAAAGCTAAAATTAATAAAGGGATTAGCTTTCATCAACAAGATCAAACAAAGATAATATTGAATTAGTGTATAAGGTCATGATTCATGAATATACACTATAATCAAATATAAAATTTAATCTAATAAATTTTTATTAAACTTATTTTTAATAAAAGTTAGTAAAATTTTTACATAAATGGTAAAAATCTTAGAATAACAATAAAGAAACATAATATATAAAAAAAAAAAAATAAAAATAACGAAAAAAAAAAACAGACCAAAAGTATTTTACTCAGCAGTTAATTCAGCAAATCTTTTTAATGGATTTTAAAAACTTTTTCATCTAAAATTCATTAAATTGTATTGTCGTTTGTTTTTATTTTGTTTGTTTTTTTTTTTTTTTCTTTATTTGTTTTATTTTTTAGATCAAATCTAAAAAGACTAGAATTATTAATTTTGTAAAATCGTAAAAAGCCTTTTCCTTTTAAAAAAATTTCTTAACAATTTTTCTATGTGGTGGTTATGTGGTAATAGAAAACTTTTTAAACGGTATAAATGAAAAGTTCCTTTTTTTTGGTTTTTTTTTTTATTTTTTTTGAGGTTTTCCCATTTAAAAAATGTTTTATTGGCTAACAGAAAAATTCTTTAGATGAGCCCATTTGTAAAAATAAAATAATAATAAGAAAGAAAAAAAAAGTTAATTTTTGAACTTTCTATTGTTTGAAAAATGTTGTTTTTTTTTATCATTAAAGGTCTGTCTAACTCATTATAGATCTGTTTATATCTAATTTTTTTCACAAAAATTAAAAATTCATATAGTCGAGAAAAAATTAAGATTTTGTAAAAGGATGAAGAAATTTTTAAAATAAAAATTGAACGTATTATATGAAAATATCGTTGAAAAATTGGTTTTATTAAATCATCAGCACATTAGCTAATTTTTTTTTATTCGTTGAAGTAAAATAAATTAATTTATCAAAACTGATATTTTTTAGTCGGAAAATTCTTGATATTGGTTCAATTTTTCTTTAAAAACTTTTAAAATGTACAAGAGATTCAATTATAAACTTCTTTTAAAATAAATTACAATCCAGAAATGATTTGCCTTAAATTATGCAATTTGATGAAATCATAATATTTTAAAAAATTTTATTGAAAAAGAATAACTATTGGGTGGCGGAGTAATTCATCACTTGGCGTATTAACTTAGATAGTGTGGGTTAAAATTTTGTGCAACTGCCGAGAAAATTTAAGAAAAGCAAATTACTAAAAAGATTAAAAAAAAAATTAATAATAGCATTCAATTTGTAAAGGCCTTAGTAGCAGTTAATTTAATAATATTCCATTCTCCTATGTTATTTTTAATATTATAATATAAATAAGTAAAGGATTACATGTATACATATCATAATTTAAACAAAATTAAAATAATATAACTAAAAAACATAATAATAGAGGCCGCGATGGCCGAAGGCAGTATTAAGTGGAGGAGTTCATGGCGTGTTTTTAATTAGAAAGAAAAAATTATACTACAAATAAAAAATTTTAGGTATTTAATCAATCGGCAAATTATGTTAATTAAAAAATACATTAATGTTACATATTATAATACCTAATTATTATCTTGGAATTTTTAAAATTTTAAATTTGCAAGAAATTTCATATCCTGTTTGTATCTTTTCACAAAATACGATTATTTTAATTAAATTGTTTTCCAATTATTGTATAACTGTAAATAAAATTAAAAGTTTATGCTATAAATTTTTGTCCCTGTTATTGATGTAACGGTAAAAATATTATTATCTTTTTTCTTCTATATATTTTTTCTTAATTTAAAAGAAGAAAAACTTTTTAAAAGGAAAATTTTATTTAATTTTTGTATTTTTTTTTTATCTTTCTAAAGTTTTCTTCTTTTAAGAAACACTAAAACGAAAAAAAAAAAAACAATGGGGATAAGAAAAATAAAAAGCCGCATTTTTATACACATAAATTCAATTGAATGTTATATACAGGTATAGGAATGAGTTTTTTTTTTGATTTTTTTTTTATTGTTTTACTGGTACATGGTCTCTTTTAAAAATTTTTATTTTAGTTTCTGGTCACAAAATACCATAAAAAAAAACAAACAAAAAACTTTCTATTTTTTATTTTTTTGTTATTATATTATCTGTCTCTTTTCTTTGTTTCTAAGTTAACACAAAAAAAGAAAAAAAAAATAAATAAATAAAAAGTGATATAAAAACTTTACTAATAACAAAGAAAGTAGGATTAATTATAAGTATTTGACAATGTTATCTCTGATGTGCTTAGATTTTTTAAAGTTATCTTTTGTTGTTATTGTTATTTTTTTTCTTCTGTTATATCTGTAGATTTATTTCTTATTATTTTGCTTTTATTTACTTCAAAGAAGTTTAACAACATTTTTTCTCAGATAAATACATATATTAATTATATAATATAATATACAATTCTATTATATATGTGATGTAGGTGATTATCAAAAGGAATTATTTTTGTAAAGCATTAAAAAACAAAATAATGAAAGAAAGAAATTTTATTTTTATAAAGTGCAATAATCAAGTATGAAATGAAAGAAATTATTTCCGGAAGTTAATCTAAAAAGTTTTTTTTTTTTTTTATTATTCTCTTTATTTAATTTTTAAATTATTTTATTAATAAATAAAATTTTATATGTAATATAATAACAGTATTTTGTATTTGAGATAAATAAAAAATAATAATTTAAAGAAACAAAGATTTTAGAAACCATATAGTCATTTTATTAAAAAAAATATGAAATATAAATCAATTACACCTAGAAGTATGCAATATATATGCAATGTTATATTTTAGTATATTTATTGTAAATCATATTCTTTGTACACAAAATAATAACTTTACAATTAAGCATTAACTTAAACTTAAATTCTATAATATATATGAATGAGAGTGCTGATAATTATTAACATCAGCCACGGGCATTTTTTTTGTATATATGCACTATGAATTATTGTTCTTTTAGTTTTATTTACAACTTAGCTTTAGTAATCGATGAAATAAATAAATAAAACATTAAAAAAAAAAATTGTAAAAGTAAACAAGTAAAAGTGTTATGTTACAAAAGTCTAATTCGACCAATTCTAACATACGGTTGCCCTATATGGTTTAACATCAGCGCTTCAATGATGAAAAAAATAAGGCTTTTTGAAAGACACTGCATTAGAACTTGCACAAATTTACGAATGAATCCCACCAAAAATTATTAACAGTACTACTCAAATAAATCTATCTATAATGAGGCTAAAATTGTTAGAATAGATAATTTTATAATTAATTTAATAAGAAATCACATCCAAAGAAGTATTGAAACAAACGAAAATTCACTAATTTGTCATCCGTGGTATGAAAACGATTTTTATAGAAAAAAAACTTTGCTTTTAGGCTTCATTCCTCCGGAAGCATTTGTTTTCTTAGATAAACATAATTATATTGAAAATACAAACAAAATTCCTCTTATATATCATTATAAAAGAAATGCCTCAAATAAGAAAATTCCCTTAAATTTAAATAATAGCATAGATATTAACGATTCAAACAATTTCAAGTATGATCAATTCATTCCTAATAAAGATAAACTTAAGCAAAAAATGATTTACTTTAGGAAATAAATTATTAAGAAAGGCAATAAAGCCACAATTAAGCTTTTAGATTAGTTCTTTAGGGTAGTTAGTTTTAAGTAGTTATAAGTTTTATTTTAAAACAAAAATAACTAAATTTGTTGTTTTTGCTTTTCGGCGAAGCCGATGAATTGTTTTTTACAACACAAAATATACTATTAAAAATACAAAAAATTTTATTATAATAGTTATATATTAATTTTAAAACAAATATAAATAAGAGTTTCTTTTATTAATATAGTTATCACAAATTTAAATGAGAGTGTTACTATTGTAGCCATGTACATTAAAATGTTATAATATTGGAATATTCTTTAGTTTTATTTAGGATAAGTAATGAATGTATCAAAATAGGTAATAAATAAAACATTGAAAAACAAAAAAAAAAATGTAAAAGTATATTTGGGCCTCGGTGGCCTAGTGGTTAAGCACGTGGCTTATTAACCGAAGGAGTGCGGGTTAAAATCCTGCACAGGTAGCAAGTTTTATTAATTGAAAAGAAATCCCCTTGCTATCAAATATAGTGTAAAATATATAATATATAATATAAACAAAATAAATAATATTGGTGTATAATTTAATAATAATATTTAATAATACCAGTCCTATAATAATCGCCTTAGTAGCCGATGGTATTGTAATATTAAATCAATAAAATAAAATAAATAAAAGTATACTTAATTTCTTCATTATAATTAACAGGCTACATACAAAAAATTAAATATAATATTAATTCCTAAGGTTTGAAATTTGATACTCACATCCTTTCCAAGCATACATTAGAGAAATAAGAAATGAATGCTTAAGTAGAAAGTATTAACAATATAGACATTTGTTTAAGGAAATTTACTTTTGTTTAAAAGAAGTAAGATTAAGTTTTAATCTAAGTTAGTTTTAAATTTTTGCATTCTGAAAATTTAAAAAATTTTTTTCCTCCTCTAAACAAATTTACAAAAACTCATTACTCATTAACCTTAATAGGTTTTATTCTATTTTGTTTGGTGAAAATAATAAATCATTATTAGTTCAAATGCTTAAAAATATATATTGAGCAGTTTTACTTAAATTTATTTTTATTATTACAAAATAATAAACGAAAATGGGATGGAAGTAGTAAATTTGAAAGACTGGCAATTTACCCACTGCACCGTTGATCAGATAGAAACTGAAATATGTAAGGAATTTATTGAATTATTTCTTCAAGCTTATAAATATTTCTGCCTATGAGTCATTATATTCATCTATTAAAAAATCTATTAAATTTTTCCAATATCAAAAATCTGATTAAAAGAGAAAACGGTATTTGAAAATATTAACTAAAGTCCAGTGAATACACTCTTCATATTCTAACATTTCCAACAAATTTCCTAATAATTTTAATTTTTAGAATTCTAAATGAAAATTATTTGATTAAAATAATTATTCTATTCAATTTTTAAAACAATTTTTATTGAAATAAATTTATAAAGCTTAAAAATTTTTTGTTAATTTTATCAGTATATTTTAATACTTTAAGATACACAGACTATAGAAAATAAAAATAAAATAAGAATAAAATAAAAATAATGTACTCTGTTATAAAACATTGAAAATTCATTTCCGGATTGTCGTGCTAAAATTATAATTTCTCCACTTATTTTCATTTGTGTTTTTAATAAACTGAAAAATTGATTTTGTTTTGCTTTTTGTTTTATTTTCTTTCTTTTTTTTCATATCATTTTCTCTTTATAAAATTTTAATCGAAAATTCAATTCATATTCAAATTTTGTAAAATTTTGTAAAATTTATTGAATATTTATGTATTTTTTAAGATTTTAAAATGTATATATAACGGGAGTTAGTATCCTTGATAGATATTTTTATTTTTTGCTGTATTGAAGAATGTTTCATTCAATTCAATTTTATAATATTGAATGAAGGAAGTACTCGCATATATTGTATAAGTAGCACCATTTGTTTCAGAACAGTTTCGGTCATATTGAAATTTAAAATAAATAAAAATTAAGGAATACATTTTTATTTTTTTAGTGGCGTAGAATTTTGAAGACCTCAAGGTAGGTATTTCTAAAGTGTATAAGAATAATATTTTATTTTTTTTATTCACTAGACATATACTCGGCTGGTGATAATGATAGTTTGGGAAATACAATGACAGTTAGAATTTTTTTTTTTAGTGTTTGTCTTTTTAAAATTGACTAATAGTTATTTTGTATTATTTACCGTAATTTTAGTAATTTTCAGATATTCCAGGTTAGTATTCATTACCTCTTTTTAGTTTAGTGTACATTAAGAAAATTAAATTAAATGGAGTCGTAATAAATATTTAGGACCTAATAAGATCATATAATAAAAAATGAATTGATTTTAAAAATTAAAATAATAATTAGCTGAAAATTAGATTTTATATTTGCATCAATAAAATTTTATTCAAAAATCTGAAATCATTTATGTAAAATTTAATAGATTTTTAAGAGAAAACTAACAACCACACACCACATTACGTACAAAAAGGAAAATTACGTATCATATTACATATGTACATTCAAAAAAATTAAGGAAAATCAGAATCTCATTATTTATTTTTTTTGTTTTATGCGGTACAGGTACCCAAACCGTAGGAAAGAATTATTTTATATGATGATATTGCAGGATTAGGTGATGTGGATAGAAATTGGAAGGAAATACAACAATAAAGGAAGGTTAGAAGCTAAATTAATAGCGATGCCGTTGCAAGTTTTTTTGAAAAATTGCAAATTATATAATAGATAATATCTAACAGACGGAAATTTTATAAGTTACATTTTACATTTCATTCATAATATGGTGAATGCGGCCTATTATATACAATCCATTTTATAACTAAGGACTTGAATGCATCCTTCATGTTTTTACGTTGTATAGATGCGTTTAAATACATTTTTTTGCGATTTGTCAATTAATATAGAAATCAAATATACAAGTCATGATACTTTATTAAATGTATATTTTATAGTTTCAAAATGCCTATTTGGAATGTTAATATCTGTTCGATATATTGACGCTGTAAATGCTATATCTTTCTTTACAATTATTAAAGTTTCTAATTTCAACAGTTCTTCAAAATAAGTTTTTTCCATTTGTGCATAATTCTTAACATTACTTTCATACTCTAACGTTAGATCGATCACCAACATATTCCGAGGGACGTGGCTATATTGTTTTTTTAAATTATCTCACCCACCATCACAATTTTCATCTTTTTTTTGTTTTTATTTAAAATTTTCAAAGAATTTAAAAATGGGACATCTTCTTCATCAGAACTCATTTTGTATATTGAAAGTTTATTGACAAAATGTGAACAGAAGTAAAATATTTTGTGAAAATTGATAAATATATATAATGATTTGCATATATTATTTACTTTGATACATAATTGAATATACAAATCCCGATACAAGTGGCTGACATATGTATGTAAACAAAGCTTTACGTTGTATTCTTTTATATTACTGCCAATTTAATTTTTATTTAAAGTAAAAAAAATTCACTTTGCGGAGCTTGGTGGCCTAGTCGGTAAGAGCGTATAAAATACGCTGAAAACATCGATGGAGTGTGGCTTCGAATCCCACACACGACGTAAGAATTCTCCATTACTAAATTTACAGCCACACCTGGATAGGAAAGACTGTGTAACTTGCCACATTTATGTGGCCGGCGAATAAACTAATAATAATGTTAAAACTAAATAGGATACAGCCATACGAAAGAATATATAAGGAAACAACACTAATTAATGTACAATAAGGTAAAGTGCTTTAAAATAAAAAAAAGTGCTTTATAGTATTGTGGTATTAAAATTTTTCATACAAATTGTTTACAAGAGTTTAAAATTTTATTACAATACAAAGTTAAGAATATACAACGATAAAATGTTAAAATATGCCAATGCCAACTTGTGAATACCCTTAATATTTCTAATTATATGATCAGAACTTTTTTTTCGTATATAAACTAAAAATGTTTAAAAATTTTTGTTTTAAAATCTATTTATTTAATGAATAAACATTATTTAACACTGCTTATTACATTATTATTTTAGTTCTTACCATTATTTCATATATTTCATATGAAAATCTCTTAAAAATAATCCATTAACTTCATAATTCCATTCATAAGAAATCCAATGAATTGTAGAATAAAACATTTTGTATTTTGTATATAAAATGCAAAAAATTCTAAAAAACGAAAAAAAAAAAAAAAATTAAAAATGTACAAGTATATAAATGAAAAATGAAAATTCATTTATAATTTTCCACAATTTACTTCTATTCGCTGAAATATTCAATAGAAAAAATCATATTGTTTATAAATATGAATACCAGTTCTATAGAAAATTATGGAAAAATAACGTTACGAGATAAATATTGAACAAAATATTCGTAAAATACATTAATAAATACCTTATCAAAAATGGAAAGATAAAAATTTACACACACTATAATAATAATATAAGCTATATGTCTAAATCTATCATATTTATTTAATCTTTTGTATTAATTTTCTTAATAATATTATGTTATGTGGTTGTTTTTTTTTTTTTTTTTTTTTTGGTTTAGTTTGTTATATTCGTTTTTGATTGTGCCAAGCTTTTATATATCTATTTACTACATAAAATATTAATTATTTCCAATCAATTAATATTTTACTCAAATTCTAATTTTAATATCTACTGTTTGAAATATAAAATTCAAATTAGTAAATTAATATTCAAAATATAAATATGTAAAATATATTATGCAATTAAAAAAAAAAAAAAAAACAAAGAAAAATGACTCGTAAATTGATTCAGAGAGTTGTGATGGAAAATTGTAAACTATTTTTAAATGAAAATCAGTGAAAACTGAAAATATGATATTGTTAACTATTTGTTTTGATTTTAGAAAACAAAAACAGCAACAGTTCATCACTTTTTCATATTCATCCCGTTTTACGATATGACAATGAAATTTTACGATATTAAAAAAACTTTTCTGAATTACATTATGATCTGTTGTTCAGTTCAGGAAAGAAAATAATTATTATGAAATATATGAGAATATCCCTACACATTATGTGTTTAGATTGATTCGGGATCAAATAGTAACGGGTTTTAAATTTGAAATGTATAAGTATAGTCTTGTAATTTTTTTCTATATTAACTTTTAAAAGTAGTCTAAAATATTGATATACATATACTTATAGAGAATTGTAACTGATTATATTCTAGTTGAACCATATTGAACCAGGATCACCATATAGAACCACCAACCAACTCTACTCTTTCATTGTTTCGTTTAGCTAGAATATTAATTTGCTTCTTCGAATTATTCCTTATTAAAACATTTTTTTTTTTTTTTACATCTTTATTCAAACATTTTTTTTTTTTATGCTAAATATGTATTTCAATTAGCCAGACCGGTTTAAATATATCACATCAATAATAAAAATTCTTATATAAATGAAATTTGGAAAATTATTCATTAAATGGTTTATCGTAAATAAAATATATAAAAACAATAATAAAGATATTCATATCTAACAATATAAATTTCGTTGATAAAAGTCGTCACATCATTAGTGATATATCAATGAAAATTGTATCTGAAATAACTCCAAATTATCTAAATTGAAGATCTTTAAAGGACCACATTAGAGATATACATTATTGAATCAGATGTGTAAAACTTAAAAAGTAATTTATACTATCAAAAGTATTGTACTATATTCATGTTAAATAAATTCAATTTAAATACAACCTCCAGGATTTTGTAAATTTTTTTTTAATGGAAAAGCTAAATTTACTTTAATAAAATATTAGCACCAAATCAATACCAGAAAAAAGACAAGAAAACGAAAAAGAAACAAAATAAAAATCTTTGTATGTATATAATAAATATTACCACAATCTATACGCAGAAAAATTATAATAATCTATACGCAGACTGCATTTTATTTATTATGAGTTTTTTTTTTTTAAATTTTAGCAAAATTTCATCATTCTGATCAAATGTCTGTTCATCTGTACATCTCTGAAAAAAAAAAAAACAGTAAAATTTCGTTCAATAAAACATTTTTTTCCAATCAACTTATTTTTTTCAGCTCCTTCCACGTTGAATCTTCATATAAAGAATTGATCTTTCATTTCTGTTCCAGTCCAAACAATGTTTTTTGTTATATATACATAAAACACAAAAAGATCTCCACTTACTTTTTTGGATTAAGCATAAAAAAAAAAAAAAACAAAAACAAATTATTCTAACTTAATTTTCATCGGGAAAAAATTATGAGAAGCTAATGAAGAAAAATATGCAATATTTATAAATTTGAAACTTCAACACTAGTTAAAGATCAAATGAAAATGATTTAAAACTATGATATTTTAAAGCTTGCAAAAATATTTATTATACTCCCCCTATATTTATTACTATATGGTATGCGTAAAGGTTATAAGGGTTATAAAATAAAAATAAGTTATGGAGTTTTCTAAAAAATTTGAAGAAAACTGAAATAAAACAAAAAAAAAAAAAAAAACGTAACAAAAACTACAAAGGAAAAATTTGAAATTTTAGCGGAAAATTTAGAATTTTGTTTGCCTTTTTAAAATTAATTTCACTTTTTATTTTCACTTTATTTTAAAGACTTTATTTTTATTAAATTTTTTTTTTAAATTAGATATTTTTTAGTTAATATGTACTTTTGAAATTCCCTTGTTTTATATTCGTTCCTTTTTTTTTTTCATTTCTAATAATATTCTGGATAAAATTTGTGCATGCACTGCTTTAAGCTTCACTATTCCTTTACTGTGTTTTATATAATTTATGTAAATATTAAACATACATATGTAGTAATATTATACGAAAATATAAGTGTTCATTATAGTATACATATATATTGTATATATATATATAATAATATGTAATATCAAATGAATACAATCTTTTACTACGGATATAACTTATTTTTAAAATCCAAAAAACAATTTTTTTTTTTTTTTTGGTTCTTTCTTTTTATTTTGATTTAATATTAATGTATCTAACATAATATATATATATGTAATTTTATAAGCAAATTACTATGATTGTATACGTTTGTGTGTATATTTGTTTAATGAAAAAATAATTTTAAATTCAAAAACTTTTCTAATGCGAATTTTCCTATATGGAAAATTTTTAAGTATATTATCTATTTTTGTTCTTTAATTTTTGTTCGATTTTAGATTCCTATTTTTTTATTTATTTATTTTTTTTTCTATCTCACACTCAAATAATTTAGATAGATACTTTTTAGTAGTATTAGAATCATTATCATCATCAGTATCATAATCATCATCATTAATATCATTATCAATATCAATCATTATAATCATTGTTATATTTTTAGAAAAAATATTATTATTATTATTATTATTATTGTTATCGTTATAGTGTTGAGAAAGGAATGCATAATAGTCGTTTGCATCATTGATAAAAACTGAACCAATGAAATAGAAAAATGGTATTGCGTATATTTTAGATATTCGCGATAATGCAAAAATGTATGTGAACATAATATGAATGTAGGTATTAATATTTTGTTGAAAGAATATATATATATATATATATATATATACAAATATAAAGATTAATATTCATTGTAGTTTTTAGGAAATATATATATATATGTATATAAATGTATATTGTATGTATATGTGTATAAATTTTAAAATCGTAATATTAATTTAATTTTTGTTATCAAAGGAATAAGAGAAGAGGATATATTATTATTATTTTGTGTTGTTCGTCCTTTTTCATATTATCAAAATAAAATAATATTTTTATATTTTATATATAATAAGAAGAATAAAATTTTAGAAATGTGTGAAATATATTATAATTATTCACATGTTTTTTAATAAACTCAATAACTAAAATGATGAAAAAAATGGAAAAATTTTGGAAATGAAAGGGAAATATAGAGTTCTTTAGAACTTTTCAGAATCGAAGAAAAGAACATTTAGTTTTAGATAAGTTTAATGGAAAAAAATCAGTGAAACGTTGAAACATTAGAAAAAAAAAATTTTTTAGAAATTAACTTTGAGGTTTTGAGGTTTTTTACATTCTTTTTAGTTTATTACCCTGCAAAAAATATAACCACTCTTTGACTGTAAATGTCGTAAGGGGGAATTATTTTTATGAGATGGGTAGAATTTGAACACAAAATCTCTGTGTTTACAGTCTATTTAATACAATCTTGCTCACTACGTTTAACAACAAGGCACACTATAATTTTTAAATTTAGGTTTTAAAAGTTATAAGTTTTTTTAACGGAAAATCAAAAGAATAAATTGTTTTCCTAGTTTTCTTTATTCCTATTTTCATCAATCCCCAAATTAAACAGTACATTATACCATAGATTCTAACCTAATATTTGGTTTAAAAAGAGGTTGTGCCGTTTGGTTGGTTCAAATTCAAATACTACCAAAGAGAATTAGCGCGTTGATTTCATCTGTGTCTTTTGAGATTTCCACCCTAGCAAAACCAAAAAAAAAAAAAAAAACATTTAAAATCACAATTCAAATTTTCTTTACAAATATTTTTTTCCTGTTGATTCATATATTTTAGAATGCAACTTAAATGCAATGACGACATCATCACAATACTTAATTATAATAGCGAAAAATTTATTATAACAACAGACCAATACATGAAGATAAAAATTATCCCAGTTTAGAATAAAATAAAATTTGAGATATAATGTTAAGACAACATAAAATATAAAAATATGGTAACAAGAGAAATAATTTTTAAATTATGAACAAAAAATCGATTACAGATAATACAATTTTTTTTTTTTTTTAAATTTACTAGACAATATGGTATTCAATTTAAAATAAAAATAAACGAAGAAAACGAAAATAAATAAAATAAAATTTCAAATATTATATAAAATTAATTTTAAATTTAAAAAAAAAATATATAATTAGTATCCTTTAGGTATTACGTATTATTTTATATGGGTTTTATTTTTTATATAATATGGTTTCATACAAAGTGATTTAAAACCAAAGTGTTTATAATCTGTATAGTATATTCTATTGGCATGCTCAATTATTAGTATACTAAATGTTAGAACTTAACTATTAAGGAAACTAAAAATATAAAACTGTCATTAAACTGGAAAAAATTAACTGATAAAAGGGAAGATTTTAAATGCAATTGAGAAGCTTTATTAATTAACTAGAGAAAAAACAAATAAAGATGAGTACCTACCTAAAAAAAGGCAACTAAAGATATATTCCAAAATATTAATTACTAAAAACTTTACAACTAAAAATTGGATGAAAACTAATTGAAAATTGTACTAAAAAATTTTTTTTATACAAATAATACAAATGATTGAAAATAAAAGTCCTGTAGTACTAATTTTTATTTTTTATAATATCATCAATAAATACTTAATTACTAAGTGTGTTTGTTTTATTTGTACTTCTAAATCTTTTTAGTTCCTTGGAACTTTTATAAATTAACTAGATGTCTTATGTATTATATAAAATTTTATGTGCCTTCAGTTTAATCAATTTAATTTTCCTTTTTAGAAACCTTTTAACCCTAAAATACTGATGGTAGACGATTCGTTTATAATACATAAGCAATTTTTTGCTCTGCCTCGCTAATTCTCAAATGAATCGTTCTGATTATTTTTTTATTGTACCTTCAGTATTCATCTGTACTCTTTAGAGTATAAATATTTTTATTAGGTAAGTGTTTTGATTCTTGACTTATAAAGAGTATCTTAGTTGTAATGACTGTTTTTTAGTTAAATAAAACTGAAATCTAAGTCTGTAAATGAAATCATCTTTTTATTTTTTTTTTAGTTTTAATAAATAATAGAATTTATAAAGATATGTGTAATAACTTATTATTTTCCGTTTTTCGTCCCTTATTAAAATTTAAAGAATAAAAACAAATTTACTCTGTAAACGGTCTTATAAAAGTACAAAAATTATAATTACAAATAATTCATAAATTATATAAGATCAATAATGTATTAATTTTTTTTTAACTAGTTTGTGCCTAGTATATAATACGATATCCCATTTCCACTTCAATTTATTAAAATTTCACAAAAAAATATTATTTATGACGATTTTTTAAGGTGCTTTTATCCTTTTTTTAAAGTATCAAATTTCGAATACTTGAACAAAAAAAAAATAACAAAGAAAATATTCATAAATTTTATGATTAAATTTAGATAATCTGATAAAATCATTAGTAAGTAAATTTTATATGTTAAAAAGACTAAAATCTGTGGCTTATTTTAATTTTAACCGGAAAAATCCAAAATCCAAATATGCTTTGTATTTTTCATTTTAATTTATTAAAGTTTTAGCGGTTTTTTTTTTTAACTTAAAAATCAATTTTTAAAATCTTTTAGTAATTTCTAAGAAAAACATTTAAAAAATACATATTAGAGGAAATCCTATAAATTTGAAACACATTGTACAAAAAACAATAACAAACATATTCAAAAAAAAAAAGAAAAAAAAAAAACATATAGAAAAAAAATTTTGTAATCCATTTATGATAATTTTAGTGATGTTTAAAATAAACTTTTCTCAATTTCGATTTTCACTATACAAACAATAATAGTTTCTAATTATAATACACATCTATATATATATATATATATATATATATATATGTAAATATAATATACATACACATCATACACATAATAATATACATTTTCTATTTCTAACACTATTTTTATCCTTTCTGTCAATGTTTATCTCTTCTTCATTTGCAAGTAATTTTAGGCTTTAACATGTGACTGTTTTTCCAATAATGAGAAAAAACAAAAGAAAAAAAAATAAGAAAAAAAATAAAATGAAAACACTCATTACAAAAAATGAAACTTTCTCTGGTTCGACATGCATTTATCCCTAGTTCATTATTAGCGAGTGCGTGTTGCAAGTGAAATAATGCTTATAATGGTGCTTTTTTTTCTTGTTTTTCGGTTAGTTTTTTTTTTTTTGTTTCTAACGATAAATGATTAAAATTTGAAAATTTATAATGCAATTGGATGCACAATTCATGTATTGAATTTCGGTAGAAATGAAAAAAACGTGCAAAAGTATGAATAATAAAAAAAAAAATGGAGCCATGAATTAATGTCCAGCGAAATAAAGTCGCCGAAATATTATTTCGAGATTTTATTCAAAATGGTAGCTATGTTATGGCTTTTTTTAATATTAGGATACATTTTTTTTTGCAAAATTTTTATTTGTGTCTGTGTGAGTATTTATGGCATTTAGCAGTCAAAATTCCTTCATTAGTTTTTTAGAAGATATGAAAATAGTATATCAAGGAGAGTAAGGCAAATATATAGAAAAAGCCCAGTATCTATACCCTTATCAGTACTAATAAATTTATTTATATTCTAAAAGAGGACAATGGACTCGGTATGAATATTCAAAAAAAGATGAATGGACTTTTTTTTTAGGTTAATTTGATAATCCTACTTTAGTTAAAAAGTATAATAAGTAAATTGAATCAAAACACTTTTTTGTATAATATGTAATTTTTTGTTTTGGGTAAAATTTTATTTTCTCTCAGGTTTCGCTATCTACTAAAAAAATCGTTATTTTTACATTTAATGAGAAATAAAACCCTTTGGTTTTATTTTTTCTACTTTGAGCTGCAATTCCTTTCTGGATGGTTCAATGAGAAATAACGCTCCGGTGTATTTATTTCGTAGGGATTCAATTCATGACGCTTAAAATATTGTACAGAAAATATTTTTGTTTTTGGGGTTATGTAAGAAGAATAGGATACAAAAGTTCATGAGATAATTTTTTATAAATTATAGAACTATATAACTGCAGTGTACCTAATATTAAAAATAATTTGTTTTTCAAATAATTTTCGATAATAGTCGATAATACGTTATAACATATTTCATACATATTCCATACAATGTTCATATTTGTAATGTTTAGAGATATTTGTAAGCATAAATTTATATAAAGACTAGTTGGAAGTGAAAACGAATATTCAAATGAATAAAAAAAAAAAAAAAATTAAAATATGCTTTACCTTTTGCAGATAATTTACACAACGAATTTAAATGTAATTCCTTTTATCTTGTAATTTCATTTTAATTTTTTTTTTTTTATATAGGTCCTTAAGGAAAATATTTAATGCTATGACCCGATAATTAAAATGCTTTTTTTTTATGGAAAAGAAAATAAACATAGTGTAAAATTTTAGGGTTATTAGGAGTATTCAAAATTTTTGTAATATTTTTTTTTGTTATTGTTGTTAGTTTTTAGGAAATTTAAAAAAACTACAGAGAAAAAAAAGTCATATTTCAGGATATCAAATAATTTTTTTCTTTTAACAACTTGAATTAATTTGAACCAAAAATCAATGTGATTAATAAATAGGAAATGTCATCGACTTGATTTTTTTCGAACATTTAATTGCGAAGATTTTTGAGTATTATGTAGAAATTCATATTTAAATAAAAACGAAGAGAGTATAGATTAGACTGAATCAATTCTAGGATATCCGTATGAATATAATATATGCTGTGTTCATACAATATTTCAGATATCTAGCTTTATTATTTGTGATATCAATTTCGAAAGTACTTGTTGCGTTAGAATTATTAAATTTTAGAAAGTTGTTGATATAAAACTGAACCTCTGTTGACAAAATTTTAAATACCCAGCAGTGTATTGACATTGAGTTGTTTTCATATGAAAAGATATTGTATGATAACTACTCGAATCCACTGATCAGTTTATTCAATTTAAAAAGAAAAACTGGCATTTAAATCCTAACTACATTTTTATCGTGGAGATGGTCTAGTCCTAACTCGAGTTATCATGCAGACGAACGAAAGAACACACATAGTTAAATCGAGAGTTCCATCATATTTACTTTTTCATATCTATTTCGTCTGCTTTATAGTGTCCCAAACTTAATTGGAAATTTATTATACCCTTAGAATTCATATTGATGTTCGTACGAAAGTAATGTGAAATATGTGGATTAAATGAATATAATAAATGTAATTATACAATACAATTTCGAAAATGTTTTACAGTTATTGTAATTTGTTTTTATATTATCATATTGAAAATTCTACTTGTGATAGTCGAATTTATACTCAAACTCAAAAGAAAATTTTTGCTTTAAAGTGATGAATTGTATTTTATTCGTCAAATTTTAGTCACCAAAATATTATAATAAAGTTCTTTCAAGTTATTGTGCTTAAAATTAAGACAAACTTTAAATCAGAGACATACTAAATGGATATCCTCGAACTTAACTGTATAAGATGAATTTAAGCCTTACAACAACGTAAATTTTAGTTTAGATAATATTATGTTGAGTGTAAAATTGTGCAATGTTATTGTAATGCAAATTTATTTTAAAATATTATATTTCTTAACTCCTTTTTAAGTCCTTAACTTATTAACTCCTTTTTAATTATTTTCAATTATTATATAAAAATGAAACAAATCAATAATATTTTTTGGAAATATTGAACTAATTGTTAATTAAATCAAGTAAACATTTATATAATAAGTTCTGCATTTATAATTTCGCAATTTTAATAATAAGCTATTGATTTTATATCAAAAAGCTTTTGGATTATAAAAATAAAAATATCTTTAGTTCTGTATAACTATA
The DNA here is from genome assembly GCA_947095535.1 of Poecilobothrus nobilitatus. Classification (NCBI taxonomy): domain Eukaryota; kingdom Metazoa; phylum Arthropoda; class Insecta; order Diptera; family Dolichopodidae; genus Poecilobothrus; species Poecilobothrus nobilitatus. The sequence continues at coordinate 232,881,750 of OX352774.1, read as the reverse complement.
CGGTTTGATCTTTTTCAAATTTGGCAAAATAAAAAATTTTAAAAAATTTAAAAAACTTTAAAAAGCTTCCGACTAGTGATTATTTCTGGTGTAAATTATGAGATTTGCCAATGAACTTATATTATACTGTCAGTAATCTCAAACTTTAAATCATAATGTTATATGGCACTAGGATCGAAAAACCACAGACTATGCACAAAAGATAAAATCCACATCTGGTTTGGTATGAAGTGGGAGAGACTGGTAAAAAACTTTAAAATTAGACATGGGCTTATTTACTTGTGTTAATTAGTCCCATCACGTATGCGTACATTTTTCATCTATTATTAAGGCACAATGCAAAAAAAAAATCATTTATACTAGAACACTTTCTTTTGAGCTGGATATTGTTGGTAGCAGTAAGTCTTTTTTATCAAATAACTTTTAAATCGTTGAAACATATTCATTATATTAATTTATTATTCAATTTTTGAAGTTCTATACTTAATATTTATATAAATTTGTTCGAACATGTTTTTTTAATATGTGATGGAGCCTCGGTGGCCTAGTGGGTAAGAGCGTATAATATACGCTGTAAACACAGAGGGATTGTGGGTTCGTATCCCACATACGTCGTAAGAGTTATTCCCCCTTACGACATTTACAGCCATGCCTGAAAAGGAAAGGCTGTGTAATTTCCTGTTCACATTTATGTGAGAAATGCGCTAAAAAAAAAAAAAAATATGTGATGAAAAATTTTTAATTAAATAACATTAATCCGACAAAAATAAAACTAATATTGTTAATATAATACTATTCATATTTAAAAATATTTATTTACAATAGTTGAAACCATAACAAATTATTTCTAAAATGGTCAATTTGAAAACTAATTATAAAAGAAGATTGACCAATAATTAATGTTATATAGTGAAGTTAAAACCTTAATATAATTTATATTTTAAGTGCACAATCACAAACAAAAACAACAACACAAATTAAAACCACAAAAAAGGATATTAAAAAGTCCTTTCGAAAAAAAAAAGAATAACAAACTAGAAATTTTATTTAAATTTTTTATGTTTTTAGTTTTTACCTTTCTAAAGCATTGACATTTATTTTAGTCACATTTTTAGTGTTAAATCGGATATTAATATAAAATTTGATTATATTTTCTAATGTATTTCTGGTCTAAATTAAAATTGGTTTTCATTATTCGCAAAAATTTAAATAATAAGAAAGAAAATTATTAAAATTTTGTATTGTGTGGTCAATTGTTAATTTACCATAAATAATAAAAATTACAAAAGACAAACAAGATTTCATAATATCAAAAAACAAAAACAAAAAAAAAAAAACAAAAAAAAAATGATTTTGAATTTGTTGTGTGGAACTAAATAGAGGTAATTAAAAGCATTTTAATTGTTAGATGCAATAATTAATGTAGAAATGTGGTTTTTATATGACGAAATTGTGGTTATTTTTTGAAAATTTATTCTTAAATGACTTGAGAATATTGATTTTAAATCCACAGTACATATTTTTATTTATAATTTATGATTTTTGATAACTTAAAGAAGTGTGCGGTTTAAATTGATGTAAAATAAATTATGATATTTTAATTGGAATTTGCCTAAAAGTATGCAACTTTATTATTTTATTAAATATCCGAAGATTTTCTTTAATTAAAGTGATTTTACATACCCCCCTTACGACTAAATATAATGTAAATATATAGTATATAATATAAACAAAATAAATAATATTAGTATATAATTTAATAATAGTATAAAAACCTATAATGGCCTTAGTAGTAGCCGATAGTACAATAATATTGCATTACATTTATGTATGTAATATTAATATAGATAAATAAATAAATAAAGTGATTAAACAGATGGAGTATTAAGTGAGGATATGCGGATTCAAATCCTGAACTGGTAGCAAATTTTATTAATTGAAATCCCTCTTACTACCAAATATCGTGCAAATATAATATAAATAAAATTAGTGTATAAATTAATAGTAATATTGGACTTATAATAGCCTTAGTTACTATAGATTTAGTAATATTATAGTACCTATTTTATGTTATTATTATATTTTATTTACTTATTGTCTATCTATATGCAATATAAACCCACAATTTATAGCCTTTTTCTTTGCCGGTATGGCATCTGGGCTACAATCTAACTTAACAACATTTTCAACATTAATCTTTCTGTTTGCCTTCATGAATTTTTGTCACTTTACTGAACTTTAATAAAAAAAAAAAAGATAAACATGAATAGGTCAGTACCTAAAACCTTAGATTATCTAAAAATACAATGCTTTCAACATTTTTGAAAATATTTGTAGTTCAGTATTCGTAATATCTAGGTAACTAAAAGTTGTATTTTTGTATTCTTATGCGAGCAAAAGATTTTACACGTAGCTTAAATTTTTCATTTAATCCAATTTTCATTTATTTTAAAATCGATAATGTTTTTTTTTTACCAATAATTTTATCTTGTCTTTTTAAAAACATGTTTTTTAAAAATTATTTATTTATTTTAGTTTAAAAAAAATGTTTTAAATTTTCACGAACAAACACAAAAGACAAAATAAAATAAGCTTATCTGAACAAGACAAATATTATATTATATAACATTACAGAATTTACAAGTTATTCCTTTCCATTAAATTAAGATGATAGCATCTTTTAACTGTTAGTTACAATAACATTGTAAAAATGTCTTATTTATATGAAATAAAGTTATACCTCTTTACTATAAGGATAATAATTAGTATAAAAATAATTTGTTTCTGTTGTTCCTTATTTTTTCTTTTAATTTATATTCGTCGTAGGTATACATATGTATATATATTAATCAATTTCCGTTTAACAAAACTAAGAACTCCTTAATTTCAATGTATTTTCCCTGCTAAAATATGAGATTAGTGAAATAAAAACATACTAAATATTAAGTCATATTTCAATTATTTTCTTTTTATATTTTTTGATGATTCAGTGAAATAAAAAAAAACAATAAAAAATTACTTACATAAATTTGTTATTCGCCTTTATTTTTTATACATTCTAGCTATTTAAAACTACACTTTAATTCCATATTCATTTAAAGCGCGAATATAGCACTGTCACGTTACAATGTTATGTTATAGGTACGTTATATGTTACGTTATAGGTTATTTTGGTATAATTTTGGTTTGGATACTTGCTGTATGAATACTCTGAGTACAACTTCTTAGTTTAATATTGTAAATCTAGACTCTTTCCGTTGAGTTTCATTTTAGTTTCATAAAAATATTTAATATCAACTTTTCAATCAAATTATAATCAATATCAATTTTAATCCTGGATACCTTGTGAGTTTTTATCATTTGTATTTTATATTTTATCCACTTTTACACATTATATTATATGAAGAAAAATATAGACATACTTACATATACGAATTGTTACAAAAAACGCTTAAATATATTAAAAATTTATTTAAACAATCCTCTCTAAGGATACACTTAAATAAAACTAAGACAAGAAAAATTACAGTACTATGTTTGTGGATTTAGTTAAAAAAATATAAAAAAAAAAATACAAAAAAAAAAAAAAAAGAGAATGTCAAAAAGCCAAACAAGAATTCATTTTTGTAACCGGTGAAGGTCATATTTTCTTAAATTTATTATTTTATAAATTACATAAGTATCCTTAAATAAATATAACAATAAAAAATAAAAAAAAAAAAAACATAAAAATACTTAACATTGATTTCCTTATATATTCTTTAAAATAAAAAAGTTAATACATAATATGTACCTATTACATTTTTAAATACACCCACACACATACTTAACATGTACTTAAATTTAAAAATGTTTGTATCAATTTTTTGTTTTGTCACAAAACCAATTTTAAAAGGTTTGACACATTCCTTTTATTTGATGAAAGAAGGAGTAAACGCTAAAAAGTTTACAAAAAAAAAAATAAATAAATAAAAAAAATGTGGAGAAAAAAAAAAAAACCATTCTTTCTTAAAATGACATAATAAAAGTCAAATTACGTTGACATTTTTTTTTCTGTTTGAATGAGTACTGAATTATTTTCTCTTTCTTTTTTATTCTTTTATTTTTTCTTCTCATTCTCACTTTTTTTTTATGGGTTAGGCTGTGTGTGTTTCATATTGAAGTTCTAAAAGAGTTTTTTGCTTTTTATATGGATTAACACAAGGTGTTTGATTTTGGGTTCATGCAAAAAAAAAAATATAGTTCAAAAATGTTCTCGATCTTTATAACATTAAGGTACATTTTTTTTTTAGATATCTTCTCAAAAAGCATATAGGTATATTTAATTTTGACTATAGAAGTTTTTGTTTATTTCCAGCAGTACAAATGTTTAAGATAGAAAAATTTGATTGTTATACAGTTTTAAATTTTTTTTTTACTTATTTAAAAAAAAAAACAGTATTAGATACAAAATTAATAAGTCTTAAAAAAATAAAAAAATAACTTAATTTAAGGTTTTCATAGTATTTTTTATAATTTTTTTTTTTGCAAGTCCTTAAAATTTAAATTAAAGACTATCACAAACTCGTTAAATTAAAATTAGGTATCAACTGTTATCTTTAAAGGGGACATTAAATAAATACCTGTATTTTAATTTAGTAAAATTATTCTGACAGTTATATTAATTAAATTTAATTAGAAAATTTTTATAAATGCGTATTAAATTTTAGTTACTTTAAAACAAAACATTATTTTTTAGATAATTTAGAATTGTGGTGTAAATATTTGATATTTAAAAATATTCTCTTAATAATTCAATCACAAAAATTAGTTATTACTATTAGTAATAAAACCTTCGGTAATCTCAACTTAAAATAAGAACATAATAAACTTTTTAGAAAAATAATTTTATCATTAATTATATCAATCAGAATAGCAGAGTATACTAGGCGAAAACAATAACAAATGATGCTCTGCTTAATATAACAAAATATAACAAGCAAGGAACAAAATAAAACAAATAAAACAACTTAAAAAACAGCACAAATTTAAAAACAGTCTGCAAAAAAAAAAAAATTAATGGACCTAGAAAGGAATAGGAAATGGCCTTAGAATGCCGCAAGACTCTATAGAAAACGCGGTTGACCAAACAATACCTGGCGCCGAAAAATCATTCTGTAACTGAATAACAATAACAAATTCTGGAAAAATAGCAGAACAATATTTACGAACCAAGTTCGATGAAAATGTCTAGTTAAAAAAAAATATCATTCAATAATAAAATGTCATTTTGAAATTCTTGAATTTAATTATATCTGAAGAATTATAGATTATTTTGAACTTGGGATTAAGTTAACAGTCTAAGCTATAATCAAGCCAGGAAACATTTTTATGATCTTTAATTTAAAATTAAATTTTCTAAATTAATAAAGAATTAATAAATTAGATTTAGTTCATCAACGGATTACCAAATTAAATGTAAGGTAACAAATTAAAATTAAACAATATTTTTGTTAATTAAATATGTCGTTGCAAAACCACTCGATATGTTATTAATTTTTTTTGTTTTTGATTACCAGACTGCTTGATTATATCGTATTTATATTTATTTTTATTTTTTTTTTTTTGGTATTTTGAGTTGTCGTTTCAGTTGTAAAGAATTTAATGAATTTTTATAAGAATTTTCTTTGAAATATATTCAATTGTTGAATATTAATATAACGTGTATAGATATATGTAATATCTATGTATATATATAAAATAGAAAAGGTTGTAAATACAAAAAATAAAAATTAACAAAATGTATGTGTATATACTATATATTGTTTTGGCTTTTCCCGATATCTAAAAAAAAAAAAAAACAATTTCCAAAATAAAATTTCGAAAGATAAAATGTTATTTGGATAAAAGATTGAAAAAAAAAATTTTTTTTTTGGTTTAAAATCTTAAAAAACTAAAATCTTAAATTAAATTTTTGTGTTCATTTCGCTTCTTCACAATTACAAAGTAGCAAATCAACATAAAAAAAAAATGAGAAAGAATACAGTTGCCTTTGTCAACTCTTAGATACCCGTACGAACCGTTAGTATGTTCACAGCCTGTCACTCTGCTTACAATATTATTTTTTTAATATTTTAGTATTTTAAAAGAATTTGGGTGAATTTTATAATTACTAGAACTATGGGTTGTACATACATACTTATATTCAAACTATATGTTTATACATTCTTCAAAAGCAGATTGTAACTTTCCACATAACGATTATCAATCCAAAACTTTTTCAAATATTCTATAGTACCATTTAATACTAAGCGGTAAATGTATATTAAATTTACTTAGTACAAAATAGTAAATATAATTTTAAATATTATATTATATTCATGCGCACATAGTATATTTATATTGTTATAAGGATATCACCATACATTGCAATATTTCTTTAAAAATATTTCCCTTTATAGAATAATTTCTTATAAGTACAATAAAATACATATGTATATGTATGTAAACACGGCGCTATATAATATACATCTATACTCTTATCATTCATTCATCAGTGACGTATATGATATGTAAATAAACATGATATTACATAAGTATGTATATCAATATCATATAAATAAAAATTCTTCAAGCAACCGTTATGTTGTTTATTTATTTACATTTTTATGTACTACGCATTATATCCTCAACAATTTCAATTTAACGAGTAAAACAAAATGCAAAAAATTCGTTAAAGAAATTTGTTAGAAAATTTGAAAAAATCAAGTAACACTTTCGTCAATTATAAAGGAACCCTATATTATTAAAAAAACTTGTTAACAGAAATGTTGAAGCTTTAATTTTTATGCATTACTTCAAAAAAAATTTTAACAGGTGTTCAAGTTACAGGTTTTTAAAAATAGGAAATTTTCAGTTTTTGACCCCTTACAGCTCCTAAACGGAGGGTGATACAAAAAAACTTTCTGAAATGACTCATACTTATTTTCAAACTTCTAACTTCTGTCAAAATTTCAAGTTTCAAACTTAAAGCGTTTAGAAGATAGAAGTGTTAAAGGATTTTGCAAAATTTGAGTTTCGCATAACGGTAAATTAAGACACCGTATGCCACAAGTATATATTTATGGTATATATACTTTTAAAGCTAATAAAAGCAGTAATCGTTTGCCGTTTTTAAAATACAACGTTATACAACTTGTGCTATAACAATTTAAATATAGAGATTTTTCGAACTTTGGGGGGGACTGTAGCTCTGTAAAGGGTGGGGCTACAGAAAAAAGTTGTTAAAAATAAAATTAATATTTTTATGATATCTATCAGCAGTTAAAATTTCATGGCTCTATTTCAAAAAAAATTGTGGAGAAGAAAAAATAGGGAACCTGCAAATTGCTCCCAGAATATTTTGTGTAAATTTCAAGATTCTAGCTTTCTTAGTTTTTGAGTTAGCGTACTGACGGACGGACTGACGGACATAGCTTAATCGACTTTGAATTTGATTCTGATCCGATCCATACCTTTTAAGGTATATCTGGCTAGCTTATTTCTAGGTGTTACAAACGGAGGAGTAATTTTATTATACCCGATACTTATCGTACGGGTGTAACCAATCAACTATAATCAACTATAATTATTTCTTTCAAATAAACATTTCAATAACAAAGCGTTGGAGAATGAAGGACTTAAATTCTCATACTCCCGCTAAACAAATTATAAAAACAATAATTCCGTGGTCAACTATAAAATACACAGCACTAAGTTTTCAATTTTTTTGAACGAAAATATTTTTTTTTTCAACATAAAATTTTTGTTTTATTCAGTCAAGGTTTTTCTTTTTCAAGTTTTTTTTTAAAAAAAAATTTTGCCACGAAAAGATTTTGAAAATGAAAAATTTAAGATTTTTCCAATTCAAGTTTTTTCTCAGGATAACGTTGTGTACCCTAATATTTATATATCAAATAATATGTTAATATATTTTGTATTTTTTAAAATATTATGTATATTCAGAATATTTTATTATTTTTGTATTAAATTTAATTTTTTTTTTCTTTTTTAAAAATCATTTATTTTGCATTGTGCAAAATTTGTCTTTTGTATATATTATGTAAAATTGGGCGGGAAAAGGTAACATCAATAATAAAACTCCAAATAAAAAAACAAAAAAATTATTTTTAATATATGAGTAAGAAAAGAATTTATTTTTTTTCTTCTTCACTTTCAGTCGCATTTTTTTTTTTTTTAAGAAAATATAATATGTCTTTAAGTTATAGGTATCTTTAATCCTCAATCTAAAAGCTATTAACCAAAGAAAAACATAAGCAACACTCGCCCGGTGATAAAATTTTAAAAGAGGAAACGAAAAAAAAATCAGCTATCTCCACCACAGGACCGACCGCCACTACACGAAAAGTACAATAATGCCAAAATTAATAGCTTTTTTACATAATAATTTATATCAAAGCAAAATAACTTTTAATAATTTAACGACATTTTGTTTTATTCAATAAAAATAATAAGCAATGAAATCGTAAAAATATATGTATATTCATTCATACATCCATTTACCTTATTATGTAATGTACCTACATGATTTTTTTTTCATTCAAAAATATTAGAAGTAAAAAATAATAAAACTGTAAACAAATACAAAACAAACATAAGATTAATATTTAATCTGCTAACAAAAATTTTACCGTTTAAATTTTACGTCATCAACAAAAGAATAATATGCATAGATATAAGTATGTATGTATATAAATTTTTGGACATAAAAAGAAAACACAAAAAAATTTTCTTCATATAAATTCATATGGCGTATTATAATAATTATGTATGAAATTTGGACTTAAAAAAAAATTAAATAAAAGTTAAACTTGGTCGGATCAAAAAATATTGTATAGCAAAGTTGTTGCTTTATTTGTGTAACAACTTTTTTTTAATAATTTTTCTTATAGAATTTTTCTGTTACGAAATATTCCTAAAAAACTTAAAAAGTACACTAGTAAACTACCACTTGCGGTTGCTTGATTTACTTCAAAAGCTTATCAATCCGAGATATTTACGTCAGAACCTTAAATATTAAATTGCAAAAAATTCCGCTCAGTTATTTAAGCTGTACACGTGCCCATAGACATACCCACACACTCACGCACGCACTCACCCACACACAAACACACAGACGGGCATCATGCTAAAAACTTTTTTACAGCCTTCTCCACACCGGAGTAGTACATTTTTGCCTAAATCTCGGGTACAAATTTTTAGTATGAAAACAATACCTACCTCATACATAATTGTATGCGGTCGGTAAAAAAGAAAATTATTAAAAAAATTGAATTGAGCAAAAAAAAAAAAAAGTGTCACGAGCATATTATTACTGTTCGTATTTCACTAATACAATTTTACATAATATAAATGTGTGTCTTTCATAAATAATTGTTATATTTATACATATATATATATATATATATATATATATATATATATAATATATGTATGCATAAATAAAATATACAAAAAAGAAAATTAAAATTTTGTAAACTGAATTTATACTGTAATCATATTTTTGTTTGTTTATTTAAACTCTGTGTGTTAAACGGATATTATTGTACATAGATAACTGTTTTTACATTCATACTATATATATTTATATATGTATATACATAAATATTAATGTACAATTTATTCTTATTATAGTATTTTTAATATAATATTATTTGACAATAAATTTATACACTGATAAAAAAAAAAGTTGAAATGTCTAATCTAAATTCTCAAATTTATTTATTTTTTTTGTCTACAGTTTGATTTTCAATATATTGGTTATATGTATTATGATTTTATAGTGTACAGTAGTTAAACTGATATAATCATTTTCTGGTTTAATTCTGTATTCTGTATTCTGACTATATGATCAGATATTTCTAAATTGCGAAGAACATAAGTTTTAAGACAAGTACCTATTTTTTTTTTTTTTTTGTGTCTACTATGCTTAATTAAGTTAACTTAAGTCTAATATACGGCTAATCTAGAATATTGATACCTAATTTAGTTTCCATATATGATCTTATATTTTGATCTTTGTAGCGTGATCTACGTATTTAAATGTTTTCTTATAGTATATTTGTTTTGGTATCTTAAAAATTCTAAACACATTCCTCATAACTTTTCTATATTTGTTTTTTTTTCCTTGTAAAAACTGCCAATCTATGCATCATTCTGTTTCTAACGGTATAGAAGGTTCTGCTTACTTAAAATATGGTTAATATAAAAATTTATATTTTGCTTTTGTCTGAGTTAAGCGTTATAATAGTGGGTTTAATTATTATTAAATGATAGTTAAATGATAAATGAATTGTTTTTTATAAATTTTATACAAAAGCTGCAAGAAATCAACGGCATAACTAAAATAATAATTTATGAAAATTAGTCTAAAAATATTAGTCTAAATATTATGTGCATATGGCATGAATAATAAAATTAAATAACTATTATAAAAAAGAAGAAGGAACAAAAAAAAAAAAGAAAATCAAGATATTTAAAATAGTTTTGAACCCGTAATAGTAAACTCGTTTTGAATAGGTTGGTTATCTTGTTGTCTTGTGGTTGGGTTGATCAGTTAAGACAAAAATACAAAATAATCGTAATAAAAAAATTTAATTACAAAACTTACTATCTAACAATGTCTAAAATAAAAAGCAGGAAAATAATAGTAAATACCTTAAAATGAAATACTTTCATAAATTATTTAACTGTCTTCTAATAATTATAATGGAACCTTTTTAGTATTCTTCTGAAAAAAAAACTACCATTAACTCAATTTTAAAATTACCTAATTTTTATTTTTTGTGTAAAAAAAAAAAAAGACTTTCTATTGTAAATTATGACAGCTAAAAAAAAAAAACAAATAAAAATAAACGGTTTTTTCTTTTTTTGTATTAAATAAAAAAAAAATAACAGAAAGACATCTTGTCGTTTATTATAACCTACTAACCTAAACTACCTTTTAACAATGGCAACATTTGTACCTACAAAAATAATATTATCCTAGTGAAGCATGAAAAATGATGGATAAGTTTTTAAGTGGCACGACATGACTAATATTTTTTTTTTCAGTTATTCCTGTTATATGATGAATTCTTCTTCTTTTTTTTTTATTACTGTTTTTATGTTTTTGTTTTTATTTTTTTGATGAGAATTCAATGATTTATTTAATACTTTATAAGAAATTCGTTTTTAAGTCAAAGTAATTTTGTTACATTTCTCCCGACCTGAAAATTACTTATACCATTATAAATTGTATATGTATGTACGTATATAAATTGTATTTTGGTAAGATGCGTTCAGGATATTAAGGTTTAAAAAAAAAATAAAAAATTTCTATAGGATTTGTATAATAAAGAAGTAAACACAATAATGTAAATGTACAGTTAAATTTTAAATTATAGTAACCATCCTTTCCTCTTTAGCATTTTTCATTTTTTTCATTCTAGATTTTGAATGAAATAAAAAGCTTTAAAATATTTATTTCAACGAACTTTACGCGTCTTTGAATGGAAATGTAATAAAATAAATAAAAAAAATATTTGCAAAATTTGAACTAAAAAGTTAAAAATTAATTTTTAATAGGACATTTTTCTGTTTATTTTAAAGTTATATTGTTACAATCGAGGCTTTCTTAAAAAAATTTATCTCAATTCAGGCATTATTTGTGGCATTAAAGTTTTTGGAAATGAAAACAATATGTTGAAGGCGATATTCTACAAAAAAGTTAGTTTAGTTATGGATAAATTGCCATCAGCTTTTTTTTTTTTTCATTTAAATTCTATTAGTAATGTTAAAATATATTAAGTGGATAAGTGGTTTTTAAGTTACATCTCTACTAATCAAACTCTTTTGGGCTCATAATTTTGTATATTTTCGTATAATTTTATTCTTTTTTTTTATAAAAATTTCTATCATTAACTCTGTAATGTTATAAAAGTAATAGTTAATTTTATTAATTTCAATCATTTCTCATCTCTTTTTTGATATAACCACATTAAAAGTATGTCTTGCCACTAGGAACTAAACTATGACACTGTGACCAACATTTTAAGTCTCTAGTTCAACGAGAAGTTTTTCTTTTCTGTATTCCAATATACAGACTACATGGAAAATCTGTTCAAAATATAAGGGCAGATAAAGTATTGCCCTGTATTACTTTAAGTATAACTCTATAATATGTTTATGGAAAAAAAAAAACCCAAACTAAAGATTATATTTTAAATCAACGCAATATGTACAGTGCGTTGTTCAAAAATTTGCCATTAATTTATTTAAGAACAAACTTTTTTAAAACTTTTATCAAAAAAGAAAATATAAATAAGTTCAGATGCAATATAACGCCATTTAAATATTTTCTTTATATTCTTGTCTTTATGATAGTATATCATATCGTTATCAGGAGTTTTTAATACCTTGTCAAAATGATTTCTTAATAATTACTATTATAAAATTGACGTTTCGGTTCATGTTTGACTTTTTATAGATAATTAGATAATTCACGTATTCAATTGAATAAAAACATTTTCAATTAATCTCAGGCTTACGATATTTAATAATGCAAGTTCCTATGTATTTTCTTTTGAATTTGTCCAGTTTTTCCATCAAACAATAGGACCTGCATATATGATAATTGTTAGTAATTAGTATCATAATTTTAAAAGATAAATTAGCTTTTTGCTGGCTATGAATGTTTTGTTGACTTTAATTATTGCGCTATTAGCGTGTCTAGTGTAATTAAGATTTTGGTATAAGTAAACATCAAAACATTTTACTGATTTTTATTCTCCAGCATCACATTATAAATTTGTATAATAGCGAAAGCCTTAAATTTTTTCTCATGTTTATATTAAACTTGTTTACAGCATTAACAAAGGATTGTTTCGCATTCATTGTAATTTAATTTTAATAATCTTATCTTACAGTAATCTGCTTCCATATTAAACAGTTTTTGTTGCGAAATTTTGAGTTTTGCAATATTATTATTTACTAAGTAAATAACTAAGTCATCTGCAAAAGCTAGAAGTTAGTTACTACCTTTTACTTATTTAAGTATATGCATTCAATTATTCTATTATATAAAATGGGGAAGGGAGTTAGAGAATTTACTGTAAATGATTTTAATGGTTATAACTTTATTTTACCCTCTATATAATTTTAAAATTAACTTATCCTATAAAAAATTTTTATATGGTAAAAATAAAAGATTTAGGGGCCTCGGTGGCCTAGTGGGTAAGAGCGTATAAAATACGCTGTAAACATGTTGGAAGTGTGGGTTCGAATCCAACACACGTCGTATGAGTTATTCCCCCTTACGACATGCACAGCCACGTCTGAACAGGAAAGGCTGCGTAATTTCCTGTCCACAATAATGCAATAAAATAAAAAAAATAAAAAAAAATTATTTATTTATTTGCATTAATATAACATACATAAATGTAATGCAATATTATTGAACCATCAAAAAAAAAAAAAGATTTATTAAGCAATTTGTTAAAATCAATTGCATATTTTTGGGAGAAGTAATTTTTAAATTATGTTATGGTCAAACCTTTCATTCGTGGATGTCTCAACATGATTTGAATTTGGAAAAGGGATATAAATCTTTTTATTACTTTACCTTTTTATTAACATTATAATGATGTTTGATCTACAGAAGTTTTTTGAGCTTGCTTATATTTCATTTATCATTACAATAAAATATAATATTTGAAATTACAACTTTGTGATATTAATTAAATTTAAGCTAAGCGTTGTTTTCCTTTCCACTCCAATGACGAACATAGGACATCTACTATTTTAAACTAGGACTCAGTTTTTTCTTATGCATTATTTAAACTAAGTTGCTGATTACTTTGCTGTAGCAGTTGTACAAAATTATGGAACATACATTTTATGTGTTTATATATTTGTGACCAAACTATTATCATAACCAAGAATAATATCATATGTTAAACAAGCATTATTAATTTTTTACATTACGATATAAACTATTTCGAATTACGATATAAATTACTTATATTTGATATGACCTGACCGAGGTTTGAATCAAAAACCTTTCCGTTGGAAAACCGACAATTTTTATTAGGTGGACTGATCAGTTAGATATAAAGACCATAGAATGCGTTTACCTTTAATAGCCATTGATTAAGCCTTCATATACGAATTTTAAGTTTTCAAAAGGAAGAAAATGTGAACGAACTGAAACTAATTTTATAATTATTTTGTCTGGCATGTAATGATCATGATTACAAAATAAATTTCTTAAAAGAACTAAAGTATTTTCATTAAGAGAGCATTTTTTTTATTTTTTCCCTATTTTCCTCTATTAATAAAATATAAATTTTTTTTATTGTAAACTTTAATAGATGTTCTTACCATTATTTAAGCTGAATTTTTAAAACAATTTGAATAATTATTATAAAAAAAATATATTTTTAATAATATTATTATAAAAAAGAAATAGAAAAACAAACAAAGTTACCTATAGTAAAATAATAATAAAATATTGTTTCAATTAAGAACATCCATTTTATTTTAAGTGTCTATAAGAAATTTGTATCGGTTCTGCGGACTAATTTAATATGATAAAAATTAAATTAATTAAACAAGGAATTTAAGATGTTATGTCATCTTAGTACAATATATTTTAAATTTTGGGTCAGAATATTATTTATGTCTTAAACAAAAATAGAACATAAGGGAAATGTTTAAAGGTTTCGGATTCAAATCCCGGGATCAGGTCATATCCTTAAGGAAACTAGGAATGAAAAGATAATTAGTTGACCATAACAGTTTTAGAAATCAAAAATATTAGACCTGACAGATTAGTTAAATTACTATTCTAAATAATGGCTAATGTTAGTCATGCTGGATATTTTTAATATACATATTATAGCTTCGTAATCAGTGGTCTTAAACGATTTTCTTAGGTAACATAATTTTGTTTTTAAGATTTTTTTTAATGGATGATGACTAAGCAATTGCATAAGTGATTACTAGCTGCTGTAGTAGTCCTTCAAAACGTAGAAGAACATATTTAAAGAATAGAAGTTATTGCTCTGCCGTATGGAGTTTAAAAAGTTTCTTAAATCCATGTGAGAGAGTTTTCTGAATTTTATAAATACTAGAAAAAGCACTGCCGGTATATATTACCGCCTATTTCTTGACTATCCCATGTCCATACTTTCCATGTTCATACTACAGAAAGTCCCCCATGCTCTCTATAACATAATTTCCTTTGCAAAATCTAGATTTAAGATCAACATGCAACACCTATAATCCTCTATCATGTCTGTCGTTTAGACAATGACCAGTAGTAATGACAACGTATAATGTTTTATTTCAGCTCTAGAAGCAAACAGTACATATACTATCTATTTGAACTTAAGTACAGCCACAAAGCTCTATTTGTTCAGTAGGTTACCTACATATTAAATTATTAAGTACCAATTTTGGCGTAAATATTTGAAAAAATTGTCTAAAATTTCTGACAAATTTTCAAGTATTCATTGCAACAATCAATAAAAATATTATTTTCGTAAAAAAAAATTAATTTTCACATTAAAATGAAGAAAAGTAAAAGAACAAAAAAAAAAAGTAAAATATAAAAAAGAATTTAAGCTATACACAAAAAAAAAACCAACATTAAACGGTATTTTAATAGAACATTATACTGATAACAGTCGTAACTACGGTTTAATTTCATTTTAAGTGGTTTTTCAAACACCATCATCATCTTCAAAATAATAATTTTCATTAGAAATGAAGGTGTTGAAAATGCATTAAACATTATTTCCATTATACTTAAGAATACCGAAAGAGAAGTAAAATAAACAGAAAAAAGAAACAATAAAAGAATACAAAAAAAACAAGTGTTGTAAATGTATAATAAACATAATGAAAAAAAAAAGAAAAAAGATGTCTCTAGTGGTATTATAACTGTAATACTATTGCATTCTTTTATTTTTTAATTTTTAATGTTTATTTAGTTTAAAATTTTTTTTTTTGTTTTTAGTTAAGTGATAGCTCTTTTAGATTATTAATTTAATTTTCTCTCTTTACCCAACTTAATAACACCTATAAAAATATAATTCAATTATAAGTAAATTGGTAAAAAATTTTAATTTATGATGATGTTTTCCATTCCCATAAAATATATATTTTTTTTAGAAATATTTAAATTTTATAAAATAAAAGTCTCTAGATAATTAATTTATGTGCACGTGTATATACATTTATTTTACCACATGTACAACAAATAAAGATTTTAAGTTATTGTTTTTATCAGATGGGAAATATTTTTAAAAGTAGCTGTTTACAAGTCGTGAAAGAAACTATTAATTAAATGAAGAAAAATTAGAAAAAAATAAATATGTTAAAATAATTAATTTTAATTTAATTTTTTTTAATTATTAAATTTTCGGTTTTGTCTTTGAAAGGAAAGTAACAAATTATCATATTTGTCAACAAAATATATTTGTACTTAATCACAGAACTCGTATATTAAAAACATAATCTATATATCTGATGCTTAAGTGCTTAAGTCACCGCAGTGCTTAAGTCACCGCTTGACAATTAACTTTTTGGGTCCTAATTTCTTTTTCATAAACTTATATATGGTAAATGAGTAGTGTCATAAAATAAAATTAGACTAATTTCTTAACTGCTTTCATGAGTTTGTACTTCAAATGCTGTAAAAAGATCCGGGGACATATTGCCTAAGTGGAATTTTTTATTTGCCAAATGAAGCATTATAATATATTATATAGAAACTCCTGATATATTATCTAGCAGTTCTTCACAGCTATCATAAGTACTTTACAGAATACTTCTTCCACCATGTTGTAGATCTAGGATTAAAATAATATGTGATAACAGTTTGATATCCTTATAGATCTACACCATCCATTATTTTTATAAATTAGTGCTACCATATGGGGACATGCTTCCATCTTGTAAAGGCAATTTCCTTGGTATGGTGGTTAGTCTTATAATACAACAGTGATAAATTAAAAGAAATATAACTGAAAAAAAGTAGTGTTTGCAAGTTTTCCAACTTTTACTGGAATATGTTGCCCAAAGAAAATCGTAAAGGACTTAAAGTAAGATTAAATGTCCTTAAGTCGACGTCAAAATTTGAAAAACGAAGGCTTCCTGTTCCATAAATATGGTATATACTCACATAGTTAAACGTATTGTCAAAGAAAGTAAATCTTATATACTTATCTTATACATTCCCTAGGTAACAGTCTGTTCCAATAAATACTAGTAGAGTATTTTCCAACTCAAACGCAGAACAATAGAAAAGTTTCAGAACAAATTAACATCATAGGACAAAGATAAATTAATTTTAAAGACCTTAAAATTCAAAATTTAGAAAAGCTTTAAATCCCGTTATATATTTTATTCATTTTTTTACTTCTTTAGAGAGTATTGTGAGCTTAACACCTTGTTTTAAAACCCACGTTTATTTTAAATATTAAATATTTTAATGTTTTATTGATGAATATTATTCGGTACTTTGCTTATTATATGATCAAATATCTTCATTTAATGTTTAATGAGCAAAAAAATTTAATTATTATAAACATAACTTGGTTATCGAAAAAACTTTTTCAATTAGTCTTATACTTCGCAGATGATTTTGATAAAATTTCATATAAGAATAAAACTAATCGAAAATTTTAAAACAGAAGTTTTCAAAATTAAACTGAAATATAACTATAATTTAAATAATTTTGTAGCTTTCCCCACATTTAACCGTTACAAATTTTCCCAATGCCTATATGGTACATTCAATAAAATTCTGCTTATCAAAAGTTTTTTTACAACATGAAATTATCAACTTTTCATTTTAATATTTTACCAAAATATTTTTTTCAGTCATATCTGGAAAGCAAACGCTGTATATTTTTTTTATCACATTTATAAGGCAGGGAAATAAACTAAAAAAAAAGAAAATAAATTAACATTTTATTGGGTAACCATCTAAATTTTCACCTTTTTCAGATATCTTTAATTTGACATATTTAATAATTATTGTTACAATTTTATGTTGGAATATGTTACAGTCTATAAAAAATTAAACATTTTATATTGAAATTTTATGTTACTATAAACATACGTATATTTTATAATTTTAAATAATTTAATAAAATATTCATTGTATTTGAATTGTTATTTGTTTTTTTAATTGTTATTGACTTCTTGAGTAAGTGTATTTGACCTTTACAACACAATTTCTATTTAAATTGGATTATATTTATCAAATTTGTTCAATTTAGCTTAACTCCGACCATACCATTTTTTAATTTATTATTTCCTTAGAGAATAAAATAAAACTTTTAAGTAATTTTCAAAATGTCTTTTCAATAAAATAATTTATCTGTCATTTACCTGTTCTTATTTATAATCAATTTTCCTTTTGGTTTTTTTTTTTGGTTTTTTTTTGTATTCTTGTTTTGAATTACAAATGAAAATCAATTATTTTTTCCTCAAGGTCATTGAATGTGTCATACTCCTTTTGAAAATCAATCGATTTTTGGCAGAAAAAAAACGAAACTAAAAATAGGAAATAAAATAAGCATAAAAATGAAAAAAAAAGGGTTAAGAATTTTAAATTGTTATCGTAAAAAAATTCTAATTTAAAATATTTGATGTAAGAAAGAGCCAGTGTTAAAATGATAAAATGAGAGTAAATAATCGACCTTTCTTTACAAAAATATACTCACTATAGCTTTTAAATACATCATTAGTTTTTCCTTATTTTGTACTCTTTTTTTTGGTTTTTTATTTGGAATCCTTACAAGTTCTTAAAAAATGATTTTTTTTCGCTCATCCCTTAGGATATAAAAGAAACATTTTTTCTGTTCTTTTTTTTTGTGCTTGTTTTTAATAAAAAAACATGGAACAAAAATTACAAACAAGAAAAAAAAAAACTTTAAACACAATAACAACAAGTAAATTACAAGACAAGAAAACAATGAAAAAAAATGAATTTTTAGATTGCTTTCCATGTCCTTAAGTGATTTTAAGTTTAAAACATAACAATAACAAGAAAATAATAAAAAATATAAAAAAAACTTAAGTTTTTATCGTGATCGTTATTGTGGTGACCGTGAATAATAAAATTCTTAAGTAACCCTAAAATCAGCTTAGGACATTATAATTAATCATTCTCGTGTATTACGCCTATAAGTATGCTATATTAAATTTAAAAATTAACGTGATATCAGTATATTTAATTTCAATTAGGGTCCTCGGCGATCTAGTGGTTAAGCAGGTGGCTTATTATCCGAGGGAGTGCGGGTTCAAATCGTGCACAGGTAGGAAGTGTTTTCAAATTGTAAGGAATATTACTGAAAATGTAATTATTCTTAACAAATCCTCCTTGCTGTGACAAGGAAATTACATAGCCTTTCTTTTTCAAACGTGGTCGTAAATGTCGTAAGGCGGAATTATTCTTACTACGTGTGTGGGATTTGAATCCATACTTCCTCTGTATTTACAATGTATTTTATACGCTCTTGCGCACCAGAGCACCGAGGCTCCCAAATAAATTAATAATATCTAGTATTTCAACTATAATAAACTTCTATATATAGAGCTGATGGTTTTAGTGATATTATGCTATGGAGCCTTCCAAATGCTCATATTGTTAAATAATTATATTTTACAAAATCTCTTTTTTTTAAATCTCGGTTTTTAAAATATTATTTTTTTACAAATCTTACTAATTTTTTTTATTTTAAAAAGAAAAGGGGAATAATAATAATCCTTTTCTCAGTTTTTCTATGAAGAGGCCACAGAGATTTATTCTAGGTTTTAAAATAACTTTGTAGCAAAAAGTTACACTAACAATAGCAAATTATTTTGCTGGTCAATTAAAAAATCATCTTATTTTAGTAAAATCTATAGAAATTTTTTTTTAGATTTCGTTAACTTAAAAATATTTAAATGTAAATCGAATATTATGTAGATAAGAGTTATATTAAAATATTTCAAAATTAATTCAATACACACTTTCTAAAAAATTTATTTACTCCCATATTTTTGATTATAAAGTATATCTTAAGAATTAACAAAAATTAATATTATCAGATTCAAAGAAAATTAAAAAGTCATTTTATATTTCTGGTACTCAAAAGGAGTACCAAAAATATAAAATGAAATAAGGTGGATTGGAGGAATTTAGCGAAATACAATCTTTTAAACAGGAACGAGACTTATTAAATAAATATGAACTCAATTTAGAAAAAAAAATTAGCGTATAAATTTTCCAAATCATACCTACAAATTATATTTTTTTTTTTGAAAAAAACAAGATTCGTGATTTTGAAAATTCTAAACTAACAGTAGCAGTCAAAATTTGAAAAAAAAAATGGTGTATGGTTTAAAATGAAATGAGAAAGGCATGTGGTAATAAATTTCCAAAAATTTGAGGAAAATCAGTTCGTCAATTAATAAGTTTGTCTAATGAGTTTAATTGTAATTAGGGAACCGGATTTCTCTTCTATATTTTAATTTTTAATATATTTATTTTATATATCATATGTTATGTTAAATTCAAATCATTGTTAAATTAGCATTTTAAAGGATTCTCCTTTAAAGACGGACGAGAAAAAATAATCATAAATTTTAAAGAATGATGTCAAATATTCTGTATTCTAGTAAGCCTTTGCATTTCTTATCATTTATTTTAAAACTACTTTTACTGAAGAAATAGTTCGTAAAATTAAAAACATTTTCACTTTTATTGTTCTTATTAAATATATTCATTAGGTTTAATAAATTATATAAATTATATTGATCGTCAAATCAGACAGACACAACAAAATTACAATTTTATGAAAAGTTTCGAAAAAAAAAAACCTGTAGTTAAATCGGGAACGAGAGAGAAAACCCATTTTTTTAAGTACATAAACACACTCAAACTCATGGGAAATAAACAAAAAAAGAATTACAAAAAAAAAAAATAAAACACAAGAATTAAAATGGAATTCCAAAAAAGAGAAAAGGAGAAAGAACTAACAAGAGGGAGAAAAATTACATGAAAATGAAAATTATTGTTAGCAAGCAGTAAAAGACATAATAATGGCCCTTTTTTTTTTAATATATGCGTAAATAAAAAAAAACTTTTACAATATAAAAAATATAAACATACATACATACATACATGAATTGCTTCATTTACCTGGTGACGAACTGATCTTGAAATTAATATATATTTACATATTATATAAACAGAAGCGTATCTAGGTGTAAGTACAAAAAATACAAATTAGTGTTAATAAATAATTTCGATGAACGAAAATTTATTGCGTTAAAACAATTTTCGATTCATGAATTTAATTAGATATTTAAAAATTTCGGGTTATTAGTACGCATTTAAAACTATATTAGAACTATTGCTGAAATTATATAAAACTAAATTTATTGGCTTATACTAAATTTAGAATTTAGCAAAAAAAAAGAAAATTTTAGAAAAATAAGAAAAAATTTATTCTGAATAGCTCACATCTAATAAAATGCCTAAAATATCTTCAATATTTCATATCTTAAATAACCAAATTGGGTAATTTATATATATACACAATATAACGGGTATTTATACCTAATAATAATTGCCAACCTGTATAACGTTCTTTTAGTTTCTTATAACATCTAAAGCAAAAAACACAAAACAAAGAAAAACGATGAGAAAAAGAATGAACATAAAATAAAATTATGTCTTTCAATTTCCTGTTTAAAAAGAAAAAATCATGTAATAAATGTATCTTAAAGCAATTTTAACTAAAAAAAAAATGGTATAAATAAAAGCATAACAAAATTATACCTTTAATACTTTCTATTATGCAGTGCACAAACACCTTTACACAAATTTTACAATAAAATAACGTAGCGAAGATGAAAAAAAAAAAAAAAAAAAACACATAAACGATAGAAAGAGAGCAAAAAACTGTTGCAGTAGTATAACAAAAAAAAAAAATTAAGCAACAAATAGAACACAGATGGAAATGATTATTATGTTTTCCAAAAAAAAAAAAAAAAAAAGGAGGACATTTTTCATTATTATGTTACATAATTTCTTTTATTATTTTTCTTATTTTTGTTTTTTATTTTTAACAGTTTCGAAATAATTTTATTTGTTGTTATCTCCATTAACCGTTTTTTTTCTTTTTTTTTTTTTTTTGTATTGTAAGGTGCAAAAAATTTTCTTAAAATTAAGTAAAAAACTTTTCATATAAACATTTCATGTCCAGAACATTGTAGAAAATTATATTACCGCCCTTTTCCTCTCTTTATTAAAGTTTCTCTTAGATCTTCACTCTCTCGCATGTTTTATTCTAAATACATATAATAAGAAGAAAAAACAAAATAAGAGAAACAAAATGAACATTAACTGACACCTATAAAATGCGACAATATTATACCACCCCTTTTTGTAATAGAACAAAAAAAAATAAAAAAACAAACAAAAATAACAAAATCAAAAACAAAAACATAATAAAAATTGAACTAAGAAAGTTGTCTGTAGGATAAAAAAAAAAATAAAAGGGATATTATTATTATAAGAAGAACAAGGATAAAGTACAGTTGAAAGGATATTCTTTAGGATAGTATAATATGTCTCCTGAGGTAGGAGATATAGATGATTTTTTGTATTGTATATTCAATAGAATTTTAAAAGAAAAACATAAAAAAAAAAACAAAAAGTTCAGAGAAGATGTTCTCAAGGGTGCTATAATAGTAACAACAGAAAAAAAAAACTAAAGAAATAGAAAACAAACAAAATTTTATAAAGAAGTTTTTTAAAAAGTTGAATTATGTTTAAAAAAGAAGTCATACAAGAAATTAAAGGAAAATATAAAGTAAGAGAAGAGAATAAACAAAGAATAAAAAAAAAGACAGTAATATTATAAGAAACAAAATTAAATACATAAAGAAATTGAATGTAAAAAGATGATATTTAAAAGAAAATCTTAATTTCTTTTTGTTAGCTTACGGGCACTTGTTGTTTGTTGAGCACTTTTCTATATATCTGTAAATGATAATATAAAGTTACAATACTCTTTCATTTAGATAAACAAATCCTACTTATTGAGAATAGAATAAAAAATTTCAGAACGCCTTTTCAAAAGATCATTGATTGAATAAATATTATTCATAATAGGTGTTTAGAGTGAAATTTGTATGTATTTGTTTGTATTGATTGGACATGTATGTTCCAAATACCCTTCAGCCTTTAATCTAGCCTATCGAAATAACATAATATCATATAAGTACACAATAAGAATAAAAAGAACTTGGCACAAAATAAATTTACAATTGACTTGTATCTAATATAAAGTAGAGTTTTTTAATTTAGAATACTGTATCAAAATGTCTTCTTAATTAGATCCCATTAAAATGTACAACAACATATAGAAAATTGTTTATTATTACAAATATTATTTTTAATTACACATGCGGATATTTTTAAATAACTTTAATTTCAATATAATATCAAGTTATATTTTACAACTTATTTTTATTCTGGATATCTAAATGTCCAGATCTAGGAGAAATTAGAAGAAGTAAAAATTAATTTACATCGTATGAGGCCGAATCAAATAAAGACATTTTATAAAACTTAACTAAAATAATAAAGTGATTTGAAATTTTATTGATTTGGTATTTATTTGGAATTTAAATACGTTCTTTAAATAGCTTAGAATAGCTACCTTATAAAAAAAAATGTAAACATATGACTCTAACAAATTAAGACTATTAACGACATTTAGCACAATATAACAAATGTTTGTAATAAAGCTTAAATATGGAAGAAATTACTCTTTGTAAAGAAAAGTTTTGCTTAAAACAGCAAAAAAAAAGAAAAACAATAACATACAAATGCAGAACATACTATTTCAAGATACTATTGCTATTATGAGGGTTTCTAACGAGAAATAATAAGGAGTCAAGCAAAAAAAAAACAAGGTTGAATGCAAAACTAAAGGTTTTTAAAAACGTACATTTTTCAAAGAACAATAAAACAATAATTAAATATAATGCTTTAACTTGAGTTTTTGAACAATTGTATAAACCTAGAAAATTTTCAATTTTTGACCTTTCTCGTAATAGATCTTAGAGAAAAGAGGACAAGAAATATAAAAAGATTCTCTAAAAATGCAGCTTGCAGTTTTTGATTGAAATGCTTGTTTAGCAGTTTTTGATTGAAAAAATGTTAAGCAGAACCTGAGGTATACTCATAAAAAATATGGCTATAGCTACGTAAGGAGCCTGGCTACATAAACACGGTATCCAGTAACAATAATTTTTTATGAAAGTTATCAATCGTTAAAATTCCATTGCTCGAACTTTAACTGTGTAGAAGTTTTGTGAACGGACAGAAAGGCAGACAAACGAACAGGGTGAAACTAATAAGAAAATTTTTCAAACTTTTTTTGAAAAATCTGCTAAAAAGAAAATATATAGAAGGAAAAAAAATTTAGTTAAAAAATAAAGTTTGTACAAAATTTGTTTTTAAATTCCTTGAAATCGAAAAAGTTTTTTGAAAAGAGGTAATTTTAGAACGTTAAATTGCTTTAAAAAAAAAAAAAAGCACATTTGATATATTGAATTACTTTATAATGTATTTTATTAAAGTAAAAAAAAAAAAAAAAAAAAATTATCTGCGTTCCTTTGATTTTTTCTTATTGTAAAAATCAATTAACTTTGTTAAAAAAAAAAAAAGAAAAGGATACACTAGGTTAATAAATAACCTTTCCAACTTTTTTTTTTTTTTTGAACATATCTAATATTTTAGGTTGAAATTTAACAAATTAAAAAAATATGTTTATTGTTATATAAATTACCTTTAAAAAAACACGTATACATAAGTTTTTGTTTCAATATTTTAATTATCTAGCAACAGAAGCACAAAATCAGTAAGACTTCCACCCAAAGGTTATTTCTATATGCGTATGTTATGTTATATATAACAATATTAATTTACAAATTATCTATACTTTGAAACTTAATAAATTTAATTAAACAAATTATAATATTTATTTTTGATCAGAAAAAGTGATTGAAATCTATGTAAGTTTAAGTTCAAGATTATGATTTAGAATTAAGTATCTTCGGCTCCAAATGTTCAATTATCAAGTTTAGGGAATGCGGTCCTATAGTAATTTGTAAAGAAAAAAAAAAAAGGAATAAAAGAGAATAAAAATATTATAATATATATAATGTATTACTTATATCAACCCCAGTTTGGTTTTGAAACATATTATATTCCATATTGGTTTTTGCGGAAGCGTTAACTACAATATGTCTATCTCCTTGAAGCTTCAATTAATTTAGATAATCATTTAATGTATCTACATAATGATATTAATGATTCTCTTGGGTTCTATCTGAAGTTAAAGCTAAATTTATTTTATCTTTTCAAGGTATTTACTATAAGACAGTATTAATATAAGAAAGGCAGTTAATGACAACGTTAAATACTATCTGTTTTTTGTTTTGAATACAAGATCGGTAACTATTCTAATATTTTAATTCGGCAAATTAATTATGTAATCTACTTTCGAACCTAAAACGCTATAATATTAAATTTTTCAAGGGAACGTCGATTGCTATTAGATCAAAGAGTAATGCTGTGTAATTACATAACTTAGATTTGCCAATTTTTGGAATTTTATATATAAGGAAATTTTGCCAAAAATCAGGAAACAGCTGCTTTAATTTTAAGGAAACCTTATTTAATTAAGAAAATTCACTGACACGCCATGTAAAAATCTAATATTAGAGCTTTAATTTTTATGTTTTACTAATGATCAATTTGCACAGCTATCCAATTACTGTTGTCTAAAAATAGTGAATTTTCAATTATTTACCGCTAACAGCTCGTAAATAAGAGAAGGTAAGATTGATTTGTAATTTTCTGAGATAATTTATGCTAATTTTTCTCTCAAAATTGCATGATTTTATCTAAAATCGTTGCTAAGGTGGCTGAGATATAAAGCAAACAAATTTATGCAATATTTTGTTTCTCATAACGGTAGATTTAAATTCAAAAATGGAAAAAAAGGTGTAATTTTAATATTCATTTATAAAGCCAAGAAAATGTACTGCCGTTTGGCGTTTTCAGATTGAAAAAATACTAAGAATCTGGAGTATATTAAACTCCTATATTACAACCCTCTCAAAATATCAAAATAAGGCTTTTTTAAACATTGAAGGACTACAGCTTCGTAATGGGAGTGGAGAACATAAAAAACGAATGACACAACATTATTTGTTTTAAGAAACCTATCGATGGTTAAAATTTTATTGTTCTATCTTAAACTGTGTGTAGAAGTTTCGTAGAACTGTGCTTAGAACAGACGATAGTGAAAGGACGCATGGACAGAGTAAAACTAATAAATAAATTTTTCTAAATTTTATTTGAAAAAAATTCTTTTAAAAACTTCTAGGTTATTTAAAGTTAAAGTTAAAATCTAGATTATTTAAAGCTTTTTTAATTAAATACCAAAAATTATCTTTAATTTAAAAGTCATCAGGGAGCTGTTGTACAAATAATTTACAATTATCAAATTTTAAATTATATTATTATTAAAAATTCTACTTTAAAAATGTAATATTTTATATTATGATAATATATTGAACAACATTTTTGTAAACGATAAAAATATGAAACACAAAAAATGAAGAAAATAAGAGTGAAAATAAATTGATTTAATTCGATTCGTCGTGGTTGTTGGGTTGGCTATTAATCTATTTGATATAAATTTTCATTATTTATTAATGTCAATTAAAATAATTTTATTCTTTTTCTCTTCTTTATTTTATTTTTATTTTTGTCGTATTCTTTACCTCCCCCAAATACTTTAAATAAATTCTTCTTCATATTATGACTGCCATAAACTTAAATAAACATACACATATTATATTATGTATATTATGTGACCATATAACTATGTACAAAAAAAAAACACTATATACCAAAGGCATTTCCATATTAAATTGAATATACTAGTATAAAAATATCAAGGAAATAAATAAAAAAAAAAAATCAAGAAAAATGTTTGATAACAGAAAACCAAAAAAAGAAATTTTCTTTTTTTTTTACGCCGCAGGACGATTTTGCAAGCCAGATATGATTAATGATGATACAGGAACATAAAAAATAAATCAAAATTTAAATAAATATCAGAAAATAAAAAAAAAACAATAAAAGAAAATACCTACCTAATAAAATTAAAAATTCACGAAAAAATAAAATTAATATAAAGGATCAGAGAGGAAGAAAGAGAGAATAAATATGAAAAAAATAAACCATGTAACAAATTAAAACAAAATAAATACAATTAAGTCAGCCAAAAATATTTTTAATGCTCGTTCATAGTATAAATATGTACGATTATCCTTTTATTTTTATGTCTATTTATCTGTGATGCATTTATAAATGTGTTGTGCATATGTATTCGAATATAAACAATTAGTTATTTTTATTTATTTTAACTGATATAATGTATTTTTATTTCAATAAGTTTATTTTAAAAATTTCATACACTTTTTGTAAATTTTATTAGTAGTTACGGAGTCATTTTGGCAGGATATATTTGTATCTATAGATTTCATTTGGTAGGACATATTTTTAAATAAGTAAAATTTTCAAGGAACTTTTAATTTGAAGGATGTAATTTAATATATTTTTCTCAGAATCATTCAAATAAATGAAACAATGTATGCTAAAATATAAACTTTGTTTGTCATTGTAAAGCCTTAGCGTTTAGAATATAGATATGTAGATTTATTTTGCAAAAACACCGCATATCTTCATTAATATAATTAAAAAAGCTTTTAGATAATTTAAATAAAAATGGTAAAATTAAAAAAAAATTTTTTTGAAAAAATAAAATAAATAAGTAACTCTTTGTAGCCACCTTTGTGGCCTAGTGGGTGGCCTATAAAATACGCTGTAGACACTGAGGGAATGTGGGTTCGAATATAATACACGTCATAAGAATAACGATTACGATATGTACAGCCATACCATCGTAATTTCCCTGTCACATTTATAGGGCAGGGCTATAATCCAAAAAGAAAATAAAACTTTGGAAAATAGTGCACATTTTTGAAAATGTGTTGCATATCCGTACATATCCGTTTAGTGACCTTCTAAATGGGCCTTATATTTTAATACATTTTTTATACCCTACACCTAAAGTATAGGGTATATTAACTTTGGTATGGTGTTTGTAACCACCAAAAGGAAGCGAGTTAGGTATAGACATGTATATATATTCTGAATCAGGATCACCGCCGGAGTCGATTTAGCGATGTCCGTCCGTCCGTCCGTACGCACGATAACTCAAAAAATAATGATGCTATCTTGATGAAATTTATACAGTAGGTTACTAATTACGAAACAAAGGCTAAGTTCGAATCTGGACAAAATCCGTCCATGGGTTCGGATTCTGGAAGCTTCCGAATGATTCCGGGCTTTTGGAGATAATCTCCGCAAACGAGATTATCTCCAAAAGCAACAAAGATAGAACCTTCAAATTTTGTACAATGATGTTTCTTCCCGTTCGATTTATGTCTCTGAAATTTAAGAGGATTTGGTCCATGGGTTTGGGTTTTGGAAGCTTCCGAACGAGCACCAGAGCAAATGAGATTATTTCCAAAACCAACAAAGATAGAACCTTTAAATTTTATACAATGATGTTCCTTCCCGTTCGATTTATGTCTCTGAAATTTAAGAGGATTTGGTCCATGGGTTTTGGATTTGGAAGCTTCCGAACGAGCCCCAGAGCAAATGAGATTATCTCCAAAACCAATAAAGATATAACCTTTACTTTTGGCAGAATGGTG
This sequence comes from Poecilobothrus nobilitatus, assembly GCA_947095535.1. Classification (NCBI taxonomy): domain Eukaryota; kingdom Metazoa; phylum Arthropoda; class Insecta; order Diptera; family Dolichopodidae; genus Poecilobothrus; species Poecilobothrus nobilitatus. The sequence continues at coordinate 232,852,863 of OX352774.1, read as the reverse complement.
TTCTTTCATGTATGATTTAGGCCTCTGAAATTTAAGAGGATTTGGTCCATGGGTTTGGATTTGGAAGCTTCCGAACGAGCACCAGAGCAAATGAGATTATCTCCAAAACCAACAAAGATATAACCTTTAAATTTGGCAGGGTGGTGTTCTTTCATGTTTTATTTAAGTCTCTGAAATGTGAGAAGATTTGGTCCATGGGTTCGGGTTTTGGAAACTTCCGAACGAGCCCCAGAGCAAACGAGATTATCTCCAAAACCAATAAAGATAGAACCTTTAAATTTTTTATAATGATGTTTCTTCCAGTTTGATTTATGTCTCTAAAATTTAAGAGGATGTGGTCCATGGGTTTGGATTTTGGAAGCTTCCGAACGAGCCCCAGAGCAAATGAGATTATCTCCAAAAACAACAAATATATATAACCTTTAAATTTGGCCGAATGGTGTTTTTTCATGTTTGATTTAAGTCTCTGAAATTTGAGAGGATTTGGCCATGGGTTTAAATTTGAAAGAATTTGAACCGTGGATTCGAATTTTGGAAGCTTCCGAACGAGCCGCAGAGCAAATGAGATTATATCCAATACGAACAAAGGTAGAACCTTTGAATTTGGTACAATGGTGTTCTTTCGTGTTTGATTTATGTCTCTGAAATTTAAGAGGATTTGGTCCATGGGTTTGGTTTTGGAAGCTTCCGAACGAGCACCAGAGCAAATGAGATTATCTCCAAAACCAACAAAGATATAACCTTTAAATTTGGCAGGGTGGTGTTCTTTCATGTTTTATTTAAGTCTCTGAAATGTGAGAAGATTTGGTCCATGGGTTCGGGTTTTGGAAACTTCCGAACGAGCCTCAGAGCAAACGAGATTATCTCCAAAACTAATAAAGATAGAACCTTTAAATTTTTTATAATGATGTTTCTTCCAGTTTGATTTATGTCTCTAAAATTTAAGAGGATGTGGTCCATGGGTTTGGATTTTGGAAGCTTCCGAACGAGCCCCAGAGCAAATGAGATTAGCTCCAAAAACAACAAATATATAACCTTTACTTTTGGCATAATGGTGTTCTTTCATGTATGATTTAGGCCTCTGAAATTTGAGAGGATTTGGTCCTTGGGTTCGGATTTTGAAATCTTCCGAACGAGCCTCAGAGCAAATGATATTATCTCCAAATGCAACAAAGATATAACCTTTAAATTAGGCAGAATGGTGTTCCTTCATGTTTGATTTATGTTTCTGAAATTTGTGAGGATTTGGTCCATGGGTTCAAATCTTGGAAGCTTCCGGACGAGCCCCAGAGCAAACGAGTATATCTCCACAACCAACAAAGATAGAACTTTTATTTTTAGTACAAAGGTGTTGTTATGTTTCCTTTTCTGTAAAATTGGAAACTGACATTTGAAAGAATTTGAAACATGGGTTCGTATTTTGGAAACTTCCGGACGAGCACAAGAGCAACGAGCATATCTCCAAAACCAATAAAAGTAGAACCTTTAAATTTAATAGAATGGTGTTCTGGCAAGTTTTCTTTATGTTCCTGAGATGGATTCGATGAATTGGAGTGGCAATTCGGGTAGCTGACACAAACATCCCAAGAACTACCAATCTTCGAAAATAATTAAGATAGAAACTTAAAATTTTATACAAGGGTGTCAAGCATATCCCAAGCGGATGCCTCTTTTACGTTCTTGAAATTCGAGTTGAATAAGACAGAAAAGGGAAGAAGTTGCCTGCCAAAAACACTTATGGATTTTTAATTTAATTCGAATTATTCAGGTGTAGGGTATTAATAAGTCGGTTGCATCGACTTACTGTTACATTTACTTGTTTTGTATTCATTCGCTTACATTAGGTGTTTCTAAATCCGTATATAAATCACAATTTCGTACGCTAAAAGAAGCACTAATCATGTTAAAAATTTATTTTGGAAAAATCTAAATATTTGTTTGTTTCACACAACAGCATAGGATTCACGTCATAAAAACAAATTGGCTTAATTATTTGTATTATATAACAAAATTTTATATTCTATTGGTAATTTTGAGTTTCAACATAGGAGCTAATATATTTCTCTATATTTCGATTTTAGTTCGACTTTTTCTTTTATGATTTGAATTTGATTTGATTTAAAAGTTGAAATGGAACATCATTTTGGAAAATATATTCATTTTATTTTTAAATAAATCCTAAACTTTGAGTCCTAAACTTTTCCACTGAATGGTCAATTACTATAGCACTACACAATTAATCAACTTAAGAATTGCACCTTCTATTAATAGCTATAGACGTCTTTATACACAAATGTATTTACTAATACTAACAGCTACTTTAAGTTCCTCAAAAATAATTTATTTGAAAGCGTTTTGAACCCTATACCTTTTAATTGAAAGGCCGGTGATGATTTAGACACTACGTTATTAATCAGACAAATGTCAAAAAGTAATAGAGAACAGGCTTTAATAATTTGTATGTATGTATGATATCTTGCTTAGTATACAAAATTCTTATTAAAATCTTTTAATTATTAAAAACACTTAACTTGGCCTAAATTATATTCTCATATTATATTTTAAATACAGTTTCCAGCTTCCAGTTTTATTTTATTTTGGACAAGATTTTTACTATAAAATTACCATTTTTGTGATATTTTTAAAAATAAAATAATCTCAAATGTACATTTCAAAAAATTGGAATATTTTTAATCTATATAATCTGCTATTGTTGTATCATCCATTGAAATTAATTACAAAATGTATTTATTACAGTTTAAAATTTAATAAGAATTTACAATTTCATTTTTTTTGTTTCACATTTGCCACACACTCATAAAGGACTTGCACTCCATTCACTCCTCTATAGTGTTTTTAATTGATTCGTATCTTCTCTCTGCACAAAGAAAAACTAAAGTTACATATTTAAGAATGTCTCTTCTCCTTAATGTTTTCCACTTTTTTTCATAATAGATACAATAATAAATAAAATTCTTTTAAATCATATTATTATTCCTTCAATTAATTCATTATTATTTTAATACTTATGTATACGTTACTTTTTATATACAAATTGGAACTTAATACCATATTAAAAAAAAAATATTTAAAAAATAAAAAACTCCATTAGGTTTTATTATGACATAACAAATATTATAAAATTGTTAAATTTTTCATTTATAATCTGAAAATCCTTATAAGAATCTGATAAAAAAAAAAAAAAACAAAAAAGAAAAGAAAAAAAAACAGTGATATAAGTCTTTAAAAAATAATTTCTCATTTTTTAATTTTAATTTTTTTTGTTTTTGTTTTTTTTTTTGTTTCTTTTTATATTTTCTTTTTAATATTCATATTTGATTTTTATGTTGATCCTTCCATTAATTTACCATTCTGTTCCGCTTATGTTTATAACTGTTTTAAAAGGCAGTAAAAATATAATAATACTATTAAAGCCTCCAGAATGAAATAAAATAATAATAGAAAGGACACTGTACAAAAATACCCTTGAATTTTGTTTTTTTTTTTTTTTTTTTTTATATTTTATATTTTCATATAATCAATGTAAATTTTATTTTACTGTATGTTGTTACGTTATTTTCTTTTTTTTTTTTCTTATGTGGACTCTTTTAAATGGATGAAAATATAAAAAAAAAAATGATATAATAAAAAAAAAAATTTTCGTATTTTTGTTTTTTTTATATATACGAAAAGTACCAAATTAAGTTAAAAAGAGGAAATATGTAATAACGGTACCGTAAAAGTAAAATAGAAAAAAAAAAATCATTCATATGTGAATCATTATTAAAATTCAGTGATCCTGAAGTCCTGTTGAAATCGTTCTGTTAACAGTCCAGTATTTTGTGAATCAAACTTTATCAAAAGTTTTATAAAGACAAAATACAAAAAAAAAACAAAAAAAAAAGAAATTGAAAAGAAAATCACAAACTTTACAATGTTGAAATGGTTTTTGTTAAAAAAGAGTGGAATGAGAGAAAATTGCATTTTTATTTTATAAATATATATTTAAATTTTTTGGTGTACGAGTAGATGGTATAATAATTGTAGGGGATAAATTCGGTTCAGTATGAAATATGGTATGCATTTTGGAAGTTTTGTTTTTATCGGTTTTTATTAGGGATGTACTACAAAAAATTAATCTTTAAGAGATCAAATAAAATGCATATTCATAAATATTAATGAAACTAATATTAAAAACTAAAATTTGAAGAAATGTTATAAAGTATAACATCCCTTGATTAGCTTCCGCTTTTTTTTTTTTTTTTATTTATGAAAGTAAGCGATTGCAAATTACCTAAGAATAATTTGAATTTATATATTGTTCACAAACTGATTGTGACATAATCTAAAATTTATTTATATCATTATCTAAAGTTTTGTAATGGATTAAAATATAACATATGAAAAAAATGTGAGCAAATAAATATTTGTTTTTGTACAAGTTTATTTACATTTTTTATTGATATAGAATATGGTGATATTTTGACAGAGATAATATGTTTGATATATGTATAATACATATGACAAGAAATTTAATAAATTTTAAAAATAGTATGCCGAATATACTGACGCGGGAAGAATAATAAACGTATATTTATGGTGGTATTAACCACTTAAGAACTGATCGAAATGCAAATTCATAAAAGAAAGTGGAGATGGATAAGTCATATGCTCAGACGTCCAATAACATCAGTGGGACGCTAGCCATTGAACTGGAACGCGAATTGGATAAGAAGCGAAATGAATGATAAAATGAGATGGAACGAAATAGAAAGTCTTATTTTGAAATTAAAAGAATATCTCAATACAGAGTAATTGAAGAAGTTTTGTTGTACCGCTCATTTCTTAAACTAAACAAATGAATAATTAAAAAAAAAAAAAAGAACAGTTTTTTTCAGTTTTGGTGCGCTTCTTTCACTAGCCCATTAGTTTGTAAAGAATGAACCAAATTATAGTGAAGAATAAACACAATACAGCCAAACTTTTATTAGTTTCGAATACGATTGATTAAATAACTCTGAAAAACATTTCTTTTAATCATTTAATTTTATTTTAATGAATATTTTTACACTATTTAGGTATAAAATTATATTTATTTAACATTATAACATTATAAAAATTCGTTTTGAATTATATAAGTATTAATATTTCACTTTTCTTTAGGTCATAACGAGTTGATTATACTTTGATTCATACATTACTATTTACTATTTTTTTTTTTTGAATTTGCATACATTTAGGCATGTATGCATATGAATACTGCTTTAAATTTTGATATATGAAAATCTACTTAAAGTTGTGTGCGAAATTTCATTTTATTAGATACTCTGTTAGTTTTGATATAGCCTTTGAACACTTTTGTACAAAAATATAGATAAATAAAAATAATTGTAGTGAATTTCAAATAAAGAAAAGCCGTTTTTCACTATATTCAAAATAGATCAAAACTTAATTTAAAAGTAATATAACCATACTTTTGGGAAAAAAGTTTAATGTTTTCCCAATTTTACTAAAAACACCATCCCTGGTTTATAACTCTATATTGACATTTTTCAAACATTACGTAAAGAAAAACTAACTGAAAAAAAAAACATTAATAAGTCAATATATTCGTTTTTTATGCATAAAATGAAACAAAAAAACTTAAGGATAACATATGATTACACTTATATAATATACTAAAAATATACTTTTTATTTTTTGGTACGCTAAAAAAAAAAATGTTAACAGTAAAAAGGATTCACATGTAAATAAACTGAAACAGAAAGAGTGAGAGTGAGAAAAAAATTATGTTTTATAGGTTCGGTCATGTGGAAATAATTTTGTTTTTTATTTTATTTGAAGAAAAATGGCGGGGCGGTAGACATTGTCTTTAATTTTACAATTTTATTTAAGCGTTATTTTTTGTTTTTCTTTTTTTAATTACAAGGAAAAGAGATGTAAAAGGTGATGGTGAAGGATGACTATAAAATGCTTTTAAATAGGAATATACGTTCCGATACCACCATTATTGTGTATTTTTTTTTTTCTTGTTTGTGGGTTTTTCGGCGTGTTATCATTCAGGAAATATTTCTTTTTTGTTTTTTATTTTTTTTCTTGAATAAAAGTTAATTGAAGAATGAAAATTAATGAAATAAAGACCAAACTACAAAAAAGAAAAAAAAAAAATAAGCGTATTAATGACATTATTTATTGCTTTTAAAGGTAAATAGTAAAAAATAAAACAATAGAAATAAAAAAAATATTATATCAAAAGTAAATTAACAGTTTTTTTCATATTAATGTTAAGTTTAAGATCATGTTTATAATATTAAGTTTTATTGTTAATTTTTATTAAATTCTGCACTTATAGGTAGGTGAGGATATTTTTTCAGTGGGCTTAAAATGAGAATTTATTTATTGCATTAAAAATCATATTTTTATTTATAAGGTATTTACATTTAGTTCCATTTCCACTATTCGCCATTATATTAAATGCTTATATTTCTCTTGCCCTTTCGTTATATTTTTATTATGTATCCCGTCGTGCTAATTTTGTAAAAGTCGTTTTAGTAGAATGTAGAATTTTATTCCATTTGAACAAATTAGTAATGTAATTTTTTTTTTTTTTTGAGAGAATTTAATGTGATAAGTTTTCTTTGTTTAAAGTTAGAAAATGGACAGAACATATTAAAAGAAAACAGCTGTTTTTTTTAATATTTGCTTTGTTTTTACTTTTCCGGATTAACTTTCCGATACACTTCAAAATAAAACATTGAAATAAATCCATGATATTATTCTTTTTCCAATTTAAAATACTCTTTTAATACGACATGTAGGAAGGAAGATGGGAGCCTTCCAAAGATACTAAGAAATCCTATATCCTTGTTATTGTGAGATTTTTCCATTGATTCTATTCTTTCATAGTTTTAATAATGAGATAAACATATTTCCTGCATGGGAATGAAAATGTTTGTAGATTAAGGAGTATAATAAAAAAAAAGGAATTGAGAAGAAGGACATTTCGTTTTACAGTTTTTGCAAAAAGGGGGCCATAAAAACACATTTTTCACATATTAATTAAAGTTTTTACTATCTTGTAATTTTAGTTAATAAAAAATTGATTGAGAATAGAGACTGATTCCACATCCATCTTTTTATTTAAAAAAAAGTATAGAAAATGAGGGCAGAAGTTTGCAGAGAATTTAAATAAAATTTGAAAATTTAAGTAAATAATTAATTAATACTCAGACCCCGTGTTTCTTATCTGGAGAAAATATCAAATTTCAGATGATTCGATATAGTCATCAGGGTTGGCAAACTAAATTTAATATAGATATATGTAATATGTATGTATCCATGTAATTTTTAAGTGCTAAAAGTATTGATAGCATCTTTGTATAAAACTCAACTTTTCTCTAAAATGTTAATAAGGACTTAAAAATCAAGCTGAAACTCATTTTTCCATCATTAAAATAAAAATATTAAAAATTTAACGGCATTATTTTTATTTGTTTTTTTTTATATAGGTTAGTATCTAAATTATTTATATTATTTCATAGTTCTTTACAGATTTTTATCGTTCTTTAAAGTTTTTTACATTCTTTACCGCTTATGTGGATTTTACACTTTCTTGCGCTAAATATGTAAAGAATCATAAAAAAGAATAATAATAATAAAATATTGAATTATTGTTATAAAAAATGTAAGAAAGAGGAGTTGAAACAGTAGTTGAAAAAATTATTGTAAATTAAACCACTAAAATAAGATTAATATCAATTTAGAACCCAAAATTATGATCCAATTTAATTAATAACATTTTTCTTTTATATTGAAACATTTATTTTTCGGTTAATTTCATAAAAAATTTATAAAATTAAAATTTAGATTATAATTTAAATTTAATTTTAAATGCTTCATTTTAGATATGTTCAAATAATGGATAAGATGTTTATTTTAAATTCAATGGAAGTAAATTTAAACAACATTAAAAAAAAAAAAAAAAAATAAATTATTGCGTTTTTTTTTTTTTTTTAAATTTTATCGCTAATTTTTGAGCAACAGAAAAACTTTTTAAATTATTTGTGATAGAAAATAATAAATTTATTATATTTTTATTTTCTTCAACAAACCAAAAATAAATAAATAATAATTTTCTTTAAATTAATTTCAAATAAAATACTTTAATAATTTTTTTTTTTGTTTTTGTTGTGTTTTTTTTTTTGGAACTTGGTGTTAGAAAAGTTTAAATTCATTTTGATATGTTTTTTTATCTTAATTATTCATTAAGCTGAAAAAAAAAAGGAAAATTGTATTTCATTTTAAAATTTTTCCTCAGTGATTTAATTTTATTTTGGTTTTTTTATTTTTGTCTTTATTGATATTTATTTTTCCTTGTGTACATTTTTAATAATTTAGTTTTCAATTTCCAACAAGTTTTTTTTTTTTTTTCCTTTGCCATCTCATAAAAATAATAACCTTGTAAATAGAAAATTTTTATTTTGCTCTGCTCAAGGTTTCTTAAGTTCGTTTTAGTTTTACTTGCGTCGTTTACCATCTCCCATAAACATTTTCATTTGATTTTTCTGTAATTTTTAATTTTTTTTTTTTTTTTAGTTAAATAAAATGATATAAAATTTCATTGAGACACAATTTTTTTTTTTTATAAAACCATGGAAAATTTAATGAAAAATTCGCTTTTTTTTTCATAAACAAAAAACTAAAAGAAAATTTTTTTTTCCCGTTTTTGTAGCTTTTCGCTTTTTTTTTGTCTTTTTTGTTAATTTTGAAAAAATGAGTTGGGTGTGTGGTGAAGGAAACGGATTACCTCTTATGATGTTTATTTTCGTTTTTTGTTTTGCTTTTTAGTAAAGAGTTTGTCTTTAAATTAAAGAGTTTTATTTATTTTTTTTTTTTTTGGACTGAATTCTGGAAGGATTCTGAAACAATTTGAACCAATCATCAGAAATGAGTTTACAAAAGAAAACGAACGAAAAAAAAAAAAAAAAAATGCGAAAAAAGGGGAAGAAAGAGACAAAAAATAAAGAAAATCCTGAGAAACTGAATAGGAAAGTCATGGTTGCTTAAATATATTTCAACTTGCAAAAAAACAAAAAAAAAAATTCTTTTTTTAAATTATAAAGATAAAAATTACCAAAAAAAAAAACAAAATATGAAAACTAAAAAATAAAAACAAGAAAATCATCCATCCTGATGATGAATTTTCTTATTTCATCTCTTTCTATCATTTTTGTTTTTGCTTTGGGTTTTTATTTATAATTTTTTTTTTTTTTCAGTATCATCTATCTATTTGTTTCTCATATTTAAAAAAAATATAAAACATAAAAGACCATTATTTATGTTAAAAATTTTGCAAAAAAATAAAATTAAAACAATAAAAAAATTAAAGTAAAAGTGGAAAGAAAAACCAAAAAAAAAAAAATTTAAAATAAAAATGTAGGAAAGAAAAACATTAATTTGAATGGCTTTGAATATCCTGTTGTTGAAAAGCACAACAGCAATAACACATTTATTTTGGTTTAGAAAAAAAAAAAGAAAAATTAAAATACTATAACGTTATTGTAATTAAAGTAGATATAAAGATAGAAAGCATCATCTAGATTTTGCTATATATAAAGAAAAAATGTTGAGTAGTTTACACTCTGCAGAGCAGCTGAAACATTACGACTAACGTTTTCTTTTAAGTCACTGAACTAATTTTTACAAAAAAGCCAAATTATTTTGGCTTTCAAGAGCAAGCAATAAATTACCTTTGAACTTTTAAATTTGTTACGTTGAACATAGTTAAGTTCTGGTCTGGTCTGGTCAACAAAATTTATTTATTTATTTATATTAATATTACATACATTAAAGTAGTGCAATATTATTGAACCATCGGCTACTAAGGCCATTATAGGTTTTTATACTATTATTAAATTATATACTAATATTATTTATTTTGTTTATATTTATTTTGTTTATATACTATATATTTTACATTATATTAGGTCGTAAGGGGGGGTATGTAAAGAAAAAAAACTTACGACCTGTGCCAGGGATCGAACCCACACTCCTTCGGTTAATACGCCACACGCCTACCCACTAGGCTACCGAAGCCCCTCAACAAAATAAGATTGGAAAACTTGATTGGAGTTTTTTTTCTAGTTGAATTTGAATTTTATTTTAATGGATTTATTTAAATTTTTAAAACGAATATGTTATAGAAACTTATTTTCCAAATGTCAGTGTTAAGTTTAAAATGTCAAGCTGCAATTTATTTTCTCAATAACTGTTTTTTTTTTTCAAAACCCGTGAGGCACAGAGGTTTTACTCAGTTTACTTTTATTACACTACTATTGTATTCATTTTACAAGAAAGTCTATTTTATATGCAATCCTTTGTTAATCTACTACAGGTAGATCTAAAATCTCTCAGTTTAGGACATAAGATAGGATTTAGAATATGAGGGTGAATAAAATTAAAGTTTCATTTAAAAATAAAAGCACTTATATCAAAAAATTTATGTGGTATCTGTTTTTTATATCATTACTTTTAAAGGAAATTATATTGAAATGAATTTCTTAGGACAAGTTTTAAATACTAATAAATGGGCGGCTTAAAATACTACTACTAAATTATTTCACTCTAATTTTTTCGTTCTTTAAAAAAATTAAGATTTACACTTCCAGTTGGCAAATTTAATCGACAGTTCAATAAAGGATTAAAAGACTATTTCCTGTTTTGAAAAATAAAAAATTTGACTTAGAAAAAAGAAAACCCCCATTTTTTTTTTTTTTTTACATTTTTTTTTATTTTTAACAATTTTATACAGAAAATGAAATTGAATTTGCTTAAGAACATCTGAGCACACAAATTGTTTTGTTTAGCAACATGACCTTTAAATCAGCAACAACATTTTCATTTTTTTGAGGCAAAAGAAAAAAAATTAACTAAAGCAAAAAAAAAAAAAAAATGAAAAACAAACCAATTTACAGGAAAAAAAAACAAAAAAAAAATCGTTCAAAATTAAAGAGAAAGAGATAGACAGATATATAATAAAGAAATTCATATAATTTTAATATAAATAATATTTATATTCGTTCAAGACAACTACAGGTACACATGTACAACAATAAAAACTAAAATAATGACGGGAAGGTGTGAAAAATAAAACAAAAAAAAAAAAAAATTGTTGTTTTTTCTCTTTTTTTTTTTTAATACTTCTAAACTCTTCAAAACTTTTTATAACTTTTTTTTAACTGTTTTTTGTTTTTTTTTTTTTTGAAAAAATTTGGTTTTGAAATATTTTATGTTAAATGTTGCAATTTTAATTACCTTAAGGCGCTATACTGAACTAACTAAATATGAACTTTTGCAACTTTCAAAACTAATAATAATTTGTTAAAGACAAACTAACTTTGAATTTCTTGTAAAAGTATTTAAAATTTCTGGAAATGTGTTTATTTTTTTTTAAAGTTTTATATTAATGTGCCACTCGTAAGAAAAAAATGATATTATAAAAGTTTTCCCAAAAACAAAAAAAAATGTTTAAGAGAACTAAATATTGTTGATTTAAAAAAAATCTGTAATCACATTTAAGCTACTCTAACCGTAAGTCAAAATTAAATAAGTTAATATTTTTGTATCAGCACGGCTTTATTTTCTCTTTACAGAATTAAGATAAAGTGAATTTAATTGAATTCATTTTAAGGTTCCAATTTGTAAAAAATTATCATTAATGATTTGATATTTTTTATTTCCTCCAATTAGTTTTGTTTTGTATCTTCTTGTCAGTGGCTTAATGAAACCTAATATTGTATTAATCAAGTTCTTTCTATATAATTATATTCTTCTATAATATATCTTCTATAATATTATCTATAATATTATCTATATATATCTTATATATATGTCTTTAATATATCTTCTATAATATTCTTCTATATAATTATTTTTTTCATAATTTTTTTTGAAATATATACAATCCAGATTAGGACGTATAACTAGGTATGGAATGCGCCCCAAGTTATGCTAAATTATCCGTTTTTATTATTTTTTTTATATTTTAAGGAATCCAATAGCAAGAGTAAATGTTTATTTTAATTCCTTATCTAATAAAGTTTCTGGACTTTTACATTTCAAGGAACTAAAAAAAAAGCATATGTCTTAACATTATAAACCTAATATAAAGTTTTGAAATAATTAATTTTTCTTTATTTCATTCAAAATCTTTTTGCATAACATTAATAAGATTTTCTTTAAAAAAAAAAAAAAAAAAAAACAGTAAAAACAAAAAAAAAGAAATAGAAGAAAATACAATATTTAAAATTTTTTTTTTTTTTTTAACTTCAAAATTAGGGCAAAATGAGATGATATCAAACCATTTAAAAAAAAATAACAAATAAAAAATAAACATAAGGAATAAATTTTTGGTTGAACTGATCTATTCATTCATTTATCTTTTCATCACTTTTTCTCTCATTCTTTCTATTATCCTGTTCGAATATACAATAATTTTTTGAAAATGAAATGAGAAAAATGCAGAAAAAAAAAAACTAAACAAGGTAGAATGTAAACCAACGGTTTTTAAAAGCGCACATTTTCAAAACTCAATACAAACTGTTTAGAATTGTGACTTGCACAAAAATTTGAAAATTTCATGTAATAAGAAAAGAACGTGAAAATAGGACTTTTTTGAAATTTTAAGGGGCCGTAAGTTCGCAATCCTATATAACTAAGAAAAACCGTTAACACACGTAAAAATATATTATTGAACCTTTAATTTTCATGTCTTGCCGAAGAAAAATTTTTACAGGTGCCTAAAAATAGCAATTTTTCAATTTTTGAGGCGTAATAACTGAGGAAACTTATACTAATTCTAAAAGTTCTTTCTGGTCTCAAAATTTCAGATTCCTATCTAAAGGCATGCCGGAGTTATGAATAAAAAAATTTCATGCAAAATGTGGTTTTCACATACCGGTAAATTTAAATAGTAAATAAATTACAAAATATTAAATAATATTGTTATTGTTTTATGTAGATAATAATATTTTCGATCTTCTGGCGGTTTTAGTTTGCAAAACTATTACGCAGAGCCTAAGATATATATATATCTGAAAATGGAGCATTTTCGCAATTTTGAAGAGCTGCAACTTTGAACCCTATGCAACCAAAATAAACCTTTAACACACGTAAATATATATTACTGTAGCTTTAATTTTTATATCTTGCCTAAGTAAAATGTGTACAGGTGTTTAAAAATAGCAAATTTTCAATTTTTGAGCCCTAATAGCTCATAAACAGGGGGTGGTCCAAAAAAATTTTCTGAGCAAACTTATACTAATCTAAAAGTTAATAAATACTAAATTTAAAAAATTGTGTAATTTTGATATTAATTTACAAAGTTAAAAAAAGTACCTGTCGAATAACGTTTTCAGATTGAAAAACTCTTAAGCAGAACATAAGATATATGCATTTAAAAATAGGGCTTTTTCAAAGTTTAAGGGGCTTTAGCTCCGTAATGGATGGGGCTATATGAAAAAGTTGTTCCACAAAATTATTTTTTTTATGAGACCTACCTCTGGTTAAAATTTTTTTTCTCTATCTTTAACGGTGTCGAAGTTTTGTAAACAGACGGACAGAGTGAAACTAATAAGAACATTTTTTGAAATTTTTTTTGGAAATGTGCTAAAAACAAAATGAATATTAAAATATATAATATGAAGAAAATTTATCTCTTAATTCTTTTTAATACGATAAATGAGATGATACCTGAAAAAAACAAAAAAATTGGACCAAACCGATTAATCTCATTCTTTTCCTCTCATTCTTGTGTACCTACTCCGTTTTTTTTTTTATTGTATCCATCCAGTTCATCACTTTTCAATCCTAAACTTTTTTTTTATATTTATTGTGCCAATGAAATTTTAAAAAAAAAAAAAAAAAAAAAAAAAAGAAAAATTAAAACAAAAGAAAATTAATTGGACCAAGAGATTTTTATATGGTTCTTTAAATCGTTGGTATGATGATTTGTATTATGTACTTCTTGTTTCTTAATATGACAAACAATATATATTAAATGTTATTATTTTAAAATTAATTGAAACATTATTATTAAAAAATATATTTATTCGATTGCATGCTTTCCGTCTATTCGTTTGTATCGATTACTGATTCGTTTGTATCGTTTGTATCATTTTTTATAATATTTGAGATAATGTAATTAAGTTTGAGCGACTGATATACTTTATTGACATTTTTGTGTGTTTCTTCGTTAAAAAGCTGCAATCGATTAAAATCAGAAGAACTACAGTAATGGAAGGACGGGAGGTAATCTCGAAAGACACCAATGAGATCAATGCGTGAATTCTCTTTTGTAGTCTTGGTCAAATCAAACGCCACCTCTCTTTTAAATCAAATATTAGGTTAGAACCTATAGTAATATATGTACTGTTGGATTTGGGGATTAGGCAAAAAAGGAATAAAGGAATAGAAATAAAAGAAATTGAGAAATATTGGGAGGATTGTTTAGAACATGTATGATATCACACAACGTTATGGTTGCTTTCCAAGGTTGCCTTCCATTTTTTTGCGAACACTTCCAAGGACCTCACTTTCTAATTTTAAAAACTAATTTTCTTATCTTTAAAAAAAAAAAATTTAAGTGCACTATTTAGGAGTAGTACATTATCATAAAATAGTAGTGTAAAGAAGTAGACATTTAGATATGATTATATTAACGGTTATTCCTCTTTAAAAATCTTTGTTTTTACATCAAATTCTCTTTTTAATAAAAACATTTTTTTAACTCAATTTTTCAAACTTTATTAAATATTTTTTTTTTTGCTTATCATCTATTGAATTTTTATTTTTCCAAACAAATAAATAAAATCTTTTGAATTAATATCACGCAACAGTTTTTATCATAAATATTTTAATAAAAAAAAAAAAAAAAATCCATTTAACTAAAGAAAAATGAAAATGAAATTATCTTAAGATTCATTAAATATAATAGATACTTTAGAATCTATTCATTAGGTATATAATATATTATATTGTATATATACCAAGATTTATATTATTTTAAGATAAGTATTTTATGCACAATCTACTGCACATGTTTAAGATCGTTCTGTATTCACATTATTTAACAAAAAAAAAAGAAATTTAATTTATAATAATTTTGTAAGAAAGAAAAGTTATTTTTAAGTCAGTTGACGCCATTTAAAAACTTTCAGAAGTGTTGCGGATAAAATAAATTAAAAGTAACGGTTTAAAGTAGAAAATGTTAATTAAAAGATTATGTAAATGCTAATTAAAAGATAATGTAGTTTTTATTAAAATCAACACCCTTCCCAATTTATTAATTCTCACGATCATCGCAAATTTATTATCAGATTATTCTAAAGATGGTATGGAACTGGAATGCAAAAAAGAACATATATTATGCTTTTTAAAATAATATGTGTGTCTTTAATCATCAGTCACACAGTGTAGACTAAAAAACAAGGCAGCATCCAACTAAAGAATCTTCAAGATGTACATTATCAAAGGGGTAGTATATATAAAAAATTTTAGAATATATTGTGACCATTTTTGTATGATAATTCGGTTAAAAAGTCATACACACGCAGGTAATATATATTTTATGCTTTAACTTTATCTTTACTTTAAGCTCGTATCTTTCTTTTACAAACTTTGTGCATGATTGTATTCTGTTTACAGTGTGTCTAAAAGCAAAAAAATTTTAAACTTTCTATCACTGTGTATTTCTTAAAGGAGTAAGAGTACAAACAAGTTTTCTTAACTTCCTCTTGTTTATAGATCATATTTCTCTTAAAATTAAAAGTTTAAGAGATATGGTGCATCTAAAATTGTACAAAGTCTTATTTCACCTGACATTCAATATAAATATTATCTAATTAGTAAAAATAATAAATTTCTGTTTTTATAGCTAATTAAACAATTGAAAAGGATTTTTTTATGATAATATAGATTTACCCAAATGGAAAAGGAAACGACGCAAAGAGGTAAGAGGATATTGGAAGGAGAGAGAGGTAAGAAGATATTAGAAACAAACCTAAAAACAGTATAATTGAATTGTTCCAAATTGTAGTATAGGGAACATATTCCACTATATAGAAATGAGAACTTGCTGTCTCTCACAAGGTAGGTACGGGAAAAACATCTATCAAATAGTAAAAGACATTACCTAAAATCATTACATAAAAATATAAAACAGTAAAATTGCTATCATATTTTCACCAATTTTAAAACAAGCAAGTTGTAGTAACTTAACATGATCATCTAAGACAGATTATTTGATTTTATTGAAGGAATTCAAAAAAGTTTGATGGTTCGCTAGCCCATGTATGAGTGTTATACTCCATTTTATATTACAGTTGTACTTCATCTTGTGTTATATATTTCTTCTGTATTGGTTTATAAAAAAAAAACTTCTGTTATTAGCATTTTCAGATTGAAAAATTACTCCGTAAAATTTGTGTTAAATTAAAGACTTTTTCGAACATTACTAACATTAGACTCTGTAATTTGTAAGGTCTCATTAAAAATCTGTTCAACAAAATTAGTTTTTTCATAAAATCCATCAATAAATGATATCGCTCGCTCTCTTTGATGAAAATGTTTCCAAGAAGTTTTTCAAATAAACGAACTGTTAAAAGGACAGAGTGACGCTAAGAAAAAAAAATTTGTTTTTAAATGGAGCTGAAAACAAACAATAGAAATATTTTTTAAACAAAAATGTATAGTGAAATGTGGTTAAATAAAATACTATTTAACCATCACCACACAATTTCTTTTTTTTTTAAGTTATTTATCTAGAGACTATGAAATATTTATTTTTTTATTTTTCACTTCTTTTTTTTTTTTTTTTTTTTTTGTACTTTCAAATAAAAATAAATTTTAATCTAAAGATAATCAATTGAATATTTTTTTATTCTCATTTTTTTCTATATAAATATACCAGAATAAAGTTAAAGCCATTTAATTTTTTTTTTCTTTTAAACAATAAATAAAGTCCTGTGATTTTAGCATTCTAACTTTAAGGATTCTGAAGATTTTTTAATAGGTATGGAGTATATAATGTTGTGAATATGGTCTTATGGCAAAGGGACAAAAGTGGTAACAACATATATTATTATATTGTATAATATGAATGTAAGTATGGATATGTATGTATGTGTATCAATAAAGTATATAGTAAAAGGATATTGTTTGGTAATACTTTGAATTGAGTTTAAAGGGTTTTTTTTTTCTATAAATTATAGTAAAAGAAATATTGTATAGGGTGTTTTAAAATAAATTTTAATATTATTTTTAGTTTAAATTTTAGAATACTTTAAAAAATAATAAATTAAAAATCGAAGATATGGTTTAAAAGTGAATAAAAAAAAAAAAAAAAAATAAACAAAAAAATATAAATATAAATATAAATTGGTTTATTTTGGCACCATCTGTGATATTAGAGTGACAAATAATTTTAGTTTAAATGGATATTGGTTTTAAATTGGTTTTACTTTTAATATGGGTTGTTTTTTTGTTTTTTTTTTTTTTTTTTTGTTTTTGAAAGAATAAAATAAAAGTACATTTTATGATCCTGTTTTATTACGAATTTTAAGGTTTCTGATTCAAGTAAATTTTTAAGTATATATTTTATTTAGATGTATTTATTATTCCTTAATTCTTTAATCTTTTTTGTTATTTTATATAATATTTTTTTTTTTTTTTTTGTTATTTAAAAAAATATATTTTTAATTTATGTATGGTTAAATTTAAATTTTATGTGGAAAATTTTCAAATAAAAATTTGTATTTGTTGTTTGTATTTGTATTTGTATTTAATTGTTTTTTTTTGTTGTTGTTTTTTTTTTTTTTTTGGAAATTTATTAAAAAGTTATTTTTTAATTAGGTATTTGTTATATAAAATTAAAATTTATTAAAAGGAAATTTTAAATTAGGTTATTGTATTGTTGTATAATATACATATAAACATATTATGTATTATTATATTATGGATTCAATGGAAAAATTAAAATATTCAAATAAAAAATTTATTATATTTTTTTTTTTTTTTTGGAATAAGAATTATAAAATTTTTATTCTAATAATAAAATAAAATTATATTATTATGTAATTATATTTTGTTTTATTTAAAATTTTTATGTAATGATCATCATAATATTAGTGAATTGGGTTTTTGTCAATTTAATTTATAATCGCTCTTAACTAAGTAAGAGAAGTAAAAAATAAGAAAGTAAAGTATATTAAGTATTTTCAATTATTCAATAAAATCTACTAGATCTTTGGACTTATTAACGTTTTCAAACTAAAATAATGCCGAAATGGGAAAGGAAAATGTAAAGTTCAACTTTATAAAAAAATTGTTTTCTTATAATTAAGCATTATACAAACCCCAATAGCAAATTGTTATAATACTCGAAAGTTTTAAAACTGGATGATTTTTCTTTTTATGCATGATATCGTTATTTTGATAAAAATATATTTTTAAAATAGTGGGAGATGATTTGCCCCCAATTTTTTTCTAAACAAATTGTTGAAAGCCTAATTTTGCAATCAACTATAAAATTCATCATAATTATGAATCTCTTAAAAAAAAATATATATATAAATATTATAGAAAAACCGTATAATCCTGATTTTGTAACCCAATCAAAAATCTTTTCTAATTACTTTTTATTATTTATTATTTTCTCCAAACTATTTACATACAAATTTTAACAACAAGCATTTAGAATTATCTCTTCTAATTATTTTATTTTTATTAAATTATAGAAAGTTTATGGGAGCGTGATATATGCCTTTATTTAATTTGCCCGTAGTATCCTTTGTCTATATGTATTTCACTTGCCTGTATTTCATTCTAAATTAGTAAAGATTTTAGAGTTGCATTTAAAAGCAGGCCTTTACACTTTTTGCAGAATATTTATATATATGTATATGTGAGCATCGGAATTAGGAGGGACTTTAGTGAATTTAAAATGAAAGTTATAATATAGTTTTGTATAATATGAAATGTAGGCAAATCAAATACAGTCAAAAGTAATACAGGTTTGTGATAGTAACCAAAATTTGCCATACAAGATTTGACTTTATTACAATTTGTTTTATTTAACCCTTTTGGAAATGATAATATATATCCCTTGATTTATAACCAATCCGAAGCAGCCAGACAGGTATTTTTAAAAACTTCCAAAAAACCACACAGACATTTTTTTGGAATAACGGAACAAAGAACATGTTCTGAATATAAAACGAAAAAAAATAACAAACTGATATTTAGGAAACGATATAAGACCGAATTAACTTTAAAAAGAAAATAATGCCGATTCAGCAATATTTCTGGGGGCATTATTTCAGGGCATCGAAAATATTGTAGTTTTAATTTCAAATTTATATTTAAAATTTTCCAAATATGTGTTAAGTAATTCAAATATGTTTTAAGTCTAATATCTCTTGAAACAATTGTTTAGAGGAGATATTCACAACAAGTTATTTAAGATTTATTTTTTTATTTTAAATCCTTTTAAATATTACAATATTAATTATTTAAAAATCAAATTTGCAACATTATTATTTAAAAGCCATTTAATTTCTAACCAATTTTCTTTTTGTCTCATTACCATGAGAACATTTAGAATTTTTAAATAAAATTTGATTGCCCGTAAAGTTTTTTAAAAGAAAAACAAATTAAAAATTTATTTTGATACCTTTGAAGGCTATTCTTAAATATAAAAACAAAATAAAACAATACTAATTACTTATTAAGCCTTTTCGAAGAAACCAATAAAAAAAAGAAGAAAACCAAAATGAAAGTTGAATTATAAAAGGCTTAATTCCAAATTATTGTAAAACCTTTACCAATTAAGATTTTCGTGTAAAATCGTGCCATTTCCAAATTAATACGCAAATTTTAAAATTTCCTAATTATCCCTTTACAAAAAAAAAAACAAAAATAAAAATGGTAGGTACTTAATTTTAAATTGGAATAATAATCGTACATTGATTAAATAATACAGAATACTCTTAATTAATTTTTATTATTTTTATACCAATGTTTTTATTATAATATAAGAGCTACCTTGATGAACACCCAAACGCGATATTGTAAAAAGACAAGAGTTAGAGAAAATGAAAGGAAACAAAATGGAAATAGGAAGAAAAAGGCAAAAAAGAAAATTGGACCCATCATAAGAACTTACAAGTATCATAATAGAAAACATCAAAGGATGTACGCATAGGTGTTAGAAAATATAATTCAGAAAAAATAAAAGAAATTACGGAAGATAATAAAACGATTAAAGTATTGCAGAGAAATCTGATAAAAGCTAAAAGACTTCAGATCTACAAACTGAAAAACAAAAACTGTACAAAGAGCTCCAGCACTCGGCGAGAATAGAATTGGAACTTTAAGAATAAGATTAGGGTTAGTGAATCGAAGATTAATATTAGCTAGATTGTTTGATATTAGCTAGATTGATTTATACTATACTTAAAAAATGATGTAATAAATCTGGGAAATTAAGATCGTTTTTAGATAAGTAACTTGTCTAAGCAAAATTAGATAAGTTTGCTATTAAATTTTATATAAACTTTCAGAAAAATACTTGTAAATAGAATGGAAGATAAATTTGAATATTATATAGACCAAGAAAATTTTCAGATTTCACATGATGGATGGCCTAAAAGAGCTCTTACTAACGACTGAATATAATAAACCTTTAGTAGTAATATTTGTAGAGTTTCGAAAAGCATTTGATACTGTAGATTCTACGTGTAATTCAAAAATCTTTAAACTAGTTATAAAAAGGAACTTTTTTGAACTTTAAACTAGTGTTAAATAAAGCCTAGATAAACAAAAATATATTCGAAAATATTTTATAAACAAGCAACAGCGAGCGTTATGTTACACTATTATTGAAATAAATACCATACCTATACAACGAAAAATATTAGACAAGGTAACATCATACTTCCAAAGTTATTTATCGAATTGTTGGTATTCTATTCTTTTAAAAATATAAATTGAAACGTAATAAATCTAAAAATAAAGAGTGACTATCAAAATAATTTACACTAATTTTCCGATAATATCGTTTTTATTGCCGATAACTTAGACATTATGCCAAGAAATACTGAAAGGTCTATAAAACCCTATCAAAAATGTATAATTAAATATAAATTTTGTTAAATAATTTTTTCACGTCACTACTAATCTAGTAATCACTACAAATTTAAAAATATATAAAATATGATAATTGAACATGTACACAGATGTAAATAATTAGGATGCAAATTATACCTATGCCCTATGCATAGTACGTACAACCAGTCCAGAAATATTTCACCGAAAAAACCTACGCTGTCATAGAATCTTTGATAAACTTTGCGATACTCTTAAAGGAGATTTTTTAATCAACTTGAAATAGAAATTTAATCTAATATGACAAAATGTGTCTTTAGCAGTTCCAGCTATATGTATTTATAACTCTAGCACATGGAGCAGAAATTCCATAAAGAAATTGAAAGTAATACAACGAGCATTGGGAAGAGCTATATATCTGAAGTCACTAGAAGAAATAGAATACTAAATGCATGAATTAAAACAAGGACCAAATTAACGGATTTTGTAACGAAATAATGAAAGCTATATGAAGGTGAATAAGCAGCGCAGTCAAAAAATAAATGGACCCCAAAAAAAACGACGATAGATAGATCCAAATTGAAGAAACTGGGGAAGACCAACAATATAATAGAGTGATGATATAAATAAGAAAATAAACTATCAGTTGCTGATTTCTCAAAACAAAAATCTATCGAAAAAATAGAGGAGGCCTATGTTCATCCATGAACAGTAATGATTGTTTAGTGATAATGTATTTTTTATTGCTTCTTTCATAATGATATTTCCCGTTACCAAAAAAAAAAAAAAAAATGAACCAAATTATTATATTAATTAATCCATATTTACATATAAAACCCAAAGATAAAAATTAAATATTCAAAATTATTCTTCTTATAGGAAAAAATATCAAGATATTATACTAATAAATGAATTCAAAGGAGCTGAAAAAGAAAATAAAATTGTCTGAAAAAAAAAAATTAATATAGGTAGGTACATAATATTAGATAAGTATTCAAACAAAATTTGTGTACAAATATCTGTAATGGTTGCTTTAATTTGAATAAAAATTATTCTAATACTATTATATAGCTACTTAAATTATCTGATAAAAATTTATATTTATTATTATAATTTCCTATTATCCTTTTCTTTTTTTTTTGTTTTTTTACCTTATTCTATTAACTAATAAATAATTTGCCTATATTTATTTCTCATTTAAATATCATTTCATTTTAAATTAAATTATTTTATAGGTTGGTATGTTTGCTTTCGAAAATAAAAAAGCTTTAGAATATTATCCAACTATAGTCAAAAGTAAATATTTCAAATAGAAATAAAGCCACAAAAAAAAAATAAAGAAAATAAAAATATTACTAAACTGTAAAATATCTATAGAACAAACTTAACTAAATATAAAATATCATAAATCGTCTCAATTATCCTTTATAGTTTTACTCCTTCTATTGTTATTAATTCGTATGTAAAGTACATAGGTACATTAAAAATTATATTATAACCTATTCCTTCTCCTTCCGTTCCTTTCAAATATTATTATATCATTTTTTATCTCATGAAATATAATTTATATAAATACGAAAATATACTTACCTATTATTTATATATATGTATATATATATTATATATATATGTATATATAAATATATGTATATAAATATATATTTATACATATAAAAGCAATTATTTATTATTTGCAATCAAGTCTTTATTTTTTTTTTAATTTAAAAAAAAAAATAAAATTAAACTTTCAACTTTTGCCAAGACTAAGTACGCGGCTAAGTAAAGAGTTTTTCAAGTTAAAAAAAAAAATAAATATATAATATCATAATTAGATTTTCTTTTCGAAAATACAAAAATTGTGAACAAAAAAGAAAAAACAAAAATTATTTTCCTTTGTTAGAAAAACAAAAACCATAAACCTTATATAAATACTTACCTCAAGGATCAACATATACAAAATATACTAGAGTAAAATAACAAATCCAAAATTCGAAAAATAAGAAAAAATAAAATTTTAACAAGGACATGATTAAAAGCGATATAATCAAGGAGAACAATAAAAACAGGATATTATTAATTTATTAATACAAAAGACACAAAAAAAAAAAAAATTTTTTTCCTTGAACAAAATAAAAGGAAAAAAAAAAAAATAACAACCAACAAAACTAAGAAAATAAAAAAAAATAAAAGGATTATGCAAATTATGTTGATCTTTACGGCCAATTATAATACTATATCATCTTCACATTTAGGCATTATTATTCTTATATATTTCATTTATATATGATTATATATATATATATTGCATTTTATGTATATGTATATATATCAATTAAATGTTTTTATATAAAATTACTATAAGTATATGTAAGCATATAAAACTGTTATCCTTTTGTCGCCACCTTTTAACTGAATTTAAATTTCTCTTTAAAAAATTCTTTATTTTTTTTTTTTTGTTTTTTTAAGTTTCAAAATAATTTTTAAATATACATACATACATAATTTGTAAAAGTACATACATTCCATATTATTTTAATAAAATTTTCTAAAAACCACAAAATAATAACAGAAAAATATATACGTTATACTCCAGAAATAGTAATTTTGAATTTAATTGTTGTTTTCTTTTATAGGATCGAATGTCCTCGTAATTAGAGTTATCATATATAAATCTACTTTTCTTCTTTGTTATTTACATCTCTTAAAAAAAGAAAAAGAAAAAAAAAACGCAAGCGGAAGACAAATGAAGTGGAAGGGAAGATAAAAATTTTTCCTTTTTTTTGAACTTTCACCTTGAATAGACTAATCCTCCTACATCCTGTAGAATTTTAAAAAAAATTATAATATTATTCCTAAAAATTTTTTTTTTTTTTTTTTTTGTGTTTGTTATTAAAACTTTTGTACCAAAGTCTACTAGGAACGTGCAGAATATCCTCTTATGTGGTGAAATACCATAATTCACTTTAAAAATAATGACAAAATACAAAAAAAAAAAAAACAACAAAAACAATAAAAATAAAAAATTATTTTCATAATAAAAATTCCTTCTTAGTTTTTATTATTTGTACCGGTAAATTAAAATTTCATTTTAATATTCATGACTATATATATGTATATATATATATATATATATATATACATACATCTGTACATATCTACTTAAATTAATATAGAGTATAGAATATTAAAACCGCTTAAAAAATATGCAAATATTATTTTTCTGTTGTTTTCCTATTTTGGTTATATTTCTTCTTTTTAATTTTCTTTTGTTAATAATGAGATAGTGAATTTCCTTTACTCCTGAATTCTGAGTAGGTACTAAACTATGTTAAAAAAAACAAAATAAAAATACAAAAAAAAAAAAAGCATAACAAGTAAAAATTATTAAAAATAACTGGAAAAGAAAGGATTTTTCCAAACAAAAAAAAAAAAAAATTATATATTTTCTTCTATTTTGGCCACAAATGAGATTTTGAAAAAAACGGAGCTTCTTAAATGTCACAGAATAGAATAGGTACTGAACAAGAAAAAAAACGAAAACAGTTGAGAAAAACAATAAAAATAAATAAATATAACGGAAACCATAGTAAAAAAAAAAAAAAACAAAAAATAAATGAAAGAATTTTACCCAGCTATACCTGATTATAATAATGACTTACTTAATTTGCTTAAATTTCAAAATATATTTATGTATTGGTTTATTTTACTGCTATTATAATACTTTTATATATGTATAGACAGAAAGTGGAAAGTGGAAAAAATTGGATTAAATTAAATCTTTCAAATGTGAATAATACTCTTAAGCAAAATAACCAGGGATGATATTGCTTAAGAGTATTTTTTTAATATAGGTAAATCTAGTTTGGTGACAATTTAGTTAGGTGACAAATTTATGATATGTGAACAAATATGCTTAAAGGTCAATGTAGGTCAATTTCATTTCTATGTGATGAGACGTGAATAAAAGCTCCAGCCGATGTATCGAACAATTATTTGTTTCCCTCTACTTCTTTTGCCTAGTACTTTACCCGAGAGGACTATCTGGAGAATTTTGTATTTGTCGTTTTGATCCAAGTAGCTCAGTTTTCTTTTTTTTATAGAATACACTACTTCTTTATGAAAGCCTATCCTGATACCTCTACGTTGGTTATATGATTTTGCCAGTTAATTTTTAATATTCTTCTATAGCACCAGAGTTCGAACGCCTCCACCCTCTTCACCAGATCCACTTTGAGTATAGTTGATTAGTCATATTGTATTATTAAAAAGTGCTTTTATGATGGCAGGTATAGTTCGATATTCAAAGAAAAGTGTTTTAAATTTCGTTTTTATTTTTGTTGTAAATGAACGATATAGCTGTACATATCTTTCGAGGGATATCAGTAGCTAAGTGACTAACCGATTGATGTATCCAAACCGATAAACCAAAGAAATGCATGTTTAGATAAATGCTGAACAAGAAAGAAAACTATATAATGAAAAAATTGATTGTAAAATAATAAAAAATAATATAAATTAATTATAACATTCTAGAAGATCATCATCCATAAATGGCAAACTCTAACATATCCATTAAGATACTTTTTATTAGAAATCTTTTGACTGAACGAAATAAACTTAAATCTTTACATTTAAAATGATGTCTGACGGCAAAAAAAATCTCCTTACACCGATCACTGTAGAATTTGTTGATCAAATTAAACCTTTTAAGTCGAAAAAAGGGCCAGATGTTAATTAAATGAATTGACAGCAGAAGTATTAAAACACCTTCCAAAAAAAGGTCTAACAATAATTATTAATACCTATACATAATGAATCCTTGCTTAGCCATTCTTAACCAAAGAGAAAAAATAAATTACATAAAATAAAATTTTTGAACACTCATAACCTCCGCTTTATTTTATAAGGTATACCTATAGATATAAAAAAAAACTCTCTTAATTGAAATAAAAATTTATATAATATTTTGTTTATATGTATTGGTTTGGTAATGTCATAAAATTATCATAAGAAATAATTTTCTTCTTTTTTTTTTTTAACCTAATCTGTACATAAATTATCTAATACTTATTATGCATACATTCAATAAAGTATCTATCTATAGATATATCTAAAGACAAAAATAAGAATGAAATACATTCATTCCCTTAGAATAAATAATCAGAAAATAGAATTATTTATGTACTTAAAAACTAAAAAAAAAGGACATATAATAACAAAAAAAAATAAAGAAAATGGATTCTTAATGTTCCATTTTTTGATATTTTAAAATCTACAGATAATTAATTATAATTGTTGTATGCTGGGTTGCATGTAAATTAGGTACAAAAAAACAAAACAAATATATATTAAGTTAATTATTTATTTATACATTTAATAAATAATAAGTTAACCAAAGAAAGGAAAAAAAAAAAAATTTTTTAAAGATTGTGGGGAAACTTAATTGTTTTAAAAATTCTTTTATAAAAAAAGAAAAAAAAACATAAAAATAAAAACAATATAAAAGACAATGTCCTTATTTTGTCTTTGGTTCTAATCTTTTCTCTTTTGTCCAGGACTTTGAAAATTTTATGTGGTTTTTATCTATTTTATATTCTGTATATAAATATTATTTTTATAAATTTCTTTAATTAAATAAAATTGGTCTTTAAATTCCAAAGGATTACTTTTGAAAAAATAAAAAACAACTGTGAAAAATACATTAAGTTTGTACATAATTTATGATATACTGAGCTGCATATTCTTTTATGGTGTTTATTGGTGCCACATTGAGTAAAATATTGTCTGCCATTTTGATGATCTTTTATCTTCGTATTATTTTTAGTAAGACGATAATTGAATGGGTTCAATTAACAACTTTAACATTGAATATATAATCGAAATATAAATAAAAAATCTTTAAAAACTATACATTTCTTAGCCTTGATTTATTTTTAAGCATCTACTTGTAGGTTTTAAACCATTTGAGTAGTCAGTAGTCAATTTCTAACAAATTATCGCGTCATCTAATATAAGCTAGTATTACGCTATGTTCAGTTTTTAGCAGAACATTAAGAACATTCAGACTCATGACGCATTGATGAAGTCGCTGGAATTTTAAATGAAAGGGTTTGGGTTCAAACGCCAGTCAGACTAATATTAATAATAATTGATACTAAAGTTGTTTCATAAAATTCCTTTTTGCCTTCAATTATTGCCTCGTTCAGGAAAATGTTATAAAAAAACTGCTTGATGCCTTCGTTACTGATAGCACAATTGTAATAATACTAGGCGAATTTGTTGTTCCCTTACAGTTCGACTTTCTAATCCAAAATTTCAGAATCCTTATTCTATCTTTTTCTATCACTGTTCCTTAGTTCAATGTACTGTCTTAGCATCTAGAAGTTTCATCCTATTATATTGACTAAAGAAAATGGTGGGTTTAGTTCGTAAACATCTGACACTACGAGGGGGTATTTTTGATATCTTTGGAAAATTCCCATCTTCCTCAGTGAAAAACAAAAAAAAAAGAAATCTTTGGCAAAAAGTGATAAAAAATGTTAAAGATTAAAATAAAAGATAGTGATTTATGAAGTTTTTGTACAAAACCTATACTAACAAGTTATCAAATAGACAATATTATTTAAAATTATAACATTTTACACGCAATAAATATTATGTTATAAATTTTTTTGTATAGTTCAAATATTTTTCTTAAAGACAATTATGTGACTTGTCTGAGATTGTACTCATTCATAGGTAAAAGTCATAAAATTTCTATTTTGGTAACTAAAATATTTATTTATCTACAAAAATCAATATTTTTTTCTTTTAAAGAATTTAAAACTTAATTTGAATAAATAAATGTTATTTGAGATAATTTTAAGTAGAATTTATTTGTAATAATTAAAGTATCTAGTTTTTTTTTTGGTAAATTTTAAAATAAAATTTTTGGGTTTTTTTTTTTTTTTCGGTGAAAAATCTATAAATAAATATATTTTTGATGTCAATTCAATTTGATAGAATACCATACATTATAAAAATTCTTTACCTATAAAAAATTTTGAAAAATACATAAAAATTCTAAAAATTCAATATAGGATCCATTCCATCTAATCATCTAATCCCATAAAAAAAAAAGTAATATATTTTTAGCTACAAAATTCATTTTAAATGTTAATTTTTATAAGGAAAGTTTTTAGGAGTCCAGTTTTTTTAAATTTTCAAATATTTATTTTTTTCATGTTCTTTAAACATTTTATATTATTTCTTAGAAAACCGAAATAAAATATTAAATTACAAAAAAAAAATGTTCAGTTCCTATAAGATATTTTCTTTTCTAAATTTTCCTTTAAATTTAAAACACAACCTTATTATCTCTGAACATAAAAAGAATATTATGACAACGTAAAATTAACTTAGTTTCCAAAAAGAAGAATCTAATCCTTATAGGTACCTAGTTCAATAATAAGCTAGAATCTGGTTCAAAAATGAGCTAATATTTATAATAAGATTTGGTACAGTTGACCTGTTTTTGTTACAGTTGACCTGTCACAACTTTATGTGACTCTTTTCTATCACAACTTCCAAGTTCATTTAGTTGCTAGTGGTTTCATATATTTATATTCACGAAATACGGAAGTAGGTTTAGTAAGTAAAAATCTATAACTATCAAGGGGATATTAAAATAAGTAATTCGTGACTTTGTGAATCCATTTTGCTCCTTGTAGAAATGGACAAAGTGCAAAAAATATTATATATGTATTCATTGAATTTATATATCAGATCACAAAAGGGATTAATCGTTAAGATACACTATTTTCCTTCCAAAATAGAAAATTAAGAAAGAAATTATGCTTCATTATTTAGTTATTTTATCAAAATAATTTTTTGCAGATGATTCATTTATTTTTTGGGAAATATTAAAAAAACTAATAGGCTGATTATAAAATCAGAAATATTTCTAATTTTTAAGGCAGAAAAGTATTTAATGTCTCTTATAACAGAAATATTTCTTGCCATACCTACTAAATTTTCATTAGAAAAACAACCAGTCAAAAGAAAAGCTAGTTCGTCCAACAATTTACTTTCTTTTTCTTCCGCGTTTTAATAATGTCCTAGTACCTAAAATAAAAAAAAAAATTAAAACAGTAAACATTTTTTTTTTGACAAATACATAAATACGTTCCAAGAAAAATGCATATAATAAAAAAATAAAGCCTAAAAAGCTTTTTAAAACAAAAAAAAGAAGGCAATACAAAAAAGAAAATTTAGAATTTCAAGCTACAAAAAAAAAAAAATTTATAAAAGTCTCTAGCTCTTTATCTTTTTATATATTTCGGGTCTAAAATCTTTAAGTTTAGAACCTTTATAAATCAATATTAGAAGTATTTTTTATTTTATTTGACCCAAAAACAGTTACGAAAAAAAAAACAAAAACTAAAAATAAAAGGACACACAATAAAATGTAGGATAAAAACTAAAGCAGTTACAAAATAAACAATAAAAAAAACTAAAGAAGAAAACAAAACAGGAGACTAAAAATAAGGAAATAAATTTAAACGAAACAAAAAATTTTCTCGTATATATTATACCCGTACAATACCCATCTATACCCAAATACTTATATTATTCTACCTGATCATTAAAGTCCTGTTTTGTTCCTTCATTTAATTTTTATGTTTACCGATCATAAAAAAAAAAAAAGCAAAAAGAAACTAAACAGTTAAAAATATAATACCGATATATGTATATAGTTAAAATCTTTAAAGAACCATACATTTAAATGGGTAGCCGAGATCAAACCGACTGGCCTTCATCACACATATTATAACTATAAATTTCCTTTTTGTCACCTTTAAAACTTATACAAAATATTATAAAAAAAAAAAAAACAAAAATGAAAACAAAATTTTCGAATAACAAAAGCCAAACAAATTTATACAAAAAAAGATAAAGAAAAAATTTATGTTAAGGAATAAAATTACGTTCCCAACATGCTCAAAAGATACCTCAAAAGTATATCTCATACCATATATTATTATGGGACATTAAAACAACAAAAACAATCATTCAAAGGGAAAAAATCTAAAATTCCTATTAAGAAAAACAATACAAATAACAAAATAGAAAAAAAACTTTGGAAACGGAATAAATAAAAGAAATATCTTTGTTCCTATGTACTAATAGATAAATATAAGAAATTGTAATATTGTAAAAGTTCTATGGCTCACAATATTCTAGAATTTGAGTTTCTACAAATTTAAAATCCAGTTTATTAAAAAAATTTGATTAGA
Source organism: Poecilobothrus nobilitatus (assembly GCA_947095535.1). NCBI lineage: Eukaryota > Metazoa > Arthropoda > Insecta > Diptera > Dolichopodidae > Poecilobothrus > Poecilobothrus nobilitatus. The sequence continues at coordinate 232,822,429 of OX352774.1, read as the reverse complement.
ACTACAAAACGGAAAGGTGTAAGTTGTATGTACAAAAAAACTACAAAACGGAAAGGTGTAAGGTAAAATGTAATAGTGCTACGAAGGGTTAGAATAAAATAATGCCCTGACTAAAAAAAAAATCACCAAAGCACTGATCACAAAAGGAAACTTTATTTAAACGTTGAATCCCACGTGTATGACCGATGAACATCACTTAAATGTTTTAAAATCCCGAGCACACCGCTGAACATAAAAATAAACTTACGTTAAGTCCCACCTGCATACGTTAAGTCCCACCGGTGAACATTGTTGAATGTTCTCAAAAGCCCGAATCAATTTAATATACTGTTTTTTACCTTTAAAATGGTCACCGATGATACATTGAGACTTAACGCAAGTTTTTTTTTTTGTTCACCGGTTAGCGCGGAATTTTGTAAGCTTTAAGTGATGTTCACTAGTGATACACGTGATGAGCGTGGGACTTAACGTGTTAATATAACTAGAAGTAAATTATAAAATTACCGTTTATTTTATTTTATTTACCGGTGAACCGGTGAAACCGATAATCAAAGCGTATATAATATATACACCGAAGTTTTAGGTTTTAATAAAACAGTGAAGAGAGGTTTTGAAGAAGATTCTGCCTTCGTCTTCAATCGTTTACTAAATATTTTTAATATAGAAAATAGTATACCTAAATAAGTTTAGGTTCTATAGGATAGGGTAAAATATTATCATTTGTTGTTGTTTTTCTGCTTCTTAAGCTGTAGGAATATAAATTAGATGTTTCTATTATTTCTACTTTATTTTTTAACTGTTTTTTTTAGTGTAGTTTTTACTCTGTCTAACAACTTTTGCCTTTTTTGTAGTTTGCGTAGCTGGTTGTCGGCGCAAATAAAACTGACGCAAATATCACTCCTTTTGCTTATAGTTAGAGTTTTCAGACTGCTGAGTAAAGAATTCCAAGAGGTTGAAAGTTTATAAGTTTTGACCTCTATTGAAATTTTGAACTTTTTTAATTTCAATGAACTCTTTAAGACTTCATACAAGTAAATTATTATGAAAGCAGAACAGAATTATTGCAGAGCAAAAAAGTTAAAAAAAATTTTATTTCTAAAATGATAACAAACTGGAAGTTATCATATTAATGCCATATTAAAATTAATTCATTGCAAGTGTAATAATGAAAAACAAACACAAAAGTGTCCTTTTGATAAAAGGACAAAACAAAAAAAAAAACAAAAACAAATTGTGTTAAGTCATCCTATAAAGATTATTATCATTATTGTGTACCCAAAAGTTATTTAACTGGAACAATAAAAAAAAAAGACAAAAACAACAATAACAAATTCTTAAGAATCTTTTTTTACGGTACTTTGTAAATGCATGTGTATAATATGTAGGTATATGTATACTTGTACAAGTAGAGTAAAAAATAACTATGAAGAATAAATAACAGTATTTATCGGATATTTTCTTGAGTAACGTTTTATTTCTTTTTTTTTTTTTGACCGTGAATAGAAGGAAAACACAATTTCAAAACCTGAAATAAAAAAAAAAAAACTGTTATTTTCTAAAATTAAACCGTTTTGTTTCTATTTTTGTTTTATATGACCTTTTATAGCGTATAAAAAAACAGTATCTTTTTCTTAAATGGGATATTTTTAATAAAAATATTGTAGGAATTAACGGTTTTTTTTTATAGTTTTTTTTTTGAGTCTAATTATGAGTGATTTTTTTTATAATTTAATGTTACTAAAAATTTAATGAGATATTATTTCTAGATTAGTGTTAGTAAATTTAGAAATGAGGAGTTTTTAGAATTTTTGTATGTATGTATGTAGATCTTTTAGTCCGTTTGTAAGTGTTTTATATTTTACGATTATTTACCATTCTTTGTTTTTTAAAGGTTCATCATTTTGAGGTAAATGAAAATAATTTTTAATGTTAATTTCAACTGTGTGATCGTTAGTTTTAGAGCTATTTCAACAAAAATTTTAATATTAATGAGACGTTACATATTAATTGACTTAACTTGGTTTAAAATTTCCATAATGTTGTAGTTGTCCTTAAATTATTAATTAATGTTTTTATATTAAGTTTAACTATAGGCTTGGACTGGTACTCAGTAAATTTATGAAAAAATTATTTATTAGAATTCTGACATTTTTTAAATAATTTCTAAACAAATTTTTATGGTAATAAAAATAGTACTCATACCCCTGCGACACCCGGAAATGGAAATAAAACCAGTTGTACATTAAATCTACAGTACATGCATATTATGTTATGCGTTTTTTTCATCAGATTTATTTTAAATTACAATAAATTGGTAAATATATGTATATATATGTACATATAATATATATGTATGTAGTGTTCGATATCATTATCACCTACAAAATAAAAAGTAGTTTTAAAAGTGTTAATGAAAAGTTAAACTCTTACCAATAAACAGTATAAAAAAATCTTTAATATCTAATCTAGAAAGTTATACATCCCAAGTTTACGAATAAGAATGAATACTTACTCTTAACGCTATTAAAAGCGTTGGCACTATTTTTATATATCAAGAATAATTATATCTTATACTTTTTATTTATTTTGTTTGTGAATTGGGAAATTCAATTATACATAGTTTAGATCTGGCAGAGAAAACAAGATTATCTTTAAATTTGAGGATCATTTAAAATTCTTACAATTGCTATGGCATAGCATATTTTATAACTCAAAAAGAAAAATATAAATACCGTCGTAATTTAAGGTTTGATTGGCGATTTGCGTATGAGTTTCGCCCAGTACAAAAAAAAATATAAATTTTAAATTCTAATTTATTAAATTCAATATAAATTATTCAGAGATATGTTTAGAGATTTATAATAGGTTTTTGTAATCTGTAAAACTTAAATGTACAAATCGATTTACTCAAAAATAGTTTATCTTACAATTTAATATTTATTAACCAATTCTTTAGGGCTGTTGTATGGCTTGATAACCCGCTATGATAAACCAGCATCTATTAAAATTTATGCTTCACAACGGATCGCAGGACTTAAATATAAAAATAGTTGTCTATTTCCACTACCAAACAACAAAACAACAACAACATTTATCAACGTATATAGGGAAAATTGTGTTAAAACTTTGTTCAAAATACAAGAGCTAGAGTTTTCTGAACTAAATACATTTACGTACATCTAATATATGGTACGAAATAATTCAAAAGAATTATTTAATTGAACTAAATCATCTCAATCCCTGAATTAATTTGCACTAAGGTTAAAATATTTTCTGTGAGTACTCGAATTACTATAATTTTACTTGTTCAATAAATTATAAGTTTTCAACGAATTATGCCAAGAACTATTCATCGACAGTAACAGAACGACCTTTTCATATAGATCTATTGTGCTGTTCCTATATTACTACGTGTATGAACATGAATTTTGTTTTCACTTATAATACCCGCTGCCTGACAGAGTACTGCTCTACTCTACTGCCCTACCCTATCCTGTCAGGCAGTGGGTATTATAAATGAGTCCTACTGCTTCTAAGAAAGTAAAGATCTGTATAAATTTTATTGCTGGCAGTTTATTTTCGAAAAAGTAATATGCTCCTAGAAATATCGAAAGATTTTATATATACATACCTACTCGTATATAGTAGAAAATTTAAAATTTTAGAAAATAATACAAAATATCGCGAAAACTTGGGACTATCTAAAGACGAACAATGTTAGTTATATTAAAAAATGGAATATTTTTTATATTTATATTCTAAAAATTATTTTTAAAGAATAATAATAATATTAGCAGTAATATTCGATAGAATTTGGCTCGGCAAAAATGAAAAAAAAAATTTAAAATAATGCTACAAAAAAAAAAAAGAAAAATAATAATTTTCCATCTTAGAAAATTATTTAATAATATGTAATCCTTTAAGAATCTCTTACAATTTTTTGGCATAAAAAATGTTGATTGTGTCTTCCTTTTGTAATCCTTTAAATTTTAATTTAAAAAATAAAATTATTTTATTTTTTTAAATAAATTAAATAAATTTTTCTTATAAATCTAATTTTTTGCTTTTTTTCTTTTTAGTAATTTAAGTATACTTAATCTTTTTAAAAACATTCATTTGGCAAATACTAATTCAATTGTATACAGAATTTATTATTCAGAGACATATTTTGGAAAAATTCCAATTGAAATTTAAATGAGAAAAAATTTTTTTTTTTATAATAGCTAATAATATATTAAGCTAGAATTTATTATTTTTAAGCAGAATCAAATGTAAATTATATAATTTCAAAATTTTTTTTTTTTTTATTTATTTTTAAAAGTATTTCAAAATTACTCCAAACTTTCGCAATTATTTTTGTCTTTTGTTGAAGTCTTACAGACAATGAAACGATAATCTGATTCTGTAATTGATCCACAGTTTGCCAAAAAAAAAAAAAACCGCTTATTTTTGGCTTAACCAATCGCTTGAAATGAAAACTTAAATTCGACTTTTAGTTAAGAAATGAGATAAAAGAGAAAATTCGACAATATTGAAAGTTGTACTGAATAGTTTTACTAGAAAAACTTCTAATTAACCAGAAACATCAAATATGAAATGATAATGGGAAATAATATTATGATAGTTAGAAGTTTTTCTAAAAAGTAAATTGATTTTAGCAGTAATGAGGAAGAGTGTAGAGTTGAGTGTGTCAAGTCTATGATAAATATATAATATGGTGTTTCCATAAAATTTAATAATACTTTATAAAATTTCAAAGTTGTGTGTAAAATTCGCATACAACGACGTAAAGCTGTTTGCTTGACCAGCCAAATTTTGCAGAAGTTATTGGAATAAAACTTAAGGTCTTTTGAAAAAATTTCGTATAATAAGCTTAATTAAATAGTGATAATAACTCACTTCAATCACTCACTCAATAGTTCATATAAAAATAAATAAGTTACAGTCAAACCTGGATAAGTTGAACCTCTAGGGGCAAGTAGTTTTATTCCACTAATAGAGGTAGTTCTCTTATGCAGTTTTCCACTCAGCAAAGTTTTTTATGCAAATTGTTCCAATTAAAGAGGTTTCTGGAAATTTGGAAGTTAAACCGTTTTGAAAGTTTAAAAAAATTTTTAATTTTTAATTACTTACAGCAAAAAAAAAATTTTTTATGCATTTTAGCTTATAACTAGCCAATTAACAAACTAGAACTAACAAAATCTGAATAGATACCTATATTAATCCAAAATGTTCTTACAAACACAAAAATAGCGGTTCTTTAACGTAAATATTTTAAATTCAGCAAAATAAAAAAAATACAAATTTTTGTAATGTAAAGAAGTGAAAAAAATTGTGCCATTAAAAGAGGTACGAATTATAAAATTTCAGTTAGAGAGGTAAAAATTTTGAATTTAAGATCCAATTATAGAGGTCAAAAAATCTCACTTACGGAGGTTTTTTATCACTAAAATGTAGTGACCAAGGTGAGAGTTACTTTTATAGAGGTTTTCCATTTACCCAGGTTTCACTTAACTAGGTTTGACTGTATATGGGAGATACCTATGAATCCGCTGATAGATCTTCTTTAATTTTAATAGCAAAGGTGAAATTTTTATAACAATGAAATGGTGAAAAATTTATAATCCTAGTTTTATTATTTTTTTTGTTTTAGTTATCATGCGGCCGAAAGGGCCCATAAAAGCACATAGAATTGTATGGAAGCTATTCGAATCCACCGATGTATCTTGTTCAATTACAATAGCAAATGTGGTCGAAAGGACAGGGGATTCTAAGAAAGAATTTTTGTACAGGTATAATGAAATATATTATTGTAAATTTAATTTATTTAATCTTAGGTATACATATGTCGGATGGACTAGCGAATTAACTAAGTAAAAAATATTTACAAGTTCAAAAAAATCATTTAATTTTTCTCTTTCAAATTTCTTTTATATGTACTTAAAATGAGTTACAACCAATAAGTCTATACGGAATTATATTAATTAAAAATCCATTATTATAGTAAGTTTAATCAAATTTAATTTGTAAAGACAAACATTACCAAAAAAAAAAAATGAAAAACAAAAATTAACCAACATCTATAAACTCCAATTTTGAACATTTTTTTATTGCTTAACTGTCGCTTATTTTTGCTTGTTTTTGGTTCGCTAAGCACCCATCAATCAATTTTACTTTTATTGAAAAAAAAAATAAAACCTGACTTTACATGCAATTTATATTCTAAAGGTAAATATACTAATATCAGTGACGGATACGAAATATTTAATTTGGTTTCGTGTACTTAAACTTTTTTTTACGATCAGTGTACAATAATTTGAAACCAATTAAAGCTAAAATTTATATTTTTAAGTTTAGGTGGGAAAATTAAAGAATAAGACTTTTAAGATTATAAAACAGTTTCCATGTCACTTTTTTTTTCTTTTTTCTGGTACAAAACATAAATTTAAATTTAAACATAAATTTAAAATGCTTTAACCCAATTTTTAATCATTTTTATTTTACGTGGGAAGGTGGGAAGCATCGAAAGCAACCTAGGAAATTTCACGAAGTTCCTCTAAGGCAATATTGGGCTTTAACCAACTAAACACCACCACCCTTTAGCCTTTAATACAAAATGTATACATAATTTGGTTTTAGGGATAAGGATGTAAAAAGAATTTCTGGAAAGATAAGGATTAGAGAATTTGGGATTAAGGTGGATGGGTATAAAAATTTGGAGGAGAACTTCAAAGAAAGATGTTAAACATTCTCATCTTAAATCTTTTTATATCGTACATATATGAGTCACTAATTTTGGAAAACATACAGGATGGTATATGGTTCCAAATCCGCTATTTGCGCATGACAAACGAACTTTTATAAGTTGTATTACGCCATTTTGAAAGCTCTACAGTGTAGGGATGAGCATCTGTTGCACTCCTTGTTTTCGCTGGAAAACTTTGAGTGGAGGCATTAATTGTTTAATTTCTTTAGAACAGGTGCTTACTCTTACGAGGTATCATAAAATAAGGTCAATGACCAAACAGTACGGCTCTATTTTGCACTTAATCGAGTTATCCCTCGAGATGTTTGTAGGGCTCCTGCCTAAATGTGTGCATTATACTCCATTTTCGGGCTAATGTACGTTTTATAGATATTGAGAAGGTCAGAAGGGGTGAAGTAAGCTTTGCAGCGATACAAAAATCTTAAGCACTTAGCTGCACCTTTGGCTATATCAAAAATATGCTTTGACCAAATAAATTTTTGATTCAGTTCGATACTCAAAATGCTTAAGTACTTTGTGTTGCAGAACTTCACCTTGAAATGCCAGAATTGATTAAATAGTTTGCCTGAAATCAGTGGTCAATGAATTAATTGTATTTATTAAGACATGTCATTAGAGATGGTACAGAATTTTTTTTTGATTTCTTAAACAACGGTGATAAACTGGCTGTAGAGACAAATAAAGTATAAATAACGCGAAAATTTATTAAAACTAAAAATTGAAATGACTTCTTTTTAGTTTTATTTAAATTTTTTAGTTTTGATCAAAATTAAATTTATCTCAGTATGTATTGAATAAAAGTAAAATTTCCTTTCTTTCGATAAAATTGAATTAATATTTGAATTTTTAATAGAAATTAATTCTATATTTCACTTCTTTCTATATGAATGTTTCGACACTAGCCACTAAACGCAATTTTGTCAGAAATATAATTTAAAAATGTATTGATAAAAAGTGACAAAGAGGAAAACATTTTTTTTTTCCGTCATCAATTTTGACGTTTGATGTTTTGTTTTAATTTCACACTAAGAAAAATGAAATTAATCTACTTCACGTTCATTGCGTTTAATTATGATATTCGTTTGCATTTCAAATGGAAATATACAAATTGCATAATCTTTTATACTTCTTCCTATACCATATTTGTAAGTAAATATAAAGTGAATGATATTGAAAGAAAAAAAAAAACTGTAATTCTAAAGGCAAATATAAAGACACAGAACAAAAAAAAATGAATTCAAATAAATGAAATATGTCATAAACTAACGATGAACAATAAGCAAATGAAAGGGACAAAAATGATTCATAATCCAATACAAAAATATAAAATATAAATTTTGTTAATATCAATAATCGATGAACGGGAATTGCATATAATGGCAAAAAAATTATCTAACTACTCGTAAGTGAATGTCAACCTATACGAGAAAAGAAACTATGATAATGCCTTGTATGTTGTATTAAATTGACTGACTCGATACTTAACTATAATAAAATCTTGAAAAATTTTACAATCATTTTTGTTAAAACAATCCCGAATTACGACGAATTACATGGAACAAAATGATAGAACTATCACAAAAATCCATAATTACTGTTAAAACTAAAGCTACGAATAAATTGTACTATATAAATTTCTATACTTTTGAAAATTCAATAGAGGGAATCGAATATTGATACAATCGAATATTACAAATTACTAAAAACACAAAAGCTGTTTATTTTTTCTTTTTGTTTTGTTTTGAAAAGGAAGTGAATTAAAAAGATAAATTTTTCTTCATGATGAACAAAAATAAATTTCAATATTGGATGAAAAAAAAAAAAAATTTTATTATTTATTCATTATAGCTCTTTCAAATATAAAAGCCGTAAAAGATTGATAGCATATAAGAAAGGCTTCGTTTTTGTTCGATATTTTAGAAAATTTAAAAAAAAAATTAAAAAAAACGATGTTAGTTAATATTATCTGTCCATCTTTTAGAGGATTTCCTATACAATTTTTTTTGCAATCTGACAATGTCAATATTGACAGCATATTTGTTTTCAACTTTATAAAACCAAACATAATATATTTTAAACATATAATATTTTTAGATAAATAAAGCCCATTTTTTAGTTTTGTATAAAATAGACTTTACTTAAAATTGAAAAAAAATATCTTTTCATTTTTCACAATTTTCTTTACGGAACAATTTTAATAAAAATTTAAATTCCAAAAAAAAAAAAAGTATATAATCTCAATTTTATGCGGCTGTTCAAAAACCAAATGTACAAACAAATTGAAAGAACGAGATAGATTAATATTGTTCTTAATTTATAACTTATAGGTATAGGAAATATATATATACGCATCGTTATATTCATTCAGATGTGACAAGACTCTAAGTGCGAACTAAAAATATCTAGGTTGGCATATAATTATTCAAGCAATAAATGTCATATCATAAAATACCGTTATACATTTAATCCGTTATATGCATTTTTATATTGTAATATGTGGGATTCCTTTTCCCAAATATAAAATATAAAATTAGTTTTGTCTTTTAGAAGATGATTTTTTTGTGAAAATGTTGTCTGAAAAATAAAAATTAATTGGAAATGTCTTTATTATTTCCGTTAATAATTCTTAGTTTTACAGTTTCTTTATTTTTCTGTCATTCTGTGTATTAATTTAACTGTCAAAAAATAGTCGAATTCAATTAAATCAAAAAGACCTGTTTTTGTTTTTAACGTTTTTTTGTTTTTTGTTTTAGTTATGCAACAAGACAAGAAGGAATCATCAATTAAAAAATTGATCCTTTAATAAAAGTGATGAGAAATGTCATTTTAAATTCGAACAAACTTTATTTTTCATTTTCAAAAGAAAATCGGAATGAAATAAATTTTAAAGTACAATAATGAGAAAAATGTTATGCTTTTACTATAGAATTAATTGTAATTTATTGTTGGTTTTTTTTTTTTTTTTGCTTTTTTCAAGTTTTTCCTATTTCATCTTTAGTGTTATCTCTTTTTCTCTTTTTATTACAATATAACAATAGAAAAAAGAAAAGAAATTCAAATGATCTATGTAATCGATTTTTAGCTTTAAGTAATTTATAATGATTGTCCATCATATTGATGATATTATTTGCCATTGATAATGATTATAAAAATGACATTTTGATTATGATGCCGATGATGATGTTGATTTAACTTTAAAAAAAAAACCGATTTTTTTATTATTATTGTGCAAAAGAAATAAAATAAAAAATAAAACAAAAACTTTTAAAATGCGATATAGTTAGATAAATGTCAAAGTTTAATGTCAAGTCATTTAAAAATGATTTATATGTAAGAATATTTAAGTTGAAAAATTGGAAAAAAAAAGGAAAATATATTGGAACATATTTTATTTTAAATTTAAGGATTTTTTTCTCTGTAATTAGGTATAGGAGGAAATTGGAAAAAATTGATTTAAACTGACTTATTTATTATTAAAGTAAAAATAATAGAAAAAAATGTGTATAATATACTCACATCTTGCTATACGGCTTAGATACGTTGCGGAAAAGTTGCCCATAAAACGAAAAGCCGTATAATAAATCAATCAAATCCCGTACAAATCTATTCCAATATACATTAACATTCGGTCAAACTTTTAAAAAAATAACGTGGTTTTTGGTTTAAAATGTATTGTTTTGCTTTTTATTTCATTTAAAAATGCTTACAACTAAAATAAATGATTATATTAAGTAATAATAAATAGCAACTCAAAAACAAAAAAATAGCATAAGGATTGATATTCAAAATAAATATGTATCTACTTACATTATATTGTTTTTTGATCGAAAAACGAAACATTTTGATCCGTAAATCGAACTAATGTCACACTTAAAGAAGGCCGTTTGCACAAAGTTTTACTAAGAGCTGCGCACCGTATACTCGTAGCAAGCTATGAGTATATTATGAAGAAATAACTCACAAGTTTTGCACAACAGGATGAATTGCGGTTATTAATGCTTATGATTTATCCGTTAGGTATTAAAATGATTATGATTATCCGTTAGGTATTAAAATTATTCGATGAAAACTAATTGATGACAATTTAATGTATTTTTTAATTTTTTTTTTAATAAATATTTATTCCAAAATTAAAAGTAATTATCCATAATATTATTATATATAGAACATTGTATATTGAAAATATACAGGGTGTTCGGAACTTAAAGGTCACGAAGAACGGTCATAACAAAGGTCATAAAACTTAAAGGTCATAACAACTTAGGGGTTTATTTCTAACGGTTTCCAAGATAACGGCCTTCAAAGTATTTTCGTTAACTTTTTAAAGAAATAACAATCCCTGTATAACATAGAAGATTCGGTTACATGTCAGTAACTAGCTGAAGCTATGGGCTTTCACAATAATATTTCAACTTATCTTTCATAGTTGAAGAGTTACAAGATTTTAAATACGAAAAATATTGATATTTTACATTGTTTTTAAAATAACTGTAATTTTTGCATTCGTTATTATTGTATCAATTTATCATTTCATTAAAGTATCATTTTCAAAATCACCTATTCCTCAGCTTCAATTTAAGATCTTATAATTTTCTCTTATCCTTTACCGTTTTCGAGATAATTATCTAAATATAAATATGTACTGTATAGTGCTGTATAGTGGTTAAAGTGCTGTATAACTCTTCTAAATCGGATAATTACTTATATTCAAATTCAATTTATGTCTGTAAGAAAACATTGAACTGTCTAAAAAAAGTGAGCCAAAATCATTAAAAGTGAACCAAAACCGCATTAAAAGTGAGTCGAAACTGTTAATATATCAAAACAACAAAAACTTTATACGAGTTTTTCATTTGAAACATCGCAGCAATAGAAAAAAAAAAATATGCTGATGTTAAAGAAAAAAAAAAATCTTTTGATTAGGTTATTTCATGAAAATCGGTTGAAAAAGAATTAAACTTTTTGTATGGAAAAAAAACAAGTCTAAAATGAGGTTATTGGCTTTACTCAAAAGTTTAAGTAATATTGCATAATATTATGTTATTTATAATATTAAAATAAATAAATAAATAAACTATAATATATACTTAGTTTTTTTGTTAGATTTTGCTAAAAATAAAATTATAATATTTTTATTAAATCCGAAATATCATATTATTTTCTTTTTTCTTACTTTATTATAATACTAGAATTTTTCTTTTGGACGTAAACCAATAACGCACATAAATTTAAATATACTTGTTATACTTTTATATTCTTTTTTTTTAATATTTATATCTGTTGTTGTTGTGGTTGTTTTAATCTTATATTTATTTTCTTTTTCTTTTCTTAAATTTTCCATTTAGTTTTTTGTTTTTCTTTTGTTTATATTTTTCATAAATCAAGTTTCATTGATCCTTCGGGAAAAAATAAATAATCTGAATGGAATTTTATTGTCTCAAATTGTTAGGGAATCGTGATCGAAGTTGGTGCTGATGGTTGTTGTAATATTAATGGTAATGATAATTTTGTTAGTGTTCATCCATTCTTTCGTTGATTTTTTCTCTTTAGTTTTTTATTTCTTTTCGTTTTTTTTTGGAGTGTGAGTTAATTCACTAGAGCATTTTCTTTTCGATTCCATTTTTTTTGTTTTATTTTGTTTTCTATTATCTATTCTTGTTTTTGATTTAAATCATCATTGTTTTCTATTTATATTTTTTAACATATTCTTTTTGTATTTTTGGTATAGTTGCTATATTGTGACTGCTGCTGATTTATAATATAGAAATTCTAAAGGTAAATAGCTAAAAAATTTAAATAAAAACCATTTAAAAGCAAAAAAAAAAATTGAGAAAAATCCTAAAGAAAATCCATGCTTAAAAATCCTGTTTTCTTTGAATATTTTTAAATTTTGTAATTTTGTAACTTTTCTTTAATGTTAACCACCACCAGCTATCATCACAGAATCATTGATATAAACAGTTATAACAAAATAACAAGAAATTCTTTTGTTACAAGGATTTAATATAATTTAAGACAAGAAAAAAAAAAAAAAGGGATACAATAAAAAAATATTTACAATAAATATTATATTTTGTTATGTTTGTTTTTTTTTTTTTTTTTTTTTAAATAAGAATAGAAATAGTAATAATCATACTGGTCACAACTACAGTTTAAAATATAAGAAAAGTTTAAATTCAATTTCCATCATAGAATTTTGAATTTACTGAAGAATTTAAGGTGGAAGAAAAATAATGAAGCATTCTAATACTTCATAAATAATCGGTTTAAAAATATTTTTTTTTTTAAAACGAATTTATGAACAATTTAAATGTTAAATTAAACCGCCGATTACAAGATGCACCTTTTAGAAAAACCTTTAAAAAAAAATTTTTATCGTTAAATTTCACTATTTTTATATTAAATTTCTCTTATAATGATCTTCTCTCATCTTTTCTGAATTTTTCTTATAATTAGCTTCTCTGACCTTCTCTCAAATTTTTGTTATAATGACCTTCAAAATTCTCTTTTATGGTCAGTTGTTGTTTGAAGTACGTTTGAATATTACTCATTTTTTGGTAAATCATGCAATAAAAATCTAACCAAATATTTTGTAAGTGAATTAGTAATGAAACGCATGACGATGAGTAATAAAACGCATGACGATGAGTAATAAAACGCGTTGATGATCTTATGAAAAATTTCAGTTAAAAGAAAAGAAATATATAATAGTATTATTGTTCTAGAAAATTTTATATTGCAGTTTTGGATATTCGGCAGTTTTTGAATTCAATATAAAATATCGCCCTAGATGGGGCTAACATTAGATTGTTTGAAAAGAACTAATAAAATATTTAATACAAAGCCTATAAATCTCTAATATTTTATAGAATCTTTTCTAATTAATTTTTATATTACATTTATAATCTTTTATTTCAATATAAAAACTTTAACAGTATTCTGTTCACCGGTATATTAGAAAACTCATGGGAAAATTATAATTTTCGAATAGAGTATTTAATATTTTTAAAAATTTTAACGGTTTCGGTTCTTGAAAGGGATTATTTATTTTTTTTATTTATATTAGACTATCAATTTGAAAATAATTATGTATATTGGGAACTTTTTGATGAAAAACTTTTTGGACTCTTTAAAACTTTTTAAAAAATTGGTTCAATCTTCTAGAGATTATTAAATTCAGTGTAGTAATAGTATGTAAGTAATAATATAAACATCAAAATGTAAAAGAAAATATTCCTTTATCAAAAATATTTTATATTAATGACCATTACTGTATTATTTTTATCTATATTAGAGTTTTATTACTGGTTTGATAGAAAAACAAAAAAAAAAAAAAATCCCTGACAGTTTGTCTGGGGATTTTACTGCAAATAAAGAAAATGCTTTCACTTGTATTGTTTTAATTTTATTTTTATTTTTTTTTTTTTGAATTAAGTTACTAACAGTTTATTGTATTTTGTTTTTTTTTTTTTATTTTCACTGTTTTTGTTTGTTTTTTTATACTTGCAATTACTTTGTAAATTAGGACATTTCATATAGAATATTAAAATATTATATTTTATCCTACATAAAGAAATTTTTGAACTATTCTGTATTCTGTTTTTATGACAGGACACCACTTTTATAAATAAGGATTATAATTTTTTTCTTTTATTTATTTATTTTTTTTTTTTTAATAATGTTTGCAACATAACTAGAAAGGATTTATTTTTTTAAATAAAAAAAAAAAAAATATTCTAGATAGAATTTTGATTTTTAAATTAGATTTTCCACATTGAATTTAAACAAGAAAAAAAAAAAAATATGAAGTTTATTCAAGTATTTTATTATGATATTAAAATGTGAAGTGGTTATTTGAAATGAAATGACAAGTTTTTTTTTAACGAAATTTCATTTCATTCAAAAAAGGAAAATCTAAGATATTATTATCTATTATTTAGGCAACTAAATGGATAAGTTTATTAATTTAAAAATTTTTCTTTTTTTTTTAAATAGTAAGCAATAATAAGCAATTATTGAAGTTTTTAAAACTTAAAAGAGCTTGAAATTGCTGTACAAAAGACAAGAATCAACTTGAGCAAGTACCTATGAGGAAGTTTCGTATTAAGTTCATCCCATTTTCAAACAATAAGCTACAACGAAAAGATAGCACCATACATCTTTTATTAGAATATAAAACGCAAAAGTTGGCTCAATGTTTACTATTCTTACTAACCATTGAAGGTCAATTTTATATTAAAATAGTATGCTTTTTTTTTCTTTTAGTCAAAGTTTAAAGTAAAAAGTTAAGGGTGAATTTTAGTTAATAATTGACTCGGAATATAATAAACATGGTAAACTTTTAAGTATTAGTGCAAACTCAGCTATCGATTAAAGATTTATTTTTTTTTACCCTAGAATATCCCTAGAATATTAAATATTTTTTTATCCTAGAATATTAAATTAATTTTATCAAATTTTTACATTTCCTGTTTTCAAGCTACCTATTATAGTTGACTATAATTATACTTACGAATTCACGATCTTCTTTAAGATATGCACTGCAAATAAATAAATCGCTGATTAATCACAGAAACATGAATTTTGAAATGGATACTTTGTTCTATGATCGCATTTCTTACCGCAGAGAGGAAAATTATTTCAACATTTTTTACCTGTTGTCTGATATAGTTGTACATTAGGAGAATAGATGTCTATATTCTCGATTATTTTGGAATGTCCTAGTTTCAAGAATGTCTAGTTGTCCTAGTTTAGTGTTGCTGTTTGCTGTTCAAAATGTGCTTATTTTTAAACTTTCTAAAATTTGAAAAATGTCCTTATTAGTTTTACTCTCACCATTTGTTGTGTCTATCTGTTTATAATACTTCTACGCAATTAATGATAGATCAATAAAAAATTTAACCATTTGTCATAAAAAAATATCGTTGTGGTCCAACTAATAGTCCCACCCTATTATATCTCAAGTTTTGTTTAATATTTTTTCAATTTCTAGATACGTCAAATAACAGGCGGACATTTTTGTAATTCTATAAATCAATATCAACATAATAAAGTTTCTTTTGCAATTTAGTACTTAAATTTACCGTTATGAAAAGAAAACATTCTGCAAGATTTTTCATAATTAACATAAAATTATCTCAAATATCTCTTTAGTACTTCCCCCTGTTTAATCAGCTATTAGGGATCTACAATTGGAAATTTCATATTTCTAGACACTTGTATCTTAGACATCTGCACAATTTTTTTTATAAGAAAAGTCTAAAAATTAAAGATTCAACATTAATGTCAACATTGTACTTTTACTAATTCAATATTAATATAATTTTTTTTCAACTTCAACATTATAATTTTATATGTTTTACGAGTTTTTCATGCAAGTTTTCATTAAAATTGAGAAAGTGTCTTCTTGATATAATATATAAAAATATAAGGAAAATTACAAATATTGGTACAAGCCACTACTCTGCTAATTAAATGATAAATATCCTTAAAAATTAGTCAAAAAATAAAAATGATATGTATATCCTTAAAAATTGTATAAAAATTTGGGCTTTATTTCTCATTTAGAAAGACTCTAAATTTTGGGGTTTCATTTAATTTTTTTTTTTTTTGGAGCATTATTTCTCGGAGCCGCAAGCTACAATTCTAAACTGTTAAACAAAGAATTAAATAAATTCTTTACATTTTATCGAATGGCGGAAAATTATCAATTGCTAATTATACAATGGGTTGATTGCATAAAATTATGCTTCAACTCGACTCTCACTTTTTCAAACAAAAACTACGCGTTGAGATTGAATTTATCTTTGAAAAATTGAAAATTGAGTTCAAGATCAGTTTTATGCAATATTTTATGCAAAAGAGCAATAACTTAAACTTAAAGGATATTATAGAAAATGAATGGTTAAATGCAATAGAGTAGATTACTAATGAACCCAGATACACAAAATAAGAACATCAAATTTTTGATTTTTACAAATTATTTAAAATTCTATCCTGAATATTACCACTTAAGATAAAAAGACAAGAAATTATTCTAAAAATCTAAAAAAAAAAACATTGAATACTTTCCTCACTTGATTTATACTTAAAAAACAAAATGTTTATTAAAACCGTCATAATAAAATATAATACTATTCTTTTTTTTCCAAACAGATTCATTTGATAACCCCTAAAAATAATAAAAAAGAATTGTTTGTGCAATAAAAAATATGCAATTGTTGTTCAATTATCCGACGAATATTTCAAAGAAGTTTCCATACGAAAAAAAAAAAAAAATTGAGTAGCTAGTAATCATTTCTTAATATTATAAAAATATACAATGAACAAATGATAATATATAAATCTTTCAATTCATTTTTGTGCATAAGTTTTAAAAATTAAAAAAAAAAAAAATAATGCTATTTGTAATAAAAAATGAACTTTCAATTCGTCCTTTTTCATTTTTTTTCTACTCGTTTTTTGTAATATAATATTTTTTTGCTAAATTATTTCTTTGTTATTTTTTAAGATCATCGTTTTAAAGGATGCCCTTAAGAAAAAAAATATTTTCAAGCTGGCATAAAATATGTAAAAAAAAAATTATATAGTATATGTATTTTTCTCATTGAAGTCCTTTCAACTATCCATTTTTCCATTTGTTGAATAAAAGAGATCTTGTATCACAAATAGTTATTTGATGAACTGAAACTGCATTTAATATATTTTTATTTTAATCTTTTTCTTTCTTTTGTAGTAACAAAAACAATAATAACAAATTTTTTTTTTATTATTGTCCTTTGAAACTTTTTTTTTTGTAAGAAAATTACAGAGAATTATAAATATTTACCGTTAAATTTATATGTTATCCTGATTATTTATTTTTCATCACAATATGTATTTTTAATACAATGGAAATATGGTTATTTAATTATATATATTACAATATATATAATATGTATCATATATCAATAATTCAATATGTATTATATATATATATATATATATATATATATATAATATAGAAACAATAGCATTTCATACAAACAATTGTTTGTTATCCGGTCGTCATTTTCAATTGAATTTATCTAATTTTTCCGGAATGGGTAAGAGCTTAAAATGCGCTGAGAACACCGAGAGAGTGTGAGTTCGAGTTCCACGCACGACGTAGAAATAATGCCACCTCCCACACCTTCAAAGGAAATGCTCCATAATTTTCTTGTCACATATTTGTGGCAGGAGAATAAACTAAAAAAAAAAGAAAATTTGACATTACTTCAAATTCATTTACGACCTTAAGAGAAACCTATTATTATGTAAGGAATGGAATTAATTTCTATAGCAATTAAAACACATTCTAAATTTATTGGATTTTATTCATTTCGTTCATAATAATAATATTTATGACTAGATCTTATATAGTGGTTGCAGGTCAAAAAAATATTGTCCAGTTATTCATAAATTGGTAAAAAAGAACATCAAATTTGAATATGGAAAAATTTTTTAAATTTCTCTTTTTTGGTAAAAATAAATTCACCATTCCCTTCCCTTACCCAAATAATACAAAAAGATGTTTAATATTTTAATCGAAGTGGAGAAAAAAAAACATGATTTTTCATGGGTTAAAGTTTACAGCCAAGGAAGGAAGCATTCTTATACCTCATCTACAATGTTCTCATTTCTTTCTAACATCTTTTTCCACTGGCCCTATAATTTTGATAATATTGGGATTTAAATTTGTACCTATAAAATTACAATGTTAGAATTTTACAGTTTTTATAAATGTTCCCACTCTAAAAGTATACAAAGGAGTAAAAGTAATCATAGTAAGTAAAGGCCTGCGATAATATAAATACTTTGAAAAATTGCTTTTAAATGTACCAAAGTGTCAGTTTTTTGGAAAAAGTATTAAAAAAAACTTTTCCTTTTTCATTAAAACTATATAAAATAAATTTAAATGATTTTTTTTTTTTTTTGTGTAAAATAAAAGTAAATATAAACAAACCATTATTTTATTAAATTTTTATGAAATTGCCAACCTATTCAAAATAAATTATAGAAATGAAAATTCGTCAAAGGGATACTTTGCTTTTTTTTTTGCTTACCTTAAGTTAAAAATTCTATTTGACCAAGTTGTAAGAAATTATGTAATTCATTTTAGATATAAAAGTATCCAAAGAAAGTAAGGGAAGTAAAATAAGCTTTGGATCATCACTTTAATTTATAAAGGAAAAAAACAAAAATGGCGGCATTAACAAACTGAATTTAAATAAAATTGTTTAAAATTCTTAACAAAACTTTTAGTTTTAAACCAAATTTTTTCTGAGACTATCAACTAAATTAAGAAATTATATTATAAAAATAAAAAACTATAATTAATAGTATAAGTCTCCATAAAATTAAGTGAAAATCTATGAGGATGTTGAGAAACATTGTTTTTTCTGGTAGCATGAGCCGTCCCGTTTGAATAAAAATTAAATTATAATTTAAACTGCACGTAATAGTTATAAGTATTTATAATAATTTAAAATTAAAATTTAAAAGAAGAAATAGGATATGTATACTGAAACACAATATATACTTAACAAGACGTAGTAAATGAAAATTTTATTATGTTAAACGTTTATCATTTTGTGTTAAATGTGTTTCTTTTTTCCAAAACTAAATAAATAATTAAGCTCAAACTTAAATCATTTATTTTATTTTTAATCTTATTGTTGTCAACTATTATCAAATGAATTATTTTTCATTACTAAGAAATTTTTAAATTTGTTTTTTTATGTTACTTTAAGAAATAATTGAAAAAAAAAATCAGTTTAGTTCTTCTGTTTTTTATTTAGATATTTTAACAAAAAGATGCACTGTGTACACAAAATATATAAACTAATAAAAAGAAAAATTGAAAAGAAATAATAAAATTACATTGAATGTAAAAAAAAAACTTCTTAAAGAAGTACTATGTAATCGTTATAGTTTTTTTTTTTTTAAGTGAGGACTGAGGATGCACCTACATACAAAAGATACCTACATATAAATCACAAAAGAAATGAAAATAAAATTGAAATAAAAATATAAAAAAATTTTTTTTTTGTAAAAATAAAAAACAGTATGTAAGTAAAAAACAGTAGGAACAGTAGATAAAAGTTTTAAACAGTAGGTGCTTTCTTATTGAAAAAAGAAAATGCCAAATTCATAGTGTTTATTATTTTTAAATTTCATTCTAAGAGAAAGCCTAAAAATATGCTATGAAATTATGCATTTTAAATATTATGTTACAAGTTTTTTATACATATCATACAGTTATATCACATTCTTATTTATATTGCTTTGATATTATTTGTAACTTATAATTGAAAAATTTTGTTTGCTCCTCTTCTTCACCCAGTTAAAAGGTATTGTAGGATATAATGTAGAAATTTACTTTTTAAGATTCATTATTTATATTAAGAGTAAACTTCAGGAAAATTTATCTATCGTCCATCTTTCGTTTTGGTTTATTAAACACTAACTGTGCATCATTTTATCTACTACAAAAATAAATTTTTGTTTACTTATTTAATTATTTATTTATCTAGTACAAAAATTTTTATTTATTTTGTTTATTTTAAATGATTGTTTATGTTTATGTATTGCTATTTGTTCTATTATGAAATATTATATCTGTTTATTATTAGATATCCATCGATGTGATGATAAGACAAATCGATAAGACAGAAAAGTCTTAAACTAAACGCCATACGGCAGATACATAAAAATAGGTAACTAGGTATAGAGATGATATACACCATACGAATTATTAATATTTTATACAGTAGAAAACGTTTATGTGATTTATTCGACCATCTCCTTCAGACAATTTTGTTTATATGAAATTTTTAAGTCAGATTTTATAGTTTTCATAGCTCTTTAGCGTTTACTGTAACCTGTTGAACCTTCGCGCCCAAGTATCTGTTCTCATATGCTTCCTGATAAAACTAAATTATTTCACCCATTATCTCTAAAAAGTGCAGGGTATTGCTAGAGGAGTTCGCTTACTTATTTTTAAAACTTTTAGGTATATTGTATTATGAGCCTAATAGTTTACTCGATTGAGGTCATATTTTGCATAATGCTGTTGGCATTTTGTACTACTTTCAGTCTATATATATATGCCTGGAAGTTTTTCTAAGGAAATTATGTTAGAATGCATACAACAATTTTTATTAGATTTCGTCAATCCATTATATGGCATATAATCTTGAGAAATATTGAAGTTTTTTTTCTAATAGGTAGGTATTCTTAGTTATGATTTTAAAAGAGACTCATCAACCTTCGTAAAAAATAATTGAATTAGTAATTTTTTAGAAGTTTTAAAATAATCATTAAAAGGCTAATCTACTGACATCAGTTAAACGTCAGTAGAGTTTTACTATTATGGCTCTAAATAAAATTACATAATTTAGGGAATTGGAGTCATAAAAGTATAATTTTTATTATATGTTTTACAGTTTGCTACCATATATTTTTATTATGTCTCTTCTCTTAATATTTTCATATTAAATTTAATGATTCCAAAGAAATTTTCAAGATCATATCAATATTTAATATTTTATTGTAATTTATTTTTATTGTGAACATGATCATTAAGTATCAGCAACCATTTAAAATAGTCTGTCGCGTTATTAAACTGTTTTACCATATTACGTCATTATTTTCCAGTTATTGCGGGGCGTATCAAAAATATTAATCTTGATAATATACAAATTTTCAATTTCTCTAAACAGAACAGAAATTTTTAAACAATAGATCGGTTTCAATGGCTTACAGCTTTTTATTTAATTTTATTTACCTCATTTTACTTCGAAAGAATCTACAAAATAAAAAAGCAAAATCTCAAAAAAATACCGTGTCTTTTTCCTTTTAATTCCGTTGTATTTTCTAACTTTGTATTGTCCTTTTCATTTTAATAAAAAAATAGAAAAGCTAAATAAGATCCAAAATAATTGCATGCCGTGTCCTTTTTTATTTATTTTTGTTATTATTTCTGTAATATGAAGAAACCTTTTATCAAAATTATTCGACCATTGAGAATTTGTACTTGATTCATAAAATGCTTACCATTCTCTTTTCTTTTTTATCTCTTTAATGTGCAACTGCATTTCTCTTTTTTTGTTCATATTATTGCTATTTTTCCTTTTGATATAACAAGGATAAAACTAAAATACAGTATTTTATTTTATTGTATGAAATATTTTATAAACAACATAACAGTATTTTAAGGTATGATGTATATTTATTTTGTATTATCAAAAAAAAAAAAAAAAATAAAACATAATAATAATAACAATAAAAAATATAAAGGATATTCTAAGATTATATTATTAAAGATAATAAAGAAAAGCAAATTATGTAATAAACAAGATCACAATATATCTATACATATACACTGTACAATTTGTTCTACAGTTTTGTTCCACTGGAAAAGTCTTAAGAGTTAGGTGTAAAAGGTAAAGTTTAATTCTTTGTTGGTTGCTTACTGTGAGACGTGAAACCATTCAATAGATTAAGTTAATTTACGAAATTTGGCGTGTACAATTTTAAAATAATTGGAACTGAACGCTTGAAACAGTTTTAAATATGGAAATACAGTTAAGGAACGCTAAGAATTGCATTGAAGAAGAAAGTAAAGTTACATATATGGATAATTCACAAAAATTGTACAGTTCAAAATTTTATATGGGATTTAATTCGAACAGCATCAAATAGAAAACAAAACGCCGTCATCACAAATACCGTATTAGGGGGTTGAAATGTTATATTAAACAGTAAATAACAGTAGATGGGCAACGAAAAATAAGAAAACAAAATTACTTTTATCAAAGAGTGGAGAAACGAGCTCACTTTATTGATTTTCCTTTTATTGTTTAAAAATTTTTATGAAAAGTCAACCTAACATTTACATATATACATAATATAAAGAATCTAATATAAAGTAGTGCAGTATCTTTTGTCATGTTTAGTGTAAGTGAAATTCATCATCATCATTAGGCAAAAACAAAATTATAAATTTAAAGGTTTTTTGAAGAAGGTTATACGGTTAAATTTAATTCAGGAAAGTTTTATTTGTTTGGTTCGTAACTGTATTTTTATATGCATGCATATGTAATACATCTTTATCTTCATACAATATAACATTATATAATTGTACTTAACTGTGATCATTTTTTATAACTGTGTATTGTGTAGTGAATTACTAATCAGGATTATAAAAAAATTTTTTTTTTTTTTTGGCAATATGTTTTATTTTTAGATTGAATTAGTTTATTTTTGGGGTGGATTATGTTTTCATTTTTCTTTGTTAGTTATATTGTATAATAGTTAAGAGGTTTAATTCAGCAAATTTATTTGTTGCTGTGGATTTATTTTTAAACTTCATTTAGAAGTACTTCTTTAGGATTTTCTTTAAAGAAAAGGGTTTAAAATTATATTAAATGATTCTTTTTTTTTTTTTTTTGGGATAGTGTTGAGAGTATTTGTTTAAAAAGATTTATAAGCATTAAGAAAACTACAAATAAATTACTTTATTATGTTGAAAACACGTATTATATAGATTTTAAATAATCAAGGTTGAAAATTTATATTTTAACCAAATAATATGTTGCGCTTTTTCTTGTTAAGTGACAAGTAATGCATAGTTTAAAACATATGAAAAAAATTGTTTAGTTTTTATAATTTTTTTAAAAGCCTTATTCAACTTATTGATTTATGTATTCATTAATTTTCTCAAGTTAGCCTATTAAAGGGTTGTGTAGAGTATATGCAGTATACACAATATATAGATCCATACAATGACTATATCATTAATATATTATACATACTGTCACCTGGTTCACCCCCATTTTAAATAAATACACACTAACATTGTTCAAAGCAATCTTGTCCTGGAGTTTAATTTATGTTCAATATAAGTATCTGCCAATTAGAAAAGAGCATACGATTAATTATAAGTAATAATTAGTAATTTTGCGGTGATTCTCAAAACTAATATCAGATTATTTTAGATTCAAGTTTTAAGTAATAAAAACAGATAAAATAAGTTATAGGATATAATATTGTTATTAATTAAAATATTATTGAAATGTTCACCGAATTTCTTAGGATATAATGAAAGTGCAAGTGCAGCAAGTTTATGCAAAAGATATTATCGTTTTAGTGCGAAGATCAAAAAGTTGTTACACTAAATGATTCTAAGAAATTTTATTTCACACTAATCAAATAAAAAAAAGTGCAGTTTCCGAACAAATTTTTTTTTCCTTGCCACTACTTTGAAGAGTATACGGCATCCACTAAGTCATTTATTATTCATATTTGACTAAGCTTCAGTTTCGTGAATCATTGATTTCACTAAACCGTTGATTATTCGGCTGTAGCTATTGTACAAGACTAATACGTTTCTTTTTTTATTTCTACGCCATCTATTATCTTATACAAGAATTATGGTTTATTATTATTTTTTTCTTATATAGCTATTACAATATGATATTAATTATAATTTATAGGACATATATACACTTAGTTTTAATTTAATTATATTCTACTAATTATATATTATAAAAAAAATCTATGTTATTTTATTAATCTATAAACCTTAGCCGGGGTTTGTATCCGAGACCATTTGAGACCATTCGTATGAGACCATTACCGATGCCGTAACCACTACACCATTGGCTGGACAATTAGTGTCGGAATTTTTTTTAAATTTTGTTCAATTTTGTTCAAGTTTTATTCAACAAAGAGGTATAAATTTGAGTATTAATGAAATAAGTTTAATTTATAATATTAAATTATAGATACAATTAAAAAATTACTTGTAATGAAAAAAGTTTAAAAAATAATAAAAAAAAAAAAAAAATTTTAAATAAAATTATTTTTGTTTCTCGAAAACACTTTTTCAATACTGTATAAATACTGCTAAAAGTTGTTAAATTAATAATGGTTTTCAATACTGAAAAGAAATCGTGCTTGGTTATTCATTCACTATCTTTTGACAGTACTGAATCAAAAATATTTATAAATCAGTTCCGGAGTGATACTACTTTATTGAACTCATACAGTACCTACTCAAAATGTTCCGCTGGAATTCTGCATGTTTCAGTACTGCGCTATATATTAAGTTAGCATCACTTTAGTTCTGGAGAAATTTTGTTACCCCTTAACTCGCATAACAAATAGTGCTTCTCCACTATTTGTTACGCGAATTACAGGGTAGCAAAATTTTAGGAAAGAAATAAAATATAATTTTGTAAAATGCAAGGAATTTCCGGAAAAAGCGTAAAAATGCAGTTTTTGCAAATTTCTGAGAAAAGTTTAAAATTTACTCGAATTTAAAAAAATACTCATTACAAAATTTACTACTATTTAATTATTATATATTTTTTTTTTTTTCCTTTTTTTTTGCTTTTTAAAAAAAAATTCTCAGCTACAAGTGCAGTTTTAGAGAAGAATTTTTAATGGTATTGAAAGGCGTCGCACTTTCTCTACTAACTATAATATATTGACTTTAGTTTTGAAATTTAATTGAATTAAAATTTTATTTATATATTATATATTTTGTTATCAGAAAAGTTAAATTGATTAAATTTACTATTAAATACTTAAACGTTTGACTTTTAAAATTTTTATATTAGCAATTAAATTTTTTTTTCTTTTTTGCCTTTTAATCGTTTTTAATCAAATTTCGATATCCAATAAAATGAAAATTTTTAATTTTATTTTTATTTTATTAGCTATTCATTTTGTTTTTTTTTTGTTTTAAATTAATATTTGTTTAAAATAAAACTCTAAATTGTTTTAATTTTCAATATGGAGATTTTTATTTGTTTTATTTTTGTTTTTTTTTTGTATTCTTTATATTAAATTGACATTTAAAAATTTCAACTTTTTTTCTAAAATTACTTTTCAAATTTATCAGTTTTTATTTCTTTTTTTTTTTTTTTTTTGTACCATTTCAAGCTTTGTGTAATGGATTTTGAATTTTTTTCATTTGAGTTTTTTTTTTTTTTTGCCAAAAATAATCCATAAAACTTTTCACATTATTTAAAAATAACAACAACAAATTAGAAATTAAAATAAAAACAACAATAATAATAATAAATGAGTAGAAAAAAAAAAATTACTCTTAAAAAATGAAATCTCTTTTAAAACAACTCTTCAAAAACTCTTTTTTGTTGGTGGTTTTTTTTTTGTTTTTTATTTTTAACTAAAAAGTGTAATTAGAAAAATAAATTCATTTTAAATTTTTAGCAGCGCAATGAATTTTGTATCGTAGGCGTTTTTTTTTGTTAATTTAATTTAATTTTTTTTTTTTCCTTTTCGTTTTCCTCCACTACTACATTTTTTTTTTTTTTTTTTGGTGTTTTGTTCAAAGTTAATTAAAATTCTAAAATAATCCGATAAAATCTAAAACAAAAAGTGAAGGAAAAAATTTTTGAATTCAAGGCAATAATTTAATCGTAATAGTAATTGTCTATATTTCATTAACTTATTAGATCTTAATTAGATTGAAATGTTTAAATGAAATGAGTTTCTATGTAAAATTTCATGGAATGTCTTCGAATTTTCTTTTATATTTTCAGAGCTAGATACATTATTTTATTAAACTCTTTTAAATTTTAAACTTTTACAGCTAATATAAACAATAATTATATTTACACACTTACTTATCAAAGTAAGTAAGTAATGCTTAGTGATTTTACTTAAATGTATAATATATTTTGAATAGATCATTCATTTATATGATAACAGATTTTTCTACAAATAGAAATTTAACTAGAGTTATGACCAGAATAATAACCATTTATTTTTAAAAAAGAAAATAAGATCATCTGAAATATTAAAGGGGTACTCATATAAATGTCATTAATTAATATTCTTTAGCTTACCATTATTATAATCAAATAAAATATTATTATTACTATAATGACTTAATTATAACATAGTGATGGGTTAAATGCATTAAGAGTGGAAAAAATTTTTTAAATTTTCAAAAATTTCTTTATAATTAAATTTTTTTTCTTAGTTTATTTCTGTGCCACATAAATGTTACAAGCAAATTACACTACAGCCAGCCTTTCGTTTCTATATGTGGCTTTATGGCCAAGGAGAAATTATTCGTCGAAAGGAGAAATTATTCTTACAATGTGTATTTACAGTGTATTTTATACTTTCTTAGTCATTAGGCCACCGAGGCACCCACATTCATATTGTAAATATTACTACTATTAAATAATAAAAATTATTTTCACTTCTATTGCTTATAAATATTTAAAAAAAATTTAAGCTATCAAATTATCTTGCTAACCGCTCGGTACGTTATAAACCATATTGATCATCTATAATTGTCCTGACCACGTAGAGAATAATCTGAACATGATGTTATTTAATAAAAAAAAATACGAATTACAAACTCTGATTACAAAGTATTTAGATTTAAAAAAAAAAGAAAAGTGACACCAAATAAATATCAAAAAAGAGAATTTCGGAATCAATGGAAAAGTATAATTTTCCTTGGTTAGAAGAACTTGACAGATAAGCTTTTTGTAAATCATATAAGAAAACTTTTTCTAATCTTTACATTACTTGTAAAGATAACATATAACACATATATTATGTATGTATGTATGTATATAAGTTACCTATTAAAGTAAATAAAATAAATGCATTTCAAACTCAATTTAATTTGCTGTTCCTTCCGTAAGTACTACTTAAATATATTGGCTTGTTTTTTCCAAAATTGGTTGTTTTTTTTCTTAAATTGGCTCTTGAAATTTTCTATAAGTGGCAACCCTGTGTCTCACTCTGATCTGAAAAAAAAAAAAAAATATTTGAAAAGTAGATAAACATTACCTCTTGTAGAAAAAAATACCTTTATGGAATTTTTTTGAGTCCTCAGAAGTGTATTTAACAAGATGTTATATCTTAAATATTTAAAGAAAAAAAAAATCAACCTTCAAGTACAAAATATAATCATATAATCTGCAATAAGAGTAAAATTAGTTTATAGCATGCCGATATATATGTAAATAATACTTACATAATTTACACTTCTTCCTGCGAAGGATTCGCAAAGCTTTCGACACTAATAAATATTATGTACTTATTTTGAAAATTTTTGAATATTCAATATAAACATATTAATGTCGGACATAATATCTAAAAATATAAAGTTTTTTTTTAGTAATTACTGTGTTGCTGTAGAATCTGAAAGAAAAAGTTTAAAAGCGTGTGTAATTTTAATTTTCCTTTTTTATATATTTTATTTGGTAATTTATATTATTCTTATCTTTATTTGGAATTTTAGCATTTTACCTAATGTTTGGATAATATTTTTTAGCTTTAAAGAAAATTTAAACTTTATTTCATACCTATATATTTTGTTTTTTACAACGGCGTATTATCTCTAAGTGAATTATTTATTCTACAAAAATTTTATTTTAAAGTCACCTCTATGGAATTAAATAACAAAAGGTTAGTTTCAATTATAAAAAATACTTTATTTTTTAGAATTTTGAGAATGCTTCATTGTCAAAGGTTACATCAAATTAAAATGTATGTTTATTTGAAGCCTTGACAAACAAGATATTCTGTTTATTAAAGTTCACTGAGTTAACGGAGTTCAAGGAGAGCAAAAATTATAATAATAATTTTAAATAAATTTTTTATTGCAACTAAATTTATGTTAAAATCGATTTTCATAAATGTATTTCGACCAAAACTAACTATATAGTAACGTATCATTTTGTCAATTATATCTTCTAACTCCTATTAGGTTTGGTGATTCTTATAACTATTATTTTCTTGTGCATTTTTTAACACACTTTTAAAAACAATTTGAAAAATTTTTATTCTGTCCGTCTGTCCGCACTTTTTTTTTTGTAAAAGTTCTAAAATCTTTAAGATAAAACAATAAAATTTTAACTATGGTTACGTTTTTTGAAGAAAAATTATTTTTGAAAAAAAAAACATTTTTATATAGTTACACCAATTACGGAATTACAACCTCTGAAATTGTAATAGTGAAATCCCTATATTCAAATATGTATATATAACAGCTGGTTCTACCATATATTTATTAAGCTAAAAACGACAAACGACAGGATAAGATAATTTATAAATATCAAATTTATATAAGTTTATATTTAGGCATATTTACCGTTATGCAAGATTTAGCTGTTAAGAACTGTATTATGGTTCAAAAATAAAAAATTTTTAGCTATTTTTAGACTCCTGTAATTTCGATATTTTAGCACAGTTTTTCAAAATAAAATACAAAAATTATAGCTTCTATATTATAGTCTTACATTTTGACTGACAGTTTTGCTTAATTATACCGGATTTCCTTAAACTTGAAGAAAGTATCTCTTGATTTTTCACAATGTTTTCTTAAAATTCTAAGAAAAATTACAAATTTTGGTGAAAGTCAAAAATTCTAAACCGTTTTTTATGTCTTGTAGAAAATATAAAAAATTATTTGGTTTTATCTACCGCCATGTTTTAGTAATTGCTTAAATATTAGAATGATAAGTCATACAAATAGGCTTAGTAATAAAAAATAGTTATTTCTTAGTTATAAAAAATAGTTTTTGCTCCTCACAACAAGGCTTTATCACAATATGGTAAACAAATTAAATTTTGTTTAATGCTGGTTAAAAATTAGAAGTAATAATTTTATACTTAATTTTGTTGAAGTTAAATGAGATCACGGGAAAGAATACAACATATTAAATGGAAATTTAATTACAAACACATAAATCTTTTTTTTACTTTTATGAAACTAACTATAGATAGAACCGTAAAGTACACATTTAACGTGGAACTTACATGTTATTAATGAGAAATGATAAATGAAATTTTATAATTAGTTTTAAATAATCGAAACTAAAATGACCTGTACCTTGCATACTTTTTTTGTTACGTTTTAATTTTTTTAACAGCACAGCATATATGTATAATGTTACGACATATTATACGAGTACATATTGAAACAAGTTACGGGTAATTTTTGAAATGCAGCTTATCAATGGTATTAGAAGTCTATCAATGTGAGGTAATTTTGAATTTTAACGAAAATGTTCAATTACGTATACATTCCGCTTACCAATCTCCAATAATAAAAAAACAAACTAAAATTTCCTTTTCTTTTTTATAAAAGATAACAGACAAACATCGAACTATTTAAAAATTTAGATAAATCATACATAATTTAATGCAACTGACATTTTTAAGTTCTAAAAAAAAATAAAAAAAAATAAAAATATATATACATAATATATATATATATATAATTATTTAATTTTATTCTCCATCATTTCTTTTTCTTTTTGCCACTCATGTGATTTTTAATCCTCAATATAAAAATTGATAAAATATTTTTTAAACGAAAACAAAAGAATCGAAAAATTACTCTCGCCCCTCTTGCAGTGTAACATGAAAATTATAAATTAATATATGTAGAGAGAGAGGCATATAAAGTTTTTTTCTTTTAAAATTTTGTTTCTCTTTTCTACTTTTTTTTATCTAATTATTTCCTTTTCTTTTCTTAATTTATATTTTTTTCTATTTTATTCTTGTTTTTTTTTTTTGGCAATTTAGTAATATATTATCGAAATATTTTCGTTCCCGTCTGGATCCTTTCAAAAATTTGTTTTTTTTTTTTGTGAAGTGAAGTTTTTTTCAAATGAAATGATATTTCAAAAGTTAAAGTAGGAGAGAAAAGAGTCGAGTGTGTTAAGAGTGAGTAAATATAAGAAAAATTTACTATTCATTGTTTTCATCCTATTTCTTTTTTAATATTGTTTAAAGTTATTTTCTTTTTTTTGTAGTTTGTATTGTGTGTTCAAGTGAGATTTGTAATAAATAATATTACACTAGTTTACAAAAGAATGGAAACAAATAATTTTTAGTTCAAGTAACTTCATATTATATTTGATTTTAAAAGTCATCTTGGAATAAAAATAAAACGTATTCTGTTATAATATGAAAAAGAGAGAGAGAGAGAAAATTTTAATAAAAATTTTATTCGTATAAGAGATGCAAAATGAAATTCTATAATTTGGTTTGTGTGCCTCACAGTGAGTCAGATAAACGTTTTAGTTGAAACATTCCACCTTGGCTTTTGTCGTACAAAAACTTATTTTCCCGACAACATGTGCCATAATTCTAAAATAAATTCTAAACAATCAAATATAAATAATTCAAAAAAAACAAGTAAAAATAACAGTAAGTCGATGCAACCGACTTATTTATACCCTACACCTAAAACATTCAAATTAAATTAAAAATCCATAAGTTATTTTAGTTAGGTATTTAATACAAGCTAAAAAAAATAAATGCTGTTACAACCTTTGTACAAAATTTCAGGTTTCTATCTTTATTAAATTCGAAAATATGATTGTTAGGTCTTGGGAAGTGTGTGAAGGCACGCGGACCACCACACCAATTCATCTCAAATTTTAGAGACATCAAAAGGGTAGAACATTCTTATATCAAATTTCAAGTTTATATATTTATTAATTTCGAAGATATGCTTGTTTGGTCTTAGGAGTTGTGTGGCAGATACCCGAACAACCATTCTAATTCATCTTAAATTTTGGACAAATCAGGGATTCAGCAAACAACACCCTTGTACCAAATTTGAAGTTTCTGTCTTTATTAATTTCGAAGATATGCTTGTTCGGTTTTGGGAGTTGTATGGGAGGTACCCGAACGACCACTCCAATTCATCTCAAATTTTAGGCAAATGAGGGATTTAGGAAACAGCACCCTCGTATCAAATTTGAAGTTCCTATCTTTATTAATTTCGAAGATAGGCATGTTCGGTTTTTGGAGTTGTATGGGAGGTACCCGAACAGCTCCACCAATTCCTCTCAAATTTTAGACAAATCAGGGATTTAGGAAACAGCACCCTCCTATCAAATTTGAAGTTCCTATCTTTATTAATTTCGAAGATATGCATGTTCGGTTTTGGGAGTTCTATGGGAGGTACCCGAACAACCACTCCATTTCATCTCAAATTTTGGGGATATCAGGGATTCAGAAAAACACACCCTCGTACAAAATTTTAAGTTTCTATCTTTATTAATTTCGAAAATATTCGTATTAGGTTTTGGAAGTTGTATGGGAGGTACTCGAACGCATGGTCCGATTTCGCCCATTTACAATCCCCGCCTTACCTTAGTCATTGTTAACCTACAGTATAAATTTCATCAAGATAGCATCATTATTTTTTGAGTTATCGTGCGTACGGACGGACGGACATCGCTAAATCGACTCCGGCGGTGATCCTGATTCAGAATATATATACATGTCTATACCTAACTCGCTTTCTTTTGGTGGTTACAAACACCATACCAAAGTTAATATACCCTATACTTAATGTGTAGGGTATAAAAATTCCATAAAACAAATTCCGTAAGCAAATGGTCAATTCTTAATAGATAGACTATATTATTTAATTACCTAATATTCAGGTAACAAATAATTAGAAGGGATTTTATAGGTCATTACAAAATCAGATTATTATCTACCCTTTTACAGAATATTTATTTATTATGTGTATGCAATATTATGAATTAGGAATAATTTTAAAGTTGAACAGACTTATATTTTTTTTACAAAATATTTGTGTATATGGATATATTAGATTCTGAATTAGGAGGGATTTGATGTAGTTGGTTATAAAATCAGATCATTCAAAATGCAAATGATTGTTTATTATTATTATTTTATTACGGTATTTTATCCCGCTCCGGTACAGAAACTTGTTAAAAGCTTTTAGTTTAATAGTTGCTTGGGGTAAAAAGTTTAGCTGGCATAGTTCAATTGTGCAGTTAACCTGTTGTCATAATTGTTGACATGCACATATTTTTTTTTTTTTTTTTGATTATCTAATCTATATAGCTTATATCTAATTGAAAACGATCGAACAGACGGCAACCGAATTTTATCGTACCATTCTAAGGTGCTTAAAAAGCAGACATTGTCATATTTAGTACCGTTAATCGAATTTGACATAACAGTCATATAAAATATTTTTTAGGCTATTTTGATAACATGTCTAAACCATTAAACCGATTTAAAATTAAAATTTGTACTAGCACAACTTTCTAATCAAAGCTCCTTGTCATTTAATTTGATTAAAATCAATTATTTTGTTCCGGCCTATCGATTTGATCATAATATAGTTTTAAATAAAGGTGATAATACATTTTTTTTATGGTCCGTTTACTGACATTAACCCGTTTAATTCCGGATCATCTCCTTGGTCAATATTCTTGCAATTTTTGAATTAAATCGCTTAAAATATTTAGAAACAATAAAAAAAAAAATAAATAACAAGCCGAAACAAACTAAATAACTAAGTTGAAAATGAAATTATAGCCCTAAGAATGCTCTTTCGTAAAATATGGTTGTTGTCGAACCGATACTTTAGTCGTGAATAGTGGATAAACAAACAAATAAACAAAAACTCTTCTATTATTGATTTAAAGGCTTAAAACAGTTCATATTAACAAATAAATGTTTTATTTAGCTGATTAGTGTATCTAAAAAATGTATTTTGTTATATTAAATATTAATATACATACTTACATAATAATAATATATCTATAAACATATATGTATTATAATTATAGAAAATTTTCAACGAATTCATTTAATTAGCAGAAAATCGTTTTATAAGGCAATTAATTCAGTAATGAAAATTAAATTATTGATATCGATAAAAATGGTAAATTGCTCGTTAATGAATAAGAATTACATACACAGTTACAAATACTATTTAAATACATACATATATATATATTAAATTTATATATAAAATAATAATATATAAGTGTGGAAATAATAACATTGATAAACATTTTTTTTTTTTGTTAAAATAATAATTGGGGAGTATAGGAAAAGTGAAGATTTTTACTTTGAAGTTTATCCTTTCGTTTCATTTGAAATGAAGTGAAAATAAAATGGGCTGTGATTTTATTTTTTTTTATTTTTTTTTTATTTTATTCCTTTAATACTGCAAAATGATTCGCAACAATTATGCTGTGATAAAATGTTATTAGTTTGTAATTAAATATAATATATTTATATATTATATATATGTATATATATATAGATATATATATTATGTGTGTATATATATTTATATGTATATTAAATAAATATGTGTAGGTATATATATTTTTCTATATTATTAAAAAATTAAGTAGGCGTTGATGAAAATATGTATATATGTACTATATGTACGTATATGTGTTATTATAGAAGGACAAATATTATAAGACTAATATTATTAAGAATATAAAGGATAAAAAGAAATAAAGAATAATTTATGTAATAACTTATAAATTAACCGGAATATATGAAAGGAAAATAATATGGAAACAAAAAATATATATATATGTATGAGACCCAGATTTAAGAAGAAATATTAGTTTTAAATTTATTTTAAGAATATTGTGAAACAATTTGCACCTGATTTTATATTTTTCCGATTCATTTAACGTTACGGCTGTATATTTGTTAGTATACAAAGGTACATTTTGAAAAAAAAACCGTCACATCTTTTAACTGTTATATTATGTTGTTACAGTTATTAAAATAAATACGATCATATTTATGATTTAATATTGTCGTATTACTTAGCTGTAAGGAGATAAATCTTGAAATGCATAATATTTTTTTATTATTTAATATTTGTGAGTTATAAGTGTAGATTAAAATTATTTCTGTTTAAATTGATATTTATTTAATTTTTTTGGTTAAAATAAAAAATGATGTGGAAAGAAGAGAATTAATAATTAGTAATACTTTATTAAATAATATCCCAAAAAATATGATTCTCTTCAGATGAAGATAAAATAACAATTCTAGCTAGAAAAGATTTCTAACTATTTTTGTTTACCTACAATTTAAAGAAAATGATACAGAAATAAAAACTGAATACAAGATATATTAGTAAAAATAGAAAAAAACATGGAAGAAGATGGAAAGAAGAAAACAAGCATGGAAGAAAAAAGAAGTAGATAAAATCTAGTAATCTTTAAATTTTATAGTTATGATATTAATAATTAAGTAGATATTTTAAATATTTTCATAATATGTCTTAATTGATTTATAATTAAATGTTATAACACTGTGACGTGATAATTAGATCAAATAAACCTTTATATAAAAAGACACCTTATGAAATAAAAGTTAAAACTAGAATTTAAACTTATCTTATACATTTTAAAGAAATAAAATTCTTTATTCCAGAAGAGAATCAGTAGTTTTAAGAAGGCTAGGAATAAGTCTAGGCTAGAACATAATTTCATATGTTCATATAGATTCATAATTAGAACACAAGAATCGCCTATATTATGTTCCTATGGTAGTCAAACATATTTTTGAAAATTGTGGGCTTTGTGCTACTGATTGCCCAAAATTTAATATACAGGGTTTAAATAAATTATCTGCAGATTCTTTTGAAAAAAGTAACGACATCTTAAATTTTATTAATTATATAAAAATTTATGACAAAATCTAAATCTTAAATCTTAATCTAAATCTTAAGAAAAAGCTTAATTTTTTTCACGTTCACAATATAAAATGTAAAATAAAATAATATGTAAAAAAAATATTTTTTAAAATATGCTTTTATCGAAACCAAATTCGCCCCCTAAAAAGTAGAAAATAAAATTGATTGCAAAATTTTAGCTTTTTTGACTGTTATAATATAAAAGTGAATTGCTAGTGCAAGCATTTTGGACTGTTATAATATAAAAGTAAATTGCTGGAATAAGGTTAAATGAAATCTGAGAAATTTTGGGTTAGTGTTTCCTTTTTATTCCAGCAATTTACTTTTATATTATAACAGTCCAAAATGCTTGCACTAGCAATTCACTTTTATATTATAACAGTCAAAAAAGCTAAAGTTTTGCATCAATTTTATTTTCTACTTTTTAGGGGACGAATTTGGTTTCGATAAAAGCATATTTTAAAAAATATTTTTTTTACATATTATTTTATTTTATACTTTTTAGTTTTAAATGAAACACATAATTTGAATTTAAAAATATGGGATGTTTTTTATTCATACATACATTAATTATTATTTCTGATATAAAATACGTTTTATAATTTTATACCAAATGTTTAAATAAATTAAGAGATGTTAAATCGATTCCATTACAGCAAGAGTAAAAATTTTTTATTCCAGTATGTAATTCATAAATAAAGAAAGTACCTCGAAGGGTAAAATATGTACCAAAATACTGTGATTATATAAATATTACAATCCAACAACATAACTCGAATGAAAATGATATACATAAATGTACTTTACTGTATATTTCTATAGTATACTATTAGTAGTATATCGTATATCCAAACAAACATCTAACCTTGAAGACCTACCTACCTAATCGCTTAATAAGATCATGCAGTAAAAAATGTTGACAAATATCTTGATTTAAATTATAAACAAATGGAGCGGAACAAAATAATTTAGGAAATTAGTTTAACATAATATTACGTGTATCCAGCCATTGGTGCAGTGGTTGACGCACCGCTTCTCATTCATAAGAGAATGAGAGGTCTCGGGTTCGATTCCCGGCTGGGTACAATAATTATAATATAAAAAAAAAAAATATTCATATATCGCAATATGTAAATACTTTATAATATCATTATATCACGTACACATTCCTACCAGGAAACAAGGATATATAGCTACCTGGCACATTTATGTACCACGGTACCTGTATATAAATAAATAAATATTATGTACATACGTACGTACATATATTTACATACGTAGTTTTAATTTTTTGTGTTGACAAAATTTTGTTTGTAAATCATAATTCGTAATGCGCAAAAGCATAATTTTGTAATGATCTTTACTTTTTACATTCTTTACTATGTACAAAAATAATATTATATATGTCTTATTTAAATCCTAAACAAATGTTTTAAATCAAAATAATTTAGCAACATAAAAATATTATATGTACCTATATATGTATATTGTGTTTTGCTAAACCCTAATACAAAACCCATGTGCACATCAAGATTGATTGAACTAAATCATTATAGCAGGAAAGATCAAATACATGTGTATTGTATGCATGAATTATGAATAAGAAAAAAAATAAAGTTTTGAATCTATTATACATAAAATTTTATTTAAAAAATATTGATGAATAGAGTTAAAAAAAAAAAAAAAAATTATACATATACGAATTGGATTCGAACCACAGTCCACACATTAACACTCACTTTCAAGACCTGTACACTATCCTCTGCACCATATATGCATTAATTCAATATGCATTAAAGAATGTTGACAGCAAATATTTTGATTTAAATACTAAACAAATGTTGTAAACAAAATAACTTAGCAACATACATAAAAATATTGTATGTATGGATTGTGTTTTGCTAATTATGCTAATACAAAACACCAGGAAAGATCAAAAATATAATGTGTATGCAACATACATAAAAATATAATGTGTATGTTTGTATGCATGAATAACAGATATAAATGTAAGTTTTAAATTGATATATACAAAAATGTATACATATTTTATTCAAAAAATGTTGATGAATAGATAGTTAAAAAAAAAAAAATGTTGCATCTGAACTGGATTCGAACAACATGATCCCCACTTTTGAAACCTGTACACTATCCTCTGCACCATACTACACTTACAAATGTTGCTAACAGATTACGAAGATAATAAAAAGCGTGACAGAATGACAAATAAATAAATAAATAAATAAATAAATAAATAAATAAATAAATAAATAAATAAACCGACAGCGACGAGTTAATATAAAAGCATATAATAAATAAATAAATAAATAAATAAATAAATAAATAAACCGACAGCGACGAGTTAATATAAAAGCATATAATAAATAAATATTGGAACATTATAAAGGTTATTATTGTGCCTAATTTATTATTAAGCTAAGATTTTATTTCTATTAATTTAAGAACATTATTAAGATGAAATTTGTTTTTTTTTTTTTTTTGTTTTATTTATTACTTAAGTCAAGCATTTACATATTACATTTAGATAACTATACTTAATCTAAATCTAATGTATATAATGTTTAAAGAATTTTTATAAATAACTTTTGTGTAATAATTTGAAGAGCCCGAAAAACATCTCTTTGGCGAACTTTACAGTTTAAATTAATTAATTTTTTATTCAATTTATCGAATTATTTTGTCATTCAGAAAAAATTTCGTTTAAGAAAATTGTCTGAAAAAGTAATTTTATATTGGAATTATATATTGTATTCTTCTTCAACCTTTTTTTTTTTTTAAGCACATTATCTTTTTGGCAACTTTACCCATAATTTACACATAAAAAAGTATAAGTATGTGCATATTAAACCTTAGATGCTACAACATAATTTTGTAACTTACATTCTGACATGGGTCGCGTAAATTGAAATTATTTTTAAAGTAGAATGCAACCAGAAAATAACTAATACGTATTGTTTTACTTATATTTGTTAATTTCGAACAATTTATGCTTATTTTAAATAAAAAATTATTTCAGTTAATTATACATTTTTATTTTTTAATCAAAATTAAACTTAAAATATATATATTATAATAAAAGTAATAAAAATTAAAAGTATTTCAAGACTAATTATATCTCCAGAAAATGGCTACATAAATAAATTTTAAATTAATCATATCATTTCTTTAAAATAAAGTAAGTAATTTATAAAAAAAAATAAAAAAAAAATTTATAATTTTAAAGTAAATATCAAAAATTTTGACCTAATAAAATACGATCATTTTAACATTACATGCATTCTCACAGATCACCATAATAGTTACCCTACTTCTCACAAACGTTAAAAAAACGTTGAACATAAATAATTTTTAACAACTCCCGACATAATTACGTCTTAAACGTATTGTTGTTGATATACAATTAAATTGAAGGTTTAGTGAACGAATACATAATGATGCATATTAGAAGATTTTTTAGTTTGTCTCACAGACAAAATATGTCAGCACTTAGAGGTTAATAATCATTTATTCTGCTAATTTTAACCCATTTTGTAGTTTGAAGTTTTTGAAAGTAAATGTTTCTAGAGGTTTTCGATACTAATGAAAATATGTTTTTTAGAAGTTAGTTGTGATGGAATATACCTAACACCTTGATACATAATTGAGTCGAGTCAATTGTATATAATTTTGATTTATTTCAATATATCGATTTGATAAAAAGACAAGATTTTTACTATCTAGAAAAAGATAATTTTTTTTTTTAGCCAAATTGATTTTAAATTACCATTTAAAAAAAATATTTATTGAGTGAGGTGTTTCAAAATTTGCTACATATAATTACTTCTCATTTTGCATTAGCAGATTTTATCTCTTAATTTACTTTATCTTAGTATTTTTTCAATAGTTCAATTGATTGGTTTGAACTTCTCAATTTACATGATATTATGCGTTTAAGTCGTTTTTAATATCAAGAAACATAATCAAATTTATTCACATTCTTGGCCACATTCTTGGTAAAAGAAGTCAATTTAAATAATTTAAATAGCTATTTAAATTATCCAAAGTTTAAAAAATTTATGACATTTCGTGTATTTATCGCTTATTTATTTCCAATTTTCATTTAACTTTTTCATTATTTCCATTAAACTTAAAGATATTTTAAAACCTGTATGAATATTTATTTTCCATTGAATTAAAAAATGATTGAACATAAAAATTACTGAAAAGTAAAATACATAAAAATAGAAAATATTAAATTAATGTACCAAAAAGGTGTCAAACAGATTCATAGATTAAAGAAAAAAATCATGTGCTAACTGATATTTTACAGGTAGATATTTTAATAAATATTTTACACATAGATTTTTGTAAAGTGAAAAAGACAAGAAAAAAAAAAAAATATATAAAAATAAATAAGGCGAAAAATCTTCGATATAAAAAAGTTTCAGTTCACAAATCTTGAATTTTTTTTTTTTTGAAAATTTATAAGGGTTGGATGCAGAATCCATTTTTCTTTTAAAGTCGAAGATTTGATTAAAAAAATATATAATAATATACATATACATATACATGTATGAATACAATCACGGTCAAAAGTTTAACGTTCAAGTCAATGACAGGTTTTTTAGGATACAGGTATTACGAAAATCGTACTAAAAAAAATAACTTTATGAACAGCTTTATTAAAGCTCTTAACTTAACTTTAAGTACCTCTTAATTACTAGTGTAAGTAATAATATTTTTATGAGGAGTATAAATTATCCATTAAGTCCCTTATTTTTAATTTTTGACTAAGCTTCAGTTTTTTTTTAATCATTATTTGCAGTAAGCCGTTGAATACTCGGCTGTAACTACCTATTGTATAATATTATAAAACACAAAATATATATATTATGTTTGTGCGCCATCTATTATATATAACTAATAATATAAGTCACCTAAAATTGTCTTATAATAAATGCAACTCTAGTTATAAAAATTAAATATTAGATATAAATGTCTGTAATAAGGAAGAGACAAATCTATAATATCATTATTTGTTTATTTATTTTTAGGTGATCTGTATCATTAATGTTCGACGCAGCTTTAAGTCTTGGTAAATTAATTTTTCATAGTTATTAAATTTCAATTTTCATTTATTTTTAATATTACGTTTCATATTCCGTTAAGATTTAGATAATTAAGCATATTGCTTACTTTGTATTAAGGAAACAGTAACAGCTACAATACCAAGTTTTGTATTGCCATAAATTTTGAAGATGTTTTTTTAGTTTATTCTCCTGCTTCCTAAATGTAACAAGAAAATTGCACAGACTTTCCTTTGCAGGGGTGGCTGTCAATGACGTAAGGAGAATTATTCTTATGTGTTTGGATTAGAACGCAAACACCTACGATGTTCACAGCGTATGCTTTTACCCACTAAGCCACCGAGGTCCGTTTCATATTACGAAAATAATGTTTTAAAAAATAATTGATGTTGTTTTATTCAATATAATATGACTTTTTTTTTGTATTTATTGCTTTACTAAATTTTTGACTCATTTTTATTGTGTTACTTTGTCTCTTGAAAAAGCCTAGACTTTACTAAATCAATTAAATTAAAAGTTGAAGAAATTTACTTATTATTAATCAATTTTTGTTTTATTGAAAATACGTTCTTGTTCTGTCAATAAATTATGTCTAGAAATTAGATGTTTGCTGTAGTGAACTGATAAGCAAATAATAAAAAAACTTTTCGCAATGTGTACTTTAAATTAATTTCACGTTAGGTTAAAATCAATATATCAAAGATGTATTTTTTAAAAGTAAATCTTTAGCTTTATGTAAAGAAATTCCAAAAATAATATGATTTTTATTCTAAACTTATTATGATTAAGTTATGCTTAACGAAGTCCTGATTGCTTATTTAAATATCCATCAACTTTAAATATTGTATAAACGAAATAAATAAATATATGGCTTTAAATTTACCCAAAGAACCAAAACGGAACACCAAAAGTTTAAAAGTTTTTTTTACTGAAATATTGGTTTTTGTTTTACTTAAATAATTAATTATGTATAGGTAAAGAATTTTGTCATTCATTGTAGGTAAATCATAATAATATTTTTGTTAAATAAAGTTCAATTTTCATGAATATTATTAAGAAATAAGGAAAAGGATATTCACTCTTGATATTTAAAGTGATATTTGTTTTTTTTTTTATATTTTTTAATAATAAGTTTTGTATAAAAGTATATAATACATTTAACATACTAGGTAAAATTCTATGGGAAAATTTTCAGGTGACTTTTTTTTTAATAAAAATTAAAAAAAAAAAAAAGTAAAAACAAAAATTCTTAAGACAGAAAGAAAATTAAGTAACTAATTCAAAACGGTAAAAAAGAATTTGTATTTTTTTTTTAGTTTTCTAATTTTTTACTTTGCTTTTCTTTTTTACTTGGAAAAGGATAAACTTTGAAAAAGAATTAACTTAATACAATGACATACATATATGAAGTAAAAGATTTAATTTTCTTAAAGAATATAACATTTATATTAATTATATTTATTTATGTACATAATATGAGAGTTTATAATATGTATGTATATATGAAGACACAGGATGCTCGACTGTGAATGCTCATAAGAAAAGGTTAATAGAAAAAGCTCAGCAAGGGAAATTTTTATGTATAGAGGGATTTGTAATAAACCGTTTTCAAGGTAAAGTATTACTAAGTTTAGCAAACATGTAGTGCAAAATTTTTGGAAACCATCAGGTAAACATAACGTATCGCCTCGCCGGTGTTATGTGAAAGGTTATAAAAGGATATAAACGGTTAATTTTTTTGGTTCGATATTGTTTAGCTGGTTTAATATTATAGCGTTCGAAATTGTTAAAGTTTTTGATTGATTTTTCGAATAATTAGGATTTTAAGAAGAATCCGTTATTTTGAGATATTAAGGATAAACGGTTATCACGGTACCTATATATATTTGAATTTATCTAATCCTTACCTATATTTTTGAATATATCTAACAGTTTTAATTAATTAATTTATTTATTTGTTTCATATCAGTTTGGTATAAATACCAGCCGGAAATTTTAATGCTCCTTTGCCTATTAGATTTTGTGATACAACTAAATTTCATTATTCAATTTTAATTTATTAAAATTAGTTTTATTATAATATTATATTCTGTTACTAATAAAGATAATTTACTGTACTGTCATAATTTAGAGTGTATGAAGCTTAAAATTTCGATTTTTTTTTTATTAAAATCTAAAATTAAAATGGCATAACTGATAGGCATTAGAGATATGAATCAAATCGCTTTCTGTTCACACTCTTGAAGGTGGGGTTATTTTTCTCGAGGTACAACAAAACCTTTTGATTTTTCCTTTGAACTTTCAGAACCGGACACCCTGTGTATAGAATAATTATTTCATATTAATTTTTTCAAACGACGTTATGACAAAATAATAGCGGTATTATATGTGTAAAATTTGAATTTTATGAAAAATATCTAAAATTATATGTAAATTATGTATGTATGTATATTTTATAAGTAGATGGAATTCTTTCGTTAATCGGAATAGTGTAGCGTAGTAAATTGCGTATAAATTGTAATATTACTAATGTGAATGACTATTATTGTAAGTGAATGATTTTGTAATTTTCATTAATTAGTAATTTATTTTGTTATTGTTTTTATTTTTCTGTTTAAAAATATTGTCAAAATCTTTACACTTTATTATCATGTTGATAATGAGATGTGATATTTTAAATGATGTATTTAATGGATTAATAATTTTTTTTTTTTTTTTTGGAATAGAAAAAAAGATTTAAAATAGATTTGAAAATTTTTTGAATGAATTTGAATTTATTGTGTTATTTTTTATAAATTAAGAGATTTAATTTTTATTATTTTTAAAAATATAAAATAAATTACCTATATATAATTTAGAATTTTTGGTATAAGATGATAAGGTTAGAACTTATAATTTATTATTCTATTAGAATAGTATAGTGTAGAAGTTTTATCAGAAATTATATGATGTGGTCAGTAGGTCTATTCTATAATAATAGAGTTGAACTTTTTAAGGGGAGTTTTTGCAACAAACTGGCAAACTTAACATCTTGGGTATGGAGCTAAAATCAAAAGTTAATTTGATCAAACCATGTTTTTAATATTACTAAAGATGTAGTTATGTGGATGGGTTTCTTGTATCATTGTAAAATCTTCATTTCGTTTTAAAATTTAATAAACATCTATAAAACATTATTTATAAAAATAAAGATGGGGTGGAGTTCACATATTTGGCCGGCAACTCCATGAATGGCTTGTAGGTTTTTGTAAAAAGGTTAAATAGAGTAATTAACATAACAAATGATCTCAATGTTACCCCAACGTTCTCTTCATTTGACCTTCGCCGCGTAGCTGGAATCCTTACTCTGTTTTATACCTTGCAAGAGTGGAATTTGTGTTTTGATGAGATTAAAAGTTTAATATTTTTTTACTCAAAGCTCACCCGTATGTAGTTCAAATTTGTAGATGGCATGATTCGGTTTACGGAAATTAATTAGTGGTACGAACGTTGCAATTGTGGAACCATCTTCTACCTCATGTGTTTCCAATTTGAAATCAATTTGCATTTCCTAACTTAACTTCCTTTGCTGCCTGGTCTATATGAATACTAAAAGTCATATAACGTATATTGTTTGATAAAAAATGTGGGTTGGTGTTTTTATGAAAAAAGAGAGTAGGTTAAAGCTCTACACAATCATAAAGAGTTCGTGATTGTTTCAGTTCTCTGTAGTATCTTTCGATAATTCCCATCTACCTTCGCAAAAAAAAAACAAACATTTTGTTTTTAATTGTTTTATTTTTATCTTTTATCTTTGTTTATTAATAATATATTAGCTTTTATAATCCTAATTTTACACTTCTGATGATCAATTTATGTATTAGTTTTCTTATTCCAATAGTTAAATTTTTTCAAATAATCTTATATTTTACCGAGTACCGAATTATATCATTATGCGAA
The DNA here is from genome assembly GCA_947095535.1 of Poecilobothrus nobilitatus. NCBI lineage: Eukaryota > Metazoa > Arthropoda > Insecta > Diptera > Dolichopodidae > Poecilobothrus > Poecilobothrus nobilitatus. The sequence continues at coordinate 232,778,103 of OX352774.1, read as the reverse complement.
GTACTTTAATTTTTTTTTTATTTAATTAATTAAGTTTAATTAAGTTTATTTCTGTTTGAAATATAGAATATGGCAATACGTTTCTGGTAATTTTAGTGATACTTCAGTAAGGGTCCAAATTTTAAGGCTACAGAAATATTTTAGATTAACTTTTAATTATAGGAGCACTTTTTTAATTTTTGTAAAAAAAAAATTGTTTCGCGTATTTCATTTCTTTTGTGCTTTGAAATTTACCCACGCTTTCTTAAAATAAATCTACCATAATATTATATTATAGCTATCTACCATTAGAGAAAGAAAAAACTATTCACGAAAAATAAACTTTTTGCATAAGAAAAATTTACATCACCCATTTTTCATTTACAACTTTACATTAAATCAATCTAATAATATACTCTTCAAAGTTAAACTTTTTTTTTTTTTTTTTGGATTACAATTTCAATTTGAACAGTTTTTTGCATAACAATCAATAGATATATTTTAGAATTACTTCTTGCATATTAAAATCTATCATATATAGTCAAACTGTTTGCAATACAATTAAATTTTAACTAAAAGAAAATTTAAAAGGAAAAAACAAATATATATAGAATATATTTATTTTATTTTCAAACACCCTTTCAATTATTATGTGCTGAAGTCTTCATTTTATGTAAATGTAATGCTATTGAACGTGAAGAAATAAAAATAAAAAAAAATTAAAAAAAAAAAACACAAATAAAAAAAAACATTTAAAAAAAAGAAAAGATTTTAAGCCTATTTTAATTTTACTTTCCATGTCTGATTTAAAATAATTTAATTTTCCATGTATTCCTTTTTCCTTTCTTTATATCTTTCATATTATTTATAACATTTGGTTATTCACCTCTTACCACCTTAATGAAACAAAAAAAAAAAAAGAAACCACCCTAAAAGTACAAATATGGGTCGTATAAGTGAAGTCAGTGAAAAAAAAATGCTGATAAAGAATTTATGTTTTCAAAACTTTCCACCTACCCCTCCTTTTAAATTTTTTTTTTTATTTCTTTTATTTTTGTGTTAAATTATATTAAATCAGAAATTGATTGATTTATTACCGAAGTAAATTCAAAAGAATAAGAGAAAAAAATGAGGAAAAATGGAAAATCAAAACGAAAAAAAAAAAAATTAAAGAAAAGAAATAACTTTTTATTACCACATTTATTCAAAAGATGGTAAAGTATTCATTCAAAATTTTCCTGTCTTTACTTTTCTTTTATATATATTTTTGTTTATATGTATATGTATATATATATATATATATATATATATATATATATATATATATATATATATATATATATATATATATAATATATTATATAATATGCAGATATAATATATAAAATTTATGAGAAGTAAAGTTTGCATACATAATGAATATTTTCAATTGACAAACATATTTTTAAAGGACGGAATGTGCGTCATATGTAATATAATATTTACCTAATATATATCTCATATTTACAATACATGCCTTGATTTTAGTTGAATTGGATTGCCAATTCGAATATTTCTTGTACAAATAGTATGATTTTTCCTAATAGAATATTTGAAATTGAACTAAAGTGTATTTAAGACTATTTTGGATGATTGATAAAATAAAGTTCTCTGTTCTAGTACATTAAAAAAGTATTTTACTGATTTAAGCCAGACTAAATGCGTAAAGGGTCAGCAAAATAATGAGAACAAAAACATTGAACATTATTCGTAGTTTTTCATAATTTGCAATTTAGGCTTACCATTTAGGTACAGCAATAATTTATTTGATGATATTTCTCTTTCAATTCACCAAAACTCTAGAAAACATACAATTTGATAGAAAAATGTCTTTAAAAACAAAAATATATTAATATCTTCTTGCAATTTTCAATGTTACCTGCCCTCAATGAACGTTGGTTATAATAGTTAAAATTTACACTTTATATACTATACTACTGCTGTAAAAAGAGACTTCTTACTTTTCATCATTGTTGTAAGATCATTATTCATAACATTCTTGCACAATTTGATATGCAAGTTCATATCGTCTTCTAATTTCTTGTACTACTCCTCGTTACCTGTCCACAATGACCGTTGATCATAATAGTTGAAATTTACACTTTATATACTTACTGCTATAAAAAGAGTTTTTTTTACTTTGCACCATTGTTATAAGATAGTTGTTATGGATAAAAATTCTCTCTCTCTTTGAACTAAACTTGTCTTTTATGTTTTCCTTATAATAAAGAAATTCATTGATTTTCAGATGTCTACTAATGTTATCAAAGTATTTAAATTATCGTCTTTGATACAAAAGAGTTGAGGTATAGGACAGGCAGTTCTAAAATTAAAAAATTAAAAAAAAAATTTAAATTACAACTCTTAAAACAAAAATGAATGCATTATTATTTACCTCAAATTTTAAAATAAAAAAAAAATGAAAAAATAAATTCATTAGAAAGAGGGAAAGTAGCCAAAAAGGGTTTAAAAAATCAAATTAAGTGGTTATACCACTCTCATAATCCGAGCACATCAAAAGTACAATTTTACAGATTTTACGCCAAGAAGAGGAAATCCGAAAATTAAAAATATTTCGCCTAAATGATTTTTCAATTAGATATGTTTTGACAACAGTATTGACATAAAAATTATAATTTATGTAAACGGCAACTCAGTAGATTCGAAAATGGATGCATTACAAACATGTAATCGATATGAATAGATATTTATCAAATTTTTTTATGAGACCGCTTGTTTTAGTTGCGAAATAAAAACTGTGTGAATAATTAAATAATAACAGTTGTTTTTAATAATACGTCGTAACTACATATTATGCATATTTTGAATTGATGGTAATCTTTTTTTTTTTTTTTATCTTCAAGATACAGTAATTCAATAATTTTTTTAAGTTTGGTTTTTAAAAGTTAAAAAAAAATGTTATCCCCTTGTTTTTTTTTGTGTTTTTATTACTTTGTTTTGATTTTTTTGTTCTTTTCTTATGCTATATATAATGGCATTAACTACATTATGTCAAAATTTCTTTTTAGGCTTCAATCATTTAATCACCCAATAAATCAGCCTACCATACAATTTTCTTTTTGTCTCTTTATTCATACACTCATGTTGTTTTTGTCTTCTTGTTTCTCCCTTTTTTCGGTTCTTCTATGCTGTTTTTCTTTTCTTATATATTATGGTTTTGCTTTTAGGTTTGTGCTAATGTATTCTTTTTTTTTTTATATACCTGTATATGTGCCTATATTAGCACTGGTAGTGGTATGTACAAAAATGTTGTTCACTGCGATAAGTAGATGTATGATTTTTGTTTTTTATGTTTTCCTTTTTTTTTTAAGGAAAATATTTTTCAAATGTAATGGTTTTTAGGCATCGAATTGATCATTTTGCCGACATAAAAAAAAAAAAAATGGAAAAAATATTGTAAAATTTTAGAACAAAAATAAAAAAAAGAAAAACAAAGCATAATTTTTAAAAGAAATTCGTGCATAAAATTCAGGTTTATTTATTAAAGTGTTTATGTGAGGTTTTCTTTTTGTTTGTTATGTTTGATTGAAAACTTTACTAGGAGTTTAAAAAATGTATAAATAAATTTGAACAATGAATAAATGTTAAATCATCAGATTTTTTTTTTCAGAAAACCTTTCATTTTTGATTTTTGTCACGTCAAGTTTCAAAACTGCTGATTAGTGAAGTCTCTTTATGGGAATTAAAAAACTTTTGTTTCTACATACTTTAAAATGCTGTTTTTTTTTTTAAATAGTGCAATAAAAAATCAAGTTAGTCGTAATTCTACAGGGGTATTTTAAAATGGATAATCGCCTAATCACTTTTTTTTTATCCCTAGGGAAATGGGAATATTCCAAAGACGCAAAGAATCTCTCCTTGGTTTTTACTAACTAAACCAGTTTTAGCCAATATAATGGAACGAAACTCTCATAAATAGCTTAATTGCTAACCCAGTATGTTGGGACTATAGGGAGTAGGTATAGGAAAGAATAGGACAAGGATGCGGAAACATTGAGTGGGGTGTGGCACTATTATTACCATTTTGTTAACAGTGACTATGGCCATCAAGAATTACAACGTGTAGTATTTTATAACATCTTTCTGGATTATGTAACCAGAAATAGCTTCACTGTAGCAGCTATTATTGTTATTTTTATCATTATTAATTTCATTATATATACGATTTACATTATTACGGTACAAAATTACTATCTACATATTTTTTTTTATACGACCTGAACAGAGTTTAAATCAAGACCCTTTCATTGAAAGTTTGGCGACTTAATACTACACCATGAGTCAGATGAAAAATAAAACAAAGAAACTGAAGCAATACTTCTTAAAAAATATTGTAATTAAAAAATAGTCTCTAAACATTGTATGGTGTCAATCTACAAAAACAAATTGCAATACCGTTATAAGAAAAAAAAAATATGGATACAAAAAATGTATAATAAATAAATAAACAAGATAAATTGGAAATTGGTTCAGAAATATCTTTATACCCTGTTTAAATTTTGTAATATATTATGTACAATGAATTCAAGATACTCAATTACAAAACAAAAATTATTTCGTTACTTCTTCTTGAAATTGCGACGATTCATAAAGATTCTTAATTTTGTATATTTTTTATTCATAATTTTTTATTTTACTAATTCCATGTTTAGAAATTTTCGTCATGTGATTCTTTCTTGTTTTTATTTTAAATTGAAGTAACTTTTAAAAATACTTAATCCTTTAGAATCTCAATATTTGTATAGTAGAATATTATTTAAATACAACATCATAAAGGTATTTAGGTACGTATATATTGCAAACTAACAAACATAAATTAAAAAGCTAAATCAAATGTATCGCTGTATGTATATGTGTATCTTTTAACATGCATACAATAAAATCTAACATGTGTAATTCAATCTTAAAAAAAAAAAACTTTTAAATTAGATATTGGACACAAAAAACAAAAAAAAAAAAAATACAAACGTTTGAAAATTTCTTCTAACTGTATATTTTTATAGTTTTAGAATATTTGAAAGGAATTATAGAAAGAGACAAAGATATAATATGTTCAAAGTATTTACATAAGTATATTAAAAGAGAAATAAAATAACAGACGAAGTGGAAATTAGTTAAGGCGGACGGGGAACATAAATTTAGAAAGGAAAACGTTGAAATATTTATTCATTACATAAAAAAGGAAGTCCCTATTATATATTTACATACATACATAATAATGTTAATAATATAAAAATTCATGGAATCAAATATTTAATGTATAGACAATATTTATATGTATAAGAGTAGGAAAAACAATTACAAACCTGGAATTTTGGTTTTATTTGTAAGATTTTTTTAAATATTTTTTTTTTCTTTTACCATTGTAACAAAATGACAGCTTTGTAGCATGCACGCGCCTCAACTTTACTTACATGTATAACAAGGTTTAACATGTGATTTTTTTTTATTTTTTTTATTTTGTAAGTAAGAGTAAAATGTTATAAGAAAGAAGGAAGAAATCATGTAATATCGTAATCATATACAGTGCTGTTCAATAATAGTAAAAAAAAATTAGTTTTATAGGTTTCACATATTTTATAGATAACATTTATTATATATTAATAAAAACTTTATTGCCATAAATGAAATATTTCAATATAAATCTAATAAAATTGTATTTATTTGGTAACAGTATAAGTCTGTTTTTTTAACAGTATAAGTCTGTTTCTACATATACCCATGTCTGGTTTAGCAAGGAGAAAGTAATCTAAAGAATTTGTATTAAATGAGTCAAATCATTTAGAATTGAGAGTGAAAAAACTATAAAATCTTTAATAGGCTTTTGTGTGAAAGCAGCCGGGCTCCCTAATAGAACTTGATAAATAATTTTTTAGACTTTCTTTTGGGTCAAATAAACTCAGTATAAAATTAGACATAATGCAGAAGTAAAATTTTTTAACCAATCGTCGTACGCAAATGGGTTAATTAATTCTGCTTCTGTTGTTAGAGTCAACTTCAGTGTTAAGGAGGGACGTACATACCGATTTAATCGTTCAATCTGGTATTCATTTAAAGCGGAAAAAAGAAAAAAAAAACCTTTGAACAGCTCTAGTACTGAATCCGGTTAATAGATGTGACAACTTTGTGTCCACATGACTACACGGAATTGAGCCTATAGCCACACATGCAAACAGTTTGAAGTCAATCATTCCAATATAGTTTAGCCAAGAGAAACAAAAAATGGAAAAGTTGTTGAATAAAAACTAGATGAACTATCAAAATAGTAATTCTTTAACTTTCCGAACTCAGAGGAATATTCCTGCAAAGTATTCCAACTTAAAAAAGTTGTATTAAATTTAGAATTTAAAAATTATTTTTAAATAGTACTGTTACATCTCATATAAATATACTTCATGTTATGTACTTATGGTAGGACAAAATTCGAAAAATTTCCTTTTAATAAATTTAAAATGAAGAGTAGATATACTGATTTGTGTATAATATGTACCTTCAATATTATATTTATGTTGTACATTTTAATTTTGAAGAAGACAATGACAATTTTTTTTTTATTGTGAAAGAAAAAGAGCTAAAGGATAGCAAGTTAATAAAAAAAAAAATAAAAGGTAACCGGAAAATGAATTTGTTTGTATTGCTTTCTATTTTTCTCTTCTGTATTCTCAAACATTCATTGCATAGTTTTTTTAAAGGTGTATTCGCCAACTGAATGCCTCAATACAGTATTAAGAATACATATATATAATATTATTATAATTTGAATCTGCTATATCTAATGATATTTATATATTGTATACCGTTATAAATTTGTATTTGATATGATTTTTGTATATTTCATTTCTGGTGCATTTATATGGCACATTTATATGTTAGTTAAGTCCATTATACCTGTAGGTATCCATGTCCTTTCTAAATATTAAAGACATTGACATAGACAAAACGATTCACATCCATGTCGTGTTTTACAGGATCTATTCTATTTCAGTTTTTTTTTTTTCTCTGTCTTTTGTTCGTTACTTGTCATTGTTACAACGATTGTTGTTGGTTTTTTTTTTGTATTTATATATCTGTAGTTTTTTTAAATCTGATAATGTTTTCGAGAAAATTAAGTAAATTGAATGAATGAGAAAAAAGAAATATTAGACAAGGAGAAACAAACAATACACAGATAGAAATAGTAAATGATGTTGATATTGATAGTGATAATGAATAAAAATGAAAATTGAAAGGTATTGTTTATAAAAGACATAATTATATATAAATATAGTGTAGGAAATAATATAGGACACAAAAATTATATTTATCACAAAATCTTCAGTATTGATTCGATTCGAAATTCATTACTATTATATTAACTGTAATATTAGCAGTATCTAGTCTTTATTATAGTTTTTTATATTATACATTTTAATAAGTATGTTTTTTCTGTAATATTTCTGTAAAAAATATTTACAGTTTTTACTTTTCAATATGAAATGTTTATGAATCATATGCTCAATGATTGCGATGATCTGTCTCTGGACACTTTATCATATGATTTTAATATTTTTCATCTTATTAAATTTTCAAGTCCATTTATCCATCTATTTATCCATCTTTAATAAATCTCTATTACAATATAATACGAGACAAGGGTTTCGATTTTATTGTTCGTGTTAAGTTTTTTTTAAAGAAATTTTAAGTTTTGATGTTTTCTTAACACTAAACACTAAAACAATAAATATTTAACACTAAACACTTAAACACTAACCCATCCCATCAGTTCTGACAAACCAAGCTGTTAAAAACTTTCTGTTTTTAAACTCTAAGTGATATAAATTATACAAAGAAATTTATTCAGGCTAAAAAGATTTTTTGAGTATAGTATGCAAAAAGAAAAGAAATTCTAAGGAGTCGCTTGATTTCTTTTTAGCACATTTCCAAAAAAATTTTGAAAAAATGTGCTTATTAGTTTCACTCTGTCCGTCCGTCCATCCGTCCGTCCGTCTGTTTACAAAACTTCTACACCGTTAAAGATAGAGAAAAAAAATTTTAACCATGGGTAGGTCTCATAAAAAAAATAATTTTGTGGAACAACTTTTTCATGTAGCCCCATCCATTACGGAGCTACAGCCCCTCAAACTTTGAAAAAGCCCTATTTTCAAATGCATATATCTTATGTTCTGCTTAAGATTTTTTCAATCTGAAAACGTCATTCGACAGGTATTTCTATACAATATTTTTAAATTTAGTATTTAAATTTACCGTTATGTGAAAACCAAATTTTGCATGATTTTTCTACTTTCATAACTCCGGCACGCTTTTAGATAGAAGCTTGAAATTTTTATGCAAGAAAGAACTTTTAGAATTAGTATAAGTTTCCTCAGAAAATTTTTTGGTAGCACCCCCTCTTTAAGAGTTATTACGCCTCAAAAATTGAAAATTTGCTATTTTTAGACACCTGTAACTTAGGCACCTGTGAAAATTTTTCTTCGGCAGGACATAAAAATTATAGGTTTAATAATATATTTTTATATGTGTTAACGGCTTTTCTTAGTTATATAGGATTCCGGACTTACGGCCCCTCAAAATTTCAAAAATGTCCTATTTTCACGTTTTTTCTTATTACATGAAATTTTCAAATTTTTGTGTAAGTCACACTTCTAAACAGTTTGTATTGAGTTTTGGAAATGTGCGCTTTTAAAAACCGTTGGTTTACATTCTACCTTGTTTTTTGTTAAATTCGTAAATCTCTAACCAATATCTCTAACGTTTCCACTAAACAAATTCTTGCGACTTATTACAGATAGAATTTTTTAATACAAAATAGTGTCACAATCAATTCTTTCAATCTAGACATGTGTAATGGCTAGGTTAGAAATTAAATTAAAACACAAGTAGCTTTTTTTGTTTTCGAGTGTTAATTTAAAAAAAAAAAACTTCAGATAATATTGGTGACTCTTAAAAAAAAAAAAAAAAATTTGCAGAAATAAAGCATTCTAGTAAAAACTTACATGTAAGTAGTTAAAATCAATAGAACGCCTGTGTGTATTCATGTGTATTTTGTATAGTTATGTAGAATATGTACATATACACATTTGTAACTATTCCTGACATGAAAAGGAAAAATAGTTCTGAAGAAAAAAATCGTTAAACAAATTTTTTTTTTTTTTATTAATTTTTGTCTTTATTTGTTTGTTTTTTTTTTTCTTGCATTTTTTATTAAAGTTTTTGAGTCATTATGTGGTTGAGGAAATGAAATTTTTAAGTAAGAAACAAAAAAGAAAAAAAAACAAAAAAAAAGAGAATGATAGGAATTTTTAGAACACATATTAAGTGAAGATATATTCATTTTTTTAGAACCCCTTCTGTAGAATGGATTTAACCAAAGCAGAGTGTGATAAAAATTTGAAATATCTAAATTCTAATAGGTATACAGTATATAGTCCAGATGACGGGGGTATATTATTATTCTGTTATTCTAGATATTTTAACTTAAATATTCTTAGTATATAATATATTAAAATGTATCTATATTCTTTTTATCCCAAGACATGAAGTCAATCTATTGATTTTATTGATTAATTGGTTTGATTAGTAGCCATTGGTAGCCATTACTAGACTGGTAAACATTTTAAAAAATTGGGCATGTATGTGTGGATCCAAAGTGTAGGTTTTGTGGAAGTACTGATGTATACTATAGAGAGAGGTGGAGCAATTTATTTTCAGTTTTGTCGGTCTATCATAGAAATTGATCAAAATATATCTGGAGTTTATTTTTTCAAGACTTTGAAAAACTTTTGAACACATAGACTTAAAAAGTTTTTAAAACCACAGCCGTCAGATCAAAAGTCACATAAATCTTAAATATAGGAATCTAAACAGATTCCAATATAAAAATATAGTAATCTAAAGAATAGCTAGCATTTAGCTCAGCATTCACCAATAAAAAAAAATTTTGTTTTGCAAAGCTATGGTTTATAATATGAAGAATATGCTTACAAAAATACAAAGAGGATTATATAACATCTTTCAAAACATATCAAAACAATCTTTTTCAGCTTCTGTACAAAACTTATGTAACCTCTAGCATATCTTAATTAAAATTTAATTTTTCACAAATATTCTTTCTTTAATTATTCCAAGATATTCTTATCACACTTAGCACGCCTATTAATTTTATACATTTTGTACGGTGAAGTGAAATATAAAAGAAATTTTTCAAATAATATAATTTCAATTTTAATCGACTCTTTATAAAAAGGATTTCAAGCAAAATAAAAAAAAAAAAGAACATATTAGTAACTACATTTAAAAAATAAAAAAAATAAAAAAAAAAAACCGAAAAAAAACTTCTAAAAATAACTAAAAATAATAGTTTAGAGGTTAGAAATGAACAATTATTTTTCATGAATAGAAAATGTTACTTTTATGATATAACATATGTATACATATATGTATGTTTGTGTATAAGTATATTTATACATATTTTAATATAATAGTAAATGTGTTAAAAACAAATGATTTTGATGGAAGTATCATTAGTGTAATTTATTATTTTTGTTAATTACATTATGTGGTACATAAAATGTATATAGTTATTATATTATATATTAGAAAAGATAAAGTAAAGAAAACCTCGTATATATCATATATTTGAAAATAAAAATTAATTATTTGTATATATATGTATATAATACATACATATATGTATATGTATATATATATTTTTAAATATTCAAAATAGTTAAGTTAATCGTTCTTAAAGTATATCTATGTCCAGTTTATTTTATATTTATGTTTTTTCCTTAAACCTCTATTTAATCTTTTTATTTCTTTAAATTATGTGGTTTCTATGAAATATTTAGTAACTAAAAAAAAACGAGGAAGAGTGCAGTAGAGTAGACTGTGTCAACTCTGGGATACCCGTATGAACGTAATATATCCTGTTTCTATAAAACTTGATCATCTTTTAAAAACATTCAGATGTTGTAGTACCGAACTACAGAGATATATTTATGTAAATTGTGGAGTTGTATGACAGCTACCCGAATCTATTGCGCGTAGCTTCATTAAGTTCCAAGAGGTGCAAGAAGCCTGAACCGGCTGCTCTGGGCCAACCAAATTTTACAAAAGTTGTTGGCCTGTAACTCGACACCTCTTTACTAAATTGCAGGTTCCTAGCTTCAATAGACACTGAGTTATTCTCATTTAAACGGATAAGTTGTATGGCAGCTACCCGAACCCGTCGCACCACCACAACCAAATTTTGCAAAAGTTGTTGCCATAAAACTTGATCATCATTTGCAAAATTTCAGAAACCTAGCTTGAATAGGTACTGAGTTATTTCTATATAAAGATAGAAGTTGTATGGCAGCTACTCGAACCCGCCGACCGAAAATGTTGGATTTAAATAGCAAAACTAACAATTTTGTAAAAGTGACGTAAAAAAAATTTCAGCCTCCTAGCTCCTTTATTTTTTGAGTTATCGTGCGGGCGGACGGACGGACGTACATGGCTTAATCGACGCAGAATTCGATTCTGAGCCGATCCATACCTTTGACACTAATCTAGCTTGACTCCTTTAAGGTGTCACAAACGTAATGGCAAATTTATTATACCCTTGAACATAGTTCATACGGGTATAAAAAGTTAAAAAAAGTATTTGTTAATTTTCAAAATTCAAATTTTTCAATTTCATCTCCTTCTGAATAAAAATTAGATTTGTGAATAAATTGTGTGGTAGTAGATAATATTTAATATAAAAGATAAGTAATATTGAGATAAAAGGATCCATTTAAATTGTCATCATCATTATTATCTATAATTATTTTTAACGATAGGTATATTATATAAACACAATATCTAAATTCAGTTTGGTCCAGTGCAACGTGATTCATTTTGTTTCAAAATTTTCCTTATAATATCAACTATCTTGTAGGTGCAAATGAAACGCTTATTTGTATAGTTATATTTATAACCCTTTTTTTTTTTTATAACACAATTTTTTTTTTTTTTTGAGAAAAATAGAATTAAAGTTTTAAAATTGCTTGGCTGAAGTTTGATCATGCAATAAAAATTTATTTAAAGCGTATTGCATAACAACTTAAGACAATGATATTAATGATTAACAACAACAACAACAGTTTTCTGAACTCTTATTACATATGGATAATAAAATGGAATGTAATATGAATGTCTGATCTAAATAAGAACGTACTACGTATAAACGTCATTGGCGTGTACCAAAATAAAACGCCCGGCGTTTGTTAATTTTATATGTTTTCAGAGAAAAATAATTTTAAAAATAAAACTCAAAATAAAATAATTTTAAATTATCATACAATGTAAACTTTGAAAAAGTAAACAAAAAGCAAAATAAATTCTGTAAGAATTTTAAAATACGTGTCAAAATTGGAAATTTAATTTTTCAACGTTTAACTTCGCGTATTTAGTTGATTTTCATATAAACTGTATGTGCAAATTATATTTTTATTTAATATGCTTAAATTAACTTAATGCTAAGATCATCAAAAAAAATGTTGTTTTTAAAATTTATTAATAAAATCAATTACCCAAGAATGCTAATTGCATTTCCTGTTATTGTGAAAATATAAAAATGCTTAAAAAAAGGTGAATGAGCTACTATATTATGCCAACACAATACCATGCAACATTATATTAAGTTGTTTCAACGTGATGTATCATGCTACATTATGGCAACACATATGTCATGCTATATTATGTCAACATAATATTATGTAACTTGCATGAACACATTTTGACAGACATTATACGGCGAACGTTCTTATTTAGGTCAGGCAGTAAAATGCAGATATATCGACAATAAAAATTTTACAAACTAGACAGAGAATTTTAAGTGAAGTGATATGAAAACAAAAATAAATGAATTTTTATTGCATTTTGGTTTTTGCATTGATCGATATATAAATTTTTAGAACAGACATTATACGGCGAACGTTCTTATTTAGGTCAGGCAGTAAAATGCAGATATATCGACAATAAAAATTTTACAAACTAGACAGAGAATTTTAAGTGAAGTGATATGAAAACAAAAATAAATGAATTTTTATTGCATTTTGGTTTTTGCATTGATCGATATATAAATTTTTAGAAAATTAGACCTGTATTTTACAAACACTTAATATTTTAACATGTTTAAAAAAAAGGACTATCTATTTTTGATAATAATCACCACTAATAACAGAACAAATTTTTGTATTTCAATCCGGTAAAATATTATTATTTAAGGTAAGGTCAAAAATATATAATTTCTTATTTTTTAAAACTTTAACTTTAATTTGTCCAAATTTCTTAAAGTTTACACATTATGTTTCTATATATGTGAGAGTCTTTTAAACGATTACATTAAGAGAGGATTTTAATAAAAGAGAAATTATTAAAAAAGTAAAGTAAACTTCTTAAAAAAGTATCACTTAATTATTAATAAATTTTCTTGACAGGTTTCTGAATGCTTTATATTATTGTTATGGAAACGTGGTGTCTTTAAAACTATTGTTTGCACAAATTGATGTCTTGTTTATTAATAAAATCGTTTTATTTCACGATTCTATAACAAAAATGAAATTCTTGAAAATTCGGTTGGATCAAATTCGTGTTATGAAAATAATTTGATTCTCAAACGTTTACTGAAATAGTCTGGTTATATACAGCAATTTAATAGTCAAAATTTTGGTCATTATACCCGTATGAACTATGTTCAAGGGTATAATAAATTTGCCATTACGTTTGTGACACCTTAAAGGAGTCGAGCTATAGTGTCAAAGGTACGGATCAGCTCAGAATCGAATTCTGAGTCGATTAAGCCATGTACGCCCGTCCGCACGATAACTCAAAAAATAATGGAGCTAAGAGGCTGACATTTTTTTTAAGGCACTTTTGCAAAATTGTTAGTTCTGCTATTTAAATCCAACATTTTCGGTCGGCGGGTTCGAGTAGCTGCCATACAACTTCTATCTTTATATAGAAATAACTCAGTATCTATTCAAGCTAGGTTTCTGAAATTTCGCAAATTATGATCAAGTTTTATGGCAACAACTTCTGTAAAATTTGGTTGTGGTGGTGCGGCGTATTCGGGTAGCTGCCATACAACTTCTCCGTTTAAATGAGAATAACTCAATGTCTATTGAAGCTAGCAACCTGATATTTAGTAACAAGGTGTCGAGTTACAGGCCAACAACTTTTGTAAAATTTGGTTGGTCTAGAGCAGCCGGTTCAGGCTTCTTGCACCTCTTCGAACTTAATAAAGCTAGGCGTCTGAAATCTTGCAAATGATGATCAAATTTTATGGCAACCACTTTTGCAAAATTTGGTTGCGGTGGTGCGACGGGTTCGGGTAGCTGCCATACAACTTATCCGTTTAAATGAGAATAACTCAGTGTCTATTGAAGCTAGGAACCTGAAATTTAGTAAAGAGGTGTTGAGTTATAGGCCAACAACTTTTGTAAAATTTGGTTGGTCTAGAGCAGCCGGTTCAGGCTTCTTGCACCTCTTGGAACTTAATGAAGCTAGGCGCAATAGATTCAGGTAGCTGTCATACAACTCCACAATTTACATAAATATATCTCTGTAGTTCGGTACTAAAACATCGGAATGTTTTTAAAAGATGATCAAGTTTTATAGAAACAGGATATATTACGTTTATACGGGTATCCCACAGTTGACACAGTCTACTCTACTGCACTCTTCCTCGTTTTATTTAATTTTATTCTGTTTAATATTCAAAGTAGCTAGGTATATTGTTTAGTTTATCTCATTGTATATTTTTTTGTAATTTGAAATAAAACTATATTAAAAATTTACAGGATGTTTTTTTAAATCTGTTTTATTTAAAATTTTAAATCGATTTTAGCTCAATATTAATAATCTATTTAAATATTATTATTTCAATTGCTTACAATACTAAAAGAATTCTAAAATTTCTTTACTGTAACTATAGTTTCTAAGAATTGCCTAATACTTTAAACAGATCTGTTATAGATTTTATATCCCTTATAGATAATCTCATTATTTTATATTTTGAAAAAAAGAAAAGCAAAAAATAAAAATTAGTTCCAAATTCTATACTTTTGAGTAATATGAAATTAAAGAATTTTTTTTTTCGAAATTATTAGGAATTTTTTTATCTCTTGGGTTATGTTTTTTTTTTTTGCCTATTTTAAAATCTAATCGCTTTCAGCAATTTCAAATAAAAAAAATAGTTACAAGTTATAAGATGAAATATTATCGCCTTTCTTAACAAAAATAAATAAAACAAAAAAAAATAAAAAGACTCTTTTGAAGGGATCCTTTTTAAAGGAAAATTAAAGATAATTTTGAATTCCCATTGCTGTTAAATTAACATTCGAAGAAGAGTTTTTTTTTTTATTTCTCTAAAAGAATGCTAAATGTATAGAATAATCAAATACCTACTAAATTTAATTTTTAAATATTAGATACCCTAAAAAATAATTACATTGCTAGAAAGAAGTTTTAGAAATAGTTTTTTTTTTTTAAGTTTAAATTAAAAGTTTAAAAATGTCATAATTGTGATAAATATAATGTTTCATTTTTATTATTTTATCATCTTTTTTTTATTTGAGAAAAAATATTACATCAAAGTCACAAATGAACTGTGACAAAATATAAACTGTTAGAAAATAAAATTAGTGAAGCTTTAAACCTCTACAGGTGTGTAACTAAAAAAACATATCGTAAAATATTAAAAAAAAAAAGTTATTTATCTTAAAGTCGGTTCATTTTTTAAACTCTAAATATTCTGTGATAAGTACCGGATATCATTCATATCTTGAAATTCAGTCTCAACAAACTTAATAGTTAAAAAGAATGTGTGATATGTAAGGTCGTTCTTCTGAATAGCTTAGAAAGGCATTCATTTCTGACTCTGCCTCGAAACAAATCAGAACGATTATCACGAGAAAAATTTTAATTTGTACAGAATTTTTGTTTTTTTTTTGGAACATAAGATATTTTAGCGACAGGTTTATAATGCAAAAAGCAATAGAGAATAGGACATGAATTTATTATATAGGAAATTTATTAATAGTAGATAACGATAAAATATACCAAAGAGATCACATGAATCACTGTGCACATTATTAAAAGCTAAGAGATGAAGATAAAGTCGTACAATTAAAAAAATTAGCGAATTGAATAATTTGGCAACTTAACGTTTTTTTACTAACTGGTTTTATTAAACAAGTTAAAGCTAAGAAGTTTTTTGCTAACTAGTTGCAAAGAAGTTAAAACTAAAATTAAAATGACTCATTGTACATTACTATTCAAAATAAATAGAATCGCATTAAATTACACGTTTTATTAAATATAAAATTTACTTTGTTTTGCTGTATGGTATTGTAATCCGGACACTTAATCTAAGAAGGCTTGAAACTTTTGAAAATTATAGAAATACACAATCATAATAATATCTCAAAATTTTTGTTCAAATTAAAATAAAAGGAACGAATTATAAACTATAACTAGAAAAATCACAGATTCTTAGTTGCAATGGAAAAAGTTAAATATTTTAATTTTGAAAATGTAAAAAATAATTTTACGCAATAAAAAAATTAACATTAGATTGTTTAATCAAATATTTTTTGATAGTAGTGTATTGTAGATGAACAAATTTTTGGAAAAAAACAAAAAAAAAAGAAACAAAAGAATCACAAAAATCGGAATTTAATATTTACATTTTTAAAATTCATAAACAATTCGTATCATCAGAATCTAAAATTTATTGTAACTTTGGGGCAAATTTTATTTTTTTTATTTTGTATTTATTTTATTTACATGTGTCTTCATCTCTTCATATAATATCTACTACTTATATAGAATTTGTTTTTTATTTATTTTAATATTTTTTTATTTTTTTTTTATTTTATTCATTTTTAGTAATTTGAATCCTCAATAGTAATAAAAAAATTTATTATATTTTCTACTTCAAAATCAAAAAAAAAAGAAAAATAAGAAAAATTCTACAACCTACCTTAGAGACTTCAAAATTAAATTTACACGGAAACTCAAGAGCATAATTTTTTTATTCTGTTCTTGTTATTTTTTTTTTTTTTTTTTAGATTAATGTTCCCCTTTCTTACATTACAATGTTATTATTTTGTTTTCTTTTTTCTCTTTCATTTTTTATTTCTTGTTTTTTTGTTTTTATTTTTTTTTTGTATTTTTTGTATTTTTTGGTTACTTGTAAATGTCAAAATTTACTTCCATTTTATTGCTGCTTCCTACATGCATACTCAGATTTCGGTATCTTTAATTTTTTTTTTTATTGTGTACTCTTTTTTCTATTGTTGTTGTTGTTTTGTTATTTTGTTGTAATACATCCGGAAACAACTGAGAACAAAAAAAAAAAAATATAAAATTAAGAATCCGATGATATTACATAATATTTTATTTTATATGCTAGAGTAGTAAAATATTTTCCTTTTTATTTGAATCCTTTAACTTAACAAAAATAAAAACAAAAGTAAAAAACAAATCATTTCAACTTTGATTACATCTAAAATAAAACAAAAGAATAAAAAAAAAAGAGAAAAATCAGAGAAAATAAATAAACAGTGAAAAAACTTCTCTTTATTTTTTTCTCACTATACTTTTTTTTTTGTTTTTTTGTTTTTTAAACAAGCATACAAAACGATCACAGGTGAATTGTTAGAGGCGAAATATATAACAAAACAAAAAAAAAAAAAATAAAAATAAGGATAATGTGACGATATAGAAAAATATATTATACTGTAAATACATTATATTACGTATTATACTATTTACTACCGCTATTTTGCAAATAGATCATATTTAAATCAAAATAAAATTTTTTTTATTTTAAATACGGTATTATAATTTTTAGATACCGTTTATATCAAGAAAATATTTATAAAAAGTTTATATTTTATTAGTCGTTATTGAATAGCTCTAAACTATAAAATATTTAATACCCATATTTGATCATATAATATGATCAGATCAAATGCAGTTAGCTTATTTAATAATTTAAACAGGTTTTGGTACATTTCATATAATTATACAAAATGTGGACCTTTTTCTTCTTATTGTGAACCTGGTTGAACTTCCAGTGTCTTTTATTAGTTTAATGTTATTTAAATGATTGGGGGAAATGATTTTACTGATTGAACATTAAAACATTGCAGAAGTGCAGCTATTATTCAGCACAGAAAGAAAGTTCAATCTATTAGAAGAAGAAAATTCGTAAAGGATCTAATTTTCAGAAAAGTTCGGAAAATGTTATTAGATTAATTTAAAAATTTATTTTACATTGCAATTTTTTCCAATAACATTCACTGTTCTTTATCATCCTTGAATCTTATAAGTACTTCAGTTTTAGCAGTTTTGGTTTGTAGAATATGCTGTTAGATGAAAAAACTCTAAATGATCAATTGTGTTCATTAGTTGAGTCAACTTTTCTTTAAGGATAGATTAACATTTCAATTAAAAAAATGGATTTTTGTAATTATTTTTATGTCTAGAGTAGCTCTTCCTCATGATTACATATTGGAGCCTGTTCGAACTAGAAGAACGAATTATAATAACACATTCTTATCTTGTACGTCCAAATTGTGGAATATATTACCAACATAGGTATTCCACGTTGTGTATATATTATATATATTATATATAATATACAGAAGTTCAAGGAATCAGTTAACTTGTAATTGCATAATTTAAATTTCTTTTTTTTAAATTTTTGTTTTTAATTTATAACCATTATATTGTTTTGCAGTTGTTATGGTGATTATCCCATTATACTTGCTATGGAGGGTGATGATTTCAGTTGGTAAAAGCTCCACACTACCAAAGGGACTTATATTTCCTCGGTGTCTTTTGAGACACCTCTCTCACGCAAATAAAAATAAAACCGTAGATATCTTCTGTTGTATAAATTCTTAGAGATTTCCTAAAAAGTTGGAAATTAATCGAATTCAATCGCGTTTGAAAAAGAAATAACAGTAGTAGTTAAATAAAAGAAGAAATAGTAAAATCTTTAGTATTTAGAATTTATCTTTAAGGTTTCTTTTACGATATCTTATTAATGTAAGGAGTACTATTTATTATTTAAATTTTGAATAAAAAAATATAATATATTACCATTACTTGTTTTTAATAAAAAACTAAAGAGAAAAAAGTTTTTATTTAGAAATTTTAGACTTGAATTTCAATACAGTATTTGAAAAAAATATAGATATATGTAAATATTATTATGTAACTGTATAATATTATGTAGATATATTTGAGTAGGTGTTGAAGAATGTGTTCTTGATATGCTTTTTACCTATGTTCAGTTTTTATGTATGTAAAATAAAAACTGAAATAAAAACAATCTTTTTTTTTTTCTTTCATAAATAAAACAAAAAAAAAAATGTGAAATTCTATTTTTTTGTCTATAAATAAAAAAAAAAATAGAAAATCTTTTTTTTTAAATAAAAGCTTTTTATTAGATTTTAAAAGGATATATTACTATCTAATATAATAAAACTAAGTATAAAGATTCATGTTTCAATAAAAAAAAAAGAAAAATAAAATAAATAAATAAAAAACAAAAAAAAATATATATATATATATATATAAATAAAATATTTTAATCTCAGAAAATGTTTTATTTTCTTTTGAACAGAAAGAAAGAAACAATAAATATCTTAAGAAAAGAAAAACATACAATAAAAAATTATGAAACCTATTAATGAAAAGCAAAAAAAAATTTTTAAAGAGCCTAATGTAGATATACATTTAAAAATATTTACAGTATCAAACAAAATTGAAAACAATAAAATTAATAACTTAAGTGGTTTTAGACCAACTTTAACGGTGGCCTCTTTAAAAAAGTTTAACATAATAAATAAAATTTAGATACTTTATATTAAATGTATTATATTTGGATGAAATTGAAATTGTAACAATGTCTAATATATAGATATAACTCTAAACCAAAATATGTCTCACATCCGAAAGGAACAGGGTATATGGGTATATTTTGTATACCAATTAAAAAATTAAAAAAAAAAAAAAGATCAAGACGTAATATACTATACAAAACTAAACAAAAATTGACTATTTTGAAGGCTTTTTTGTAACGGGAGTCTTCCAAAACTTCATTTTCCAAAATCCGAAAACACAAAATCTTAAAATTGGAAATTTTCTATGTATTAATCGTATTCGTATTAAATTCGCAATAACCATCGAGCGAGTATGGATTCGAATCCCATATACATTGTAAGAATAATTTCCTCTTGGGACATTTATAACCACACCTGGAAAGGAAAGGCTATGTATCTAATTTCCTGTTCACATTTATGTGGTATGTGGGGAATAAACAAAAAAAAAAAAAGAAATGACAATAAATAAAAAATGTATTTTAAATATTTTTTTTTTAAAAATTAATCATTTTGTGATGTTTTCTGTTCAAGATTTTTTTTCAACCTCCCCTGAGAAGTACTTCAATTCGTAGGAACGAGCTTTTGTAATTTGGAATTTCGCAATTCGGGATTTTGTATTTTTGGGTTTTTGCGATAAAATAAAAATTTTTTGTGAATTTGTAAGGGTACACAAATTTGTAAGGGTATTTGGTTGAAAATATCTCGATCGTATGCATGACATGATCTCCCTTTCACATATTAAAAAAGCAAAATTTTTGCATCCGCTGTAAAATACAAATCCCAAACAAGAAGCATATTATTCAAACGTCAAAACGTCAATAATATATTTATTTTTAAAATTGCTTTTTTTGTGTTTGGTTTAAAATTTTAAAAAATTAAACAAAACAAAAAATTACTTAAAATTAAAGAAAAATGGATAAAATAAAACACAATATATGTACTATATTATGTACTTAATTTATTCATTTAAAATTCAAAATAATGGCCTCTATTGCAATAATGTCAAAACAATAATAATAATAAAAAAAAAATTCCTTAGGCAAAATATGTCAAAATAAAAATTTGTCGTTTACGTGCAGCCTATGATGCATGTTGAATACAAAATATTCGTTAAGATATTTCTGAAGAGTACCTACGCAAAATCTAACCGAAATGTATTTTGTAATTTGGGATTTTGAGAAAAGGGTTCGCAAAAACCGAAAACGCGTTTTTGTAACTCACCAGCATATATTCATAATGAAGGCAAAGTTAATTTTTTTTTTTATCATTTTTATGCAAAACTGTAATTAATACTTACCAATTTAAATATCTTAAATTTTCTAAATATCTAGAAATAAGTAATATTTTAATTTTTTTTTTTTAATATTTTAACTTTATTTAAAAATATTTCAAAAAAAATTTTAAGTAAAATTTAGAAAAAATAGCAACAAAAAAAAAACTCAGAATTAAATTTTAATTTCGAAAATCTATAAAAATGTATTTTACGATTTTTTTTTTTTGAGTAAGAAAAGAACATTTTCTGAAGTTTTTGTTAATTTTTTAAAAATTATCATTTTATAAGCAAATTTTTAAAAGAAATAAAATAAATTTATTTAAAAATATTGGTTCAATTGAAAATATTTAAAAAAATTATTTTTAATCTTTAACGTTAAATAAAAAAACAAGTTTTTTAAAATTATTAATTATAATTTTTAAATTTTAGTTTAAGTTTTACTAAGTTAAGTTACATTTTTGTGAAAGAAGAGCATTTTAGTTGTTGTCTGGTTATAAAGTTTCAAAAATTTTTAATTTTAATTTTTAGAAAGGAAATAATATTCCTTAATTAGGTCTCTAGAGGAAATATTTGTTAAATAAATCTTTAGGAACAAG
Organism: Poecilobothrus nobilitatus; assembly: GCA_947095535.1. Taxonomy (NCBI): domain Eukaryota; kingdom Metazoa; phylum Arthropoda; class Insecta; order Diptera; family Dolichopodidae; genus Poecilobothrus; species Poecilobothrus nobilitatus. The sequence continues at coordinate 232,756,273 of OX352774.1, read as the reverse complement.
TAATATTTTCTTATTATATTCAATTTTGATTGAATCACAAACTACTGAAGTGTTTCATTTATTTTCGTTATTAATTTTTCTGTAGCTTAGAGTCCATACATATGGTTACATTTATATGGTTACAGATTGAATTCTACTAAACATTTTTTCTGAAAACTAACATTTATTTTTTGCTAATGTTTCCTTTTATAGGATCTTATATAAGGAAATCTTTACTTTACGGTTATATATAAAGGTTTCATTGTTTTAAGTTTACTGATTTTTTTTAAGATTTTTTAAAAGTAGAACGGCTTCTATATGCTACATTTATATGCCATTCCTGTCAAGCTTTATGTTTTATGTCATATCTCTTTATTTCATCAATAACTTTAGGGATTTTTAAATGTCTATAAATATCATTACTACACATACTAGTGAGAATATAAATATGATTTTGCTTAGAACTCGACTCTGTAAAATGTGTGTTATTTTAATATCGGGTTGCTGAGAAGAAGTCTTAAGTTCAATATAATATAACTATATATATTTAATTACTCGATTTTTGTAAATTAATACTTTATTATATATCATTAATTTAAACTTACGATTTAGGAGCCATAAATTCATTCTGTATTTATTACCTAATTCAATTTTTTATTTTTAACGTGTTCTTGACATACCTATAGTTACATTTTTAGTTCTTTATTTTGTTGTATTTTCGAATGATAGGTTTACATCGCATTTAACTTCATTAAATTTTATTTTCCATTTTTTTGGTCAACAACATATGTCATCATTTTTTGTTGATTCTTCATTAGGTAATCGTACGGCGAGGATTGTGCAATATATTGCTGCTGTTACATTTTCTATTTCTAGTAGATCACATGTATAAATTAAAGAAATATAATATCACCTAGAATAATATCTTGAGACACGTCTACTTTTATTTCTCTTAGTGACTTCTCTTCATCTTGTTTAATAAAAAACGTCAAACGACATGACATTTTCTTAAATTGTATAATAAACTTGAAATCAGTAAATTTTAGTCGTGTAAAATTTTTAAAAATAGTTATAAATTGCTATAGAATAAATTTATTTCAAAACAAGAACAGGTATTGAGAAATTTAAGTGAAACATTTTTTTTTATGAGGTTATTTTAAAGGTCTTTGAAATCATTTTCATTTAATTAACAACTCTGATATAAAAGTTACAATCAAGACAAAAAAATAAAAACTGTTCCTTTATTCATTTTATTAATATGTGTACATATTCAAAAAATTTTATTCTAAATACACAAATTATATTCGATTGTTACATTAACATTTTTACAATTAGAACATTTATAATTCTTTTCAATATAAATATCAAATTTTTTCCATAAATAATCAATTAGAATTTCTATTATAAGAATAATTAATCCAAATAAATTACCAATAATTAAAATTGCCCAACTAAAACCAAAATATTCAAAAGTTAAAATATTTTTTGCAAATGGTTGATAATTTTTTTTTATATTTTTTCCTTTTTGTTTTTCATTATCATATTCATTAATTTTTTTTTGTTCATCATCATTATCATCATCTCTATCATCATCATCATCATCATCATCATCATTTATATCATAATCATCATCATCATCATCATAAATAAAATTTATTATTTTACCTTCAATTCCTTCAAATTTTGTCATTTCAATAAAATGTTGAAATATTCCCATTTCAACAATTCTAGATATTAATTCATTCATTATATCTAAAAAAATTGAATCTTCTTGTACTAAAAAACCACCCAATACATCTGTAAAACATTCTTTTGTTTTATAAAATTTCGGTACAGACATAAATTCCTGTTGAAATAAATAAAAATCACTTTTATCTGTTGTTATTGCATAACCATAGGATGAATTCAAAATATTACGATGTTCATTAAATGTATCAACATTAACTGGTAATAATATATCTTTAAAACCTTTTGGTAAATTTTGTAAATTCATTAATAATTTTGCTTCATAATCAATTATCATTATTTGATATTGTTCAGATTCAATTAATTCATTAAATGTTTCAATTGGTTTTATTTTTATTTGATTTGTTAGAAAACTTGTTAATGTTGCCATATATAAATTTGATATTATAAATCCATAACTAAATAAAATTATTTGTATAAAACCAGTATACCATTCAAAATAACGATATAAATTATTTTTATAAGAATTTTTTTCATTTTTAATTAATAATGATTTTTTTAAAATCCAATTATTAGAATTTAAATTTTTTACATTTTTTTTAAAATGTTTACAAAATTTTTGATTATGTAACAGTTGCTGTTCTTCTTGTACTGTATGGGATATTTCTTTAATATAAAATTTTTTTTGATCATATGGAACATTTAATATTGATCTTAATACAATATCCATTAAATAATAACCGATATTATGAAATTTAAATATTTTTATTGTTTCTATTGTTTTAAAATTATCTAAATTATATTTTTCTTTAATTTTATTAATTTTTATTTGTATTAAATTCATAAAATACATAAAAATTGCTATAATAATATTTGATAAAATTATTGTTAACCATAAATATATACGAAATGGTTTTATAAAATATATATATTTAAAAATTTTATTATTATATGGTAATATAATACACCATGGTACCATCATTATTGGATATGTTATATCTAAATTATTTATTTTTATATATGGATGTATACTAATATCAGATTTATTTAATTTTAATAATTTTATAACATTATCCATATTTATATTTTTCATATTAAAATTAATTAATGTTTGATTATTTATATTTATATTATCATTATCATTATTATCATTATTTATATCATTAATAATTTTTAATTTTGCATTACAATATATTAAAAATAATTGAAATAATTTACTTGAATAACCAGTTAAATATTCAAGTTTTGTTGAACGTTTACGATATTTAAAAACTCTTGGTGCATCAAATTGTATTGGTGTACGAATTTCATATTCATTAAAATTTATTTTTGAAATTTTTTTTTTTATTTTATTATTATATATTGTATTATTATATTTAAATATAATTTCATTTATAGATGATATTTTAGATAAAAATAGATCATTTGTAATTGTATCTGCAATGATAGATATATTATATCTGTTAAATTGTTACCGTTATAAACAGTTTCGTTAAAATTAATATTTTTATTATTTTAATAATAAACTGTTATACTTACAGTTATTTAAATTATTTTCTATAAATTTAATTTTATATATTTGAAGATTTTCTTTATTACGATAATAACCGTATACTCGTATCAGATTTTCTTTATAAATATTTAAATTTATTTCATTATTTTTTTTTTGTTCATTTTCATTGTAAGATTTCATTGTTGATATAATCATAAAATTATATGTTATACTATATATATTTAAAAATTTATTTATCCAACACCATTCAAAGAACCATTTTAATAATTTTTCATTATTTAAATTTAAAAATTCATTTATATTTTTTTTTTGTTTTTGTTTTATTAAATTTATATTTTGTTGTAAGATTTCATTATTAAATATTATAAATATACCATTTGTTTTATGATTACCTTTTAATATTGTATTAATTATATTTAATGTTTTAAAATCTTTATAATATATTAATGCAATAAATATAATATTTGTATTAAAATGATTTTTTAATATAAAATTATTATATTTTTCAGAATTTTTAGTAGAAAAAATGATTACTGGAATTTTTTTTTTAAATTTTAATAAGTATTCATTTAAAAATTCATCTAATTCTGATTTTAAAAATAATTTATTTAAAAAAATATATGAATTATTTAAATTAATTGTTAAATTTATATTTTTATTATATTTATTTAAATTCTGTTCAAAATCATAAATTTTATTCAAATATATATTAAAATCTGATTTAAATATTATTAATGTATTTAAATTTGAATTGTAATCAATAATTTGTTCGATTATTTTATTTTGTATATAATTAATATCATTTTTTATTATATTTTTAATATTATCATTTTTTAATATAATATTATTATTAAAATATTTATTATGATATAATAAAATTTTTGTATCACAATATTGTATGTTTATTAAGATTTTTAATATTAATATTAAAATAATAAATAAGATTTTAGTGTATTGTTTTCTTAGATACATTTTAAAGAACTAAATCAAAAGGAAAATATATTATATGTTTTTTTTTTTTGCCTCAAAGAAAGTTTCAATAAAACTAAAAACACAAAAAAAAGAGAAAAAAATATTAAATTAACAAAATTATGCAGTATGTACATAATAATATAAATAAAAAAAATTTTTTTTTTTTAATTTGTTTTATTAAAAGTATTGAATTTTTATTAAGTAGTGTATTTTACCAGGTATTTCAGAAGCAAATTTGAAAAAATTTTGCTTATTTATAGAGTCAGTTTGTTCTTTTGTTCGTTTTGTTTACAAAAGCACTACACTAATAGGATAAGTCTTTTAAAAAAAAAAGAAATGTTGTAAAACAACTTTTTTATATACAAATACCTACCCATTATGGAGCTACAGTCACACAAAGTTGGAAAATGTCCTATTCCCAAATGTATGTATAATATGTCTATGCGTCACAAACGACAGGACCTTTTTTTACCTATATCAATAAATCAATATCAAAATAATACAATTTTTCGTTAATTATTTAGTATTAAAATTTACTGTTATAAGAAAACAAAATTTTGCTTCCTAAATATCTCTTTAATGCTTCTAAATAGCTATTTTGAGAGAAGTCAGATCCTTCAGAATATTAGAATAAGTTACCTTAGTAAATTTTTTTTTGAATCCTTGTTTAAGAACTATTATCGGTAAAAAATTGTAAATTTGCTATTAAAAAATTAGACACCTATTTAATAATAAAACTTGGACTCTTGTACAAATTTTTGAAAGTACAATGAAAAAATAAATGCATCTATATTATGTTTTTATATGTGTTACAAGTTACAACCTTTTCCTAATTATAGACAATTTCCTTAAAATGAAAGAAAATTTCAAATTTTTACCAAGAAAAATTATAAATATTTGGTGCAACAATTTGGTACAAGAATATTCTTTTATGCAGCTTCACTGACAGTATGGTGCTACAGCTCTAAAAAGTTAGGAAGCCCTAATTCCAAATGCTTATATATTTTAGGTTATGGTTAACATTTTTTCAATCTACAAACGAAAAATTTCCTTATTAATTTTACTTTGTCGTCTGTACGTTAATAAAACTTCTACACTGTTAAAGAAAATTTTAACCATTGGTAGGTTTTATAAAAAAAAATTAAAGTTTTAGAACAACATTTTTATGTAGCCCCTCGAATTTAGGAACTACAGACGCCTGAACTTTGAAAATTCCCTACTTTTAAATTTGCATATCTCAAATTCTGTTTAACATTTTTTCAATCTAAAAACGCCATACGACAGAACTTATCCAAAATTATACATTTTTGTTTAAATTTAGTATTTGAATTTACCGTTACGTGAAAACAAAATTTTATATCCTGCATATCTTCGTAACGCTTCTAAATGTATCCTTGAAATTTTGAGAAATAAATTAAAACAAGTTACCTTAGAAATTTTTTTGTACCATCGTCTGTTAAAGGGCTACTAGGCGCCCAAAATTGAAAATTTGCTATTTTCAAACACCTGTAATTTAGACATCTGTGCAAATTTTCTCAAAGTCAGTTATACAAATTAAAACTCAATACTATATTTTTGCATGTGTTAATAGCTTTCTTATGTTTGTTACGGAGTTGCAGCCCGTCAAACTTGAAAACAAAAACCTATTTGTGAATGTTTATGTTCCAAATTTTTGTATTTAAATCCGTTATGTGAAAATTAGATTTTATAAGATTTTGCTTCCTTCATAATATCTCCGAAATGTTTTTAGGTAAAACATTAAAATTTTTAGAAAAGAAAAGTCTTTCAAAAATAGCATTAAGTTGCTTAAGAAAATTGTTTGATACCAACCCCGGCTTAAGAGTTATTTGATATCAAAAATTGAAAACTTGTTAGTTTTCGATATCTGTGACTTTTTGTACAATATTTTTTTTTAATTTAGGCTTTTCATAGAAAACATAGAAACTGTGATGCAAATCACAACTCTTAATTGATTTTATTGTCTTTTGAAAGATGTGCGCCTTATTTTACGTGCTACCTTGTTTAAATTTTGTAATTATTATTTATTTTAATCTAAACAATGCATCAGTTATTTTCAAAGTATATTTTTCCTTTTAATTTTCTATTCAAGATACTGTTTTTGTCTACATAATATAGGATATTGTAATGAAAAAGTTTCTGGAATACCCTATTTAAATGAAACGTTCATTAGTATAATCATTTCTAAAATTTGTAAATAATTTGATTACCTTTTATTTATTCTGTTTAGAATTAGAATTAGAATTGGATAGCGTTAGAATTATTTTATTTTTGTTTTTCATTTTTCATTGGCCTTAAAATTTTGTATATTCAATTAAATAAAAGTGTTATATTATGGTGATCCTTAAAATTCAAATATTAAAGTTGTTTAGTACACTGATAAATTCTATAATGACTGTATTGTTTTTTAAGTCAAAAGCAAAAATATTAATTGATGAGAATCACATCGCTTCAATGAAAGATTCATGAATATTACTGATCGTGCATTAACTGTCAGCTGTTGCTGAAATCATATCGTAATATATTATATAAAAAAAATATAAAATAATTCTTGTATAAGATAATAGATGGCGCACAAATAATAAAAATATTTTCATTTGATAGCTACTACCGAGTAATTAACGGCTTAGTGAAACTAATGATTCACAAAACTAAAATTCAAATATGAACAATAAAATGGATTAGAGGCTATCTTATTTCCTTATAGGAATTCAAATGAGGAAAAAAACTTTCAGTAAATGTTTCAAAATCGTTACTTTGTATATTTTTCTTTGCTTTAATATTTTATAGTATCCCAGTTTACTTTACAATTAAAAATTTACAATTTTGAATTGTCATTTTACCATTAATATTGAAAAAAAATTAAGTATAATGATTTAAGAAATTTTTGAATTAGAAAAATTTTGCAATTATTTGCGTTTTTAACATAAATTTATCAGTATAAGAAATAGAAAGGAAGAGGCAGAATTTGTCTATTAAATGTGTTAAATTGTTCCGGCACAATTTGAGCATCATGCATTTTATTCTCAAAATATTTAAAATCAAAAGATTGAAATAGACATTAAAAAAAATTTTTGTTTTTGTGGAAATAAATGGCAAATATTTTTTGGTAACTATACAAATCTGTTATGTTTGTTAAAGAACTGATAATTAAATAGAAAAACTGCAATAGCTATAATTATTATAGTTTTAGATAAAAATGAATGGATTTAAATAGGGGAAGAGATTATATTAAAATGTTAGTTATTTACTTTAAATGTTGATGATTCATTTATTGTGACATATATATTCAATATGTATTTAAGTATTTGCTATCGGCATTCATTTCTTTTTTTTTTTTAGTTTATACCCCTGCTCATTGAAATCACCCCTGAAAATTACAGAGGTTTTACTTTCCTCGTGTGGCTGTAAAGTTGTAAGGGGGAATCGTTCTTATAATGTGTATGGGATTCGAACTCATGTTTTGTTGATGTTTACAGCGTATTTTAAACACACCTACTAGATCACCGAGATCCCCGGTATTAATTATTAGCTTAATAATTACAAAAGTTTGGAAGTATATTTGAAAGTATGTAAACTAGTTCAAAGTTTTTTTTTTTTGAGGTTAATATTGTATTATATGCAATTTACAAATATTTATTAATGTTCTTTTTTTTTTTTTTCAATTTTTTATTTTTATAATTTTTTACTGAAATTATTGTTTGTTACTTGCATAAATATTAATTTAAAATTTCAAATGAATAATAAACAAAATAAAAGAAATGAATTTAAATTGAATTTTGAAAATTCCAAATGTAATTTTATTTACAAAAAAAAAAAAAAACTAAAAATAAAAAACCACAGTTTTGTAAATTGTATTTGGAATTTGAATTTTAAATGTAATTTTTTATTTTTTTTTTTTGGTTTGTTTTTGTTTACGTATGTGTACGTATGTGTTCTCTTTTATGTCTTACGTATATGTTGTTTAATATTAAATAATATTTGGAAAATTTATATAAAAGTGTAAAATAAAATCTTAAAATTTTCCTTTTGTTAATAAAATACAATCAAAAAGAAAAATAATTTTCTTGTAATTCATTTTTGTTTTTTTTTTTTTTGTTATTTTGATTTCAAATACACAATAATTTTTGTAATTTATTCTAATTTTGTAAATTGATTTATTGAATCCATACTGTTTATATATTTACCTAACTATATTTTATTTTTATTTATTAAATTGAGTTTATATATTATTTTCCTAATTAATAGTAATATTACAAAATTTATTAGAAATTTTGAGGTTATATTACATTATTGCAAAGGAAAATTATTTAAAATTGTTTATGCCACAGTAAATTCTTTAAAAACCATTGTAAATTCAATAAAAATGAAGAATATTGCAGTAGAATAGACTATGTCAACTCTGGGGTATCCGTATTAACATATTATTATAATATGGTGTTTCCATAAAATTTGTTCATCCTTTACAAAATTTCAGATATTTTATTTTAATTAAGTATCAAAATACATTTATTTAAATTTCGTAGTTGTATGACAAAATATTCGAACTTGTTGCACCGAACCAACAAAAGTTATTGCCATAAAACTTGATCATCTTTTAAATCATCCATATGAAGAAAGAAGTTGTCTGGCAGCTACTCGAATCCACCAGCCACACTTGTTGAATTTAAATAACGAAACTATAATAGTTTTACAAAAGTGACCAGACAAAAATTTTAGATTTTTAGCTCCTTTATTTTTTAAGCTATGGTGCGGACGGTCGAGCTTTATTAATGCACTCAGCATTCGATTCTGATTTGATCCATACTCTTGAGTCTATATCTAGCTCTGTTTCTCTAAGGTATCACAAACGTAATAAAAAATTTATTATACCCTTGACAAGATTTTCATACGGGTATAAAATAAATTTTTAGCACATTTCCAAAAAAATTTTGAAAAAATGTGCTTATTAGTTTCACTCTGTCCGTCCGTCCGTCTGTTTACAAAACTTCTACACTGTTAAAGATAGAGAAAAACAATTTTAACCATAGGTAGGTCTCATAAAAAAAATTATTTTGTGGAACAACTTTTTCATGTAGCCCCCCCCATTACGGAACTACAGCCCCTCAAACTTTGAAAAAGCCCTATTTTTAAATGCATATATCTTATGTTCTGCTTAAGATTTTTTCAATCTGAAAACGTCATGCGACAGGTAAGTATTTCTTTTATCTTTGTAAATTAATATCAAAATTATACAATTTTTTTAAATTTAGTATTTAAATTTACCGTTATGTGAAAACCAAATTTTGCATGATTTTTCTACTTTCATAACTCCGGCACGCTTCTAGATAGAAGCTTGAAATTTTGAGGCAAGAAAGAACTTTTAGAATTAGTATAAGTTTGCTCAGAAAATTTTTTCGGACCACCCCTTGTTTATGAGCTATTAGGGCTTAAAAATTGAAAATTTGCTATTTTTAAACACCTGTAACTTAGGAACCTGTACACATTTTACTTCCGCAATATATAAAAATTAAAGCTACAGTAATATATTTTTACGTGTGTTAAAGGTTTATTTAACTTGTAAAGGGTTCCAAAGTTGCAGCTCTTCAAAATTGCGAAAAAGCCCCATTTTCAGATGTATATATCTCAGGTTCTGCGTAATACTTTTGTAATCTAAAACTGCCAGAAGATCGAAAATTTTATTATCTATATAAAACAATATTAAAATTATGTAATATTTTGTGAAATTTCGTTTTTCATAACTCCGGCACGCCTTTAGATGGGAACCTGAAATTTTGAGACAAGAAAGAACTTTTAGAATTAGTATAAGTTTCCTCAGAAAATTTTTTGGTAACACCCCCTCTTTAAGAGTTATTACGCCTCAAAAATTGAAAATTTGCTATTTTTAGACACCTGTAACTTAGGCACCTGGCAAGACATGAAAATTAAAGGTTTAATAATATATTTTTACGTGTGTTAACGGCTTTTTTTAGTTATATAGTATTCCGGACTTATAGCCCCTCAAAATTTCAAAAATGTCCTATTTTCACGTTTTTTCTTATTACATGAAATTTTCAAATTTTTGTGTAAGTCACACTTCTAAACAGTTTGTATTGAGTTTTGGAAATGTACGCTTTTAAAAACCGTTGGTTTACATTCTACCTTGTTTAAAAATTCTATCTGTGCGCTACATTGCGGTAAGTGAAATTATTTGTTAAGAAAATGAAAACATATGAATTATATTTGTGGGACAATATATAGGTACAGTAATTATTATTATTACAGGTGATGTCCCGGAGTTTAAACTGAAGATTTTTGAATTGAGATGACTTAAACACTACTTTAAATAATAAATTTAATTTTTTTTTGTTGGGATGTTGAGATTTTTATTTATAAAACTGATTAATAATTGAAAATTTTGTGCTTCAATGATTGTGAAAGATGAATTGCTAAAATTATTATTAATACAAGACATTAAGGTTTTGAAATCCTATTCGTTCAGTTCAACTGTTGTCAGCAACTATCCATCATTGTTAAATTAACAGGTGGAAGTTTTCGATATCAATTTTGTCTGAGTATCCATTTTGTCCGAGTATATAGTGGATCATTAGAAAATTATACAGCTGCTGAACTCGGTAAGAACAGGATAAAGGAAAGAGTAAAGAAGAATCTCTTAGTTAAACTAGTTTAAAAGAATTGCTCCTTTAAGTTAAGTTTCAATTCACCTTCTAGAATTGCGCTTATAAGTTTGGTTTTTTTCTGAGCTTCAGCTTTTGTTTTAGAAATTTAAGAATTAAAAAACGCATTTATAGAACACATTTGTGTGCCGGATTTTGTCTATTATTGTCTTTTATTCCTTCAGTTAGTCTAGAAATCATTTGATTCTCATGTAAGTAAATCGGCTTCGTAAATATAAAACAAAATTTTAACCCTGTCATGAAAAAAAAAGTTACATTGTTTCGACTAATGAATACGTGAGGTTCATTTCAAGAAAAGTATAATACTGGCTTAGAAAAACAACAAAAAAAATCCTTCGAGAATTAAATTTTAATAAATACAATTTAAAAACAAAATACTTGCCTTTAAGGGAATGATATTTACATAATATAAAGTCTTATTCTAAATCACAATATTATCTTTTGTGCTCCAACAATTAATGTTTCTTGATTTTGTGCTTTGGCAAGGAATGCATTCATCACTGAAATTCTGTTTTTACTTTGGCTGTGACTTTGAAAAGCTTTGTAGCCTTTTTTTTCATAATAATTTAATTTTTGTTTTTCTTCTTTATTGTAATAATAAGTAATGAATACAAAATCAGTAAGGGTATAAAACAAAAAATTAATAGTTATAAAATTTTACCTTACAAGGGTACTTACAACTCCATTTATTCCTCTTTTCAGTGTTTTCTCTGACCTTAAAATGAAAATAAAAGTATATATATAAAGTATATGGCAAATATAAAAATGTAATAATTATTCAAATATTTGTAAAAAAATTTAACTTACCCTAACTCCTATTATATTTTCAGTAGAGCCATCAAAGATTTCATAAGAATAATTAAAAACAAAGAGGAAAAGGATAAGAAAAATTATGATAATAATTTTTATTTTTGTCCAGCCTATTTCTTATGTCAATGTGTATACAGTCCTGAAAGTAAAATTTATCTCTTAAAATAGGAATGGGTAAAAATAAGCATAAAATAATAATAATTAGCTGATGATCCTTGTTGCAAGACTTATTTCTATAATATCCTGCCTGTATTCTACTGACTTTTTATTTTAGTAAAATGATTTTACTACCTTAAAAGACTTAGGAGGTGTATATTATTAAATGTACCTACTATTGGTAATATAATAGGTTCTATATCTATTTTATAATCGAGAACTGAAATTAATCTATAGATAAAAATTTGCTATATGTGAATATTCAGTTTTAATTTCCTTTTACATAAAGAAACTCAAATAGTCACTGCATTCTAACACCTAAAGACTTAAAGTTTTTTTTCTAAAGTATATGATAGCTATTGAGGGGATGGATGATATAAAAATCTATACTTATATAAATAAAAATTTATATATTGTACTTAAAAATTTTGTAAAGCTCGCGTTACAGTCAGTATTCTATTTTTTAGATTTTAATTATTATTGTAAGATCAGAGTATCTTTTTATGTTGAGAAGACAGGTACCAAAAATACCTAAAGGAATTGTTGAAAAATTCTAAAAGAATGAAATTTACCAGCAGTTTTTTGAAACTGAAAATTTTCTAATTAACACATTTGTGAAACAAAAAAAAAGGACCATGCGAAGAATAAAAAAGAAGAAAATTTTAATATCGAGGAAGAATTTAGTATCTAACATGAAACACAAAGGATTTTATATTTTTAAAGAACTTGTTATCCTTGACTTTATACTTTTAAATATTTTTTTATTCAATCTTTAGGGATGATTATAATGATGAGTTGTTGGCTGTTACTATTGTTTTCTGAAATGGTTTTTTTCTTTTTTGTTTTTGTTTTTTTAAAAATAACAATAATAACGGTAAAATAAATAATTTGATCCTTAATACCTTAATTAAATAAGATGTTGTCCTTAAAGACTAGGTATGATGTTTTTTTTAATTTAATTTTTTTTTTTTTGTTTCATTTTGATTTGTTTATTTTTCTCTTTTTTCAAAATGTGTAGTCTTTAAATAATTATGATATATAAATTTTAATGAAAGTACAAAAGAGAGAGATAGAGAAATTAAATAAAAAAAATATAATATATTGAAATCAAAAGTTTGTAAAGATGCACATTTCAAAAAGATAATAAAAGAGATTTGTTTCGGAGGATAGACTTCGTACAAAGGCCATTCAACCCATTGTGCGTCCCTGTAACGCCATTGTGTTTTAAGGCCGCTCTTCTCTTACAAAAGAAATTTTCTTCAGTTTTAAGTAAACTCTATATAATTAAGAAAAGTCGTTCAGCAATATTAAAATGTAATATTGGGGCTTCAATTTATATGTTATACGACAATTTTGAATTGATGTGCAAGTTCCAGTTATAGCTGTCTAAAAAATAGTGAATTTTCAATTTTTACCTTTAAAAACTCACAAGCAGAAGTACAAATTTTTTTTTCTCGAAAATTGTTCTTAGATTAGTCTTAAAAATCTAGCTAAATTGTGTTCTTATATAACGGTAAATTTAAAAAGTAAATTGTTTTAAATTATATTATATAGATATCATTTTTATATTGATTTATAAGGTTTTTTAAAAATTTTCAGTCATTTTGAGTTTTTAGTGTGAAAAAAGTATGCGATATAACTTGATATAAATATTCGAAAATAGAGGCTTTTTACAGATTTGAGCGACTGTTGTTCCGTAAAGGGAAACGAAAAGTTGTACTTTAATGATAATTATCCATTGTTAAAATTCCATTATTCATCTTGTTATTTTTGTCATCTTAAACGGTATAAATGTTTTGTTAATAAACGGAAAGAAGAATAGACAGACCGACGAACTTAATAAAACTAATAAACAAATTTTTCAAGAAAATGTTTTGTTAAAAAAAGTAGGGAAAATGAAAAATTTCATCATATTGTTTGAAAATATTTATAATAAATTATGAAAATGATAATAAACTGCGATGGGTTTACAAAAATAAATTTTTTTCTAAAGTTAAATAAAAATGATTTAATAACTCTTGCTCTTATTTTAAATGAATAATAAGAGATTCATCTTAAACTTATATGATTGCAGGCAATTTAAAAGTACCTGTTGATTTTTATATTTTTTTCCAGAAATTAAAAAGAAAACTTTTTCGGAGTGAGTCAAATTTTCAATTAAATTCATTTTCGTAAGTTTTTAATTAAAATTTACAATTGAATAATTCGTTTAGGTTTTTGTTTTCAATTTTAAGATTGAATTGTGGAGTACCTGGAATGGGTATATTATGATCTCTTTGATATTGTTGTGAATTCCATTTCAAATTACGTCATAAAACACAGGATGATAAAATATGATGTAAATTCTGGCACTATTTAATTTAAAAATTTGTTCTGTGTAAAAACTAGCCCTGTTGGCAAAAATATAAAGTACACAAGTTTTAAAATACCCAATAGATATACTTTCAAAAGATTTTCTTAAAGTAGGTACCAAAATCAATAAGGCTTATACTGTTTAAAAAAAATCTATTTTTAATTTCAAAAGTTAAAGCCCTATAAATATGTTTAGAATGTTGGTATACGAATACGTTTCATTTTTATTACCAATAATCATTTTTAGAATCTTCTTCTAATTAGAGACTTCTAAGAATTTTAATTTAATATGAACTATTGTTATATACTTTAATTTATATTTCAAATTAAGAATAATCATCTAATAAACATTTTAAAATTTAAATCAGTTTACTTAAGATTTAGATAAGAAAAAAAAAAATGTATTTATTGTAAGGATTTAAAAATAAAAAGAAAAAATTCAATTAGGCACGAGTATCTTAAATTAAACTAAAAAGTTTTTATTTTTTTTTTTTTTTTTTGTGATTGCTTATGATTGAAGACAGATTAAGTTTCAGATTTTACAAAGGAATCTAAAGGACAATAATCAGATTTATATAAAGTGTGTAAGAAAAATTTAGCAAAAAAAAACAAAAAAGAGAAAAAAAAAAAAATTGTACGATTTTATTCTGTTTTTTTTTTTGTATCTAGACACAAAAGTGTTGAGGATACTTTCGCATGATTCAATTAATACTGGTAATTTGCTTTTTATTTCGTACACACGTGTAGTTTTATTTGTTAAAATATTTTGTTTAAAAGAAACACACCTTAATAATATTGATAATATTATAAAGTAATCCTTCTTAACTTTTTCTGTAAGAATTTTATAAAATGAAAGTTTTAGATTGGCTTTTTGTTCATTTTTAATTGCAAATTAATTCTTTGAATTTTATTGTACTTTTTTGTTCACATATGTTATTAAATATGTCTTGTATGTCATTAAATTATACAATATTCTCTTTAGTCAGTCGTCCATTTGATCAGATAAAAACTGATACAGAATGATTAATTCTTAACCAGTTATTTTTCGTTTTCGACCAATTTAAAAGGCAGGCTTTACAAATTTTGAAAGGCACAAGACTCGCAGTTCCATTTTTTATCAGAAGGATTATTTTACATTTTACTCTTTTTGGTCTTATTTGTTTTGAATCAAATTTATTAAACTGGTAAATTTATTAACCAATCATTCCATAATCCATATTGAGTTGAACAAATTCATTCATTTGGCGAAAAGAAGAGGTAAGATGTTAATGTTAAATTAGATGATTAAAATGTAATGGTGTAGTGATGAAGATACAGTCGACATTTCATTCGAAAGTCCTCGGATTCGAACGCCGAATGGGTTATACAGATTAATAAAAAAATAATTTAGATTTTTCTTATAATACATAATTATAAGTACATATTACATAATTAAAAAATAAATAAGTACCTATATATTTTATATCGTATAAATAATATCATATGGTAATATATAATAAATAAAAACAAAAAAATATAAGATAATATAAATGGCGCACAAATAAAAAAAAATTAGTTTCATTGTTTTGTACATTGTCTTAGTTGTTCCTTTGTCTTAGTTTCTACAGTCGAGTAATCAAGAATTTAGTGAAACTAATGATTCCAGAAACTGAAATAAGTCAAATCTAAATAATAAATGATTTAGAGAAAGCTCATGTTCCTTTGGAAAAGGCAACAAAACATCAAATGGAAATAATAGTATTAAAGGCATAGTTATTACGTTAATTAGATTTATGCTTGATATTTTCAAAACTTAGTTATTCTCAAATAGAAAGTAGTACTTAAGTAAATAAGAAGTAAATAACCTTAGGTTATATTTTACCTGAGTTCCTGAGTTATAATATTTTACTCTAACTAGGTATTGCAAAAACTGTCTGAAATTGCAAATTGATATCTTTTTTTTTATATTCATATAAGAGTTAAAAATATGTTGACTTATGAATTATTTTAGATAATACCCTAATTACTTTAGTTGCTGCATGCAGTACCTACATAAAATTGAACTATGAATAGTTTTAGAAAATTATTGGATTTGGAACATTTTTCTCGCCCTTTTCAGAGTTGAAGCTTACTGGTTATAACGGAAATTTAACAATCTTTTGTTTCATAGGAACTATTTCATTATCCAACTATTCAACTCCAAGAACTATTTCTTTTGGAACCATATAGCCACTGGTAAAACTGAACGAATTGCAATAAACTCTTTTGCCAAATCTATTCTAAGATTTTCTAGACAATGGCGTTGTTGTTCTTTTTGATTAGTTTGAGGTGGATAAATTTATTGGCATTAAGTACTGATTTTCTTCATCATAACTGAATAAAATCTGTTGTTCAATGCCCAAGGTCAGTTATTTTACGACATTTGTACCCCATTATAGAAATTAAACAATAGTGTGGTCGCTTATTTGATTTGTCAGTCATCATAAACTATTATTAAGTTAGCTTGATGTTATAGGTACAAAAGAAATAAACATTTACTATTATAATACACTGTAGATTTCTTAGAATAAGGAAAATATTTTTAAAAGAATTTTATAAGAAAAATATAGAATAAATTCAAATTTATTTCTTTTAAAATAAAGTAAAATTAACTTTATTTTAAGTAAAATACCCAAATAATAAATGACGCAATTTTTTTTTTCAGGTTATACCTTTTTATTCAGCTTAAAATGTTAAGGAAGCAATGAGTATCAATAAGTTTTTCTTTCTTTATTAGTAATTGCATTTCAACAAATCTTTATTGTTTCATTAATTCTAGAAATGAGCTGCACAGAAGATGGAATCAGCTGTAAAAACTCTTAAACTATCCTCCAAAGAACATCAAGTAACGAAATGATATTCATTACTTCAGTACTAAGCTCACAAAATTCACCATAAGGAAACTTCTAACTGATTGTTTTAATCTATATATTATAATACAATTAAAAAATTTTAAACTTATATTTTTTTTTCTATATAAATTTTGTAAATTTGTAAATGTTAAAACTTACCTTCTTGCTTTTATACTGCCGACATCAATACCAGCCTAGCTGAAGGATGCACGTGTTATCATTCAAAATAATTAATTTGGAAATATCTTATTAAAGTTACATATTATATTGTAAAATTAAATGAATTAAATAAAAAATAAATAAATAAATAAAAAAAAAATCTATTTAAAGATTTTTAAATTGTATCTTTTAATTAGATGCTACCTATAAAGAATTTTTCTTATATTTTTCTTTGGGATCCCTGGAAATTAGTTTTTTTTTTAAATTGCTATTAATGGTAGAACTTTCTTAATTATTTTCTAACAAGAATATATTTTTTTTGTTTTTGTTTTTGCTTTTTTAATGAATTTTAAATATTCCCATTTTGTTAATTATTTCTTTTAATTAAATTCTAATATTAAAAAATTTTTTTTTACATATTTATTTTTTATTAAAAATAAAACTTTAATATTTTTGTGTCGTTTTTTTATTTTGTTTTTCGGTTAAAGGAACCCAGTGGTTCCTTAAAAAAACTTAAATAATATTTTATTATCAAAAAGAACATGCATAATACTGTTTTTTTTTTTTTCTCTGACTCTGAAATAAAAGGACATACATTTAACACAAACGTTATATATTATACAAAATGTACCATCATACCATTAAAATTTTATATTAAAAATTGTCCTTAATATAATATTCACTGATGTGTATATGTATATTGCGTATGTATTTTAGGTAAGTATTATTAAACACTGTGTTGAAATATTGTTGTCCTCGTTTTTTTTTTTTGTTTTTACTTTTTTAATGGCTACGATGAAATTTTGTTGACATTTTTTTTCTGTTACTCATATCTAATTTGTCTCAAAGGTAAATTAAAAATTAATTTAAAATAAATTCTAACAAACAAAAAAAAAACAAAAAACCAAAAAAAAACAAGAAAAAGAAAAGAGATAGAAATAGAAATATGTATAAAAAAAAATAAGAATAAGTAGTACAAAAATTTAAGAAAAAAAAAAAAATAAAAAAAATGTTTTGGATATTAATTCAATGTAAAATATTAGAAAAGTTTACAATGTTTTTTTTTTTGTACTGATTTTTGATATTTTTTTTTGTATTTGTGATTTTTTTTTTTGTTGTTAATTTATAGAAAAAGTTTTTTATTTCAAGTTTTTTATGAAAAGAAGTCGCAATTATTGAACAACTTTTACAAATTATTAATAATTTAATAAAAATTATACTTGGGATCTCGGTGGCCTAGTGGGTAAGAGCGTATGAGATATGTTATAAACTCCGAGGAAATGTGGGTTCCAATCCCACACACTTCGTAAGAAAATAATTCCCCCTTACGACATTTAGAGCCACGTCTAAAAAGGAGAGGCTGTTTAATTTCCTTGATTATGTGACAGGCTAATAAAGTAAAGGGGCCTCGGTGGTCTAGTGGGTAAGAGCGTATAAAATACGTTGTAAACACCGAGGAAGTGTGGGTTCGAAGACCACACACGTCGTAAGAGTTATTCCCCCTTACGATATTTACAGCCACGCCTGAACAGCAAAGGCTGTGTAATTTCCTGTCCACTTTTATGTGGAAGAGTAATGCAATAAAAGAAAAAAAAAAAAAAAAATTTTATTTTTGTGTTAAATCTCATATTTTTAAAAATATATTCGTTGTGCGGAAAGAAATGTATGTATAATTTTTTCTATTCTATTAATGTTATATAAATATTGTATTTTCCAGTTATTCTTCAATGATAAAAGTTAGGTTAACACTTGAACTGATGGTTCAAAAACATCTGAAGGAACTGGGTCTAGAGTAAAAGCGTTAGGACCTAATACTCAGAATAGTTGGGAAAATTCCCCACCATATTTTAATCTGAAGTGTATACAATGTAAAGATGCGTACAATGTAACCTCAACATAGGATATAGAAATAGAGAAATAGCTCTTCTTAGCTATCAGATAGTCAAGCAGCCATAAAGCACTAAACTTACAAGCAGTTAAATTCCAATTAGTTTGGGATGCTTACTGAAACTAAACCGCTTACGAACAAATAATAAAGTAACACTTTATTGGATACCTGAATCCCAGAAGCTTCTAGGAAATTATAACCGGAAAAGATATGATCAAATAATAGGATTCACTAAAAATAAACTGAGAACTGCCGGTTAAAAGGACAATTGAAAAAAATTGGAATAGAAAATCATGGTACAAGAAGATTCTGTCAAGAAGAAGAGGAAACTCCAAGTCACATACTCGAAAACTGCGGAGGTTTACTCCGAGCAAAATATGTGCACCTAGGAGCATATTACTTTGCCGAAGTTGAAGTGCCAGCAATATACCCTATCCAAATCTTTACTTTCTTAGAGGCAGTAGCGTTGACTCAAGTATTATAAGTGGAGGTAGGATCCACTACACGTAGTAGCGGGGGAGCACAATAGATCTATATCAAAAGATCGCAGTATCATTTATACCTCTTTAATAAATCTAATATGATCTAGATTAACACGTCTATCAAGGACAAAAAAACAACCTTTTACGCAACTAGAAGGTTTGGCCACACGCATGACATTTTGTTTGTCGCTTCAATTCGAGGATCATTCATATACTGTTATCTACGTCTAAAACCAATGACTATTTGAAACCATATTAAAAGAAAACCAGAGAACATATCGAATTATTCGATATGTTTATTGAACAATATTATATATGATATAGAACAATATTTTACTACAAATTCAGACCAACAAAAAATTACTACAAATTCAGAATATCGCATATTTATGTACATATATATCTATTATATGTAAATATTCTGTTAAAAGCTTAAAATTCTAATTTATTAACTAACTATAAAGTCTCTCTTAATTTTAACATTATATTATTTAAACATATAATGGGGGCAACAGTTTCCAAACCTTCGCTAGATATATTATATTAAAACTGTGATTTTGTATCCAAGTCTAAAATCTCATAATTTCGCATAATTACATCTATATAAATATATTTTGAAAAATGCAAATTTTTGAATTTAATTCTAATATTTCGAATTTAATTCTAAGATTTCGAATTTAATTCTAATATTTTCCCTCTAATTTAGGGAAAATATTCATATGAATAGTATATCGCATATGAATAGTATTCGTATATATTCTGGAAAAACCATACAACCTTCATTTTATAATCAACTAAATATCGCTTCATATACATATATTGCAAAAATAATTTTTGTGATTTTATTATCGAGGATTTTGTTTTTGAGATTACATGGCGCCCTTTTCAAAAATTTCCCTCAAATATCAAATCACAAATAATTATTTGATTTAAGATGTAAAAACGTTGTGACTTATTTATTTTGATGATTACTTTGAGTTTTTTTTTAAATGGATATTATTTTGATTACAAAACAAAATTTGATGTAATTTAATCTGCCATTGAACATAATTTAATAAATTTAAAGTTTATAATAACATTAAGAACTCTTATATAATTGTATAATGTTCATTTTAACAGTACATAATATTAAAAAATAACATTTAACTATCAAACCTTAATAAAAATAATTAATAATATAAAATATCCTTTTGTTTCCCAGAAAAGAAAATTTCACATTATATATTTTTACTTTTTACATTCATTCTTACATGCTTCAATCAAATTTGTACTTATCATTAACTAACGAAAAAGGGGTAGTTAACCTATTTTTACTTAGTATAATAATTTTTGTAGTATCCCGAATCATTATACCCTCTATAAGGTAACGATTTAATTTAATCATTTTTTTTTTTCCACTATCCTTATTATTTATGATTATTATCTAATTCTTCTTTATAAAAATTCTGTTCAGTAAAAAAATTATTGCAGTATAGGTCATATTATGCGTATATAGTTCAATTACATTAACACATTTGAAACCTTTTTATCTATAAGATAGTATTTATATTTTTAATTTGTTTCATTCATCAGATATTATGTTATTGCTCTGTTTAAAAAATTATAATTTTTTTTCTATGTTAAAAATATCAAATAATAAAATAATAAAATGATAAGTAGTTTCTTCTGTCTGACTCTCACTTATCTTTCTTTTCATTTTCTTTAATAAATTATAAAAGACACTATACTTATGTTTACTTGAATAAAATTAATTACACGCATATAATCCTTTTTTTTTTTATACTCTATTCAATTAAAAATTCAGTGTTAAAGAATATAATGTAATTATGTTTATGTACTTATATTAATGTGATATTTTTAATAAGATTGACATAAATTATAACGATTGTTAAATTAAAGTTAAAAAAAAAAAAAAAAAAATTAAATAAATAAAATTTTCATTTATAGTATAGATACTTTTTGCATTTTCATTTCATTATATTATGTATTCTTTAAGTTGTAGTTAAAGGATATGAATTCCTGCAAGACCTTAAAATTCTTTCAATATGATAATTTAAAGTTTTTTCTAAATTTCTTTGAGTTTATCGTGCGGTCTCGTCTCTTTTCAAAATTCCGCCAATACAAAACCCCGCTATTGTTAAAAATTGGGCTTTTTTGTAATTGGATTTGTTTTTATTACAATTCCGCTCCCTTTCTCGAGCGAGTGGAAATCTCTTAAGTATTTTACTATTTCCTTTCCTAAAAATTCTTTTTTATGGATAATTTTTAATTATCCATAAGGGTTTTAGTTTTTTTTTTTTTTTTTATAGAATTATAAGAAAGCAGTTCTTTCGACGCAGTTAATTCGATTGAACTCCTCAGTATACATTAAACTGAACTTTATTCAAAGAAATTACTAAATTATTTTCCAATCCCATAAATCATTATATTAAAAGTTAATAAAATGGTAAGTGAGTTGAAAGAATAATTTTAATATTTATATTATTTATTTATACGAGTATTATTATAGGTTACATAATTGCATATCTAATACCGTTATTCTTAAATTTGCAACAACGAATTTAAATTCTGGATACATAGAGTTAATTTTATCATTACCTTATTAAATGAGTGATAATAATTAGTTTTTTTTTCAAATTTGAATTAGGTTCTAAATGTGTTACATATTTACCAAAAAAGGCTATAAATCAATGATGTTGGGAAAAAATTTGTGGCCTGTTATAAGTTTTGCGATTTTATGTAAATATGTATAGGCTCGCCTTTTCTTCTCTGCGATGTGAACTGCTACAAAATCATAAATCCTTAGTACAAAAATCATTCTTGGTTTAACTTGTAGTCTCTTTGGTACCTTTACTTTCATATGCTTGGATAAAAATAATATAACAACTTTATTAATTTTAGGCAAATGCAAACAGTACAATCATTTCTAAATGTAAAATTTATTGAAAATATTTACTTATATTTGGATGCTTACATATTTGGTGCCAGATATATATATATATATATCTTTTGTTCTAATAGTGACAATTTATCAAGACTAATTCAAGGAATTTATAACGTCTGGGCTGGTTACAACGAAGTAAAAAATTGTCAGTAGTCGAATTTTAGGCATAGTTTTGTATTATGGTACAAGGAAATCCAAGAATTCCAAGTATAAATGACCACTTGCTAAAAATATGATTTTTAAGAATAATATAATAGAAAATTTTTGTACTATACACTTTACAGACTTTATATTTCCATCCTGACGTAACTTAATAATAGTAATTTAGTTTTGAGGTAACTTATGCTACTTCTGTAACTTATGCAGACCTTTTCTCTGTCAAAATTTCAATGCTCTATCGGAAAGCTTTACAGAGATATAAAGGAATCAAAATCTTGCAAAATTTTTCTTTTACATAAACGGTAAATTTAAATACCAAATTTTCAAAAAAAAATGCATAATTTTGATTTCGTTCATTCGTTTATAGTCCGGCCATTTCGAATTTTTAGTATGAAAAAATCAAAATCTGATATTATAAATGTTTATATTTGAAAATAGGACTTTTTTCAATTTTGAGCGGCTGTAATCCTTAACTCTATATAACTAAGAAAAATTGTTAAAAAATTGTTAGCACATGTAAAAATATAGCAGCTTTAATTTTTTGGACTTAATCTGAGAAAATGTGTACACGTGACACCTGTTACACCTGTTTATAAATATTAAAAATTTTCAATTGAGAGTCCTAATTGCTCAAGGGGAAAAAAATATTCTGAAGCAATTTCTGCTAATTCTGAAAGGCTTTTCTTGTTTCCAAATTTCAAGGCTCTATCTAAAAGTGTTGTGAAGATTTGTGAAAATTTTGAAAAATTTTGCTACTCTTTAACGGTTAGTTTAAATACTAAATTTAAAAAAATTGCATAATTTTGATATTGATTTATAAAAGTAAAGAAAAATCCTGTTATTTGTAAAATAGTAAAATTTTATTATTCTATCTAAAATGGTGTAAAAGTTTTGTAAACAGCCTGACAGAAGGATAAAATGAAACTATTAGGCAAATTTGACAAAATTTTTTTTAAAAAATTGGCGATAAAAATCATGTTAACCATATAGCCATAAATCAGTTTAACCATAATATAGTAATTTACTTTAAATTTTCAACCTAAGAATAAATACATAAAATCTCAACTAATTATTTTACTTATAACAGGAAATGACATGTTAAAGAATTTGTATTTCGTTACTTTACAACTTCCAACTACTATTTTTAATTTTAAATAATTTTACATCTTTCATAGTTTACTTAAACACTTAAGTTAAAATGTTTTTAACATTAAAAACGCAAATAAAACAACAAAAAGATAAAAAAAAAAAAAAAACAAAAAAAGATAATTTTTTAGATTTAATAGCAATTCTTAACTTTCATTTATTCATCTAATGTAAAATTAAGCAACTTCTAAAACTTCATTTTAAGTTTTTTCTTTTTCCTGTTTCTTTTTTGTTTCATTTTTTTTACATTCATGATCCTGTTGTACAGTTAATTCCAGGAACCAAAAAAAAAAAAAAAATATGAACTCTTTTCCTTTTTGTATTTTCAACAGAAGTAATATTTGTTCCGGATAAATTCTTGATTCTTTGTTAAAACAAAAAAAAAAACAAAAAGAACAGAAAAAAAATTAAAATAACTGTTAAATTAAAAAATAAAGTACATAAAAAAAAAAACAAGATAACACAAGTTTTTTTGTTTTTTTTTTGCTTTTGAATTGAATTTTTCATTCTTTATCCTGATGAATTATCCTGAACAAAACAAAAAAAAAAAAAGACTAAAAATAGAATGAATCATACTGATTGTTAAAATGAAGAAGAAAAACTCATCAGAATAAGTTAATTGAGAAAACAAACAATAAAGAGAGGGAGAAAAATGCAATGGAAAATTTATCTATATTATCTTTTTCTTAACACAGATTATATTGTGTGTCCTAGCAAAATTGTATTATAAATTATTTTCCATTTAAAAGAAAAAAAAATCTTTATGCAATTGACTCTAAATTACGAATAGAAAAGAAAAAAAAAAAATTTGTTTGTGTTGTGGAAAATCTTATTTCGTGTTTTTTTTTTTTTTTTTTTTCTCTTTGGAATTTTTTTTGAGAAAATAATGAAGCATTTCTAAATTTCTTGTCTGTAACAATATTAAAAGCATCATAAATACAAAAATAAAATTGATTTATGATACAAATGAGAATATATTCTTATATTTTCTATTTTAAATTTTGAAAATTATAATTAGGGATTTTTTTTATTCGAATTGTGTTGTATTGTGTTGTATGAAAAATGATTTTATTATGTCGAAACTATAAACCTAATATAAAACTATTAAACTTTTTGAACATTTTAAAGGTGTGATGACAGAATATTCGCGGAAATAACGCGGAAACTCCAAAACTTATGGTATTAACGCCCATTGGCATTAATTCCTTTTTATATTGGAATTATAAATTATAATTTGAAAGGGCCCGCGGTCTTTAATTCTTTTTCAATTGGAATTAACACCCATACTATTTTTTTGGTATTAAAAAAAGAGAGTAATAGATTATGTAGAACAAACTTTAACTCTATTTTAGTATAATTGGTATAATTTATAATATTTTTTCCTTCTGAAAAATAATTGAAAACCTGTTTTGATTTAATGTTAACAAGAACTTTTTTTCTAAATTGTCTTACTTAAAAACAATTAATTAGGTGTGATGCTCTATAAGGCCTTTTGTATTAAAATCTTTAAAACTTTAATTCTCATTTCCATTAGAACTAAGATCTTATTTGTGAAAAGGTCTTATTTCTTTTGCACCTTTCACTATTTTTACACCTTTTAAATACAATGGGAACTAATGTACGTAGAGAATAATTTAGAAGGACTTTATTAAGGGTTTAGTAAGAGTTGTTTACATAATCAGGGTTTTGAATAATTTGCTTAGTAGATTTTTGCAGCCCCCACTATTTTAAATTATTTCATGTTGTAATATGTATGTGTTGTAATATAGAAACATAATTCGGAAGGATTTTAAATTTGAATTCAAAATTCGGTGAAATTTTATATTTGATTACAAAATCAGGATTGCTGCCTTCTCCGGAATATTTATATCTGACTCATGGCGCAGTGGTTAAATCGCCAACCTTTCAATCGAAGAGTCTTGGGTTCAAACCCCGGTCAGGTCATAAATAAAAAATATGTAGTACTTTTATATCGTAATAATGTATATCGTATAATTAATAGTAGTAATAATAACAATAATATATTAATATTATTATATAACAGTAATAGTAATAATAATAATAGCTGCTACAGTGGTGCTATCTTTGGTTATATCATGCAAGTAAAGTGTTATATACTGCTGCACGTTGTAATCCACGGATGGCGCTGACTCTGTAGTAAAATAATAACAATAAAACAATAATAATAATAATAATAATAATAATAATAATAATAATAATAATAATAATAATAATAATAATAATAATAATAATAATAATAATAATAATAATAATAATAATAATAATAATAATAATAATAATAATAATAATAATAATAATAATAATAATAATAATAATAATAATAATAATAATAATAATAATAATAATAATAATAATAATAATAATAATAATAATAATAATAATAATAATAATAATAATAATAATAATAATAATAATAATAATAATAATAATAATAATAATAATAATAATAATAATAATAATAATAATAATAATAATAATAATAATAATAATAATAATAATAATAGTAATTATAATGAAAGCTGCTACAGTGGAGCCATCTTTGGTTATATCATGCAAGTAAGGTGTTATATACTGCTGCACGTTGTAATCCACTGATGGCGCTGACTCTGTAGTAAAATAATAATAATATTAATAAGAATACTAATACTAAGCCGCTAAGTGACAGTGGGGGTTGCCTTCAATAATTACCTCATGTAGTACTATATATACTACTACTACATGTTGTAACTGTTGTGACGGCTTTAGTCACTGTTAGCAAAATAGTAATAATAATAGACGGATTCATTGTTTCCTTACAGTCCCACTCCCAATTCAATGTTTCCGTATCCATTTCTTATCCTTTCCTATCCCTACTCCCTAGCCAATATACTGCATTCGCAGGTAAGGGTTTCATCCCCATTATATTGGCTAATAAGGGGGAAATTCTTGGTGTCTTTGGAAGATTCCCACCTCCCGTTTTTTCTACTGTTAATTCTTTCTAAAAATTATAATTCATTATAAAGGTGTCATCAATTTAATTCTTTGAGTTTTTGGATGTTTTTTGAAACCATAATGAAAATTGTACTTCTTATTTAGAATATTGCAGTCAGATTTGAAGCTATACATTCCAAGTCTAATATTAAAGTTTACTCTGGACTGGATTAGAACCAAAGAAATAGAAAGTCAAATTAATTTTTAGAAATTTTTTTTTAAAGTGAAATTTAAAAAAAATGCAATTTTTAGAATATTCTTCTTATTATTTAATCTATTTTCGTTTGGTTCAGTTGGCAATTTTTTTGCGGAGTTGGCAAAAAAATATGTGGAACAAGTAGAAGAAGTAGAAAAAAAAATAAAAAATAAAAAAAATTGTTAAGCTACATTTTTGTTTTAATTTAATTTTAACACTATTGCAATAAAAAAAAATAGTTTTTGTGAATTTCATTCTAATTTTTTAGTCTAACAATCTTTTGTCCAGAGATGTTTTTATACCCGTATGAACTATGTTCAAGGGTATAATAAATTTGCCATTACGTTTGTGACACCTTAAAAGAGTCGAGCTAGATATAGTGTCAAAGGTATGGATCGGCTCAGAATCGAATTCTGAGTCGATTAAGCCATGTACGTCCGTCCGTCCGTCCGTCCGTCCGCACGATAACTCAAAAAATAAAGGAGCTAGGGGGCTGAAATTTTTTTTACGTCACTTTTGCAAAATTGTTAGTTTTGCTATTTAAATCCAACATTTTCGGTTGGCCGGTTCGAGTAGCTGCCATACAACTTCTATCTTTATATAGAAATAACTCAGTATCTATTCAAGCTAGGTTTCTGAAATTTTGCAAATGATGATCAAGTTTTATGGCAACAACTTTTGTAAAATTTGGTTGTGGTGGTGCGGCGGGTTCGGGTAGCTGCCATACAACTTATCCGGTTAAATGAGAATAACTCAGTGTTTATTGAAGCTAGGAATCTGAAATTTACTAAAGAAGTGTCGAGTTATATGCCAACAACTTTTGTAAAATTTGTTTGGTCTAGAGCAGCCGGTTCAGACTTCTTGCACCTCTTGGAATCTAATGAAGCTAGGCGTCTGAAATTTTGCAAATGATGATCAAGTTTTATGGCAACAACTTCTACAAAATTTGGTTGTGCTGGTGTGACGGGTTCGGGTAGCTGCCATACAAAATCTCTTTTTAAATGAAAAGAACTCAGTGTCCGTCCGCACGATAACTCAAAAAATAGAGGAGCTAGGAGGCTGAAAATTTTTTTACGTCACTTTTGTAAAATTGTTAGTTTTGCTATTTAACTCCAGCATTTTCTGTCCCCGGGTTCGAGTAGCTGCCATACAACTTCTTTCTTTAAATAAAAATAACCCAGTGTCTGTTCAATCTAGGTATCTGAAATTTTGCAAATGATGATGAAGTTTTATGGCAACAACTTCTACAAAATTTGGTTGTGGTGGTGCGACGGGTTCAGGTAGCTGCCATACAAAATCTCTTTTTAAATGAAAAGAACTCAGTGTCCGTCCGCACGATAACTCAAAAAATAAAGGAGCTAGGAGGCTGAAATTTTTTTTTACGTCACTCTTGCAAAATTGTTAGTTTTGCTATTTAACTCCAGCATTTTCGGCCGCCGGGTTCGAGTAGCTGCCATACAACTTCTTTCTTTAAATAGAAATAACCCAGTGTCTGTTCAATCTAGGTATCTGAAATTTTGCGAATGATGATCAAGTTTTATGGCAACAACTTCTGCAAAATTTGGTTGTGGTGGTGTGACGGGTTCGGGTAGCTGCCATACAAAATCTCTTTTTAAATGAAAGAACTCAGTGTCCGTCCGCACGATAACTCAAAAAATAAAGGAGTTAGAAGGCTGCAATTTTTTTTACGTCACTTTTACAAAATTGTTAGTTTTGCTATTTAACTCCAGCATTTTCGGCCGCCGGGTTCGAGTAGCTGCCATACAACTTCTTTCTTTAAATGGAAATAACCCAGTGTCTATTCAATCTAGGTATCTGAAATTTTGCAAATGATGATCGAGTTTTATGGCAACAACTTCTGTAAAATTTTGTTGTGATGATATGACAGGTTCGGATAGTTGCCATACAACTTCTCTTTTTAAATGAAAATAACTCAGTGTCTATTGAAGCTAGCTATCTGAAATTTAGTGAAAAAGTGTCGAGTTGCATGCCAAAAATTTTTGTAAAATTTGAGTGGTCTAAAGCAGCCGGTTCAGGCTTTTTGCATTTCTTGGAACTTAATGAAGCTAGGCGCAATAGATTCGGGTAGCTATCATACAACTCCACAATTTACATAAATATATCTCTGTAGTTCGGTACTAAAACTCTGAATGTTTTTAAAAGATGATCAAGTTTTATAGAAACAGGATATATTACGTTCATACGGGTATCCCAGAGTTGACACAGTCTACTCTACTGCACTCTTCCTCGTTTTAGTCCAAATTTAAATTATTTTTAAAATTGAGGTTGATTTTAACTTTAAGCTTTTTTAAAAAATTTAATTTTTTAAATAATTAAAATATTTTTTTTCTATTTTAAGAACTAAAAAGAGGCACAAACCTGATTTTACAAAATTCTATTGTTCTTTTTCTGTTAAATTTTGCTTGCACTTTTTCCGGACCTAGTGACATGTTGTCATATTCGAAATTACTCTTGATTTTCAATTACAAATTTTTGTCATGTATATGCCAAAACAGAAGCAATCATTGATGGCAAAAAAAAAAAAAAAATGAATTTTATAGGAATGTAGAACGTTAAATTGAAAAATATTGTCTACAAAAAGTAACAGATTCTTTACTTAGTTATAAATTTGTTACTGGCAGAGATCCTGATTGTAAAATTTAATTTAAATTGTAGACACCAAATAAATTTGATTACCAAAAAAACAAAAATTGCTAAAATTTAATATTGTAAAGAACACCGAAAAAAAATCGGTAATGGCGCGAAAAAAAGTTCGATAACAATTTTGTCCAAAAAGTAATAAAGAAGAAAATTAGATTTTAACTAAGAAATGTTTAACGGGCCTCGGTGTCCTAGTGGGTGAGAGCGTATAAAATACGCGTAATAAACACCGAGGGAATGTGGGTTCGAATCCCACACACGTCGTAAGAGTTATTCCCTCTTACGACATTTACAGCCACACTTGAACAGGAAAGGCTATTTAATTTCCTGTCCACATTTAAAACGAACATAGATATTTCAGTACTACAATCCAATAAAAACCATTTTAAAGTAAGTACAAACATTTTGTGGTGTCAGTTATACATTGCCACAAGCTGCAAGAAATCGTAGCAGGACTATTAGAAGCACGATGTTATCTTGAAAAAAAAAACAGTGGAATTCACAAAATCATTAATTTATTTTTTTGAAAATTTTTTTTTGGCAAAATTTTGAGAAAAAAATCTTGAATGATAAAATCAAAAATTTTATCTTGAAATTAAATATTTCTGTCAAGATTTATGAAAAATTTGAACTGTGTGTTTTAAACCTAATTAATATGAAAAAGGTTAATAAGAGTTTAAAAAACTGTAAAGAAAAGAAACAGTTTTTTGTGCTTTAATCATGTTTGAACCAAAAAGTATTAGGAAGGATTTTTGAATTGGTTACAATTTCAGAGTTTCAATAATATATTTAGCGGTATTTCGAAAAGTGGGATGAACAATGTGAACGTTTCATATCAGAATTCAGAACCGTACACAATATTATGCTTTTCAATGTTTTTGAATTTCAAAATTTTGGCTTTTAATGTTTTAGTTTTGAAGATATGTGGAGTGAGCCAGGACTATTATACGTATTCCGCAAGACTAGCCCAATTTAAAACTAAATAAGTATTTTCACGGATCGAGTTATCAAAGTGTCGTAATTGAACAGAGTTTAATGTAGAAGGTTTGAAGAAACCGTAGTGTAAAGACTCAAAAAAAAAAAAAATGGAGGAAGTAGACAAAATAAAAAAGAGGTTATAATACTTTTTGCAATATTCTGTTGTCATTTTTATTAATTTACGTATTGGCTATTTTTTACTTTTTTTTGCATTTCATTTTCATCCAAAATTAATGCATTTATGAATTTTTAATAACTTAATAATGAATAAATTTAAATAAATGGAAAAAAAGAAATGTAAATATTAAGCAAATAGTGTACGTGTACTATAGTAACTTAAGTGATATTTCATGTCATGTCATTAAATCAACCCGAGTTTTTGGATTTTTTATTCATTAATGAATAAACAGATAGATTAAGAATTTATTGATGTTTTTTTTTTTGATATTTTGCTTTTATGATAAATTTAATTATTGCTTTTATCATTGTTTATAATATTGAAAAAAAACAAAAAAAAAAAAACAAAAAGCAGAACACAAAATATAAAAAGTGCAATGAGCCCATATAGGTATAATAGTACAAAAACATTATTATTAAAAAAAAAAAAATATTAAAAAACTTTATTTTATTTATTTATTTTTTTTTTGACTGTTAAGTTTAGATTACGCTATTTGTTATTGCAATATTGTTGAATAAACTTTTAAGAATATGACCCAAATATTTTTTGCTTTATTTCACTATATTGTGTTTTTTTTTTTTTTTATTTAAACGGATACAATATGCAACATGGAAACAAAATTATTAACATTTCATAATAGAAATGTTCATTTTGCTTCATTTTTATTTTGTGTATTAAGTTTTTTAATTAAATTTTAAAATAGACTGGAGGAGTAATTTAAAATTGAAATCATATTGAGATATTATAGTGGTATACTCACAGATACTTTTGAATCAATTAAGTTGAGAGAATAAAAATAAACTTAAGGGTTAAAAAATGTTTTATTTTTTCCTCTTATTTATCTAATTAGCTTATACTTATACAATGCTATAATTATTTTACTCTTGAAGAATTTAAAATACAGAGTGTCCGGAAGTCAAAGAATACGAAGAAATGATGTGAGATCGAAATAATCAAAAAAAATTTTCGAAAGGGAGGTCTATTTTAAACGGTAACAGAGATTACGATGTTGAAAGTTTTTTTTTTGTATTTTCTAATTTACGTTCCAAAAATTCTAATTTACGTTGGAAAAAAATTTCAATGAACCACAATATAATATTTATTTTTTTTGAAAACTGTAAAAGATACAATAATAACATAAATAAAAGCTATGATTTTGAAAATTTAAAAAGTGTTATAAAAATTTATATGCTGTTAACGGTTTTCATGCAACAATTACATTTATATAAAAAAAAAAACTTTGAAAAATATCAACATTTTCCGATTTTAAAAGTTTATGTCTACTTAACTATGAAAGTTAAGAAAAAGTTAAGTTATTTGTATAAAAGTTTATTGTTTTAGCCGTGTATTGATTCCTAAACGAATCTTCGGTGTTATACAGTGGCGAAGGTATAATTATGTTAAAAAACTTTATGAAAGTATTTTGAATGTCATTATCCCTTCCAGAAGGGTTTTTGCTATCACCTCCTTTCTTCGTGATCTTTGACTTTCGAGCATCCTGTATAAAACTGACAATTTGCGACAATGATAAATTCGTTGAATACTGAAACTAACATTTCCATATCAAGCTATAGTTGCCATCTTATAATTTTTTTTTGTCTTTGTATTAGATTTGATCTGATTGAGAGGCGCGCGTATCCCCTATTACTAGAAAAAAATAGAAGCTTCTAAAAATTCAAGGGGAATAGGCAAATAAGCATAAGTTACTAATGACAAACTTTAATAACTCTAAGAATAACTCTAAGATAGATTAGTAAAGTTGGGGAAACCTAAAAGAAATGAAATCCGGATTCTCTAAAAATAAGGAGAGTAAGGAATCACTTAAAATAAGTAGAATAAGGAATCATTTAAAATAAGGGGAATAAGGAATCCCTTAAAATAAGGAGAATTAGAAATAAAAAAAGGTATCTCCAACGTTTAAATGAAGTAGAAGCATAGAAGTTGTCAGATTCAAGACCAAGAAAATAATCAAAAGTATTTGTAATATTCTGTATTCTATTTACACATAAATTCCCCTTTTCATTATTTTCGCTTTTTAATATAAATTATAATTAAGTGGACTTTAAAATTTTTCATATATTATAAACAGTATTTTATTTATAAACTCTTTTTGCTAAAAAATTTTAATCAGAAAAAAGATTTTATTTTTTATTTTTTTTTTGTTTTGAAAATATCATTGAACCTTTTATTGAAATAGTGCGAGAAGATAAATACATACATAATATTGCAGACTTAACCAAGTCTCTAAAACTTTAAAAGTATAAATCAACTTAATGGAATATAATTTAAAAGAGAAAAACCTTATCTAGTAGAAAGTTAAAATAAAAACTTTTCATTTTGTGTTCTTTTTATTTTTTGTTTTTTATTTTTTAGTATACAATTTTTAATGTAAATCATTAACTCCTTAATTTATGCAATAAATTTGTTTGTTTTTATGTTTAATCCAAAATGAAAACTAAAATCTCATAAATTAACTTTGTAAATAAAAATAAAAATTGTTTCTGGATCATTTTTATTTTTTTTTTTTTTGGTTTTATATAATTTTTTAACTTTAACTGTCTGTATATCGATTCAATTAATTAATTTAGTTTTATTTATAAACTTAACAAGAATATTTGCGGGGAAAGTAAAACTAAATATATTTAAGGATATCTGTTTTTTATATTAAAACAACTTTACCTAACTGAAATATTTTGATGAACAACTTTTGTAATTATAAAATTATCTGTAATTATTAATTAGTATAAAAAAATTCACAATACTTCTTAAAATGTCTAATACTATTACAATGTATTAGAAATTTTAATATTTTAACATAAAAACAAAAACAATAACAATTCTAATCATTTTGGTGCGAAAGTTTTCGTTATCCTTCGCTTATGTTAACATTATTTATTTCACGATTTTTATCCTTTACCAAATCTTTTACCAAAATTTATATAAGAGATTTTTGTTGAAGTCGAAATATTAGTAGTTAGGGATCAAAAATTTCTTAAACTTTTTAGTTAGAGCACATCAATCAGAATTATTCAAAAGAGTCAATTATATTGTGAAAGAAAATTTCTCCAATTATTTATTCCTCTGTTATTAATACAAAGTACACTTAATATATTTTCTAGGATATTTTGTGATCACTTTCACTTTCTGATGATGAGCTTTTAAGTTTTAAAGAACCAATATTATGTTTAACATATTATAAAAAAAATTACACTGCTACTATACTTACCATTTAAATTTAAGAAATTTGTTGGTTAAAGTGATTTTATTTTTTTACACTACATATTTATATTATGAACATTAAAATAAATTACAACATTCTCTTAGCTTCATTTACGAAAATAGCTTATATAATATACAATATATATACTTATTCATTTGTTTAATTCACAATACTTATATACTTAAATACATATAGAGTATAATATATTATGTATGTATATCATAGAAACTATCATTTTAAATAAATGAAGATTAATTTATATCAATAAATAAGAAAACTTTATATAACATATTTAATAATAATATGCAAAAAAATAGTCATAATATTTAGTTTGAGAGAATAGAGCATAAATAAAAAAAAAAAAAAATATCAAAATCAATTTACTTTAATGCCTATGTACATGAAAAAGGACTAACTATAAAATAAATTTTAAGTATTAAAAATAAAAATAAAAACAAAAATTATTTATTCTCAATTTCATCTCATTTATTTTTTTAATATTTTTTATTCTGAAAAAAAAAAAACAAAAAAAACAAAAAATTAAATACAACAACACATAAATTCCACCACTATTAATTTTTTATTTTTTTCATTTTTACTATTTACACACACTGAATGTACTTAACCTCAAAAGTTTTATAATATTATGCCAAAGTTAAAATAACAACAACAACACCCCTGTAAAAAACAAATAACAAAAAAAAAAAAATTTCATTCGCTTACAATTAAAAAAAAAAAAAAAAACAATAATTGCAACGCTTTTATCTTTAACCAAAAATAAAAACAAAATATTACAACTACAACAACAGAAATTAAAAGAGAAAGAGAAAAAAGATTAAAGGAATAACTAAAAATTGTAGTTGAGTTGAGCGTTCATCGTTTTAAACTGACTCTAAAAAAACAAAAAAAAAAAAAAAACAAAACAAAAAACTTTTTATAAACTTTTAAAGGATAAATTAAAAATAAATGTGTTATGAACATATGACGAATTTGCAATCGTATCAAAACTCTAACTTTCAATTTTTTTATTTCTTATTTTTAACAAATTCTATAAGTTTCAAAAAAAATGCTGAGTTACGAAATTCTGAGTTTTATGAGCTGAGGTTCTATGAAGCGTTTATATGTTCTCTTTATTCCGATGATAGTGATTGAACCTCTGAAATCTACATAAAATTATATCTGTTTGGAAGAAATTTTTTTAATCTGATATTTGGAAAAGTTAAACTGTTTGAAATTTAAGATCAGAGCATAATTTAAGATCATATCAATAAATAGTTTACATTTTAAGAGAGTTCTAAAAAAATGTTATGTGGAAAACCAGCAGTTAATTAATATTTTTTAAATAATTTTAAAAGTATGTATGAAAATATCAAAATATATATAGAGAAACCACTGCTTAA
Source organism: Poecilobothrus nobilitatus (assembly GCA_947095535.1). Taxonomy (NCBI): domain Eukaryota; kingdom Metazoa; phylum Arthropoda; class Insecta; order Diptera; family Dolichopodidae; genus Poecilobothrus; species Poecilobothrus nobilitatus. Next base: position 232,720,838 of record OX352774.1, on the reverse strand, counting down.
TTCTTGTAGTGATTTTTCGAAGAAAACAAAAGTTTGGATGGCATTTAAAATTATGTAAATTAAATAATTTAATTGAGAAGAATATTGGCGAAGATTTAATTATAAGTAAAGATATTAATGATTTATTTGAATTGATGCATAAATTTACCAAGCATTTTTTTTTACATGCAACCCATCCTATAAGAAGGGACTGCTTTAGAATAATAAAGGAGAACTGGAAGGTAAATTAGAAGCGAAAATGTACAGGTTTTATTTTCAAAAATTGCAAGCACTAGGGAGATTACAAGTTCGCATATTTGGTCCATTATATAAATGTACCAAACCTATTAGACGGGAAGACAGTTGGATGGAAGCATGTTTCACATTTTAGCGGTTCTCACATTAAGTTAGGTTCCATAACCAATTTTAAACTATCTAGAAATTTTCACAATGTAAAAATGTGAACTTGTAGTATCCCTAGTAGCGCGTTGGAATTGTTTAAAGGGAAGCGTTATTGTTTTTAGTTCAGTGGAACAAGTGTCATTATACCTACAAGATATCTATAAAAGAGAGATAATGGTTCTATATTTCGACAAATGTTCTGAAGAGTAAAGGTTATCTGTATAATTGTATCGTTAATTAGATGTAAGACGCGATTTTAGATTTTATCAAGGTAACCTAATGAAGATTGGGGACACCAGCTTATACGTGGGAGTTGTACCCGATCTTAGGTCGAATATATGCTTTATAGATATTGGCTAGATCCCTGGCAGGAAAATAGGCTGTACAACGAAAAAGAAAACAAAAATTGCAAATAATCCGCTTTGATTCGAAGAAGAAGAGTATTTTTTAATTTTTTTCTTATTTTTCTTATTAAGCTGATAGTACATTTTATTGCTAAATTATTTGTAGCAGTTTTTTTTCGTTAAAACAAATTATATTGTTAACTACTAGTTAAAAAAAAAGTGTTTTTTAGTGTCACGCGAAGTTAACAAGTAATAAATATTATCTAAACAGATATGTTTACGTTCTTAAGTTCTTTTGTAATAAATTTAGTTATGGATTTGACCTTCAAATAGTAATAGCTTGTTAATTAGGATTTATATAGGTAGTATATCATGATAAGTTTATTTTATGAATTTGGCCTTAACATAGAAAAAAAAAACACTTCATAAACTTTTTAAAAGACCACTACCCGTATACAAAGACGAAAAAACAAAACTATTTTTTATATTTCTTTTGGTTTGACGGAATTTTTATTTTTTTTTTAATTTGAATTCAGTCAAATGGAAAAACAAATGCAATCAAGACTTATAACTTTCTTTTAACTACTTTTTTATCAAAATAACAACTATGAAAATTAAAGTTAAAAGTCTTTATAGTATGGTTGCGAAAAATATAATCATAAAGAAGGAACAAAATTTTACAAACAAATCAAAAATTAAAAGCGTTCTTCTAAAGAAAATTTTTCCTTTAAAGAAAATTTTTTAAGAAAACTAAAAAGAAAAACAGATATTAAAAATTTGATAAGACAAAAATGTGTTCTGAGTTAAGAAAGCAATCACTATGATTGTAATGCCGTTTTATGCACACAAAAAAATAAATAAATAAAAAATATATAGAAGAAAAAATAAATTTAAAAGCTAAATATTATACACATAATAAAATTCTGTTTTTAAGAATGTACACAGAATTGCCAGAACTATTAAAAAAAAAATAAAAAATCTAAAATATTTTACTAGATTTTTCACTGGAATTGAATTAAAGAGTTCAACTTAGAAATTCAGATATATATAGACTGGACGAGACCGGATGTAACTCGTGTTTCCAATTTTCAAATATTTGATAAGCTGCTGAAGATAAAAATGAAAAAAGTTTTTGCCGAAAATTTCTTTTTTTTACAAAAGGGAAGTTTTAAGGATTTTTGAATCCTTGTGTTCTAATTATTTCTTCCATACGCGAGGAATGATTTTGAATATGGTTCTTTATGATGAATATCGTTCTTCTATCTCCTTTAGACTATAGAATATGAGAAGTAAACTAACAGTTAGTCTGTTTCCTGTCTTCAAGCAAAACTAGTATATTAAAAAACAAATATTTTTTTTTGCATAAATGTTTTTTTATGCAATGTCTAAACAAATTTAAGATTCTGTTCATTTTATTTTTATCTTTCTAAAAAAAAAAAAATAAAAACAATTTTTATTATCTTTAATTTTCCATTATTTATCTTTAAAGTTTCCTTTTTAATAATTTTTTAGTATTTTTATTTTCAGTTATTTTTTTTTTATGGTGCAAGAAGGATTTATTATTATATTTTTAAATAACATTTTCTTTATCCAGAATCCTTCCAGAATACTGTAAAGATTTTATAGTCAAGTTCGTTCAAGTTTCAATTGAAAAAATTCAACTGAAAAAAAAAAAATAGAAAAAAAAACGCGACTTTTATGTTTGTATTTCTTAGTAAAGATTCTTACAAAAAAATAGGAACAGATTATGGAAGTAAACAAACAAATAAAATAAACAGGATTTATTCAAAGACATAATTCTAGACATCAGAATAATTCTATAGTTTTTTTTTTTTTTTGGAATTCTTTGCCTGAATACTTTTTTTTATTCTTTTTTTTGATAAAAATCCATCTTATATAATCATGTTGTAGTCTACAGTTTAATTACATTTATATTCCTTATTGGAAGGATTATAAATTGATTTTTTAGATATTTTTTTACTTAAAAGACAGAAGAATAACATGGCAAAAAAAATGAGTTACGATATCCTGTATAGCTTAATTTATCCTGTTAATGCTTTTTTGTTTTTTTTTTTGGTTCTCATTAATTTTTAATGGACTAAAGGTAACTATTTAAAGTACCTTTAACTTATTATTTTGTCTTCTAGATCATAATTTTTCCAATTTTTTTTTTATGTGTTATTAAATAAATAATTTTTATCGATTTTAATATAAATATGTCAAAGAAATTTTGATTACTGTAACTTAAAATTTTGAATGCATTTTGCCCTTTGCAATTTGCAGCAGATGCCAAAATAAAGAATTTGGTATAGGTATCTATATAAAAGTTATTAAATATAGGGAACTAAAACAATCCAAAAATGTGTAGTGAACCTATTAAACTGTTAAGGACTTCAAAATAAGGAAATCATATTTCTGGGATCCTGTCTATTTTAAATCAAATTTTAAACATATTAATCATTAGATATCTCGAAGGAACAAATATTTTGCTTCGACTTGTTGAGGTTTATATAAAAAATCATTTATTATTAATAAAATAATAATATTTTAAATTAAATATTCAATTCAAGCTTATTTCAAATGATGCTATTTAATAAAATCCTCAGTTGTGTTAACACATTATCTTTTATAATATAATGTCTCTCATCAAATTTATCATATTTTCTTAGAAATGTTCTTGTTTCTGAGGTGGAGTAAAATTAAATTAGATGTTTAGCATCCGAATATCACACTTTAGTAGACTTATTCAAATACATGTTTTAAATTTTATCTTTAGTTCAAAACTGTATGTCCACCTCGATGACGTGTCATAGGTGTCACTGGATATAAGCCAATTATGGGATTTTGCAGCACTGTAGCGGGTTATAACATCATAATTGCAAATATGGTATTATAACCCACTATAGTAGAACAAAACCCCATAATGGGCTTATGATCTGTGGGGTTATAACACGTCACCGTTCACCTATATATTTTCTTATACAATTTCAGTTTTATTTTACCTTTCAAACTCCTATACCAATTTTCATTTTGAAAAAACTGTGGAAATAATTTTAAACGACTTTACTAAAAAATTCAAATTTGAATATTCAATAGATAGGTACAAAAATTGTAACGTTAGATATTATGCTATCTACCTATATAATAGATACTAACATATTTTTAATCGTAAATATTCAATCAGCGGGAATCATTCTATACTTTGATAGTTTAGATTATTATTATGCAGGCATATAATTTGTCATCATTTTATTCTCAAAATTGAAAATAAAAATTGTCTAAATAGAACGAATAAGGAAATATTTTTGAAGAATTATTAATAGAACTGAAACCACCATCATAAGATATCTAGCAATCACTCATAATATATTCAAATTGTATAAAGTTATGCAGAGTTTCTTTTTGCATTTTATTTTAAATTTTCGTCATGATGCAAAAGACAAAAAAAAAAAGTGTCTAGGAATGTTGTTGTATTGTATTGCAATTTGCATTTCTTTGTTATTATTTTTGTTATTATATGCATATAAAAAATAGACTGATTTTTTTTACGATGATGATGACATGCTGCTGTTACCTCAATAATCATAAATTATGCTGTACTTGGTGTTTTTTTTTTTTTTTTCTTGCAAATAAAATGGTTTTTATTAGTGTTTTGCGACATTGAAATTGTAATGATGAATAATATGTTGATGTTAACTTTATACAAAAGGATACAATATTTTATAGGTAGGTATCACAACCTAGGTATTGAAAAATATTATAAGTATCTTGGGAAATTTCCTCTTCAGACAGACTTCTAATAATAAAAAAGATTGAAAATCAAGACAGAAAAAAAAAATTAGAATAATATTTTAAAGAAATTTCCTACGAGAGGTGATTGATTTTTCTTTACAATAACAAAATTATTCTAAGTTTTTTTTTTTGTTTTTGTGTTTTAATAGAAATGTCTCAAAATTAATTTTTTTTTAAAAATCATCCTTTGAAGCAAAAAAAGAATAAAAAAGAAAATTTATGAATTGATGCCTCCAGGATAAAATCAATAAAAAATTGACTATTTTTTCTATTTATAGCATTAGTCTGTGATATAAAATATAATATAAAAATAACAAAATAACTGTATATTATAGAGGTACATTTAGATATTATTTAGTACTTTGGAGGAGACATTGTAATTAATAAAAAAAAAAGGAAAAGATGAAAAATAAAAAAAATGAAAAAATAAATTAAAAATGTTGAGAAAATTAAAGAGGAAATTAGAATATGACTATTAAAATAAAAAAAAAAATAAATGTAAAATTACTTTTTTTTGTTGTTGTTTCTTTTTTTCCTCTATTGAATTGATTCGATTCACAGTCTGGTTAATAATGTCAATTATTATTAGACATTCACTTTTTTTTTTAATTATTTTTATTCTTATGTTAATTTACGATTGTTTCGTTTGAAGAAAAAAAAAAATGAAAATCATATTTTTTTAAATTAACTAATTAAAATTTGAAGTTTTTTAGAACTATCTAATAAACTCTGCCGTAAACGATGTATCTTGAATTGTCTAATTATGATATTGAATTGTCTAATTTTAATTTGTTAGTTTGTAATTATTGTGAAGATAAGATAAATACAAAAGAAGTTGTATGTAAAATAAAAGGATTTTAAAGGCGCACAAAAGATAATAAAAGTAGTATATATATATATATATATATATATATATATAATGACTTGCATCAAAATTTACAATTATGACCTAAAAAAATTTTGAAACAATCAAGAGACACTTTATTTTCTTAAGGAGCTGTGGTAACTCTAATAAATATTTTTTTCTCAAAATCTATAATTCTAAATAAAAGTGTACAAGAGTTCTGATTGAAGTAAATTTTATTTATAGTAGGACAGGACATGTATAGTATTTTTAAATTGAAAAACCGTTAAACCAAACCTGAAAAAGAGTTTAAAATAGGACTTTTTTGAGTTGCAGTACTGTATAATGTATAGGGCTACATTTTTTCATTACATTCTGCTATACTGCAATGTATTTTAAGAGATCTATCCATTGTTAAAAGTTAATCGTTCTATCTTAATTGTTATAGAAGTATTTGTAAATAGACGGACGAATAGATGTATCTATAAAATAAATCTTATAAGTGAATATTTTAAAAGTTTTCGAAAAATTTAGTAAGAAGTGAAAGTCAGAAGAAAAGCAATTTAAATTTTTATTTTAAAACAAATTTTTTTTTCATTGTCTTTGTTTCTTTTAGAATTCCTTTAAAAACTGAAATTAAAAACGAAATTTAAAAAGCCAAAGTATTAAACAGCTTGTTTAAGAACATCGGTATTTCTTATCCAACTCAATTCAAATAGGATAATTATGGTAAATAATTATATATAGCTATATTGTATGTTTAAATCTTAAAAATAATTTGTAACGAAATCAGATCAAAAACCAAAAAAAAAAAAATAGCTTTTACTTGGATTCGAACGTGTGGTCACCATGTCAAAAATCTGGAACTAAAACACTCTGTCATCTAACTAACAATAATACAAACATACTTTCGGTCATCATATTAATGAATTCAAAAATTTTTGGTAACTTCAGCATTGCGCTTCAGTATTTGAATAAAATAATTTGTAAAAAAAAGGCCTTCTAATAACCTCAAGGATTTTGAAGTTAACAAAATTTAACATTTTTAAGTTCAATTCAATGTCAAAATTAGGGTTTCCAGATTAATATATTATATTCTTTCTAAATATTAAAAATTTTTATTTTTTTTTTTTTCAAAGGGTTTATTTTCTAGTACAGAGTGTATATTAAACGAAATATTAAATTTTATGATTCGGAGCATAGAAAATAATATGCAAAATTCTTTGATAAAATAGGTGAAAGAAAAATTATATTCATTCTGATATTCAGTATTATAATTTTTATAACATTATGTTGTAAACTCCATCATTTCCATTAAATTTTCAGTTTCTTTTTTGGTGATAAGAATACACGTCTTGTTTTTACCATAAAAAATTTAAAATCAATTTACATTAACCAAAAAAAAGTATATATAAATACACAAAAATATAATCAAAATTTTTTTTTTTTAAATTCTTAAAATTAATATTAATTTAAATAATTTTTAAGTACAAAAGATTGTTATTTTAAAAAATTCTATTCATTTCAATTTCATTTTACATAAAAATTTCATTAAAAATTAAGTTAAAATTTAATTTAAACAAAAAAAAAAAAACAAAAAATGTTCATATTTTTTCATACGCCTTTACTTTTTTTATTTTTTATTGAAATCTAATAAATTATCAACTCCTGGAAAAATTATTATAATGGAATATAAAAAAAAAAAAAACAAAACATATGACAAGGTGGAAAGTACAAAAAAAAAAGAAAAAAGAAAAAAAAAAAATTTTTTTTGTTAATGCAAAAAAGAAAAATTGAAAAATTTAATTTTCATCCTTTTATCCTTTTAGGCAATTTTCCACACATACCTATTCATCGTATCCATCTCGTATAATGTACATAATATAATATTATGTTGAACCAATATACCATGATGAAATCCTTATATGAAATTTTCAAAATAAATTTTTTTTTTTATTGTTTCTTTCTCGCTCATTTTTGTTTTCCTCTTTTCCTTTTTAGAAATACAAATTTGCTAATTAAAACCGCCTCCAGGAAATTTGTTCATTTTTAAACACTACCCAACTTGTAAGAAAATGTAGAAAATCTCATCCTTATTTCCATATATACCTATATAAAAAAAAAAAAAAAAAAAAAAAAAACTTGGAAAGAAAAATTTTAAAACAACAGTACAGGATAAAATAAGTAAGTAAACAGTAATTTTGTTTTTGTTTTTGTTTTTGCTGTTACTGTGTTTAAAGAATTTCTATAAAACATAATATATTTCTTTAGTTTGCTTACATTTCATTAATAATGGTATGAATATACTGGAAGGAATTTAATATTATTTTGAAAGTCTTACCAATGACCAAATTATGAATCATAAAAAAAAAAAAAAGTTTTTAAAACCATTCTATTGATGAATAAAAAAAAAATTTTTTAAATCTTATAGTTACTAGCACCAGATAAAAGATTATTTACACAGTTTCAAAACAATCGGAAATCGGATATAGTGTGACTGTTTTCCGTTTTCGTTACAGAGTAAACTACTACTCTTCTACTGACAACTATTCAAGCCTTTCAGAAAGAGTGGATATAATTAAATGCGGTTATGTTAAATTAGTATTTCATTTAGCTACTACACTCAGCTAATCTCTTTTCGTGTACAAGCAAGGCAAACATTATAATGCACATTGTATGTAAAAAAAAAGCATTGTCATTTAATTTATAAATTTATTTGTGGGTGGGATTATGTTCTCAAGATAGTTTATTTTAATTTTGATTTTATAGGAGTTATTGTACTGCTTAGATAGTACAATAACTCTTATGTTAATAATTTAAAGAAAGTTTTTTTTAAGGATTTTTGGATGAACTTGAGAAGAAAATGGTATGTAGATTTCATACCCCAAAAATTATATTGATAAATTCTTTATGGTTCTTTAAATAATACAACTTAACTTAATTTACTTTAATTCAAATTTGTTGGTCAATTCATTCAGTCAATAAATCATGAATGAAATGGTAAATTTTTCAAAATTATAAGAATTAGATAAAATGAATGGCATTTATAATAATACGAAATGTAATGCAATTGAACCTTGTGCCTGACAAAATTCATATTTTATAGTTTTAATTATCTAGCATGTTTTGGGCAATTTTTTTTTAATTTCGAGAATTTGCATCTATTTAAAATTATTCTATTCAATTAAAATTAGTAGATTCCTAAACTACATATACACATGTATCAATGCATGTCTCTTTTAATGAATTTAAAAAGAGAAATAAAAATTTAGGTCCTTTTAGCAAAACAATACAAATAGGTATAATTTAATTAGATACAAATATTAATTTTTTTTTTGTAGTTAGAAATTTTACAGTTTTAATTTTTAGTATAATTTTTCGGGTGTTATTAAAAGTTTCGAATTTCATGAATTTGAATTTTTATATTAAATTTTCTTCGACGTTTAATAAGATGTGCAGATATACAATTCAATGAATGAATAATTTTTTTTTTTTTTACTAATCGATAAATAAAATATCTATAGATATTAAATTAAAAAAAAACTATTATATGACTAATTTATTTGGAATTAATAAATTTACTGGTGCCATATGATTTTGTATAATATACCTTATCATCATTATATAATTAAAATAATTTGCTAATAAGATTATTATTTCTTTTTCTTTTCAATTTTAAGTTTTTATCTCTTTTAAGTACATTTTTCAAAAAAAAAAAAAATGTTCGTCCATTTGTGCGACCGTTATTTTGCAAAATGTTTACACCGTTTAAGATTAGAGCAATAAAATTTTAACCATGGATAGGTGTTTTAAAAAACTAAATGATGTACAACAATTTTTTTATGTAGCGCAATCCTTTACGTGACAAAGTTTATAAAAGCCCTATTTTTAAACATATATATATATATATTTATATCTGGTGATGCCTTGTCAATCTAAAGATGTCAAACAACAGCATATTTCTTTACGTTTATAAATCAATATCATAATAATAAAAGTTTTTTAAATTTAGTACTTAAATTTACCGTTACTTATGTGAAAGTAAAATTTTGTATGATTTTACTTCCTTCATATCTGCCTCAAAGCTTTTAGTTATAGCCTCAATATTTTGGCAAACTTCACAATTAGCATATAATGTTATAATACAAATTTTTTTTGTATCACTCCCTGCTTAAAAGCTGTTAGGGATCAAAAATTTAAAGTTTTCTTGTAACTTAGGGACACGAACAAATATTTTCAAATAAAACACAAAAATTAAAGCTTCAACATTATAATTTTACATGATTAATGAATTTTCATAATTATATATTAAAATTAAGGAAAATTGTATTTTATTTTTCAGAAATTTTGTATGCAAGCCACTGTATTTTAAACTGTTTGTATTGTCTTTCGGAAAATGTGCGCTTTCACCCTTGATTTTCATTCATCCTTGTTTAGAATTCAATTTGCGAAAAACCTTCTGAAAAAATTTTCTTTTAGGAAAACATTTGCTACAAAATTTTTAATCGTTTTCGATATAAAAATTATCAAAAAAAAAAAAACAGAAATATTCAAAATATAGTACGTATATAATATATTATATATGTATATATATATATATATTATATTATATTTTATTTGTTTGTATTTTAATTATGATAATATTATGATTGTTTGATTATTTTATTATGTAAATGTGGGTGTACATGTATAGCTATAGTTTAGAAAAATATTTTCTAAAAAGGATTTTCAAAAAATAAAAATTGTGTTTTTCTTTTAATCCTTATATTTGTATAAAATATTTACCTATTTATGATAACATAATAATTCATTAATTATTTATAAAGTTATGGATTTAAGGATTTGTTTTTTGCCTTTAAGTTTTATATTAGTGAATCAGTACCAATAATTTAAGAAAAAAAAAAAATATATATAATATATATATATAAAAATATATAATAAAATATACAGAAATATACGGCAGAAGCATATACGATTAAAATAAGCGAATTATATAATATTTGGGCGTACCATTGGCTACTGTTTCCGAGCTTTAGACAACTTGAAAATTAAGTTTTCGAGGAAAAGATTTTACTAATTTTGTTTATTTTTAGTACACTTTTATTAGTTCTTTTTAGTACAACACTACATATCATTTTGTTTTAATTAGGTCTTTTCTGAATGATCCCCTGGTTTCTCCTTTTTCGTAATTGAGTTGCTGGACAAAAACTAATATGACCGTAGCATTAATCTGAAATATCTTCCAAAATGTTTACCATATATAAAACCATCTAAGACACGCTGAAGCTCTACTTAGTTTCATTATTCTCTTTTATTGTCCTTTTTTCATTATTTGCAGATCTGTTACTATGCATGGTGAATATACAATAAAATTGATGCATGTTTAGTGATATTGATTATTATTAAAATGCATTTTAAATATGTTGAAAATTTTCTTTAGAATTTGTCTATATATAATTTATTGTGGGTTTTTGTTATTTAAATAAGTCGAATGTTAAAAAAATGTTTTTTAATCGTTTATATGTTGTAATATTTAAAACCTGATTACCAAATTAGAAACATTCATTTAATTCAATTGAATTCCTTTTTAAAATAATTTTGTATTTTCATGCTTTATGGAGTTTAATAATCTATAGAAAAAAATTAAGTAATGGTCATAAATAATTAGAAAAACGTCTGGCCGATTATACTTGCATAAAATTCCAATGGAAAATGAAATGAAATTATAAATACCTACACAAATTAATGACTAGATGTTTTCGTGCCACTAACTTAAAGATGAAAAGATAAAAAAATCAGCTAATTACACAAAATCTATCAATTAAGTTGGACATATTAAGTTCTAAGAAGCTCTACTACAAAATGAAGTATTAATATCCGTTCTTTATAAAGTATTCTTATTCAAATAAAAGAAAAATATTGCCAGAATGAAAGGTTAAAATTTCAAATATTTTTACGGGATGGAATCAAACTTTTTCTAAATATTACAAAATGAACACTTTATGTCCCTTACGAACTAGTTACATAAATGTAGTTATATTCCGTTAACCTATTTCGACATGTGGACCTTTCAAAAATATTTTATTAGTCTATAACAAACTTTTTTTTTTTTTAATGCATTTCTCTGCCACATAAATGTGGACAGGAAATTACACAGCCTTTCCTGTCCAGGCGTGGCTGTAAATGTCGTAAGTGGAAATAACTCTTACGACGTGTGTGGGATTCGAACCCACACTGCCTCGGTGTTTACAGCGTACCCACTTCGCTCCTACCCACTTCGCCACCTAGGCCTCTATAATAAATTTTCAATTTTACATAATTCTTTAATGGCTTTAAACAACATTTGGAACAAATCTTTGTTCTCTTCTGGCATGTGAATCATATTTTCGTCTTTTCATTCGTTTCATTCTACAATATTATTTTTGTTACATTTTTTAATCCTTTTTTGGTTCATCTTGTTCCTTTAACTTTGGATAAGCTAAATGTTAAAAATTCAGTGTTTTTTTTTTATAAATCTACTTGTAGATGATGTATCTGTATAATTTGTTAAGATATAACTTTATGTATCTGTAAGTAAGACAAAAATAAGAAATAAAAAAAATCCTTGAAATGTCCAAAAATTACTGAAAATAAACTGAATTTTATTTACAAAAAAAAAAAAAAATAAATAAAATAAATCATGAAACATGAATAAATACAAAATTTTTCAATATCATTTTAAGGATCTTTTTTTTCTCTTAAAATATTTCTATATTTTAAAAATCAAATAAAACTTTAAATTGTCCTTGAAGACAATACTTTTTAAATGTTAACTTTAAAGACTTATATTATAATAATAATAATAATGATTGTTTTTGGCTTACTATTAGAATACAATCAGAATAGACAGGAAGTTTTTTTTTTTGTTTAGTTCTTTCAGTAATATAACATAAGTTTTCAATCAATTTAAATAGACTGTAGTAAAAAAACAAACAATTCCTATTAATAAAAAAAATACCCTTATTAAGTATTTAACAAGTATAACAAAAAGAAACAAAATATGTTAAAAGAAAATTTAAATTACATAAATTTTTGCGATTGTCAGGGTTTTCATAAAACTTTCTTTTGTTATTATGCTTTTTATTGTTTATTTTTTATTTGTTGTATATACTTCTTATAAGGATAAATGGGTAAAACATTATCACAGAGTGATCATTAAATAAAAGTTAAGATGATATCTCAGAAGGATATATGTTAGGATCAAAAATATGAGATCTAAATGTTTATAACAATTCGTAGCAACTGAGTTCCTGGGAAAGTTATTACTTTGTACTAGAACCTGGAAAGTAAATTAAAACTGAGAAGTTTTGCAGTAACAATAACAAGTAATTAGCTATGTTGGGATCGATCTTGGGTTTGATCTAAATATAAAAGTTAGTTTTTCAAAAGAAAAAATACAGAATTTCCTCTTTGGAGGATCATATTAAAAAACATGCACTGCCAATATAAGTACTAATTTACTTGTTTCAATATATCTACTGATAGATTATATTATTTTGGGAATTGAAAGAGGCTTAAACATTATTTCAGAAAAAATCGACAACGTAATTTTTTTTTTGTTGTATATGAAAAAAGTTTAAATTTCTTTTACTTTATTGATTTTAAGCACTCTGTCTAATCTGTTTTCAAATGATTTAATTGACTATTAAATACTATATTTTTCTGTGGTTTTTTGGTTTGCATGTAATTGTGCAAAATATACAATTTATGGATACATATATGTAAATATGTGTATGTTTATTATAAGTTCATTTTCTAAAAAAACATCCTAAATAAATATTTTTAAAAGAAAATTTTGTTGTTTGTTAAGAATTTTGTACTTTGTTTTTAAAAACATTTTAAAGACTTTAAATCTAATGTTGTATCATCTGTATAAACGTAAATATTTTTCGGCTGTCAAATTTATTCCAATATGTCGAAATATTATATTATCTTAAACTAAAAAGTTAAATTGAACAGAACTGTGAACTCTCTGTGACTTTTAAAGTTAAAATTAATTAATTTTCGTTATTTTAATATAGCAAATCGTATAGGATAATGAAATATTACTAAACTATCTGATATTAATGCCATTATAGGTTGAGTACCTACTATTTTCAATTTATACAGTAATATTATATTTATTTAGTTTATATTAATCTAATATATGTATATTTGATGACAAAGAGAATTTATTTTGAATAAAAATACTTGCTACCTGTGCAAGATATTCTTATCCGCATCCTTAATAAGCCATTTGTGTTCAATCAATCCATATACGAGGCTCGCTGTTAATTTAATTTTAAAAAACTATTTTTTAATTCTAAAAGATTTTCCTATTGAATTTGTTAAGGAAAACATTCATCTGCCCATACAGTTTCATCTAAAATTACTACCTATTCATATTTAATACTATTAATATTCTATTATTTTATTCCAGGCTAATCCAATTAAAAAACAGTTCTACTTCTAACATTTTTGGTAGCACAGTCTATAAAATATATACACAATATAGGATCCTGATCACCAAACGATCACACCCAACATAGTCATTTATTTATTTATTTATTTATTTTTATTTATATTAATATTACATACATAAATGTAATGCAATATTATTGAACCATCGGCTACTGAGGCCATTATAGGTTTTTATACTATTATTAAATTTTTTTTTTTTAATTAAACTTTATTTTGATCCTTTTATACAATCTTAAAATTAACTTAGCCTATAAAAAAAGTTTGAAAAAAACAGCTCTTAATATTATTGCAATTAACATTACGGCTACCAACTACCCGATCCTTACTAATTAAAAAGTTTATTTTATTTATTTATTTATATTAATATTACATACATACAATGTAATGCAATATTATTGAACCATCGGCTACCAAGGCCATTATAGGTTTTTATACTATTATTAAATTATATACTAATATTATTTATTTTGTTTATATTATATACTATATATTTACATTATATTTGGTAGTAAGGGGGGTATGTAAAGAAAAAACACTTACGACCTGTGCAGGGATCGAACCCACACTCCTTCGGTTAATACGCCACACGCCTACCCACTAGGCTACCGAAGCCTCTCAACATAGTCAATTTGCAAATTTTTGCAGCATTAACAGGATTTTGCATACTGTCAGGCTGTTTTAAATTTATTTTTTTATTTTTTGCGTTTATACTTAATTTTAATGTTCTTTTTCACTAAAATTACAGCAACTGCAATGAAATAGACGATTAAATAAATAAAGCTATTAAATATTTAATTAATTTATATGTATTATAAAAGCAATAGAAAAAAAAAAAAATATATTGTAAAGGTTATTTTGTTAACGTGTGTGTGTGTGCATGTGTAAATATTCTTTCCTATAACTATATTAAATAAACAAAAAAAAAATATATAAACATATAAAATGTGATCTTCTATAAGTGATTTTAATAGATTCATGGGTTCGAATTTTAATAGCAAAAAAAAAAACAAAAAAAATATATCTAGGTACTGAAAAATTCAACACTTTTATAACTAAATATTATAACTCAATTGAAATACACACACGCATGAAAAGTATTATCAGTAATTTTGGAGTAATGGGGACTCGAACGTTATATTAGAATATTATAATTTTATGTCTTCTATATGTTTATGTTTTTATGTTTATGTTTAATGTCTTTTATTTTACTATTATGAACTATTTTTCATTTGGGGACTCGGTGGTCTAGTGAATAAAAGCGTATAAAATACGCTGCAAACACCGAAGGGCAGTGTGGATTCGAATCTATGCCTGAAGAAGAAAGGCTGTTGCAGAGAAATGCATTAAAAAAAAAAGAAAGAATATAATATAATATATTGGCCCACATCCGTGAGGAAAAGGGCCCTCTATTTTGCAAGAGCATTATATGCCCTTGGGAAATTGTAATAAAATAATATAATATATAATTTGAGTTCTGAATCAAAAACAGAATATGGTAAAATTGTCTTAAGGGAATCATAATATTCAAGGGCGTAGTTATTATTTTATTGATTTATTATTTTTGGGTATTCGATTTTTATCGATTTATTCAAATCAAAAAAAAATTAAAAAGGTAAAATGAGACTCAATATTTTCTTAATAATTTCTTATTCGAAAGCATATTTTTTACACATTATTATTAGTCGAAAATTTAAATATTTAGTTTTTATGTTGTAATAAAGTGGATAAATTTAATTGTGTTTGTGTTTGTCAATGATACAATAATGAAAAATTGAGAAAAAAAAAATTAAAAAGAAGTGTTATTAATGTTATATTTTTATTAATTTAATGCTTTTATTAGTACTATACCGTACCTTATAGTTATATAGGATGACGTTTTGAAGACGGAGTTTCTTTAATATTTTTTATTTCTTAGTTTTGACAAGGGTTGTATACTATAGCTTTTCTTTTACTTATTTTTTTAATTTATAAAATTTCAAAAAAAAAACTTTTTTTTTTATGAGAAATTAGGGATATAACACACTTAAAAGGGATTTTGACCAGTTGTTGTTGTTTTTTTTTTTTTTAAGGATACAATACGTGCTAATATTTATATTTGTATAATTTCAATTTTTTTTTTTTGTATCTTTCATTCTCTTTTCCATTCTTTAATGTATTTTTCATTTTAAGGATATGATGGGATAACATTTTTCTTTTAATTTAACTGTTTCATAAATTTAAAATATATAAGGTATGCATGTTTATGTATTATATTAATATTATATAGGTAGGTATGTACATAGGAATTTGTTTTTTGGGTGTGTGTGGAAGACTTCATGTGTATAGTTTTATAAAGGAAATTTGATTCGACAGCTGACACTGACATTAAGAAGATCATTAAAATGAAGTTAAAAGAAAAAAAAAATACGAAAAAAAAAACAAAACCACTATAAAAATCAAAAGAAAGACAAAATGTTGAAAGGAAGGGTGAAAAAAAAAAAAAAACCATAAATAAAAATTGAGAGAGAAAAAATCTTGATTTGATGAGTTGAAATTTTGCTTTAGGAATTATTAAATAAATACATATTATTATTTTTTCTCAATTTATTTTCATTCATTTGTATAATTGACATTATAAATAAGAGAAAGAGATGAAAAGATAGATAGAAATAAAAAAAAAAATTTCTAGCTTTCCTTTTTTATTTATTTTTTTATTTTTGACAATCTGTCAACATTTAAACGTGATCATTTTTTTAAAAAAAAAAAAAAAAGGAAAAGTTTGTTTCCTTTTAAATAAATAAACATTTTATTAGGTGTTTAAAAAAAAAAAAAATCTGTTTATTCCTTAAAATGTCAAAATATTTTTGACAAGTGGATTTTTCGTTTGTTTTTTTTTTAAATATAACGAAAAGTAATAAAATAAATAAAGAAATTTAAAAAACTGAAAAACGAAAAAATTAAATATACCTATTTGAGCAAGTTATCAGTTTAATAAAATTGATTAACTTATTAAATGTCAATTTTTGACAGTTTAGTTTTGACCTTCTGTTACCCATTTTGAATTAAATAATTTTTTTTATTTTCTTTTTGGGTACATAATTTTTTAACGACAAATTATTTAAAAAATGACAGATGTCAAATAAAAACAAAGAAAAAATTAATTAAGTTATTTGATGATTATTTTTTAAAATAATGTAAATGACTTTAAAGCTGATAATTTTAATTTAAAGAAGTTGACAAATTTTTAATTTTATTACAAACAGTGTGTGAAATATTTAAAAGTAGGCTAAAACAGTTTGTAGGTAGATATACTTTTAAAGCCGTTCACAATATTGTAAGGTTTGAATTACATGAACAATGAAATTTTTAATTGTTGCATTAAATGGTATATGCAATCGGCGGGTATTAAGTCCTATAAATACGATATCGGAAAAAATTAATTTCGAAATCAAATATTTAATAGGATACAGTTTTTTAAAAAGTTTACATTTTAAATTTATCATTTTACTGTGCATTATTAAATGAACTTAAATCTTTAACAAATGACAGATAAAAACTAAGACGGTGAGTTTTTTTTAATAATCAAGCGTAAAAAAACAACTTAACTAGATCATTTAATGTTCAACGACAAATATATATTGTGTATATACTCTACACGAGCGTTTAAGCTCACTTGAGGAAATAAATGATTAAATAAATAAATATAATATTGTTCAGCTTATTATGTCATGGTATAATTGAAGGAAGCACTAGTGTTGGCAGAAAGAAAATGTATTGTCTAAGAAACATGCGGCTGTGGTTAGATCTACAAACAGTGAGGTAATAAATCCATGCAGCGCATCATATAGAAAGAAATGTGATCGAAGAACATGCAATGGTAAATAAGCAGAACAAGAAAAAATCTTTACTTTTTTGATAGACTTTTATCATAATTATTACTACAATAAGAATATAAAAGTTGATTTTCCATAAATTTTCCTTCTACCAAATCCTAAGTTCACAACGATGATTCTAATAATACCTTAAATGTACTTAATAGAAAATTAAAAAACAGTACTGTTATATCGATTCAGGAAATATAATTCAGGCAAATCAGGCATTTTAGGGGCAAAATATTGAGTTGTTCATATTTATTTTATATGCAATATCGAAAGCGCATTAATATATCTACCAGAATCGCGATGTAATATAATAGGATAACCGTTGATAAAAATATACTCAAATATAATATTTTTATCCTTTTCAGAAAACAAAACAACCAACATTATTATAATGTGTTTTAAAAAAAAAAATATAAAATATCATATTATTTTTTTTCCTCAAAGAATTTATGACGTTTATTTTATTTCATACATATAATTCTAAAAGATTGTTTATAAAATGAGACTTCATATTTTTATACTTAACAGTATATTGGGAAAAAATTAAATCGCAATAAAAATTTTGTATCTATATACCCTTTCCCCTAATATTTTGCTTCTTTTTTTTTTTATTAATATTCAAACTATCGCAAATGTTTCTTGCAATTTCTGTTTTTTTTTTATTTTATTGACAGGCTTCAAGATATCTTCTCAGGTTATTGCAATTGAAAGTTTTCTGTGAGAAATATTTCAAGATTTTCTGATTTCTTCACGTTTTTCATTTTTTTGTTTCTCTTTTGAGTTTTACTTACATATGCACATATTACTTTACTTTGCAAATATGAAATTAAAAAAATAAAGAGACTGAGAAAAAAATAAAAATATATAATTTTTTTTAGCACATTTCCAAAAATATTTTATTAGTTTCACTCTGTCCGTCCTTCTGTTTACAAAACTTCTACACCGTTAAAGATAGAGAAAAAATTTTTTAACCATGTTTCACAATAAAATTAATATTGTGGAAACACTTTTTCATATAGCCCCATTCATTATGAAGCTGCAGCTCCTCCGACTTTGAATTTTTAAACGCGTATATCTCATGTTCACTTAACATTTTTTCAATCTAAAAACGCACTCGGCGGGAATTTTTTGCCTTTGTAAATCAATGTCAAAATTATACATTTTGTTTAAGTTTAGTATGTAAATTTACTGTTATATGAAAACTAAATTTTGCATGAGATAATTTTCCTCAGAAATTTTTTTATACCATCCACTGCTTAAGAGCTGTTAGAGTTCAAAAATTGAAAATTATCTTTTTTTAAGACACCGGTACACACTTTTGTTCGGCAAGACATGAAAATTAAAGCTTCAGTAATATATTTTTATGTATGATAACGGTTTTTCTTAGTTATGTAGGGTTTCGGGCTGACAGCCTCTCAAAATTGCAAAAAAATCCTATTTTCACATTTGTTCTTTCACATATGAAATTTTTTCAATTTTGGTGCAAGTCACAATTCTAAACAGTTTGTGTAATCTTTTGGAAATGTGCGCTTTTAAAAACCGTTGGTAGTTTACATTCCATCTATTTACTCCATTTTTACTATTACATATTGTTTTTTTTGTTGTTTTATTGGCCGCGTTCTACGCATTTAAAGCATCCCGATTTGATTTGTTCGTTATTTCTTATCAAAATTTTAAATAAAATATAAAAAAAAAAAAATCGATGAAATAAAAAGAGGAAGAAATTTATTTTACAATATTTATAAATTATCTTAGAAATAATATAATTTTTTTTTCTATTTAAATTTTTTTGTATATTTTTTTTTACTTTTATTTTTAACAGTTACCTAATACTCAGGTGAGAAAATCATCAACCGCCCCGTTGTTTTCGATTTTTTCGATCAAAAAAAAAAACAAAACAAAAACAGAAAACGGATTGTAAAAAATTGAATCAATACGACGTATGCACGTGTGCGGACTTGAATATATGTATAAAAAAAAAATTTATTAAAAAATTCAAATTCAAGAGCAATTTTTCATATGAAACAGTGAATTTCAAATCTATTAATATTACCTACAATAACATTTGAATTGTGTCAGATAGATAGATAAATAGATAGATAGATAGATTCTTTAGACACATTCGTTTTTTTTTTTACTTACATAGGTATGAAGGTATATAATTTGCTTTACCGTTATACAAAAAAATGTATTTTTGAAGGAAAAGAAACGAAATAGAAATAGAAAAGAAAAGAATAAAAAAAAATCACAATTCATATTTTTCTAACGGTTGTTTTAAGATTGAGTATCATATAGTTAAATTCATCTTACCGTTTTTGAATGTATATAAATATTATGTATAATACATGTGCAATGTATATTATTATATAATTAAATGTATATATTTATATGTTATAAAAACATTTGGTGTTGTTTCCGCTGAGATTTTAACTTGACATGAATTTTATTAATATAAAAAACAAAAAAGAAAGAGTAAGAATATTTTTGAAATTTTCGTAACTAGGTTTTCCTATTATTTATTTATTTATTTATTTTTTTCTTTTTCTAGCACGAATATATGACAGTTAAGTTGACATATGATAGATTCGATTTTGGAATATACATTATTTTGCGAAATAATATTATAATGAAAATAATTTAAAATATAGTCTATTTTCTTTATATTTTTTTTTTTTTTTTTTTTTTTTTGTATTTTCTATATTTTGAACATAGAATAATTTTTATTATAATATAAACCTTTATATAGCTATTATATTCTGTATATTTATAAAGATTTTTAATATAATGAATAATAACTTTAATAAGATGTAAAATTTATGTGGAATATTAAATATAAAAATTGATTTGGGAAAATTAAATAATTTTGTTTTGTTTAGATTTAAGTATAATATGATGACTTTAATATTTTCTTAAGAGAAAGTAAAATTTAAAATATATTTTTTAAGATTTTTATCGAAGATATTCTTTAAATTTGTTGATATATTTTAAAAATAAAAAACAAATTAAAAATAATTGGATTACATTAAATTTGTGGCAATGAAATAATTATGACATTTGAATTTGAAAATGTGGCAATATTAAACTTAAAAATATATGGCAATCAAAATAATCTTTAGATTTTGGAAAAAACTAAAACAGCAATCAATATTTAAATTCACTTTGACAAATGAAAGCATTTTGAAATTAATTAAAAAAAAAATTGTCACTTAGAAATTCGAGCGCTATCCGCTTTCTATAAATGATCTTTTTCATGCATTATGAAAGATAATTTATTGAGCTTCAAAAAATGGTACTAAATTTTCTTTTATGTATAATACTTCCAAAATTATTTTTAAACAAGGTAGAATGTAAACCAACGGTTTTTAAAAGCGCACATTTCCAAAACTCAATACAGAATTCTCAAAACTCAATACAGAACTGTTTAGAATTGTGACTTACACAAAAATTTGAAAATTTCATGTATTAAGAAAAAACTTGAAAATAGGACATTTTTGAGATTTTGAGGGGCCGTAAGTCCGGAATCCTATATAACTAAGAAAAGCTGTTAACACACGTAAAAATATATTATTGAAGCTTTAATTTTTATGTCTTGCCGAAGAAAAATTTTTACAGGTGCCTAAGTTACAGGTGTCTAAAAATAGCAAATTTTCAATTTTTGAGGCGTAATAACTCTTAAAGAGGGGGCGTTACCAAAAAATTTTCTGAGGAAACTTATACTAATTCTAAAAGTTCTTTCTTGTCTCAAAATTTCAGGTTCCTATCTAAAGGGGTGCCGGAGTTATGAAAAAAGAAATTTCATGCAAAATGTGGTTTTCACATAACGGTAAATTTAAATAGTAAATTACAAAATATTACATAATTTTGATATTGTTTTATATAGATAATAAAATTTTCGATCTTCTGGCGGTTTTAGATTGCAAAACTATTACGCAAAGCCCGAGATATATACATCTGAAAATGGGGCTTTTTTACAATTTTGAAGAGCTGCAGCTTGGAACCCTTTACAACTAAAATAAACCTTTCACACACGTAAAAATATATTATTGTACCTTTAATTTTCATGTATTGCCGAAGAAAAATTTTTACAGGTGCCTAAGTTACAGGTGTCTAAAAATAGCAAATTTTAAATTTTTGAGGCGTAATAACTCTTAAAGAGGGGGCGTTACCAAAAAATTTTCTGAGGAAACTTATACTAATTCTAAAAGTTCTTTCTTGTCTCAAAATTTCAGGTTCCTATCTAAAGGGGTGCCGGAGTTATGAAAAAAGAAATTTCATGCAAAATGTGGTTTTCACATAACGGTAAATTTAAATCGTAAATTACAAAATATTACATAATTTTGATATTGTTTTATATAGATAATATTTTCGATCTTCTGCCGGTTTTAGATTGCAAAACTATTACGCAGAGCCCGAGATATATACATCTGAAAATGGGGCTTTTTAACAATTTTGAAGAGCTGCAACTTTGGAACCCTTTACAACTAAAATAAACCTTTCACACACGTAAAAATATATTATTGTAGCTTTAATTTTTACATCTTGCAGAAGTAAAATGTGTGCAGGTTCCTAAGTTACAGGTGTTTAAAAATATCAAATTTTCTATTTTTAAGCCCTAATAGCTCATAAACAGGGGGTGGTCCGAAAAAATTTTCTGAGCAAACTTATACTAATTCTAAAAGTTCTTTCTTGTCTCAAAATTTCAAGCTTCTATCTAGAAGCGTGCCGGAGTTATGAAAGTAGAAAAATCATGCAAAATTTGGTTTTCACATAACGGTAAATTTAAATACTAAATTTAAAAATATTGTATAATTTTGATATTAATTTACAAAGATAAAAGAAATACCTGTCGAATGACGTTTTCAGATTGAAAAAATCTTAAGCAGAACATAAAATATATGCATTTAAAAATAGGGCTTTTTCAAAGTTTGAGGGGGTGTAGCTCCGTAATGAGGGGGGCTACATGAAAAAGTTGTTCCACAAAATTATTTTTTTTATGAGACCTACCTATGGTTAAAATTTTTTTTCTCTATCTTTAACGGTGTAGAAGTTTTGTAAACAGACGGACGGACGGACGGACGGACAGAGTGAAACTAATAAGCACATTTTTTCAAAATTTTTTTGAAAATGTGCTAAAAAGGGGAAATATTTAGGCCACGTTATCTCAGTACATATTGGTCGGAAATATATCCCCCAATAATATGTTGTTTTTTGCTTCTTTTGACCTCCCCTATTGATCTTTGAAGTTATGCTGTATATTAATCAAACACTCTGTATATAGTTTTGAAATTATAATTATCAATGGAATAATATTATATGTGAAACAAATTGTGAACAGCGCAAATGAAGGCAAGTACCAAAAGCATTGCGATGTTAATCTGTTACTTGTAATGTCTGTTACTACATGAACCATTCTACTACTGGTACAAAATTAGATCTTTAAAACAAATTAAATTAATTCAACTATTTTTTTTTAAATCTCCATGAAATTCAATGGTATTCCATAGCATTCTGTTAATGTTTTTTTTTATTCTGAAATTCTGTTAAATATTTCAACTTTGTAAAGGTTTAATTTATTTTATTTACCTTTAATTTCAATATATTTCAGCATATTTCCCAATGTTAAGATTTTGAAAAATATTGCCAAGAAAGAGGAATTATCTTATTTTTAGCACATAAAAAAATTTTGCAAATATATTTTCATTCTAAAAACCATAAACGACGATATTTTTTTATATAACCAAATATCAAAATTATACAATTTTTTAAAATTTAGTATGTACATTTACCGTTATGTAAAAACAAAGTTTTTCCTTTCTTCATATCTACGTAATCCTTTCAGATAGAACTTTGAAATTTGAGAGAGAAATGATACTGCAGCACCAGAAAGTTTTTTTTGCACCACGTGGGATTTGGGATCTGAAAATTGTTTTGCAAACAAGGAACTATTGGAGCTTAAAATTGAAAATTTGCTATTTATTTACACCAGCTGTAACTTAGACACCTGTACAAATTTTGCAAAAGTAAAAGTCAAAAATTAAAGCTTCGCTGGATTTTGTTTTTAGTTGTATTAGCAGCTTTTCATAATTATTTAAGGTTCTTTTAAAATTGAAAAAAGTGCCTGTTTATTTTCTACAATTTCTTCTTAGGTATAAAATTCTAAGAAAATTTAGACATTTTGATGCAACTCATAGTATTCTAAACTGTTTGATTTATCTTTTAAAAAATATGCGCCTTTAAAAACCGTTGGTTGCTTTACATTCAGCCTTGATTTTTTTTTCAATGTAAAAATTATCAGAAATTACTATATTATCAGGAGACGAGATGTATTTTTTTGCTTTTCTTTTTGATAATTTTAACTGTTATTTTATAAATTTATTAAATTTAATATAACATAAGTAAATATTGGGAGAATAATTACCTCATATAAACTGTTTTTTTTCTTTTTTTCTACAAAGTCATTTTAGGAATTAAATGCAACAGTTTTATAATGGTCAAGCAAACACTTATATCAACCCAGGATTTATAACTTTTTGTTCTTCATCGAAAATTATCATCGATATTAAAAATAAAAAAAAATGAATATTATATTCCATTTTGAACTCTGAAATTTTTTAATTGTTTTAAGTTTATAATCTTCTTTAAGTTATTATTTGTTTATGTCTTTTTAATTTTATATAACAGCAACAATAAAGAAAAAATTGGAGCTATACCTAGTTATGTATTCTTAAATGCAATTTTATTCCTCTTGACTTTTTTTGTTGTTCACCCTTACAGATTTTCTTTTTTTTTTTTAAATAATTTTCGTCCTTTTCTTTTCATTTCTTTGTCAGATATAATATTTTGTATTCAAAGTTTTTAAATTGTCTTGTAAAAGTTCCTTAACCTTACAACTACAACTTATTATGCTTTTTTATTAGTTTTTATGTATACATATGAATATTTATGTAGGTATATTATCTATATATATATATATATATACGTATTCACATTCATACAAATAATATTTAAAACATAAAAATTAAGTGTCATTTCAATTAAAAATGAAGTAATCCAAATTCTTTTCTTTTTTGTTTTTTTTTTTTTATTTCACTTGAAATTATTTTTAGTATCAGCAAGAAAAAAAAAAACCAGCAAAAAACATAAAATAAGAAAAAGAGGTAAAAAGCAAAAAAAAAAAAAATTGATAATAAAAGAAAGTGACAGAACTTCCTATAAGTACCAAAAGGCCTGTATATATATAAAAATGTTTCTAATAAAATATCTATCTATGTATAATAAGTGAAGGTAAAAAAAAATAAATTTATAAGTATATAATATAATAGTAGATGCATATTTTAAATACTGTATACATAATACTATATACATTATTATAATAGGCATTATTTAATAATAAATTAAATATTAAAATTATCAAATAAGGAATTCATAAAGGATATGACAAACAGTGCAATAAAAAAATTTTTATATTTTGTATAAATAATAAAGTTAAAATGTACGTATAACAGTTTCTTAATGAAATATAGGTATAAATAATCATTGCTCCAAAAAATATCTCTTGCTGGGATAATACTGAATTGAGAATTAAGAGAACTATTAAATTAGATAATGCTGCTGTAATAAGGATCTTAAGGAACTGAGAGTTAAAAGAAATATTAACTAGTTTCTTTTGTTTTGATATGAATATTGAAATTGCTTTGTTTGAATGTAAATATATCTATGCTTAGAATATTGTGTGAATACTTTTATGAGAATTACAAGACATGATAGTGACACTCTAGGTCATATCGAGCCTTGTGTGTCTTGTGTCTTGTATCAGGATTTCTGGAATTTGATATAAAAAAACTAGCTACTGAGATTTATAAACGAATTCCGTTCCGTTCAATGCTTCACGAAGTATCAAATAAAAAGGAATGGCCGATCATGGATCATTCATTCATCATTATTCATTATCAGGTCCAATTTCAGTACCTAATATTAAATATTTAATATTAAACCTATAACTTTGCATTCTCTATTAATTATATTAGTGTTTCGTAAGAAAGAAAAAATAAGTTACATAAATGATTTTTACACTATATTGTATACACATCCATAATATAT
This sequence comes from Poecilobothrus nobilitatus, assembly GCA_947095535.1. Taxonomy (NCBI): domain Eukaryota; kingdom Metazoa; phylum Arthropoda; class Insecta; order Diptera; family Dolichopodidae; genus Poecilobothrus; species Poecilobothrus nobilitatus. The sequence goes on along the minus strand of OX352774.1, from coordinate 232,695,018 downwards.
TATGTATTACATATTATATTATGTATATATTTATGTACAAAAAAAAAAAAATATGAAGTAAAAGTCACATATTAATTAAATTCATATGCATAATACATTAAGCACATCTTCAATAAATATAATATACGTATATATTATATATAATATTTTTTTTTTTTTTTGGATTTATACTTTACACAAGAAAATCCTAAAGGATGAAAAAAAAAAAAAAGAAAATCAAAAGAAAACAAAAATTAAGAGCAAAACTTGAATTTTTTCTTTTCTTTTTTTCGTTTTAATTTTTCTTTTTATTTTTCTTTTTCTCACTCTTACTTTGAATTATAGATAATGGTACCATTACCATTAGAATGTTTAAGTTTTGTTTGAGGAAAAAAAAAAAAAAAAATACTAAGTTTTTCTCTCTCTTTTTATCCTTTTATAACTTATCCAACACATAAGGTCATTATCAATTTAATAGTTAAAATTTTTTTTACGAAAGAAATTTTCTTAGTACAAGAGGATCTTGCATTAGTTGCAAAGTGCATGATAAAGTTTCTTTGAATAATTTGTTAGGATGCTGATAGTGTATCATCATTGTAATCATCATCATCAATATCATCATTACTATTAGTTTTATAGAATAAAAAAATAAAAATAAAAACTTTAATAGATTTGTAGTTTTTTTTTTTTTTTGTATTTTAATTTTTCCAAGTTTTTCCACTTTGTCACGTTACAAAAATGGAATTCATTTAAAGAAAAGGCCAGAGAAAAATAAAAATTGCAAAGAACTTTTTATATATATTTCTATATTATCTATATACCTTTCAAGTTTTAAATTTATCGTTTGTCCTTTTATGAAAATGTCAATCTTATAATATAAAAAAAAAAAAAAACATGCTTAGAATTTATAAAAAAGAAATTTAAATTTATTTAGAAGAAGAAAATAAATAAAAAAAAAAAAAATATAGGAAAAATGGAAAATTCATTTTCAAAGAAATTTTGCAAAAAAAAAAAAAAAGAAAATTAATTTTTTTTATATAATATACTTAGGTAATATATAAATGTTAATGCATCTAGGTGTGAGCAACAAATAAATAAATAAGTGTATACATTAGGATTAAAATTTAAATAACTATAACAAGTTAGACATAAAGTGACTTTTTTTTTTGTATAAATGTATCAGTACATAATATTATGTGTTAACATTTTTTTCCATATCCAACAGGATTGTTTTCTGGTAATTATTATTGCTGTATAGTAACTGAAGCGTACACTAAAAGTAATAAAATAAAATACATATAAAGTTGTCTTCAAAAGAGTTTTTTAATCTACCTTAAGAATTCTAAAATAAAAATAAAAAAAAAACTAAAAAACGACAAATTGATTTAATATAATTAATTCTTTTTTAATTCTTTAATTATTAATTAATTCTTTTGTTAAAACGATCATATATGTTTTTGTTAATTGAATTAAAAGTAAAATTATACAAATAATTTCTTATAATTTTAAAATAGGCAGAACTTTAAATTAATATTATTTGTTTGAAATAAAATATTAAATGAAAAAAGAAAATTAATCGATATACATGAAAATAATATATCCAATTGATTGTTTTAACTAAAACTATAATAAAAACTATTAAAAAATAATAATAAAATTATCTTCATTCTTTTTGTTTCGATAATGAACTTTCACAATTATTAGTCTTATTCGATTTAATTAAGAGATACACTAAATTGTTCCGATAAATTAGATATTCAGAAAATATTCTCTATATTAAATGAATTAAAAATATTGCAGGCGCATGTTCTAATGCCATAAGTATTTTTATTTATATAAAAATTTACAAATTTTGGTTCAATTTAGAAAGTATTGACACTAATATATTTTATACCAAAATATTAATTTTAAAAGAAATTTCTTTAAAAATTATAAATGTCGGCAATAAAAAATAAAATAAATTAATAAATATCGAATTTATTCATAGTTATTTAAAAATATTTACAATTAAAAAACAAATTGCCTGAAAGTATGCAATATAAAAGCATTTAGAAAAAAAAAGGGGTTCTTATTTACTAAGAAAGCGCGGATTCGGTATCAAGTTTTATTAATTTAAAACAAATCCCCTTGCTACCAAAAATAGTGTAAATATATAATATATGCATACATAATAATATAAACAAAATAAATAATATTAGTATATAATTTAATAATAGTGTAAAAATCTATAATGGCCTTAATAGCTGATGGTTCAATAATATTGCATTACATTTATATATGTAATATTAATATAAATAAATAAATAAATATAATAATATAGTATTCAACCTATAATGGTGTTAGTAGCCGATGATTTTGTAATATTGCAATATCCTATGTGCCTAGTGTTAGCCTTATCCTACGTTATAGACTTGGCTTATTAAACGAAGGAGTGTGAAATGCTGCACTGGTAGTAAATGTTTTTAATTGAAAGAAAAATTTCTAAAAAAATATAGTTTTCTTAACAAAACCCCTTGCTATCAAAACGTAAATCTTTCAATATTTATTTATTTTTTTTTGAATTTTTTGATTAGTTCAATAATAAGAGGCAATCACAATCATGTTTGCAAAAAAAGTCTCCATTATCCATATACTTTTTAGTTTAAAGCAAGAATATATATGCACTAAGTAACATGGTGTCTATCGATAACAGATAATTACAATAATGTAATTATACAATCCAATTAACATTCTTAACTTTTATAATATCAAATAGATCGTGTTGTTAATTTTCAAATTATTAACTTAAAACAAAAACTAAGATTAACCTTTTCAAAAATGTGGACACTGCGTCTACCTATAATGTACAAACACATTAAAAAAAAAAAAAAAAATTCGGTTTTTGAACTGTAAATACTAAGGCGAGAGTTATATTTGACATAAAAATCTATAAAACATAATGTATACTTTATTTATTTAAATTTCACTTTAAAAAAAAGGAAAATCAATATTTTTTTCCGTTATCAGAAAAATGTTAAATAAATGAAGAAAATGAAGAAAAGTTTAATGTAGGCGATTAAATCAGTATGGAAAAATGACATTTCATGAAGGAAAGAAAATATTACTTTATTTTAATTTTTTTTTTTTATTATTGTATGGCATTTCAAAGCAAAAAAAAGATATTAAAAAATGAAAAGAATACAAGTTAAAATTTTTTTTTTCATAAATATAATAATAACTATTTTCATTTTTACTTACTTTTGTTTTAATTTTTCTCAACCTTCAAATTAAAGTTTTTAGTTTTCTTTTTACTATATACTTAAATACTTACCTTGTATCTTTCATAATATTTTCCTAATAAAAATTTTATTTTGAAGTTTTCATATCTTAAAATTAAAAAACCGCATGGTCGATGTATATTTAAACTTTGTTGTCTGTTGGTCTTTTCGATATTGTCAAAGTCAACAACTTATAAAATATTTTATACCATAATATTATGATTCAAAAATAAAAGGTTAAAAAAAAAAAATTATTAGTTTCGTATTATATTGTTGATTTAGGTGACATCCTGATCAAAAATATTTTCTTTTTAATTTCTCTAGTATTTTTTATTTTCTTTTTCTTACTTTGATGAACCACAAAAATATCCTCTTTCCATATAGATAATATAAATGATAATAGATACATACATATAATATATGGTTTTGTTTAAATTGTTGCATAGTTATAAAATTATTTTTGGTGTAATGTGTTGTATAAAATGGAACGAGGTGGTAGAAGCAATAGTATATAATATAGTAGTATGAAAAGATATTTATCAATAATTATAGGTATAAATGTTATAAACCTACCAACCTTCTTTTTTTTTGTTTAAATTATTTTTTACGTTTTCTTTTAATAGTTTTTTTTTCCTGAAATGGTTTTCCAACAAACTCTTCATAATATTTTCTTTGAAAAATTTCTATTTAACTTCCACTTGTCACAGTTATAAATACATTTTGGTTCTATGTAAATCAACAAAAACTTCTAGTGCTGGAAAATCTTCGTATATGTAATTATAATCAAATAAAGGAACAAAACTATAAAAAATATAATGTAAAGTATTCAGGTATATGATATAAGACTTTTATGTAACACTGTATTCAATTCAATTTCTATATAGTCTAGGACATATAAATGATTTTTCGAAATAACATTTACGAAAGCATTATTTATTTCGAATTTACCAAAAAAAAAAACTTTTTAAATTTGTAGTGGTTTTTTGCAATTACTTAAAGGCAACAAACAAACAAACAAATAAAAAAAAAAGAAAAAACAAAACTACAAATGAAATATTGAACTGTTTTGTAAAATTATTGAAAAAGTAAAAATTACAAAAATAATAAAAACGAAAAGAAACGCAAAAAAAAAAAAAAAATGATCGGAAATTATTGATATTTTGTCTTTTATTTTCAAACATTTATCTTATTTTCGTACTCATTTTTCTTCTATTTTCTACATTTCCTGTTCCACATTTATTATTATTTTTTTTTTTTCATTTTCTTATTTTCTATTAAAAAAAAAAATTTATCAAAAATCATTTAGACACTTTTCAATTTTTCATTTAATTTTTTTTCTCTTTTTTATTCTGTTTCTATTTCAACACTTTGAACACAGTTTTTTAGATTTCAATGATTTTTCCATTTATAGGCTAGACTCAGACCTATTCAAAATATTATTACTGTATAAAAATTCAATGGAAAAAATCAGAAAAAGAGAAAAAAAACAAAAATTACAGATAAAAAATCGATATTTTAATATAAAAAAAAAAAAAATTATATTTCGTTTGTTTTAACTGTTTTTTTTTTTTTTTTTTCATTTTTATTCCGTTGCCATTACCGGTAAGATGTACCTATAAAAATTTTCTTTTTCATCTTCTATAAATAATCATCGCATTATATTAATATATAACCGGTAAGCATGTATACATTTAAAGAATTATATTAAAGAAAATATATTTTTGATTTTTTATTTTTAAACAGGTACCTATGGAGTACCGAATTACAGTTTTTCTTTTTTTTTTTTTTAAAAGAAAGTATTCTAAGAAAAAATTACAAATAATTTTATTTATTTAATTCTTTTATGTGTAAGATTATAATATATAGGTAGATTCAGGCAATAGAGGAAAATACAAAATACTTGAAGAAAATAAGATGAAAGTAATTAAAATTAATACTATAAAATAATACATGTGATTGTCATTACGAAGGGATAACTTAATTTCCACAGATATAAGTTCCAGGAAACTAGTGTCCTCTTAAACGAACTTATGTTCCATTAATAGTATGACCGATTCTAAATGGACATAATTTCCATGGAAGTTCTGACCATTTTGTGTTGGAAGTTATGTCTCAAATAAAACGGCCATAGTTCTAATTTTCTAATATGTATAGGGAGAATTTTAGAGTTGCTTGTAAAATCAGGGTTACATATTTTTTCAGAATTCAACTCTTAAATCGCTCCTAATTCTGAATCTCGCATATGCGGATATTTAAATATTCTGGAAAAAGACAATTCCCTGATTTTGAATCTAATTCAAAAATCGCTCCTAATTCAGAATTTCGCATATATATGCATATGCATAGGTATATTTATATTTTGGAAAAAAAGAAAGCCTGATTTTGTAGCAATTGGGATTTTTTTCAGCAAAATTTAAATTAAGTAAAATTTAAATTAGGGATATTTATTCCGTAAAGTTTTATACATCCATATACATAAAATATATATATATATATTATAGATATATATATCCGCTTTTTCCAGAAATTTTACGAAATTTAAATACCTATGGCTTACCTATTTTATTCGATGGAAGTTATGACTCAAACAAAATTATGTCTTATAGCAAATTGGTAATAAGTTCAATGGACATTTTGTCTCTATTTTAATGGAACTTAATAAGAAGACACAAACTTCATAGAATTTATATCCGTGGAAGTTAAGTCATCGCCCCATCATTACAATAATAAATTGTTATTCAATTAACAAAAAAATATAACAGAAATGAGATTAATAATATTATAGATTAAAAGTTTATTTTACCCTCCTTCACTATGAAATTTTCTTTTTAATTATGTCTTTTTTTTATTTTTAAAAACTGAAATAAGCTAAAATTTATACGAATTCCATAAGAATTAATAAATCATTGTATGGGTAAAATATTAAAAATAACCTAAATAAAAAAAAACTGCACCAATATTGTATAATCAGATCAAATATTCTAATTATACTGTATTTTGTTTTTTTAATTTTACAGACATTTTCTAATTTTTATATACCTTTGTACATAATTATACCCGTACGATAGGATCGGGTATAATAAAATTACTCCTCCGTTTGTAACACCTCGAAATAAGCGAGCTAGATATACCTCCAAAGGTATGGATCGGATCAGAAAAAAATTCTAAGACTTTTGAGCCATGTCCGTCCGTCCGTCCGTCCGTCAGCACGCTAACTCAAAAACTACGAAAGCTAGAATCTTGAAATTTACACAAAATATTCTGGGAGTAATTTGTAGGTTCCCTATTTTTTTTGGTTGAGTTTGGACCAAGGCTTAGGGTAGCTCTCGAACACCTAACTTTTAGATCCCCACATTTTTTTTGCAATAGAGCTATAAAATTTTAAGTGCTGATAGATCTCACAAAAATATTAATTTTATTTTTAATAACTTTTTTCTGTATCCCCACCCGTTACGGAGCTACAGCTCCCCAAAGGTTCAAAAAAGCTCTATATTTAAATTGTTATAGCAAAAGTTGTATAAGGTATATATTCATTTTGAAAACGCCAAACGATTACTACTTTTATTGGCTTTAAAAGTATGTGTACAAAAAATATATATTTGTGGCATTCGGTGTCTTAATTTACCGTTATGTGAAACTCAAATTTTGCAAAATCCGTCAACCCTTCTATCTTCTAAACGGTTTAAGTTGGAAACTAGAAATTTTGACAGAAGTTAGATCTTTGAAGTATGAGTATAAGTATGAGATTATGATGAAGAATAAGTATGAGTCATTTCAGAAATTTTTTTTGTATCACCCCCCGTCTAGAAGCTGTAAGGGGTCAAAAACTGAAAATTTCCTATTTTTGAACACCTGTTAAAATTTTTTTGAAGTAATACACAAAAATTAAAGCTTCAACTATACTCTTATTTCTGTTAACAACTTTTTTTAATAATATAGGGTTACTTTATAATTGACGAAAGTGTTACTTGGTTTTTTCAAATTTTCTAACAAATTTCTTTAACGAATTTTTTCCATTTTGTTTTACTCGATAATTTGAAATTGTTGAGGATATAATGCGTAGTACAAAAAAATGTAAATAAATAAACAACATAACGGTTGCTTGAAGAATTTTTATTTATATGATATTAATATATATACATACTTATATAATATCATGTTTATTTACATATCGTGTATGTCACTAGTGAATGAATGAATGATAAGAGTATAGATGTATATTATATAGCGCCGTATTTACATACATATATGTATTTTATTGTACTTATAAGAAATTATTCTGTCAATGGAATATTTAAATATAATATAATATAATATAATATTTAAAATTATATTTATTATTTTGTACTAAGTAAATTTAATATACATTTACCGCTTAGTATTAAATGGTACTATAGAATATTTGAAAAAGTTTTGGATTGATAATCGTTATGTGGAAGGTTAGAATCTGCTTTTGAAGAATGTACATATAAACATATAGTTTGAATATATGTACAACCCATAGTTCTAGAAATTATAAAATTCACCCAAATTATTTTAAAATACTAAAATATTAAAAAAATAATATTGTGAGCAGAGTGACAGGCTGTGAACATACTAACGGTTCGTACGGGTATCTAAGAGTTGACAAAGGCAACTGTATTCTTCCTCGTTTTTTTTCATGGGTAGCACTTTTTGTAACAGAAATTTTATAAAAGAAATCTTTCAAACCAGGTTAAAAATGAAATAACTCAATTTATTATATAAGTTTAAATATAAAAAATTGGCCTAAAAAAATTTGACTGTAGTAAAAATGTGAATAAAATTTTTTTCCCCAAGGGAAAACTTCAAAAATTTATATAAAAAATGTCTGCCTATTTTAAAGGCAAATATGAAACCATATTCAATGTCGTCAATTATTTTAAATGTTATATTCCGGAAACTATTTATTATTTTTACTTAATATATAACATTTGAAACCGATATTTCCTTCAAATTAACGTGAAGTATTTCTCATACAATGTAATTTAGAATCAAAAATACTCTACATATATACATTATACATATTTATACATATATTTTATATATATATATTAAATTTATGTATGTGGGTGTATAAAACTTAACCCAACAAATATCTCGAATTTGAATTTTGCCGAAAATCCCGAATGCTACAAAATCAAAATTGCTCCATACCCAGAATATAAATCTATACATATGCATATGCGAAATTCTAAATTAGGAGGAATTTTTGAGTTAGATTCTGAATCAGGGAATTGCCTTTTTCCAGAATACTTATATATAGGTATATGAGAGAATCTGAATTAGAAGCGATTTTACAGTTGAATTCTGAATAATTATGTAACGCTGATTTTACAACCAACTATAAAATACTCTCTAATTATTTTTTTTATATACAATATTCCAGCAGAAAAGTAGGGAACTTATGGCCGTTTTATTTGAGAGTTTGCTTCCAACACAAAGTGGTCAGAACTTCCATGGGTTCATTTAAAAATGGCCATAAGTTCAATGGTACTTAAGGTCATTTAAGAGGATATTAGTTCCATGGAACTTATGCCCGTAGAATTTAAGTCATCCTCTTAATAAAAATAATCTTATAGGTAGCATGTATCTAGTATTTTGTATTTAAGATAAAAGATGACTTATAAAAATAAAAATATAATAATATGCTTTACAGTTATATATATAATTATGCTCCTTATAGCAGTTGAAAAGAGAAAAAAAATATCTAGTACAAATATAATTTTTCGATTTCAATATTTGATTTGTACATTTTTCAATAAACTGTAAACACATAATATTATACTTCTCATACATTAATAACGAAATATAAATATCCTTTTTTTAATTTTTTCTTTTATTTAATTTTTCTTTTACCTTTTCAAAAAAATAAATATAAAAAATTGAAAATCAATTTTCATTGTTTCAATTTTTGTTTTTCATTTTTTGTGATAAAAATGCACAACACTTATATAATTTATTAATATATATATATGTATATTTAGGCATTATATAAAATATATTACATAGATTTATACATAAAAGAATACCAGCTACATTATATGATAAAATGGGAACAAAAGTCCAGGAAAAATTGTTCTTGATTTTATAAAATATTGATTTTGTTTGTTGTTACTTTTCTTTCTATTAAAGGTGTGAAATATATAAAAATTTAAATTTAGAAAAGAAAAACCCAACTTTTCTTTCCTCATTTTTAATTTTATTTTTTTTTAAGAATTTTCCAATTTTGTTTATTTTTAGTTTATATTTTTTTTTTTTTTTTTTTTTTTTATACTTTTTAGAATATTTTCATGCCATTTTTAATTAATCTAAAGGTTTTTTTTATTTTTTTTTTTATTAATATTAATTAAATTTAATGATTTTTATTTTTTTTTTGTTTTTGTTTTTGTTTTTGATTAGACTAAAAATAAATCGTTGAAAATTGATCGAAATTATCTCATTTGTTAGAGGTATGAGAACTATAAGAACTTTCTATGAAATTAAAATTAAAGGAAATAAAGTTTTATTTAGAATCTAGTGCGGAAAAATTTGAAGTTAAATTTTAGGATATTCCTCACATGATAATAGTATTTTCAAGTTACCCCATAATTTTTTTTCTTTTTATTTTATTTTCAACTAACTTTATACGAGTGCCTTTTTAAATAAAAGTTTTGCAAAATTGAATATTTTTTCCTTACTTACTTTTACTTTCTTTTTTTTTTTATGAATAGTTAAAATATGTATAGAGTATGTTTTGGCTTTTTCAAAGTATTTTAAAGGAAAATTTCAATTTCTTAAAATTTTAATAAACCATAAAATATATTATAATCAATTTTCATGTGAATGAAATCTTTTGAGAAAAATTCCTAGAAAATTTTTATGAAAACCAATATTTAAAGATTTTGAATATATTTTAATAAGAAATCGCTGATATTTAAATTTATTACGTACTTAGAAATTAATAGATTGAAAAGATTTTAAGAATTTTTGTAAGTGTAAATTATTTAATAAATTTATATTTAGAATTTTATTAATACGTCTTACATAAATTAAGGATGAAATCAAATAAAATTTTCTAAGAAATTATATTTAATTAAATTTTTCTTTTACAAAATGAAAATAAATTTAGTTTAGTTACAAAAATTGTCTGCATGTTTCCACTTATTTCAGACATAATAAATGTATATATATACAACTGAATATCTTCCAACTTTCATTTATTTTCGTTTCCATCAGTGACTTTAAGAACTTTAGTTTTTTTAAAATACATATTTTGTATGCTTTTCCAAAAACAAGTAAATTTTAGTGCTATTTTTGTTTAAATATTATTGCTAGGTTGAATGCATAAAAATGAGTTTTATGACAAATCTTATTATTTCAGACAAAAATTAAACGAGTTCAATAATAGTAGTTTTTGTTTGACAAAGTCTGATTTTAGTTCAACCTCTGCATTTATGCATTCGACTCATTGTCTAATGATTTTTATAACTTTTTATACCCGTGCGATAGGATCGGGTATAATAAAATTACTCTTACGTTCGTAACACCTCGAAATAAGCGAGCTAGATATACCTTCAAAGGTATGGATCGGATCAGAAAAAAATTCTAAGACTTTTGAGCCATGTCCGTCCGTCCGTCCGTCAGCACGCTAACTCAAAAACTAAGAAAGCTAGAATCTTGAAATTTACACAAAATATTCTGGGAGTAATTTGTAGGTTTCCTATTTTTTTTGGTTGAGTTTGGACCAAACCTTAGGGTAGCTCTCGAACACCTAACTTTTAGATCCCCACACTTTTTTTGAAATAGAGCTATGAAATTTTAACTACTGATAGAACTCACAAAAATATTAATTTTATTTTAAATAACTTTTTATTGTAGCTCCACCCGTTACGGAGCTACAGGTCCCCAAAGGTTCAAAAAAGCTCTATATTTAAATTGATATAGCACAAGTTGTATAAGGTATATCTTCATTTTGAAAACGCCAAACGATTACTACTTTTATTAGCTTTAAAAGTATGTATACAATAAATATATAGTTGTGGCATACGGTGTCTTAATTTACCGTTATGCGAAACTAAAATTTTGCAAAATCCTTTAACCTTTCTATCTTCTAAACGGTTTAAGTTGGAAACTTGAAATTGTTGGAAACTTGACAGAAATTAGATCTTTGAAAATAAGTATGAGTCATTTCAGAAATTTTTTTTGTATTACCCCCCGTTTAAGAGCTGTATTTTTTTGAAGTAATATACAAAAATTAAAGCTTCAACATTATACTCTTATTTCTGTTAACAACTTTTTTTAATAATATAGGGTTACTTTATAATTGACGAAAGTGTTACTTGATTTTTTCAAATTTTTTAACAAATTTCTTTAACGAATTTTTTGCATTTTGTTTTACTCGATAATTTGAAATTGTTGAGGATATAATGCGTAGTACAAAAAAATGTAAATAAATAAATATATGATATTGATATATACACATACTTATATAATATCATGTTTATTTACATATCGTATATGTCACTAGTGAATGAATGAATGATAAGAGTATAGATGTATATTATATAGCGCCGTATTTACATACATATATGTATTTTATTGTACTTATAAGAAATTATTCTGTCAATGGAATATTGAAATATAATATAATATAATATTTAAAATTATATTTACTATTTTGTACTAAGTAAATTTAATATACATTTACCGCTTAGTATTAAATGTTACTATAGAATATTTGAAAAAGTTTTGGATTGATAATCGTTATGTGGAAGGTTAAAATCTGTTTTTGAATAATGTATAAACATATAGTTTGAATATATGTACAACCCATAGTTCTAGAAATTATAAAATTCACCCAAATTATTTTAAAATACTAAAATATTAAAAAAATAATATTGTAAGCAGAGTGACAGGCTGTGACAGGCTAACGGTTCGTACGGGTATCTAAGAGTTGACAAAGGCAACTGTAATCTTCCTCGTTTTTTTATTAAAGTTTTTTGGTTATGAGCATTTTTTGGTTATGTGTTATAATAATTATTTTAGCGTAAAACCAATTTCGATTAATAAAGTATTTTAATCGCTTAAATTTCTATATCCTCCCTAAATTTTATATCCTCCTTTAAATTTCTATATCTACCCTTCGAAAAATGGCGAATATTTAAAATGCTGAAGAAGATAATATTTATAAATATATCAAAATGCTCTCAATTTAAATATAATTAAGTATATTTTTAATAATGAGGTACCTACTATGTATCTGAAAAAAATAAAACAGTAAAATCACAAAAATCAGGATATAGAAATTAAAACGATGGAAAAAGTTAATTAATTTTTTTTTGATTGTTTCAAATTGCATAAGTAAAAAAAAAATATTTTGGTAAAACGAATTCCTTGTGACTTAAAAGTTTTTCCTATATTATTCAATTTTATTCCTTTGAGTTTGTATGATAGACCACGAAGTTATATGGAATATATACTACCATCAGTAACAGAGTAGCAATTAATAAGGTGTATGTATACAATAGTATATCGTATGGTCGATATTTTATTAAATATATAGCATTTGTAAGATAAAATCAATGAAGAAAATATCCTTTTACTTATATTCTGGGGTTTAGTTTTATTTTTTGACATCTTAAATAGAAATAAAAATTTAATATTTTTGTACATTAAGATTTTTGCCAACTATGCCTAAAATAATAGTTGTATTCCCAAGTTTGTATTGTTGCACCATATAAAAAATTCAAATATTTAATAAGTATATAAAAATAAAAAACTGTTTTTAATGTATATTAGTTTTAAGAAAAGAAAATTTTATTTAATTAATATTTTAACGTTAAAGTGATATAAACTCTTATGTAATATATAGTAATTATAGTGAGTTCAGCTCCAAGTTAATTTTTCCAGTTTCTATTGGCATGTTGGCATATTATCTGAAATGAAAAGAGAAATAATATTTTTTAATATTAGGTATATTTTAATTAAGAAAATTTATTTAGATATTTTTTTTTAAATAAAATTTCTATTAATTATTTAACATATAAATCTATCATTACATATGAGAATTAATATTACGATAACAGTAAATTTAACAGTTTGGAAATCTTAATTATTTTATAGAATTTCTAATTTCGGTTTTATATTAATTGTTTTTAACTCACAGATTATTTTCTTAAAAATTTATATAAGTATTTAAAACATTGAAATGAAAATTTAAGACTGTAAATTAACAGGATAATTTTTAAAATAAATATTCATAACTTTTAGTAAGAATTTATAATGAACATCAGTTAAATGTTTATCAGGAAATGATAAAACTAACCGATTGAATCATCATTTATAGAAGGTTAGTAAATGATATTATTAGTTTTTTATTGTTAGTTTTATTAGTTTGGTAAAGGATTAGTTTAATATAAGATTAATTTTAGTCTTAATTTAGGTTACAACAGTTTAAAAAATCCCGTCTAGTATGCTTTTGCCTAGTATGCTTTCCACTCGTATCATAATACTTAAAAACTAAGATTATTGATTTATGTTATTCGTACTTTTGCCACTAGTGATACAACATATGCTCGGGAAAGGTTTGGCTTTCAATCTTAGTTTATCAACATTTATTTTCAGCCAGTGGTTTAATCGTCATAAATCGTCATTTTTAGCCAGTGCTTTAATTAACATAAAAGATCAGCCAGTGGTTTAATCGTCATTCGTGATATAAGCTTAAAACTTTCGTTGATTTCTTCGATGATGTGAAATAGTAAAAAGTACTACAGATCTTAAATTGTTTAAATTTGTTTTCCTCTAAATTTCATTTGTTCGGAAATTTAAGATGATATATAGGTAATACCGTCACGAATTATTTACTAAACTAACAAGATGTTCGTCACTTATTAACATTGTTTTCCCCTTTTCACTCTTCTAAGGAGTATAGGGCACCTATTAAGTCTTTTATTAATCATATTTGACTATGAGCTTCGACTAAAGTTTCTGGAATCAATAGTTTCACTAAGCCGATCATTACTTGACTGTAGCTATTTTACAGGACTGTAGCTATTAAACACAAATATTTTTTATTTGTGCCCCATATTTTTTCTTATAGCTACAAGAAAATTTTTTTTATTTTTTATTTTATTATAATATAATATGTATTACGATATGATATTTGTTATAGGATAGAACTTATTTTTTATTTAATTATATTATACTAATTACATTAAGAAAATTCTATATTAATTTTTATTAATCTATATAAACCAGCGAGGATTTGAATTAGAACCCTTTCGAATAAAAGGTGGATGTCTTAATCTTTACACAATTATTGGCTGGATATTAATCGGCATAAATGGAGGAAATAATTAAGATTAATTTAAGAAAAATCTAATCATAATTAGGGAGCTAAATTTAAATTGAAAAAAGTGAATGACAGCTAATAGTAAATGACATAAGGCGTGTATAAAAAAATTATTTGGATCGGTTCAATGTAAGACATATCTATATCATAACAGTCAAGAAATAGGATGTGTACACTGATACACAATAATTAACTGATAATGTTAATCTGTTTATCTGCTTTCGTTAAATAATTCCCTTTTCCAAAAATAATGAAATAATTAAACTCAAAATTAAATCACTTTTCTCTTCATTCTAACGAATTGTTCTTCAAATAAATATTCCTATATATTGTAGCTATAGATACCAAATAAAATTGATATTACATTGATAGCACAGGTCCTTTAGAATTCATATTATTTAAAGGTCTTACAATGTTACATGTCCACCACTTGTTGAACTATTACCAAATACCACCTTACAATATTATTAAATCAAATATTGGAGATAACTTACAAATTTGTCCCAAAATACAAAATTAATTTTATAAAAATCAATTTAAGAATTAATAAAATGAAAACAAATAAAATAAAATTTTTTGATATTTAATTTAAAAAAAAAAATTGAAAAGTAAATAGAGTATACCTACTATTGTTATTTAATTTATTTATATAAGATCGTCTCTACCCAAATCATTATTGAAAGTGTGTTTTCTATTTTAATTACATATAGATATTAAATTGAATTGATGGGGGTCAGAACATTAAGTATTTACAAAAGGTCGAATTTTAATGTAATTTAATGATATTTTTAATGATGATTTTTGTATTTTTTTTTTTTTTTTTTTGGTTTGTACCAATTACCAAAAGTTAATCGATTTCTGAATAAGTTCTTTTTGGTTTATTTTTTTTTTCGAAGATGTCTCCATCTAGATAATTAAAAAGATTTGACCTTTACAATTAAATGTGAAAAATAAAAATGTGTAGATAGTTGTAATATGTTGCAATTATATAATTGAAATGAAATAAGAAGAATCAGATTTCGTTATATATAAGTAAATTGTATATAAAGTTGTAGGTACTCAAAACTAACGATAGGTTGTATAGTGTAGTGAATTAAGAAAATTATTTAATTATTTGTGTCAACTTAAATTAATAGGAGGTGGTTAATAGAAAATTTAATTATAATTAGTATTAAACTGAGAAATATAATTTAGAATTATTTTAATTAATTCTACGATAACAGATTTTTAATATTTTTTAATTATTTTTAGTTCTTATAGTAGGTACATAATATATAAACTATTAAAACTAATCGTTAAAAAAAATATAGTGAATTTTTAAAATAGTTTTAAAAACAAACAAACTCTGTAAAAGTTATAAATACAATTATTCAAAACGTGATAATGAAATTTTGTTCATTATTGCAATCAATATTCAACAGTTTTATGTCATCATTTAATAATTCTTTCCATAATCGAAAAGTTATCGAAAAATATATCTTAGGTTAACAATAAATTCATAACTGCACAAAAAAAATAGGAGCGCCAAGGAATTTCAAAAAAAAAAAAAAACAAATACGAAAATAATGACAAAATCCCAAATTAATTATAAATTTCAAATTTCAAAATCCCAAAATACCAAAAAGCCCAACAGGATTATGAAGGAAATCAGACGGAATGTAAACCAATGATTTTTAAAAGTGCATATTTCCAAAAGAAAATACAAACTGTTTAGAATTGTGACTCTGAAATTATAAAGTTGAAGCTTTAATTTTTATCTTTTATTTTGAAAAAATTTGTACAGGTGCCTAAGTTACAGGTGTTTATCTAAAACAATGTACATTTATTCTAAAAGTTTTTTCTTCTTTTAAAATTTGAAGGTTCTAACTAAACTTCTGCCAGAGTTATGAAGGAAGAAAAATTTTGCAAAATTTTGTTTTCACATAACGGTAAATTTTCATAGTTGCAAAATTTTTATATTTTCTTAGAAAGGTAAGAAAATTTCCGGTCCTTTATAGTTTTTAGATTGTAAAACTCAGAACCTGAAATATATGCATTTGAAAATACGGCATTTTTGCAATTTTGAGGGGCAGTAACTTCGAAATCCTTAATAACTAAAAAACCGTTAACACACGAAAAATATATTACTGAAGCTTTAATTTTTATGTTTTGCAGAAGAAAAATTTGTGCAGATGTCTAAAAATAGTAAATTTCCATTTTTAGAGCCTTAATAGCTCTTAAAAAGGGGGTGGTACAAAAAAATTTTCTGTAAAAATTCTTATAAAATTTTTTATAAAAACCGAACTCGGTCCTCTAAAATGTGAAAACTAACATTGTTTGTAGAGCTTGAGCATCTAGAACTGTTGCAATATAATAGTAAATTGCTGGAATAAAGTTAACCGAAAGCTGTGAAATTTGGGGTTCGCGTTTTGGGGTTGGGGTTTTTATTCTACCAATTTACTTTTATACAAATATTCAAAAAAGTGAAATTTTTATGTTATAGAATTTCTTTTTTAAATTTCATAAATGTGAAATTGAGTTTTATCTTTTTTTGATTTGATTTTTGAGGTTCATAAATTACTATCTTGGTTGGGGTTACCAACTATGATATAACTTGCGCGTTAGTATTGTGTATAAAATTTCTATTTAAAATTAAATTAAGTACGTTTAATCCTGTTATGTATTATTAAATATTACTTAATTATAAAATTAATATAAATTTATGATTGTAATATAGATAATAATAATTAGGATTTATGTTATAATTAGACAAATGTTATTAAAATAAAATAAACCTGAAATAGAAAAATTGTTTTTTTTTTTAAATATTGGTAGTAGATTTTCGACCCTTTTCTCGTTTTCAAACTACTTTTTTTTTTGCAGAAAATTGAATATGAACGAAAACATGGAACAATTTCATGTGATTTATCAATAATTGTCGATTTTATGTTTCCATATTTTGATAAACAGAGTTGTAAAATTTTTAATCGTTTAAAACAAACTCCAATACCCCTAAATTTTAGTAACATGTTGCACCTATTCTGTTTCATATGATATGTAACAATTAAGAAAAGAAGAAACGGGGTTTTTAAATTTGCCCAGCTATTATATACGTAGTGAATTTAAAAATTTTAATTATTTTTCGATAATTTTTTTACAAGTTTAAATTTTATTAAAAGATTGACTAAAATAGCTATAATTTTGCAGATACTAACACTGTACATGCAAATATAATTGGTGGCGAATTCTTTACTCTGTGAATGTTTTGTGAGTCTAAAAATAAGAATGTTTTGCGAGTCTAAGAGGTAAAAAATGGTGCACTCTCATCGCAGTTTAGAATTTTTACTTAACAATATTACAAATTGTTGGCTTTTAAGTACAGCATAATATTATGGTAAAAGTTGGTTCAATTAACTTTCCGGAAAAATAATACCTAAGAAAAAAAATTCTGAACAAATTATGTTTACCAAAGAAAAAATATACCTATAGCTATAAAAAATGGAATTGAAATGGAATGGTAAAATAAAATCCAAACTTTTTAATGTAGAACTACACGACAAAGTGTTTTGACATGTTTCATTCGTACTTTAATAAATTGTTATACCCGTATGAACTATGTTGAATTGCATAATAAATTTGCCATTACGTTTATGACACCTTAAATCCGTCCGTCCGATCGCACGATAACTCAAAAAATAGAGGTCTTTTGCAAAATTGTTAGTTTCGCTATTTAAATGCAGCATTTTCGGCCGCCAGTTACGAGTAGCTGCCATACAACTTCTTTCTTTATATGGAAATAACTCAGTATCTATTCAAGCTAGGTGCCTGAAATTTAGTGAAAAGGTGTCGAGTTACATGCCAACAATTTTTGTAAAATTTGATTGGTCTAAAGCAGCTGGTTCAGGCTTCTCGCATTTCTTGGAACTTAATGAAGCTAGGCGCAATAGATTCGGGTAGCTGTCATACAACTCCACAATTTACATAAATATATCTCTGTAGTAAATGTCGGTACTAAAACATCTGAATGTTTTTAAAAGATGATCAAGTTTTCTAGAACCAGGATATATTACGTTCGTACTGGTATCCCAGAGTTGACACAGTCTACTCTACTGCACTCTTCCTCATTTTTTATGACTTTTAAACTTATGTTCCTATTTCATATTTTAGCAATAAAACTTTTTTGTTTAATTTGTGTTTTATATTTTTTTTTATTTAAATAATAATTTTTTTTATTTTAAATAATAAATAAAAGAATTAACAAAAATTTTAAGTTTTTTGGTTCTAAAAAGTAACTAACAAACGACCTTATATTATTTTGAGACACTATAGAATCAAAATATTAAAATCTTAAGATAGAATTTTTTCGTAGTTGAAATACCTTTTAAATTTAAGTATATATGTATTAATAATATATATGTATAATATGTATGTAGGTATTATTATTCACTATTCCGATTTCAAAATCAGAAATCTGCTAAAATAATTTTGAGTGATTTTAAAATTCAATATGGAATTAAAAATATATTTTCAACTAAATTAAATAAAATTTTCTAATTTAACTTTAAATTATTTTCATTTTTTTAATACAAAATTTTAATAATGAAAATACAAAATAATAATATTTTAATAAATAAATAATAACTAATATTATGAGTATTTTTTTTTTTGTTAATTTAAAGTTTTTAATTTGGAAAAACAAAAAGTTTAAGGTTTTTTAGTTTTCAGGTCACATAAAAATAGGAAAAAAAAAAAAAAACAGGAAATAATAAGGAAAAACTATATTTATCCAAAATGTTTCAAAATAAAATGTTTCTATATTTCCGGTTCAAGCAAAAATAAACAAACAAACAAATAAATAAATAAAAATTAGAAATCAGTGATAAAATTGTTTCACCTGTTTATTTTCATTAAAATTCGGTACATTAAATTTTTAAAATGCAATATGTTATTTTTAAAGTTTTTCATTTTATGTATTAAAATATTATATATATACATATTATATATATTATATAATGAATGCACGAGGTAGACCAGAAAAATCTTAGAAAATTAATAAAAAAAGAAATTATTGGTTTTTAAATTGAATAATTTAATGTTGATAGGGTGAAAGTTATTAAAATTTAAAAACTTGTTTGATTGTGGCTTAGTGGGTAAGGCCACAATCACTCGGTGGCCTAGTGGGTAAGAGCGTCTTAAATAGAGCGCTGTAAATACAGAGGGAGTGGGTTTGTATCACACACACGTTGTAAGAGTTATTCCCCTATTCCCCCTTATGACATTTACAGTCACGCCTGAATAGGAAAGGCTGTATAATTTCCTGTCCACATTTATATAACAGAGAAATGTGTAAAAAAAAAAAATTTTTCTTTTTCCAAATTTGTATTATTAATTATTAGTTTGTAATTTAAATTTTTTTAAAACTAATTTTCATTTTAGTTAAATTAAATTTTCATGAAAGGATATTTAACACTTTAGGCCCTCTTCAAAGATAAATTACCGATTAAATAAAACAAATTATTATTTAAATTCTAATTTGCAACAGAAATATTAGAGTTGAAGACCGAAATAAGACAATATCATAATATTATAATAATTTACGGAACAATATTCAGAATGTTAGGATGTTACTATACTATACTAAATAAATATTATTCTAAGGATATTCTTCGTAAGCTTAAATTTTTTTTAATTAGATATACATAGGTAATAGATTTTTGTAGAATTTTTTTTTGTTGAAAGGAATACTGCTTTGGCGAAAAAATACTTTTGATTGATGTTTGTAATTTTGCCTTCAATAAATTTCATAAGCGTAAATTAAACAGAGTAGCCCGATTTTTCTGACATAATATTATCTGTAAAGATGTTCAATAGAACACTCAAACAAAGTCGCTTTAAGTTGAGTGACCTAATATACCTAAATTTATTTCTTTAAAGAAAATCTTAAATGAAAATTTCGTAGATATAATTTTTAACCATCTCTTTAAAATAGTATGATTACACTTACTTAGCATTCTTTTCATTTTACACGACATTTAAGTCAAAATAACTGGAAAAGTGTTAGTAAATTTTTGTATTTTAAAGATGTTAGATTAACTCGTATGCTGAAAAACACTTGAATGCTGAATCAATTGACGGAACGGAAAAAAGACGAAGAAAGTTTTGAAAGTAAATAGAATAGACCTCAAAATGTATACTCAAATTACACTCACCATTTGTAATTTCAGCCGAAATAATAGGTATAGCAGAAATAGGATGGTGTAATAAATGTTGTGGGCAAGAGGCAAATACAGTATTACACGTATTTTGCCAATGCCTGATGCTGGAATCCCAAAGGACAAACTCTTTGGAGAGAATTACTAAAAATATCTCTCCGAAATAAAAGTACTTGACCAAGGAACCATCATCAGATTCTGGTGGGGCATTATTACTGATTCAATAAGCAACCGGTCCAAACCGGTTCACAGCGTCTAGTGTAAAAATAATTGTCTATTACCCTTGTGTATTGTCAAAAAGATACTAAAAGTATAATTTATAATATATTTATTATTTGTGACTACTGATTATGTCGTAAATGTTTATGTTATATAAAATAAATTAATCTATTAAATAAATTATAAATAAATATTTTTTGTTTAAATATATATATTTGTAGGACTTAATCAGATTCATATGTATATTATTATATTCTTAATTATTTGTAATGAATTAAATTAAAAAATAAATATGTAATTTTGATGAAAAAAAAACTAATTAAATTATTGTATATCGAAAATTAAAATGTTTTTTCTATTTTGAATTTTCGAATTTTAATAATAAATAATTAGATAATTTTAATAAATCAATGACTAAAAGATAAATATATTTTTTTTAAATTCAGGTTAGGAAGAAATCTTTTAATATTACCTATTTTGTTTATCTAGGTTTATTTTCTTAAGAATTAAATTAATATATTATTTGTTGACCTTTCATTGGTTTTTATTTTGATGAGGTTTTATTTTATAATTTTTTTATAAAACTAATCAAATTAAAGAAAAAATTAAAGTATGTAAAGGAGTCATAGAGCAAATTTGAGGTTAGGTATATAATTTAATATTTAAAAAATATAACAAATAAAATAGATTTTTGTATAGAAAATAGATTTGATAATTTTTATAATAGAAAATTAGTGTCAAAGGTTTTTTGTTAAGTTTTTGGTTGTAAACTAATTTGACAGATAAATATTGTAACACGTGAATTATTATCTAAAATAACCTATTTTTATTTTTGTTTTGAAATAGTTAAACGTCTTTTTTTCTTTTGTATTTATTATATAATCTTATCCTTTGGTTCTATATATTCCTGTACTTGCTGTGTCTTATCCACTTTGAACGTTGGTCAACATGAGAACAATTTTGACTTTATGCATTCCTGATTTCTGGTATTTGAGATCTGGTATTTTGCCTCTATCAGGACGTCGTCTTCCCACAATTTCACCTTCCAGGATACCTTTGAGAAGATTAATTAATATTTTTCAAGTTAAATCTGAAACTACTAAACAACCGGGAACTGCTTAAGTATAAGTTCGAAAACTTTAAAATTAGATGTTTTAAATTCTTTTTAAGGATATCTTGATAGATGAATATAGAAGAATAAAGATAATTTAGAAAAAAAGTACAGTAGAAATCGAGCAGAAAACCGAATTTTCTAGTACGTTTGTATCGATTAGACTATATGTTCAGAATTACAAGGAAATAATTATGTCATATCAGGTTTGGAGAAGAAAATAGTGTAGACATTGGATCTCTTTGGACTTAACTTCTGTCACAATAATAAAGGCTTATAAATCTTTTAAAATTAAGATTGTTAGATAAAGATGAAATGATATTAAATTATCACAATAAAAAGTTTATATCTTAGCTTACTCTGCTTTAAAAAAAAATAAAAGGATAATAAATTATTGATTTGATCTGACTTATAGGTATAGTAGTAAAATAAATCACTTATGCCTAAATTTGCTTGAAAGCCGAAATTGTCTATGATATCTTTCTGGAAAAACAGGGATTTTTCAACTCTACATCCGTTATACTTTTAATTTTTATTTCCTACCAATTATATGATAAATTGTCTTGAGAAATTAAATGATAAACCTAAAAAAGCTCTACATAAAAGCTAAAGATTACCTTATTTATCAGTTTATAAGTTCAATGTTTACAATAAAATTCATAAATTTGATAAAGAAGTTAGAAAAGTATAATAACATTTGAACGAAGTTTGAATGAAAGGTTTTGTGTTCAATTCAAAGAATACAATGACACAAAACGAGAATGTCATACTTAGAAGAGTTAATGTACCAATTAATAACAAATGAAACGAAAAAATATAATATGTTGTTAGATGTATCATCTAAAAATGTTGATTTTTTTTTTCTTTCACTTTCAATAAGCTCCAAAAATACCGAGAAAAATGTTTTTATAAATTCATAACAAAGCAAGAGGCCTCATTGGCCTTGTGGGTAAGAGCGTATGAAATGCGTTGTAAATACCGAGGGAGTGTGGGTTCAAATCCCACACACGTCATAGGAATAATTCTCATTACGACATTTACGACTACGCCTGAAAAGAAAAGGCTGTGTATCTTTCTCACATTTATGTAGAGGGGATTAACTAAAAAAAAAACATAAAGCTTTAACGAGCAATTTTGTTTATTGTGAACAAATATATGTATTTTTGAAAATACAAACACTAAAAAATATAAAATTTTATAATTATTTCACTTTGTGTTTTTAGTCTTTAAAAATCCGTATAATTTTGAAAATACTCATCTTTATTACGAATTATTTTAGTTAGACTGATAACATTATTCTTCAAAAAAAGAAAAATAAAATCAGTTAAAAAAAATAATTAAAACATATTATAATAATATGTTGGTTTAAACTCTTAATAATGTTTAAGAACTTTTTTCAAATTTCAAAAATTTTGATATAAAAAAATCATATAGGTACATAAAAAAAAATTATCATGTTGTGATCAGATACATTTATCATTTAACAAATTTATTACAAATATATTCTTGGAAAAAAATCCATTTAAAATGAAAATAGATTTTTTTTTAACAAAATATTTCAAATATTATTTTACATTTCTTATTTTATATATTTTTCTGAATTATTATTTTTGTTTTTTACTTTTTGAAATTTCAATTTAAAAAAATTTCTAAATAAATCAATATGTCAAAACATTTTATTATCCTGTCAAAAAACTCACCATGATTTTGCTTTTTCTTTTCTTCTTCTTTTTTTACTCTTTAAAATGAAAAATCCCTTTAGTACCAATTCTGATTAAACAAAAAGAAACGAAAATTCTTCCCGTTACTCTAATTCGTAACTGCAAAAAAGAAAAACAAAAACAAAATTTTGACATATTGAAACTTTTCTTTTTTTTTCCAAAATACCGTTATCAAGCCGTTATATCATATTTCATTTTGTATTTAAGAAGCAACAGCAACAGAAAATATTAACGATAAATTACATGAAAAACAGAGATAGAATGAAAAAAAAATTAAAGAAAGAGAGCACAAAAACAAAAATAAATAAATAAAATTCAATTTACTTTAACAAAAGTTTTTAATTTCCTTGTGATCTTCGAGCCAAAATCAGATTTGTTTCCAATGAAAGAAAAAAAATAAAACTTTTTTTTTCATCATAACAAGAAAAAGGAAGCAAAAAAAAATTATTTTACTGTAACGGTAAAAATATACTTTCTTTTTTTTTATACATATAAACATGAAAGGAAAAGGAAAGAAAATTTTTTGACAAAAGTCAGCCAGCAGCCATTATAATTGTAATAAGTTATTTGTTCCATTTTGATCTGTGGTGGAAGATATTATGGTGGCTGATACTCAGATGTTTTATCAACCAATAAGAAGCAAAAACAAAGAAAAACCAATTAAAAAAAAAAAAAGAAAAATTGTCTGAAAATTCTTTAATTTTTTTCTTTCAAAATTGAATAACTGTAATAATGGTATTAATACTAATTTTAATACATTGCGTACAACACAAGGGGTATCTGCATATAATGGTTACAACACAAGGGGTATTTTTTTAACCTGAATGAATCGTTTAGACGAAATATAGAGTGTTATCTAACACACTGTTATAATTTGACTTTAAATTGACAGTATGACAAACCGTTTTCAATTAAATTTACATTTAGCATCGTAATAAGTATAAAATATACATCTCCATTGTATTTTTTGGTCAAATTGATAAAAATGTTTCTAATCCTTGGAATGGAAAATTTTTCTTATAATAATATTGGGTCCCATTCATTAGAAAAGTATAGAAATAATTTTTAATATTACATCAGATAATTTTTAGTACATTTCCAAAAAAAATTTGAAAAAATGTGCCTATTATTTTCACTCTGTCTGTCTGTTGGTCTGTTTACAAAACTTCTACACCGTTAAAGATAGATAGAGAAAAAAATTTAACTTAAATTTTACTTAAAAATTAAATTGGATAGATCTCATAAAAAAATTAATGTTGTAGAACAACTTTTACATGTAGCCCCATCTATTACGGAGCTACAGTCCCTGAAACTTTGGAAGTGCGTATATCTCATGTTCTACTTAACATTTTTTCAATCTGAAAACGCCATTCGACAGGAATTTAGATTTTGTATAAGTTTCCTCAGAAAATGTTTCTATACCACATCTTGTTTTAGAGCTATTGGTGCACAAAGATTTGCTATTATTAGTCACCCTGTACAACATTTTCTTCGGACATCAAGACATAAAAAGTGAAGCTTCAGTAATATGTTTTTACGTGTGTTAACGGTATTTCTTAGTTATATAGGCTTCCGGAATTACAACACCTCAAAATTGCAAAAAAGTTTTATTTTGACATATTTTCTTATATGAAATTTAAGAAAATATGCCAAAATAGTAAATTTTTGGTGGAAGTCACAATTCTGAACAGTTTGTATTATCTTTTGGAAATATGCCCTTTTAAAACCGTTGGTTTACATTCTGCCTTGTTTAACTTTTATTTCGCTAGTCAAATAAAAAGTCTAAATGTGATTTCAACCACAGTTCAATTGCAATATTGCAATATCGTTTTAAAACAAGGATTTTTTGTTTTAATATTGCTATCAAAAGAAAACTTATTATATAAGCAGCTTCCACAAGTATTTGGTTGAGAAAATATTTACTGCTTCATTCTTTACGATGGTAAACATTATTCTTTTGGTGTTTAGGTATTGTTTCCTTTTTCCGTCTTATAGCTCAAAAGGAATATTTTTTTTATATAAAATCTAAAGATTAAGTATTAAATTTTTGAAAAATTTCATTAGGTAGTAAATAATTAAAATTAGCCCGAAACATCGTCCAGATATTGAAGAGATGAATTTTCACCAGTTCAGTATTTTATGATAACTGACAATAGTGTCTCTTACGTTGATCACTTAAAATCATTATGCCCAACGGCATTTTATTCTTTTACAATTATGTTTTGAGATATTTCTTTGTAATAAAAACCGTGAAACTCCATAAAAAATATTGTTGTTGCAAACCAAATACAAAAACATCCTAATAATTACTCTTAAAAACATGTTATTTTGACATTTGGTATACTTGAAATTTTGACTTTTCCGTACTAAAAGAAAAAGCTAAAGCCCAAATGACGTTATTTTTATGATGGAAGAAACATTGAAGAGAGCATACAACAGTTTTTTCGTGTTTTCAAGAAATTTTTAACTGTTTTAAATCGACAGTTATGGCAGTTAATTGTTGCCATGATACAAAATGATTTTATAAGTCAATTTGCAGCTTAAAGCTTTAAATTAAATAGCAATTTTAAAGTTTGAAAAGAATCATCAATGTTGCTGTCGAAAATATTCTAAATTAATTCTTGTGCTCTTGTGTTTGTAAGATAAAAAAAAAAATCTTTGAACTTTGTAGTGTTGAGTTGCGATAACATTTTTTCAATCTCATGTTATCACGTTGTTATTTTATAACTCTTTAAAGTTGAAGGAAAACCGGCTAAACTTTCCTTTCAAAGTTATAATATAAAAGTATATTTTATTATAAAAGCTTATTTTGCAACAATTGCTGTTATTTGTTATTTATACCAACATATTTTGTTATATTTTCAAATCTGTTAAAGAAATTATTTTTAAATTTGTGCTCATTAATTTTTATAATTAGAGACTTGGGTCTAGACCGTATGGGTTGTTAGATAAATAATGAATTCTATATCTAAAAATTAGATTTGGGGAAGTATATTTCTTCGAAATTCGAAGAAAACAAAGAAGGAAATACAATATTCTTTTTAAATTATTTACTTAACAGATTGTGTTGAACGTTAAATTAAATTAATAATGGTTAAAAAATTTAAGTTATATAAGCTTAAAAAATATTTTTGTATGTTATAATTATTGTAAAACTGAATTTCTTATAATACCTACATATTATTATGTACATATATCTATATAATATGTATATATATAGATATATATAACATAAAATATTTTACAATACATACTTATATCAAAAAATAAGTGAAAAAACTCTCTAGTCTTTTTAAATTACTTTTAAAAGACTTCTGAATTATTAATCAGATTTTCTTGTAAATTTTTTTTTTTGTAACTTTAATTTTTTTTTGTATCATGAATTTTTATTTTTTATGTTGTGGTGGTGAATATGGTGTAGTTTGATGTGGTGAGATAAGGAAGAGTATATACGCGAAATGACAACAAACTAACCTTGAAATTTTATGATGATTTATTCTGGGAGTAATTTTCTTTTACAAAATTTCTTTTAGTCTTATTATTTATTTTTTCTCTTTTTAATTCTTTCTATCTCTTTTTATTTTTATGTCATTTTTATACATAATATTATCTAAAAATAAATTTTAATAAGTTATAGAATAAAATGTGATATGATAGAAGGTTATAATAATATTATTATGTTTCTTTTATGTATTTGTATAATTTATTTTTTTTTTTAGTCAAAATAAAATTTAAAAGTAGGAACATTTTTTTATTTATTTTATACACTTCAAATATGTGAATAATGTGAGTTGGAGGCAAACTTTAAAGCTAGTATCGCACTAAAGTAAAAGTAATACAATTTAAATAATATGATTAATTTTTTTTTTTATTGAACAGATTTATAAGAATAAAGCTGACTTCTTAATTTCTTTGTATATTGGTTATGTATATAAAAAGAAGGTTGTAAGAAATACATTCAAAAATGTATAAATCCTCATCTGGATTATCTTCTGGGTACACTTTTTAGTCTAGTCTGCTTTTTAATCTATTCTTTTCAACTATATAGGGTGAAAGAATTCTGTATAAGATTATATTTTCAGCTATTTGAAAATTAAAAGCAAGATAGGATTTATTATCTCAATATTAAATGATAATCAAAAAATTGAATTAAGTTGTAAAAGGTTGAAAGCTTAAAAGTTTGAATTTGCCTGTAATGTGTTGAAAGAGTTAAAAGTAAAAATATTACTTTATTCTTATCTTCCTTAGTTCCCAAACCAAACAGTATACTGTACCATAAGTTCTAACCTAAGTTTGGTTTAGAGGGGAGGTTATTTTTGGTTACTTGAAGTGAAAGAGAATTTGCGCGTTGATCAAAACGGTGTATTTTAGATTTCCCATCCTCGCAACTAGAAAAAAACACCCTCGTAAGATTAAATATTCTAATTAAATTTATTTAAAGTTCATTAAATTTGATTTAATAACTATTTAAATAAAATATAAAACATATAGGGGTATACAATTGTGCTTGGTCTTCATAATAGGTCAAAAATCGCATGAGCAATAAAATCGTATTAGGCTTTTAACTAATAATGTCCTTTTGTATATAAAAAAACTGAATAATATAATTTATATTTTTAATAAATAAATAGATAGCTTTATACATTAAAATATATAATGTCCCTTATACAAATTTTTTCTTTATTGTTTAGACTGTTTTGAGATTCAATTGAATTTTAACATTGATTGATTTTGAAAAGTTATTTATTATTTATTTTTTTTTTTTGTTCATCTTAATCCTTGAAATAGAACTTAAAAAGGTGGTAGACAATAAAAAGTTTTATATAGTACTTATCGGAATGGTTCAATATACTAAAATTGATATATGAAAAAAAAAATTTAATGAGTTTCCATTAACTTTCTAAAACTAGTTTAATATGTAACAATAGTATATATTTTAAGCTATCGAAAATTATTTTTAAAAAATGATTTAATAGAAGTATATTAAGACAAACTTTAAACAATTAGGACTAAAAGCCGAAGAAGGGCTTTGTTTAATTAATCAATTTCTGAACAGATTAAATAATAATATTATTATTAATTAATTAGGAATAGTTATCAAACTTATCATCCGAAACTTCATTAGAAGATTACAATTTAAATGATTACCAACATTTTATACTAATTGGTATAGTTTTAAAAACATAAGGCACTCATTAAATTAATTATATTTTATTTAGGTAATTTTTGTTTCTCCTTTCCATTCCTATTAAGATTATACTCCTTAGGTCTTATGATACTTGGGCATCCACTAAGTAATTTAATCATACATATTTAACTAATCTTCAGTTTCTGGAATTTTTATTTTCAATAAGCCATTGACTACTCAACTGTTAACTAGGTAATAACTATAGATTATTTATGCCCATTCAAAACTTATGTCAACGCTTCATAAAAATACAAATTATGTTAAAAGGATTAAAGAAAATATTTTTTTTGCATTCCATGTAAAAATTAATTAGGAGCTCATATTATTTTTTACTTTTACCTTTTTTTAAATTTTATTTTTAGGATTTTTTTAAATAATTTTTTGTAAATAAAAAAGGAACAAAACCTATATTTATAGTTAGTAGCAAAATTATTATCGAAATTTTAAATTGAAGTCTAATAGGTTAAGATATTTAATCAAATCTCATATATTTCGAAACCTTTGTTACGGTTTTACTAGTTAATGGTTTGTACGATTCATGGGAGTATATGTGGAGTATATGGATGTGAAAAGTATGTATTTTCCCTGAATATTTTCCCTAAAAATATGTCTCTGAACTTACAATAATTTTATCATTAATACGCATAATTAAGTATCTGATCTCAATTATTGTTAGTCAATTTAACCGATTATAATTCTTTCTTTTCTTCACCTATTTTTATATTTTATACTTTACAACACTATATAGGTAATTTATATTTAATATTCAGGATAAGGAAGAAGATGATAGATAGAAAATACTTTTGAGAAAGGAGACGACTAAAGAAATGACTTAAATATTTATGTCAGAATTAGGTAAGAAAAAAACAAAATAACAACAAGGAAAAAAAAATAACAATTTTGTTTCTTTTTTTCTTTCAAGGATATTATTGTCATCTCTATAGCATTTTGTTTTTAAATTTTTTCTTTATAGTTTTTTTGTTTTATTTTTTGTGTTTTTGTCTTTAGGTATTTAACAGCCTTGAAATGAAGGTATCCCAGGATCGTTTTAAATTTATTTAAATTTTAAGGATTATGAATAAATTTAATGGGATAAAGTTTCATGTCATTTTTTGTTGCTTTTTATTATTTATTTTGCTTTTTTTGTTGTCCTTTAAAAATAAAAAAAAAATATATTGTTTTTTTTGAAGTATAGGTGGTTCTTAAAAATTACATTTTGTCATTTTTGTCTTTTTCCCTCTTTTAATATAATGTATAATGTATAGGTATATTATTTCTTTTGTAATTATGATGTTGTTGGATAAATGTTTATGTGTCGAAATTCTTTATCAAAAAAAAATATTTTGTAGTGAGCTGACAAAGACAAAAAAACAAAACAAAACAAATGAATAAAATAAAACAAAAAAAAAATAATAACAATAAGAATAACTAAAATAAGGTGTACTTCCGTAAAATGATGGCAACCAAATTGAATGAGCATGTGATCTGTATAATATAAAGGTAGGTATTGATAGTATTCTGTACATAACTAAAGGTTTAAAATATTGTATTTAAATGTTTAAATCAAATTTAGAAAACATAACTTGACAGAAACTACAGTAAAAGTAGCAAAGTTATAGATTAAGATATTGAGAAGCACTATTTTTGACGCTATGTATTTATTTTAATTAGCCGAACAAAACAGGCTTATATGTTACACCTGGCATTCATTAGGTTCACTTAAGTTAATTGATATAAATTAATCGTTAATCAATATTTGCAATATCAGTTGATATAAAGAAGATATATTTTACAAATAACAGGTTAATATATTTTTTTTGATAAGAAGTTTCAAGTTTTTACTCATTATTTGATAATATTTTTCATTCGATATTTTAAGTAGTAAATAGGTCAATACCTTGTTTCTAAGCCACTATTTCCAAGTTTATTACAATTTTAAAGAAGGTTTTGTTATAAAGAAACGAATCCAAAGAAAAGTATAATTTCAAATTACTTATTTTGAAAGATTTTTTAAAATGTTTTACCTTACTTGTCGTGAAACTGTATGACTGTCATTAGATTGATAGTAAAGGGTTTGTTATCTTTTTGAGTTTTACAAAATAAAGTTTAACTGAAAAAAAAACTTACATAGTACAATCACATTTTTAATATGTCATTCTCTTATTTTTATTCACAAAAGTCATTATTCGCACCTAGACCTAGTTTCGTATTATACGCAAGTAAAATAAAAGCTGTTTAAAAAAAAAAAACAAAAAAAAAATAAATCATTTTTTAAGTGGGCAGTTGTTTTGTTGAATGGGATCCTGGACATTATGAACATTATTAAATATTTAACATGATGTTATGGTGTTGCTTCTTATTTATATTTGTCGTGTTTTTTTACGAAGATTAATGTGCAAAATAAATTAAGAAACTTTTTTTTTATTAAATTTTTTATGAACGAAATATAACAAAAAGGGCATAAATAAGCAAAAGTTTTACAAAAAAAAAACAGCAAGTGAGATAGAGAAAATAATAACAAAAAAAAAAATAAATAACCAAAGACAATTTTGCAAAAATATTTTGACAGGTGACAGAAGAACCTAACGGAAAATTAAATTTCATTGGTGAAAAATTATTTTCTGTTTTTTTTTTTCCCATCTTGTTGAATATATAATTATTAATTTTGATGAATTTTACATACTTTTTTATACTTTTCTTCTAAAATTCATTCCTTATAGCAAATTACTTGAAAAATTATAATATTTTTTTTTTTGAAAGAATATTTAGAAATTAAAAGGGTTTAATATGAATTATTAATTTTATAATATTTAAAAATACGATTTATCTATCCCATTTTTTATTTGTTCAGAACAAACATTTATGAAAATAAGTAAAAATATGACAAGACAGGTAAATAAGTTACTATTATAAAATACAGGATTTAGACGATGACATTTGTACGAGAATAGGTAGGAGGGAACGCAGACAGAGACTGCAAGTGCACACTTAAACCAGTTTAGGTCTGTTGTGATACGCTGGATAAGTTTTTCTCAAACCATTCAGAGCTTATCAAAAAGCACTGTAAATCGATTAAATCTACCTTCGACAGATCGAAATGGTTATTTAAGAAGAATTTACCCGGAAACTTTTTTTTTTAGAGCTGCATGAGCTTTCACACAAATGGTTAAAGATTGATTACTCTTGCATCTTGCACATCTTTGTAGCTTCCGTAAAAGTGATGTGAGGGAAACTTACGGCATGTATCTCGACTGCTCTGCATCTCTTTTAAATCCATATTATGCTATCGATATTACGGCGGTTAAGGTATAAGATTCCAGTTGATCTGTTAAGATCTAATATAGGCTATGTCTGTTTGGCCACACTGCAAGTGTTAATTGAAAACCCCCTACGTGAGTGTATTGGCTTGATGAATATTTGCAGTTTACGGAATAATGAGTTCAAAATTTACTAGTTACTATTTCAATTGAAACGATATCATTATTTACTAAAGTACTTCAGACAGCAAAAAA
This sequence comes from Poecilobothrus nobilitatus, assembly GCA_947095535.1. Classification (NCBI taxonomy): domain Eukaryota; kingdom Metazoa; phylum Arthropoda; class Insecta; order Diptera; family Dolichopodidae; genus Poecilobothrus; species Poecilobothrus nobilitatus. Next base: position 232,662,490 of record OX352774.1, on the reverse strand, counting down.
ATAAGCAAAATATATAAACATATTTTGCTATTCTAAAAAGGGTTTTATTAGATGATAAAATGAACTATACTTATGAAATCATATATGAACTATACTTATGAAGTCATATAGAAAATACTAAATCTTTTTCTCAGATTCTTTAATTTTTAACGTCTTAACGTTATGTTTATGAACAATTCTTTATTTCTTTCAAAACACGAAAGTGCATAATTTGAAAGAGGTAATGAGGTACAAATTTAATTCTTACCTAGTAATTTCTAAACGAAAGAAAAAATATATTGTAATGTTGTTTACTTTTAACAATCTTTAAGACAAAACACACTTCTAATATCTTTTATTTATTTTCCATAGTACAATAAACCTGTACATTACTTATTTAACATTCGATTTAAATTAAGTATGTCTGGAAGTATTGACTCAATTGCTTGCAAAATGAGATGAAAATTGAAAATGTCAGGCATTTTAACAAAATCAGATTTTCTTTTTTTTTTTTATAAAATATGTCTGCCACAAATATTGTTTTGTTGGTCTTTGATGTTTATATTTCTGAGTTACATAAAATTTAATTTAATTTTTTTTTTTTTTTGTTTGTTCAAATAAAGACAAAGAATAAGTAAAAAAAAAAAAAAAAAATTAAATTTATTTCAGCTTTAATATAGAAAAAAATATTTAAAAAAAATTTTGTTTTTCCTACAACAAAAAACAAAAGAAAGTAAAATAATGAAAATGTGTACGCTACAGCAAAAAAATAATGTTGCAAATATTTATTTATTTCTCATTTTTCTTTTAATTTTCTTAGAAATGTGACTACACTTTTATTAATTTAAAGTAATTTGTTTATTGGTTTGCTTGTTAGTTTATTCCTAAGTACTTACCTACTAATTTACCGTTATTATTATAATATTATTTTATTAAATAAATAAAAACCAAACATTTTTTTTTATTTCAGCCTTGAACTTGATTAAAGTTCAAGAAACAATAAATGAACCTTATTTTACGATAAGGTTAAAAGGTTCAACAAAGTTCTGATATCGTGAATTCCTACGAAAAAAATAAAAACAATTTAATTTTAAAAAAATTAATAAAAATTATTATTTTATTGTTTTAAAGATTTTGGTTTTTATTTAAGTGGAATTTTTATTCTTCATTAAAACTTTTATTAAAAGGAAAAGTTTCTTCAAAATATTTTTTTAATTATAGAGTTACAATATTTGTATTTTCTATAACTTTATAATATATTTACTTTGGGTTAAATTAATTTCTTTACAAGTAAAAATATATTTTATTAATAATGTATTATTCGTATCTTTTACAATATCGAATTTCTTTTTTTTTTTTATATCTATTAATTGTATCTGTAGATATAAAATTTATAAAATTTGTATCTACTTTTAATAATTTTACTTTAAAGTTAACAGTTCAATCCATTAGTTGAGTTGTGGTACATATATTATAATTATTATATTAAAATATATATAAAACTTTTATATATATATAACTGAATAACATTAAGTCCTTTTATTTTGTTTTTAATAAGTTTGAGTTGACAGGTTTCCGATTGGTTTTCGTGGAAAAAATAGAAAAAAGAAAATATTTGCAAAATTAAAATCTTATTTTTTATGGTTTCTTGGTTGTATTTTGATTTGATTTAAGGACGGTTTTGAATGTTTTATTAAAAATAAATAAAAATTTATTTAAAGACATGACAGGGTGTTTTCAAATATTACTAAACTTACATAATATAAATATGTTGTAAAGGAATATAGATTAAAATAATACATCATAGATACCAGCTAACGTGAAAAATATTTAATAAACAGCCAGATAGCTGTTATTTATGAAGTTATTGTTATTTTCATAGGTATAACATTGTTTTGCTCTTTAGTTCTACTATATAAATATTATATATTTTCTATATTTAATACCATTCTATTTCATACATTATTTTAATAATTTTGTGAAGATCGAATATTACTTGATATATTTTTTAAAACTTGACCTATTAAACATGTGGACTAACTATTGTTATTAATTTTATATAATATTTTATTATTTATTTGGATATGATCTGATCAAGATTTGAACTGGTAAGCTTTCGACTGATGACTTAAGCAGTTGGACTTATTATTATTTATTTATTAAGAAATTTTTTTAAATTAATGAACATCATTTCTTTGTGGATTGTTCTTTTTTCCATAGATGCGAGTTATGTATAAGGAAGTTATTTATTGTCATGACACCAAAATTTCAAACCTCACATTTTTGCATACATGCATTTCACCGATACGTAGAAACCTGTGAAGGGCTGTCTGTTTGTCTGCCTGAAGGTACGTGTTCAGCCCGAAATTCTAAAATGAACGGAATTCGATAATATTTAATTTTTTGACGTAAATATCTCAAATTGAAGTGCTTTTTGTAGAATGTATACATAATATAAATGATAATATATAAAATGTACAAATATATCTACAGATAATATAGCTATATACTTGTTTTATATATATGGATATACATATATATAATTATATAATAAAGCTATATATTTTTATTATACTTTCTTTGCATTTTGCTGTGTATAATAAATCTTTTGCAGTTTTCTTTTTGAAAAAACGTTTATATTAAGTTTTTAGTACTACGTAAAGTGACAAACTTTCAGCTGTCTATCAATATTTGTAAATAACTCTATAAATATTAAGTTTTCTTGTTCCTGCAATGGGTTCTGTGGTGGACACAGCTAATTTTTTTTTGTCTTTTCCACTCCTATAAGCATACGGCATACAATAAATCATCCACTAATTTCCTGAAATAATTTCAATAAGCCGTTAAATACTCGTTTGTAGCCGCTTGTTGATTACTCGGTTTATTTATTTTAATAATATAATATAATAGCTATTTATTATAGAACTTATGTAATTAGAATAAAAATAAATAAAATGTTTAAATTAAGAAATAAATTTAGTTAAAGAAATTAGGTACAAAACTTACTTTGTTAATGTTTTGTTGTTTACAAAATTTTACAATATTGGAACAGAAAACTCAGAATATTATATTAAGAGTATTATAATAATGTTGCTTTGCTTAAGACGAGAATCCTTTGGAGATGAATAAAAAGATGGTTTAAAAAAACCTCCCGCTCATATCTGACAGGAAAAGGACCACAAAATTAAATTGGAATATCTTTTGTATATTATATATTTAATAAAAAATCAATCAATCAATCAAGAACTTTGACTTGAATTTATATTGTAATATTATTGTAAAGAATTATTTTTCATAAATTTATTTTAGATATTTAATTTTTTTTTTTTTCTTTTAGTTAGACAACTCATAAGAACATGATAATACAATAATTACAGCTTAGTTTCACTTAATAAATTAAATATTTAATTAATTATTTTCAAATAAAAATCACATAAAATTTTAAATTTCATTACAAATTTTTACCACAAAGTATACAAAAAAAAAATTATTCAATTTAAAATAATAAAAAAATTAACCGTTTTTTAAATTAAAAATATTTCAAAATTTTTATTTTAAAAATTCGAATTGAAAAAATGTCAAAAAAAAAAGTAATTCATTACAATAAAAAGGCAAACACTTGTCATTTTAATCGCGAGAGAACAATATTAAAAAAAAATTTTTTTGCGAATTCATATGTACTCCCACGTTCTTTTAAGGACTTAAAGTCACTAAAAAAATTTTTTGATGTAAACATTCACTCGTTAACAAAGGAAAGTTTTTTTTTTGTGTTTTTGTTTCTCCGAGTTTCTGTCTCAAAATATAAGAAACCGTTTTTTTTGTTATTTGAATTCTTATTTTTATTCTCTTATTAAAATACTCATATTTTGTGTATTCAAGAGAGGTGTTCGAAATCCGACAATCCGATAAAAATCAATGATAAAATTTTACTAGCAACAATTTTTTTTTGGTTCTAACCAGCATAATTTTCTATCAATTCGTTTTTTTTTTTTACTTTTAGATGTTATTTTTATAAAAATTTTCCTCAATTCAATATTTTTGAGTAGGTATGTAAAATAATAATTTCGACAGTAAAGAAACAAATTGAAATTTATTTTGTTCTTTTTTTTTCATTTTGTTTTCAGACAATTTTCAGAAAAACCTGCGTAATAAAAAATGCGCAAAAGAAATGTTATAATATTGTTATTCTAAAAGAAAAAAATTTTAGGCATTAAGGTATCTTTTTAAATCATAATATTATATTAATGCCTCAAAATTACCCGAAAATAAAAAAGAAAGTTATTTCGAAATTCGAATACTATTTGTTATGAAATTTTCCTAAATAGCTATTTCGTGAAAATTTTTGCTAAATATTTTTGATTTGCTAAAGAAATTTTTAGTTCAAAATGTTTAGCAACTTTTTGTTGTAAATTATCATTTAAAATGTTGATGGGGTTGCAATAATATGTTGTAAATAATTTTCCATGCTATCAGAAAAAACAAATTATTTGCTGTCTATTATAAATGATTTATTTATTTAAAATGCTACCGCTCACAACTCAATATTAATATTCTCAGTTTAAAAAGCCTCTCAATATTATCATTCATTGTTTTCGGTTATTCATTTTTATTTAATATTATGCATTTCTTTAAAGATTAATCTTTATATTAAAAGGTTTATTTTTTGATAATTTCAATTTGATTCCAAAATAAAAAATATTGTGCTGCATTATCAGATTATTATATTATTTGAAACCTTAAAATTTTAAACCTCAATTAGTATCAAAATTTTATTATATTATAATAATGTATTCTCATAAACATGACCTGTCCCAATTTATTCTTTCGACTTTCTATAAAAAAAGAATCATAAATAAAGAAAAAGAAAACCCTTTTAGAAAAAAATTAATGTTTAAAATGTTGCTATGCATTATCAACATTCACTATAAATATTTTCATACCCGTATTAAAAATCTTAACAGTAATTTTATTATAAACATTGTAGATAAAAATAGCAACATGTATACTGTCTATTTAAATAAAAAGGATAAACAAACAGTATCTAATAATACAATATAATTTTCTTATAAATAATAAAGATAATATAAAAAAATATTTATAAAATCATTTTATATTATTATGTTGCCCAAATTCTTAAAAGAATGTTACAAAATTTACTCCGAATTATTTCCATGAGTATAGTAATTTCTGTAGATTCGTTAAGTTTTTTAAGCAACATTTTCCATTAACATTTAGGACAATATAATACAAATTATAATGTATCTAGTAATTAATATTGTAAATATAATTTTTATTAGTTTTATTGAATTTTCTATTTTTTAAATACAGTAAAAGTATGTAAATGTTGCCAGATTACAGCAAATATACTGTACTTGTAAAAATAAAATCTAAAGTTCAGTAAAATTAAATAAAAATATTGTTTTCATTATTTCCTTTAATATTTATTGTATGGTTAATATTTTAGAGAAATGGAAAAATTAAACAAGAACAAAATTAAAAAAAAAAAATCAAAATATAGCACAACTTAAGAAAAAAGAAAAAGAAAAAGAGGATATTAGAAAAAATTATGAATGTTATTCGCGTGTATATGTTTATGTATCTCTGAGTATTATTTTATGTAAAGTGATTTATCGATTTTTCTTTCTTTTTTTTTTTTTTTTTTTCTTGTTTGTACTGTTTTGGTTTGTTGTTGTTTTTTTTTTTCCGTATGTGTATTATTTTATATTTTTAATTTTTCTCTTTTTTTTTTTTGTTGCTTAATGTTTTTTGTTTTATTATTTTATTTAATTTTTTTTTCATAATATTTGGTGTATTAAAATAACTGTAAAAAAAAGGATATAGATAAATTCCCTATATATAAAAATATTACCGCAGGTTTAAGGTCACATTTACTTCCTTTTTTTGTTTTCTTTACAAATTTTATATATTTATTAATGTACATTTTATACTTTATTATTTATATTTTAGTATTTAGTTCTATATAGTATATAATTATTATGATAATATTATATATTTATCAATATGTGTATTTAATATATTGTGTGTACATAATATATTATCTTAAAAAATAGTAGTAGGTCTTTTTATTTTTTGTAAGAGGCCACATGCGGTTTAAAAATTGCTCAGATAAACGTAGCGTAGCAAAAACGAATTATATTCGTAAATTTATACGTCAATAATTACATAACATAATATATACCTTTATATTTTATAAAAATACAGGTACAAATATATTATATATATTATGTACATATATAAACATAAAAGAATTATCAAAATATTATAATATTAATAGGTAAGTGTATATATAATATATTAGTATAATTTATATTTTATTATTTTACTATGAACGATTAAAGATAAAAGTGTAAAATAATGAGATGGAAAGAGATAAAAAGCGAGAGACAGGGAGGAAAAAAAAAATAAATATTTTTCAAGGATAACTTTTTTTTTTTTATAAAGGATTAAAGATATATTTTTTCTTTATTTTCAGTATAAATATTTATACTATATTCTAAAGAAAATTTTTTTAATGATGCTGATAATTTAATTAAATTATGTTGTGTGGTGGGATTTTAATGTTTTTTTTTTTTTGGTTTTGTTTTTTAACTCAGATTTTTTAATTTATATACTGAAAAACAAGAAAAAAAAAAGTTAGAATAATTCTTTAATTTTTGTAGATAGGTACATAATAATTTTATGTGTAGTAAAAAAAATTTTTAAGGTTGTTATAATTAAAAACAAGGTTTTTCTATTACTAGGTATATAATATAATATGTTACTTTTTTCAGTTAAACAAAAATTTGTTTATTATCAATGTGTATCTATGATTTCATTTATTTAGCTGCATTTTAAAATTAACCCTTGTAATTTGAATAAAGTAAGTGAGAGAATACACCTATAAAATAGAAATGTTAATAAAGAAAATTACTTTGATTCTTTTATATTATTATTTTGTTTGTTTTTTTTTTTTTATAATTTAAGCTAAAACAAAGGACTAATAATATAATCAAAAATAAAAAAGAAATTATTAAATATGTAAAGTTTAATTCTAATAAAGGTAGGTATTGTAGCCTAGAAAAAAATTATTAAATGTATTTAATATGGGTTTTTATTATTATAAGTTTTCTTTACAAATTTATGTTACAAGAAAAGTTGGATAATTATAAAGACAATATTGTTAAATATTATTGTTTTAATGAGAAGATGTAATGACTTGTTAATTTTGAAAGTGATATAACAATGTTATCCCTCTTTGATTTTTAGTATATTATTTAACATAATATTATTATTTAACATATTATTATTTAACTGTTTATTCGGAAATTTTCCTTATTTAAATTTAATTTTACTATAATTTTAGCTTCTGAGGCAATTTACATAATCCTAATAAAGTATGAAGCTTATACAATTTTTATTTTCAAGAGGGTTGAAAAACTTGAAAAAGTATCTGATAAGAGATAAGTAAGATTCTCACTCTTTAAATTCACACCCTACCCGTAGCTATATAATTTCCTGTGTCGTACAATAATATAATTTTTTTTAATTGCTCGCTTCTATATAAAAAATATATTTTTAAATTTAAAAGATTTATATACTTTCCCAATCCTTATGTTACTAAAAATCTGACATTAAGTAAATGAAAATTTTCCTTTGCTATGTAATCAAGTCCGACAAAAAGATTAATCTGAGTTTATGATCTTTGAGAAAGAATGGGACTATTATATGTTAAAATTAAAAAAATTAAATTCCTTTTGAAAATTATTACTGGTACAACAGATTCTTGAATTTGGTTGCAATACAACAAGGATCTGGTTGACATTATGATACTGCTGCACAATTTGTTTACTTCATTTTTAATTAGTTCACTTTTAAATTTCGCATCCAAGCAGAAGTGCATTAATTGTTGAGGTATCTTTTAAGGAAATTTTGTGTTTATAAGTGATTTGACTGTTTGTGTATATATGTCCGTAAAAAGAAAATATCTGTTTTTATTAAACAAAATATTTTATATTATTTTCATCGTTAGGCGAATAGGCAACAAAATGCTAAAATAATCATGGACTAAATAGATTACATAGCGGGATTTGATACATCCTTTAGAGAAGAATATCAAGGCATTTTTATACCCGTACGATAGGATCGGGTATAATAAAATTACTCCTCCGTTTGTAACACCTCGAAATAAGCGAGCTAGATATACCTTCAAAGGTATGGATCGGATCAGAAAAAAATTCTAAGACTTTTGAGCCATGTCCGTCCGTCCGTCCGTCAGCACGCTAACTCAAAAACTAAGAAAGCTAGAATCTTGAAATTTACACAAAATATTCTTGGAATAATTTGTAGGTTCCCTATTTTTTTTGGTTGAGTTTGGACCAAAACTTAGGGTAGCTCTCGAACACCTAACTTTTAGATCCCGACATTTTTTTTTAAATAGAGCTATGAAATTTTAACTGCTGATAGATCTCACAAAAATATTAATTTTATTTTTTATAACTTTTTTTTGTAGCCCTACCCGTTACGGAGCTACAGCTCCCAAAAGGTTCAAAAAAGCTCCATATTTAAATTGTTATAGCACAAGTTGTATAAGGTATATCTTCATTTGGAAAACGCCAAACGATTACTACTTTCATTAGCTTTAAAAGTATATATACAATAAATGTATATTTGTAGCATACGGTGTCTTAATTTACCGTTATGCGAAATTCAAATTTTGCAAAATCCTTTAATCCTTCTATCTTCTAAACGGTTTAAGTTGGAAACTTGAAATTTTGACAAAAGTTAGATCTTTGAAAATAAGTATGAGTCATTTCAGAAATTTTTTTTGTATCACTCCCCGTTTAGGAGCTGTAAGGGGTCAAAAACTGAAAATTTCCTATTTTTAAACACCTGTAACTTGAACACCTGTTAACATTTTTTTGAAGTAATATACAAAAATTAAAGCTTCAACATTATACTCTTACTTTTGTTAACAACTGTTTTTAATAATATAGGGTTACTTTATAATTGACGAAAGTGTTACTTGATTTTTTCAAATTTTCTAACAAATTTCTTTAACGAATTTTTTTCATTTTGTTTTACTCGATAATTTGAAATTGTTGAGGATATAATGCGTAGTACAAAAAAATGTAAATAAATAAACAACATAACGGTTGCTTGAAGAATTTTTATTTATATGATATTAATATTTATATACATACTTATATAATATCATGTTTATTTACATATCGTATATGTCACTAGTGAATGAATGATAAGAGTATAGATGTATATTATATAGCGCCGTATTTACATACATATATGTATTTTATTGTACTTATAAGAAATTATTCTGTCAATGGAATATTTAAATATAATATAATATATTATTTAAAATTATATTTACTATTTTGTACTAAGTAAATTTAATATACATTTACCGCTTAGTATTAAATGGTACTATAGAATATTTGAAAAAGTTTTGGATTGATAATCGTTATGTGGAAGGTTAAAATCTGCTTTTAAAGAATGTATAAACATATAGTTTGAATATATGTACAACCCATAATTCTAGAAATTATAAAATTCACCCAAATTATTTTAAAATACTAAAATATTAAAAAAATAATATTATAAGCAAAGTGACAGGCTGTGAACATACTAACGGTTCGTACGGGTATCTAAGAGTTGACAAAGGCAACTGTATTCTTCCTCGTTTTAAAGATATTATATAATTAATAATACTAGTATTATGATATCAGCCGTTCAAAAGATATTTACAGTACATTAATTTAGTATCTATATTTTGAAATGAAGATATTTCAACAGACAAAAAGTAGCAGTTCGTTATTTTTATTGGAATTTTTCTCTACAAAATAGTAAAAAAATCGTGGGTGGCAGTTAATCTAAAGCCAAATTTTTTTCTAGAAATTATGGATAATTATGATGAAAATATTATTATAACTTATAGATAGAAAGTATTATAAATATTATATAACTTTCGTCAACTTTTTATAACATATAAAGTTATAAAGTAAAAACGTGTACGGTCAGTAAACCAAAATGTACTACCAAATTATATTTACTTACTCTTATTTTTTTTTTTTTTTTTAGATAATTAATGAAAAAAATATTAAATAATAAATTATACAAGAAATTTTCTTAAAAAAATAGTTAATCATCCTATTGATCAAAAAAAAAAAAAAAAAAAATTCTGCTCATAACATAAATTATTGACATTTTCTGTCACCTTTAAGTTTTCAACAACAAACCATTAACCTTCAGCTACAATACTTTTTTAAATGTCACAAAAAAAAATCATTATTTTCTCTCAGTACAATGAACTATTCCTAAAAATATATATATATATATATTGAAAATAATATAACAACCTTTTCTGTTCCTTATATTTAACTATTATTATTTTGCTTCTATATAAAAAAAAACCTTTGGAAAACTCTCATTCATTCTATTCATAAAATAAATACAATAAATTGATTACTAACTCTTTTCCTATCATTACATAATTTAACTTTTAAAAAACTTTTTTTTTTTTCTTTTCAATAGGTACTGAGTACTTAATTGTTTTTCTTTACTTTTCATTCAAATTTTTCTTTCTACATTGAATTTAAAAACAAAAATAAAAACTTTTTTAATGGCTTTTTTTCAGTATTTTAAACAAAAATTCAATTTATTACTCATAAAGTTACAACAACTTTTAATTTTAAATAAATAAATAAAAACAAAAAAAAAAAAAAACTTGAGTCTTCCTAAAATAAGGACGACAAAAATGACACACATTTTTTTTTAATGTATGTTAATATGTTAAAATTTATACGTGTTATGTATGAGTAGATACAGAGTGTCTATACAGGATATTTTTAAAATTCGTGATATTTATTTCAGTTTTTCCAAAAACTTTGTTGTCGCAGAAAATTAAAACAAGGTTTTTCTTACCGAACAGGCTGTTTACCTATTTGAAATAGTAAAAAATCAAAAAAACAATGAAAATTTTAGTAAGTATAAAAGATTTCTTTCCATATTATTTTTAGCAACCGCATACATTAATGTATAAGGTAGGTATTGTTTTCACACCAAAAATTTGTATTTTTTTTGCAAATATGCACTATAATAGTTCGATGCGTAGAAGCTTGTAAAAAAATGTTTATCGTGATGTCTGTGTGGGTGTTGATTCGAACAATCGATTAACTTTCAATTAATTTTCTACTATTACTTTTTGCCACTATGTATTTAAATTAATAAAATAAAACAAAATTGCATCTTTAAAAGTACATTGCCATTCAATTTCAAATATTCCTATACTTTGTATATTTATAACAATACATAACGCAGAAACAAAGTTGCGCCTTTAAAAATGCATTGTAAAAACACATACCTAAACAATATTTCGCTCATTTTCTCTTTTACAGTAATTTCAATAACAGAAAGGTTTTGAAACGAATTAATATATTATATTTTACCTACTTTTACTAATGGTTTTTTTTTTGTTTAGATAGATGTAAAAAAAGCATTAATACATAAAAAAGAGTGGCTCATCTTAGTGAATGATAATCTTTGATTCAAACTGTCTGTTAGCAGATTCAATATTAATGATATTAATGTTATGTTTATTTATTTACAGTTTTTTCTGTAAATTTTTGAACTTTTTGAAATTTTAAACTTCTCATATTTTTGAATGAAAAAAAAAAAATCATGTATGTACACATAAGTATGTATGGATGTATGAATGAATAAATATATTTTTATGATTAATTCTTTGCTTATTATTGTTATTATTATTGAATGAAAAAAAAAATGACAAATATTAGTTATTTTGCGTTGATTAAAAATTTTATGTAAACAATCTATGAATTTTGGCATTATGTTTTTCGTGTAATAGCGGTCGGTGCTGCGGTGAAGAATTACAGAATTTAACATAATGTGTGCTTATGTTTTTTAGTTCAAAGCAAAGCCAGAGCTGTCAAAAAAAAATGTATATTTCTTTTTCCACTCTGAATGATCAGAGTTTATCTTTTGTGTTTCTATTTTCATTCAGAGTGCGCTCAGAGTATGATCTAAATGTTCGATTTTAATTTACAGATATCGTAGAACATTTGAATTTAAATGTCAAAAATTTTATTTTTTTTATATAATTTGACACTTTTGACAGGTTATAGCTCAATTGTGTTTCAAAATTTATTTCGGAGCGTTTAGAGATAAAATATTTTTAATCTGTTCAGAACGTACTCTATGTACTCGATATATTATGTTTAGAGCATAAATTTGAACTAAAAAAGAAAAACATAATCTTAACAATAATATTATAATTAACAAACACAATTTAGTATCTACATAAAGTCTAAAACCTAAAAAAAATTTCTTGATGATGACTTAAACAGTTTTGCACCCTGTATTTTATTTTCAATACGTATCCTATCTATGTATTTTTTCTATATTCACATTTTTTGTTATTTAAAAGTGTCAAAAAATATCGCATGTTATTTTGTTTTTGTTATGTAAATTATAATATGTTGTTGTTGTTTTTTTTTTTTAATTCACTTTAAGTAACTATTTTGATTTAATTTACTTTATATAAGTTAAAAATAAATAATCGAAAAAAAAAATTAAAAAGAAATTTATAAACGGTATAGTTATTATACTTATTATAATAGTGGTATACAAAAACTGTGGTAGTTTCTTAATTTCTTAAAATAGTTTAAGTGCATCCGTACAAATTAACAAGCATCATTGAAGTTACTATCATATTATTATTTTGTTAGAAACCATAATTTGAAGAATTAAGATATTCAGAGAATTAGAAATTTATTGTTATTACAGATACAGATCAATTTCATGGAACTTTTATTCCTTTTTTTGCAATCCTCAAACCAAACAGTAGATTGTACCATAGGTTCCAAATTAATGTTTGATAAGGGAGGTGGTGTTTGGTTGGTTAAAATCCAACACTACGACAGAGAATTTGCGCTTTGATCGCATTGGAGTTTTTCTAGATTCCCATCTACCCTTGAAAAAACAACAAAAAACAAAAATCGTTTTCCTTAGATGACAAAAATAATTTTTTGTATTTTATTTATAATAGATTCACTTAAAACTGCCCAACAGTCAGTCCGACAACTATAAAAATAGCAAAATGATGGCTGGCATTAATTTTTCTTATAATATTATAATAAAAAAACGTAAACGTGATTAAAAAGTGCAAATAAAAAACCAATAAAAAATTTATAAGAATACACGCAAAGAAATTACATAATAGTATTATAATGTATGGTCTTTATTTTATTGGGGAAGCGAACAAAAACTAATGGGAATTTTTTAATATAAAAATATTAACAAAAAGTTTTTAAATTAACATGAAAAGAGTTGAAAAGTTTTCATAAAATGTTTATATGTTTTTCTTTTGTTCTTTTTATTATTTATTTGAAAAAAAAAAAAATGTAATAAATATTATAATTAATAAATTATATTCCATTATTATTATTTTTCCATTTTTATGAATTTTTTAATATTTTACTTGGTATTAAAAATTTTTAAAACAATTTTTCAAATTGAAAGAAAATTAGAGGAAATAAAATAAAAATGTGAATACAAAATAAAAGTAGATAGATACTAAATCTATTATATTTTTCCAAAATTTAACGTCTATTATAATATGTGTGCTGTAACCTTGCCTTTCTTAACGATAATTTATAGTAAAAGGCGCTTAAGTGCTTTATCGAAAATTATTGTCTCTTTCTTAGATCACTTTTTTAAAAAAATAGATACTAAAATGAGTTCACTTCAGTACTCTATTGAGAACTTAAAAACACTTAAAAGAGGTGATTTTATAGCTGATTGTAAATCTGTTCTAATCGCCTTTTTCCTCAAATTAAACTATTCGATTTTTTTTTTATTTTCTTGTTTCTTTGCTTTTCATATGTACGAGTTTATGTAAGTAATATTAACTTATTCTTTATATACGTTAATAGTTAATTTTCTTTATTTCATTGTAGATGCTAAGGTTTTATTTTTGTACTTAAAGTTTATTTTAAACAAGGTAACACAAAATTATTATCGACAGATTCCAATATTGTCAATAAATATTTTGTTTAAGAGATTGTTTCCCCTTTTCTCTAATAGTTGAAAATGTTTACCTATATTTATGTTTAAGAGGTTTATTTTGTATTTTCTAGAAAAACCTTGCTTCTTATTTATAACTTTTCAAAAATTCGTAAAATCATTTTTATAATAGATAGGCTTTATTTATGTATCGAGAAGCTTCATGTTTTTTTTTTAGTTTATTCCCTTGCCACTTAAATATGACAAAGATATATTACACAGTCTTTCTTTTTCAGACGTGACTGTAAAATGTCGTAAAGTGGAATCATTCTTACGAAGTGTATTCGAAACCTGGGATTCCTTTAGCGTTTTACAGCGTAGTTTATACGCTATTATCTTATTTTTGTTATGTTCAAAATCTTTCCCAAGTTGATTTTGAACTTAACAATGAGCGGTGGTTCTTAAATCATCTTGCAGTACACCAGATTTTAAAATTTAGTATTTTGAAACGCACACAAACTTTTGGGATACACTGATACTAGTTTTATATTGCAGTCAGTAGAAGTACGGAAAATCAATAATATAATAAATATTTACATACCTATAATATTGTAATTTCCTATAGTAAAATTGGAATTATAAACAAATCATTTGTCTATAATCGATAGATACTGAAATGTGAAAAGAATTTTTTGGAACGTTCAGTATTGGGCAAATTTTAAATATCCAAAGGAATTTCTATATGCCAGAAATTATAACATTTTTGATCATCGCCTTTTAGATTTGATAGAATCAAGTATATATAGGTAACATACTTTGTAATGTCTTTCTGATTTGCATTAGATATTGTTCCATTCATTTCATCCAGACGCATAAATATCTTAAAATTGCCTCATTGGCTTTCTTTCAAATTTTTTCAGTAATTTCTTACACTTGAAAATTATTTTCCCTTCTGAAATTATTTTTTCACCCTTCACCTTCATTTTTGTTTTTCTCTTTCTTTCTTGACCTTTATTACGACATATTATTTTTATATAATTGTAAATAAATAAATCATTCCATTTTGTATTTGATTCACTAATTTACAAAAAAAAAACATTAAAATCAAAAATCAATGGCGATTTTATAAAGAAGTTAAAATATAAATGTATTGTGTAAAATAATATTTGTGTTGAAACTCAAACCAACAACATGTTTTCAATTTTGTTTAAAACTAAATTTAATAATCTATTGGTAGCATTATGCATATATTATTATAATTATTATTATATAATAGTATTATAAATATAATTATATACCTATACTTGAAATATAGAGCAATATTTACACTGATATAATTATTATTATTATAATACCTTCGAACATAGTCCTAAGGTATAATAAATCTGCTATTACATTTTCTGACACCTTTTTCTTTTAGAAAAGATAGATATGGAAACGTACATATGTATTTATTCTTGCCTACGATTATATTCTTAGTTGATTTAGTTGAACTGATCATAACTCGGTGTCAAATTAAGTTAGATATCTGAAATTTAAAGAAGAAGTCATATATAATAGAATGAAAAATATAAATTTAATAATAAAAGAATTCAGTTTTATACCAGCAATCTCTGTAAAATTTGGTTTAGATCTAGGAATAAAGATTAGGGTAGTTATTGTAGTCTACCCAACAGGTTTAGGTAGTTAAGAAAAGTATATGTTTATATATTGATTCTTAGAGACGTTAGACGTCAGAAATTTCCTAAAAGAAGATCAAATTTAATGGAAACAGCATAATATATTATGTTTGTGTGGGTATCCTAAATTTGGCACAATATACTTTCCTCTTTGTTTGACTTCCTCTTGATTCAAACAGTTTTATTACAATATTTTCAATTTAAAAGAAAATAATTTTTAAAAATAATGTGTAGGTAGTGGAAACAAATAACTCAAAATTATTACAAAAGAACTTGTAAAAATACTAAAAATAATTAATAATAGTTATTATGAAATTATACAAGAAAACTGTAGGATATTCGAAGAATAATAAATATTGTGAAAGTAAAAAATAAAGAAATAAATTTTATATAGAAAAAAAACCCATACCTATCAAACATTATTAGAATGACTGTTTTAAAACAAATAAGGATTAGTAATGAATTTTTCTAAGGGTTTTACTGCATTTTCTTGGCCATAATCAAATAAAGTTTTGGTTTTATTATACCCTACACCTAAAATATAGGGTATATTAACTTTAGTATGGTGTTTGTAACCACCAAAAGAAAGCGAGTTAGATATGGACATGTATTTATATATGTTCTGAATTAGGGTCACCTCCTGAGTCGATTTAGCGATGTCGGTCCGTCCGTCCGTACGGTAACTCAAAAAATAATGATGCTATCTTGATGAAATTTATACTGTAGGTTAACAACGACTAAAGTATGGACGAAATCGGAACATTGGTACCTTCCATACAACTCGAAAAATCGAATACGCATTTCTTCGAAATTAATAAAGATAGAAACTTAAAATTTTGTACGAGGGTGTGTTTTCCTGAATCTCTAATATCCCTAAAATTTGAGATGAATTGGAGTGGCTATTCGGGTACCTCACACACAACTCCCAAAACCGAACAAGCATATCTTCGAAATTAATAAATATAAAAACTTGAAATTTGATATAAGAGTGTTCTACCCCGTTCTGATGATGTCTCTAAAATTTGAGATGAATTGGGGTGGTGGTCCGGGTGCCTTCACACACTTCCCAAGACCTAACAAGCCTATCTTCGAATTTAGTAAAGATAGAAACTTGAAATTTTGTATAAAGGTTGTAAAAGCATTTATTTTTTTAGCTTATATTAAATACCTAACTAATATAACTTATGGATTTTTAATTTAATTTGAATTTTTTAGGTGTAGGGTATAAATAAGTCGGTTGCATCGACTTACGTTACATTTATTTGTTTTATTTCATTATTCTCTTTTTAAATTTTTACTGACTTTAAAAGTTTAGTTTGAAAAAAAATTTTAATCAAGCATAAGGCTGTATGTTATGTTTAGCTACAAAAATTACTAAATATTGTTTAGTTTCAAAAATTACTAAACATTCTTTAGTTACAAGAATTACTAAACATTGTTTAGTTACAAATTATATCAGAAATTGTGTGATGATGAAGGCCTACGGAATTAAAGCCCATTGGCGTAAATTCTTTTTTGAATTGAAATTAAAATCCACACTAATTTTTGGAATTAAATGAAGATAGGAATATAATACGTGGACCAAACGATCTCTAATATATTTTTGTATAATTGGTATAATATATAATACTTTTTTGCTTCTTTAAAATTGATTAAAAACCGATTTTGATTTAATTTTAATAACAAATTTTTTTTCTAAATTGTCTTAGTAAAAACAATTAATTAGGTAGGTTGCTATAATGCCTTTTGTAATAAAGCCTTTAAGACTTTATATCATATTTCAATGAGAAATAAGGACTTATTCGCAAAAAGAGAATGTAAAATAAAACCTTCTTTTAACACTTAACAATAAACATTATATGTAGTTCTAAGTTCTAGATTATTAAAATTAAAATTAATTAATTATTAATGAACTCTAAATATGTACTAAATTTTAATATGTTTAAATATAAGAGGACTAATGTATGTACAAAATAATTAAAAGACTTTAGAGTTAGTTGCAAAATTTAGTGCGGGGTTTAAACTATTTAAAATTATTTGATGTCGAAATATGTAAGAAAAATAAATAAGGAAGAACTTTATATGATTATGCCAGATTTTTAAATAGGGTCGATTTTATAGTTGATTACAAAATAACGATTGCCATCTTTTCTTAAATATTTTGATTATATATTATGGCGTTGGCTTTAATTTTTTTTTGAAAAGCGTTCTGTGACTGCACCACCAAAAATATTTAAAAGTTGAATAAAATTAAAATACTTTTGAACAAATACATATACATTTAAAAATGTTAATACACCATATTGTGTTATATTAAAGAGTTTTTAAATATGCATGATTATGCAACTATATTTATAGACGTACATATTTACTCTTACTTTGATTTTTATTTACTTTTTCTCTATTTTTAATTTTAATAATGTAGAACCTAGAACTGTAATGTTTATTCTTAAGAGTTAAATTTTTTGAAAAATTACAAAACAAAATTACCAAAAATAAAAAAATAATTTAATATTTTCTTTACTTAAAGGATTTTTTGTCACGGAATGTGTGAAATTGTGAAGGTTATTCGGATAATTTTAGTTTTTTTTTTCACTTTTTTTTATGGTTTATTAAATTAAAGTAAATAAAAATTATTTCAAATTTTTTTTTTTTATTTCATTTTAATAATAAAAAAAATTAAAAAAAAAAAAGAAAAAGCTGTTCATATTCTGATAACGATTTTAATTCGATTCGTGTATTAAAACCATTCAAATCAATTGTTATGTGCTTTATTTTATTAGAAAGCAAAACAAAAAAGAAAAAATAAAAACAAAAATTAAATAATTATGGCAACACCCTTTTCATACAAACAAATTATTTTTTCGTATTATTAATAGGTCATATTTTTAATCATGAGTGGATTATATTTTACTATAAAAAGAATAAAATTGTCGGATTAAATTGAAAGGCATAAAGATTGAGTCAAAATAATTTTCATGTTCTGTTTTAAACTAGGAAATATTTAATGATTGTAAAGCGGAAATACTCTGGACTTTACTGGAAAGTAAAATAGATAAAAGAGACGAGTGGAATGCTAATTTATAGTACCTAATTAAAATGAGTCTTATTTTTCATTTTTTTTTTTCCAAGGGAGGTGGGAATTTTCCAAAGACACCAAGAATTTCCCCCTTGGTAGTGTCAGATTCTTACTAACTAAACCCACCTCCCTATTTAGCCAATATAATGGGATGAAACCCTTACCTTTGAACGCAGTATATTGGCTGGGGAGTAAGGATAGGAAAGGATAGAAAATGGATACGGAAACATTGAATTACGAGTGGACTGTAAGGAAACAATGAATCCGCCTATTATTATTACTATTTGCTAACAGTGACTATAGTCGTTACAACAGTTACAACATGTAGGAGTATATAACACCTTACTACATAAGGTAATTATTGAAAGCAGCTCCCACTGTCATTGTCGCGGCTGTTATTATTGATACCTATTAGTATTCTTATTGATATTAATGTTACTATTATTTTACTGAAGAGTCAGGGTAATCAGTGGATTACAACGTGCAGCAGTATATAACACCTTACTCTGCATGATATAACCAAAGATAGGTCCACTGTAGCAGCTATTATTATTATTATTACTATTATTATTATTACTATTATTATTATTATTATTATTATTGTTATTATTATTATTATTATTACTGCTATTAATTATACGATATTCATTATTACGATAAAAAATTACTACATATTTTTTATTTATATGACCTGACCGGGGTTTGAACGCAAGACTCGTCGATTGAAAGGTTGGCAACTTAACCACTGCGTCATGAGTCATATTTATTTTTTCTGAACTCAATCGCCTTTTTAACAATCTCATAACTGTATGATATTTTATACATATGAATAAGAATACGTAAGATACATATGAATAATAATACATAAGAGTACCTTAAATATCAAAACATACAGGATTCATAGTATGGCAGATATTCATAATAAACAATGAGCTGGAATATATAGGGTAGGGAAATATAAAAATTTCAATAAAAAGGTTTAATCAAATATACAGGAGCACACCTATAAAATTAATCTATAAAAATCATGCGGAATCCCTAATAATTAAAAAGAAAAGAAAATTTTAAAATTCAGTAACAGCAGAACAATTGTAGGTACACCCCGAGCGTTTAAGAGCTTAGGGTATGATTTCTCATTAAATGTGAAGTAAAACTCAGGGAGCTGCATTTCATAGGTTGTTAATTCACAAAATCTATGTATATTACGTTTTATTTAACAGTGGTAACTCTTAGCATTTTTTCTCCAGATATTGAAAATAAACTAATTCTAAAGAAACAAAAAAACCGATCTAAACTTAAAAACTATTTTTTAGTCATACAAGGATGCTAAAAATATCTAATTATATTAATCTTTAACTATAACTCAAGCCAGGTTACTTTAATAAAGGAAAAAAGAATTTCCAAAGTAATATGAATGTAAACCTTGATAGTTTTAAACGTTTGATAATATCAAGAATGTATAAATAAACCTAAACTATTCATAGTAAAATCTTTAGATGCCTGCCTACTTTCTTTTTATTTTTGAAAAAAAAAAAAAAGATATTTTAGGGTTCTCAGACTGAAAATAGGCTGAAAACACCGACGTAGTGTAGGTTTGAATGTTATTCACATTATAATAATAATTTCCCCTTACCACATTTACAGCAACGCCTGTGTGAAGGGAAAGACTGTGTAATTTCTTTATCAAATTTATAATCACATTTATGATTTGTCACATTTAATATTTTAGAGATCAAAATATGTTTATATACATACTTTTAAATATTACAATCTCAACTTCAAAGTAAAAAATTCATCTATTTTGTATTGTCTATTAAAGGCAGTTTATGATGAATAGAAGTTTTAGTAATTTCGATAGAAAGAACAAAAGAATTTTGCCATGTTTTTTTTCCTTTGTAATCCGCCTTTTCGTTATTAAAAATCGACACTGACGAGTTAATATAAAAGCATATAAAATATAACGCAATTTACTTTTAGTTATTTAATAAGTTATTACATATATTATATAATTATTTAAAATTATTTAAAAAAAAAAACTGCTCTGCTAGATTTTTCCAAGGAAATATTTCAAATTGCATATAAATAACTACAAAAGAAAAGTTTTTTTTTTTTTTTTGAGTTTTATGAGATTCTTTATAAAACTTTTCTGATTTGATTTATGAAATAATAGAAGACTCTAAAGTTATTGTCTTAGTTTTAACAATTATTTGAAAATTTTTTACTCTGAATGCCATTCTTTCTATTGAGTTGGAATGATAAAAACAAAAATAATTTTTCTAGTAATAGTTTTAGCTACGCAATGGAAAAGTTTTTCATTTCACGATTTTTATTTTATTTTATGCCGTATTAAATTTATGGAAGTATTCATTATTACATAAAAATGTAAACTACAAATTTTAAGTTTATAATTATTTTATAAACTATGATGAAAAATAAGATTTAAATTAAATTTTAAATTTAATTTAATTAACTGCTTAAATTAACAAGCATGGTTTGAAGGTAAAAAATTCAACTTCTGATGACCTTCTTGAAACACTAAATTATAAGCTTTTTTAATTTCTAGGCAAAAAAGTCTTTGAATGGAAACTTTGTTTAAGAACAAAACTTTAACCTCCTCTAACAATAAAATTAAGAATATGATTTTTCTATTTCCAAACCATATTGGTCAGAGGTTGTAATTAAACATATCAATAAATTAACGCATTTTTTTCATGCGCTATAGCCAAACCCTAGGAAAAGATTCTTTTGTACATTCTTGACGTAGTTTTGACTAAATATGGCAAGAAGTGAGGAAGGAATATAGCAGAAAGCAAAGAAAGTACCATAGTGCGATGCTTGTAGTGCCAAATTTGCGAATTACCTACATATATTCCATTTTAGGTCGAATGTATGCTTTATAGATAGAAGATCTCTATAAGAAAAATAAGCTTAGGGAAAGACATTCCGAACATTTTTTGTCAGCATTCTTAGCTACATCAAAAATAATGTATTTTATTGGTTTAGCTGTAATATATGCACAGATAAATTTTAAAATTTCCCGTTTGTTGTGTAATTATACTCTTTGAAATCGCATAATTGAATCAAGCAAGAAATTACAACTCAATCTTATTTTTCTAAATTTTCTAAATCCTCATCAGCCATTTTGATTAAGTAGCTAGTCATTAAAATCTCTAAAACTTATTGGAGTCGAAATCTCAAATTTTAAAATTCTTAAGTATTACAAAAAATTTCTCGGGGGCCTAGTGGGTTAGAGCATATAAAATACGCTGTAAATACTGAGAGAATGTGGATTCGAATCCCACACATGTCGTAAGAGTTATTCACCCTTACGACATTTACAGCCACGCCTGAAAAGGGAAAGCTGTGTAATTTCCTGTTCCCATTTATAGAGCAGTGAAATGCACTAAAAAAAAAAACAAAAAAAAAATTTTTTGTTAAAATGTTTAGATCGTTTGGTGACCATATCTTTTTTTGTTTTGGTTATTTTAATACAATTTTCTTACAAACCTAAGCTGTAAGAAGTTGCACTCAAGTCAAAATAGATTTTTGTGTATTAAATAAAGTATTAAATATTAAATAAAAACAAGTAAAAAAAAAAGTTTTTTTTGTCCATTTATTTTCTACAATAATTAAAAAAAAATTTTTCTCTTCAAATTCTATTTATACTCAATAATTAGAAAAAAAATTTTGCAATAATTAAAAATATTTTTTATAATATAATTAATATTAAAACTTTTTAAAATACTTTCAATAATAAAATATCATGGTTCAGGAAAAATCAGTTATACTCTATAGTTATGTAAATACTTTTTCTTCCTGAGAAGTTCACGTTATAAAAATAAAGTTTTTCTGTTTAATTTATTTTGTTTTTATTGTAAAATTTCTTCATTGTCTTCATTAATAAAAATAAAATAAAACAAAATATTCATTGTGCTTACATTATTTCCTTTTCGAAGAAAATATTTTTTTTTTGTTTTCCATTTAAAAATTTTTTTAATAGAAATTTAGTTTTGAATTTTTCATATTTTCTAAATGTTCTTTATTTTCTATCTTTTGTTTTTAATATTAATTTTTTCTTTTAATTTAATTCCTTAGGGTACATAATACATTATGGATTTCAAATTTACACTTTCTTTAAATAAATTTTTGTTTTTTAATTCGATTTTTTTCCAAAATTTTCATATTTTTAAATTTTAGAGTATGATTTATTTAAAATCCTAAATGGTTGATGTCTTGGCTAAAATAATACAATATTAAAGTGTTAATTTTAATTTTTGATATTTTGAAAGGAGAAGTAATAATTGATATTAAAGCTGGATTTTTTGAGAATAATTTCAATTTTATCTTTGTTTTGTTTTTTGTTTTCCTTTTTTTCTTAAAGTTTAGGGTAAAGTACTCTGTATCTAGGGTAATTAGGTACAACAATGTGATTCATAATTATGAAATTATGATTGTGAAGAAATTTTCTGAAAAAACGAAGGCAGTAAAGTAAAAAAATTGTTTGTTCAATTATCTAAAATTAGTTTATTATATTAATTATTATAACAGTATAGGAAAGAGCCGTAAATTTATAAGAATACAAATATTTTGGAATAAAGTTTTTCTCTAATCTTCCTAATAGCCAACAATTATGATGTTGCAACTTATATAAAGATCTTAAAAATTCTAATGTTATTGCAAAAAGTTAAAAAAATACAACAAAATATTAATGAAAATTTCAGACACCAATCAACTTCTATATTTCTAAAACAACGAAATGTACCTACAATGTCTTAATAAAAAATTAGACCTTCAGAATAAAGAAATGTAAGTTTCTTGCAGAAGAATTTTCAGTTTTTACTAGATAAAAATATAAACATAAGCAAAATATAATAATATGTAGAATTAGCATTGAAAGCTAGTTCTGATATTTTAAAACCATGCCCTTGTTTTTGTGAAGCTATTTGTGATATACTTATTTAGTGAAACTATTGTAAACTGTCAGAAATTCGTGCTGTCGCTCAGCCGAAGCATTTGCTGCTGACGAAATAAGGTCATCAATTTATCAATGATTTGAATAATTTTTGAAAATATAACATGTGAATGAAATGAGACAGGAGTAAATTTAAGTTTTGAAAATTTAAAATCCCAACACACAAAATAAATACTTTCGAGTTTTTCGAGTTTTTGTCACTAATTTTCGAGTTTTTGTCACTAAAAAAAAAATTAATTTCAATCAATTCAAAATTTAAAGGAAAGACAAACATTAAATTATTCTTCAAGGCTTTTTATAAAATAGTTTACTTTCAAAATGTATCTAGTCTTTTTTTTAACGACTCGTTTAAAATTAACACCATGACAGCGGTAGTTAAGGAAATTATTCAACTAGCGAAAACATGACACCAGAAAAAAATGCACAAAAAAATAAATATACATTTTATTTTTTACTTTCTTCTTCTTCTTCAAAAAAAAAAACCCATGTACCTGACTCTGATGACAGTCATATGGCAATTTTAAGCAACTAAAGTATTATTGTATTTTAGTTTTTATTGTTAGCATACCCAATTGGAATAGAAAAAACTTTGTAAAAAAACTTCTTACATTTTTTTTTTAAAAGGAAATGTAAAAAAAAAAAAAATGAAAATAAAAAACTTACATAGAAAATGGAAGGAAAAAAATTAACCATGCGGAAAACTAGACGAATTTTCTAAAAAGAAAAATTTTCTTTGGTTTATTTTATACGATTTTTTCGCTTTTCCCCACCAAAGGTGTTTTCACGAAGAAAATAAGATTTTTTTTTTCTTTGTTGTACTTGTTTAGCTTGGACTCGGTTCAAGTGAATGAATGTAAAAAAAATTATTAAGGAATTCAATAGTTGTACAAAGAAATTATAGGATATTAATATTAGAAATTGTAATTTATAAGAAAGAAATGATGGACTAAAAGAAAGACGGTGTGAGGGTCCAAAAGGTATACATAAAAAAAGTAGAAGTTTTTCTCGCATATTCATCATAATCCATTTTTTTTGAACGCGATTTTTTTAAGTTAATGTATTTAAAACTTCTGCTTAAGAGGGGCTAAATCTATATAGGAAAAAAATACTCAAATATCAAAAATTGGGTTCTTTTCTTAAAAAATGGAATTAAGTAGTTAAATATTTTACAGTTAATATTAGGTGGATAATAAACGAAAAATTAAATTCTAAAAATACTTTATTGGAACCAGTTTTAAAGAGGTAAAAAAATATTTAAAAAAAAAAACGAAAAATAACGGTAAGAAACATTCTTTATTTTATTTTTTTTTTCTAAGTTAGCAGAATATAATGTTGAAAGTTCTATTCATGGAAATCCAAATTTTCATATTTACTTTTTTTTTGTTTTTCTTTCTTTTAATACACCATTTTAAGTTTTGGGTCTCAACGGGTTATGATTATTATATTATTAAAGGTTAAAGTGCTGATTCTTAACTTTTTATTCAACATCTTTTTCTTTTTTTTCTCGGTTTCCTTCTTTTTTAATGGAATATGATTTTATGGAGCGTAAATAAATATACCAAAAAAAAAAAAAATCAAAATACAAAATAATGTAAATATATTCATTGGATTGAATGGAATGATAAGAAATAAACATTTTTACGTTTATTTATTTTATTCATTTTCACCTAAATGTATGCAATTTAAATTGAGTTGATTTTTAATAAAATAATATTATAATGAATATTGAATAGGTAAATATTCGAAAAAATGCTGAATCACGAATCAATACTATCGCAATCATGATTGTATTAAAAATAAAATTCCTTAAATATTTGGATATTAATGGGAAATTTTTAAATTTAAAATTTTTTTGAATAATATAAAATTATAAAATTATTTTAAGGTTTTAAGATATAGGTAGTTAATACATCGAAACTGAAGACCAAAATTGTATATATAAAACATTAATTAAGAATTAATTTAAACTATTTTAATAAATAACAAATACAAATCCCTTAGGGAAACTAGAGTAAAGAATATATTTAAAATCCATACAATAAGGAGTATCCATATATCCATATATAAGTCTAGAAGTATTTTATCTTCGGCATTTTTGGAGAAGTATTTTAGCTTCAATATTTTAAATTTGATGTTCATTAAACTGTAAATCGTCAACGTTAAAATATTAATTCCACAGTTTGTTATCTAAACCTTGAACTTTGGATACTAGATCTGGACTGATTAGAACATACATCTAAACATTAAGATATTTAGAATAGAAAATATGTGGAATATTATTTTTGAATAGCGATATAGTAATAAAAACTTTCAACTAGATAACTGATCACATAATTTTTTGAATCACATGTATGTCTTGACTTTATTAGTAAAGAATCAAGTAATGATTTTAAGTCGTATTTTAGAAAAAGTACCGTATATTTTTTTTTTTTCAAAACGTAACAAAGTACTTGAAGAAATTTATTTTATCAGGGGTCATCATTTTACCAATGAACAGCCAATCGTGACTAAACAGATAAACTATGTTTTCTTAAAGTATGTTTAACTTTTCTTAAACTTATAATATATTCGATTAAAATTTGTTTTTGGAAGCGGGTCACAATCGTCCTCGTCAAAATCCACCTACGACAAAATCTTTCTTTTTTTTTATCTTGCATTACAAAATCTATCTTCATAAAATCTTGCATTACAAAATCTTTCACGGACCAAATCTTGCAAAATATTGTTTAAAGGAAAATAGATTGTTGGTTTGTTTTTAAAGAATTTTATGTACATAAACAAATTGGTAGTTAAGGAGATTTTTAGAGTTGATTTCAAAATCAGGGCTATTACCTGCACTTTTTTCTGAATATTTTTATATATACGTATATTTCGTATTCTGAATTAGGAGAGATTTTAGAGTTGATTTTAAAAGCAGCATTGCCTTCTTTCCAGAATATTTATATATAACATTTTCCATTCATAATAAAGCAACTGACAAAATTTAGCGTAGATTTAGCGGAATTACCAATATTTTTATACAGGAATTTGAAAAGTATGAAAAGTAGCTAGCTAATACAATAGGCATTAGTAAAACCTGTTCAAGGAAAATTTATTATACAATTAAGTGCATATTGAATTAAATATTATCTATTTTGTAAAATATTATATAAATAGTTAGGAACACAATTTTAATGATATAAAAAAACACTGATTTTTTACGATTTATTATTATTGTTACACAACAAAACTTCCAATTTATTTAATTGTTTAATATAATATACATATAGGCAAATGTTTTTATGTATAAATAGGTATTGATATAGTTTTGATTTAATAAAAATGCAAAAAGAAAAATTAAAGGAAGTTAAAAAATAACTGTAAACAAATAACTAAACATAAAATTACTGTTATCACACAAGAGTCATGTCATTAAGTTTTTTTTCTTTTTTTTTTTTTTTTGTACGCCATTTGTTGAAATTCCCATAAAAATTAAGATTACAACAAATAAACATAAATAAAACATATACTAATACAAAATAACAAAACTATAAAAATAAAAAAAAAAAATTAAAGCTAATTTTATTTTTATTTAATAGTGTTTTCGAAATTGCGAAATTAACGGTATTTTTTGTTTTTAAGTTACTGTAATTTTTTATATAAAAAATTTATATAAATTATTTATAGAATAAAATTGTTTACAACTTTCCATAAAAATTAAAAAAAGAAAAAAACGGTTTAGTAATTTTTAGCGTTTCTGTTATTGCCAGTACATAATATTTTCCCTCAAAGAAGATGCTTTTATTTGATGGGTCTGGCTATATCCGTTATTTAATTTATTTATTTATCCGTTATGTTCATCTTTTGAATCTTATGATTTAATGAATTTTTCAGGTCTTGCCTCTTAAAGAAATTTCAAGGCATATACTCATTCTACATGTACATTATACAACAAAATTTTATATAATTATGCGAAAACTGTGAATATGTTGGTAATGAAAACAACTTATAAAAAAAAAGAATCCTAAAAATGCTCTTTAAATAGCCCAAAAGCGGTATAAATCAGTCCTGTTTCATTTAGCAGCGATAAACAATTTAAAAAAAAATATTATGTCTTTAAAGTGCAAATTCGATTACCTTAAAACACTTCAGTCGGCTTAACCTATTCAAAATTAAAATTGCAATCATTATAATATAAGTATGTGTGTCTGTAGTGATACATTTGATACTGAATACATTGGCGACATTGATGCCCAGACTATTTTCACAGATTATCTTCTTAGAATATTAAAAATGATTGTCCCCTATATGTTAAACACAAAAAAGGAATATGAGGACAAATAATATTATATTCTTTGAAATAAATATTGTGATTCAATATACGAGTACACTAATGAAACATTAAATAAAATACCAAATGCTTTGGTGAACCGTTATCAGAATATGGAAAACTTTAAAAAAACTTGAATTAATACACAATCACATTATGTTTTAACAGATGTTTTTAAAGTTTTAATTTATTAATATTATTATAATACACCGCAATTTACATTAGTTGATATAATTCAGTATAGGTCAACTATTGTTCAATGTATTTTTAACTTAATTTATTTGTTATTTTTTCTATCCTTTTCTTACATTTTTTTTACCTATTTAATATTTAATTTGTAATTACATATATATGCAATATTGTATGTATTGGTGTTTATAATTAAATTCGATTACATAATAATAGAAATCCTTTCAGTATTGTAGGCATTTTTAAATAATATAAAATTAAATAAATAAATTGTTCGCGTGCAACACAATAAAGTTTGTTATAGTAGTATAGCTTTAATAAAAACAAAAAAAAAAAAAAAAAAAAAAATAGAAAACTAAAAAACTAAAAAAAACATGAAAATAGAAAAACTTAAGTAATTGTTTGCAAACAAATTTCCGGATTTAACGACTGACCATTTTTCAATGTAATACGTAGACAAAGTTAAATATATTTTTTTATAACATTTTCTTAATTAGTATGTTTTACATTTAATTAGTTTTTGTAGCTGTCAAATTCTAGTATAGTTTAAGTATATTTTGTACAAAATGTAAAATTTTAAAATAAAAGAAATTTTTATTTTGAAATTTTGAAATTTTTAAAAGTCAAAGATTTTAAAAGTGTAGAA
This sequence comes from Poecilobothrus nobilitatus, assembly GCA_947095535.1. NCBI lineage: Eukaryota > Metazoa > Arthropoda > Insecta > Diptera > Dolichopodidae > Poecilobothrus > Poecilobothrus nobilitatus. Next base: position 232,633,603 of record OX352774.1, on the reverse strand, counting down.
CAAAGATAAAGCCATTGTGTAAAATAAGCTTAAGTATATTTTTAAGCATATATTATTTCAAACGAAAATTAAAAAAAATTAATTAATTAATTAAAAATTAATTCGTTTCAATCTGTCCTTTTGTCTGTCTGTGTACTATTTCGGTAAGCGAAGATTCTGCTTAGCAGTAAAAACGGGTTTAAGATTTGTAGAAATGTGGTGAATAAAGACGTTGATCTTCTCCTTAAACCTTTATAAATTGAAAATGTAATTTTAATACTTTAGAATAGTTTGTATATATATATGCGATTTTTGAAAATATGCGCCTTTAAAAATATAATTGGTTTTATGCACTGTCTTCAATTTTATTTTATGATAAGTAAATTTAGAATATAAGATATGAAAAATAATATTATATTTTGTTATCTGACCACTAGAATATTCCCTGTCAAAAATTGACGTTTTAGTAGAATGAATATTAACGAAATTCTTATTTAAACGATTAATAATAATTTTTAATTGATTCTTTTTGTCAGAATTTCTATGAAAGTTCAGGTATCGTTTAATTAGACCAAGAATTCTGGATTAATTAGCCTATTGATTAAAATTTTAATGCTATTTCGTTTCACAAATTTTTAACTACACAACCTGCTGTTTTTGTGTGGTGCTTCAAGCCTTTTTTTTTATCTATTCTTTGATTTGATAGGGTCGATTTGATATCTTTGTCTTAAAATAAGAAATCGATTAACATGTTTCTATAGTGATATGAATCTAAATCCGGTATACAAAAATGTGTTCTCTTACAAAATGTGTTCTAGTTCTAGCAGTGTTTTAGGAGTTCTTTTGGTACATCAGTATCTAACAATATAAATTTTTACAAATTCATTAATTATTCTTGTAAATATAGAAAAATTATATTAAATCTTTTGTTACTTCCTATCATATAATGCCTTAATAAATCTACAATCCTACATATTTGTGTAAATTATTACAATATGTCTGTAATTAATTTTTTTTTTTGAAAATAAAAAAAAATTTAACCTCAAATTGGAGAATTCAAAAACTTCATATAGTCTAGACATTTCTAATTTTTTTTTTTTAATATTTTTATATTTCTCATTATAATGGAAAATTTTCTTTTACTTTTGTATCTTTAATGAATTTTCTTTTGAAAATTCAAAGATATTCATAAAATACACTATAGATTACTATTTTATTTATTTCGATACTGAAGGAATGAGAAATGAAAATATTTTCTTTTGATTTCTTCTAAATTTTTAAGTTACAAACACCAAACTATATTCAAATTTTTCCTTGTATTCTTATTTTACATTATAATATTTAAAAAGACTTGTTTTTCTTTACTTGTTTTTGTGTTTTTTTGGTTTTTTTGATTTTTCATTGTGTACAAATTTTAATTTTCAGTGTATCTATTTAAGTAGTTCAAATCCTTAAAATCTTTGAAATTTTAATTTAAAATATAATAATTTATAAAAAGACATTGGCTGTAATAAAGTAATCCTCAAGAGAAAAAATATTATATTTTCAATAAAATTCCAACAGAATTTTAGTAAGTGAATATAATTATATTTAAAATTGTTCCTGTCCACAATCGGAAAAGTTAAAAATTCAATTGAAAAAAAATTTACCCAACACCAATGGATATAATGATATAATGAACTAAATGTAATATCCTTTGGAGTAAGAAAGGTTCAGATTTTAGTCTTTCCTGAGTAGGATGAATATCAAGGTAACTAGAGCAGATCTGAATCTTAGTCAACAAAAAAGCTAACACAAGCTTTGAATAAATAATACAAGTTTGCACAATCTCTTCAGAAATTTCTTTGTCTATATGTATGTAATAAAAATATCTTTCTTCAATAGTTCTTGTTTTACTATAGCACATATCAGAATAACACCAAAACCAATGTAAACTAAAAAAAGACTTTTATAATATCTACAGCGCTACCTATATACAATTAGTTTGCCTACTCTGAGAGTAACTGCCTTAAATGTTTAGATATCAAAGACTACGTCATATCAATATATCTTAGCTGATGTAAAGTTGGTTTAACTTTTTCGCCGCGAGCTCAAAGGTAAAAAATACATTCAATGCAGCGGATGATGGCGTTGGACGAATTCCGTCAGTGAGACAGAACACGGTCGAAAATTTCGTGGCGAAAACAACTGTTAATATCAACATTTTTAAAACTAAAAACAAAATGGAGTAAAATTTTAAAAAATATTAAAATTATTTCGATTGTTGGGATTGGTTTTAATTTAAAAAAAAATTTTTCGTAGACGTTGGCCGGTAAAAGAAGTGAATGAAAATCTGGAAGAAGATGATTTCTTCGTAAAATATTATAAGGAAATAAAAGAAAAGGATGAAGAAGATTTTTTTTTAACATGACTGACAAGAATGAATGTGTCTTCATTTACTATTTTCCTTATTACTTACTCCATTAATTTTTCTTCAAATAACATTATTATAATATATTAAATTTGTATTTAAAGTTTATTTCTAGAAACATTATTTTTAAATGTAAATATGTTATGCACTAAATAATATGTTAACCCTAACGTATCTAAAAATTAAATGTTAAAAAAATGGCGTTAAAAATATTTATTTTTTTGAATTTAAATGTCGCTCTATAACTACTTACATTGATTTTGCGGCGGCATAATTAGAAAATAAATTTTTCAGCCGGGCGAAAAAACCGCCGGCAGCTTTTCGTTTTTATTGTGGAAAACACATGTGTCTGATTGAAATACATGTGTTTTAAACAAATTTTGACATATCGCCATGAACTTTGAGCTTGAATATGTTTTCACTTAAAAAAACTTGAACCATTTCTATTCATTGATTAAAAAACTGTCAAAAATGACCGTCACGAAAAAACGGCAAGGAAAAATTAATAAATTTAAGAAAAATGGTACCTATAATCTTTTTTTTTATTTTACACTGTGTTTAGATTTGTTTTATGTTTTTTTTCAATTACATCAAGTAAGTAATTCCGAATTCATAAGAAAGTGACTGGTTCTAATTGGTGCCATAATGGCAAAATATGTTAGACATGTTCCAAATAATAATTTTACAAATGATTTCTTCTCTGATTTGTTGTTTATTAACTTAATGTTTTTGCATCTATAGCAATTTTACAATTGCACAGGTGATTTCCTAGTATGAATTTAAATAGATAAAATTTAGTATTTTAGTAGTACTTTCCATTTTGAAAGTTATGGGAATAGTTCTAGTAGATAGAAATCTGAATGGTTTTACAATGGATTTAATTTGAATCTACTTTATATACTTCTTATAAAGATATGTTGTAAATATAAAATATAATAAAATTTTGTATCTTTATAAACCTTAACCTTAAAGAATAAAGTACAGATAATATAATAAGTAATTAAATTTTTAATCTAACTAACTCTATTATAAGGAATTTGAGTTAAATCTAACGGCCTTAATTTAAAGCACAAGAATGCGAAACCTCAGACATATAAAAATTAAAAATCAAAATTCCGAGAATCGCAAATTTTTGTCACAAACATTGTACCTTTTAACTCAAATATGTATTTTTTTTTAATTTGAAGCAGATCCTTCCAAAGTTAAATTAAATCCTTACAATAATATTTTAAATATAATTTCAATTATGAAAACTTAATTTGCATAATTACATTTAATCTTATTACTGTTGGGTACAACTCAAATAATTAATTTTTTTTTTCGCTTATTTTATTTACATAAATATGTGTGACAATTAAATTATGTCTTTCTCTCTCTTTCTCTTTTTCTTTCTCTAATTATGCAAATATACTTATGTAATTAGAAAAAAATAATCTCTAATGTATGGCATCGTATTACATTTTAAATTGTAATGAAAGTTTTTTTTTCGGTTTTCGCTTTAAATTTTCGCTCAAAGTTTATAGGGGCAACAACATAATAATATTCATGCATGCATGCATTGTATACGTGTGCATAATTATGTATATAGTATTGTACAGTATATACATATATCTTGACTCATGACAGATGTACCTAGTGTATATTATTCTGGGAAAAGAAAAAATGAGGAAAATGTAATTGCATCCTAAAAAAGATCCCGGTTTTTTTTTTTTTTATTTCTTAAAATTTATAATAAGCCCCTTTAAACTCATCAGGGCATTTTACTCATGTACGAATTCAACATTTTTTAAAATGAAAACTAATTTTATTTTATTTTTTTTTGTATACCATATGTGTTTGTGTGTTAATGCTTAGCATGTTAGAATATTTATGGACAGCATTGAAGTTATGTGAAACGAACCAAAGAGCTTAACATAGAAAAATATGATATCATGGACCTGTTTGTTTGTTTTTTTCTTTCTTTTTTCTTTTTTTTTCAAAAAAAGTAATACATATAGTTTAAAATGTATAACAAAAAGCAAAAACTATAAATTTAGATGCAAGTAACGTTAAAAAGAAAAAAAATATAAGTAAAATAAAAATTGGAGGAAAAAAATTTAAAAAAATCATTTCACACGTATTTAAACGGTTTCCTGTCTAGTAAATTTTCATGTACTTAAGCCGAATATTTTTTTTTATACATATTTCTTTTTACTGCTTCTTTCTATTTTGATCTTTTTCCTTTTTCCATCTCTTTGCCTTTCTCTTTCAGTTTTGCTTTTAGAGTATTTAGACTCTGACTATTCGCTTTTGATGGTGTATTAACAAATTTTATTTTAGAACATTTATTTATAAAAAGTTGCTGTCATTATACAGGGTGTTCCGCATAAAAACACTATCCATTCTGGGGCAGGTAAAGAAGGTAAAAACTAGCAACAAATTGTATGGTAGAACGAGGATTGTCTATTCTGCTTCGAAATATGAGACTTTAAAGATTTTTGGTGAAAGATTTTTTGGTTTTCATAAAAAGAAACTTTTCATAACTTTCGAATGGCGTGCTTTAGAGAGATGCACACAAATGTATTTTGTTGAGCAAATTACGTTTTTTCTCTATTTATGATCTTTGAAAGTTATGAAGATTTGGAGTGATTTAAAAAAAAAAATGTTTCAAACTAAATGTTCCTTGTGAAACATCCTGTATTTGAGCTACTTTCTCTGTAGAATATTTGGAAAGAGTATTTTATTTTGAAAATGGTACAAAATAAACCCTCTATCTAGCATTAAATTTGATGCTCATTTTCAGCTCGCCTACCCGCCCCAGAAAAGTAAAAAATTCTTATTTCGGACACTATGTGTTGTATAGATTAGAGTTACCAATTAAATGATTAGCAGCAGTTCTGATCAAATTTTTTTAAATTTCAACATACTTTAAAATGGATAAGTGAGATTAAGAGATTAAAAATTCAGTTAATGAGATTTGATTTTCTGTTACTCAAAATATTTGGCATTTTTTTGTTTAATTTAACACAAAAAAAATATTGAGAATCTGGAAACTCTAAGTTATAAGTGTATGCATTTGTAATCACATACTATAAAATTAGACGAAAAAAAAATATTTTATGATTTTGTAGTATTTTAAATGGAAAAAGTTAAAAAAGGAAAAAAACTACAACTGTTAAAATAAAGGAAGAAAAACTAATGCACATTGCACAATATTTTTTTTTTAATTTATTTATTGCACAATTTTTATTTTTTAATTTTCATTTGGTATTCAAAAAACGGGTCCAGTCCAATTGGATACACAAAAAGTATAAGATCCAATTGAATTTTTTTTTTTCTTTTTTTTTTTTGAGAAGTGAACAGACAATAAAAAAATGTTGAAGTCTTTAATAGGTTTATGTTTTTTTTTTGTTTAAAGAAATTTTGAAAGAGAAAACTAAATAAGAATAGATTTCAATTTTAACTAAGTAATGAATGTCTGATAAGAAAAGCTGATAAATATTAGGTTAACAATTAATTGAAATTGTTGGTTTATGTTGAAAATTGGTAATGAAAATTGAATTTTTTTCTTTAATTTTTCATTTCAATCCTATTCTTTTTAGATTCGATGATATGCTCGTTCCAATTCTTATTCCAATAAGAACCAACATAGCAATATCTTTGTTATATTATCCCGATTTTATTCTTGAATGAAGATGTGTGGATTAAAATTTCTTCATAAAAATAAGCTATTGTATCTTCCAAGAGATAAAAATTCATACTTTATGCTTCGGTCAGTTTTCAAAACTTTGCTAGAAGCTTTTTATTAAAATGGTTGTCCTACGTAACCTAATCAAAATTTATTATACTTGTTGACCATTTGAGCCATCTTATATGAATGAATGACACATCATTTGAATCATAAATTTACCAAGTATTATTAAAGGACTATTTTTTTTTAATCTTATGAAATCATATGCTTTTGTTGTCAATCAACTATTTCCTGATTAATTTCCATTGCGTCAGTTGTTATGAACATTTTCTTTCTCAAAGTACCTCATTGAAGAAAATTTATTAATCTACTACTATTTGTTTGCTTTAATATCCTAAGTCTTGTTCGTTTCTCATATTCTCGTTCTTTTTAAATGACGTTATTGTTTTTGTTTTATTTTAATTTTTCAATTAAATATGTGTGCTTCCCATATTTTATTTTCGAATTTTTTTTATAGATTATGAGATAAAAAAAATTTAAAAAAAAAAAATTGTGGGTCATACTGATATTAATAAGAGTGCACTCTTCGTTTTCTTCAAGTTATGAGTTAAATCTATAGGTATAATATGTTTTCTTCAAGTTATGACCTTAAAAACTGATTATACAAAAAGAGTTAAATTTTAATTCTATAAAGTGATTGTATAAATATTATACTGTAAGTCTTTAAAATTGTAATGGCCATAAATAATTCATAAAAACATTTTTTCACTTAAAAAAAACTTTTCAACCATGAATCCGATCAAGATTCGAAAAAATACCAAATGCATTTTATTTACGTTAATGTAAAAATATTTACTTTAAATTTCTTTTTAATTTATTTTTTGTTTTTTTTCAAATATTTTCAATTCTTTTTTTTAAATTAGTTTTTAGTTTTCAGTTAATTGTAAAAAGTTTTCCGTGTCCTTAATCAAATCATTCTGATAACATGCTAAAATGTTTCATTAACATGAAAGAAAATTATCACACTATGAAGGAAATTATTTAAATTTTTATACATTTTTTTTTCTCTAAGTTGGTTAATTATGGAATTTTTATACCCGTACGATAGGATCGGGTATAATAAAATTACTCCTCCGTTTGTAACACCTCGAAATAAGCGATCTAGATATATCTTCAAAGGTATGGATCGGATCAGAAAAAAATTCTAAGACTTTTGAGCCATGTCCGTCCGTAAGTACGCTAACTCAAAAACTAAGAAAGCTAGAATCTTGAAATTTACACAAAATATTCTGGGAGTAATTTGTAGGTTCCCTATTTTTTTTGGTTGAGTTTGGACCAAAACTTAGGGTAGCTCTCGAACACCTAACTTTTAGATCCCGACATTTTTTTTTGAAATAGAGCTATAAAATTTTAACTGCTGATATATCTCACAAAAATATTAATTTTATTTTTTATAACTTTTTTTTGTAGCCCCACCCGTTACGGAGCTACAGCTCCCCAAAGGTTCAAAAAAGCTCTATATTTAAATTGTTACAGCACAAGTTGTATAAGGTATATCTTCATTTTGAAAACGCCAAACGATTACTACTTTTATTAGCTTTAAAAGTATATATACAATAAATATATATTTTTGGCATACGGTGTCTTAATTTACCGTTATGCGAAACTCAAATTTTGCAAAATTCTTTAACCCTTCTATCTTCTAAACGGTTAAAGTTGGAAACTTGAAATTTTTACAGAAGTTATATCTTTGAAAATAAGTATGAGTCATTTCAGAAATTTTTTTGTATCACTCCCCGTTTAGGAGCTGTAAGGTGTCAAAAACTGAAAATTTCCTATTTTTAAACACCTGTAACTTGAACACCTGTTAAAATTTTTTTGAAGTAATACACAAAAATTAAAGCTTCAACATTATACTCTTATTTCTGTTAACAACTATTTTTAATAATAAAGGGTTACTTTATAATTAACGAAAGTGTTACTTGATTTTTTCAAATTTTATAACAAATTTCTTTAACGAATTTTTTCCATTGTGTTTTACTCGATAATTTGAAATGGTTGAGGATATAATGCGTAGTACATAAAAATGTAAATAAATAAACAACATAACGGTTGCTTGAAGAATTTTTATTTATATGATATTAATATATATACATACTTATATAATATCATGTTTATTTACATATCGTATATGTCACTAGTGAGTGAATGATAAGAGTATATATGTATATTATATAGCGCCGTATTTACATACATATATGTATTTTATTGTACTTATAAGAAATTATTCTGTCAATGGAATATTTAAATATAATATAATAGAATATTTAAAATTATATTTATTATTTTGTACTAAGTAAATTTAATATACATTTACCGCTTAGTATTAAATGGTACTATAGAATATTTGAAAAAGTTTTGGATTGATAATCGTTATGTGGAAGGTTAAAATCTGCTTTTAAAGAATGTATAAACATATAGTTTGAATATATGTACAACCCATAATTCTAGAAATTATAAAATTCACCCAAATTATTTTAAAATACTAAAATTTTAAAAAAATAATATTGTAAGCAAAGTGACAGGCTGTGAACATACTAACGGTTCGTACGGGTATCTAAGAGTTGACAAAGGCAACTGTATTCTTCCTCGTTTTTAATCAGTTTAAAAAATTCTTATAGAAAATCTTAATTATATATAGATATTTTTTTTAATTGTTTATTTTTATAGGATAAGATCATGAAATAGTGTGATATTTGTGGTATTTATCCGGTTTAAATAAATTTAATATTAAAATATAAATTATTTAATGTTAATAAAATATTCAAATTGAAAGAATATAGATATTCATGTCAAAATAATAATAACAAGTAAAAGTAACAGTAAGTCGATGCAATCGACTTATTTACACCCTACACCTAAAAAATTCAAATTAAATTAAAAATCCCTAAGTTATTTTAGTTAGGTATTTAATATACCTAGCTAAAAAAATAAATGCTTTTATAACCTTTGTATTTCAGATTTCTGTCTTTATTAAATTCGAAGATATGCTTGTTAGGTTGTGGAAGTGTTAGGTTTGTTAGGTTTGCCTAAACCTATGTTTGTTAGGTTTTTGGAAGTGTGTGAAAGCACGCCGACCACCACCCCAATTCATCTCAAATTTTAAAGACATCATCAGAACAGAGTAGAACACTCTTATATCAAATTTCAAGTTTTTATATTTATTAATTTCGAAGATATGCTTGTTCGGTCTTGGGACTTGTGTGGCAGACACCCGAACAACCATTCCAATTGATCTGAAATTTTAAGCAAATCAGGGATTCAGGAAACAACAGCCTCGTATCAAATTTGCAGTTTATATCTTTATTAATTTCGAAGATATGCTTATTTGATTTTGGGAGTTGTGTGGGAGGTACCCGAACAACCCCTCCAATTCATCTCAAGTTTTGGCAAATCAGGGATTCAGGAAACAGCATCCTCGTATCAAATTTGAAGTTTCTATCTTTATTAATTTGGCAGATATGTTTGTTCAGTTTTGGGAGTTGTGTAGGAGGTACCCAAATAACCACTTCAATTCATCTCAAATTTTACGGATATCAGGGATTCAGGAAAACATACCCTCGTACAAAATTTTAAGTTTCTATCTTTATTAATTATCTTTATTTCGAAGATATGCGTATTCGGTTTTGGGAGTTGTATGGGAGGTACATGTTCATATCTAACTCGCTTCTTTTTGGTGGTTACAAACACCATACCAAAGTTAATATACCCTATTCTTTAAGTGTAGGGTATAAAAATTATCACAATGCAATGCAATCATGTTAAATGGTTATATCATCGTTTTTCATTTGTACTTTTATAAGCGAGTCAGTAGTCGGGACTCTTTTGTAGACCAGCGAATTTAGGGCTATGTGAATGTTCTACATTAATTTGCTTCTCTACAAAATTATGCAATTCCATCTACTGAAAGAAACCTAATAATAATTCAGATAAAGAATATCATATCTGTTTAAATAAATCATTTTCACCATTATTAAATAAGCGATTATTTAAAACTGAAAATTTATTTGTAGATGTTTAAAAGATTTATTTGTAGAATGTAGAATAAGGAAAAAATATTTATTTATTATTATCATGATATTATATTCTATAAAAATAATATATTCATTAAATGCGGATTTAAGACACTTTTTGCGTTAAATTCTTTTATCGCCTCATTTTTATACCGGTTTATTCTATTACTTTTTGTTCCTAGTATAATATAATAATATTTAGTCTAATATAAAGAATATTGGATGACTGATGAACTATTAATAAGGAACTACAAATTAATTTCCATGCCAATATATTTTAATCATTTTTAAATACATATAAAGGATTTGAGAAAATCGAAAAGATAACATTTCCTTACTAAATTATACGAAAAACTTTAAATACCGTTATTTCGCAAAACCGTTAAAAATAGGTTCCTCTTCTAGAACAATGTTTTGTTTGATGCTAGATCTTTGATCATTCAGTTAAAATTAGATATCTTAGAGACAGACACCCTGTTTTATAACTAAATACCTATAAAAAAAAAAAATTTGATTAAAAAATTTTCCTTCAACGCCCACAATAATAATTCTTAATAATTCTTCTTATAAGTAATTATAATTAATCGGTTTATTTACTTAGTATAGAAATGATTTGATAAATTATTTAAAAATAATAACATTAATTAGTAATAATACTATATAGTATACATATTATTATATTATATCATACAAACTATATATATATATATATTATTATATTATGTACATTTATAATAATACTATATACGTTCAATTCTTTAAATATAAATTATTTATTGATCCGTTATGATATGAATCATAAGTTTTAATCAATAAATATGTTTTTATCTTTTTAAGGGAAATTGAACAATCATCTCAATATCCTTTATTTTTGATTAATATTTTAACAGATTTATGAGTACAGATAAATTTATTTTTTAGAATAACAATTAAAAATTTTATTTGAAAAATTAATAATTTTAATTAATTTTGATAATAAAATAAACAAAACAATGCAATTAATTTTCATGAAAAATTAACTATTTATCAATTTGATAAAATAAAATAAAAGTGTTAATAATTTCATGGCGTTTAACACCACCCTCTATATATCAATTTTAATGGTTGTTATTATTTGGATTAATTAAAAAAAAACATAAAGATTTCGTTCTTCTCTTGACTTTTTGCCATATTTATATTAATATGAGAGACTAATTTCGGGGAATTCAATATTAGAAATTATTTAAATATTTTGAAAAAAATTTAACAAGTTTTCTTAATTTGTCAATTTAGTTTGACATGAAGTCTAATCTACAATAAATATGTTGCCTATAATCTAATACACTTTTATAGGGCAACATTTCTTCCAACAACAAATACTTAAACAAGAAAATAATAGAACATTTTCTCAAAATGCTGTTAGTAACAAGATAATGAATAATGTATAGACCTCATTGAACCGAACCAAGACGAAATGACTAAAAAATACAGTTTTATAAAAATTGCTCTATAAAACTAAGTAACAAAAGAAAGTGAAGTAATGACTCTGCAAGAGTAAAGTTATGACTCTGCAAGGGAGAGGGAAGTTATTCTTCGTTCTTGAACAACATAATATACTAAAATGATTTACTAATGATTCAAAAACATTAGAAGGAACTGGGTTGGGTGTACAATATTCAGGAACCAAATACACAAAATCGTTGAAGAAATTTCCTAGTATGTTTTAAGCTGGAAGAAGTATAAGATATCGAAAAATGTATACAATTAAATTCCAATTAGTTTGGAATGGTACAGTAAACTAAACTGCTTAGAAAGAAACAATAAAATAATTATTCTATGCTGTGTGAATGGATATCTAGGTATGGAGAGAAATGAGGAATCGACTTGTAAAAGAAGGAGCTGCAACTGCGTTCACAGGTCCCGAAAATTATTGTGGCATAAGTCAACATAAAATAAGAGAAGTACAAAAAATCGAACATGAAAACTTTAGGGACAATCAATGAAGTGAAAAATCTGCTTTGAGATAATTTAAGAAGCTACTGAAAAAACTTTACTTTGAGAAAGATACGTTCATCTAGGAACAGATCTAACGAACATCAACTGCAAACAATTAACTCCTCTACAAATCTTTAATTTCTTAGAGGCAATATAGAACAAACAGAAGTATTAAAAGTAGAGGTACAATCCATAATACACAGTAATAGGTGGAGCATAATTAAGATCTACATCAAAGGTCGCAATCTTATTTATACCCCTTAAATAATGATAATTTAATAATCTAATATCGATACGATACCATAATTTTGTATTAGTTTAAAATATCTTAAAATTATGCAATTATTCCACGAATTTCTTTATAATAGAACAAAAATCGACTTTGACAATCAAATTAAATAATATTAGGTATTATGATTGTTGAAAAAACGCATGGATTAAAATTTTATTATAGAATTTATATTAAAGGTCTCGGTATAAAATATGCTGTAAACACCGAGGGAGTATGAGTTCGAATTCCAAACACATCGTAAGAGTTATTCCCCCATACGACATTTACATCCACACCTGAACAGAAAAGGCTGTGAAATTTGACACACTTTTGTCACCTAGTGGAGTACAAAAAAGTTAACATTTTTTTATATTAACTTGTCCATGTTTATTTGTTTATAATACAGATATTCATTTAGCTACCAATTTTCTTATACAATTTTATATCGAATATGTTTTAGTATTTTAATTAGATAGGCTCTTTTGGTTTAAAAAAAAAAGGTGTTAAAATAAACATATAGATACTATAAGCTATTTTCTTTTAAATTTTATTAAAATTTTCTTTTCAAGTACTTTCACTTTCAAAATATTATAGTAAGAAAAAAAAAAATGTTTTCAAATTTTTTCAGCAGAGCATACTATAAAGCCTTTTCTTCTAAAAAAAATTTAATTTTGTGTTGTAAGTAGCTATACAGGTATCTAATGAATGCAGTTGCACTATTATAGAACACAGATAATTATAATGTGGTTATACATAAAAAAAGTCAATTTCTTTAATGAGATCCATTTATGGTTAGAATTTTATTAATCCATTCTAAACGTAGTTGTAGAAGTATTTTAAACAGACGGACAAATATGGACGATGTGAAACCAAAAAGCGATTTTTTTTTTTGTAAAATGTACTAAAAAAAACAATAACATTTTGTTAATTATTATTGATTTTTTTTTTAATTGAATTTGAATGTTAGTTTTAAAAACTTTATTTTTTTTTTTTTGTATTTTATTTTTTTTAATGCAAAACTTATGACCTAATTTTAATCAATTTAATTTTTTTCTTTAATTGTTCACCGGGTCAATACGTGATTTTTTTTTTTTAAAAGCAACAATTACTAGTTGTTGATTACCATTATTATAACTAACATGGCGAATATACAATAATGTGGTATATACCGTATAAAGGAAACCACATTTTTTTATTAAAAAAATATTAATTTCGTGTTTTTTAATAGGTAGATATGGTTATTGTGTGGTAAAAACTATAATTATTATTATTATAAGGAATAATTGTATTATTAAAAGATTATTACAGAGAACATAACTATATAATGTTTTTTTTTTTAAATAGTTAAAATTTAATTAGAGAAAAAAAACTCTTAATTTTAAATCTTAATTATACTCTTTATTTAATTTTCTATGAAATATATTCCTTTGAATATCAGAAAACAGATAAATTTTCTTCTTTAGAAACTTGTGACTCTGTAGATTTGATTTTTTTTAAATTTTGTATAAAAGTTTAGATTAGGATAGATTTGTTTTAGTCCTTACTTTCTATACCTTGAAAGAAAATATTGGTATAATTAGCTTTTTTGTTAAAAGTTTTTTTTTTAAATATTTAACTACATTGGTAACACTTACCTAATATTAAGTTTGAAATAAAATAATGCGAGATCAATTTTTGTGAGACCATTATTTCAAAAATAAATAGATGCCCTTATAACATTTATTTTGAAACGATTCTAATAGAACGCAAAGAATTAATGAGAGGTGATGAGAAAGGAAATAGTGAGCAACAACTTTTTAGAAAAGTATTTCTATTCCTTTCGATTTTAAGAATTAAGGAACAAGAAATTTTTAAAACACGCGACTTTATAATAATATTCATATTTTCCCTTTTGCAATATTTATAAGCACTTTGATTCAAGATTAGATTTTTCCTTTTTATCACCAAGTATAATATTATTGTTAAACGTTTGAAAAGAGTATAACTCCCGTATAATTGGTGTAAGATACTTTTTTCGATTACCACATTTGACTTACCACTTAAACTGTTCATGTTGTGGATAAGCAAATTAAAAGAAAATTTAATTAATTGAGCTGAAAATTTTATGAAACAAAAAAAAAAAAAATGGAAAAAAAATATAACATTTGAGATATTAATCTACGCAAAAAACAAAAAAATTTTACAAAATTATCATTTTACATTTAATTTTATAAGGAGATTTCATTTTTAACAAAATTCTTTAGATAGTTTTTAATGTAGAATATTATATTATGTCGTACGAGGCTTGATGGTGCAGTATTAAAAATTAATCGGGGGTCAAAATGAATAAAACCACTTTAAAAATAAATAATTTTCATTGCTTTTTCATATATTATTACGACAATTTCATTTTTTACCTAAGCGAGTTTGGAATCTACCAAAGACACCAAAAATTCCCTATTGATAGTGTCAGATTCTTACTGACTAAATCGATCACCCAATGTAATGGGATGAAACCCCTAACTGCTAACTCAGTATATTAGCTAGGGAGTAGGAATAGGAGAGGATAGAACGCGGATATGAAAACATTTAATTGAAAGTGATAATCTAAGGGAACAATGATTTCGCCTATTATTATTACTATTTTGGTATCAGTGACTAATAGACATCAACAGTTGTAACATGCAGGAGCATATAACACTTTCCTGCAATAAGTAATAATTGAAGACAACCCCACTGTCACTGTAGCAACTATTATTATTGTTATTTTTTGTATTTAATGTTTCGGTTTAACAAAATATATTGGAGAATAAGATCTCTAATAATGATAATCTTCCTTTCTGTATACTTTTTTTTTTTTTTTTTTTCTTGCCTAATTGTCATAGGTGTTATTCTTCCTTTCTTCAAATATTCTTTGAATATTTATTTTTATTTTTAAATTTTTTTATCTGCAACTTTTTAAATATATATAGATTTAGGTATATTCTTATTACATAATAGTTAGTTTTTGGTTGGAAATATCAAACTGACTTTAGGCGTACCATAATTATATTTCATTTTCAATATGTTTAGATCAAATTTTATAAAATAACTTAAAAAATTTATTAAAAGTATTCGTTACAAAATCTTAAAACTTTAAAATTTTTGAACAATAATTAATATGCAAATTTCTTATAATTTTTACTAACTAAAATTCTTATTCACATATTATTGGTCTAGATATTATGCTTGGTTCATTTACTCTTATTTCAAGTTTTTATGCTTTCCCGGTAACAGTTTCTGTCGTTTTCTAGATATATTTTCCAAACCGCCATTTTATATTTCTCTAAGTTATCAATATAAATTAATAATAGTTTATTTTAAGGTTAAGAAATTTGATGTTGTTTGCCAATCATCAGACTTTTAGTTACCTATATGAAAAATGGATCTATTTCTTATCCTTTTAAAACTTTCAACTATTTACTAAATGTGAAATTCTTGCATTTTTTGGGTAGGTACTTTGATTTTTACTGGCGTAGATAATATAAACAACAAATAGAATGTTAATACTATAGAAGGATAATCGTTTGTCTCTTGTTCGTGCAACTATTTCGCGTAATGTTTTCAAAATGATGCTCAATTCTTTTTTATGCTTTAAACAATAAATTCCTATCCATTTTTTTTAAATCAAACGGTAATTATTCTAAGAATATTTTGTAGAAAATTTACTATGAAGTTAATATTTTGGTAACTATTTTGTCTGTTAGCGTTGGAAAATTCTTCAGTCTGAGTAAGTAGACACTTTGTAAAAGTCAGACAAATGGTTAAATAGAAACTAAACTTTTTTTTTTTAAGTTTTAGAAATGTGCTTAAAAACTAAAATAATAATTATTTGACTTTTAAAACAGAAAATTTTAGTTAGATATTTGAAACTTTATTTGATTTATCTTAATATTTCTATTTTTGCATAATTATAATATTAAGATAAGCCTAACTAACTTTTCAAAAATTTAAAAAAAAAAACTTAGTTTTACTTTTAATTAAAATTTTATCATTAAAATAATTTTTTTGTACTTTTGTTTAAATATTTTTGTAATTTTTTAATTTATTTTAAAAAATTTTATCATATTTTTGTCTAGATTAATCTATTGTGATATGTTTGATTTCTATATACAAAATAATATAAGCAAAATGTAAAATGTTTATTTTTTAATTTGCATTTTAAAAAATAAATATGTCAGAATTTTACAATTTAATATAATAAAAATAATATGAACGTATGATAAATTTATTTACATAAATTAAAATCATAATTTAATTAAATTTTCCAATAAATTTATTTAGTTTTTTTTAATAAAAAAAAAAAAAAAAAATTTCACATTATAATTTGAATTATTTCAATTTGTCTTAAATTTAAGGAAGCTTTTTGTTAGTAATTCCAAGTAAATTAAATTGTTAAAAATTACTTCAGAGAAAGTCAATCCATTTGCAAAAGCAAACTTTCCGCTCCTTTTACAAATCCTGAACTTTTTTCTACCATCGTTAGACACAAAAAAAGGGAAACATAAAAAATGGAAAAAGAAAACTGTAGAAGCAAATTATGGAGTGAATAATCGGGGTTCAAAGAATCTAAGAGGCATCTGGGAAACTATAAGCAGAAAAGATATAAAAATAAATTTCATTAAAAATAAACTTTTTAATAGGTTTCTTTCGGAACACATAGACAATGACGGTATATGCAGAACTCGCCAAGAAGAAGAAGAATTTTAAGGACTCAAAAATTGCGGAGCCTTATTCCGAGCTAAATAATATGTGCACTTGAAATAATTTTGCTTTACCAAAGAGGAACTCTGTAGATTTTCACTTTCTGAGAGGCAGTAGGACTGGCAGCAGTATTATAGGTGGAAGGAAAAAATTGACAAAACATAATAATAGAGAGAGCACAATAAATCTATATCGAAAGGTACCTGTATTTCTTATACCTCTTGAATAATAATCTACATATTTAAACTAATGGCTATTTTTATAAATCTAAAATTTCCAAAAAAAAAAAAAACAAAATCAGATTTGTATTGGCTAAGTTCAAATATGAAAAACAAATATATGAGGAGCAGCTATAAAAATAAATTCAAGAATGCATGTTGGAAAATTATGAAAAAAAAAAAACTGAAATTAATTAAAATGACACATAAAACGGAATTATGATTATAGTGGTAATTTTTTAATAATAATTTTTTTTTTTACATTTAAAATTACATAAAATGAGGGTAAGATTTTGCCGAATTTATTAATTGAAGTTGAAGTTGTAATATAAAAGTAGCGATAAAAATTGTAAACATGAAAAATATTTTTAAATTATTTTATATTTTGACTACGGTAGAAAACTTAGAAATTAGTTATTACACTTCAAACAATTTTATTTGACTAAAAATTTTTAGACATTTAAATGTAAAAACTTACTTAAAACTTTATTTTTAAATAAAAAAAGGTCTATATAAAGGTATATTATACCCCTATACATCTATCGTTTTTTACCTTTGTACTACGTCTAAGCTTAATCAAAAATAATTTTAAGATTTTGTTGTAGCTGCAATATAATATATCTAGGTTTTGATTAATTGCGTAGGTGTGAAGTCACTGACCTTTGAACTCAGAGGTTTTAGATTCGAACCGCTGTCTGATGCTATCCAAAATTAATAATTTATTTCGTAACAATTAAGATCGTAATATAAAAAAAAAAAATAATAATATTCTTGTACACGAGCAAATAGTTTTGCACAATTATATATAATATGAGGGCTCGAAATAAACATTAACAAAACTAAGGCAATGTTTGTTCACTGCCCAAGCAACACCCGTATCATACTAGAAGGCCAACACATAGATAGCGTAGACGAATTCTGTTACCTCGGTAGCATAATAACTCCTACAGGTGGTACTAGGGAAGATGTACAAAATAGAATCAACAAGGCAAGATCAGCATTCGGCAGACTTCGGCCTATATGGAACAGCAACGAAATATCTAGAAGAACAAAAATTAGCATATTCAACTCCTGTGTTAAAACCACTCTAACATATGGTAGTGAGTCATGGCTGCTAACGAACACCATCAAGAATAAGCTGCAAGTCTTCATAAACAAGCACCTAAGAATCATATGCAGAATTTTCTGGCCGAACAGAATCAGCAATAAAGATCTATGGAACTTAACAAATGAGGAACCCCTAGTAAAACAAATAACCAGGAGAAGGTGGAAATGGATCGGGCACACATTTAGGAAAAATGAAAATGATATAAACAGAGTTTCGCTATGTTGGAATCCACAAGGAGGTTCTAGAGCTAGAGGTAGACCCAGAATGACGTGCAAGCGTACTGTCCTAAGTGAAATAAGCAAATGCAATTTGTCCTGGAGCATGATTGAAGAAAAGCGTTAAGCAGAGAAGACTGGAGACTTCAAGTGGAAGCCCTATGCTCCCTAGTGGAGTAACAGGAAAAAAAAAAAATAAAAAAATATATAATATATGTATTTCTATTTAATAATTTTGTACAATATCTACTAAAATCATGTAATCAACGGTTTATTGAAATTAATGATTAGAAAGAAACTGATGCTTAGTCTAATGTAAATTATAAGAACGATCAACTAAGTCTTATGTAATATGCTCCAGGAGTATATATACTTTGCTATTATAATAAATACTGTAATAAATAAAAATATATTTATTTAATATAAAACAGAAAAGAGTTACTGCTCGTTATTAACCGTATAAAATTACATTATAGCTCCTTTAAACTTTTCAACAAACATTGTTCGCCCTGTTTTTTTTTTTTTTTTATAAAATAAAATCTAATTTTGATAATTTTTCAAAAATTATAATTAAAATTTTATTATTATGGTTTATTATTAAAGCACAGTTAAACAGCTTCATATTATAATAATTATGAACTCTTATGGTTCAATTAATTTAATTTTGATTCGAACATTCAAAAAATATTGCATTGTTCTACAACAAAGTAATTTTTATAAAACATATAAAATGCAGTAGCAAGATTTTTTTTGAAGAAAAAAATTTTTTAAAATGAAATCCTTATGTATAATATTATTATTATGGTGAATACATAACAAAATTCAATAGGAAAATTTTTTGATTGCATGCTTCATAATAAGGTCATTTTTAGTTTTTTTTTTTTTTCAGGTAATATAATTTTTATTAGATTTAAGATTTTAGCATTGTTTTTTTTTTTAATATAACCTCAGTTTTAGAATAATGAAATTTAAAAAAAAAATAGTATGAAAACATTAGAATTAAATGTTTATATTATAGCCATTAAAAATGTACTTGACTTAAAAAAAAAAGTCATTACCGGTTATTTTCCATCATATTAAAACATAAAAAATAAATCTAAAATGTTTAAAGTCTGCAATTGCAAGAATAATACATTTATGTGCCATTTAACATTCGTTAAATATAATTTAAAAGGTAATTTTTTTAGTTTAAGATATAGTAAAATTTTTATTTTTTATTTTATTTAATTTCTCAAAGTTTACAATATTAGTAAAAAAAGCTTCCGAAACAAATTTTTATGTTTACTTTATTTATGACTAAAACTTTAAAAACTATATTTTTATTTTTTTAGTTTTTTACCTAATAACATTATTAATATTCTTTTGTTATGTCCCAATTTTTTTTTTTAAGAATTTTGTTTTGGAAAATTTGTATTAAAAATTAAAACTTGTTTCCATATTTATTTTATTTAAAACTTATGTTAAATAAAAACTTATACTACTTACAATAAAAAACCAAATCTACACCTAACTAACTTAATATAAAGCTAATTCTATTATTAATTTTTCTAAACAAAAAAAACTATTCATTATATATTTTATAAGGTATTCAACCACCAATAATTCTTAGGTAATCGTTTGTCCTTTTCAGGAATAAACGTATCGTATTTTAATAAAAATTAAGTCAAAATATTTTGGATTCAAAGTGTTTCAAAAGTTTTGCATATTTGTAGGCGTATTTGTTTTCTTATTTATTATTATATTTGTAATATAAATGTTACAATTTAATTTGAATGACCTTTTTCTATTCGGATGTGGGCCAGTATTACATAGTTTTATATTATTATATTTCTTAACCTATGGATGGATTACTTCTTTACATTTTCCTTAATTCATTGTTTTACCAATAATCATTATTTTACCAAAAAAAAAAAAAAAGATTAAAAAACTAAATTCATTTTTCTTCAGTTTACATGATCTTCCTTTGCTTGTTAACGTTTTGCTTGTTACTTTATTCTATATTGACTTTATATTCTAAATAGCACCATCATCGGTTTTTGATGTTTTCTAGACCTTTCTGGTTTTTACACATAAAAGTTTTAAGTGTAATATTGTGTATTTTATTGATACACTCCAGGACTAAGTGCTTTATAGTAAGTTGTTCGTTGCAAAAGGTAAATATGGGTGGTGATATTTTGTCGAAAATGTACTTATGTGGGTGGGTCTCCAAATCTTGCTATTCTTATGTCGCTTGCGACTTTTCGTTTTGAATAAAGAGATATTTTTTTTATATCTCAGTAGAAAATATATAGCCCTTAGTAACACCCCCGAATTTTCCCACTCTGATTGTTTCAAATTGTTGTAATATATTTTTATGTCGTTTTTAGTATTGATGAAAGTTCTTGGTATGTATAATATATGTGGGCTCTTATAGCTGCCATCTTTTCTTCTTTATCCGCTTTTTCGTTACCAGGTATACCCGCTTCACCTGGGACGTACATTAACTTAATTCTGCCCTTTTCTTTTACATTGACATTTCTTATATTTGTGATGGCGTTTTCTTTCTCTGATATATTTGTGATTGCCCTGATAACTCTTAGGTTGTCTATGTAAATGTTGTTTTTCACATTATTCTTTCTTGCCATTTTTATTGCCTCCTCTACTACCACCAGCTCCACTGCGAATATTGAACAGTCAACCAGTATACCTAGTTTATGTATTTCGTCAAGGCTAACCAAGGCATACCGTTCTTTCCCTTAGATGCATTTGTATACCATTCTTTAATAGCTGTGTGTCTTTCTATTACACTTTTGTAAGCTTGGAAAAAAAACGAGGAAGAATACAGTTGACTTTGTCAACTCTTAGATACCCGTACGAACCGTTAGTATCTTCACAGCCTGTCACTCTGCTTACAATATTATTTTTTTAATATTTTAGTATTTTAAAATAATTTGGGTGAATTTTATAATTTCTAGAACTATGGGTTGTACATATATTCAAACTATATGTTTATATGTACATTCTTCAAAAGCAGATTCTAACCTTCCACATAACGATTATCAATCCAAAACTTTTTCAAATATTCTATAGTACCATTTAATACTAAGCGGTAAATGTATATTAAATTTACTAAGTACAAAACAGTAAATATAATTTTAAATATTATATTATATTATATTTAAATATTCCATTGATAGAATAATTTCTTATAAGTACAATAAAATACATATATGTATGTAAATAGGGCGCTATATAATATACATCTATACTCTTATCATTCATTCACTAGTGACATATACGATATGTAAATAAACATGATATTATATAAGTATGTATATATATCAATATCATATAAATAAAAATTCTTCAAGCAACCGTTATGTTGTTTATTTAATTACATTTTTTTGTACTACGCATTATATCCTCAACAATTTCAAATTATCGAGTAAAACAAAATGGAAAAAATTCGTTAAAGAAATTTGTTAGAAAATTTGAAAAAATCAAGTAACACTTTCGTCAATTATAAAGTAACCCTATACTATTAAAAAAAGTTATTAACAGAAATAAGAATATAATGTTGAAGCTTTAATTTTTGTGTATTACTTCAAAAAAATTTTAACAGGTGTTCAAGTTACAGGTGTTTAAAAATAGGAAATTTTCAGTTTTTGACCCCTTACAGCTCCTAAACGGGGGGTGATACGAAAAAAATTTCTGAAGTGACTCATACTAATTTTCAAAGATCTAACTTCTGTCAAAATTTCAAGTTTTCAACTTTAACCGTTTAGAAGATGGAAGGGTTAAAGAATTTTGCAAAATTTGAGTTTCGCATAACGGTAAATTAAGACACCGTATGCCACAAATATATATTTATTGTATATATACTTTTAAAGCTAATGAAAGTAGTAATCGTTTGGCGTTTTCAAAATGAAGATATACCTTATACAACTTGTGCTATAACAATTTAAATATAAAGCTGTTTTGAACCTTTGGGGAGCTGTAGCTCCGTAACGGGTGGGGCTACAAAAAAAAGTTATTAAAAATAAAATTAATATTTTTGTGAGATCTATCAGTAGTTAAAATTGCATAGCTCTATTGCAAAAAAAATGTGGGGATCTAAAAGTTAGGTGTTCGAGAGCTACCCTAAGGCTTGGTCCAAACTCAACCAAAAAAAATAGGGAACCTACAAATTATTCCCAAAATATTTTGTGTAAATTTCAAGATTCTAGCTTTCTTAGTTTTTGAGTTAGCGTGCTGACGGACGGACGGACGGACGGACGGACATGGCTCAAAAGTCTTAGAATTTTTTTCTGATCCGATCCATACCTTTGAAGGTATATCTAGCTCGCTTATTTCGAGGTGTTACAAACGGAGGAGTAATTTTATTATACCCGATCCTATCGTACGGGTATAATAACTTAAATACTTAATATAAGAGTAAAATATTTTCCTCTATTCCGAAATTTTTTATTACATTTTTGTTAACAGTTTAAGTTAATAAATAACAGTAATAGGTTACAAATCTTTTGTATTATTAATCTTTTATTTTATATTAAAAGAATATGTTTATCATTTTAGGTTTAAGCATTGTCTTTTTCTGTTCCATCATCATGGTTGAACTTTTTAAATTTTTAGTCTGAAAAGGAAGTGTAGAAGTTAGAACTGTTCGACAAAAATCTTTAATCATTTTAAAAATATTATTGATGAATGTTTCATTTATTTTAATCCTCTATTAAAAAAAAAATTGCTCCTTAATAAAATCGATTATATAAAAAATATTAAAAGTTATAAAGATAAATCCAATTATATCAATTAATATTGCCATGTTTAAGTCTTATTATGCCAAAAATTAATATTATTATATAATTTAATATATTATTAGTAATTAGGTGCACACCATCTTCTTAATATTTTAATAATCTTAATAATAATATAATTTATTCCAATCAGTTGTTTAGAACTTATTTAAAAGTTATAACATAAAAATAATAATAATAATAATATTACGTATGTAATGAGCATGTAATTTCAGATAAAATTGAAATCAAATATCATTATAATCAAAATGTTAATTTTCTATAATATTTTTTCATTCTTATTGTCATATCGACTATACTAAAGCCTTGAAAACGTATAATTATGTCCTTGATTTAATATAATATGCATAAACCTAACAAGGTAAGGTAAAAAAAATTGAAAAAAAACAAAAAAAGAAAATATTTAATAAAAACAAGGTCAAGCATACTAATTAATAGAATATGTCCTTGTTTTTGATTAAATCCTTAAATACAAAATCATTAAAACTTTAATTATCATTAAGAATATCTATTGATAATATTTGATAGAAATTTTGTTTTCCTCTACTTAAAATGAAAAAAGTCAATATTATATTATATTTTCTTGGTATATTTAGATTTTTTAAAAATAACGACTATCTCTCTTAGAAAAGGCCCATACTATTGATAATATATTCTTTTGCCTTTTTCCTTTTTATGTTAGTTTAGTCTTTTTTTTTTTTTATTATTTTTAACTTTAATCCAGCTTAAATATTTACACACGTACGAGTAACAAAAATATAGAATACACATCTAAATGACAATAATACAAAAGATATATTCTAATAAAACTGAAAATTATTCGTCCTTCAAAGAAAAAAGGATACCAAATTTTTCCAACAAATAAAAATATAAAAAAATCCAAAAGGACAATATAAGAAAAATAATATAGTAAAGGTAATATCTAGAAATAAAACAATACAATATTATATAGGTATTATATTATATATATGTAATTCTTGGTAGGTACTGGTTGTTCATAAACTCTGTATTTTATAATTTAATTCGTTTCTTTGACAGTTGCAGTTCATTTCAAATAAATTCCAGTAACTTTAATTGTATAAAGTATAGGTACTATTATGTTCAAGGACTAAAATCCAATATTAAATCTATGTAGAATACGTATTAAATGTAAACTTATTAAATTATATAAAAATATTATAACGGTAAAACGTACATATTGTGCAAAAAATAAACAAATAAATTAAAAAGAACAGAAACAAAAAAAAAAAATATAGGAGAGAGTATATAAGAGTAAAATTCATTATATGTAGGTAACTATAAAATATTAACCTGTTAAAAAGGACTTTTCTTTGAATATTATAAAAAATTTGTTTTAATTTTTTTTTTTTTTGCATATATTTATGTATATCTGTTTTCTTTTTAAAGCCCTTATAAGAGTTCAGTGGCATAATACAATATAAATTTCTATAAATACACAAACACATACAAACAAAAAAATACTATTACTTATATTTTGTTTTTATTGAAAGTAGGTACCATTACATATTATTGTAATCATTATATTGTATACAGATATCATAATTCATAATCATATTTTATGCCTTTAAAAGTTTATATTTTAAATAAGCGTTTCTTCTACACTCATTTAAAAAAAATCAATACATTAAATTGTTAAAAATAAATAATTTATTTCATCGGGCATATGCGTATAGGAGACTTTTTTTTAATAAAAAAGAAGGATAACATTTGAAATTCAGCAAATGAAAATCACGTTTGAATCAGTTCCTGAACCCAAATTGGTTTTAGCAGGAAAATGAAGCAATCATAGCTTATACCAAAATTTAAAGTTACCTTATTAGTATTAAACGTCTACAAAAAAATCATTATAGATTTTGTAAAATGCAATGCAAATGCATGCAAAATAAATTTTAAATGTATGGAGCTAATAAAAAATTTAGAATAAACAAGGATTCCAATTTATGAATTTTAAAGATGATTTATTATTTATTACCGGATATAGGTATATAAGGCTTCCAAGACCAAAAATTTTATTTAGTTATAGATACATCGAATATTTTGCCATTATATTTTCTTTTTTGTTTCTTATTATTGTTTGAGAAATTGTCTGTAATATGAATTTCGAAAAGATTTACCGGTAATGGAATCAACTAAAAAAACCACAACAAAAACAAAAAAAAAAAAAAAATTTCAGAAGAAAATAGGAAAAAATTATTATAATTCGGAATACGGATTCTTATTGTTTTAAATAAAAAAAAACAAAAAACGAAAACCAAAATTACGTACACACAGACACATGTATTAGTGTACATATAATAAAAGTTCATATATATATACAAAATTATTATTCTAAATAATAATAATCATATAACATATGTTTGGTTATTTTTATTTTCTATTTTTTTTTTTTTTTTTAAATGAATTTATGTTTTTACGGATGAGTTCTTAGCAATTATTCATATTATTTTACACGCTCATAATTTACAAGATTATTAATGTTACGAAAAAAAAAAAAAAAAATTCAAAATGGATGAGCATTGTACCGTTATTCCGGTTTTATAAAACAGTAAAAAGAAAAGAAAATATAGGTATACAACAATAAAATAAGCAACTGAACATAAACCTATTATTGTTTTTTGTTTTTTTCTTTTTTATGTTTTTTTACTGCGATTTATTTCTTTTCTCATTCTTTTCTTTTATTCTCAATTTATTTAGTTGTTTTCTTTTACCGTTATTTTTTTTTTTTTTAAATATTAAATTTAGTCCATAATGATTTTGTTTTTGTGTGTTTGTGTTTGTATATGTATTTGCAATATTATCGTTTTATGGGTTTTTTTTCTTTTTTTGTTTTACCTAATATTTATATATATATGTATATATATTATAATATTTGTAAAAATTTTTGTATATATAATTTATAAAAAGTATTGTTTACCTTTTTCTTTAACGGTTGTTGTTGTTGTTGTGTTTTTTTTTTTTCTAAACTTTTAATACCTTTTATTCGTTAAAATGTCTGGTCTTATAATGATAGGTTGAGAGTTAGAAACAGATCGATGAACTTTTTTTTCTATTTTGTTATTAATTGTTTCTTTTTTTTTTTTTTTTGCTACATTATATTTTCTGTGTTTAATTTTGTTTTGAAGGAATTCTCCATCTTTTTGTTTATAAATTTTTTTTTTTTTATTAATTTCACCGTTAGTTCAAAGAAGCTTTAAACTAGAAATTATTTTAAATATATACGAGTATGAATGCATGTGAGAAAAAAGTGATTTTTTTTTTTGTTTTGTTTTGTGGTAAAATAATATCAAAAGTTTTGTTAAAATAATAAAAAATAGACTTTAAAAGTGTTTTGTAAAAAAACAAAAAAAAAAAAAAAAAAAATTTAAAATAAATAAAATTTAAATTGTACAGAATTCTATAAATTTAATTTTTTGCTGTTAGAAATTTTTTTTTCCCTGGTACTGATGCTGATTTGACAAAAATATGATGAATTTATTATGTATACTAAAATCACATTAAAAACGTAAATATTGAGGTAGGTGATGGATCGAATATATGTTACTTTAGGTTACTTTCTTAGCACTGTACATAGGCAGTATAAAATTACTGTAAACTGCTAAATATTATAATTTTAACAGGGTTAATTTTTTAAAATGGAAAATCAATTTGATGAATTTTAGCAGGAGACATGAAATTTGTAACCATTCATATATTTGTATGTATGAATAAGTTATCATTCGATTCGAATCTATATACTCAATCCAGGACATTGGTCTTATGATTCTTTAAAAATTGTATTTGTTCAAAATTCTTGATTAAGTTGTAATAAAAAAAGTACGACTTGTAAGAAATGAATAGAAGATGTACTTATTTAGAAATGTAAGATCGCAGTTATGAAAAACGGTATATACTGATATTGATTTGTTTGAGAATTCTGATACTGAAGATTGAATGTTATTGTAAGAATTAAGAAGAGTTCGAAATAGTATCTCTTAACAGTTTTAAAAATAATTTAACCAAAAAATCTAATAAATTTAGAAAATTATGAATGAGTGCAATCTCTTGACTGCGTAAATAAATAAAACCGTTGAATAACTGAAACTTGTGAAGAAAATTGTAAAAAATTTTTGTGCAAATCTTCGTACTTTGTCTACTGATACTGGGAAAATGGTGTCTAGTCCAAAAAAAAAAAAAAAAAATTACTGAAAAATAGTTTTCAACCTCCTTATTATCTTAATTAACCATGTTCTACTTGAATGTGTGTTATAAACAAAATGTATATCATTACATTTGGCTTTGGCAAACCACTTAGTTTCAATATTAAATGACTTTCTTTGAAGAGTTTTTAATGTAATTTTTTAGCTATGATAATTTTCGGTTAAATTTCATTGTTCATTTTTTGTTAGTAAAAATTGAAATAGTGTTACATTTTTTTTTTATAAATAGTATTTCTTATTATATATAAATGTATGTATGGAATGTATGTATGTTTAAATACATGGATTTATTTATAAAGATTGATATGATGTTGTTGTTGGAACAATGATATGTTATAATTGGGTAAAATGGTTTTTATTTAGTTAGTTAAACATGCTAATTGGGTAGTTGAATTCCACTCTGTGTTTTTTTTCTCTGAATTTTTGTTTTTGTTTTTTTTTTTCTGAAAAACCATGGAAGCGTAAAATTTTATAAAATTTAATTGGTGTTATTGACCAGATCTTCTATGAGTTTGTACTGGAGATTGTTAAAAATTATTAGTTTTTAAGCTTAAATATATTTTTAACTTAATAACAAATTTGTACATATTTGGGTTTTTTTTTTATATGGTATGAGATGCATTTTTTTTTTGCTTCAAAATAGAATATTGTTATATTAAAATAAAGTTTTAGTTTTTTTTTTTTTTAAACTGTTACGTATTTTAATTAAAATTTTAATATAGTATAGGTAATTAAATTTATTATTTGTGTTTAGAAGAAATTAATAAATCTGATAATAATTTTAAATTTTTTTGCTATTTACTCAGTTTCATTGACTTTGATTTTTATTAATTTTCCAATAACTTACAAGAATAAAAGGAGAAAATACGGGACTATTGAAGAATAATTGATTGAATTTGTATTAACACTAATGCTTTACACGTACTTAACACTCATGCTTTACACGTACCTTATCTAGGTACTAGGTATCGTAAGTTTACACGTACCTTAAGTCTATTCTTTCGATTTACACCATTGAAGATAGTTGATAAACATATAAATATTTCCCCATATAATGCAACTATTATGGTAAACATTAATTCGGAACCTCTGTTTACCATTTAAATGAACTTGTGTAAATTTGTTCCATAATTGCAACACTCCATTGTCATTTAAACAAAGAATTGATTTTAACTATATCAATTAGGTTAGGTCAAGTAAGTTAATTATAATATTTACTTTTTAGAATCTTCCATAAATACAGGCGAGTAATCAATGGGTCAGTGAAATTAATGATTAGAGGAACTGAAGCTGATAAATGACTTATGCATTCCTTATGCTTCTTATAGCAAGGAAAAAAAAGGCTCTAATAATTTAAATTACTTAATAAAAAGAAACATTCTAAATTCGTCCAAGACTCATACAGAGAATTAAGACAACAATTTATTACATCTGTGAAACATTATCTTTTACTTTTGAACTAAACTTTTTCTGTTACGTTTTAAGTAAAAAAATTTTATGAAAATGTATTATGTTCCCATTACTGATGTATGGGAAAATGTATTATGTTCCCAGTACTGATGAAGGATATTATAGATGTCGGAGCTAAGAAAACTTAAACGTAGTAAATTTTAAGAAAAAAATACAAAATTGGCAAGTAATAGGGTTAGTGGAAGGAAAGTTATTGAGAAATATTAAGAATTTAAAAGAATCTGCTATGGGTTTGACAATATTTTCTGCCGGTTTTTTTTTTTTTTTTTTAGCATTGAACCAAAGTTTAAAAATAATTTTACAATCTAATGTTTTATATATTTATTTTTTTCTTATAAACGGCACAGAGAAAGAAAAAAGATAACGAGGAGTATCCAGAGTAACTCTGTTTCTAAGCTAATGATTTCTTTTGGAAATCGAAACTTTCGGCAAACTTATTCAGTCAAGTAATTCCGGATTATTTTAGAATTTTAAAATTCGCACAAGTGTAAATAAAATAAGTTGAAACTTTAATCAAATTTTTAGTTCAACGATTTTGTGATTAAAATTTATTTATTTCTAAAGTGTTCCCTCCTTTACACAATTATGCATGAATTTTCCAATTTCAATGTGCAAAGTGAAAAATATTTTAATGTGGGCGATTATTGAGCTGTTTAATAATAAATTATTTACTGACCTTGCATATTAAGATTGTGATATTTTTTAAGACTAGAATTTATAAAATAAATATTTTTTTGTTTTTGGAAATAATTAAGAAGAATTTTTTTTTAAATTTTTAAAAATAGAAGGAAAAAAAAAAAAAAAAACTCTTCGTTAAGATTAAAATGTATATATGTATCTTTAAGAATGAAGAATTTTATAATGAGAAAGAAAATATTATTGATTTTGTTGAAACAAATAAAGAAATTTTTAGAATTTTGATTCTAAATTTCAATAATTGCAATAATTGCTTCAATAACTCTTCTCATCGTTAAAGGTTTTGTTAAATAATTTAAAATTTGATGTTTACTTTAAGGATCCTTTACTTTAGTTTGAGATACGCTGCAAAGTTTAACGTAATTAAATGTAAAAATTACTTTACGCTCCCAGCGCAAACGTATAATTTTATTAGTTAAACCCCCGTTAAAAAATTTATTGAAACCCAGATTATTTTTTTTTGCTTACCTTCTGAAAAATGTGAAAAATTTAAAATAAAAAAATAATTTCAAAAAAAAATTTTTGAATTTTAATACAATCCCTCCCTTTGAAATTAATTCAATAAAGTCTAAGCAAAATTGGGTATTTTATTATGGAATAAATTTTAAATAAAGATATCAGCTATTAAAGTTTTTTTTTTTGTTGTTTCACAATTTTTTAATTTTGTTATTGTCTTTTTAGAGACATTTTCTTGTTTAATTTTATTTAATTTATTTTAGAAAGAGAAAACTAATTAATTCTATTATACATTTAATCAATTTGATAAGAATCTAAAATATATCTATGATTCGTTAAGATACATTATTCACGGTCATGATTTTTTTTTTTTTTTGTTTTTTTTTTTTTCATAAGAAAGGTCATAAAGCATAGGTTACCATATTATGTTAATTTGATCGGGTGAATAAACTTTGTTTGTTTAGGTACAGTATAATTTACTTAGAATTATTGCTATAGTCTATATTATCTTACTGGTCTATTTATAAAGAACTTTCCAAATTTGTAACTTAAGTTGAGTTGGTACTGTATATAAAACAATATGTGGGTGTGAAACAAAAATTTCTGTTTTACTTCGTTAACCAATTAAAATGAATTTTAAAATGAAATTAAGGACTAGATACTACGAAATATTTAAAACCTTGGCATAATATATATTTTAATATTACAAGTCACTATGAATTTTGATCATAAAGTAAAAGATAGTTTTAGACTTTTTTTTTTCATTTAATGAGTAAAAATTTTATTTTAATATGTTGATTTAAAACCATTTGATCCTCCATGGTGCATGATAATAACTTAATTTTAAAAATCTTTCTTGTTTGAAGTCTTTACATAATCTGTATATGAACCTACAGTAGCTATGTAATTGAAACTACTTAATAAAGTAAGTATTTATTAAGTAGCTTCAATACAATCTAAAACTTAAATCAAAAAAAAGAGTCAACTTCCTTATAAGAGAGAAACTGAAGAAGACACATAAAACTGAAGGAAAAACAATAAGGCCATGAGTCTAAGTGAAAGCATTTTCTTATAAAATCTAATTAACTAATCTAAATAACTAAACAAACTAGCTGTGCTACTTTGCAGCCAGAATGTCCTTAGGCGAAAATCCAACGATCGATTAAAAATAATATGACTCCAATAACTAAAATTTAATATATTATTACTTTTTAAATTTACTTACCAGGAATGCAGACAACAAAATTAATTAAAGAATTTTTATTAAATAAAAATGTTACTATTATTGTATTTTTCATAGAATTTGAAGATCCGAGATAATTTTCTAATAATCCTATGGTGTAAAAAATAAATAAATAATTTTATAAGAAAATTTCCTGTACTTAGTTTTAATTTTTATTGTCCTTTTCTGAAAACATAAGAAACAATTATTTATTTTTTTTTCAAGGATATTTTGTTTAACGAAGTCCTTTGGAATATTATTTTATTGCTTTGTTTGTTTTGTTTCTGAATAGTCCAGTTGTTAAATTTAAATTTTAATATTAATTCAAAATGAAAACTAAGACCACACAAACTGGAAATTTCTAGTAATTATTACAGTGCCTGAAAATAGATTATATTGCTAAAATTAAATTAAAAAGAAAAATTTATTTGGTAATAAAAAAGTGAGACTCAGTCAATTTGGAGGGACTCAATCGGTCAATTCGGAGGTACTCAATTTTAATACAAAAAATTAGGCAATCTAAACAGGAAAATATAAAAAACCAGCTTTTTAAACCGACTGTTTTTAAAAGCGCACATTTCCAAAACACAATACAAACTGTTTAGAATAATTGTGACTTGCACAAAAATTTGAAAATTTAAAAAATAAAATTTAAGAAATTTTTTGTAATAAAAAAATACGTGAAAATAGGACTTTTCTGGAATTTTGAGGGGCTGTAAGTCCGGAACCCTTTATAACTAAGAAAAACCGTTTGCACACATAAAAATATATTACTGGAGTTTTATTTTTATGTCTTGCAGAAGAAAAATTTTTACAGGTGCTTAAGTTACAGGTGTCTAAAAATTGCTAATTTTCAATTTTTCAGTCCTAATACCTGTTAAACAGGAGGTGATGCAATCAAATTTCTAAATAAAAAAGGAAACTTATACTAATTCTAAAAGTTCTTTCTTGTCTCAAAATTTCAGGTTCCTATCTAAATGGGTGCCGGAGTTATGAAAAAAGAAATTTCATGCAAAATGTGGTTTTCACATAACGGTAAATTTAAATAGTAAATTACAAAATAATGCATCATTTTGACATTGTTTTATGTAGATTATAAAATGTTCGGTCTTCTGGCGGTTTTAGATTACAAAAGTATTATGTAGAACCTGAGATATATACATCTGAAAATTAAGCTTTTTCGCAATTTTGAAGAGCTGTAACTCCGGACCTCTATACAACTAAAATAAAGCTTTAACAAACGTAAAAATATATTACCGTAGCTTTAATTTTTATATCTTGCAGAAGTAAAATGTGTACAGGTTCCTAAGTTACAGGTGTTTAAAAATAGTAAATTTTCAATTTTTGAGCCCTAATAGCTAATAAACAGGGGGTGGTCCAAAAAAATTTTCAAGGCAAACTTATACTAATTCTAAAAGTTCTTTCTTGCCTCAAAATTTCAAGCCTTTATCTAAAAGCGTGCCGGAGTTATGAAAGTAGAAAAATCATGCAAAATTTGGTTTTTACATAACGGTAAATTTAAATACTAAATTTAAAAAAATTGTATAATTTTGATATTAATTTACAAAGTTAAAAAAAATACCTGTCGAATAACGTTTTCAGATTGAAAAAATCTTAAGCAGAACATAAGATATATGCATTTAAAAATAGGGCTTTTTGAAAGTTTGAGGAGCTGTAGCTCCGTAATGGACAAAATTATTTTTTTTATGAGACATATACATGGTTAAAATTTTTTTCTCTATCTTTAACGGTGTAGAAGTTTTGAAAACAGACGGACGGGCGGACGGACGGACAGACAGAGTGAAACTAATAAGCACATTTTTTCAAAATTTTTTTGGAAATGTTATAAAAACAGTGTATTATTGTGTTAGAAAATAGCCTTAACCAATTGATATTCCATTCCTAAAATAAAAGCATTCCTGAAATAAGGGAACAAGTTTCTCAGCACGAAAACCAGAACCATAAAAACCATAAAACAACAAAAAATTTTAGGTTTATTTTATGAAAATTATGTGTTTAAAACAAAAACCAAACCAAGGTAAAATAAAAAATTGCTTTTCAGCGCTAGGCAAGTAAAGTTGTGTTTTAAATATTAAAATCTTCAAAATTTTCCACGAAAACTAAAACTTTTGGTTAAATTGAGATACAAATAACAAGATTACTTCATTAAAGGAAAACCAAGAAAAGGAAAATGCGATCATGTTTTTGAGAAATTTCCAGATTAAAAATGTGATTGTTGAATGGCGTATAAAGTAATTCTATGAGGTAAAACGCATACAAAATCTCTAAAAAAAAAAACAAAACATTTTAAAATTGCGAGTACATTTTAAAAAAAAACCTTTAGTACATAATAATATGTTTTAATTTTTTTGTTTCTCTTTGAAAAAATTTTCACAGGCTTCTAAAAATAAGAATTTAAAATTTTTGATCTTAACATCTATACACTTCATCGTAACATCATTACACTTTTAAGCGGGCATAGAGTTACTAGATATCATTTTCAAGATTCTCACTAGAAAAAAAATGATTTGCTTAAATTTTTAGTAAGATTTTATATTAATTATAACATACCTATACAAAATCTCATTTTCAACATTTTGAAATCAAACAAAAAAATAAAAACAAAAAAAGAAAATTTCGGATAATATCTTTTAATTTAATAAGAATATCTTCGAAATTGAATAAAAATAATTTATAGGTAGTCAGATAAAATTAAAATAAATTCTAAATTAAAAACAAAATCTGATCAATGGTGAAGTGCAAAAATCATCGGTCTTTCAGACGAAAAGTTTTGGGAGTTAATTTTCGTGTTGGAACTTTTTACGGGATTCCTCTTTGGATAGTGGAAAAATAAAACGGAAGGGTAAACAATATACTTAATCATATAATTTTTTTGTATATTATTTTAAAACTTAATACTGAGTAGAGCTGGTTTGGATTATTAATAGTGTGAAAGGTAGAACACGTCTTATATGAATTTTTAATCCCTGAAAATGAACAAAACATCCGATTTTTGTGTCGTTTAAAAAGAAAAAAAAAACTATATGCAAAAAAGTTGAAAATAATAAATTAGAAAAGGATCACCATAACTCAATTCTTTTAAAGTCAATGCAAATCAAAAAACATCACATATAAATTTCCACTTAAAATATTAACAGTTTCAATTTAATTTTTCTTAATGCATATTTTTAGTAACTACTGTTATAATAATATGGTTGTGTAAATTTTAAAATTTGTAAACTTTTATATATAGAGGAATTAAAAACCCTACAGGATATTATTATCAATAGATTATTAGAAATCAAAAAACGACAGAAAAAAAAAATATATATATATAACGTTCAAAACATTTTTGAACTGAGATTTGAGCTATTAATTGAATTGAATCATAAATATTAAACAAATCATGTACATAATATACCAATATACAAAATATATGAAGACTAAAAGACTTGTCTCCTTAGGAGCTTTTTCGGAATTAATTCAAAACGGATTTTAATTTTATTTTTTTTTTTTTTTTTTTTTTTTCTGTATATCATTTTCTAATTTAAACTCAAAATACAGCACGTGTATGTCTGACTTAAAGGAGATATCTAACAAAAGAGTAAAAAAAAAAAAAAAAAAAATGTTGAAAGTACGTGATATAAATTAATTTTGCCTGAAGGTATTTAAGATACAAAAAAAAAAAAAAAAAACAAAAAGCAACACACAATGGTGTGTCATTTTGGAATTGATTTTAATGGAATTTAAATATAAGTGGAAAATTTTGAATATATTATTATTTTATTATTTTTTTTTTTTAATATAAAAATATATTTTGAAAATGAATTCATCATCATAGGGAGTTGTTTTAAATTTCTTAAATATTTCTCTTCTTTTTTTTTTCATTTTTAAATGAAATTAATTAATTCAACAAGAAATATTTTTTCCAGAGAATGGAGTAGTTCAAATAGGAGCACATACTGCATATAATAGATTGATAAAATAAACAATGAAAATTCAAATGAATAATAAATAAAATGATAGCAAAAAAATAGATTTTTCAAAACAAAAAACAAACAAAAAAGTCTAATTAAATTTTTTTTCATTATAGAAGAACAAAGACCTAAGAACAATGGCACTCTATTTCAATTATTATTAGCAGAATACATTAAAAATTACAAGTCAAATTTTTAAAAAATTTGTAGGTACTTGTACTTATACCCACACTTTTCTTTTGTCTTTTAGATTTTCTTTATAAGAGATATTAAATTAAGATGGAAGTAATAAGATTTTTATGGTATTCTTATGTAGCTATTTTAAAGATTTAAATTAAAAAAAAAAGAAAAGTGAATAAATTTTGAATTTTTAAAGGTAACAAAAATAGGATATCGATACATAACGAATTTTTAAAGATTATGAAGGGCGTTATCGTTAAAATTCATTTGAAAAATATCAGCTATACTTAAACTAAAATAATTTTTTATTGCTTAGATACAACAAGACAATATAAGCTTTTACTTTATAGGAAGAAACATAAATTTTTCAAATCAATTTAATATAAAAAAAAAATTCAATAATTTTATCAAGATAAAGGATTTCATTGCTTTAGAGTTGTTTACAAAAACAGTGATTTAATAATTTGTTTATTCGGTTATTATTTTTAATACTTTACTTTTATTTTGCATAACATTATGTAAAAATAATTAAATAGTAGGGCTAGGGGGTTTTAGGTGAGTTTCGCTGGCTAAGTTTATTAACTGAAGGAATGCGAGTTCAAATTCTACATAGATTGTTTTGTTTTTTTTTTAGGAAAATTACTTAAAATTTTTAGGATCTCTATTGCGGAACCTAATATAAAGGAAATATATATAATATTATATCTGCATATAATATAAACCGAATAAATAATAATTATATTTAATATAATTTAATAAATTGTATTTAATGGTATCAAAATAGTACTTTATTTGTGGTTTTAATGGTATGCAAAATCAGAGGTGCTATGTAAACTAATTAGGGGTTTTAGAGTTGGTTGCAAAATCAGGGTGTCAATAATTTGAATCTAATTTCTAATTTGGTAAATTTAGTTAATAATTTCACAAATAAAATAAGTTTAACTAAGAACAATTTTGGAGACTTGTTTTTATTTCAGGAATTTTTATGGTCCATATGTTATATCTGTTGAACTGAGAATATATTGTGTGAAAAAATTTATTTATCATTTTATTTATTAAATATTTGTAAAGTACCAAAATATTAATCTTTTTTTTCTAATATCAACAACATTATAAACTAAAATTGCATCTTTGTTATTTGCGGTTTTTGACTTTAGTACAGGTTGGACTAGGTTAGACACCATTAGATTTACTTTTCAAAAAATATCAGCATAATGCTGATATAGTTCTTTACTTTTTCTGAATAATAATTAATAAAGTATTTTAATAAAGTAGTTTTCATTTGAATTAGTTTTAATTTTTTCTTTCTCTAAATTCTGTATTATAGATTAATTAAATCCTATATGACATAATGTAATCGTAATGGCACACATTTTTAGGCTAACAAAATTATTAGGAAATTGAAATCCCTAACGGTATAGATAACCATGTTACCTAAACTATGACGCCAAAAATATATTTTTTTGTTTGTGTTAATTTAATATTACATATCACATACAATACTGCCGAAATATTAATAAACCATGGGCTATAAAGTCCAATATATCATTAGTTAGTACTGTTAGTCATATTATTTATTTCGTTTATACTATTATCTATATATTGTGCACTATAATTAATATAAAGACGAATTTATTCAGAAATTTTCTTGTAAAACAGTTCTTATTATCTGTGAAAGATTTTACTCCTACGCTACGATTACTCCTACGCTAATAAACTATATGTTTTTAACTATTCAGCCATCGAAACCCTACAAAAAAATTGCATACTTTTAGGTCTAATGTATTTATTTTAAAATATTTTATGAATAGGTATCTAGAATTTATTTATTTTAATGCTGTTATTTGAATATCTTTTTCGTGAACTGACGAAATTTTATAACAAAAATTTAATAAACTTATCATTTAAATTAGTTAAAATTTTCAGATTTAGCATAAGTTCAATGATAATATATGATTTTAATATAAAATTAACTATAAATTGCGGAAACAATCATAAAATAAATATATCTGCAATAAAAGTTTGGAAAAATTAAAAGGCTTTATTAAATACATTCAAAAATAATAATTTTCTTTTCTATTATAAATGAAAATGCATTATACTTTGCATCATCATGCAAATAATTATTTTAACTAAGCATGATAGATACACAATATTGAAGTATTTTGTATCCAGTTTCTTATACCTAATATATTGACGATTAGATGTCAAAATTTAAATGAAATGATATTGGGCATTACATTTTTATATATTTTCATAAATTAAAATAATTTTTATACAGTACAAAAGTTGGATGCATTTATTATCCCAATAATGTAAATGAAAATTATTTTGTTACTTTTTGAGCTTATTTAATAAAATACTGATTTTTAATTAATTTTAATATTGTAATTTTTTTATTTCTGTTCTAATTTTTTTTTTTAATTGCACCATTTACCAAAACTTAAACAATGTATTAATTAAAATTTTACCTATCAAACATAATAATGTTACGTTATATTAACAAAAAAAGATATTATTGTAAAATTTAAAATAAGTGTAAGGATATCATTAATTTCCACAAATAATATGTCCATACACAAATTATAAAAACTTTGAGAAAACTTACCAACATTATTATAATTGAGGAAATAATTTTAAATTGAGAATATTGTGTTTTTATTTTCTGAAATTTTCTTAAGTTTACAAAGTAGTGGTAGTGGTAATGTTTAACCGTTAACAAGATTATCTAAAAAAAAAAAAATTTTTTTTTTTCTTCCTGTATAATTTATTTATTTATTTGGTTTTTCTTTTTATACGAAGAATTTATTAACTCTGAGAAATAGAGGTTGTAACCCTGGAAGTAATTTTTCAGCAAATCTTATTATCCTTTTTCTTTGCTTTTTGTGTTTTTTTTTTTTGTCCTTTTTTCTATTTTATATGTTTTGTTTTATGTATACAAGAGGTTTGTTAGATTGTAGGTAAAATATAATAGTATAAACCAATGTCATCCTTTCGTCCTTTTCTTTATTTTCTTTTATTATTTTTGGTAAAAATATTTTACAGAATTAGGCATTAAAAGAAAATAAAAAAAATAAAAATAAAAAATTCCAAGAAAGTAACAAATGAATTGTAAGAAAGAGAAAGAAAATAGTTAGTAAAAGGAAATTCACCTTCATTCTGATGACTATTAAAGATATTTCTTGTTTTTATGTTGAATTATTTTTGGTTATAAAAGTAGTTGTTGTATTTCTAAAAAAAAAAAAAGAAAAAAATGCGTCATGAAAATCCTTGTTAGTCTTACAACCGTTAAATTTTTTTTTTTTTTTTTTTGCTATTTTAGAGATCAGTTTTGTTGCTTAGTTATTTTTTCATATTAAAATATTTTCTAGTAGAAAGAGACATCATCACTTAGTTTTAGTTAAAGTCCTAAATTCTAAAAAGGTTTCCTTTTTAATTTCATCTACCAATTTTTTTTGTTTCATATAATCGTCCAGTTTTGTTGTAGATTTGATCAACTATTCTCAAATTTGTATATGTTGTTATTATTTGGGCTAGTTTTTGGTTAGTTTTAGGTCTTTTTAGAATTATCTTTATCTAATAATAATATATATTTACATGTATGTATACTGAAATATGTACATATATATATAATAAGTATGAATAAGTAAAGGTACCTACAAAAAAAAATTTTAAAGGATATTTTCTTTTCTTATACAGATGCAAATCAAATAAAATTGGAGACTGGGTAATTTTTTAAGGCAATGTTGGTCTTTAAATGGATAAAATATAGTTTAGTTTGAATATTTAAATGTTCTATTTTAAGAGTTGATGTTGTTGTTTTTGATATCTTTTATTGTTGCCTTAAGGTTGTATCTAATTATTCAAATGTCAACTTGTATGGTTTTAAATATTTTTTTTTTGTTTTTTTTTTTTTTTTTTTGTTATTATTTTGGTGTTATTTAAAGTTGATAAGGAATAAAATGCGTAATATAACATTGTAAAGCAACTTTAAGAATTTTTTAAACACTGAGAAAATAAAATTTTACTATTAATAGATATTTTCTTCTGGAGTAGTTCAGAAATGCTTTAAAACTAATAAATAAATTAAAATATTCTCAAATATACTTTAATTTCTTTAAACTCTAAACATTTTTTTGAAGTTTTTACTAGAATTTCTAATAGATTTGATTAGATTTGGAATGTTAACTATATAAGCATATAAAAACTTTGTAGGACAATATATTCTGAATCAATAACAGATTATGTTGTAAAATTTCTGTGATTAACGATGTTATTACTGTTCTTAATTTATTAGATTAAGTATTTTCTTAGTCCTGATAAAATGTAACAGTAGATTTTATATCATTTCCTTCAATATGATTTTAATTGATATTACATCTAACTATTGTTTAGATGAGGTTTAAAGTATTAGGAGTAATATTTATAATCTTTGAAGGATAAAAACAGTATAATATGTGAAATTAATAATATATGAAATGAAATTCAATTTTTGATATTTTGGAAAAACAGTGCTAAAAAAGAATAAAAATAAAACAATTATATTAATTTTAATCATCAGTTAATAAAAAATTTTAAGTGCTGGTATTTTTTTAAATGACAGAGGATGAATGTTGACGAGAAACTACTCTAAAGTTGAATTTTACATGAAATTAAATTATATATTAAAAAAATTTTATGCTTTTAACATAAGTACATAGAAGCGAATGATGAATGAAAGGGGTGACAGTTTATATTTTTTTCCTATTAAAGGATAATTGGAAGTTAAAGTTATTAATTTTTTGTTGGATTCATTCATCAGAAAACAACATATATAAATATTTTTTCTCTCTGTGTGTAAATTTTTACTTATATGTTAGATATTATGTAAAATTATATTTACACATATCTATTATTTATATATTATATGTTATTATTATGTATGTACGGATTTTAGCCTTTCAG
Source organism: Poecilobothrus nobilitatus (assembly GCA_947095535.1). NCBI lineage: Eukaryota > Metazoa > Arthropoda > Insecta > Diptera > Dolichopodidae > Poecilobothrus > Poecilobothrus nobilitatus. The sequence goes on along the minus strand of OX352774.1, from coordinate 232,593,008 downwards.
CATTCCAATTTAAGCAATTTTTCTTTTGATTGTTTCCATTTATTTTTTTTTTTATTTTTCCTATTTAGAATTATCCTTTTTTTTATCCTGTATTTGTTGTTGTTTTTATGTTTTTTTTTGAAATTTGTGTATTAATTTTTTTTTTTTTTTTGCTTAGGAATTTTTGTAATAAAAATGAGTTAAAAAAACCCTCATCAAGTTGTCATTTAGCTTTTTTTTTTTTTGGTTGTACCTCTACTTTTTTTTTTTCTATGTTTGTTCTTCGTTTTTTCTTGTTTTTTTTCAATTCTATTTTTTCTCATTTCTATGCTAAAATTTTATTTTTTTTTTAAATTGATCGGATTTGTAAATAGGATTTTTAACTTAAGTAAAAATAAAAAAAAAATAAAAAATAAAAAAACTGGAAAATGAAATACAAAATTAAAGAAAAACAATTTTGTGTGTCCTTTTTTTAAACAAATCGAAAAATACTAAAAAAAAAATTAGTTCAAAAAAAAGGATATTCGATATTTTTGGTTTGCTTTCAATTATTTTTTATATTATTATTTTTTTTTATTGTGTTTTGGTATAATATAACAAGAGAGATAACCAGGTCCCTTATACTTTTCCTTTATACTTTCTTCTTCATCATTCATCTGATCTAGTAATTCAGTATCTGTAAAACATGGAATTTAAATGAAAATATCTAATATTAAAAAAACAAAGAAAAATCGGAGAGCAAATTTTTTTTTTAAACTTTTGTTTGTTTGTTTGATTGTTTGTTTTATTATTTTTAATATTTTTTTTTTTCTTATTTTTTAGGTCAATTGTTTGAATTAGGTATTAAGAATATTAAAGAAAATTTTTTTTTTTTTGTTGTACCTAATTTGGTTTAACTTACATATAAAATAGAGTAAGTTTTATTTTGAAGCAAATGTGCCGAAACAAAAAATAAATTTTGACTTTATGAGAAAGGAAACGCTTTTGAGATTACACTTGTCACGAACACACACAAAAAAAAAAACATAAAAAAACATATCCTGTAATTATATCCTTAGACCATTAAGTTAAGGAACAAGATTTTCGTCTTCAAACAAGAAGTCGAGGAATAATGAAAAGGAATAGTAAAGTATTTGAGTCACTTTTCGAATTTAAAGATTTTTTTTTTGTTAGTTAAATCCACATAAGCTTGAAAAGAATTGTGACAACTTTACTAATTTTCTTATTTTCATTTATTATGAAGAAATCTTTTAGGAATAGTTCAAAAAGAGTTATTTTTTTTAAACGTGTGCCGGTGTGCCGGTAGAAAAGTTGTAATGTACTAAGCAGCAAAATACATGTCGGATTTTTATTGACCACCGATTAAACCATATCCATCTTCTATTAAAAGTAGTAGTAGAACGGTATAAAACCATTAATTTTTTGTATCGATTTGTTTTTTTAGGTCTTATATACTATAGGGAAATCTGTAAATTATATAAGGAAATCTGTACTTTGCGTTAAATCTAAAGCTACCTTTTTTTAAGTCATCCTGTATTAATTTATTTTTTTATAAGAAGAGCGTCTTTTACATATTTTAAATATAGTTTTTGACGTGATTTATGGTCTATGGCAAACTTTGGGTATTTCTAAATATCTATGAATATTATGATTACGCACATGCCAGAGAGGACGATATTGCATAGTACTTCTTTAAAGTTTTAATTTTTTTATAATATTAGTTTACTTGACACAACCTCAAAGTTGAATGGCATAGTCTAGATTAAAAAATGTCTTACTCTAATATTCCTAATTACAGACTTTGTACAACAAACTTCCTTCGCTGAAGATATTCATATACGAATTCAACTTGGAAATTTTCCTTATGGTTGCTAAATTTCGGCAGACTATAGAAGCTATAATGAATGGCATAATAAAACTGATTTGATCTATTAAAAATGATTTTAATTACTATTGTTCGATTACAATTATTATTAGTTTAATAAGGTTTTGTTAAATATTAAAATTTAGAAAAATAGATTTAATAGGTAGGTGGTACCACAATAATTCAGACATACAATATTTATATTTTAAAAGCACGTTTTTGTATCTATGAGTGTTGTTTTTGTATAATATTAACGGTCCTAATTTATTTTTGTTTTTTTTTTAGGATTTAATTTGATATTTGACAGGAGAATTTATTGGGTTCGAGACCAATCCTAAAATTCAAAAAAAAAAAAAACAATGTTTTTTTTTGTTGTATTGTTTTTTTAGTGAATTGTCTCTTGTTAATTTGCTTTTTGTTTGTATGTTATTTGATTTTTTTCTTGTTTTTTTTTTTTTTTTTTGCATCTATCCAAACACTTTTAATGAGGAAGGATACAATTTGAATGTTAAAAATATTAAAATAACAAAAAAACAAAAAAGGAAAATAAAAAGGACAACAGTAATAGAAAAATTCGCAAAAAAAAAAAAAAAATTAAGAAATTCATTAAACTATTTAAAAATTTTTTATTTACTTTTTTATTCATTTTTGTTTTGTTTTATTTTGGTTGCATGTATTTGTATTTTTGTATAAGTTTGTGTTTTTATTAATGGGAATGTTTAAAATAAAAAACAAAAAAAAAAAAAATAAAAAAATATATAATACAAAATAAATATAGAAAAAATATTTGTTTAGTCCTTGTGATTGTTTTAAAGAATTTTTTTGTTTACTTTTTTGCTCGAATTTTTCTTTCTTTCAAGGATTGAAGGATTGCATGCTTTTTTTAAATAATATTTGAGAAGTAAAAAAAAAAAAGTTTTGTTTTGAATTCATTCTATCTTAGATTCTATAAAAGCAAGCAGTATATAGATTATAAAATAAAGGAAATTTTCAATATTTACTATTATTAATAAGTATGTGATCTGTTAAAAAATGCCAATAACAGAAAAAAAATACTTTTTTGACATGTATATAATATGTATTAAGGATATCTTAAAAATGTATGATAAGATTGATATTATTAATAGCTTAAGAAAAGGTTTGAATAATATGAATATATTATTATGGAATTTAAATAGAAAATAGAGACATTTTTGTACCTATACTAATATTTATTTAATAAAACAATGTTTTTTTTTTTTTGATGATTGAATCTGAAAAATTCACATGACAAGTGTTTTTCTAATAGGTATTAATATATTATAAAAAACTGCTATTCCGTCTTGTTACCTATCAATAAAATTTTCTGTTTTTACCTAGTTAAAAAAAAAAAAAAAAATCGAAAAATTTGATTATTAGGTACCTATATATTAGTGTTACTTTATACGTTTGTCTGTGAATCTGAGTTTGTTTACAAAACTTTTAAACCGGTTTATAATCGAACAATTTAATTTTAACCATCGATAGCTGGGTGTCAATAAAAATTGGCGTTGCTACATCCATTAAGTAGCTACAACCCCTCAAAATCTGGAAAACCCTTCTTTTTAGTTTTTTTAAGCTTTATAATTTATTTACCGTTAGGTAAAAAAAAAAAATAGGCCAAAATTTTGGCTTTTTTTTTGCCTACGGAACTTTTAGTTAGAACCCTGGAATTTTAAGAAGAGAAAAATCTTTAAAAGTTAAAATAAATTTTTTGCACGTTTCTCTATTAAGGATTAAGTTTCCTATTTAAGAAATTTCCCTATTTAAGAATTGAGAAAATATGGTATTTTAAAACACGGCCTATAACTTTCCCCTCCATTCCAATTTCTCATAAAAAAGATATAAAAATTAAAGCTCCAATATTATATTATGGATTATATTGACCCAAATTTAAAAATAAATAAATGGCCAGAATAATAGGAGATAATGTAAATAATAATTTTTTTTTTCAGATAATAGGTATAAGTTTTTTTTTTTACAATTAATAAAACATTTACAGATTATGTTATAATCAAAACAAGAAATTAACAGAATAAGATCAGATGGTCAAGAAGGAAAAAACCAATCAAATAATTTTTTATCATGTTCCCAATTTTGTACAAAAAAAAAAAAAAAAATTTTCAAATTTTTATTCAATTTGGATGAATTTGAAATTTAGGAATTTTCCGATTTCTATGTTTATGTTATAGCTTGTTTTTTTTTTTGTCTTTGTGATAGTCCAATCTATGTATCCATTAAAATGTTAATTTTCAAGTTTCAATAGTTACAAAAACAAAAAAAAAAAACATGTTAAAATTCGTATAAATTCTTTTTAAAAGTGTTAAACTTACTAAATAGACATAAAACTAAATGATTTGTACAAAAATCTAAAAAATATGTATGTATTTTAATGAATAAAATAGTTGATTTATTTTTATTTTAAAAAGGATCTATAAGAAAATTTAAATAATTTAATATAAAGAGAACTAGGTCAATGAAAATAAAATAAATAACTCAATAGACCTGAAGAATTCAATTTGAAATTTTTTTTTTTTTTGAAAAATATGCTAAAATTTAATTAAAAATAAATGCCAACATATTGCAAAAATATCGAATTATTATTTGTCGAATTTGAATCGAATTATTTTGTTATTGGAAAAACTGACTAGTGTATTTTGTCTGATATTATGTTAAAAGCTTTATTATAGCCTATAGTTCAACTTACTTAAGTCTAACTTACTCTAATTTTACAAATTATTTATATTATCCAATTTATAATGTCCCTAACTACCAATGTTTTTTATTTATTGATTTTTTTACAACAGTTAGACATGTATCTATAGTATTTTAAGTAACTTCCTGAATTTGGCCTGCGGACTATACACTATTTTTTTTATATATGGCCGGTCTATTATACTGATATAATATAAAGCAATGAATCCGAAAAAAGAAATCAAACAAGGGTTTTAAAATCCATGAACCGATTGTTTTTAATGTACTGGCTATTGTGATAGAATAGAATGTGATATTAAACCATTTTATGGAGGTTTTTGTGCTATCTCATAACAGATCTCATAATTAGTTTTCACATAAAATAGAACTTGACATTTGCTATTGTTGGCGTTTTGTTTTTTTTTTTTATTAAACTTTATTTTACCTTTTGCTTCAATCTTACATTAGTTGCTTAGCCTAGAAAAAGTTTAACAAAAACAGTTTTGTATTAATTTTTTTATCTCATAAATATTTAATTTTTTAGCCTTTAAAATTTTGATATTAGTTATTTTTCTGTTTTATTTTTAAATTTATTTAAGAATAATTTGTGTTTTAATAATTTTTGTTTTTTTTTTTAAATGTTGTTAAAAAATTAAGGTTATTAAAAACTCATATAGTATCTACATTTTTTTATTTAAGATAAAAACTTAACCTATCTTAATCTACATAAAACTACTTAAACTATCTTAATATACATTAACCTACAAAATAAAGTTAACAAAAAAAGGTTTAATTGTTTTAATTTTTTAATATTGAAAAATAATTTAATTTTTTTATGTTAAATTTAATATCTATTAAGTTAAAATGTATTCGAACTATTTAATTTACAGTATGTTGTATTATTAATATTCATTCATCAATGTAAAATTTGAAAAAAACCAATGTTTAATATATTTTTTTTTATTTTGTTTATTTATATTAATATTACAAATCACATAGGATATTTCAATATTACAAAACCATCGGCTGCTAAGGCCATTACAGGTCGAATATTATGCACTAATATTATTTATTTGGTTTATATTGTGTATTATATATTTACACTATATTTGGTAGCAAGGGGGATTTGTTTTCAATTAGTAAAACTTGCTACCTGTGTAGGATTTGAACCAGCACTCCCTCGGTTAATAAGCTACTTGCTTAACCATTAAACCACCGAGGCATCTTTTATTTCTTTTGTTGGGGCAATTCGTTCATTTACACGTTTAGTTTCTATAGCAAGTATTGCATACTTTGAGGCGTGCCGTATAATGACTATAATATAATATTATTATTTTCCTTTAATTTTCAGCGAGAATATCGTTAACAAAAATATATATCTATCTAAACGAAATATTTTAGTAAAATTTTAATATTATACAAAGATATTTTCTAATATTAGGTGTTCAAAAAAAATATTTAAAATAAATAAAAAAAAAAATTTTCTTATTCAAATGTTATATCTGCAGTAATATTTACAATGTATATACATTTAATATTTATGTAATATATTATGTATATGATTTTCATATCGTGAATTGTCATTCAAAATTGAACATATTTTTTACTCAAAAACAAAAAAAAAAACAAAAACACTTTATTTGGCATCAGTCATTCGTGCTGTTCTTTTATTCTTATTTTTCATATAATAAAGATAGCGTTCGTGAACTTTATTTTACCTGTAATAGGAAAAATATTATAAAAAATATTTCAAAATAGTGTTGGCAATTATGAAAAATTGAGAAAAAATCTCTCAAATTGTTCATAATATCAACAAGACCAAAAAGTTTATATTTATATCTACTTCAAAATTTGAAGATACAAAGAGGAAATAGCATAAGAAGGGTAAACAATATGATATTAACTTAAGAGTTCTAAAAGTAGTTACCTACAAATAACATTTGATATCTAAATGTGACCACTGTACTGTACATCTCAAAAGTTTTATTATTTTTTATGATAATATGTATAATAGGTATGTACATATGTTTTCTATTATTTCTTGATATCATTATTAGTATCTTAGAAAACTTTTTATTTTTTCTAAAATTCGAAGTTAAAACAATACTATGATCGTTTTAAGGCTGTGATTAGGTCTTTAAAAAGTAGATAATTGATTTAATTTGCTTTATGTTCCAAAAAAAATACTACTTACAGCTATTTTTGATGAAATTATCACTTCTTAGAGGAATTAAACAAAAGTGCCTATATGATTTTGCCTCGATTACGATTATTATAATGTTTTGGTTTGATAAAAAGTTTAGCTGATTAAATAATGACCATAATCTCAATCTCCTACATGCATAATACCATTTTATGATCAAAGCAAAAAACGAATGTATATTTGAATAGAACAATTAATCAATAAATAATAAGTTGCCTAAATAACCTTTTCTCACTAATATTGTTTAGGAGGACATCTAGACAACCACCAACAATCTTCAAAATATTTTTTTTTTATTAAAAGTTTTAATTGATTTTTTTTATGATTAAAAATTATCAGTGCTTGCGAACTCTGAAAAGCAAAATAAAAAGTGGAAAATAATAACAATAGAAAAATAATAATATAAAGGTATGTACATATTATAATAAAGTAAAAAGATAAAAATATATTAGGTATATGTGTATATGTAAAATGTTGTTAAATATTGACAATTTTTAAATCTTCATGTATGCTTATAAAATATTGATTGTATTTTCATCAATTTACGTTTCCAATCATGTTAAGTTAAAAAATTCCCATATTGAACATTTTATTAAAGGTTTGTATTGTTTTAGATGGCATTTTTTTTTTCTTTTTTGTTAAAAAAGAACTGCTATTTTGAATCAAAAAAAAAGTCAAAGTATATTGAAAAAAAAAACAGAAAAAAAAATAAGACAAATTAAATTTGAAAATATAACAACCAATATTCAAAATAAAATAAAATTTGAATAGAAAAGAAAAAGAAAAACATAAAACAAAAACATCTAAAGTCTAAACTATACAAATTGCATATCAGTTTTATATGATGAAGACGAAAAGACCAATGCCCTTGCATATTTGAATAATAAAAAAATTTAAAAAACAAAATAAAACATTTTTTTTTTTGTCTTTTCTTTTTGAATATATAATAGATAATAATAATATGTTCTATCACTATACGCTTACACACAAACATTATGCAATTCCTATCCTACACCTATTTTATATTTTGTTTATTTTGTTGTTGTATTTTTTTTTTTTGAATTTACATGTTCAGTTTGTATAATTTTCTAAAAACGAATATAATTTGTAAAAAAAAATTTTTTTTTTTGGTATGGGGGTCAAATGTAAAAATGGGTGGTATGCAAATGTATGCAAAAATAAATTCATACAATAGATATATTCAAATACACTAAGAAGAAAAAAAGTGTTTCACCATTATTAGATAGTAAAAAAATTGGTATTTTTTTTGAGACTTCATTTTTGACTTTCCATACTTATTTCTTTCGATTTTATTTCCTACCGCTGAGGAGTTTTAGAAAAATATGTACCCAAGGTTATAAGTTTTGAGTGATAGGTACACATTTTTATAATATAAGTTATATGAGTGCTATCATTCATTCTATAGGTAAAAGTGAAATTCAGAGAAAGTCTCCCGAATATTTTTCATGGATGTAAAAGTTCAGTCATCAAATCCATATAATATAATTTTAAAGTAGAAAAAATAAGTTCAATATTTAATTTACAATATTAACTTTTGTCTCACTTTTTCTTATAGATCGACATTCTATTAGCGGTTAATTAGTACAAAATTTGTTTAAGATACCCTTATTCTGTTTTATCATCTTAAGGTTTACTAAAGTGAATATTATTTATTAACTTATAAAGTATAATTCCTATGGCAGTGAGTGTAGGTGGAAATTAACAAAAGACTTTGTGATGTTAGTAAGTACTGAAACTTGTACATTAGTCCTTTATGAGAATGTGGAACTTTAACTCAATAACTTTAAAGAACACTCTTCTTTTTTTTCAAGCAATAATTTACCTTTGTTACACTTGCTTAAAACAACAGTTTAAAAGATTTTTGCTACACTATTATGAGGTTTAAACTGAAGGTTTTAACTAGAATATTGTAAACATAGTTGTTAATTTCATATGTACAATCGTTTTCAATATTAAGCAACACCTATTGTTGGAAAATGTCATGAATATTCATTTGTTTTTCAATAATATGTATACATTTTTTTTCTTTACACTGTACATGTATTTGTATATTATTGTATATTCTATTCTTTTTATTTTAGTTTTGCATTTTAAATAGAAAATACTCATCTGTATGCTGTATGCAAATCATTCAAACATTCCAATAATAATACAAAACATACGTAGACACATATTTACATACAAGTATAAACATAAACAAATAGATACATTTTCTTTTATACGTCATATTTTTATATTTTTCTATAACTGTTTATAACCGTACAATTATTATTAATAGGTATTGGTTGAGTATAGGTGTATATTGTATACATATTATGCAATAAAAGAACAAAAAAAAAAAAATATAGAAGTTGTCCTTGACATGCAGGGGATAAGTAATTTTTTTTTTGTTTTTATTTTTATTTAAAATATAGGTGGAAAAATATTATTTTTAACACGCCATTTTTAATTTAAATTTTTTACTTTATATATTGCTTTTTCTTCCTTTATTTTATTGTTTTTTTTCCCCCCTTTTTTTTATTTTAATATTTAGGTAAGAGCTCTTTTTTAAAAAAAAAAAGTTTTGATTGACAATGCCAAATAAATACTTAAAAGTAGGTCTGAATTCATTACTGTCATTTTTCTTACTAGATTATATGGTGTCAACTTTTGTATTGTTTATAAATTTATTCTTTAGAATTGGGTTAAAATTTAAAATGAAAAACTTTATTTTAAATTAAATGAGTTTTAAAGTTTTAATACACCCGCATATAAACATTGAAGTTTAAAATGTGGGCCAAATGTTATACTATTTAAAAATTATATATATCTGTATAAGTTTAAAAAAAATATAATTATTTTTAAATTTAAGCTTTAATTAATATTTATATTCTTTAATGTTTACTTTCTTTAATAATTTTCATTCTGCCTCTTATTACATTTATATTTAACTCTTGGAAAAAGTATTTCTTTTTGAAATATAATATTATTAAAAAAATATTTTTAGTTTTTTTTTATTTTTTGTTTTTAGTTTATTCCCCTTCCATATAAATGTGACAAAGATATTACAAAGCCTTTCCTTTTCAGTAGTGGCTGTCAATGTCGTAAGGTTGAATTATTCTCCCGACGGGTATGGGATTCAAGCCTACAATTCATGTTTATAGCGTGTTTTATACACTCTTACCCACTAGGGTACCGAACACCTATTTTTAATTTTTCAAGATTAAAAAGAGATATAAGAATATATTTATGGAAAACCGAAAATCCGTCAAACAATTTTCACCAAATTAGTAAAAAATTATGTTTTTTTTTTCAAATTTATTATAGCTTTTTATTTTAGCATTTCAGTAGGTATCCTATTTCGTTATTCCTTTTCTTTTACCATATTTACATTCCTTTGCTGGATCATAGTTTCATAAATAAATAGAGACCGCAATGTAGATTTGCTATTTGCAAAGTATTAAAACCGTTGATTTTCTTCTTCAATTTTAAATTTATCGTGTGTTTATATTTTCAGTGCCAACTATTTTGCATTAATCTATTTGAATTCCCTGAATTTATGCCGTCTAATGACTGTTATCGCATAATGTTCATTAAGTTCTTCGTAGTGATATTAATTCTCCTCTTATTCAAGAAACAAGTGCATTAACAAAATGATCGATGTATAGGGAAAATACGAATAATTTGAGATCGGTCGAACTCTTTAATGTGTCATACTCTACAGACTATAGATATTTTAAGTATATTTTTTGTATGTTGAATGTATATTTTTTGTATGTTGAAAGAGCAATATGTGAAAACACATTTTTAATAACGTTAATAAAATAGTTATCCAACACAGAGAGACAGACTTTAAATGAAAATGATTGACTTTCTGATGATTGCTTGTATGCAAAACATGACTAATACAATCTTTATGAATTTATGTTAAAATTATAATACGCTAAGCCAAATTCATGTTTACTCACTGTTTGAATTTTGTTTAGGTGTTTTCAAACTACAATTTGCCTAAATCTACTTTTGCTAGTTTTTCTATATTGGAAAAATTGCTATACCAAAGCTTTTTATTTTCGGTATAACATTTTTATTGCAATTTTATTAAAACGGAAATAACACCTATGATGTTGGTTTGGATGGTATAAGATCTGTCGAAAATAATTTCAGCATAATTCCTTTTATGCTGAACTACTAATTTACTAATTTTTTAATTTTATCTGTTGTAGCTTGTGGTATAATTTTTACCGATGTGGCTAAAATTGATTATTAAGGAAGTCTACGCCTCTATGACATCAAAGTTTTTCATCCATGTTCATCGGCCCAATCTGTGTAGTTTTCCGGAAAGAGTACATAATGGTTTTAGTCTCCATTTTAATCTCTCATCTGTTGCCCCTTGAGGACCATAAATTCCTCTAAAAGTCAAATTTAAATGCCCCTCGCACAGTATCGCAAATATTTAAAAAAATTATTAATTAAGAGATTAATCAGAAAAAAATATGTCAAGAACCACACATTCATAACCAATTTGAAATATATTTGATTTAAATCTCTTATATTGACTATCTATCTTAAATTTCAATTTCAACTACATATTATTATTTGTTATTTTATTATATTTTGTAAATTGCATAGAATGTTCATGCAACCATACACAGAAATTTTAACTTTAGCATTTTAATTGTAATTCCATATTGCGAATTTTTCATTTTTTATTGTTGAAAATCAGCCATACATGTTAAACGTACCATTTTAAAAACATTTCTCTGATTTTCATTTTCTCCCTATTAATTTTTACAATTTTAAAAAACAAATTTTTGTTCCCTTCCTATTTTTTTTTTTATTTTTTACATATTTATTTAACTTTTACATTGAGTCCTTCACAGAATATTGGTGTCTTGTTTAAAAAAATGTCATTCTTCATGTGTTAAAGTTCATATATAAACGTTGGGTGACTGAACAGAACAGTAGCGCATTAACAACAACAATAATCTGGTTGTTAAACTGAGCTCTGCTGATAGAAAACAAAATTAAAAATGAAAACTATTAGTCTGGAAGGGTATAATTTTCTTACTTCATTTTACATTTTGAATGTTTTGTTTTGTTAGTGTTATTTTTGTAAACAAAAATTTTAACTGTAAATCCTTTACTTGCTTGCTGTTATTGGACTTAAACTTATACTAAAATATTTAGCTGAAATTGAACTAGGGAAAAAGAAAATTTTTATATCCAAAACTATTCAATTTTCTTTTTCCAATTGAATTTTCAATTTTTATATTTTTAAATCTTTTTTTTTGATTTTCTTGTTGCTATAGATAGAAAAAAAAAATTCGAAAAAGTTCTTCGAAATGGAAAAATTCACGATGTTTCAATTACTCAAACATATTCCAATTAGGTCTTTTCAAGCATAAAAATGAATTTCTCATGTAATCCTGATTTTATAGCTTAGAAGGAAATCGCGATTTTTCTCTTTATGTTGTTATTTTTTGTTGTATGTTTACTTTCCAAGGATATGTAAGTTGTGAATGAACTATTGACGATGAAGAGACATTTAAAAGATGGGGGAAAAGTAAATTTTTTAAATTGAAAATTTATTTAGCTAAAGATTGAATAAGATGAAAATTATAATAATGAAATTTTATATCTATTTGGAATATAATTTTAGCATTCAAATAACTGTAATGGAGAAAAAAAAACAAATATTTTGGCGCAATAATTGAATAGTGTTTTGGAGAAAATTTTAAGTGAAAATGTAGGGAATAATTATTGGGGGAATAGGGAATAGTTATTGTTACATTTTTCTATTTTTTTCTTTTTAATTAAAATTCAAAATATGGTAGATTATGATGGGTAATTTTCATTGTTGGATTCTTGGATTTTTTATAGTTAATTTTTCAGAAATTTTAAGATTAAAGGTTCATAATACAAATTTAATATTTTTTTTTTTGGGTTAATGAATTTAAATGTTTGCAACAATTCTATATAATAAGTAAATAATATAAAACATCTTTGGAAGTAAACGAGTTCCTATGAGATGTTATTTAGAAAACTTTCAAAAAATTGAAAATTTTAATTCAAATAATATTAGGATGGATAGACTTGGCAAAATGGTGAAAATTAGATATTATTAAATTTTATTAAATTAAGGAACAAAAAAAGAGCTCATGTATAAATTGCTTGATCTCATTCAATTCAAGAAGTGTTTTTTTATTTTAACAAACCTTAAAAATGATTTAAATAAAACTTACCTACTTGAAAGTCCCTTATATTTATTAATAAATTATTATAGAGATAACCTAATTTTATGTTGTTCACTATATCGAAATTGTAATTCAAGACATGTCCGAGATATAAAATAGTAAAACGAAGAAAATAAAAAACAAGGTAGAATGTAAACCAAAGGTTTTTAAAAGCGCACATTTCCAAAAGACAATAGAAACACATTTCATTTTCTATTTCAGAAAAGACAAATTTTTAAGAAAAAAAAATTACGAAATTTTTTGTAATAAGAAAAAATGTGAAAATAGGACTTTTCTGGAATTTTGAGGGGTTGTAAGTCCGGAACCCTGTATAAGTAACTAATGGTGATAAGCTCATCACAAATTTTAATTAAGACTCGTTAACAAATTTCGGCACCACGGACAAACATGTTTTTTATTTTTAAATATTTTTTTTTGCTCTGATTTAACTGTATGTTAAATTTAGATCAAAATTGGCAAACATGTTATTTTATCGAAAAATTGTTCAGTATGTTTATTTGTTTGAACAGATGTTACTTTTTGGTAAAGAAGTTCAAAAAATTTATTTGGTTATAATGCATTAACCCATTTCGACCCGGCGGTCAGTCAACATTTTTGTTTTTAAATATATGTCCAATTTTGCGGGAGGACTCTATGACTTTACAGAAAGCTATTGACAAATTTTCATGTTCCATTCGTGCTATGCTAAAACTGAATATTTTGGACATCTGATGCACAATAACAAGTATGAACTGCTACAGTTGATAGTTCAGGGAAAAATCGAAGGAAAAATAGGAGTAGGCAGGAAGCAACTATCATGGGCAAGAAATATTAGGAATTGGACAAACATTAACTCGATTCGGAAGTTAATGCACTGAGCAAGTAATCGACATTAATTCAGCAATATCGTTGCAAGACTTTAACCGAACCAAATTAAATATGTGATCGCTTTACATCCAACAATTGGATAATGGCTGCAGATGGAGAGATTCGTGCTATATTCGTGAGACTAGGGTCTAACAAAACTTCAAACATTTTTTTGTATCAATTTAGATGTAATTTTCAAAATAAAATTTATAATCTTATTATTTAGATCCTTTAGCCTATATTCGAACGCAAGTGCTTATTAAAAATATTTTTCAATTCTTCGTTTTATTGCCTGAACCATTCGTCAGGTTAAGTTAAAGTTGTATAAAAGTATTATTTCTAGGCAATGAAAACTACTGCAACCACTTATTTAAAATCTCTTAACCACTTAAACTAAAAAAAAAAACAATTCCAAAAACTTTTAATTTTCCCGGGCAACGCTGGACAACCTTGCTAGTAATAATATATTAAACAATAACATTTTTAATTTTTTTTTATACATTATTAATTATTTTATTAATTATTTTCAACATATTATTAATAACTGCTAAACAAATTTGAGGACCGTTTCTACTATGTTTTTGATCTTTTTAACTTTTTTAACTAATAAAATGAAAACTCATGCATTATTTCAAATTTTATATATTTTTTGATCATATTTTATTTTATATAGATGATTAATTGATTTGCTGTCTAACTATTTTAAAAAAAGATAAAATATCAATTTTAAAATTTCATTCAATTATAAAATATTATTATACAGTGTGTCAATAATACAATCTTTAAAAATATTTTTCAATGACTATCAATTAAATTATGAAAAATAATTGAATTTTGAAATATCACTGAAATTGAATTTTTCATTTTTTAATTTTTCTTATTTAATCTGACACAAAAAAAAAAAAGAAGAAAGAAAAAAAAAAAATAAAATAAAATTTGATATATTTTATAATTATTATTGACATTTCGATCAAAATGAAAACTACTGAAAAATAAAAATTAATAAAAAAAAGGGAATAGTACCAGTGACCATTTAATAAAACCAATATTTTTTTTGCTAAATCATTCAAACTTTTCACAATTCAATAAATCAGATTTAAGTTAGTTTAGTTGGTTGGTTGGATGATTGGTTGGTTTCGTACCAGTTTGAAAGTATTTCTATTTTAATTCTCTTAGTAATCCTTAATTTAATCCTTTCGAATATGTTATAAAGATATTAGAAAAAAAAAAAGGAAAAGAAAATAATATGATTTAAAATGCCAATATAAGCGAATAACAATGTTTAGGTTTAGTCATTTTAAATATCATTTAGAATTTTTCTTTTAAGTAAACAAACAAAAAACATATGAATTGAAAAAATACACACTATCTACACATATAGTATGTTTCACAACGTTGCATATATTTAACTTTAATATTATCTACCTATCTTTAATGTATGATGTAATCTGATATAAAGTGTACTTTGTAGTTGAAAAATGGAGTTAAAGTTTCTAATTCTGATTTTGACAGTATATAGATACCTATTTTTATATTCTATTTTTATTATTTTTAGACAACTTCCAAAAAAAAAAAATATTTGTAATATTTACTTTATTTATAGTTTCATTTTGTCCGTCTGTTTAATTGTTTATAAATCGTTGTTTTTATGGTTTACATTTCGATAAAAAAAAAATTAGCCAAGTACACCACAGGACCGTCCGTTATTGTACAAAAAGTAGTATAGTGCGAAATTTCATAGATTTTTTACACATCCAAAGCCAAATAACTTCTAATAATTATAAGTTAAAAAAAAAAAATTTTTGAATGTATAAGTTAGGTATTGTTTTTACAGCAAAAATTTGTCCCGAGATTTTTGTAAATATGCACTACTTTGGTGAGTAGATAACTTAAACATTTTTTTGCGTGATGTCTGTCTGTCTGCTACCATAATTAACTAGCACTTGCAGTTGTCCGATTTACTCCAAAAGCATATCAATCCGAGATATTTATATAAAAACCTAGAATATGAAATTTCAAATATGAATAATAAAAAATTACGCTCAATTGTTTAGGCTGGACACATGCTGACAGCCATCACGGAAAATATTGCTACCTTGTTTGTTTAGTTAAGAGACCAAAAACTCTGACACAAAATTACATATATTTAAATCTTTACCAATTACCTATAGCTTAAGTTTTTGTTTAAATTTTTATTTTGAAAATGACAAAGGACAGGAAATTTATATAAAAAAAAACTTGTTTTAACATCGTACCTTGTTTTTGTTTTATTTTAACCCTTTGGGGTAAGATATTTTAATCAATTCTGTTTTTGAAAAGTAATCATTAAAACATGATGAATTGAAATTGCTTTGATATTATTATATAAATGAATAACTTTTAACAGAAAGTTAACTGAAATGATTATATTTTATTTAAAGAAAATACAGTAAAACTGGTCTGGTTGAAACTTGAACTTTTCAAATCGAAATTTGATAACTTAAAATTTCTTAAATAGAAATTTGTTAAACTGCATTCACATGGTTTCTCCATAAAAATTAAATCAAGATAGGTTTCACTGTATTTTAAGTGTAACTCAAAAAAACAGAAAAAAAAAAAAAATATTGGTTGTTGGAAAACAGAACCGAAATGTATCTATTATTGTATTTTATTAATAGATATTAATATGAAAAATTGTTTTTCAGTATTTTTTAATAGTCACAAGAAAATTCCTTCTTATCTTCTTACAACAATAATATTATTAATAATAGTAATGCATGTATATGTTTATATTTAACATGTATATTAATTCAGTTAATTGAGTATTATTATATTTTATTTTAACTCATACCTAATTTGATCATCGATGTAGTAAAAAAATATTTATTCAATAACCTCATTCAATAATGTTAGAAAATCCAAAGAATATTTTAGAACTATCAGGAATTTTTTTAGTAATTTTATAAAATTTTTTATATGGCAAGGATTAACTTGTATTAATTATTGATATTTACTGATTGTACATCGTTCAATTCATTATCATTAAAAAGGACTATAAGGTCCTGAACTTTTAAATCATTTTTTTTTCTCCATTCCAACCCTATAAGATGCATAGAACATTACGTTAATCATTTAGGTATTAATAATATTTAATTCACTTTACCGTTAGTTACTCAGCTGTAGTTATTATAGAATATATTTATATTTTGTGCGACATCTATTATCTTATACAAGAATTATTTCGTTTTATTTTATTATATATTAATTATATGTATATTTACATATTTTTTATTTATTTTTATTAATCCATATGACTCAGCTGGAGTTTGAACCCGATACCTTTGAAATGAAAGATTTCTTGAATTTGTTGCTTAACCGCTGCCATTGGCTGAATGTTTTTTTAACAACCACCGCCAATAAAAATTTGCTTCTAATAAAAATGTTTAAAACTTTTTTTTTTGCCAATAGAACAGGTCCAATTACAAACCGCCTCAAAGAGTTAAAACTTTAAACTTATTTAAAAAAAAATTTATTTTTAGTTTTCTTTTAATTTTTTTTTTATGTAAATAAGAATAATACGTAATTTAAAATAGATAAAAGAAAAATTTAATAGAATACAAAAAAAAAAAAAAAATAAAAATTAAAAAGAAAATAACAATTGACAATACAATTTTATTGATGATTTTATATCATTTTGAATTTTTTTTTAAATATTCTCATATATATGTTCTTATATACAACAAAATATAGACAATATTATAGTTAATCCTTTTTTAGTCCTTTGATCTATGTGTGTTAAAAAAAATATTATTTCTATTTTAACATTTTTTGTTATTATTTTCTTTTTTTTTTTGTTGTTTTTAGAATGTTATATTTTCTAATTCAAATTGACTTCCATTTTATTTGAGTATTTCATTTACTTTTGCTATTTTAATTTTTTTCAATTTCCCCTCTACCATATTCTCTATCGTAATATGGTTTGAGACCTGGTTAAAAAAAAAAAAAAACAAAAAAAAAAAAAAAAACGAAAAAAATTTGACAGCTAAATTCAGACACTTAAATCTTTTTTTAAGCTTTTATCTTTATGTGAATTTAAATGTATTTTTATAGATTTTTCATTTGTTTTAACATACATATAATTTTCAATATGTATATGTAAGTTTGTGTTTTTTTTTTTGAAATTCCTTGTTTCAATTTTATTTTTTATTATTTCAAATAAAATGTATAATAAATATAATATATGAAATTGTAAAATCAAATTTGTCTTTTTTAAAAATTTTTTTTTTTTTTATCTTATGAGGAGGAAGGATGGAATGAAATCAAAAAATGACAGTTTGTATCATTTGATTAATGATATTTTACATATTTTGTTTTTATTTTTGTTTTTGTTAAAAAATTAAAATAATAAAATTTTGAGTTTAAAGAAGATAATAAAATTTTGAATTTTAGAAATTCTCGCCTTTCAATAATAGGTTTCCATTTATTATTTTTGTGCTATTCAATATATGAATTGATCAAAATATATCTATAAGAATTTTGTCAGGTTTGAAATTTGTCATCAACTTGTTAAGGTGTTTAATTAATTTTTGATTTTATTTCTATTTATTTTGGTTGATGAGATTTTGCTTTCATTTTACAAAACTTATATTATTTTACAAAAACTGATTTGACACAATAGGATAAGTTTATTCCTTTCCTTTAATGATCCCAATCATAAAATGTAATATCTACAGCAAAAGATAATACTGATGATTTTGTTTTTTTTTTATGTTTGAGTTTCTAATTCAACCCAATCTAAGAAAATTGATCTCCAATTGCTAATACTAATTACGATTTTTCAAGTATTTTGCTCCTACCATTAAAAAAAAAGTAATTAGCTATTTTAAAATTTGGTGATCCTTAAATAAAATTCAATATTTAATAAAAAATACAAAAAAGATCAATTATTTGCTCATATAGTCTTTTTTAAGTGATCTGTTAGGTGATCTTATAGTCATGGTTCTCGTTGGTCTTATTATACATTTAGAATGTTTGTCTTTTGGAATATTGTTCTAACTAAAACTAAAATTCACAATTATTGCCCTTTGGAACAACCTGTACAATTGATTACAGGCAAGGACTGTTGTAGACATTTATAATTTTTTTTATTTTAAAAATATTACAAATCAAAAAAATGTTTGTAGATTTGATTGAAGGTGCGTGACACAACAAATGACTTACTATAGCGATACAATGGCTAGCGCTAGACAATAGTGTTTGCACAGTTTTAACAAACTTTAATCTCATAAATTCTCCAAATTATGTCAAATGTTGATTAAATAAACTAACAAGAAATTTTCTTTTAGCAACCAAATTGGTTTATATCACTAATTATATTTTTCAAATATGGGAGGTGTGTAGATAATGTTTACAAAAATATGAATAAATCTGATATAAGATGGTGATAAAAGTGAAGAATTGATTGATGGTGGGTAATTTTTAGTTATCTAATTGAACTTACTTCGGTTAATGCATGGAAGTTGTACTATACTTAACAACAATATAGCGACAACGAATATAGTAGATATACAACTTAATCTACATCGGGTAATAGTTCAAAAAATTTTACAAGCAGCAGATGAAAGAAAAATTTTAAAAAAAGAATATCAGTATATCAATTTGAAAAAGAAATTAATCATCATGTCCCAATCAAATTGGAAATCTCAATTCCGTTATGTAGAATATACCATTATCGAAATCTGTGGAATTATAAAATTTTCTTTAACATTTTAATTCTTGTTTTTTTTTTTCTGTTAGGCAATTACATTTTCTTTTACTTCTCAAAGCTTTTGTATTATATAACAGTACAATGCTAAATCTCAGGATTTCGTAGAACGAGATTTAATAAAATTTTCAACGTTAGATAATTAAAAATAGTATCTCTCTCAAAAAATGATTGAGTTCTAACAACAAATTCTGACTAGCCGTTAGTAAAGGGTTAATATTTTCTTTAATTCGTTTAATCTTTTACCAAACTTTGTTGTTATTTTTACTCAAATTTTTCTAAAAAATATATTGTGTACTGTGTAAGCAATTTTAATAAATAATTTAATTTAGTTTATTATATACAAAATTACATAATGGCTATTACTGATATTTTCAAAAAAACATAAGAATGCGTTCTAATAGTAGTTTCAATATTCTATATAAAATTTATTTCACTTAAAATTTTTTTTTTTTTTTTAAATAGATGCCCATAACACATATCCATTTGTTCCAAATTTAATTTAAATCTTAAAATCTGTTTTCAACACCCCAGTTTTTAAATATTGCACATACTTAAATTCAATTTTAGTGTTTTTAATCAATTTTATGTAACAATATTTTAACATTAATACTGAGGAAATTTTAAAAAATTACTTTTTTTTATGTAATATCTATTTGAAAAAAAAAAAGAAAAAAAAAAAAAAGGTTTTTTTTTGTTTCTATTTTCAATTTTTATTCTTCAATTTTAAATAAATTTACAGTCAGGCGTTTAAAATGAAACAAAAAAAAAAAAAATAACTAGAACCATCAATTTTCCACCCATTCAATTTTAACTCATCTAATGTTTAATGCAAACATGCAATGCCACTTAGATTTTACTTTTTAACTTAGTTTTTTTTTTTTTTTTCATTTTGCATTTACTTGTATCTATAGATAATACAATATTACCTATATAGATACTATAGATACAAAATAATATAAGAGAATTTTATGTAATTTGTGAGGATTTTTTCACTGTTCAAACATATTTAAGGGGTGGGTATGATTAAGTAAATTTTCATTTCATTTTGTTTCAATATATATAAATATGTATATATATATATATATATGTATATTAGTAACATAATATTCAATACGATATATATAAATATTTATACAAAATATATATGTTATTCGCGGCATTTTACGTCGTACATCAATCGTATGTAATAAAACAAAAAAAAAAAAAAAGCGAAGAAGAAAAAAACAACAAATAAATCCTGTATGAGTTCACTTTAGGGTTATAACTGTTTTTTTATCGTTTTTTATCTTTACATAATAAAAATAAAAAAAATAAAAAATTCCAATTTATCAGAGTTATCTTCAGTATAACACAAAAAAAAAAACACGAAATTAAAAAAATAACTGTAAATGTTTGAAATTCAAGTTAGTATTATATGTAATGTCTATAAATTTTTCATATTCGTTTGCATTTGGTTTGTTTTTTTATTTTATTTTATTTTATTTTTTTTTATTCCCGATGCAAATTTAATGTAAATTCATAAAATAAAATTGATTTTTTTTTTCTTTCACTCCCTTTCTCTTTTTTCATCTCTATCTAGTTATTATAACTAAATCAATATGCAAATTGACAGGATAAAACCATCCTTTGATGTTGTAATAGATAGGATTTTATTTTTTTTTTAATGTTTTGTTTTATTTTTTTTTTGCAATGGAAATTTGGAAATTTATTTTAAAATTTACAAAATTCACTTTAATTTCAGATGATGATGATAAATCAGAAATTTAGTGTTGGATTGAGAGGATGGTATAAAAGTGCGGGACTTGAAAAAAACTATTAAATAATGAAAGAACAAAATTATGACACTGGTGGATCACACAAATGTTATGATAGAGAAAAGAAGTCCAGGTTGAAAATAACAAAAAAAATTTTTTTTTGAGAAAAAGATAAAATAATACAGAAGTACAGGATAGAGTTTAGATTAAAATGGTGGCAGTTAGTAGTGCTAATGAATATTAATAGATATTATAATTTTGGTACACTATGAATAATTGCACATTATGACAAAATGATATAATGATTCAGCTGATTCAAAAAAAAAAAAAAATGAAGTACAGAAGAAATGATGTATCTTTTGAATTATAAATCAGGTTTTTTTTTAAATAAAAGGGTAGAAATTTTTATATCTACTCGTATTTCTGAAATTATTATAATTAGTGATAATTAATAAAAGGGGGAAAATCCTGTATCACGGTATCATTTTTTAGGCATATTTTATTTATATGTGTTTTAATTTGATTTTATATTTCCATTTTTTTCCATTTACTTTCACTTAATAATAAATAAAATTTCTATTAGTGGATTAATTTAAAATGCTAAAGTAAGTAAAAATTTTATTATATTTTCTATTACATAATTTATATTTTTAATTTACATACTACGTATTATGACACTCCGCTAAGTTTTGAATACAAGTACATATTTGGATACGATTTTACAAAATCTACATTAACATATAAAATATACAAGTACATATGTAATATGTATGTATGTTTAGAATTATTATTTTTTTTGTTTTCATTTGGAATCAAGAAATTTTGCATTTTTTGTAATTTAAATGTCACGATAAAATATACTTAAACACCAGCTATAGAGCCCCTAGTGTAATTAAATTATATTTTATATTGAATAATAGATTTTAAAAGATTTTATGTTTAGATTGATTGAAAATTATGAAAAAATATCCTTTTTAAAATTTTCTATTTACAAAAAAAAATTTAATGTTGGTGTTTTCATATTCACGTTTTACTTTGAAAAAATGTTTACAGTTGGTGTTTTAAAATAGAAAATTTTAAAATGTTTAGCTCTTATACAGCAAAAAGTTAACAAAAAAAAATGTTGAGGTTAATTAATATTAATTTCAAAAGATTTTTATAATTTTTAAGTGTCTAGCTAAAAGTCTGCCAGAGTTGCACAAAATTTAAAGTGTTTTCTTACAATTCTATATACATATATAAGAAAAAATTGTAAAAAACCAAGAGACAATTTCGTTATTTGAAGGTAACTGTAAATAATCCAGAAAAATTGTTGGCATGAAAGGCATTAAAAGTATAACATTAAATCTTTAATTTTTGCGTATTAATTAGCGTATTAAGTTACAAGTTTCTAAAAACAGTAAATTTTCAATTTTTTACGCCTAGCTCTTAAACAAGGGAAGGTACAAACAAAATTTCTGAGATAGACTTGTAATAATTCGAAAAGGTTCTTCGTCTTATTTGTAGAATCTTTCCTCATGAATAGGTCTTCTGTTTAATATCTTTGACGCCTTTAGATTGCAAAAATATTAAGCAGAACTTGAAATATAAACATTTGAAAATAGGGCATTTTACCAAATTTATGGGGTTGCAGCTCCGTAACCTTATATAACTAAGAAAAGCTATTAAGAGATTTATTTCTAATGTTTTATTTTGAAAAACTCTATTCACAGGTACCTAAGTTACAGCATTTACGCTTATAAGCTCTTCAACAGGGGGTGGTTCTACAAAAATTTCTGGAGAAAGTTGTGCTAATTCTGTTATGTATTTATCTTAATAATTTCTGTTATTTATTTGTCTTATCTCAAAATTACAAGGCTTCAATAATATGAATAACCTTGAAGCTTTTGAAATATACATTTGCCGAAAAATGTTAAAAAATTTCATGGACGGAACAACAACAAAATGGAACAATTTTTTTTGAAGAATTAACGCAAACAAAAAATCCCCAACAATTATTAAGCGCCTTAAAACATCCTATCCCACCACATTATAGGAGCGTCAAAAATAGGAATATTGTTCCGAGCAAAATTGAAGGAAAAAGAGGTATCGGTAACAATTGTTATAAATATGAAACATAAGAAATTGAACCGTTGTAACAAATATGGCAAATTTAATTCATTTGGTGGCAGATAGAAGCAGCTTTAACAATTTAATAGAAAACTTCATATGATCCAGTATGAAATATGAAGCAGAAGAAAAAATTAGCAAACTTTGAAGGACCCCCTAAAGTTTGGTTTTAAAGAAGGTGGTTTTAGTTAGTTAGAGTCCAACACTACTCAGAGGAACCTCGTGCAGTTCCTTTGAGTGACTTTTGATGTTTTCCATCGTCCCTCGTAAAAAAAAATTTAGTTAACTAAAAACCTTTTCGAATTCCCTGTAAAAACAACTTAAATACTTTTAACAATAATTTTAATACCACATTTAATAAACTCAGTTTAATTCAAAACTTTATTTCTAAAGTAATCTTAAGAAGTTCAATGATCTTTTTATTCTTAAATAATTATATTCGCAACTTTACTCCGTACGAATTTTTAGAATGATAGCTCTATTTATTCTCCAATAAAATACTTTTCTAAAGAAGTTGGTTTGTTGTAATCCTTATTAATTTAATCGCTTTTTAATATTTCGGTATATTTCGCTGGACTTTACTTGAGCAATAACTAATTTGGTTTCATTAATTGATTAGGTCATGTAAATATCGTTTTAAGTAACAACATATCATATACTACATTATATTATCCTAAATTAACTCCATATTAAAAATAATTTTATGGATTTAGTTATGAGTAAAACTCAGTGAAGAGAGCAGTATTTCGAATTATTAATTTACTCCTATTATAATATTATATCATTTTGCTATCACAATTTCTTAAGCAAAAATTGGGTAATAATTGGTTGGACGCTTTAAATAATCTACAATATGCTTACCCATAGTTACCGCATCAACCCAACAAATAAAGTGTGGCACTGGTCAAAGCTTGAAACTTGTTGCAGTTGTTATATAAAATAAATTCATTCCAACCTCAAATTTCGCAATGTATAGTTAATTCTTTAATTTACACTCCAATTCTGAACAAATGTTTAAATACAATGTTCTATATTTTCTTTATTTCCAAAATAAAAAATATTGTATTAAAATAATAATATTATTTATTAATTTATATTGTTCATCATTATTATTTACTTTTATTTCTTTTTGCTCGTGTCACCTTGTACCCAAGGTTATTAAAAAATTTTCTACATTTTGAACAATTTATAAAACAAAATATAGGTATATAATATCTAAGCAACTTCATTGATCAGAAAATGAGAAAACGAAACAAATCTTTAACAAATTCTGATTCAGATACCAATTAAACTTTTTTAAACCCAAAAAATCAGTACGTGTTACATACATAATATTTTTGTTTCAACATAATAATATTAAAACATTATATAGACGCCTATATTACATATTTAATTTCTACATGACTTATCTAATCTCTATAGATTTGACATCCATTTCATATTATAAGAGTAAATTGTTAGAAATTTATTACATTTTGTCAAGGTTCTAGGTCTTTTTTTTTTTCTTTTATTCGGTTTTTAAATCTTAATAATATTTAATCTTTGTTTTGTTATACACGGCTCTTTTAAATATAGGTATTACAATATTATATTTAATTTTTTTTTTTTTTTAGTTTTTCTTTGAAAAAATTTTGTCCAACAATAGATTAAAATTAAATAAAATTCACACACACACACACAAAAATTATAAATAATAATGTTCTTTTTTTCAGAAGCCTCAAATTAACTTTGAAATCCCATAGATACCGAAATACTGAATTTCTTAGTATCCAATTTGGAGAAAAAGTGAAATAAAAAGTGAAAAGAAAAAAGAAGAAAACTTTTGTTTCATTTATTCTTTAAAAGTTTACAAAAGATTTCTAAATTGTGACAATTTTGTAAATAACACTGATTATTAGGTGATCTATATCCCTTAAATATTGTTCAAAAAAAAAAAAACAACAAAACAACAAAATCTTTTAAAAACCATTTTATTAATACATATCTATAACATTACAAATATAATCAGTGGTGAATTTTGTTAAATTTATATTGGTACGAAGGTAATATACAAATACTGAATATGGTGTAGTATAGTGAATATACAATTAGTGGTTGGGGGTGTTCTAAATCAAGGGAATGAAAAGGAATAAAATTTCGTAGATATTATAAGCTACGCTTTAATCAGTTACATAATCAAACTTAAAAACTCGCTAATGATTAAAAATTATAGTATAGCGTACGTAGCATTGTATCTTTTTGAATCACTTTAATTCTTAAGATCTGCCATTAAAACCAGTGTAGTCATCTTATACTGTGATAATTGTAAATCATAAATTATTAATATGATTTACAATTATCACAGTACAAAATGCCTACTTAAAACACCCACTACTCCCTGTTTAAAAAAATTTATTATACGATACCTATAAATTGTATCTAATTGAAACACTTTAACCCTTAAGAAAAGTGTTATTATTTCATCTAATATACTAATATGTAGAGGTAATACATGTAAATACTTTTGAAGATTATTGTTAACCCACCTTTTGCAGATGTTAAAATGTTCACAATTTTATAATACACACATTACTGGTATTTTTAACATAACCCGAGTATTTTTAACATCCAAAAGAAGGTTTATTTATTTTAAGGACAGAATAAATTTTTCATTTCAAAATGATGATTTAAACAATTTTCAGTTTTATAGTATAGCATATGATAGAGTTTTTGAACACTCTTTTTTTTATTTTAATCACATATTTGTATGTCTGGCTGAGGAACAAAGGTACATAAATTCGATTTTATATAATAATTAGAATATTGGGGAATTTTGCGCTCATTATTTGTTTAGTCTGGTGCAAAACATAGCCACCTTACTTTGTTCAATACTGTTATTTTTGCATATAATATATTGTCCCCAGGAAATATTTTTCGTCTTGTTCATTTAATTCTAGGACAATCATTTTGCTTATAGTTATTCTGCATGACCATGTCTTCTAGAGTGTTGGAAATTCTTCTCGAAGACGATCCCCAGGGTGCTCTTTAATATATTTTTGAATATTTGTTCTATCTACATTCATTTGTTTTTCTTAAATTAATTATTATTTATTATGCACAGAATTACTAATTATTAATTAGACAAAAAATCAAAATTTTAGAATAGATGGAAAATCAAATTTGTATAAGTGCATTCATATCTTTTTCGGGCATCTTCTCAAAAATTTATATTATCCTCTTCATTAAATAATAACTGAAAGAATAACAACTGATTCTTGATGCGGAGAAATTCCTTACGGAGTTATAGCGACGAAGCTCAATCCTTATAAAGCTGTCTGCTTAATAATTGGTACGCTTTTTGTTAACTTTCTTGTAAGAAGTTCTAATTTTTTCAATTTACATTTTAACCTTTGAAATTTTTGAAAACCTGCTGTAGCCATAATTTTTTTGAATATTTATAAGACATAAGAAGTTGTAGATGAATCCTGTAAATGAAATGACTATAATATAAAATTCAGCACTGCCCATAATGTGGTAAATACGTATATTTAATGTGAAAAAAAAAATAAACAAAAAGGTTTTTAATGATTCGGCTCACCTACAAGATAATTAATACTATGGCAACAAAACAAAAAAAAAAACACAACGACAACAGAAATAAAAAATCTCTAAAAATGACAATTTACAATTTTTATCCTTGAAATCTGTCAATAAATATGATAACTTTCATTGCTTTAAGGATAAAGGAATTTATACAGTTACATTAAGAAAATGGTTTACAAAAAAAAAGCTAAACAAAAAGCAAAAACGAAATGTAACGGAAAAAAATCCCAGTAACCGCAAAAGAAGAAAAAAAATATTTTTGAAAAAAATCATTACTGTTAATGCTACATGGAGCATATCACATAAAGAAAATCCTTATTCTTTGTATGGAAAACGTGACTAAAATTAATAAAATAAAAAAAAACCAAATATATAAAAAAAGGATAAAAAAATAAGAAATCTTAAAAAGAAATAGTACAAAGAATAAGTTAAAAAGAGACAACACAAAGAATGTTTGTTTCATTTTAGCTGTTATATTATATTATTATCTTTAGATACAATTTTTTAAGCTAAAATGACCATTTGTATTATATTTCATATAATAACATGGTACATCTGATTTTCTATACCTGAAAATTTATTTTTGAAAATGTTGAAGACAAAAGTTAAGGTATTCAAGAAAGATACATATAAGGTAGATGACATATAACCGTTATCTACTGACTTTTATTTTAGTATTATGGAATAGCATATAACTCATTACTTTTTCTCTTTTGGGAACTTTACTGTAATATTTCTGAGCTTACTGTAAGCTACAATTTATAATATTGGCGAAGTATAATTCAATTGACTTTACCTGGTATCATTAATTTTTCATAAAAATTTGATCTGAGTTAAATTATCAGATCATTAAAATAAAGAAATGAAGTCGATATATTAATACAGGTAATGGGTATCTTTCAGAGTTTCAAAAGGATATCAAACTGATTCTCGTTATTCATGTCCTAACTTAAAAAGCTGGTCACAATAAATTTTAAGTATTTGTTTTGAAAATTGTCTGTTCCTTTCATTTCCATTTTGTCCTTTTACTAAAAAATATTTTTGGTTTAGACTTAGTATTGGTTTTTCATGAAATTTGTTGATGTTCTTTTTTTTGACCTAACAAAATCATTGTTTCTATCATTACTAGAATTTTGTTTTTTGTGCTGGATTTGAGCTTGTTGTCTCAGTTAAGACAAAATACCCTAATTTTTGTCATTTTATACTTGATATTCTTGATGTTTATATATGTTTTTGTTTTAGGTTTACGAGATTGCATTTCTACATGTTAATATTCCCGTTTAGATTTTGTTTTCTTTTATTATAACGATTCTTTTTACGAACGAATTTTACTAAACTTATTATTATTATTTTGTACATGTTTTATAATGTTATTACAGAAAAAAAATATAGATGACATACTAAAATATTTACAGTTAAGGTAGTATAATTTGAAGCAGTTTCTAATTGGATTGTCATTTGGATAATTAGACATTACAGTATATTCAATAAGACATGAAATATCCTTTTAAACTTTTAAGTGGTATTTTAGGCAAATTTATTACAAGGGATATTAGAATATTAGAAATCCATCTGAAGAGATATTAGAATATGTTTTGAAGTATAATATTTGCAAAAAAAAAAAGTTTACAAGAGACAGTTTGTTGACTTTCTTTTGAAGACAATATTACATTATAGAGCACGTGTTTTATGAATGAGCAGCTTTTTTAGTAAAATGGCCGTTTTCTCAAAAGTATATTATTAAACTCATCTTTTATTTTTATATGGTAATTTATATTTTTAAAATTTCTTTATGTTAATTCATAGAATATTACAGATAAAATAAATTATAAATAAAAAATATAATTTAATAAGAGTTGAACCAGATTTTTTTTTTTAAAAGTCTGACGTAATATTTGACAATAAATTGTTAGAGGTGTACTTATATAAGAATTGTTTCAAAATATACGCCCGCAATTATTGCACATGCATAACAATTTGAAAATATTTTTTGACAATAAATTCTAAAATAATAACTTGACTGCATTTGACATTTTTATTGTTTATATTGTTGTTTCATAATAAGGTCATATTTTGTTGTCCTTGTATAACACGATTTCATTCATGTGTTTATTGATTAAACTGTCAAAAGAAGACTTACCTATTATTCAAAATACAAGTCTAAGATGATACTTAAGAATATTTATGTTTTATTTGTGTTCAAGGATTTTTTTCAATAGAAAACTTAAAGAAAAAACAACACAATTTATATTATGTTAGTAATAAGTATGTTATTATAATATAGTTAAAATTTCGAGTATCTAATACAGAAAAATAGTAATGAGGTCATTGGAAAAAATTGAATATCATACAAAAAGCAAACTTTCGGATAGAATCTTAGAATACGTAAAATTTTAGAGATAAGTTTTGATTTTGGTGATAAGGATGAGGATAAGTAAAGGAATGGGGATTTATTAAATTTATGATTATGAAAGAAGTGTGGAAAGACAACATAACGCAATTATATTGCTACAAAATGCTTTCATTTCAAACTGAAGAAAAACAATCAATTTGAATAATTGATTTTTATTCATATTTTAATAGATTTTTATCGGGACTTAAAATTCCTTAAAAAACTCAGAAATTTAATAGTCATATTTCAATATTTAAATGATTATAATATACCTATAAAATTTTGTATTATGGCTTAATATTACGCTTTATATATAAATCATGATTAAATATTTGTTTTAAATTGGTTTCTTCAATTTATTAATTAGATTAGGTATTCATTTATTGTTATTTACAATAATTTTAACACAGTTTTTCAAACTGTATCTTAAATACGTCAAAATTGCCGAACTTTTTATATACCATTTCTTATTTCTTTTAAAAATTTTATAATATTAATACTATATACGAAAGTTGTCCCTACACATAAAAAAAATGCTTCAGTGCTAAGGTATTTGAAAGGAATATCAATTATATATATTTGTCAAAATAAGCGTTAACAAAACCTGTGTTTTACCAGAAGTAATATTATAACGCTTTACTATTTTTGTTTTTTTTTTTTTTTTGATAAAAATATAGTCTGGAATCCACTTAATCATAGTACTACCAACTTAACCACAAGATAAATAAAAGGACTATATAAAAAATAAAAAATAAAACAAGTAGAATAAAATCTGGAAAATTTTTTTTTTTTAATTATTTGTCAACTCGTTATCTGACAACAGAGTCCATTTATAATAATTTTTTTTTTGATTTTGTTAAAATCAATCAAAATAAATTCTAAAGTTTATGTTTCGTTAATAACAACCAAAGGATACAAATTTAAAATTTAAATATTCTATTTTCACTTTCTTTGCAGATAGTACGATGTATAATAAGGATACGTACACTTTATTTTTCTACTTGTATTGAACTAAATTTGAACATTGAACTAAATTGAAAGGAATGAATGTTACTGAAAAAAAAACTAAAAGCGGTTGCGATAATACATACATTCACTTAAAATTCTGAATTACATTACAATTTTAAGGACATTTCAAAAAATGTTTATTTTCAACTTTGTCCTTCTCTCTAGTCTGTTTACAAAACTTTGTACAACGTTTATGATGAAACAATGAAATTTTTAACATATATAGGCTGCATTTAAGAATTACTGTAGTGGAATAAGTTTTTTATGTAATCCCATTCCTAACGAAGGTACATCCCATCAAAATTTGAAAAGCCTTATTTTGAAATGTTTATGTAAATTATAAGCTGTTTTGAAAATTTTTTCAATCTAAACGCTTTTAAGTTTATTTAAAATGAATTTAAAATTATATATTACAATTAAAAAATTTTACTTCTGTTTTATATCCGGAACGATTTTAATCAGAATCTTGTAACTTTAAAGGAGAAAGATCGTAATAGTATAAATTACCTGAAAAAAATTCTAGCTCTCTTAATTTAAGAGCTCCCAGTAGTTAAAAATTGAAAATTCGATATTTTTGAAATCTTGTGTGAATATTTTTACGGCTTTATCATATAAGACTTCTTTAAAACTGATGAAAGTGTACCTATTTTGGTTCTTCACAATTCTTTTTTACAAATGAAAAATTTTCGTTAAAAAAACCATTACAATTTAATTTAAATTGTTTTTATTGTTTTGTGTGTGCCTTTGGTTTTACATAGGTACAACATGTTCCATTATTATTATTTTGTTTAATGACTCTAACAAAATTTTGCTGAACCTGTCTCGGCTTTATTTCTCACTTTATAAATTAATCTAAAAAAATATAAAGGAGAAAGTAAAAGCTAAAAACTATCACTAAAATAAGATAGAATAAATTTAACTTAGACAATGGCTGAAAAGAAAAAAAACAGATGAAAATCTTTGTTTAAATACTATCTAAGTATATACTATAAGGTATATATAAATACTATAAGGTATATAGCAATTTCCTTAAAGGAAAATAATTCTTGAAAATAAAAGATAAAACTTTTATGAAAAGAAACATGATTATAACAAAATACAACAAACATCTTTACCATACGGTCCACCTTTTCTAAATAATTTTAAGACTATATTGTCATCAGTTAAAGTCATTTACAATTAATCAAAGTGTAAGAAATCCAAATACTTTAAAAATAAAGTTATGTATTGAGATACGCGTTTTAAATTTTTTTTTAGTTTCTTGCTTGCAATTTTTTAAGATTTAAACTAAATAGATTTCCTGCGCCAGGCAGCTTCTTGTTGTGCCAAAGAGATAGAGTGTTGGAACGATTTTAATATGACTAATATGTAGGGCATATTAGGGATAACATAACAGAAAATAAACAAATAAAACTAGTTCACAAAAAAATTTTGGTGTTTTAAGAAGTAAAAATCGATTTTTAATGCTAACTAACTTAATATCTACAATTAACTGCAAAATATATGACATAAATCCAAAGGACACAGTACTAATAAAAATGTATACCTAATGAAAGTAGAGCTGTTTGTAAGCTTCTTTTTACAAAATAATGTTCGAGGATATATGCAGTTACTATATAATAGTTAGTATTGGATTATTCAACAATTGACGAAAAAGGTTAATAGAAACCATCTAAGAGAAATTCATTGTTTTTATCAATAAATAAAACAAAAAAATAATCTTAGAAATGATTGGTTTAACTTTAAATTTAAATCAAAGTCTCAATTTTTTTTTATACATATGTACATTATATGTTTTCATTTTTATTTTCATTGTTTTTACCGACCGCATACAATTATGTATAAGGTACGTATTGTTTTCATACTAAAAATTTGTACCCGAGATTTTGGCAAATATGCACTACTCCGGTGTGGAGAAGGCTGTAAAATTTTTTTTAGCATGATGTGCGTTTGTGTGTGTGTGTGTGTGAGGTGCGTGCGTGTGTGGGTATGTCTGTGGGCAGGTGTACAGCTTAAACGACTGAGCAGATTTTTTTGCAATTTCATATTTAAGGTTTTGAGGTAAATATCTCAGATTCATAAGCTTTTGGAGCAAATCGGACAACTGGAAGTAGTAGTTTACTGGTGTACTTTTTAAGTTTTTTACGAAGATTTCGTAACAGAAAAATATTATGAGAAAAATTATTAAGAAAAAGTTGTTACACAAGTAAAGAGTAACAACTTTGCCATAGAACATTTTTTGATCCGACTAACTTTAACTTTTATTTAATTTTTTTTCCAAGAGCAAATTTCATATATAAACACTCCATATGAATTTATATGAACAACTTTTTTTTGTTTTTTTTTTTTATATTTCTAAAAATTTATATACATAATATGTACTTATATCTATGCATATTATTCTTTTGTTGATGACATAAAATTAAAACAGTAAAATTTTTGTTAGCAGATTCAATATTAATCTTATGTTTGTTTTGTATTTGTTTACAGTTTTTTATTATTTTTTACTTCTAATATTTTTGAATGAAAAAAAAATCATGTACATTACATAATAATATAAATGAATGTATGAATGAATGCACATATGCATGTATATTTTTACGATTTCATTGCTTATTATTGTTATTGAATAAAACAAAATGTTGCTTTGATATAAATTATTATGTAAAAAATCTATAAATTTTGGCATTGTACTTTTCATGTAGTAGCGTTCGGTCCTGTGGTGCGGACAACTGATTTTTTTTTTTTAAAAATCATAAAACAAGAAACAACTTATTTTTCGATTTCGGTTAGGATGCATTATATATATACAATTGAATAAATAATTATATAATATGGTTTTATGGTTGTACATATATAATTATATTGATATTCATAAAAATAATATGTATTATGTATACATAATAATGAATTTGTAAAAAACATACCTATATAATAATAATATTATATTCATTCACTATATTCAATAGTAGAAAATTGATAAATTTTAATCCAACTTTTTTTTTTTTTGGTTTTTTCATCAATCTTATTCTATACAAAAAAAAATTAATGTATGTATGTAAATGTGCATGTTTGTCGCAAAGGATATTATTTTTGTTTTATGTTATAGGTTCTTTCGTATATATACAAAATCTTATTTAATGTATGTAAATAGATATGTAATAATATATATATAAACATTTAATATTATTGCATACAATATCTGGTGGTTGATGTTGTTGACATAAACACCAGATGTCCTTTCAATATTTTTTATTTTTTTTTGTTTTTTGTATAAAACAAAAAAAATAAAAAATAAATTTACACTAGAAGAACGCGTTGATATGAAAAATTAATTCATTTTCTGAAAAATCATCTGTCTATGTCCATTTACATCAATTTTTCTCTTAATTTTTTATTTTTATTTTTTAGGTTTGTTCTTATTTTTATTTCTTTTATTTTTGATCCTTTTCTTGTTTAATATGAAATTTATTTTATTTTTTCTCATTTTTTTTAATTTTTTGTTTTTCTTTTGCAAATTAAAAGTTTGCTTTAAAATAAAAAATAAAAAATTGGAATTCAGGGGTGTGAACGTAACTAAGGAAAAAAAGATTTTGAATCAAGTCTAGAATTAAGTAATATTGAATATAATGATGAAAGTAAATTACGATCTAAACAATATGACGTAATGATTAAAGTTAAATTTATTCCAAATTAAAAAGTTTTAGTATAAAGGAAAAGAATTATAGGTTAAATTATATTTTTAAAATATGAACGGTATTCTTAAAAGTTTGTTTTCGTTGTTAAAATTTTTGATCTTGCTCCGACGATATTTTTAATGTTTTATGATAATTTTTCACTGCATTGGGGTCTACATTTATATTAGCTTCGAAAGGAAGGTGTTTCACTTTTTTCAAGATTTCATAAGTAAACTTTTTTAATAGTTTAGAGTTCTAGGTTTTAAAGAATATTATATAATCATCATAGTTTTTGTTTTTTGTTTAAATTAAATCTACATTTCTATCTATAGATATTTCTATTATCATGCTAAAGAAAATCTTTCTTTATTTTTTGCATGGATTGATAATAAATAAAAACTTTTTCCATTACGTTATCTTTTAGATTTAAAAGAATTTTATCAAGGAATACTCATATATAGTCTTTATTTTTTTTGTAAATTATTTGTATTTAAATTAGTTAGTATCTAAAATAATTTTTCTAGTTATTCAGTATTTTCTT
The DNA here is from genome assembly GCA_947095535.1 of Poecilobothrus nobilitatus. Classification (NCBI taxonomy): domain Eukaryota; kingdom Metazoa; phylum Arthropoda; class Insecta; order Diptera; family Dolichopodidae; genus Poecilobothrus; species Poecilobothrus nobilitatus. The sequence continues at coordinate 232,558,341 of OX352774.1, read as the reverse complement.
ATTATCTATTATTTTTTTTAAACTACTAATAGCTCATTAATTCAAGACGTCATAAAAAATCATATTTCACTTAAATATAATATACGTATCTAATAATCTTTTAGAAGATCAATATAATATTTCTAGATAACAGTATAAACTTAATTTTTTGGATTCTGGCCTTTGTTAAATAATATAAACTTCAATAAACGTGTTGACCCTATATTAAAATAATAAAATTAGTTTGGCAACAGCTGCTGACAGTACATTACTAAACGTGTTAAAGTACATTTAAGATGAAGAAACATTATGATTAACAGATTAAGAAAGAAAATGACAAGAAAAAACTCGGTAGTAGATGTTGTTAAGATGAAGAAACATTATGATTAACAGATTAAGAAAGAAAATGACAAGAAAAAACTCGGTAGTAGCTGTTGCCAAACTAATTTATTGCTAAGAAAAATTTATATCGGAAGATTAATCGTATACCTAACGAGACATTTTTTTTTGCACCTAGAGATCAAATTGAATTTATTTTAATTTCCCCTTCCTGTAAGAGTTTCTGAACTTCTGTATTCAGTTCTTCTTTGAGATATAACATCTAATCATGTTTTAATAGAAGTTTAAAAATAATATTATTTAGATGTTGTGTTCCTCGAAACTGTTGAAATTTGATAAAATTATAGCTTAACTTAAAACACTATATGCTAATTTTTCTTAAACACATCGGTATTATTAATTATTATTTTTATATTCTTTTTTCACAAATAATATTAAAGAATTTCGGACCTATATAGATTTCTTATTACCTGATTGATTGTATTATTGTTTCTTTATTTTACTGTACCACAACAGGAGCAATTTTAATAGAGTATAATATAGATACTATATTGAACTGTTCTTTGTTTTTAAAATTAATTCTCGCCACTGATCTAATGTATATTAATTTTTCTTTCAATTTATATATATATTTTTTTTGTTTTAGTTTTTCCACTTGCCTAGATCTGTTTTCTTTTACCAATATTTTTTTTTTACCCAGTTTTATTTGATTTGAATATATACATACGAGTATTATTGTATATGTTATATCTAATACAATATTTATATCTAATTTTTTTTTTTTTTGTTCTAAAATACAATTATTTACACAATATGTTTTTTTTTTCTTTTTTTATAACGGTACAAGTTAATAGTTTTATATGTATTTGTATAAAAATAACATTTCCAAAAAAAAAAAAAAAAAGGAGCCCTTATATTTAAATTCATACGTAGATTAATAATAATATGTATGTTGATGAGTGTGTTTGCTAGATGCTTTAACATGATGTATGAAATATGCCTTTTTTTTATTTAGTCCTTTGAAAAATTACTATGTTGTTGCTTTGCCTGTTTTGAAAGGACTCATTTTAGCCTTTTTTCTTCTGTAAATTCAGATTTCTTCTTTGTACGTTAGAATCTTTGGAAAGCAAAAAAAAAAATGAAACAAGAGAAAAAAGAAGAAGGACACAAAGAACAAAAAAAAACAAAAAAAAAAACCAGCATCAGTCAATTTGGAAGTATGTACACAAAATATATTATTATGATTGTATATTCTATATTAAAATGATGATCATGTTATAAAAAATCTTTATAATGATGATAAGATTGATAATGATTATTATTGATGATAATGATTTTGATGATAACCAGATGAGAAAAAAATAAAAAACATGAAATGAAAAATAAAATATAAAATCCAAGTCGATATTATTATTTTTTCATGAACACCGGAAAAAATTATATGTCATTTTGATTCCAGAAAAAAAAATCAACCAAATAGACAAGGAGTTTAAAAAAAAAAAATAATAATAATAATAAAAAACAAAATTCTTCTTTTCATTTGTTTTTTTTTTTTAACAGAATTAAAACTACATAATATATAAGCCAGCATATTGAAGAATCAGAATAAATCTTTAGTTTTTTTTTTCTAATAATCGAAAATGTCAAAATACATCAGAATGCAAAATGAAAAAGTCATTTTTGAGTGGGTATTTGGGCATAATTTCTAAAATTACTATTGTAGAGTACAATATTATTGTAAGAATTAAAAAATAAATAATACTATCAAAACTTTGTCTTAAACAATGAGCAGAAACTCTTAGTAGTGTACTTTTAAATTACAAAATAATTTACTGAAAAATAATTTAGAAAATTTTTTTTAAACATTAAACATTTGTTAACATTTTTTTTATTTACTTTCACGAATTTACTTTATACCATATTTTAAGAACTTCTATCCTATAATAATAATAATAGTTACAGTCTCCCCCAACAATAATTATTATGTAATATAACACATATAAATTTAAAACTATGGTATATTATGTAAAAGTTTGTTTATAGCAAAAAACTAAACTGATCTTTGAGATATGTTACTCCATTAGAATTATTTTTTAGTTTCCTTACCATAATATGCAATATGATGAGGTAATAAATTAACCTTACCTTTATAAAGAATGCTTACGTTATATTTTTAACCCGAGATGTTTAGCACTTTGAACTTAATTTGCTATTGGCGGTTTGTTGCTCTTTTAGTAGCTTTTTGAGTAACTTTTCAAACTGAAAAATCTACTTGGTAAGATATGAAAATGCACTCCATCATAACTACAGGCAAAAGATTTTACAGTTTAATTAATTTCATTTTCATATTATATAATTGAAAGTTAGGTAAACCGTCCTATCTAAAACCTAAGTACCCTTTCCTTTTCATTATTTTAACTAAATGCAATGCTAATAAACATTTTATATTTTTTACTAAGAGTCTAGTGCATTTTATTTTTAGCTTACAAATGTTTAAAAATATATGTTTTAAGATCAGTTTGATATCATATCCTATAAATGCGGTATGATACAAATGATATGTAATTTTTTATATGAGTTCTTTTGAGTTGATAACCAGTCAGTAGATATTTGGGTTTTGGTATATGAATGTCCTAGAAATCCTGGAAACATAAAAACAAAAAAAAAGGACATCGAATGAACGATGAAGGTATAATGTAAATATAATATATGTATGTAACTATATATTATACTTTATATTATATAATATATAAATATTATACAATTTTGTATTTTCTCAATTTGAAATAAGAGGTTTTTTTTTTTTGCTGGACTAAAGAGGTTTCATTTTGGTTTTTATCATTTTTTATTTTTGTTTGTTTTACTTATACACTTCTAGATTTATTGACAATTTGCACTTCATTCTATTTTATTAAGTTTGAAAAACATATTGGTTTTTTTTTTTTTTTTGTATATAATGCGCAGATGTCTGTATAAGGTAATTTATTATAAAGGCAAACATATATAATATACTTTGTGGCTCTAAAAAAAAAAAAATAAAATAATAAAACTATGAAAAACCATAATATTTGTATGAGGAATGATAAAATTAAACTAAATATTTAAAATTTAAATTTTATTAGTTTTATAAAAACATTTTCTAAGAAATTTTAAATTAACTTTTCTTTTTTTTTGATAGAGTAGGTGTATATAAGAATAATATAATATTCTTTTTTAAAGGAATTGACCAAACTAGAACTAATATTATTTTAACTAAATATTTTTTTTAACTAAGCTAAAAATTCTACAAATAAAAGACTCTTTTTTTTTTTTTTAGTTTTAAGAATTTACATAGTTTTTGTTATAGTATCGGTTCCATTTTTGATAGTGAACTGGAAAACTCTCTGACTAAATTATTTTTCTTAATTTTATAGAAATGTCGGAGTCTATAAAAAAATCTTTGAAATTTTAAGATCAGCTATTGTCAACATTTCTAAATAACTTCACTTTAAACCCTCAATTTTTTTTTTTTTTTTTAATGCATTTATCTGCCACATAAATGTGGACAGGAAATTACACAGCCTTTCCTGTTCAGGCGTGCCTGTAAATGTCGTAAGAGGGAATAACACTTACGACGTGTGTGGGATTCGAACCCACATTCCCTCGGTGTTTACAGCGTATTTTATACGCGCTTACATACTGGACCACCGAGGCCTCAGCCTCAATTTGAAGAGCTAAAATACTAATAATTGTAACGACATTTTATTAAACACATAAATTTTGTTTCGGTTGAAAATGTCTACCAAAACTTAAGTTGGCGTGAGAGTTTTAAATATAGAATCTTTTTTGTAATTAAAAATAATTTTTTTTATATCTTCATTTAGAAAACTATTGTATAAGCATAAAAGATCATATTATAGACATTTCTCTTCATGATATCTTTTATTATCAAAGTATGCTTTTATAACCAAAGTATGCTTGTATCGCCTAAATGTATGCAATTTTTTCGAAATTTATTTCAAAATAATTTCGGTGAGCCCTCTGTTACAATTTACAGTGTAAATATAATATTATACTAGAAAATCCCCTGTGCAATTGCACAAATTCTATAGATTCAAAAACATTTACGTTATCATACTGACTCCCTTAATAAACTACCTAAAAATTTCATTTTTACATCAGCACCATTAAAAAAAACGTTGAAATCACTTACTTACTTGTAATAGAAAAAAAACATAAAACAAATCTAAACACATAAAATTAAAAATGTTAGGTACAGTTTATTAATTTATTCTCGCCGTTTTTTCGTGGCGATAATTTTTGACAGTTTTTTAATTATTGAGAAAAAATGGTCCAAGCTAAAAACACATTCAGGGTAAAAGTTCGTGCCGATATCTCAAAAATTGTTTGAAACACATGTATAAAGTGCACAATAAAAACCGACGAAAAACCAACCAACACCAACCGCTACGACATTTTTTTTTTGTTACATTTAAAACACTCCCAATAATCGAAATTATTTTAATATTTGTTAAAATTTTACTCCCTATTTTTCTTTAGTTTTAAAAAAAAATTTTTATGTAGATGAAAAACAGTTGTTTTCGCCGCGAAATTACTTCAATTACCAAAACTACTTAAGTCTTTTGCGTTTATTTTTTTTTTGTTTGAAAAAAATTTGCTGAATTTATTTTATTTAAATGTACTTTGGAAAAGGTCTTTGGTATATTTAATAAAAGATTCATGTCTCTGATAATGTAATTTCATAAATTTTCGGGGTCTTTTTTTTGTGACGGTCGTTTTCGACAGCTTTTTAATTTAATGGTCTAATAATAAATTAGTACAAAATTATGAATCTATTGTGAGAGAAGGCTTCTAAAATGATATTTTCTATGTTATTTTTAAGAAAAATATCCATTTCTATAATATTTAGTAAGTTTCTGATTTCTGTTATGAAATAAATTAGCTAAGTCTGCCGAATTTTATATTAATAAAAAAAATTCGAATATTTTATGTTATATCAAAAATTCAGCTTAAAAAATCAAAATTCTAACCTAAATAAAACTACTATAAAGTCTGTTGCGAAGCTTTTACCAGCTTTTATAATAGTGAAAACAAAATCAAGAATTAAATTGGCCTATTATTTTTTTCTTATAAATATAAGGCTTACTATAAACTTTGCTCTTTTCACTTTCAGGTCTTTTAATTTTATTAAGAGTATTTTTATTTTTTTCAAAACAAAGAGTCATTTGAAAACTGCCAACAGAAGAATAATAATTTATTTTTAATTTACCGCTGCGACCAGTTCATAATGGATGTGGCGGTCAAATTTAAAAATTTGCTTTAAATTTTGTGTCGAAAGTACTTTTTAAAAAATAAACATTTGTGTCTCTGATAAGACTTTTAGTCGAAGATTTATGTCTCTGATAATAAAATTTTAAATTATTAAATAAATATACAGAAATATCATCATTGCCAGTTTAGTTTACATTCAGTGTAAGTGGTTTATTACAGAAATAAAATATTTTTTTTTTACATGTTGGCAAGGTCTTATGGTCTTATCATTATATTGTGTATATTATCAGAAATTCAATCATTAATTTCAGGTATTATATTATCTGATCTGATTAATAAATCTTATTTTTTTCCATGGCTAACAATATTATTAATGGTCTAATAATAAATTAGTACAAAATTATGAATCTTTTGTGAGAGAATGCGTCTAAAATGATATTTTCTATGATATTTTCTATGTTATTTTTTTCTTTTTTTTTTAAGAAAAATATCCGTTTCTATAATATTTAGTAAGTTTCTGACTTCTGTTATGAAATATAATTATTTAAGTCTGCCGAATTTTACATTAATAAAAAAATTTCGAATATTTTATGTTATACCAGTTCTACCGAAAATTTAGCTTAAAAATCTAAATTTCAACCTAAATAAACAAAACTATTTTAAAGTCTGTTACGAAGCACCAGCTTTTATACTAATGAAAACAAAATCAAGAATAAAATCGGCCTATTATTTTTTTCTAATAAATATGAGGTTTACTATAAACTTTGCTCACTCTCACTTTTTCACTTTCAGGCGCTTTAATTTTATTAAGAGTACCTATTTTTATTTTTTTTTTCCAAAACAAAGATTGAAAACGCCAACAGAAGATTAATAATTTATTTTTAATTTACCGCTGCGACCAGTTCATAATGGACGTAGCGGTCAAATTTAAAAATTAAAAATTTGCTGAATTTATTTTGATTGAAAATGTGTTTTTTAAGTATGTATGTACTTTTCCTTTTTTGACTGTACTCACTTTTAATGAACGGTTTGTGTCTCTGACAATAATTCTAGTGGAAAATTTAGTCTCTGGTAATAATATTTACTAAATTTATTTATATTTTTAATTAACGGTTTGCGTCTCTTGATAATACTTTGAGTTAAAGATTCGTATCTCTGGTAATAAAACTTTAAATTATTAAATAAATAGTAAAAAAGCCTTATTAAAGGGTATAAGTAGAAAAATAAAGGTTTTGTGAAAGTTTCCTCAGTTTTATGAACAATTTAATTTTAGTAAATTTATTCAAATACTTATATGTATTATATTTAGATATTGATAAATGTAAAATTTATTGCTAAAGTGGTTTAAATAATGAAAAACCTCAATGATGCTGTGAAGTAGTTTCTTTCAAAAATGTAATAAAAATGATTATTTAATAAATCTCATCTCTTGTAAATTTCTTTGTCAAGCTTTGGATTAAAAAATCAAAGGTTGGATTAAAAACCAATGGTAAATAAATTTTTGCCAATAGTATCAAAAATTTTCGCTTCGAAAAAATACAGTATCAAACTTTATAATTTTGAAACTAAACTACACTGATCTGATGCATTTGCCTAATTATAATATATAGTACACTTGTTATATTTTTCTATGGTTGCCATAGCAAATGCTTCAAAACTTTCTTTGTTATATTTTTCAAACAAATTTTTACTCTATCCGTAATAATATTCTGTCTCTTTATCTATCGCTTTCTCTACAAAATCTTCACACCGTAAGTTTTACGCACCTTTTATGTAAAACAATAAAAATTGGCTGTGCATATAATGTTGAAGTTTTAGAAAATAAAAATCATAAAAGAAGCATAAAATTAAGAAAATGTTACACATTCAAAATTTAATTGAAAATTGTGATTTTATAATTTAAATTGCGCTCCTTTAAAAGCTTTGGTTTTACGCACCGCTTTATTTTTTTATAATTTCTACTTAAAAATGCAACTCTTTAAAAACTTTGATTTATGCACTGTCTTGTTTTTTCATTCTTTTTATAGCATAACATTTTAATTCTTTTTTTCTATCTGTTATGTACCTAAATATCAGATGTACGTTTCTTTCTTTTCATAGCATAGCATTTAATATTTCTTTTTCTATCTGTTATGTACGTAAATATCAGAGGTATGTTTTTTCATTTAAAATCATAACATTTTAATAGTTCTTTTTTTCTTTAAAAATATTTAAAAACAGTCAAAGTAACATTTTTTGTTCTCTTTTTTTTCTATTCGTTTTTATTTTTCTTCGCAGTATTACATTTATTTTTTTTTGTTTTCTGTTATTTACGTACGCTAAGTATTTCTTTTATTTTTTTTAAATATTAAATTTATACATACAGTCTATTTAAAAAATATAAATTATAACCTATAGAACATTTTGAATTTTTTTTTGTTCGTTTATGTTTACCGTCCATTCATTCATATTAATAACTGTTGCCTATATAAAAAATAATAAATCTATAATAAATCTAATATATGTATACTCCTATTTTTATTCATATATCTATATTATGGGCTAAACTTCTGATTCTAAAATTGTACTATATTATGGCAAAATTTTTAAAAAATTAAGAAAATGTTACTTAGCAAAATTTAAATAAAAATATTATTGCAATTTTATAATGTTCTACTTAAAAATCCGAACCTTTAAAAACTTTGATTTATACACTGCCTTGTTTTTTCTTTCTTTTCATAGCATAACATTTTGATATTTCTTTTTTTCTATCTGTTATGTACCTCAATATCAGATGGCCTTTTCGTTCTTTTCATAGCATAACATTTTTTTTTTTCCTTTTTCTATCTGTTATGTAGGTACGTAAATATCAGACGTATGTTTTTTTCTTTTAAAATCATAACATTTTAATAGTTCTTTTTTTCTTTAAAAGTATTTAAAAACAATCAAAGTAACATTTTTGTTCTCCTTTTTTTCTATTCGTTTTTATTTTTCTTCGCAGTATTACATTTTACTTTTTTTTTTTGTTTTCTGTTCTTTTTTTTAAGTATTAAATTTATACATCAGTCTATTTAAAAAATATAAATTATAACCTATAGAACATTCTGAATTTTTTTTTTGTTCGTTTATGTTTACCGTCCATTCATTCATATAAATAACTGTTGCCTATATAAAAATTAATAAATCTATAATAAATCTAATATATGTATACCCATATTTTTATTCATATATCTATATGGGCTAAACTTCTGATTCTAAAATTGTACTATATTATGGCAAAATTTTTAAAAAATTAAGAAAATGTTACTTAGCTAAATTTAAATAAAAATATTATTGCAATTTTATAATGTTCTACTTAAAAATACGACCCTCTAAAAACTTTGATTTATACACTGCCTTGTTTTTTCTTTCATTTCATAGCATAACATTATAATATTTATTGTTTTCTATCTTTTATATGGGTAAATATCAGATGTACGTTTCTTTCTTTTCATAGTATAACATTTGTTAAATTAACATTTAACATAACAGGAGGGCACGCTACTCAGCAGCAGCAACTTGTCTTTTATTATATTTAGATATACAGAAATATCATCATTGCCAGTTTAGTTTACATTCAGTGTGAGTGTTTTATTATAGATATAAAATATTTTTTTTTACATGTTGGCAAGGTCTCGCCAACATCTTGTGTATTATATTATAGATATAATTATTTAAAATGCAAAGTATTATGTACTATATTATTCTAGTACTATACTAGTACTATATAGTTTTTTGAAAAAGTGTTGAATTTGGATGGAAAAAAAATTAAATTGAATGAAAAATTGTTCTATTTATTTGACTGTTCAAAACAATATAATATGTATAAGTTAATAGAGGTTAATAAATTTACTAATCAATCTATAATGACCTTAGTAGTGAATAGTTTCGTAATACATATTGCATTATCATATGTGATAATATAAAATATTAGGGGCTTCGATGTCCTTGTGGTTAAGCACGTGGCTGATTAACCGAGGTAGTGCGGGTTCAAATCCTGAACAGGTAGCAAATTTTATTAATTAAAAATCCAGCTTGCTTCCAAATATAGTATAAATATATAATATATAATATAAAAAAATATATGGTTGGTTATTTTGGTTTTGCAATATTGAAATATTCTACGTGATTTGAAATATTAATATAAATAAATAAATAAATAAAATATTAAAATAAACAAATAAATTAAATAAATATTGTGATAAAATTTTGCATTATTGAAATTTAAAATTGAACTCGCATATTAAGTTTGTTGCCTCACATTTTGATTTTAATCAGTTTTTATAAATTTTAAAGAACTTTACGTCTAACAAACAGAAATATTTTTGATTTTAATAATTATTAAAACTAAATAGCTATCTACCTTTTAGGATCCTTCTAGACCATAAGAATACAATCAAAAAATGGGCGGTATGGAAAATTCAATTTTGTTTAACAATAATTTCATATATTCGTTCTTTGGAATGGTTGACAAATCCTTAAAAATTATAACTTTAATAATATAAAAATATGATCCCCCAAACTAAATAGGTACCTACCATATAAACCAAAAACTTACAAAAAAATTAAATTATGAACTTTAATATTTTATTTAATATAAATAATATATGACTTTTAAATGGATATTTTTTTCAAGAAACTTTTTTCTAGTTTTTTATATTGAAATTTTAAAAGTTTAGGTAAATCAAATTTTAGTTTAAAATAATAATGTCTATACTTGTACAACAATGGTCATAAAATTATATTATAGTTTTTTTTTTTTTTTTTAAATTTGATTATTCAATTTAAAACAAAACTTACTAAAAGTCCTTTTGGTTTAAAGTTAACAAAAAGAAACTTATATAAGACCAATTTACTCCATTAAATTATTTTATTAATTCATTTTTAAAGAATAGAGGAAAGATAAATTTTGTAAAATTTCTAATATGAAAATTCCCAATTCACCCAATTTCTCTATTTTAACTTAAATCTTTTGTATCTGAATCATAAAACAAAACAAAAATCTTAAAAAAAAAAAAAAAATTTGAATTATTATTATAAGTTTCAGAATACAAAAAAAAAAAAAACCAAAAAAAAAAGGATGTCAAAAGGATCTTCATCATTTTTATTACTATTATTACAATCAGGACTACTATATCAATTTTATCATCATCGTAATTTTATATACAATATGGGCATGGTCAATTCTTTTTTGTCTAATATATTATCCTGATCGAAATTCAACATCATTTTCATCAGTTTTACTAAAACTGCAACTATGTATATATATATATTATAGAAATTGAAGAAATAAAATCCCAAGTGATAATAGGTTTTCTCGTTTCTCTTTTATTTTTCAATCCTATCTAGGATAATTTCAAAAAGTAAAATAAGGTAAAATGAAAAATAAAAAAAAAACAAATATCTAAAATGAAAACGAGTGGTTATTGGAAAATCTTTCTACATTTTATATAGATACATAAATGAAAAATTATTTTTACATACTTTTGAGTTTAAGGATAATAATATATAATATATAGATTTTGTATTATGACCGAGAAAATTCTTTATTTAAAGAAGTCTTTTTAGTTTTTTTTTTTTGTCGTAAATTGAAATCATATTTAAAATTTCAATTAAAGTCTTAGACCATCACTTCATTTGAACTGATATAAAAAAATATCAATTCAAAACATATATATGTACATATGTAGATTCCAGTTGGTCACGTTTTTAATTATTATTTAGTGTTGATTAAATTAATTTTAAAGAATTTATAAAATATGAACAATTTGCTCTATTTTGTTTAATTATTAAATTTCGATCAAATGAAACAATTATATTAATATTTTAGTCACATTTTAAAAATGTGTTTTACTATTCATATTTAAAATTATTTTCTTTTAAAAATTAGATAATTCTTATTAGATATAGTAGTTATATTGTGTTATATAACAATATGTAGAAAAGAAGATTATATAAGTGTATATATGCAGTAGCAAGCATCAGAATAGCTCAGAAATCACATAAATTTCGCATATTTTTCGCATATTGCATAAATTTCGCATTATTATTTACTTTTATTTCACCTTAAAAGATCAACAAGTTTTTAGAATTAAGAAAATAATTAAAAATGAACTTTGTAATAAAAAATTCGTGGGCGAATAATCACATTATGTTGAAAAAGCTTTTGACTCTGTATGGTTCTAATAATGCTCTGTAATGCTCTAATTCGTAAGATGATAAAGTATAGATTTTCTAAATACATATCAAAAAGTATTTATAGCTTTTTAAACAATAGAACATCCTATAGTCAAAATCGGCCATTGTCAAAAATAAACAAGGTAGAATGTAAACCAACGGTTTTTAAAAGCGCACATTTCCAAAACTCAATACAAACTGTTTAGAATTGTGACTTGCACAAAAATTTGAAAATTTCATGTAATAAGAAAAAACGTGAAAATAGGACATTTTTGAAATTTTGAGGGGCCGTAAGTCCGGAATCCTATATAACTAAGAAAAGCCGTTAACACATGTAAAAATATATTATTAAACCTATAATTTTTATGTCTTGCCGAAGAAAAATTTGTACAGGTGTCTAAGTTACAGGTGTCTAAAAATAGCAAATTTTAAATTTTTGAGGCGTAATAACTCTTAAAGAGGAGGTGCTACCAAAAAATTTTCTGAGGAAACTTATACTAATTCTTTCTTTCAAATTCAGTTTCCTATCTAAAGGCGTGCCGGAGTTATGAAAAAAGTAATTTCATGCAAAATGTGGTTTTCACATAACGGTAAATTGAAATAGTAAATTACAAAATATTACATAATTTTGATATTGTTTTATATAGATAATAAAATTTTCAATCTTCTGTCGGTTTTAGATTGCAAAACTATTACGCAGAGCCTGAGATATATACATCTGAAAATGGGGCTTTTTCGCAATTTTGAAGAGCTGCAACTTTAGAACCCTTTGCAACTAAATTAAACCTTTAACACACGTTAAAATATATTACTGTAGCTTTAATTTTTATATCTTGTAGTAGTAAAATGTGTACAGATTCCAAAGTTACAGGTGTTTAAAAAAATCTAATTTTCAATTTTTAAGCCCTAATAGCTCATAAACAGGGGGTGGTCCAAAAAAATTTTTGAGCAAACTTATACTAATTCTAGAAGTTCTTTCTTGCCTCAAAATTTCAAGCTTCTATCTAGAAGCGTGCCGGAGTTATGAAAGTAGAAAAATCATGCAAAATTTGGTTTTCACATAACGGTAAATTTAAATACTAAATTTAAAAAAATTGTATAATAATTCACGTAACGGTAAATTTAAATACTAAATTTAAAAAATGTATAATTTGCATATTGATTTATAATGGTAAAAAAAAATTCCTGTCGAATGGCGTTTTCAGATTGAAAAAATGTTAAGTGGAACATGAAATATACGCGTTTAAAAATAGGGCTTTTTCAAACTTTGAATGGCTGTAGTTTCCTGGTGGATGGAGCTACACGAAAGAAATGTTCCACAAAATTAATTTTTTGATGACACCTACCCATGGTTAAAATGTGTTTTCTCTATCTTTAATGGTGTATAAGTTTTGTAAACAGACGGACAGACGGTTTTTTTTATTATTATGATTTATTCCAGCTGGTCACCTTAATTAAATTTGTTATAATGTTTTTCCTAAATGAAAATAATTCATGTATATGTATAATATATGTATAGTATCATGAAAAACTACAGTATAATATTTTTGTTTTAAATCATTGTCTAACATTTCGTACTCCCTAGTATTTCATCAGCTCCTTATCTTGAAAAATAGAAAATTAGAAGATTTCAAAGCATATTTTTTAAAAATATATGGTTCATGATGGTTTTACCTAAGATAATTTTGATATTATGTTGAAATAATTTTTCGTCGGCTTTTGTGAAAATGGAAAATTTATAAAATAATAAAATCAAATAAAACATTGAGATTTTTAAAATGAGTAGAGAAGCAGACAGAGGAAAATAATTTTATTGAAAAAAATTTGTTTGTTTCAGAAGAAGTAAAAATGCCGATAAAAAGATTATAACATTTTTTGGGGAATTCTAAATGAAAATCAAAATTATTTGATCTTTAACAGTTACTACACTTAGTAACAAAAGTTTGGTATAATAACGTTTTATACATAACATCTGTTAACACAATGATTTATACACATTGTGTTAACAGATGTTATGTATTAATTTTGCATTAATTTTGTGTTAAAATTTTATTTAGTCTAAAGTAAAAAATAAAAATTTGAAGATGAACGAAATCATCACTACACGAGCTCTGTAGTATGTAGGTAGTGTTCATTTGTCTAGACAACTCATAAAATTTAAGTTTTACAACTTAAATGTAACAACTTACAACTTTTGTAAATTAACAGAGCTATAGTTGAAAATTTCCGTAAAACCACTAGAATTTTTTTTTATATCTATAAATTTCATTTTTGAATTAAAAATCACAAAAGTTTTTTTTCAAAAAGTTTTCAAAAAAAGTTCTTTTGAATTCCACCTTTTAATTAAAATTTTAAGGAAACGGTAACAAAAAAAAAGGTAGAATTTAAAAGAATTTTTTTTTTGAAAATGCTTTTAAAAAAAAATTTAATTTTTGAATTGTACAATAATTTGTGTTATTGAATAAATTGAAAAAAATAAAACGGTAATAATAATGGTAAACAGATTTTTCTTTAAAACACCAAAAAGTGTAAAGTTAAGTGTGCCAATTCCATGACACCAGCACTAACATAATATAAGCGGTGATAGGAAATAATGCCCCAAATACTAAAACCGAATTTAGAAAAATTCACCATTTGGGCTTTATATCCATATCGAAAAAGAAATAAAGCAGATTCCGCTTTATTTGCCTGTTGCATTATTATTTCCGGTCACCATATATGCTGTTTCCATTTGTGTAATATAATAATATCCAACTTAATGTACTAAAACTATACATTTATGTAAATTTTGTAGTTGTTTTGATAGTTACTTACACCCTATTGCGTCAAATTACCCAAATTTTACAAAAGTTGTTACCATCAAATCATCATTTACTAAATATTATTGCAAATGACTAAATTTTTTATGTACTAAGATATCAGCTTATAAATTTCACAGCCGTCCTAATCTCTTCATAACCGAAATTTGCAGAAATCATTGGCATATACTTAACTTTTTTTCATAAAATTTTAAAAACACAGCTTATATTATAGACATTGAGTTATGACCAACCAACCAAAACCAAATATTTTTTAGTGTTCTTAGTGTTCCAAGACCAACCAAATATTTTTTTGTGTTCGTTGGTATAAAATTTAAATTCTTTTGGCAAAACTTCAAATCAATAACTTAATTCGACATTGAGTTATGCTCATATAAAAAAAAGAAGTTGAATGGCAGCTACTCTAGGTTGTCTGTCGAACCTGTACAAGTTCAATAACGAAACTGTGATTTAATTTAAATGGTAATTTCAGAAATCTAGTTCCATTATTTTTTGAGTTATGGTGCGGAAGGATGGATGGGCGGACGGATGACTAAATCAACTTAGATTTTAACGCTGAGGAAGAATATATTATTTTGTATTTATCTCTTTTCAATATTTATCACGTCTCTTTGAAGGCATCACAAACGTATTGACAAATATATTTAATCCTTGAACTATATTCATGCGGGTATAAAAAATTTTACCCTTTTTTTTTGGTTTTTTTGTCTGTCACTGTATTAAAGGTTTAATTAAAAATCATCCTTCAAAACTACAAAAAGGTTATCAGTCAGACTGTTTAATTTTAATATTATAATTTTTTTTTTTTTTTCTTTTTTATTAAAAGAAATTAACAAAAAATACCAATCCACCGAATTTAAATATTTTGCTTTAAAAAGTTTCCGAAAATCAACACTAAAAAGATCAAAATAAAATATTTTTAATGTACATAATAATATTACATTATATATATTATTATATATTATGTATAAGTATATAAAAAAAATTTTTAAATTAAATAACTTTTTCTTAGTTTTTATTTAACTTTTTTATTCAATACATTTTGAAAAAAAAAACACAAAGTAAAAAAAAAAAAAAAAAAAAAAACAATATTTTTTTTAATTTTAAAAATGCCGCAGGATAATATCTGATATTTCAAATATTGAATGAGATTGAAATTCGATATATTTGTAAAATTATATTTATATATATACATAATATTATATAATTTATATAACATATATATATATATATATATATATATATAGGTATTGTATTTATTTAATAATAATATCCAAAAGAAAAAATAAACTACGTGTATATATAGCGGGCATCATTCATCGTTTGGATCTGGGGCAAAAATGAATCTATTTGTCTAGGATTCCTATTGAATGAAATATTAAAGGATACCATGTTAAAAATATAATAATAATAACAAAAAAAAAACAATAATAATAATAAATTTCATGTTATTTACTCAGTGGAAAGGATTTCAAATAAAATTTTTTTGGAAGATGTTCAATATTGTAATAATAATTGGTTTAAGGAAAAAAAAAATTATTAAATCAGTAAAAACAATTAAAATCCAAATATTTTTAGGTTTATATTATAGAAATTGTCTAAAACCAATATATTAATATTATATTATAGGTAGATACTAAAATTTTAAATTAAAAGACAAATTTTTCAAATGGTACAAAACTGGTTTATACCTAAACTTATATAATATTTTTGTAGCATAAAATCTTAGATCTTAGCAAACAAAAAAAAAAAAATAAAGAAAGAATAAAATTAGATTATAAACATTTTTCGACATTTTAAATACAATTTTGGGGTTCCTAATAAAAATAAAACAGAATACAATATGATTTATAATGTATAGTTTTACTGTAGAAAAAAAGTAAGGTCGATTTTTTAAAAATTTCTTTTTAAAATTTATTTATACAGTTTAATTCTGTTCGTTCGCATGTTTGTTTGTTTATCCACTAACTAACTGCTAACAAGACTTCTTAAACGGTTTAGATAAAATAATGCAATAATAAAAATGGAGAAAGCTTATAACAAATTATAGTTGTAGAATAAATTTTTTCTGAAACATATCATATTACGGAGCTGAAGGATGTCAATGTTATTCAATTTAGACCATTGCACAATTGAGCTCTATTTTTAACTGTTAATTTGAGTTCTACTGAATATTTTGTCAATCTAAAAACGGTAAAACACACAATATTTTTTAAATTTTATCAATCAAAATAAATTTTTTTTTCTATTTGAATTTAAATTTACTTTAGTTTTTTTTATGTAATTTGGTATTTCATTTTAGTTTTATGTGAACCGGAAATCAAAGAAATAATTGTCTAAATAATTGCTTAAAAGACTACAACGAGCTACCCGAAGATTTGAAAATTCTATCCAACTTCGGCGTATTCAAAAAATAAAAAAATAAGAGCATTTTAGTCGAAAATTAAAGCACTATACTAACAAAATTAACATATCTAATATATAATCTTATTAACTTACTTTTAATCGGTAGTATACAGTTACACTAACAATAACGTCAAATGACGAATTTTGAAAACTTTAAGTTGAGTTAAATCCATTAATTAATAGCAAATAAAAAATTAAAATTTTCTACTATTAAATATAAAATATGTAAATAATTTTATGAAAATTCGATTTTTATTTGATTTTTTTTTTGTATTTTTTTTATTATAATGTAAAAAATTTTTTTCTTTTGTTTTTTGTGTCTGAAATTCTGTTCGTCATTTTTTACACATTATAAGACCACACAGCTTTTAGCTAAGGTCAGAAACTATTTAATTATGAATATATTAAAATAAATATTATTTTTATATAAATTAAAAAAAAAAAAAAAAAAAAAAACCAATGCGAACCATGAAAATTTTTTTCTTCATATCTCCGGAACACTTTTAGTAAAATCTTAGAGATTTTCAAATAACGATTAGTTAAATTTAAAGATATACAAATAAATATTAATATTTTGTCAAATAAATATTACTAAAATTCTAAACCAAACAGTATATTGTACTATTTCTAATCTAATTTTTGGTTTAAAAGCTAGGTGACGTTTAGTTGGTTGAAGTCCAATACCACCAAAGAGAATTCGCACGTTGATCTCAGTGTTATCTTCCCACCTACCCTCGCCAAAAAAAAAAAGAACAAATGTTGATGTATACAGCTGAGTAAGTGATATTTTATTGATAATGTCAATATGAAAAATCACATCGAACTAACTACTGGAAAACTATAGATGGAATTTTAGAAAAATATTATAAGTATGTAGAATAATATTTGCACTTAATCGAATAATTACAAACTGAAAACGAGCTGAATTTTAAATCAGTTTTAAACGATTTAAAAAAGGTTTAATACAAAAAGGATCTTAAAATAAGACTAATTATCTCTTGGTATAAAATTTTGTTTAGATATTGATTAGATATAATATTAGTTATCTACCTATACCTACCTATTTTCGTTCTAATTCCTTTAAAATCAACCTTATATGGTGAACTACCAGAATTTCAATATTACATGCAATTCTAACATTAAATTTTTATTCAATGAAATCTTATTTAATATAGCTATATCATATATTTTTTAACAAATTTAAATTCAAGATAAATTTAAAAATTTCATTACCTTTATTAAATCTATAGTTACCTCCCTTTAAAATTTAATAAGTCATTATTTCATTGTAATTATAACATTGTATTTAAAATAAAATTAAAATTTCATTTTTTAAGCAAATATTTACATTGTAATGCAAAAAAGAAAAAAAAAATGTATATATTATAGTATATATATATATATATATATACGAAAAAAGAGACAAATATATTATAAACTTTTCTTTTATTTTAATTATTAATCTTCTCTTTTATTTACACCTTTTTTTTAAGTATAATAATTATTATTACAAAAAAAAAACATTTAATATTAAAATTTTCAAAAAAAAAAAAAAAAGAGTATCCTTCAGGACATTTTCTTATTAATGCAAAGTAAATGTTAAATTGTTGTAATTTATAACAGAAGTTCAGAGTTTTTCTACCGTTATCGTTCCTATAAATGTCGCGTCGATTGAGATAGAGAAACTTTACTTTTTTTTTTATTATATTTTGTTCTTTTCTTTTAAATACAAAATGAAATTGAGTGAAATTTTAAAACAATAAATTTTTTTTCTTTTTTTAACTAAAGGATATAAAGTAAATATTAAAAGAAAAACAAAAAAAAAATTATTTTTTTTTTGGATTTCTTTGTTGTTAGGATTTTAAAAGGTTTCTTAATAAAAAAGAAAAAAAAAAATGTTCGTTGTTGTTTGTTAAAGTTAAAGTATACATTAAGTTTCAAGAAATTTTGTAACCTTGATTTAAAAATACAGGTAAGTAAATAACTCTTTTATAGCATTACGAAAAGATAGTAAAAACTTTGAAGGATTACTTTTGACATTTTAAATCTTTTATTACAGGAAGAAAAAGTTAGAAAATCGTAGTTCTTTAATACCATACTATTTTTCTACAGTCAAACTATACATAAAATGAAAATCTGATTTTTTATAGCAGTTTTCTATATTGCTATGAGAAATTAGCTTAAGGTATTTTAATATTATATACATATATATATACATTTTTTTAAATATTTACAATATAAATACAATGCAAAAATTGTAGTAAAACAATTAAAAAAATAATATTCATTTCTTTAGTATTAAATCACTTCTTTGAAAGTCACTTTTAAAGAAGCTTTTCAAAGAATGAATTTGCACTAGGTATTATTTAGTTATTAAAGAAAGGTTCAATCTTAAATTATTATAGTTTATAGTTTCGAAACATAAAAAAAAATTGTATCCAAATTAGCTGAAGGGATGATGGACAGAAAATGAAGAAAGAAATGAAAAATATTTTTTGTCACACTATTCCTTTCCTCATTCCTCAGCCATTGTACTTCTTTCAAGTTAGGGTGATTAGTTCATCATTAGGAAACTGGCTACGGGTGGAGATAGTTTTGGTGGGCAATAAATTGCACACCACGAAAGGGGCCTAGCTTTTACTTGCTGTCTTTTGTAGATTTACACCTCCCGAGGGAAAAAAAAATAGAAACACAAAGAACAGATAGAATTTATTAAGACGTATAGTAAATTGTTGAAATAATTTTCTGGAGTCTTACCTTTATTAATATTGTACAACAGATGCACTTTTTGCAATTTGTGATTTTTTTACTCTTTATTCTTTTTAATAGAATTTGCATTAGGGACAAAAATAATATTTTTATAAGTTTTCATTAAAACTATTTTAATTTATTTTGTGAAATTTTTAGAAGTGTGTCTTTATTGAATCGATTCTATATGTATCTTCATAGAGACGACTCTAACCGACATTAAAATCGAACTTTTTAGAATAATGCTACACCTATAAAAGCTTTTTGTCAATTAAATCGATAATATAGTAAAAAGGTATAAAAGTAAACATATTATTAGATTAAATTTTAATTTATTAAAGTTTTATTAATTCTTGTGTGCATAATAAATTATGCAACTATATTTTTCAATAATAATTTATTGTTTGTTGTAGGTAAAATCTTCAGAATATATTTTGTAACTCAAAAGAAAATATTATACTATCTATATTCTTAACAAATTTTCTAATTACTTTTTATCCATATTCTTATTAGAATTTTTTTTTTTTTTTATTGTTATTGTTACATGAAAAAATTTTTAACATAAATCATTATTACTTAAAAAAGTAAATATTATCTATATGTATTATAAAAAAAATATTTAAAAAATAAAAAAATATTCTTATCTTAACTCAACTCCTTTAATAATTTTATGCCACACCATAAATTTACTTTTTCTTTTAATTTAAAAACAAAGTTACATTTCATTTCTCTTCAGAGAATGTTTTTAAAAAGAACAAGACTGATTATTAGGAAACTGTCAACCGTATAATACCCGTAATAACAAAAAACAAAAAACAAAAAAAAAAATAAACAAAAAAAAAAAAAAACATAACAATCAAAATATATTTTTACAGTAATTAAACAAAAAGAAAAAGGAATTAAAAAATTCAGAAGAAAAATATTGAAATAAAACTGAAAGGATTTATTCTTGTATCTTAAAAAATATCTAACAAAATATACACACACACACATATTCTATTATATCTATAAACAATAAAAAACAAAAAAAAAGCATAAAAATAAAACAAAATAATAATATATTTTTTATCTAAACATGCGTGTATTAATATTATATTCCATATATGCATCTACATATGCGTATCCTTTAAATCGTGGTTTCAACATAAAGTCTAGGATATTAATAAAAGGTTTTAATAAAAAAAAAAAAAAAAAAAAAAATTTTTTTTTGTTAATATTATATACTTTTTTTTTTTTTTTTTTTTTGGTTTGCCAGATGAATTAATCTAAAAATTATGATGTATAACAACAACAACAACAACTATATTATGCTAAATACTTAATAGAAAATTTAACAATACAATATATTTTCTACATATCCTCATCCCTGCACCATATACAGTACACATACAATAAAATACAAAAGAAGAATTTTTTAAAAGAGAATGTGGAAGAAATATAGGAATATAATATTGTAAATAGGAGCGGAGAAGTATGAGAAAATAAAAATTATATTCCATTTATTTGTTTTTTTGTTTTTGTCTCTTTTTCTTTCATTTAACAATGATGTAATCTAAAGTCTTTAGGGTGTACTCGAATTAAACTCATTCACATTTATTTTTTGTTGTTATTGTTTTTATTTTTTATTTTTTATTTTTATGCCTAACTGTGTAATTTCTTATTCTTCTGTTTTTGTTACCATTCCATTATAATATTATTATTTATTTTTTTTTTTATTTCTTTTATTGTGTTTTGTTTTTCTTTTTTTTTTTTTTTGGAACAAAACCAGATAACTTCAATCTTTTGACTGACTAAATACCAATCATTCCACTTGAGAATAAGAATCTGTTCGACGAATAACAAAAACAAAAAAAAAAAAAAAAGAGAAAACAATAAGAAAAAAAAAAAATTAAGTAAAAATAAATGATGATGAAGCTTTAAGAACTCAAATAATAAATGAGAAAAATGAAGGAGTGAGAAATAAAGAGAGAGAGAGAGAGAGAGAAGAAAAAAAAAATTTTTTTTTTGTTTATATATCTTTTATTTTGTTTTTATTCTTAAAAAGGATTTTCATGAAAATGGAAAATTGGGTTGAAGAAAAAATAAAAAAATAAAAATAGAAAAAAGGGTAAAAAACATTTTTATAATTAATTTTTGTTTAACATAATTTTTCACTTTTCTATGCGTTTTTCATTTTTTTTTTAATTTTTTCTTTCTATTTATGTTTTGTTTTTCTTCATTTTTCAGTTTCACAATGTCGCTATTTATTGTTATTCTACTGTTATATATATATATATTTTTTTTTTTTTGTTATTTTGTCACATTGTTGTTACTGTATTATAATAATACATTTGGATACAAAATAATAAAACCAGAAATAATTTTATCCTTAATCGTAAATATAATTTAAATACGTAAATCTCATGAATAATGTATGCCAGTATTAATTAGTCTTAGACTTCGGAAAATAGAGAATTCATAGAAGCTAAAGTGTAATCAAATAAAAATATTTTAGGAACAAGAAATACTTATACAAATTCATATCTTATCGCATTGATCAAAAATATCCTGTTAAAGAAATTTCAAATATTGTTGATGCATCTTTGCATCTAATATACTGTTTAAACTTTTAGATTCGTCAATCTGTCTATTCTATTCGATATCTGTCTATTGTAATAAGAAGATATAGAGTCTGAACTAAATTTGTGATTTATTTGTTAAATAAATAATTGAAATATTGTTGAAAAGCAAAAATTAAGTAGGACGACTGTATAGATCTTTTAACACAGCAGTGTTTGTATGCATTCAACAAAATCGTACAAAATATATACAATATTGTGGTGTTTTGTTAGTTAGAGGCGAAAACGCGATTAAAAGAAGTAAAAAAAAAGCAAAATAAAAAAAATTTTTGTTAAAGAATATTAAGATTTTTACTCCTTTCTGATTATGGGAATTAAAATAAGGAAAAAAAACGCTTTTTAAAGCAATCGCGAAATTGAAAGAAAAGAAAGCAATTCGAAGAAATTAAGAAAAGGGAATATTAGCAGAAGAGAGTTTCTTACTGATATTATTACTAATAGTAATAGGACTACCAGTACTACAATACTTTGTCGAGAGTACTTAAAAAAAAAAAAATACAAAAGAATTCCGATTTCACTTTTCTCATTATTTATTTTTTTGTTTTTTTTCAAAATTATAAAGGAAATCTATTTTCATCTAAGAAGGGATCTATTCAATCTCAGTAAAAAAGTGAAGGAAAAGGATTAATTTTAAAAAGCCCTAACCTTAATAAAAAGAATATATAATATTATATAGATATAGGTATTAGGTATTAGATATATGTATTTGTTTATTCTTAAAAATTCTTTAATTCATTTTTTTTTCGTTGGGGTCCCTATAAAATTAACCTGACGAAGTCTAAACATTTTGATATAACGATTGTTCTATAAATTGCCTAGGAAAGACTTTCTAATTAATATTCTGTGATTTATAGATTCAGAATTAAATTTATTCATTGTGTTTTTTTTACATTAGGTGTAATTCAGGATAAATAAATTTTGACTTTTTTTTTAAGTAAATAAATTTTAATATTGAATACAGTAAAGTTACTATTAAAAGTTTTTTTTTGATTTTTAATTTATTGTCGGTTTTAAATATAGAAATAAATAATATTTAGTATATTTAATATTAATTAATACATGAATCTGGGCTTTAGAATTCTAAACTTTGTTATTTTAAGGAATTAAGCTGTTATCTTCGGTTTATTTTAATAGGGATCGTACTAAAATCCAAAAATTACAAATTTTAGCTATAATATTTTTGCACAATAGTCTGAGTATACTGTCAATATTCTGAGTATACTGAGTATACGTGGTTGTAGCTGGGTATAAGTTCAGCATCATATATTTTGAAAAAAATCGTAGATAGATATATATATTATTTGCAGTTTTTACGGAAAATTTACAAAAATTCAGAAGAATTATAAAATACCCTACCTTATTTTAATATCAAACTAAAGATTTATTTGTAGATATCTTATAATTGACATCGTAACCAAAAATTTTGTAAGAATTTGTAACTGTAAATTGAACAATCAGTATTAATTTTTGGAACTAACAGATTTAGCCTTTAAATTTATTCTTAACATTGTTTAATGGATCAGTTTTTTAAAGGTTAAAGAGTTTTTCTTTTTTAAGAATAATAAAATTATAAGAATTTACATTAAAAGATTATTATTGAAGTGACATCTGAATAATATATTTAATAATATTCAATTTAGGTATAGAATAATTAAAAAAAAATTTTGTTTTAATTTTTAATGAATTTTTTGAATATAAGTAAGTAATGGATAATATAATGGATAATAGATATTACATTATTATTTTATTTCAGTGTCCCAACATTTTTTTTAAAGGGTTTTTCTGTCAAATTTAAATAATAATTTTGTGTACCCATGTTTGAGCTGTTTAACATAATATAATAACAGAAATCTGTAGGATTTTGTAAAAAAAGTTATACAGATTCAATTGTGTTTAAAAGAAGATTTTCTTTCAAGAAAATTAAAATTTAAGTGGAAAGAGATAGATACGAACATAATTTCTAAAAATATAACCCGAAAAAAGAGATACATAATATAAAAAATATTTATATAACATGAATTTTCTTTGTTTATTTGTGATTTATTTAAGGTGGGCCAGACGGCTACCTAGCACAAAAAGTTTGCTTGTTATTAGATAATGGTCCCTTTAATTATTAATGCAAAATGGTTAACAAGATATTTTTAAATACCATTTTGGTGTTTGAGTTAATATTAATTGACGTTGGTATTAAATACTGAAAATTCATTTTATATTAAAAAAAAATTTGTGTTATAGAGTGTAATGTTTTTACTTTTCTACTACAAAGAAAGAATTATAATAAAAAAAAAAACATCTACCACGAAAAACTAAAAAAATCTAAAAAAAAAGACCTTCACCAGCTTTAGGAAAAACAAGGAAAATGAAAACTAACGGTTTTTAAAGGTGCACATTTTTTAAAAGACAATACAGTTAGAATATGATGACTTGCAAGAGAACAAGTAATTTTTTTTTTATATAAGAAAAAATATGAAAAATCAAGAGTTCCTTTCTGCAATTTTAAGGTAATCTTATCACATAATTAAGAAAAGCTTTAAATTAGGACTTTTTTTTGGCAAAATTTGTACAGTTGCCTGAGTTATAGATATATTTAAAAATAGTAATTTTTCAATTTTCGAGCCCTAATAGCTCTTAAATAGCGGTAGTACAAACAATTTTTCTGAAGTAACTTATACTAATTCGAAAAGTTATTTCTTCTCTCAAAATTGCATGGTTTTATCTAAAAGTGTTACGGAGAAGCAAAATAAAATGTTATGAAAAAATAGGTAGGTACATAAAAAAATATTTTGTTTTAAATTTCATATAGGATAAAGATCCCATTGTATAAGATAAAACTCGCAAAACCAAAAGCCTTAAAAACAGCAATTATATCCATGTTAAATTATAATATAATCACTATCTGTGTTACTCAGTGGCTTTAGGTAATTATGCATATATAGCTTTAGGGAAAAGTCAACAGGGAGGACAATTTTGTATTTTATTTTTTCACTAAATCTATAGTTTTTTTTGTTTTTGTTTTTTTTTTTGTTCAACGATTTAAAGGATTGTGGTTTTATTGGATCACGTTAATTACGAACATTTTGATTATCAGTATATTTAAATATTGTTAATGATGTGTTATTTTTATAACCGAAAACTTAATTTTATTAACATAAAATAAACAAAAAACAAAAAATAAAAAAAAAAAACAATTTAACAATTTTTTTCAATTAATTGAAATTTATTTTATCTTCAGTTAAAAAAACGAAGTAAACATCCAATTTAAAAAAAAAAGTTAAAGATTTAAATAGTTTATCATTCGTTCCATGGGATAGGCGATCAATGTAAAGTATTTTCAATACCTAGATACATTTGGGGCTTTTTGTAGATATTGAAAAAATCTTTTTTGATATAACATACCCTAAATATTTTTACTCGTACGAACACATTTTATTCAAAGGATATAATAAAATTTCACATTGCATTTGTGAAACCTTAAAGGAGACGAGATTGAAATATAAAGTAGATACCTATATAATTATATTCTCGCTCAGGATCAAACTCTGAGTCGATTAATCTATATAATATCGATTTGTATATACTATGTATAGTAAATAATGTTAGGTGTTAACTCTATTAAATTGTTAGATTATTGATAAAGATTAGATTAGTTTTTTACAATTAGTTAGTTAGAAAAAATTACACTAACAGCTAACCTGACAACATAAACCGCACACCCGCGACGAATGTTAGAAAAATATTTAGTGAATGTTAAAAAAATTTACCTAGCTATAGTTACTTTGAATTTTAAAAATTAAAAATTAGTCATGCAGATATTACGACACTAATGATTAAGATTTTGAAATGTTAGTTTGCTAACGTTTATATCAAAAAGCTGAGACAGTGAGTTGATTTCTCACATAAGAAAGCGTTTAGCTTCGTATAAAAGAAGACACATTTTAAGACGATTGAATCTAATGAATTTTTTTTTATAAAGAAATGACATCACTATTATTTCGTACGATTCTGTACTTTTATTATTATAAACGTTTTTTCTGAATGATAATAAGATGTTCTAAAACATTATGTTATTAAAGTTCAATGAATTGACACAGAATTGACAGATAGTCAGTCAACTGGTGGTTTAATTTTAATTATCATTTATTTTTTATTTTATTTTTTTTTCACCCGACATATTTCGTTGCAATAAAAATCATCCTGCTTTGTGGTTTTATTGAGATATTTTAATATAATAATACACTTAAAGTGTAAATTAATTACGATTTTGTTATTATATTATTATTTTATAAATAAAAAAAAAAAAAAAAGCGTATAAAGGTAAATAGTTATTATATTATTGGTTCGAATGCATAAAATTAAGCTTTAGCTTAAATCTTACTTTTTCAAATCAAAAACTATGAATTAAGTTCTAATTTTTGTTTGAAAAAGTGAGACTTGAGTTCAGTTACTCAGTTACTCTAATGTAGGCAATGTAGGCATTAAAAATTAAAATATCTACTAAAAAGTTAAGAATATGATATTTTAACATTAAAGTCTTTCTTCTCTCATTAAAATTTTACCTAATTATGACTGTGGTAACTAATTATTATTTCAACATTTTAATATTTTCTATATTAAGTTTTAAAATTATAAAATTATATAATTTTAATAACCTGTAAATATAAGCAATTGAAGAAGACTTCGTAACATTATAACACAATTACCTATTAGAATGATCTAGAAAAGAGAGGATCCATGGAGCACATTATCAACTTTTTTTTTAACAGGAAACGTCACTACAATAACTAAAAGATGCAGTGACAGAACGCCCGAGGAAATAAAGTCGATGGGACTTTTCAAAAAAGAATTAAAGCACACGGGTCTTAATTCCACTAGATAGTGGGTTTTACGTCCATTTCGAAAAAGAATTAAAGCCCACTTGAGTAACACAAAGGTTACTATCATTAGTCTGTATTTCATTTGACTGGATTTTATTTGGTAGATTTTATTTGGTAGATAACAAATAGATTTCTAGAAATGATAGAATAGAATAGAAAATGATTTTTGCTTTTTATGAAAATCATTTAAATCTACAAAAAAATTCAAGAGGAGAACAGTTCCAATTATTATTTTTATATCTAATTTGTTCAGATAACGAAATTTTAAATTTATTATCATTTTTGATATCATTTAAGTATGTAGATATTATGTAGGTATGTATAAATATTTTGAAAAAAAAAAAAACTAATTTAAACTTCAATCCTCTTTAAGCTTAATTACACTTCATTTAATATGTAAACAGTGAAAAAACAAGAAATATTTGACAAATTATTACTTAAGATATTTATGGTGTTAATTAGCATAAAGTAATTTTCAAAATAAAAGAAAAAAAGAAATTTTTTATTTTCGATTTATAACGGTAAATTAACATCTGTTGATGTCTTCTTATTTTCTTTTTCTGTTTTTTTTTTTAAATCACGTAAATCACATTAACACATTTAAAAAAATGTCAGATTTAATTTAAACTTTTTTTTTTTGGGAAAAATTCAAAAATTAAATTATATAATTTTTATAAAATTATCTTTAAGATTCATCTTATTAAATTAATTTATTTTACACATTCCGCATTTGCACAGTTATTAAAATAAAAAAAAAAAATTTTTTTACTAAGATTACAACAACTGCATTATTTACTTATTGAAAAATACTTTCTGTGGTATCATAGAATAATTGCTATAAAATAGTAGTAGTATTCTAAATAAATATTTTTATTATATATTATAGGCTTTCTATGACGTAAATGAAAATTTTTCATGTACTATTTACCTACATTGAAAATCGAATAACCAAATTATATTATGTGGCCAATTAAAACTGGGTTACTTCAACTTTACAATGAATATTATGTATTCTAAAAATCTAATGTAGTAACAAACGAAGAAAAGCAAATCCTTTGCACTAATATTTTGCAATTTCTCTAGTTACAGGAAAATTCAGAGATAAATTCAGGACTAAAGACCGAAAATATAATTAAGTAACTAAGTTTTAGATTACAATATTATTTTACTATTTAGTTCGTTTTTTGTTTTATTGATGAAAGCAGAATCTACGTCTTTAGCGCACATAAAAGACGTAATACTTGCGACCAGTGCCGAATTTGAACTCCCACTCTTTCAGTTTTTTTTGTTATTTTGTGCATAGTTGTTCAACTGAAAGGTTGGAAAGCTTATCTGCACTATTTGTATATGTCCAATATATAGTACAATAAATAAAAATTACTTGTTTTTTAAACCAAATGGGTAATATTACATTTTTTGATTATATTTGATTTTTTGATTGGGATGTCTGTGAGATATACAGTACATGTTAAAATTATTAGTTTACATATGATTTTTGTTACATTATTATGTGCATATTTTTATATAATTGATATAATGTAAAATATTAGTTATTCCTGGTCATTGATTTGAATCCAATGGTGAATGGTAGCTGCATCAAATGGAAAACTAGATATGAAAGTTTTTAATTTTTGTCGGGTTTCGAACTTAAGCCATTTGCCCACTTTCGAACTTAAGCAATTAGAGATTGGCAGTATAAACACTGAGGCATCCAACCGTATTCGTAAGGCATGGTTTTCTCAAATATTACTAAGTTCGTTTAAAAAAAATAATGCTAAGTTCGTGAAAAATAAATGCATATTTTTAAAATGTCAAGGTAAATTTTTTCAATATTCACAAATTTGGTTTGTGTTTTTTTTTTGTTGTTTTAATATTCCAAAAAATTTATTTATCTGCTTCGAAGAAAATATATAATATGTATTTTACGTTTTAATATTACGTGCACCATAAAGAAAATATGTATTGTGGTATATAGGTAATTACATGTTAAGATATTTTCAAGAATAAAAAGTAAATATTTTTAGCATTTTTTAGATTCTTTTTTTTCATATTGCATTCGTTTAAATTATTCGTAAATACGCCTTCATTTCATATTTAAATATAAACCAATTTTCTTCAAATAAACCTTACGTAAGTAGGTATAGGTATATACCTAATATTATTATGTACTGTGCATCCGCATATCTTATAAAATTTTCTTTTGATAAAAAGAAAATGCATAAAAACTTACATCAAAGTTAAAAAAAAATTACATATTTTTTTTTTCAACTAAAGTTATTTGAAAATGAATATGAAAATATTTTAAGGAGAAAAAAAAAAATCTAATAATATAAATATTATTTATTTTCTGTCAAGTTTTTTCTTGAAATGATTTCAAGCAAATAAGGAAAAAAATCTGCTAAACTTTCAAAAATTGAGGTTATAGACAAATTTATTTTGGCGATCAAAATTTTTGTAATAGTGATATTGAATGGAAATGAGAAAATACGTTCAATTCGCACTACCCCATACATACCTTTGTAAAAAATACTAAGATTTTCTCACACATCCCCTTATTTGTTCCACTTTATAAATTTTGTTGAAAATACTGAATGTCGGGCACTCGAAGGTCACCTGTAGTAGAATGGGGCCGATTTATTTTTGGACTTTTATCTCATTGTTAAGGGGTCAGAGATTTTGGGAGAGCTTTTAAAATTGAATTAAAAATCAAGATATACGCCTTTTACAGAATATTTAGATATATACATATGGGAGTTTCTAAATTAGGACAGATTTTAGAGTTGGTTATAAAATCAGGCTTATACGCTTTTTTCAGAATATGTATATAATTGTCATAATTCAAAACTCGCATATGCATATATCTAAATATTTTGTAAAAGGCATATAATCCTGATTTTGAATTCAATTATAAAATCCCTGCCAATAGGAGTATTACACTTATATACATATTTTGCAAAAAGCATATAACCCTAATTTACTGAATATCGGACACTGGAAGGTCACCTGTGGTAGAATGGGGCCGATTTATTTTTTCATGCACATTTTAAAACTTTGTTCAAACAAAGCGTTTCTAAATTCTAAGAATTCGCAAATGTTCGCCATTTCAAAGAAGACACTATGTGAATTTTTTTTTTCAACATAAAATTTATTGGACGAATAAATTTTAGCTTTAACACAACGATGCCTTGAATAAAAAAAAAAAGTTATCATTATGACTATAAAACCGTCATCCATCTAAAATAGATATAGATATATTATCAAACAAATAATTATATTTAATCATGAGTTTGATGTTTGACAATCTGGTTTGTGCAGCTACACAACGTCTTTGCTTTAAGTTTAATTTTCTTTGAAATTATAAGAAAAATTCTTTAAAAGAAAATAACTTTTCTTTTATTTGTCTACGAAACATGGAAAATTCAAAAATTGATTTTTATTTTGACTAGAAAAATTTCTTTTAATTTCGTTTACTGTTTTTTTTTTTTTGTTCTTAATTTTTTCTTTAGCACAAACGACGATTAATGAAAATTGCAGAAATATTTTCACGTCATTTTAATGGAATGCAATATTTTTGTTGATGTTTGATTAAATATGCAGAATACACAGGCGTACAGGCATGCACAGTTTTACAAAAAAAAACATATTTATATAAAAGTAAAATTCAATTTAATCGTTCTGTCCTTTTCTTTCACAAAATGTTAAATAAGGATTTATTTTAATATCCTTATGTGTAACTATTTTTTTTTTTAAAAAGAAAGTTTTATTTAAATCTCTATAAAATGTAAAAAGAAAATTCGTGATTAATGTTTCTTTTTTTTGTATATTAAATATTATAATATTTTCTTTTTGAACATGAATACAAAAAAAATTATTCACCATAGAGGTGAATTTTAATTTCATGAAAATATAAAGTTTACGTTTATATTATATAAGTTTATAATATACAAAAATTGAATTAAAATTTAAAAATAAAAACTAAATTAAGAGCAAGTAAATAATATTTGTGCATAATATTGGCTAAAGAGATTGTCCTCTTTGAAACTGTGATACAATGAATGCAAGAGCAAACTATCCCGCCCAACATTAATTTTTAAAATTCGTAGTTAAAGAAGAATGTTACTCAAAATTTAGTTTGAAGAGATAGTTTCATCCTTTCTAGCAACTAGAGGTTTGTTTTTAATAATGCGTCTTTCAGAATAATTACGGCAAACAATTTGTTGCATTAATAGGGAATTTTTTGCAATATTTTTAATTTATTTTAAACCTTTATAAAGAAACTATGCCGAATTTAAATAATTATTTAAAATTTTATAGGTTTATATTGCAGCTAAGTTGTATTCAGAAAAAAAAAAAAACGGAAATTTATTATAACAATTTGACGAAAAGACTTTTTTACCCTTTCTTACCCACTTCCAAAGTTTCCTTCTCGCGTTTCATTCCCTTAAACGGCACTGTATCTACATTAGTTTAAAAGAAAAACGATACCCTAAAGATTGATTTTAAAGTGTGGTGATTTTGTGCAATAGGTTAAAGTTCAACACTACAGCCATGTGCTGTTCATCGCAGGTTGACTTTTGACATTTTCCAGCAAAAAAAAAAAAACCTAAATAATTTTATTTTAAGTTCTGAACAGATCCTGAATTCTAAATAGATACTTAAATAAGTTTGGGTCAATCAAACGAATTCTTAACTAATTTTAAAATAATATAAACCACGTAATAACATAAGCGTGTTTCTAACTAAATCTGGGTTATTTTTGATTAATATTTTACATTTGTGGCTTTTATCTAATGAGACCATTTAAATTAGTTAATCGATAAATTGTTAATAAATAAGCAAAAAAACTAATTACAATTCTCGTATTATAAAATAGGTATTTAAGATTTTTTTACTTTATAAAGTTAATCTGAATCGAAGTTTAGCAGTTATCCAAAAGATGAAAGTATTGCTTCATTTTTTTGAAAACTCTTGTGAGCTAAACATTACAAATGATTGACTAATTTAGTTTTGATCAAATTTTCTGATCAAATCCAAAAAATTTTGATTTCACTGCCTTCATCGTATCTAATGGAACTGTTGATTCCACTGTTTTGTTTTTTGTAACAAGATATTATTTTTAACAGAATTATTTTCTTATAAGAATTTCCATTTATACCATCTTACTCCCATTTACATTTTTGAAAATGCAATATTCGTTGAACGAATGCAACATTTCCTTGTGAACAAAATTTTTTCGTTTTGATACGAAGTTCAGTCATATATTAATATTATGTCTAATGAAATGAATTTTTGTTATGTTATGTAATGAATTTTTTAGTATTGCGTCCACTCTACTCCACATTACGATACAAAATAAATCCTTCTTTTAATTTAATTTTTAAAATCCTATAGAAGTTTATTTTAAATGTAATAATAATTTTTCCTACATTTTGCTAATCAAATTGTTTCTATTATATTGAAAAAGTTTTTTTTTTTATAAAAATCCATTAAAACTTTTTTAAAAAGTGTAATAATTAAATTTTATTATTAAATATATTTTGTTTTAATAATTTTCCATTTTGTACCAAACTATTGAAAGTGTTTTCCTTTTATATTTCAAAAAAAAAAAATAAAAAATCTTTTAAAAAACTTATGTTAACTCTTTTTTTTTTTTTTTTCCCTGACGATAAATTTTTTTTTTTTATTTTCTTAAAAAGATTTTCTAATAAAAGTAAAATTTTCAACACTTGCAAACTAATAATACATTTTTAAATGACCATCACAAGGATTATTTTAGAGAATTTCTTGTGAAAATAAAGTAAATTTTCTACTTTCTGATGACTTTTTTTTTTCTTTGATTTTCATCTCACATAATTATCCTTTTATACACTATTTCTGTTACAATTATATTGTTGTTGGTTTATTGATTTTAAAGTGGATAATATACAAAGAAATCTCTTTAAAAAGTTTTTTTAAATTAAATTTTCCTTTGCAAGTAAGAGCGTCTCTCTTTTTGGTCTTTTTTTCTAAAGTTACAATTCGTATGAAACTCTGCGTAAAGTTTTTTTTACTCAATATCTTATAAAAGTTCTAGGCTTATCTGTAGTTTATAAATTGATTAAAAATGGGATATCTAAATAATTTTTTTTTTCTAATATTTTGTTCGAATAATTTTAAAATACAAAATAACTTTCAGAATGCATAGTATGCATGGAATGAAATAGAATGCACAGCTTTAGTTATGAAGCAAAGTCTTTCTCGATTAATTTTTTAGATAATGTCAGTTGATAAATAAAATGCTTTACGCTACTTTTAAGCATGATAGGATATGTTATAATGCATTTAATTTAATTAGATCTCAATACGCCTGGTTTTACTAATAGCTAACAAAGCTTTAAAATTTTTTATCTCATATATATAATTTTTCAAATCAGATACCGATTATAATATTTTTATTATACTAATAAGTTGATATTGTCGTAAAATGCATAGAGAAGTTTTTTTCCTTCCTACGTTGTCCGTCGTTGAAATAAATTTGGATAGTTGAACATCTTCCAAAGGGATCTTACCCCTTTTTGCTCAATAATTATTATCTGATTTATTTATTCTCTAGATGAGCGAATAACTTGATTGTTCTAAAGAAACTAAAGAATCGGTAGTTGTTCAAATTCTGCAGATGTAACAACACGTTAAGAACTCGTTTTTTGGTCTTACTTTAAAATAAATTTATTTTTCCATTATAACATCTCTAAAACCAATATCGCTCATCAAAAGATTTTCACAAAAAAGTTATTTAGCAAAATGATAAAAACTATTTTTGTCTTCTGTGTAATATGTATATACACCTTATATACCTGTGAATACTGCAGTATTTTAAATTACTTGCACTACGCTGATGTAGTTGTTGAAATATCCTGAAAAAAAACTATTTCAAAAAATTTGAAACCAGCTGTTAGTCAAACTTGAACACTATTCGATTTTGTACTATGGTTCTACTTTGTTTTTTATACCATCCTATACCTTTTCGTTTTTTTGTTTATGTTTAAGCTTTAATTAAAATAACTGCAATTTTGATAACGATATTAAATTAATATTTTCTTTTGAATTTATTTTTATAAACAATTTTATAAATTTTAAGAATAGTTTTACTTTTTTTTTCAATTTTTTATAAACTTGTATAAGTCCCACATTAAGTTCTGTTAAAATGAAAAGAAATTTAATCCCTATGTAGTTAAGTAATGTAATGTACGTAATATTAACTTCATTTTGTCACACCAAAGTTTTATTGGCAGACATTTCAATTATATTCAATGATTATCCTGTTGAAAAATAAACTTGAACGATTTATGGTTTATTCATACCATCATAATAGCAATTATTTTAATTTTTTATTTTTTTTATTTTTTCTCAATATGACCAACCAATGTTCAAGTTTGAGTCTAAAATTTTTTAAGGGTTTTATAACCTTTGTGTACTCCCATGAGTACCATAAAACAGTACGATCATTTTGTATGTGGTTAAATTTAATGGCAATTGCTATTTATTTTAAAAATTGTTACGATTGGAAATGAAAATTTAAAGGTTATGTACGATTGCAAAGGTATAAAAGACATAAATGGATACTTCACCTTTATAGTTTTCTTAATTTTCTTTTTTATTTTTAAAATTATTATTTTTTTTTTTTTATTCAGACAGCATTTTTTATTGTTTTTAAATAAAAAGGAAAATTGACAATGATAGAAGGGAAGAATTTTCATATAGTTTCAGTATAAGCAAGAATTTTTCTTGAAAAAGTCAAATATTTCTGTTTAATTCTTTGAAAAAAACAACATTTTTAAAATAAGATATAATATGTATTTTTACCTATAATCACCTATAGCAACTCCAAAGAATATTGATTGCAATATTATTTTAAATTTATGCGTACTGTAAACACTAAGCACAAAAAAAAATAAACAATATTTCTCTTACTCTGAATCTTTGACAATATCCAGTTAAAACCCCCATTAAATTACCAATACTTCGACGATTTAAGAATTCCAATACTTAGGACGATTTAGATTGGCCTTATTTAGAACATAGTTTTATATCTAAGTAATGTCAAGTTTGATTTGACAACAGTGCAAATGTTTATAAAGGATCATTTTCGTTTCGTGTCTGTATTCGCTTCTAGTTGCGACCAATTTATAGAAGTTGTCCTCTTAATTCCTCTGTTCGAATCTTAAGATTCGAAGATGTAAAATAATAATGTATTGGTCACCATTGAATAAAATGTTGCATTTCTTTCCGTTTAAATGTTATAAGGCAAATCATAAATTTTGAACTTTTACACACCTAAAACTTTGATATTTACTTCTTTTGTTTTTTTTTTTTAGAGAAAATACAATAATTAAAATTTCGCAACATCGCAAACTGACACAAATGATCAGCGAAATGTTTGTAGATATTCAACTTTTTTGTTTCAGTTTCAAATACGTTCTATCTATTGTTTTAAGTTGATTAAAGTATCAGATTTAAGTATAGAAAAATAACCGGAAATAGAATAGGAGAAGCAAATAAGTGAGAAAAATAAGATGAAATATAATTAATCTTAAATTCTAACACTTTAAGTAAACTGTAACTCCGTACCCGTTAAAGCTATACAAAACGAGGAAGAATACAGTTGCCTTTGTCAACTCTTAGATACCCGTACGAACCGTTAGTATGTTCACAGCCTGTCACTCTGCTTACAATATTATTTTTTTAATATTTTAGTATTTTAAAATAATTTGGGTGAATTTTTAGAACTATGGGTTGTACATATATTCAAACTATATGTTTATATGTACATTTTTCAAAAGCAGATTCTAGCTTACCACATAACCATTATCAATCCAAAACTTTTTCAAATATTCTATAGTACCAATTAATACTAAGCGGTAAATGTATATTAAATTTACTTAGTACAAAATAGTAAATATAATTTTAAATATTTTATTATATTAATGCGTACATAGTACATTTATATTGTTATAAGTATATCGCCATACATTGCGATATACTTATAACATACATTTCTATCGCCATACATACGCCATACATTTCTTTAAAAATATTTCCATTCATAGAATAATTTCTTATAAGTACAATAAAGTACATAATATATGTATGTATGTAAATACGGCACTATATAATATACATCTATACTCTTATCATTCATTCATCAGTGACATATACGATATGTAAATAAACATGATATTATATAAGTATGTATGTATATCAATAAGAAAAATTCTTTAAGCAACCGTTATGTTGTTTATTTATTTACATTTTTTGTCCTACGCATTATATCCTTAACAATTTCAAATTATCGAGTAAAACAAAATGGAAAAATTTCGTTAAAGAAATTTGCTAGAAAATTTGAAAAAATCAAGTAACACTTTCGTCAATTATAAAGTAACCCTATATTATTAAAAAAAGTTGTTAACAGAAATAAAAGTATAATATTGAAGCTTTAATTTTTATGTATTACTTGAAAAAAATTTTAACTTTAAATTTTAAATTTTAAGGTGTCCAACTTCAGTTTTTAAAAATAGGAAATTTTCAGTTTTTGACCCCTTACAGCTCCTAAACTTGGGGCGATACAAAAAAAAATTCTGAAATGACTCATATTATTATTTTCAAAGATCTAACTTCTGTCAAAATTTCAAGTTTCCAACTTAAACCGTTTAGAAGATAGAAGGGTTAAAGGATTTTGCAATAATTCAGTTTCGCATAACGGTAAATTAAGACACTGTATAGCACAAGTATATATTTATTATATACATGTTTGTAAAGCTCATAAAAGCACCTATCGTTTGGAATTTTCAGATTGAAGATGTACCGTATAGAACTTGTGTTATAACAATTTAAATATAGAGATTTTTTGGGGCTTTGGAGGGCTGTAGCTCCTTAACAGATGTGGCTACAGAAAAATTAATATTAACATAAAATTATTATTTATATGATATCTATCAGCAGTTAAAATTTCATGGCTCTATTTCAAAAAAATGTGGAGATCTAAAAGTTAGTTGTTCGGGAGCTACCCGAAGTTTTGGTCGGAACTCAACCGAAAGAAATAGGGAACCTACAAATTGGTCCCAGAATATTTTGTGTAAATTGCAAGATTCTAGCTTTCTTAGTTTTTGGGTTAGCGTGCCGACGGACGGGCGGATATGGCTTAATCGACTCAGAATTTGATTCTGATCCTATTCATACCTTTATCTATCTATCATACCTTTTGTATATCTAGCTCGCTTATTTCGAGGTGTTACACACGGAGGAGTAATTTTATTATACCCGATCCTATCGTACGGGTATAATAATCGATCTCAAATAATTAAAGGGTATTATAGGTAGACTAGAGGCCCTGTGGCTGTAGCTGGTATGTTAATATATTTTACCGTGACATCTAAATTATAAAAAATTCGTATGGGATTCAAATTTCTTGATTCCAAAAGAAAACAAAACAAAATCATGATATTAAACATACATACATATGTATGTTAAATGTATTATGTCAATGTAGATTTTGTAATAGAAAATCCTATCCAAATATGCATTTGTATTCTGTGTAGTCTGTGGCCGAAAACTACTAAATTATAATTATTGATATTAAAGTATTACTAATATTCATAAATATTGAAAATTTTTGTGAAATTAATTTTTGCTTTTATGATTGAAAATTTGAAAATATTTTTTTTAAGGACTATTTAATTTTTTAGTCAACCATGTTAACATTTGGTTGTCTTCTATAAAATAATATTAATCGATATAATAATTTTCTAAATGAATAATCGTTTTGATCTTTATACAATTAAATACCTTAATTTAATTTATAAATTACCAAAAAACATTTAAAAAAAATAAAAGTCCTTTTTTACAAATACCAAAATAATGTAATTAATCGTTTTGAAAATAATAGAAAACAAAATATTTAAGCATGAATGGTCTTTATTTAAAATATTGATTATTGAATATTTAGATATTGACGTCATGTCATTATCAAAATTTTATTTTAATACTGTCAAAAAATACGTCATTAATCAAAAATAAATTTCTAGCAAGTTTGCATATTATTACGTCATATTCATATTTTTAAAAACGATAATAAGACAAGCTCCTATTTATAGAAAAATTTGCTTTATATTCCTTTATAAGTACAATCTGAAGAAAAAACAAGTAATGAAAAAACCAAGGTATTTTTAAAAACGCACATTTTCAAAATAAAAAAATATTCCATAATTATTTTTGCTCGAAGAGCACTAAGGTATATCGAAAAATAAAAATTATAAAAAATCGTTGGCAAAAAAATTAAGTAGGGAAAAAGTAAGTCACACTTTTGTTAATTTTAACGTAACCGTATATTATTAAAAGTTGTTAAAAGAGCAGAAATAAAAATATAATGAGAAAAATATAATCAGAAATATTTGGGCAGCTGTTTTAAAATAAAGAATTTACAATTTTTGACCCTTTACAGCTCCCAAATGGAAAGCGACACAAAAATATTTTTTGAAATTACCCATACATATTTTTAAAGATCTAACTTCTTTTCTCACATAAACCGTTTGAAAAATATAAGGTATAAAAAAAATTTTTCGCATAACGGTAAATTAAAATACGGTTTTGCCATACGGCATCCTTATATATTTATTTTATATATATTTAGAAACCTTGTAAAAACATAGCTCGTTATATTGTTTGGTTTTTCCAGATTGAAAATATACCTAAAAGAACTAATTGTGTTATAATAATTTAGGTAAATATAGAGCTTTTAAATTTTTGCGGGTTTGTAGCTCCAAAAAGGATGGGGTTATAGCATAAAGTTGATCCATAAAATTCATTTTTTTTTGTTGTGGTACTTATCCGTAATTAAAATTTCATTGCTTAATTTTAATCGGTGTAAAAGTTTTATAAACACTCAGACAGAGAGACGGACAGAATGAGACTAATTTTTGATGAATTTTTTTTTGAAAATCTACTAAAAATAATTTTATCTTAATTTCTAGCGAAAAAATCAAAATTGAAATTGAAAAATAAAAATATTTTAATATGAAATAAATAAAATTGCAAAAATAAAAAAAAAAACGGTTATTAGAATATTTTATTTTTATATCACGGGAAATTTTTTCATCACTTTGGATAGATACCTTTTTTCACCTTTAAATATTTTCTAAATATAATTAATCTAAAAAATAAAAATTTAATTGCGTAAAATACAAAAATAGTAGATTATATTCCTATCTGGATAGAAATATTATTCAATAGAATATTTGTACACTTTAATTATTTTACTTCTATTTTTAGCCCTATAGTCTTGAATTTTCTAATATATGACATTTTGGCTATAAAATGATCATCAGAACATATAGAAATTATTTTATTAACATTTTTCCATTTTTTATTTTTATTTTAATGACCTCTAGTTATAATTTTATGATTTTATTATGAGAATATTAGGTACCTATATCTTAATATTTTTAAATTCATACATGTTATGTTCATTTAAAATCCATGTTGAAATATTCATTACGTGTACTCTTAATAATTACCGACCGCATACAATTATGTATAAAGGTAGGTGTTGTTTGCATACTAAAAATTTGTACCGAATGTGTCCGTCTGTGTGTGTGTGTGTGGGTATGTCTGTGGGCACGTGTACAGCTTAAACGATTGAGCCGAATTGTTTGCAATTTCATATTTAATGTTTTGACGTAAATATCTCAGATTGACAAACTTTTAAAGCAAAACGAACAACCGCAAATTGTAGTTTACTAGTGTACTTTTTAAGTTTTTTACGAATATTTCGTAACAGAAAAATTTTATGACAAAAATTATTAAGAAAAAGTTGTTACACAAGTAAAGAGCAACAACTTTGCCATAGAACATTTTTTGATCCGACTAACTTTTACTTTTATTTCATTTTTTTTCTAAGTCCAAATTTCATACATACACTCGATATGAATTTATATGAACCATTTTTTTTTTTTTTCTCTAAAAATTTATGTAGGTACATATGTAATTATATCAAAGCATATTATTCTTTTGTTGATGACATATAATTTAAAACGGTAAAATTTTTGTTAGCAGATTCAATATTAATCCTATGTTTGTTTTGTATTTCTTTATAGTTTTTATTATTTTTTAATTCTAATATTTTAAAATGAAAAAAAAATCATATACCTACATTAGATACATAATAACGTAAATTGATGTATGAATTTCATTGCTTATTATTGTAATATTGAATAAAACAAAATGTACTTTTTGTGTAGTGGCGGTCGGTCCTGTGGTGGAGACAGCTGATTTTTTTTCCAGATTGTTAACGGCAACGTATATTAATTCTTTTGTCTTAAAATTTTACAATTTTAATTGTAAAATTGAAGGAAATTTTTTTTTTAGTGGTGTAGGTTTATTTGATATATCCATGTTTTTTTTTTTTGTCAACTAACAAATGATGATCAATATTACATTTAGTTTTTTTCGTATTTCCCTTTTAAAATTCAATTTTGTTTTTTTTTTTTTTTTTGTTTTTTTTTTGTTTATAGGTTATGCTCAGTAAATCATTTTCATTTTCTATTTTTCTTTTTCAATTTAGGTAGCAATTCCTTTTTTCTTTTTTCTTTTTCTATAATTTTATGATTAAGAGAAAATCTTTTTATGATAATTCTATTTATTTATTTTAATGTCATTGTTACATTTATTTTTGAAAAGTATCTAAATAGGTAGGATAGAATATTTTTGATACATTATTGAACAAAAGAAAAAATGTATTTATTTAATTATTATTTACTTTACTAGACAATTACTTAAATCAAGCATTATACTGTATATTATCATGTACGGTAAAGGTCTTGACGAGCTTAACAACTTTTGTTTGGGGACTCTGGTTTCAGGAGGCCCCGCTTGGGTTCAGAAAAATTTGATTAGCTGTATATAAGATCAGCTGTATACGATTATGTGGGATATCATTGAAAAGATCTTGGTGAGCTCTTCAACTTTAGTTTGGAGACCATTGTTCTAGCACGCACTGCTTGATTCCTGAAACTGTTTATAAGTTCTTAATATAAAAGACAACGGGGTATCATTAAATATATATTATCATGTGGGGTATCATTAAAAAGATCTTGACCACAGCTTTACAACTTTTGTTTGTGAACCATGGTTCAAGACCGTCCTGTTGGAGGATGAGAGCGTTTATGATCCCTTACTATAAAAATCAGTGATACAAACATTTTTTTTTAAAGCATTTCTCTGCCACATAAATATGGACGGGAAATTACACAGTCTTTCCTGTTCATATGTGACTGTAAATGTCGTAAGGAGGAATAACTCTTACGACGTGTGTGGGATTCGAACTCACACTCCCTCGGTGTTTACAGGGTATTTTATACGCTCTTACCCAATAGACCACCGAAGCCCCCTTTTTCAACATGCTTTTTCATCATGCAATTTAATCATTTGTTTGACGCTTGCAATGCGAGCACACATTACTAGTTTAATATATAATTATAATTAAAAAATTAGTCTTTTTTCTAAATAACTAACGATTTCATGTTGTAACGGCTTTCCATTGGAAAATTCCAATTTATTTTGTATTAGATAAATTGGATGGATTCTTATTTACTTTGATAAAGAATAAACTAATAAAGTATTATCTACAACACCCTTCCTTTTTCCCCTAGGTAGCTAGTTATTATGCTTCAAATCGTTTAGGATTTAAACTTAGCGGCTTAAAGGTTCAAAGTGTAAGAAAAAGTTGTTAAATAATTTTGATGACAATGTTTTACCCAACAGTGATAAATCAATGGTACGCAATAACTTTTATGCAGCACAGTTTAGCTTTTAATATTTTGCGGTTTATTAAAACAAAAAAAAATAAAATAAACAGAAAAAATAGATAGGTAGCCTTTTTAAAAGAATTTCCAATTATTTGTTTAGGTTCTTTGAATATGAAAATTGAAAACTTTCACACACCCATTAATAATGGTAACTATAATATATCCCTATAAAATCCATAAATCATTGCTCTTACATGAATCTATTACAAATTCTTTATTAGTTTTTCTTTTCTCTTCAGCAGTTTTTCTAGTTTTGTGTATTATATTTTGTTTATAGATTTCTTTTGGTTGAAAATTCATCATTCGTCGCTTATTACCTGTGCTAATAAAAAACAAAAATTTAAGGATACAAGAAAATAAGAGACTCATAAAGAATACAGGAAACTCCAAGAATCCTTTTTGGTTAGATAATAAAACTATAGATTTGGTTACTTTTACTGATTATTTTCTGAAGGCGAAACATAGATTTGCTTATTTCCAATAATGGACAATGATCTTTTTGATGAATATTTGATACCTATTTAAAAATTCTTTTATAGATGTATCAAAAAAAAGAATAAAGAAAAAATAGTGAATATTAGGAGTAATATTGATTATATACATTAGAAGATTCAAATAGTTGATATAATGGAAGAAATTGATAGTAGGTATATTGTAATCCTTTGGTATTCCTATCAAAAAATGAATGTATTATAATATTTAATTTTTATGAAATTTACCTATCTATATTATGCTATGTAAGCTTATATAAATAATTGAATTTTCAATGGACTTCAATTTTAGATTATGAATACCAAAT
Organism: Poecilobothrus nobilitatus; assembly: GCA_947095535.1. Lineage (NCBI taxonomy): Eukaryota > Metazoa > Arthropoda > Insecta > Diptera > Dolichopodidae > Poecilobothrus > Poecilobothrus nobilitatus. Next base: position 232,515,456 of record OX352774.1, on the reverse strand, counting down.
TTAGATACTTTTACGATGACATCATTATGCATCATTACTGACCATGAAATATTATCTAAGAAAATAAGTAAAGGACATAATATTATTATTTTGTAGGAGCTTTTTTTATTATTATTAATTAATTAAGAATCATTGGTTCTTTAGATTTAAAGGCTTACTGAAATATTATACCTAATTCTAATGTTTGATTAATAAAACGATGTCTTTTGTTGTAAAAGACAGTTATTTAAATTCATTTACTATTGAGAGTTACTTGGAAAAAAGTTTTTTCAATATTAATTTTTTAAATTTAAAACGGCGTCTTCTAAAATACTAAAATTAGGAGAAGAAAGGGAAAAATAAAGTAGTAAAAGGAAAAGGAAAACTTGTGTATGAATTAAAAAATCAAAAAATTGCAACGAACAGAAGAATTTACAAGAATTAAAACGAAATAGAATGTATTATAAAGTCATCAAACAATAAATAAAGTTGTTCTAAAAATTGCACAAACTTAAACTGACATAGGTACAAATTTAATTTCAGTTTTTTTGTGAACGTTGAACAAGACGTATTTTTCTTTTCTGTATCACTTTCACAAATAAAATTTTAATCAAAATGTTTAATTTTAAAATTTGTAATTAGAAGTAAAAAGACGAGGAAGAATACAGTTGTCTTTGTCAACTCTTAGATACCCGTACGAACCGTTAGTATGTTCACAGCCACTCTGCCTACAATATTATTTTTTTAATATTTTAGTATTTTAAAATAATTTGGGTGGATTTTATAATTTCTAGAACTATGGGTTGTACATATATTCAAACTATATGTTTATATGTACATTCTTCAAAAGCAGATTCTCACCTTCCACATAACGATTATCAATCCAAAACTTTTTCAAATATTCTATAGTACCATTTAATACTAAGCGGTAAATGTATATTAAATTTACTTAGTACAAAATAATAAATATAATTTTAAATATTATATTATATTATATTATATTTAAATATTCCATTGACAGAATAATTTCTTATAAGTACAATAAAATACATATATGTATGTAAATACGGCGCTATATAATATACATATATACTCTTATCATTCATTCACTAGTGACATATACGATATGTAAATAAACATGATATTATATAAGTATGTATATATATCAATATCATATAAATAATAATAAAAATTCTTCAAGCAACCGTTATGTTGTTTATTTATTTACATTTTTTTATACTACGCATTATATCCTCAACCATTTCAAATTATCGAGTAAAACAAATGCAAAAAATTTGTTGAAGAAATTTGTTAGAAAATTTGAAAAAATCAAGTAACACTTTCGTCAATTATAAAGTAACCCTATATTATTAAAAAAAGTTGTTAACAGAAATAAGAGTATAATGTTGAAGCTTTAATTTTTGTGTATTACTTCAAAAAAATTTTAACAGGTGTTCAAGTTACAGGTGTTTCAAAATAGGAAATTTTTAGTTTTTGACCCCTTACAGCTCCTAAACGGGGGGTGATACAAAAAAAATTTCTGAAATGACTCATACTTATTTTTAAAGATCTAACTTCTGTAAAAATTTCGAACTTAAACCGTTTAGAAGATAGAAGGGTTAAAGGATTTTGCAAAATTTGAGTTTCGCATAACGGTAAATTAAGACACCGTATGTCACAAATATATATTTATTGTATATATACTTTTAAAGCTAATAAAAGTAGTAATCGTTTGGCGTTTTCAAAATGAAGATATACCTTATACAACTTGTGCTATAACAATTTAAATATAGAGCTTTTTTGAACCTTTGGGGAGCTGTAGCTCCGTAAGGGGTGGGGCTATAAAAAAAAGTTATTAAAAATAAAATTAATATTTTTGTGAGATCTATCAGCAGTTAAAATTTCATAGCTCTATTTCAAAAAAAATGTAGGGATCTAAAAGTTAGGTGTTCGAGAGCTACCCTAAGGCTTGGTCCAAACTCAACCAAAAAAAATAGGGAACCTACAAATTACTCCCAGAATATTTTTTGTAAATTTCAAGATTCTAGCTTTCTTAGTTTTTGAGTTAGCGTGCTGACGGACGGACGGACGGACGGACGGACATGGCTCAAAAGTCTTAGAATTTTTTTCTGATCCGATCCATACCTTTGAAGGTATATCTAGCTCGCTTATTTCGAGGTGTTACAAACGGAGGAGTAATTTTATTATACCCGATCCTATCGTACGGGAATAAACACATTAAAAAGAACAACGTGTTTTCAAATTTTCACCGTTTATCATATTTTCCTACCTCGATTTTTCTCCGATTTTGTCAAACCTACTCTAACGTTTGTACACATGAATTCTATCCTAGTGTTCGTCTAGCGCATCAAAAAAAAAATAATATCAAATTAATTTTAAAGTTAATTCCCACTACATCGACATGTGATAACACCGTGACCACGTGTCATGATTTTCATTTATATGTTTTATAATTATGTATTATGCATTTTTGGTACAAATCCTTCAACGACGACATATTGACATCATATACCATGATCTAAAATATCGCTCTAAACGATAAAACGTCGTCATACCCTCGTTGTCGCCAAAAAGAGCAAATAATATATTCATATGAAGTTATGAACTAATGAACTAATGATAAATTACAAAATAATATCAAATTCAATTCGGTGTTGAATCGGACCACGTGATTACAACATGAGGATGATCTGAGAACAACGTGAATTTAATAATATTTGTTTACAATTCATTACATATGGCTTTGTAATTAAAATCGATATTAAAAGAATATTTTACATTAAAGTAAAATAAAAATATTTATTTTAACAGTTAAATTCTTTTTTCTTTTAACACAGAATTCTTTCGATTAAATTATATGATCAATAATACATATATCAACCAAACACTACAAACGTGGATCTAAAAATTTGCAATTTCTTTATAAAACCAGATATCAGTTATAATTGTTCAACCAAATATTCCTAAAAAATGAAATATTTTGTATATTACAAAAAAACTTATGTTTTTATTCTAAGAAGCAAAAGTTATAATAAATATTTGAGTTTAATTATAAATACATAGAAATATTTCATACAAATAGAGACTGACAGTCACTGTTATTGCTTGTTATTAATAAATATTTTTTGCTTTTTAACCCTATAAAGTATAAGGTATTGAATATCAAATATCTATTTATACTGTCATCTAACTTATCTTGTATAAAAATGTAACTATAGAAGATTGAATAACTTATTCAATTTATCCATTTTAATTAAAATAGTGAACTACTCAAAGTGAAGGAACCAATAAGAATTAAAAAATTTGGATATAGAAAGGGGAGCATAAAGATATTTGAGCCCTATTATTTTTTAATAATGTCCCAGCAGAACAAATAAATAAAAATTTCAAAAAATCAGTATCTTCAAATAAATTATAATCGTAAAAAAACCATCTTCGAGATGGTATGATCAGTGTTTAACTTAGATAAACACAACAAAAACTTCTAATGTATATACTGAATATAAATCTTTAGGTAATATTATAATAGTCGTTTTTCATTCAATTTAGATATTATTTCATAATATATTTTTTAAAAACTTAAAAATTAAAATAAACAAAAATATTTTTCTCAATTATATTACGTTCCCAATGGATGAATCCTGTAATAAAATAGTCCTCAAATAAAAATAATCAATATCGTTCCAAAAAACAAAAAGTATTATTCAATATTATAAAGATCTATACTAAAACATTTATAAATTTTGAAAAGAATTAAATTAACCCTTTTATTTTGATTAAAAAATAAACTATTAATAAAATTTTTTATATATGATTCATGTTATGTACCTCGAACACAATCAATCGTTAAGCTTTTCTATTTTAAAGAACTAATATATTTTTGTCTTATTTTTTCATTCCCATTTTATTTTACATTTTTTTTTTCTTTTTAATTTTTTTTTATTTTAAACTTGATTACGAAATCATAAATTTGATAAATCTTCTTCAATACTTTTGAAATGAGAAAAAAAGAAAAAAAAACCGGATATGACATAGAAACAAAAAATAAAGGATAAAGGACAAAATATCCTATTCATCATAAGGATTAACTGACCACAAATCCAATTTGTCAAGAACATTTGTTTTATTTTTTTTTTCTTTTCTTTATTTCCTCATCTTTTTCTAGATTTTTGCCCTAAGATACTATAAAAAAAATCGATCATAGAAAACTGAGTGGTGAATATAAGAGTCGTGTTAAAACCCACACAATATTGAAAAAGTTAACTTGGCATTTTGTCATTTTTTTTTTTTTGTTTTAGAGTAAAACTATTTGTTTTCGATTTGAAAATCCCAAGGATATTAATGAAAGGATATCACGAAACAGTGTCATTCATTTATTATTAGTGATTTTCAATATTTTAAAATTTTTTTTATTTTTTGAATGATATGTTAATCGAAAATTGTATATAGGTATTGAGTATTTATAATTTTATATAAGTATTTATAATTTTCAATCAAAAATTTAATAAAAACAAATTTTTACGTAGATGTGATATTGTAGAATATATTGTAGCGAACCATCAGAAGAGATGCTTGCTCAACATTCTTTTTAGAAATTATTTTTAAGTTACTTCCTACAGTCTACAGTCTGCACAAATCCAAATTATAATGTTTGTCAATTAATTCAATATGAGATCATAGAAAAAGTGGTGAAAATGAGGCAAAGATCTAATATTGAAATTCTTGAAAAAAAAAAAACTGTAAGTCAAAAGTTAATTTTATAGTTTGTCCAAAAATAAATTCAAGAGCCTTACTATAATGAAGTTTATTCGTTTCGGCCTGAGTTTATAATGGTATGAGTATGATATGTTAAAAGAGCTGTGATGTTCAAAAGCGTGGCTTTTTTTTTAATTTTTAAAGAAATAGTATTTTGGAGCATTAAAAAATCCTTTTTCAGGATTTATTTCAACTCTGACTCTTTAAAATGCTTTCAAAATTCGGAATATATCAAATTCAAATTCCGCTAGAGTGTAGTCAGAATATTTATGAACCATTCGGCAGTGTATTTTTAAGAAATTTAATATAAGTTTTATTGTTTGTTTTTGATTTGTAGGTAGGTCATATAGTTTTGCATAATCTCACATAATGTACATAATGACGTGTTTCTGTACACTTTCTTTACAACATAGGCATTATAAAATATAAACAAAATATTGTACTTAACTCAGCAAAATTAATTTTCAAAGATGTCCGGATTTCACCTTCTAATTAGGTACAACATAGGTTTTTTTCGTCCCTAAAAGTTATTGAGTATTGTAGTAAACGAGGTTCGATTTTACATACAGAATCTAATAATATATCAAGTAAACTAAAGCCATACAAACTTAAGTGACTGAAACTGAAGGCAAATCTACAAATATTGTATTTTTCTACTTCAATATATTTTACAAAATAGGTTAAGTATATAGAATGATACAAAATTTTGAGAATATGACGACTTAAAACTTGATTTCATCATCATTTCATCATTTTAATCTTAAATTATAGAATCTTAATAAATTTAGAAGAGAAACGCTTTGCTTCTTACGCTTTGTAACGTGAAGATTTTTTTTTTTATTAATCTCAATCTAGGAATATATTCCTTTGTACTAAAAAGTAGTTAAGACTAAATGGGATGGGATTCGGATGGAAAAAATGCAGATAAAAAGGAATGTGATGGTAATGGCATAATCATTCTATATAGATTCGTCTTGAATTTAGGTAAATTGTAAATCAAAAAATCGCCAAGTTTTGAAAACACAGAAAATGGTAGTATAGGTTTCATAATTTTTGCAGTTCTTGTAACAAACGAATTGTTATATCCGATAGATTATCACTTATGTAATTCCACATAGTAGGTATGAGCACTTGAGGTCCCTCAAATGGCGAGGTGGAATGTTGTGAGAGGTGGCATCTGCAATCTCTTTACTTTACCTAGCATTATTGTGTTTCATATCATTTCAAATTTATTTATAGATGAACATTAGAAGTGGCTGAAATCATTATAATAAAAATGACAATATAATAAGAGGAGAAATTCTCAAACTGAAGATTTAAAAGTTACACTGTACAAAGTGTTTATTAACATTTAGATAATAATATTATATAACAATGTTATATGGTATAGAAATAATCTATAAAAACAAATTCTTGAAAGCTAAATTCATATAATTCTAGTTTTCACAATATTTATATCAAATATCTTTTCAATATATCGTTTTTGACATAGTAGTCAGCCATAATAATTTTAAATATCTATCATATTTCAATATAATAGTTATATGTAATTGATTTTATTTTATAGAAATTGTATATTACCATATTATTATATTATACGCTATATACTGATATTGTCCACCACAATTCTTGAATGATTGCAAAAGAAAATATTTTATCTTTGCTATAGCAGATAGTAAGAAAAATATAAAAAAAAAAAAAGATTTAACAAACCTACAAGATTAAATTCAATATTTTCATTTTAAAGTTAATATCCTCCCTGTTAGTTTAAAGAAAATGTATTGCAATTGACACAGAACATTGCATTTTTCATATTTTAGATAATATTTATATTAAAAATTGTTAAAAATTAAAAGAAAAAGAAAATTAACTTTTTGCAAGAAAAAAACTTAAGATTAATATTTGATCTTTGTTTTACTTTTAAAAACTTATTTTTGTGTATATTGAAAACATCGACAGTTACCCAGAGGAACTATACACATATTTATTATTTTTAGGTAATAGAGTTTACGAAATTTAAGAGACTGGAGCAGAAATTTGGGAAATATTTTGAATAAAGTTTTTAATATTATTTTTAAAACTTTATTTTATCATACATATATTCATTAATAAACCTAGACCAAACAAGTGGTGGGTCCATGTAATATTCGCATGAAAAACAAATTTCCATAAACATCAGCATTGGTAGTCCTTGTTTCTCATTAAAAATCTTTGAATGAAAATATTAGTTGCTTTATTTATTTAGAACGGGTATCTTTGCAAGCTTTATTTAAAACACGGTTAGTCATCACTTTACTTTACGGCGATGAATAGATGTAGTGCTAGTTAAGGTGAAACTCAATCGTCACGATGACATGGAATCGTCAATAAGACAAATAACTTTATTTTGCATTATCTTGAGATATTGCAGTGCCGTTATCAGTACAAATATGTGTACTATTATACTCCGTTTTCAACATAATTAAGATTTTAAGACATTTCGATTTTATAGATATTAAAATATAATATATATCTTAATTTTCTCCATCTTTTTTTCGATTAGCAGTGATACAAAATAAAGGTGTTAACAAATAAATATCCATTCATAATTTTTAAGTTGGCCATTTAGTGGTACAGAACTTTACTCTGAAATATCAGGTTGCAAATACAAATTAAAGTTTTTGTGATCAAAGAACATTATTTTTTTTTCTGATTTTGAAATAAATTTTTTTGACTTCAGACTATTTTTGAATTTTTTCTAAATTGACTTCAAAAAATGGGGTCTGATATTAATGTGCTTTTTGTTTACAATATTGCATATACTTCATTACATCCAATGCCAATCTAATCAATTTCACTAAAACTAACCAACTGCACTAAAACTTCTTTTAGTTTAAATACACCGAAGAGAACGTCGTTAAAGTCAACGATTTATCGAACTTACTATTTTAATAATAAGATTTTTTACAAGTGGAATCGTATTTAGGTAATAATAATAATTAAACCAAGCTTTAAAAAGAATTCATACATTTATCGAGGCATTATACATGCCACTATGGAACAAAAAATATTTTTCATCATCATTGAATCCTTTTTTTATACCATGGTTTGAATAACTGTATATTCTTATTTAACTATTCATTCATTTTATTTTTAAAGTTAACACAAATTTATCAAAATACAAAGTATTATAATCCATGGATTTTTTTGTTCTTTACACTATTCGTTCTCACACATTTAGGTGTGAGCAAATAGGGTGAAAAGGAAAGATATTGTTTTTTTTTTTTTTAATTTTATTTAAAAAAAAAATTTTATAACAAAAATTTGTTAAAATATTTCTAATCAAAAATTCCTTTTTATTCAAGTATAATAAACTAAACTACTCGAAAACTATTCTAACACCTGTTCAATTCAACCTTTTAGTGGTACCACAAAAAAGCAACAAAAAAAAAAAACCAAACACCAAACTGATTGAAAAATCCCTTTAATATAATATTGGATAACAAGAAATTCTATTGATTGAAACACTATTATTTAGGTACCTACGACTTTTGAAATCTAGGTACTACAAAGTTTCAATAGCTTTTAAATTTTTTGTTTTTTTTTTTTTTTTTTAGATTTAATCAAAATAAAAATTTTACAAAAACAACAAAGTAGTATATGTATAGGTAAATATAAAAATTTCGTAACTTTAATTAAAAGAACAAGTTGACGTGAGGTGGGTTATATATGTACTTCCAAATCATAACACTTGAATTTATTTTCCTTTTAACATAAAGGAATCGTTTTACAAAGGCATATAAATTTCAATGTAATACATACATAATATGGGAAAATTTGACCATTTATACAATTTCAAAAGAAGGTTTTTTTTATTTTCCTTTTTCTCTAATTAATAAAAAACAGTTTAATTTGAACTTTGAACTGTTAATTGAATTTTGGTTTATGTACCTAATCTGTTTTTAAGTATTTGGTATATAAAAACATTAAATTGCTTTAAAGAGAGAGTAATTGTTAATTTATTATTTTCTTCTTCTCCTTCCAGTAACTTATTCAGGACTTAGTGATATTTATATTTTTATTAGTTCCACTAATACTATATGGTATGTTTGAATAAATTAAGATTTTAGTTTTACTAAATTTTAATACTCACTTATAATTGTTGTTGTTCAAGATCAAATTCTATTCTATTCTAACATCAGTTTTGTTTTTAAGATATAAGGGGGATGATGTCATAATTCCAAAAAAAGAATTTCTAGAAAAAAAAAAGATCCATAAGGAAGTTTTCTATTCTATATACACTATACATAATTTATTATAATATTAAACAAGGTAGAATGTAAACCAATGGTTTTTAAAAGCGCACATTTCCAAAAGATAATACAAACTGTTTAGAATATTGTGACTTGCACCAAAATTTGAAAAATTCATGTAAATAAGAAAAAATGTGAAAATAGGACTTTTGTGGAATTTTGAGGGGCTCTAAGTCCGGCACCCTATATAACTAAGAAAAACCGTTAACACACGTAAAAATATATTACTGAAACTTTAATTTTCATGTCTTGCCGAAGAAAAATTTGTACAAGTGACTAAAAATAGGAAATTTTCAAATTTTGAGCCCTAATAGCTCATAAACAAGGGGTTTTACAAAAAAAAATCTAAAAATTCTCTCTTGCCTCAAAATTTCAAGCCCCTATCTAAAAGTGTGCCGGAGTTATGAAGGTAGAAAAATCATGCAAAATTTGATTTTCACATAACGGTAAATTTAAATACTAAATTTAAAAACTATATATAATTGTGATATTGATTTAAAATTTCTGTCGAGTGCCGTTTTTAGATTGAAAAAATGTTAAGCGGAACATGAAATATACGTGTTTAAAAATAGGGCTTTTTCAAAGTTTGAGGGGCTGTAGTTCCCTGATGGATGGGGCTACATGAAAAAGTTGTTCCACAAAATTAATTTTTTGATGAGACCTACCCATGTTTAAAATTGTTAACGGTGTAGAAGTTTTGTAAACAGATGGACAAACGGACAGACGGACGGACAGAGTGAAACTAATAGGCACATTTTTTCAAAAATTTTTTGGAAATGTGGTAAAAAACTTCACAAAATTAAAGCCCAGTTTTGGTCTGAAATATAGAAGAGTTAAGATAGAGAACAAAACAAACAAAACACTGTGCGGACCAGTCAGAAAATCGGAGCTTAAACTACCAGCAGGAATTTAAAAATTTTTATTTTAAGTGTTTTGTTGCTATACATTATATTATGCTTTTTATATGCATAATATATTTTTGCATAATAAAAAATATTAAAATATATAAAAAAATAATTAGAAAAATCCTTATATAATCCGTAGGTGATTACACAATCAGGGTTTTAAAAATTTGTTTAGCTGGAGTTTGGGGACGGTTGTTTCATTATTTTAAATTGTTTTATGATGAAATATATATATATATGTTAAAAAAATAAATATGAACGATTTAATTAGAAAGAGTTGAATGAAAATCAGGGTTATGTTTTATCAAAAATATTATATTTGCTTACCTATATATATATATCAGATTCTGAATTTTAAGGAATTTTATAATTGAGTACAATATATTTCAATAATTAATTAAGCAGGTGTGACAGCTGCCACAATTTAAAATGATTGCCATTAAATTTTGAGTAAGTTGAATTTTTTTCTGGAATTATTTAAAATGTATTTTGGAAATTAATTTTTCTTTTTTTTTGAAATATCATCTACAACCCGATATTGGGTCATATTTTGATTACTGAGTTCTTTTTAAATAAAATTTATCAACACTTTACAGATTTTCCTACTTAAAAGTAGGTACAAATTTTTAGAAAACTGATGAACTTTAGAAGTAAATTTAAAATGTAATTTGTGATACTTAGTCAATATCTTACATCAATTCACAAAGTTGAGTTGACGTTAACATTACAAAACGTCAACATCTTCACTGCATAATATACCTTCAATAGAAAGTATTTAGAGATATATCAAGCTCTTTAGGTACTCTACCTACTGTGTTGTACACCTATTACCACATGTTACGTTACAATGCAGATCGAAAATTCCACAATCTAAACAGTTAAACGTAACAAATTTAAAACTTAAATGTACGAACTCCAAAGTTATAATATTAACCGTGTATAAAATATTATCTGAAAAATATTAATAAAAAAATCTGAGTTATACAATGGCCAATAAAAATTTTCTTAGGTTTACGCTATTTTTATATTTCCTTGAATTTATATAAAGTAATTTAATTTTTGATTTTTGCCCTCCCACAATTTGTATTCGTGAACACTGTTTAAAAATTTTAACAAATTTAATTATCAATTTAATTTATTTAGAGAAAAAAATTTAAGCAAATGATTAAATATTCATCATCATTTTTTAATTAAAATATTTATTGTATTAAATTAAAATATTCGTATTTTGCAGACCTTGTTTGTAACTTATCTTTAGTAGAATTCCTTTTTTTTTTTTGTAAATTTAAATGAGTATTAAAATCAATTGCCTTCTTCGTAAAATAAATTAAAAAAAAGTAGGGTAAAAACAAAACCATAGAAGAGAGAAAAATATAATATTCTTTACGAAATTATCTGAAAATCTAAACTTTAATTAGAATAAAAAAAAGAATAGGGAAATTTTTTTTTTTAAATTCGTAATTCAAAACAATCTAATGAATATTAAAGAGATTCTTCGTTTCTATATACTTCTTCTTTTCCTCACCTAAAATGAATTAAGTACTATAACTAGAAAGGAGCTTAAGGGGTTCGGGAATTCTTTCAAGGCTTTTTTTTTTTTTATTATTATGTCTCAATTTCTAAAACATTCTTCAAAAAAAAAAAAAAAAAAAAAGAAGAATATTATTCAACATAATTTCCTGTCTTCATTCACCTTGAATATAAACGATGAGGTGAGGTGATCTTGATATATAAAATTTCATCAAAATTTCCTTAATTTCAATTTTTTTTTTTTTTTCTGTCATATAATCTCCGCTTACCATTTAACATCATTTAACGTGTACTTATTTCTATTATAAAACATTATCATATCATACTATCATTCTATCATTCAATGGTATTTATTCTCAAGTGAAGGATTGTATTATAATATTATTATGTAAAATGTATAGTATAGAGAAGGTAGTTAAGCTACTACTAAACCTACCATTTATTTATTCATTAACATATACAATATTTATACAGACTTGGTTTATATATTGTAGTACTTTATTATATTATTTCAATAGAACGACAAAAACAACAGGTACATTGAGCTGAATAATGATTTTTATTATAATATGGAGTCAATACCCAGCAATGTTTATAACTTTACAAAATTTTTATAATAGATCGAAAATAAAATGTTCGGAAGTATTAGTGTAAAAATAATCTACATAGGTATTAAGAGATGGAATTTTAAAATTCATCATCGTCTAATTTTATAGACATCCAAATCTATGAAATATATATATATCTTTCAATATTGATTTCGAATAAATAACTCTCAAGAATGATCCATCCCATGGTGCATGATTTTAATTAGGTATCTCCATATAACCGTCTATTTGCCTTTTTAGAAACTCATAAATCGAAGGCTTAACTTTTCGATATATTATATTAATTGTTATAGATTTAATATAGAAGTATAAAGTATACGTGTTGTCAAAAATTCAAATATCAACTTTTTAATTTGTTCTTCAGTTTTTCTCTGTTTTTAAGCTGAACACTCAATAATTATTGGGAAGACATAACAAATTTGAAATAATCAATATGATGTTATAATATTTTAATAAGTTTATTATTAATTATCACGTAATTTACCAAATTTTTAATTTTTTTTTTCGATTCAGGAACCAATTTATTACAGAACTCGCATTGTATTTTTTACCTTTTCAACCTTTTATAAAATAACTTCATCTTTAGGACTCCCTATTACTACCTATTCAGAAAAAAATTTTTTTTTTGTTAGTGTTCTATACTTCATATACCAACTGTAAACTGAAAAATAAAATTGTAAATGTTTTACAACATTTTTTTTAAAAATACAAATCAGTAAATGAGCCCTGTTTCAAAACTCATTAACAAACATTTAACCTTAGTATAAGTGGAGTATGTTCTAATTTAGATATTTTATTTTATTATTTTGTAAAATATTTTTGCTTCTTTTCTTATCCTAAATCTTAAGAAAATTATATTAAAAAGGATTTTTTTAGTAAAATAATGTATAAATAAAACAATATATATATATATATATATACATATATATAAGTAAAATATCTAGGCGCGTTTTTGAATCTATACATATATGTATTTCCTTGTCTTTAGGCTGAGAAAATATTTAAATATTTTAGAAAAAAAAAAAAAAAAAAACAAATACACTCTTAAGAGAAAAATCTAATAAAACAGTGTTATAGAAGAGAACTTTATTTCCTTTAAAATTTATTTATCTTTATAGAAAAAAAATTTTTCTCTTATTATTTTTGTTTTATTTATTTATTTATTTTTTTCTTTTATTATTATTATTTTTTCTGTTATCAGGGATAAAATTGCGTATCATATTATAGTCGTATATAAATATATTAAAATAAGCATACAAGAAAACATACACCTGAAATATATAATATCCTATTTTGACAGATTTTATCCTAGGTTGTCATAATATTGAGCAAAAAAAAAAAAAAAAAATAATAATAAAATTCTTGATAATTATATTAAGTGTTAAATAGAATTTTTTCATATCTAGGTACATATAATAATTTTGTCTTTAAATCTTTTGTTAATGAAGCAAGTTGTATTTTGTTTTATATAATAATTATGTGTTTATATAATAGTATTATATATAATAGTATTATGTGTATATATTATATAGTAAATTGTTTAAATTTCCTGTATCTATTAATTTATTTATTTTTTTTTTCGTTTCAGTATCATTAAATTACATTTTAATAATTTTTAAGCATATTAAAATGAAACCTTTCTTCAACGAATGATATCTTCATACTCAAAAAAAATATAAAAGAATAATGTTGTTAAACAATAAACAGTTATGACGAAAATTGATTATATACAGTTTACAATTTTTTTTTTATATGTACCTGTCCTTACCTTATCTATTAATTATTATCTCTTCATCATGCAATATAAAAATTTGCACAAAAAACAGGCTTTAAAAACATTTTTATTTTGCATATTAACTAAAATTTTTAAAAAGGGGGCTTCGGTGGTTTAGTGGGTAAGAGCGTATAAAATACGGTGTAAACACCAAGGGCGTGTAGGTTCGAATCCCACACCACGTCGTAAAAGTAACGTATGAAAATAAAAGACTGTGTAATTTCCTTGTTACATGTGGCAGACAAATGCATTAAAAAAAAAAAAACTTTGAAAATACTGATTTTATAATTTCATCCTGTTTATAAATTTATACTGTTTGTTAGTTTGACCAGAGCGGAATTATATTGTGCAACAGAGTCAGAGGTCATATAAAGCTGTATTTTTATTTTAGAAAATTTTATGTCATAAAGCCAAAATATATTCTTAAAACGACCGGCTTATTGTTGAAATATGTGTGTAAAAAAAAAAAGGATTTTAGGGTTAATTATAAAATCAAGGTTAAAATAATTTGTTTAGGTTGGGTTTAGGGCTACTGCCCTTTTTATTTTAAATATTTAGTAGTTAAAAGAAGTTCCTATTTTAAGAAATGTAATTAGAAACGATTTTATATTGAGTTACAAAATTAAAGTATGCGCTTTTTCAAAAATGAGTTTTAATTCAGGAGATTTCTGGTGTTGGTTACATTAAATCAATGTTACAATAATTAGTTGAGTGGCTTTTGGGAACGATAGCATTCACAATATTAAATTATTTTTTGTTATAATATCTATACAAAAAAAAAAGTAATTAATATGAATTTCAGGGCTAGTTAATTACGTTTAATAATTTTTTTTTAAGTAGTTTTAATCGGATGAGATATAACGCCATATGATTCTTTAACCGATTCAAATGAGAATTTATGACCAGACCTTGAAATATAGCTTTATGAAGGAATAGGTTATGACATACCACGGTGCAACAGTTTTATAAAATGGAAATTAAAACTGAGTCCTTTTTTCAATATGTAAAACAATTCTGAATATCAGTACTAAACCACACATCGTAAAAGATCATAATATTAAATAAATTGCATCAAATATCAAATATTTTATTAATATTATTTGATTTTTAAGAATTTCGTTAGCCATTGAAAATTGACTATTGTGTAATTTTGTACGCAACTGTTGATAGGTAAATATGTAAATATTATGACGTATATTATAAGAAACAAAAAACAAGGATATACAAGAATATAAGTGTAATATTTAAGAAAATTATAATATAATAAAGAAAAAAAAAAACAGATCAGTTTTGGAATCTGTTAAGAAAAAAAAATAAAAATAAATTATTATTACTTTATTTTCTTCTCCATTAAAATTATAATAATACCGACGTGTACTACTTATTTCATAATATTCGGAACGGATACAATTAAATGCGTATTTAAAAGTGAATTACATAGGTACCTATTTTTTTTGTTTCCTTTTTTGTTAAGTTTTGTTTTGGTAGTAATTTTAAATACATAGTAATTATGTCTTTTTTATGTAATTAAAAAGTAGGTATGTGAGAAAAACTGAGTGAGAAAATTATAATATACGTATAGGTAAAAATACCTGTAAAAATTAGTTTTTTAGTTGAAGTTCTTAGTTTTAGTGAAAATTTTGCATTTTTCTAAAATGAAAATTGCGATCAACAATTTTTGATTAAAATTTTGAAAAAACCTCAGGAAGTTCGAATCAGGAACTCAAAATCGAGTTTACAGATTTTGTAAATTTCTAATACATTTTTCTATAAAAAGGACCACCTGAAAAGTCTCAAAATGGATTTTTGTATTTATAAATATTGCTTTATACTCTAAAAAATCAATTTTTTTGTTGAAATTCTTATTTTTAAGGGAAAAAATTGCATTATTTTAAAATTAATTACCTATTTTCAATTTATAAGTTTTGTTTGTGCAATATTCATTGAAATATACCAAATTTTATAAAAATAAAATTATTGGAAATTTTTTCTTAACATATCGAAATTTTTAATTTTTTTTCAACTAGAAATTTTAAACAATTTTAAAGTAAAATATATATTCTAGTTTTTTTTTTACTTTCCATATAATTATATCGGATATAGCCATTTTAATACTCCCAACAAGTACCCTGCCTGCAATTATTTAAAAGTTATTTACCTTATTACCTGTTAAGTTTTGTTTTTCTTATTCATAATGTTATGTCTTCTTATATATAATTAAAAGATATGAAAAAAAAATGAAAATCGGAATCAGTATTAAATTTTGAATATATTTATTTATTTATTTTACATGTCATATATGATAATGTAATATGTATTACAAAATTATGACTATCAAGACATTTAAATAAATCATGGGTTGAATAATATTTTTAATTTATACAGTAACATTTTTATATATTATGTATTTTACCTCATACGGTGCCTGCTGGTATACATTAGGGCTCAGTGTTAAGTCCCAACCTATAAAACATTTATACGCATGATATACTCAGATATGAAATGGTTGAACTATTCATCTTTCACTATTTACTGCAGGTTTATATAGTGAAAAAATAATCTGTGATCTGCAGTACGTTTTAGGCAATATTTTAAGTTATTTCCTAAAGTGAAAAATTTCTAAAAATGTAGAAAAAACAAATGTCATTTACTTTACAAACAAAAGAAAAATTGCTTTTCTTCCAACTACGCAAATTCTATAATAATCCAAAAATATTTCGTTATGTATTTTGATGAAAAATTAGCACTTAAAGCACATTAATTAACAAACCTAAAGATAAAACTAACAAAACTATCGGAATTATATACCATTTTATAATTGAATATCTCAATATATATTAAAAATAAAATGATAATAATAATAATGAAGATATTATTCCATCTTATATTATTATTTACTTACAATAAGCCAATTGATATTGCAAAAACCCACAGAAATAAATTACAAGTTCTGCAAAATAAAATTTTGAAATTACCACTATTTATTTATTTATTTATTTATATTAATATTATTATTATTAATATTATTAATATTACATAAATGCAATGCAATATTATTGAACCATCAGCTACCAAGCCCATTATATGTTTTTATACTATTATTAAATTATATACTAATATTATTTATTTTGTTTATATTATATACTATATATTTACATTAATATTTGGTCGTAAGGGGGTATGTAAAGAAAAAAACATTTACGACCTGTGCTGAGATCGAATCCACTCTCCTTCGGTTAAAACGCCACTCGTCTACTCACTAAGCTACCAAAGCCCCTAACTATACTAATTTTGTAAATTTATAAAAATATCAAAATAAATTGCATACTTATAGGATTAATATAACATTTTCATAATCCACCTATTATACTAAATACGATATAGCTATTTATTAAATTATTTATAGTTTTTTTTTTTAAATAAGAATTACTAATATTTACTTTTATTTATCTTCTTAATTTATATAATGTCATGAAAGAAATCTGCTTAAAATTGAAAAGCGTGAAGAAATTACTGTTTAATAATTTTTGCTTTCAATGTTAATTTCTATAAATTCTAAAATACTTTGTTTATATTCTTCTTTTGTTATAAGAATGTTTACGCAGTGTTATCAAAAAAAAAGTTTATCTGTAATTATGGATGCAGTACTGAGAACAATATTTTCTAAAACAATTCGACATTGCATATTATGTACAATCATGTGTTAACTTTTAGCTTTGAGTACATATTCTACAACTCCAACACTAGCTCACTAGCTGAATCTAAAATTTATTTTATAACACTATCAAATTTATTTGATTTAGTAGATTTGTCATAAAAAATTTAAGGAAAATTCGTTATATTTTCTGTAATTCCCAGCTTATCTCAAATGCCTTACAGTTTTAGTATTTACACCAGTTCGAGATTAAATCATTATTAATTATTATTATGTTCCGGAATAAAAACTCAAGCAAACAGTCAGGACGATTGTTCAAAAATTGATTTATCTATAGAATAAATTGAATTTTCAAAATTTCGCAGATTTAAAATATACCAAACATTTTATAATTGTTTGAATTAAATTAAAATGTTAGTATGTTGGTTGATGGGCGGGAAAGAAAACTTCAAAATGTTAAATAACCTGTGAAAGGAAATGAGCTTAACTATAATAAAGTAAATAATTTAATATGATAGAAGTATTTAATAAAAAAATTTTAAGATTAACTATAGAGTCTTTAAAATATTGATAATAGTTTTTAAAATTTTAGATTTTCTTAAATTTAATGTTGATATTAAATTAAAATGTTAAATACAGTTTTTATTTGGTGTAAAATATCATAAAAATTGTTGTGAAAATTGATATTATCATTATACAGATAAATGAGATGGAATTTATTTCTTATTTTTGTGTTTTTTTTTTTTTTTGCAAAGTGAGAAAACTGATTGTTAGGTACTATCTGGATTATATTAAAAAAATATTTAAAATAATGTTAAAAGATTTTTACGGTTCATGTCAGAAAACAAAGAAATAAAATTTAGATGAAGTTAAGTGATTTTTAAGAATAAGTTTTGATTAACATTTTATATTATGCTATAATAAGAGGTTTGAAGCATATAAGATGTTAAAAAAAAAAAAAACAATTTACTTTTTGAACAGATTCTTAAAATTTTAATTTAAAATTTTATTTGTTTTATCATAAGTATTTATTTTTTTAAGTAGTTAAAGATTTTTCTTTTGTTACAAGTATTTAGAAAATATTTTTATTAGGTTTTTGACTTAATATTAAAATGAATCTATATCTTGATTGGCATTTATAGTTTTTCTAATATTTTGAGACTTTTGAATAAATTAAATAAAAATCTTAAATAAAAAATCACCTTTTTTTTTTTTTTAAAATTTATAAAAATTATGCGCGCACATATAAAAATATTTATTTGTGTTTATTCAAGAGCCGCCTACAGCCGATTAGTCAAAGGCTTAGAGAAACTAATGATTCCAAAAACTGAACCTTAGTCAAGTATGGGTATAAATAATAATAAGTAATAATTAATAATAGATGTGCTATAATATACTTCTTATAGCAGATTCTGCTTACATCCTAGATATCCTACTTATAGACAAAAAAAAATACTAAATTTTATGTTTGAAATGTTGTAATACAGTGAATTTAAAATTTTATAAAATTAATTTTTTATGAAATATTTCTGAATCTTGAACAATTAATTGTTTTTAAATCTTTTAAAGTTACTAAATTTTCATATTATAATTAAAACTGAACAGAAAAGGAGTTTTAAATTAAATCCTTACGATTTTTGGTTTTTTATTAAATTAAAATGGCAAAAATTTACTGCTTATTTCAAATTTTTCTGCTGAAAACCAAATCAAAAAAAAAAAAAAAATAGCAATAACTTTTTTTTTAACAACAATTTTTAATTTTTTACAATTATAATTACGAATGTCTCAAATCACTATAGGTAGTAAAAATAATAAAAGAAGAAAATTAAAAGAAAAAAAATGAATTAAAAAATACACAAAAAAAAAATACAAAATAATAATGGAAAACTCTTTATTTTTTCATGTAGAAAAAAAAAAAACAACAGTAAAACATCCTCATTTTTCATGTATTTTCTTATACTTCTTCATTTAAAATATCTTAGAAGTCAGATGTGGTGTACTACAAGGTAAGACTTATTATCAATTTAAAAATTTTATTTACTTGAAAAAGAAATTTATCTAAGTAAGAAAATAATATAAAAAAAATAAATTTTCATATATAATTTTGTATCCAGAAAAGAAATGATAACAAAAAAACTCATCATAAATCTTTAATTTTACCTTTACAAGGAACAAAAAATATTTTTAATTTTTTTTTTCCTTTTTTTTTTTTTTGGTTTTCTTTTTATTGCAGTTTGTTGTCATAAATTTTTCTTTTAACAAAGATTTTCCATCAAGATAAACAACCAAAAATAATTATTTTGACTTCTTTTAAAAATTTTATTTTATTTTTATTTGCTTATTATTTTAATTTTAATTTTTATTTTCTGGTACACAAACAATTATGATTGTCAGGTGTTGTGTTTGTTCTTTTCTTAAACATAGGAGTTTGATTCTAAAATAAGGAAAAAATTTGTTAAAGGAAACCTCAAAAAAATATATACCTATATATTATATATAAAATAAAAAAAATTAAAGATTTTCTAACGATAATAAGGTAAAAATTTCTAAAGTTTCTTTGTAAAAAAGAAAATTAATGTCGTTGTTCTAAAAAATATAAGGATATATAAACTATAAAAAAATGTATTTAAAAGGAATCTGAGGTTTTTGAATTTTTTTTTAATGAATAAGGTTATCTACAAGTAAATATTTAATCATTTTTAAGCATACCTATTTTACATTTTTCTCCAATATCTAGTATAAAATCCAATTAAATAAATAACAATCTTAATACAACTCTCAACAAAGATCTATTAAATTAGAAGGATTATTTCCTCGTTTTGTTTTTGATATTGTGAATTTTTCGTAATTTAATTATTTTCTTATTAAAATAGTGGTATAAGATTATCGTAAATTAAAATTAAATAAAATCTATTTTAATTGAAAAAAAAAAAATGAAATGTACTTAATTGATTTGATAAAAATTGCTAATATCCTTTAAATTTATATTAAACCTTAAACCAATCTTCGCTCAAAATTAATTTTGACAATCAATTTAAAAAAAAATTAATTTAAAAATTTACTAAACATTACTGGGATCAGTAATTAATTTCAGTCATAATAAAGTTTAAGTATCTCAATTAAGTTTTAAGAATAAAGATAAAATAATATAACATGTCTAAAAAGCTTTTATTCCAAATCTACTTCTTTGATCATCAACTTACTTTGAATTATTAATAACTTATAAAGAGAGAAAAATATCTAAATTAATAACGGTGAACGATTTCCGTCTTTTTAACACATTGAGACCCACGTGTATCACTAGTGAAGATCACTCAAATGTTTAAAAATTTCGTTTTCACATATGAACATAAAAATAAACTTTCGTTAAGTTCCATGTGTATCACCGGTGAATATTGATAATTGTCCTCAAAATTCCGAATTAATATTTAATGTACTTATTTATTTTTACCTTCAATAATGTTCATAATATGTGATATATTGGGACTTAACATGGAAGTCAACATAAGTTTTTTTTATGTTCACCGATGACCGTGAACCTCAAAGTGAACTTAAGATCTTTCAGCTAAGGATAAAGGTGACGACCCAATTAGTCGATTTGCCTTTTAAGTAGAATAGATCAATTTAAATACAACTTGACCAAATGCAACGCGCCGCAACGAAGAGCGATGCTAGAGTAGACCAACTTTATACTTTTAGTCGGTTTGACACCAATATTTTTTTTTTTTTTATTTTATATTGGTTGTTGGTTGTCATTGACAATATAATTTTCATAATATTTATATACACAATTTAATTTGTTTCATAAAGCGGGGCTAATATTTGGTCTTCATTTTATTTAGAAAGCGGCACTAGGGATGAATCTAGAAACGAAACGCGAGTCCAAGCGAGCACTGCGTTATCACCTTAAGTGATTCAAAAATAAATGAATCAAAAGAAAAATTTAATATTAATGATATTATAAACGTTTAATGAAATTATAATGATATTTAATGTATAAAAAGTAATGATAAAAGTAATGTATAAAAGTAATATAAAAAACTAAAAGATAACCTGCAGAAAATGGTAAGCAAGGGTAAAACTAAAGAAAAAAAAAATCATATTTTTGTAGATATAATCGGATAGATAGGTGTATATATCTAGGTATATTTATTTATTTTAATGTTTAATGTTTTATCTGATTTATTTTTTTTTTGTATTTAAAAGAATAAATAAAAACAAAAAACCTCAAACAAATTTAAAAGAAAATGTTTATTTCACTAAAAATTAAAATATTTACATATAAAAAATAAAGTAAAAAATAATATCTATTCCTACTTACTAACACTACTACAAAAATAACTGTTACCCAGCTCTTCTGTCACCTTTAAATAAATTAAAAATATTTATTCAGTTAACTTGATTAAAACGTCACTCTTGACATTAAACCAAAATATTTATTTAATTTTTTTTTTTTGTGTATTGTAAAGAAAAAATTTTGTTAACAATATTTCGAAAATATATATTTTTTTTTTTAATATTTTGTTTGTAATTTAATTAAAAACATTTTTTTTTTTTATTTTTCTTTTTATTTAAAAAAAGAAAAGATGGTCAGAAAATAAAAGTTACTAAGAGGTTATTTGCATTAATAATGATAGAACAATTTTTCAGCAGTATAATAATATTTTTTTTTTTTGAATCTAATGAAATTTGTATATTTTGATATATCCTTCCGTCAAAAATTTTTTGAACTTTTGTCACGTACAATAGCAATTTCTGAGAAACATTTAAGCTTCCTAAGTTTGACCTATAGATTAATATTTTTTTAATTAATTTAAATTATTAGTATACATTAAAAAATTACCGGGTTATAAGTTAAAATTATACTAGTATTCGCCGCCCCTCGAAATTCGAGGTGTTTCAATTAGCAATTACAACACAATATATACAGTATAGTTTCTTTATGATTTTATTTAAAATGTAAAAATACAATTTTCAATAATTAAAGCCTTTATGAATTTAAAATTTCTTTGTAAATGATATTTTTTGTAAAAACACGATTATTATTATCTTTTAGAAGTTGCCCTTGATTTATTGAGTATTGGGAACTCAATATATACCTACTATATATGTATATATTATAAGAAGCCTAAGATGGTAAATCATTGAGTAAAAGGGTTTTAAATATCTATTAATACGGATTAAATATTATATGATATTATGATATGTAAGAATTTATTTCGTTTAAAATATAAAAAAAAAAAACAAAAAAAAAAAAAACAGAACTGAATCGAACTTGCAAAATCAAAAAGCAACTATTAATAACCCCACACTCTACCACTGTACTAAACACCAAACTGAATTTTTAGTCTTTATATTCAGTTATATTGTGAAATTCCTACTCCTACCATACAACCAATATTTTAAAATTTTTAATAAAAACAAAAATTTAACGGAATCAAAGGGCGTCTTTTTTCAAAATGTATAATATAGGTATAGATTATACATATTATATGATACATATGTATATACTTTACATGGGTTTTTTATAAAAATGGAAAATTATTAATGAAAATCAGAAAATTTTGGAAAAATATTAATTTTGTAAGATGGCTATACTGAATATTTATCATTTAAAAAGAAAAAAATGAAAGTTGGTTGGTAAATCATTGAGTAAAATGGTTTTAAATGTCTGTCATTTACAGATTAAATATTATGATATGTAAGAATTTATTTCGTATAAAATATTAGAAATATAAAAAAAAAATAGAATAGAATCGAACTCGCAAGCTAAAGAATTCTTAAGTATAAGAAGCGGCCACTCTACCACTTCACCAAACTCCCCACTGAAGTTTTGACGTTTATATTCAATTATATTGTGAAATTTCTATTTCCCACCATGCAAACTATATTTTAAAAATTTTTTAAAGAGCGTCGTTTTTGAATATGTATATTATAGGTATAGATTATACATATTATATGATACATATGTATATACTTTACATGGGTTTTTTATAAAAATGGAAAATTATTAATGAAAATCAGAAAATTTTGGAAAAATATTAATTTTGTAAGATGGCTATACTGAATATTTATCATTTAAAAAGAAAAAAATGGTTGGTAAGTCATTGAGTAAAATGGTTTTAAATGTCTGTCATTTGCAGATTAAATATTATGATATACAGGGTAGTTAATATTTTTTCTTTAAAGACCAACAACAACAGGACCAATTTTCGTAAAAAGACACCTAATAATCAGATACTGATTATGTTTATTAATTGTTTCAGTTAACTTCGAAATGAAATGGAAAGAGTAGATGGGATCAAAAGTAATATTGTTTTATAAAATAAACACAGACATGGAAACAGCCGGTGTTTAGGATCAAAGATTGTTAATTAAGAACAAGTGCCTACTCTTGGCAGTACGTACTAAATATGATATCTAATTCAAACCTTATGAAATAATATCCATATACAAATAAAAAAGATGAAAATTTTTTTTAATGAAAAATAATAAAAAAAAAATAAAAATAAAATAAAAAATAATAAAAATAATATTTCAAAATCATTTTTTTTCACACAAAATCATATTATTCCTACATAATAGTCAAATATCATTACCCAATCCTTATCGGTCTAGAGGTTCTGACGGACGGGTAGAGAAAATAACAGTAAACGGTACATTTTTTTGAAATTTTGTAAAAAGTCTGTTTTAAAAATACAAATCAATAAATACTTACGCAATAAAACAAGAAAATAACTACTAAAAGAAGACAGTGCGGTGAGATGAATTTGAAAAAACTTTAGGGACATATTGAGTGTTTAAATCAATCCCATTGCATGCAATTTGCATAATTCTTTAACCTGTAGAATATCTAAACATTTTTTGCTTTCATCTTTTATTCAAATTACAAATGAAATAATTCAATATTTTGCTAAAGATTTCTGAATTTGAAATCTCGCATTTCTTTTATTTTCTAAAAGATTTCAATACCCTTTTTTTCAGTTTTACTATAAAAAAAAAAATTACATTTATCATCTTTATTAGACTTTGTAGAATACGAATCTCGACATCTACCATATAATTTATCAAAAAACCAGCTAAAATTATTCGAAATTCTGTGATACAGAGATTTTTAAACACTGATCTGAATATGTTCGTTCATATTCGAGCAAAATCAACATGGAATATGCCGTACTTATTAATAAAAATTTTGAAATACTAAATTTCGTAGATATCGCCGGAAGCCTAGACTTGTCTTCTAAAAGGTGTATTCCGAGCAAAAATTATATACATGAAAGGTATACGTGATGTAGAAGTATTTCATGGCTCACTAAATTCAACAAAAATTTCACATCCTTTTCTAAGCTACAACATACACAATATAAATTCTAATATTATTCATTAACTTCCGCAACATAACGAGCAAAGGAAGCGAGAACAAAAAAAACTCAAAAAAATTAAAATGTTTGGAAGCTCTTTGGAAGCATAAACTAAATAATAAAAAATTACACAATACACTTTTATCACAATAATGATACGAATTCCACTTAATACCTGTTTCTGAAAGTTTAGATTTTTTTTTTGTACATAGATAACATTACAATTATTAAAATTGGTTACATGTTGTCTATCACTTTAAAAAAATCTTTAATACTTATAGATATTATAAAGTGTGTTTAAATACTTGAATTTTATTAATGTTAAAATGTATATATTAAATGATATGTAAGTCTATATACATACATACTATTATATACTCAAATTTATACATATAATTTAATTTGATGTATTTGAGACGCTTGTAAGTTAGAAACATTAAAATTAAAGTAAATATTAGATAAAGTGCCTGAAAATCTATTAGATAAAATAAATATACAAATGTTTTAATTGTCAAGAATCCACCATTTGGGAATTTACATTATACATATTATATTTATTCAATAAATTACATTATAATATAATATAGTACGTACAATAAATTTATTATATACGTAGATAATATTATTATATACAGTGACTTATATAATATTATTATTTAATGAAGATTTAATATGATTTACCTCCTTCGAATTATCGAACAATCACAACAGTTGTTAAATGGGACAAAATTTGTATTTATATGGGACCAAAAACTGAACAAATAACAATAATTCAAGAAGTTCCCATATCCCAAAGGTTCACCTTACTTGTATAAATTCCGTAGTCATAATTTTAAAGCTGTTGAACCTATAAATTGTTTTTTTGCACAAAGCTTTTGATATTCTTCTTAAATTTGTCGATATCATATACGATATCATTACGGTTGCCAATTTTGTGGAATACTTCCATCGGCAAATTATTCCATATTCGCTCTGTACATATTACAAAGACATTTTCATTGTGCGAAGCTGCGCTATCTGGGGATCTTTAAGTTATAGCGGTTTGCTTGATGTAGCCCTGCTTGTATCTCGGTTAAATTTTTTGAGAGGGGGCATTAGCGGTTTTCTTTCTTTTAAACAGGTTCCTAGTACCAACAAAATATAAAATTAAACAAGATTATTAATTAATGTAATATTCGAATCTAAAAGATAATATTATATGAATAGTTAAAACTCTTTAAAAAGTGAATTGTGTTCTAATAAAATTATTATTAATGATAATGACTAATGAGGGTAAAGTAAAAATTGATGAATAATGTATTCCATGAATTTTTTCATTCTATTTTTATATACCCAAAAAAATTTTTTAGAACATTATACAGATATCTGCCTTAGAACAATTAAAAAGGAAAGGAGAAAAATTAAAGTTCTTAAACTCTCTTGTATAATTGTTTGTAATGATCTCCACTGATAGATCTCACAAAAATATTAATTTTATTTTTAATAACTTTTTTTTGTAGCCCCACCCGTTACGGAGCTACAGCTCCCCAAAGGTTCAAAAAAGCTCCATATTTAAATTATTATAGCACAAGTTGTATAAGGTATATCTTCATTTTCAAAACGCCAAATGAATACTACTTTCATTAGCTTTAAAAGTATATATACAATAAATATATAATTTTGGCATACGGTGTCTTAATTTACCGTTATGCAAAACTCAAATTTTGCAAAATTCTTTAACCCTTCCATCTTCTAAACGGTTAAAGTTGGAAACTTGAAATTTTGACAGAAGTTAGATCTTTGAAAATTAGTATGAGTTCTTTCAGAAATTTTTTTTGTATCACCCCCCTTTAGGAGCTGTAAGGGGTCAAAAACTGAAAATTTCCTATTTTTAAAAACCTGTAACTTGAACACCTGTTAAAATTTTTTTGAAGTAATACACAAAAATTAAAGCTCCAACATTATACTTTTATTTCTGTTAACAACTTTTTTTAATAATATAGGGTTACTTTATAATTGACGAAAGTGTTACTTGATTTTTTCAAATTTTCTAACAAATTTCTTTAACGAATTTTTTCCATTTTATTTTACTCGATAATTTAATTACTCGATATAATTATTTTACTCGATAAATTGTTGTTGAGGATATAATGCGTAGTACAACAAAATGTAAATAAATAAACAACATAACGGTTGCTTGAAGAAGTTTTATTTATATGATATTAATATATATACATACTTATATAATATCATGTTTATTTACATATCGTATATGTCACTAGTGAATGAATGATAAGAGTATAGATGTATATTATATAGCGCCGTATTTACATACATATATGTATTTTATTGTACTTATAAGAAATTTTTCTGTCAATGGAATATTTAAATATAATATAATATAATATAATATTTAAAATTATATTTACTATTTTGTACTAAGTAAATTTAATATACATTTACCACTTAGTATTAAATGGTACTATAGAATATTTGAAAAAGTTTTGGATTGATAACCGTTATGTGGAAGGATAGAATCTGCTTTTGAAGAATGTACATATAAACATATAGTTTGAATATATGTACAACCCATAGTTCTAGAAATTATAAAATTCACCCAAATTATTTTAAAATACTAAAATATTAAAAAAACGAGGAAGAGTGCAGTTGAGTAGACTGTGTCAACTCTGGGATACCCGTATGAACGTAATATATCCTGTTTCTATAAAACTTGATCATCTTTTAAAAACATTCAGAGTTTTAGTACCGAACTACAGAGATATATTTATGTAAATTGTGGAGTTGTATGATAGCTACCCGAATCTATTGCGCCTAGCTTCATTAAGTTCCAAGAAATGCAAAAAGCCTGAATCGGCTGCTTTAGACCATTCAAATTTTACAAAAGTTTTTGGCATGCAACTCGACACTTTTTCACTAAATTTCAGATAGCTAGCTTCAATAGACACTGAGTTATTTTCATTTAAAAAGAGAAGTTGTATGGCAATTATCCGAACCTGTCACATCATCACAACAAAATTTTACAGAAGTTGTTGCCATAAAACTCGATCATCATTTGCAAAATTTCAGATACCTAGATTGAATAGACACTGGGTTATTTCCATTTAAAGAAAGAAGTTGTATGGCAGCTACTCGAACCCGGCGGCCGAAAATGCTGGAGTTAAATAGCAAAACTAACAATTTTGTAAAAGTGACGTAAAACAAATTTCAGCCTCCTAACTCCTTTATTTTTTGAGTTATCGTGCGGACGGACACTGAGTTATTTTCATTTAAAAAGAGAAGTTGTATGGCAGCTACCCGAACCCGTCGCACCACCACAACCAAATTTTGCAGAAGTTGTTGCCATAAAACTTGATCATCATTCGCAAAATTGCAGATACCTAGATTAAACAGACACTGGGTTATTTCAATTTAAAGAAAGACGTTGTATGGCAGCTACTCGAACCCAGCGGCCGAAAATGCTGGAGTTAAATAGCAAAACTAACAATTTTACAAAAGTAACGTAAAAAAATTTTCAGCCTCCTAGCTCCTCTATTTTTTGAGTTATAGTGCGGACGGACACTGAGTTCTTTCATTTAAAAAGAGATTTTGTATGGCAGCTACCCGAACCCGTCACACCACCACAACCAAATTTTGCAGAAGTTGTTGCCATAAAACTCGATCATCATTTGCAAAATTTCAGATACCTAGATTGAATAGACACTGGGTTATTTCCATTTAAAGAAAGAAGTTGTATGGCAGCTACTCGAACCCGGCGGCCGAAAATGCTGGAGTTAAATAGCAAAACTAACAATTTTGTAAAAGTGACGTAAAACAAATTTCAGCCTCCTAACTCCTTTATTTTTTGAGTTATCGTGCGGACGGACACTGAGTTATTTTCATTTAAAAAGAGAAGTTGTATGGCAGCTACCCGAACCCGTCGCACCACCACAACCAAATTTTGCAGAAGTTGTTGCCATAAAACTTGATCATCATTCGCAAAATTGCAGATACCTAGATTAAACAGACACTGGGTTATTTCAATTTAAAGAAAGACGTTGTATGGCAGCTACTCGAACCCGGCGGCCGAAAATGCTGGAGTTAAATAGCAAAACTAACAATTTTACAAAAGTAACGTAAAAAAATTTTCAGCCTCCTAGCTCCTCTATTTTTTGAGTTATAGTGCGGACGGACACTGAGTTCTTTCATTTAAAAAGAGATTTTGTATGGCAGCTACCCGAACCCGTCACACCACCACAACCAAATTTTGCAGAAATTGTTGCCATAAAACTTGATCATCATTCGCAAAATTTCAGATACCTAGATTGAATAGACACTGGGTTATTTCCATTTAAAGAAAGAAGTTGTATGGCAGCTACTCGAACCCGGCGGCCGAAAATGCTGGAGTTAAATAGCAAAACTAACAATTTTACAAAAGTAACGTAAAAAAATTTTCAGCCTTCTAGCTCCTCTATTTTTTGAGTTATAGTGCGGACGGACACTGAGTTCTTTCATTTAAAAAGAGATTTTGTATGGCAGCTACCCGAACCCGTCACACCACCACAACCAAATTTTGCAGAAGTTGTTGCCATAAAACTTGATCATCATTCGCAAAATTTCAGATACCTAGATTGAACAGACACTGGGTTATTTCTATTTAAAGAAAGACGTTGTATGGCAGCTACTCGAACCCAGCGGCCGAAAATGCTGGAGTTAAATAGCAAAACTAACAATTTTACAAAAGTAACGTAAAAAAATTTTCAGCCTCCTAGCTCCTCTATTTTTTGAGTTATAGTGCGGACGGACACTGAGTTCTTTCATTTAAAAAGAGATTTTGTATGGCAGCTACCCGAACCCGTCACACCACCACAACCAAATTTTGCAGAAGTTGTTGCCATAAAACTCGATCATCATTTGCAAAATTTCAGATACCTAGATTGAATAGACACTGGGTTATTTCCATTTAAAGAAAGAAGTTGTATGGCAGCTACTCGAACCCGGCGGCCGAAAATGCTGGAGTTAAATAGCAAAACTAACAATTTTGTAAAAGTGACGTAAAACAAATTTCAGCCTCCTAACTCCTTTATTTTTTGAGTTATCGTGCGGACGGACACTGAGTTATTTTCATTTAAAAAGAGAAGTTGTATGGCAGCTACCCGAACCCGTCGCACCACCACAACCAAATTTTGCAGAAGTTGTTGCCATAAAACTTGATCATCATTCGCAAAATTGCAGATACCTAGATTAAACAGACACTGGGTTATTTCAATTTAAAGAAAGACGTTGTATGGCAGCTACTCGAACCCGGCGGCCGAAAATGCTGGAGTTAAATAGCAAAACTAACAATTTTACAAAAGTAACGTAAAAAAATTTTCAGCCTCCTAGCTCCTCTATTTTTTGAGTTATAGTGCGGACGGACACTGAGTTCTTTCATTTAAAAAGAGATTTTGTATGGCAGCTACCCGAACCCGTCACACCACCACAACCAAATTTTGCAGAAATTGTTGCCATAAAACTTGATCATCATTCGCAAAATTTCAGATACCTAGATTGAATAGACACTGGGTTATTTCCATTTAAAGAAAGAAGTTGTATGGCAGCTACTCGAACCCGGCGGCCGAAAATGCTGGAGTTAAATAGCAAAACTAACAATTTTGTAAAAGTGACGTAAAACAAATTTCAGCCTCCTAACTCCTTTATTTTTTGAGTTATCGTGCGGACGGACACTGAGTTATTTTCATTTAAAAAGAGAAGTTGTATGGCAGCTACCCGAACCCGTCGCACCAGCACAACCAAATTTTGTAGAAGTTGTTGCCATAAAACTTCATCATCATTTGCAAAATTTCAGATACCTAGATTGAACAGACACTGGGTTATTTCTATTTAAAGAAAGAAGTTGTATGGCAGCTACTCGAACCCGGCCGCCGAAAATGCTGGAGTTAAATAGCAAAACTAACAATTTTGTAAAAGTGACGTAAAACAAATTTCAGCCTCCTAACTCCTCTATTTTTTGAGTTATAGTGCGGACGGACACTGAGTTCTTTCATTTAAAAAGAGATTTTGTATGGCAGCTACCCGAACCCGTCACACCACCACAACCAAATTTTGCAGAAATTGTTGCCATAAAACTTGATCATCATTCGCAAAATTGCAGATACCTAGATTGAACAGACACTGGGTTATTTCAATTTAAAGAAAGACGTTGTATGGCAGCTACTCGAACCCGGCGGCCGAAAATGCTGGAGTTAAATAGCAAAACTAACAATTTTACAAAAGTAACGTAAAAAAATTTTCAGCCTTCTAGCTCCTCTATTTTTTGAGTTATAGTGCGGACGGACACTGAGTTCTTTCATTTAAAAAGAGATTTTGTATGGCAGCTACCCGAACCCGTCACACCACCACAACCAAATTTTGCAGAAGTTGTTGCCATAAAACTTGATCATCATTCGCAAAATTTCAGATACCTAGATTGAACAGACACTGGGTTATTTCTATTTAAAGAAAGACGTTGTATGGCAGCTACCCGAACCCGGGGACAGAAAATGCTGGAGTTAAATAGCAAAACTAACAATTTTACAAAAGTGACGTAAAAAAATGTTCAGCCTCCTAGCTCCTCTATTTTTTGAGTTATCGTGCGGACGGACACTGAGTTCTTTTCATTTAAAAAGAGATTTTGTATGGCAGCTACCCGAACCCGTCGCACCAGCACAACCAAATTTTGTAGAAGTTGTTGCCATAAAACTTGATCATCATTTGCAAGATTTCAGACGCCTAGCTTTATTAACTTCCAAGAGGTGCAAGAAGCCTGAACCGGCTGTTCTAGGCCAAACAAATTTTACAAAAGTTGTTGGCATATAACTCGACACTTCTTTACTAAATTTCAGATTCCTAGCTTCAATAAACACTGAGTTATTCTCATTTAACCGGATGAGTTGTATGGCAGCTACCCGAACCCGCCGCACCAACACAACCAAATTTTACAAAAGTTGTTGCCATAAAACTTGATCATCATTTGCAAAATTTCAGACGCCTAGCTTCATTAGGTTCCAAGAGGTGCAACAAGTCTGAACCGGCTGCTCTAGACCAACAAAATTTTACAAAAGTTGTTGGCATGAAACTCGACACCTCTTTACTAAATTTCAGATTCCTAGCTTCAATAAACACTGAGTTATTCTCATTTAAACGGAGAAGTTGTATGGCAGCTACCCGAACCCGCTGCACCAGCACAACCAAATTTTACAGAAGTTGTTGCCATAAAACTTGATCATCATTTGCAAAATTTCAGAAACCTAGCTTGAATAGATACTGAGTTATTTCTATATAAAGATAGAAGTTGTATGGCAGCTACTCGAACCCGCCGACCGAAAATGTTGGATTTAAATAGCAAAACTAACAATTTTGCAAAAGTGACGTAAAAAAAATTTCAGCCCCCTAGCTCTTTTATTTTTTGAGTTATCGTGCGGACGGACGGACGGACGGACGTACATGGCTTAATCGACTCAGAATTCGATTCTGAGCCGATCCATACCTTTGACACTATATCTAGCTCGACTCCTTTAAGGTGTCACAAACGTAATGGCAAATTTATTATACCCTTGAACATAGTTCATACGGGTATAATAATATTGTAAGCAGAGTGACAGGCTGTGAACATACTAACGGTTCGTACGGGTATCTAAGAGTTGACAAAGTCAACTGTATTCTTCCTCGTTTTTTTTACAAAATTATTATGAATAAAAATAAATACACAAATAAATCAAAAAAATCCTTCAAAAATTTTGTTCGAATGGTTCAGTTTATAATATAGAGGCATAGTAGAGTATGATTTTTTTCGAAAATATTAGAATAAGATTAACTATAAATGTTTAAGTTAACGCGAATTAAAAATAGTGTATTAAAATAGAATAGTAAAAATCATAGCAACAAAATTACAACCTCTGAAATAAATACCTAATAAGCTTATAAACATATTCTAGACATAAGTTTATAACATTATTGGTTCTATCATTATTTTACTGTTTTTAATGAACTACAGATTAAAAGAGAAAATTTTAAGTACCGTTTTCTTTAGAAATATAATTAAATAATGATTCATATGTAGCATATACCTACGCAAAAATATTTTAAATTAAATCCCATTAATTATCAAGATCACACAAAAAAAAAAGGAAACCACAATAAAGAAGTCAAGGATATTTTTTGTGTTATGAATTTAAAATTTATAGGATATTATAGAAAGCTAACAACACAACACAGCTAATCTTACTAATAAGCTAAAAGTTAGCTAATCTACAAATCAATTCGTAACTTGCCATTAGAATTAGTGAGTCACTGTACATTTCAATTAATGTTTAAAGGTAAACATAAAAATATACATTTTAAAATTATCCTTATACTTATAATATATTGTAACATAAACAAAAATTTTAATAACATGTTTACATTTGTTATTATATTATATATGTATTAAGTAAATAAATAATTTGTATATTTTATTATATTATATATATCTATTAATAGTAAAGAATTTTAAGGATATTATAAAATATATAGATATATCTAACAACAATATTATTTTCAATTTAATTTAGTCAATTGAAAAATGAATAAAATTAATATCCATATCAAGGAAGGATATTTTCTTATAACCGGATACATAAAGAGATGAAGGCTTAATATAATTTAAATTTTTTTTTCTTGTCTTTCTTTCCACTAAAGTTTTGTCTCTGTTTTTAATTATATTGTTGTTTGTCTTTTATTTGTCACTCGGAAGATATCAATATAAGTAAATTATATCGCTGAATTTAACTATAAAAACAAAGAAAAAAAAAATTAAATAAATAATTTGAAAGATAGATAAATATAGGGTATAGTAATCTATTCTAAGAAATAGAAAATGTCCTTGTATCTATTAAAATTATACAAATTATTTTAAAAATAAATCTTATGAAATTTAACAATTTTTGTACATAATAATATCATATTAACATAATAAATAAAAGACAAATTTATGTAAAAACATAATTATGTAAATATATATATATTGCTTTATATATATAGATTCTAAAATAATATAATATGATGATAAATTATATTGAAATAATATAAATAAGGCAAAAAATAAATATTATAAATAATATTGAATAAATATTATAATATATATAAGTAGGTTAAAAGATGATTTTGCAACTAGAAAATTGTTGATTTTATCTTAAGGAAATTTAGCTTAAGATTTATTTGACAGGATACAAAAATGATTGTTATAGTCACGTTCTAATTTTGTTCATTATAGTTTTATTTAATATTATTTTAAATTGATTTTTTATCATATGTTTTTAATAATAATTATAATAATATGATAAATAGTTTTGGTAATTTTATATGAGTTCAACACAGAACAGAATTATATTGTTCAGAGGCACAGAAAATTGTACAGCCTTGTTTTAAATTTTAATGTGTTTTTAGAATAATATTTTTAGAAAGTGTATAATTTGTATTAATATTATTTTACTTTCCACGTGCATAGATCTTTTTTCGTAACGTAAATGTTTACCTTAAAGTTCATATTATTGTTAAAAGAAATATTTTTTTTAATGTTTTTTTTTTACAGATTAGTTCATTGCATCTTTTTCTAGTAATCATAATTTAATTTTCCACTCTCCTCCACATAACAGTGACCCCACATTGTTCGAAATCACTATATGTGAACGGTAGTTACCTTTTCTAAAAAATATATATCCTAAATGGTTCTTCTCCAACTTTAACAACAAAAAAGACATTTCAAAACATCCTTGTCGTTTTTAAGTTTTTTACTTAGTTATACCTCGTTAAAAGTGTTTCTTTCCCTTTATATAATTCATTCTCACATATTTTAACACCTATTCTCTAATATAAACATTTATTTCTAAAAAAAAAAGGCCTAATTCTTTTATACTTCTCTTACTTTTGAAAAATGTTGAAATTATCATCAGTAGGGCTAAAATCTAAGGGGGTCATGAAACTTTTTTTTACTGCTAAGGACAAAAATCCTCAATGGCACTTTTTACTCCTTTTTAATGAGATTATATAAATATTATTCTAAATATCCAAGAATTTTTTGCCGTAAGTTTTTAAATGTAAAATTTAAACGACGTAAAATTTTTTGTTTTCCAGACTATATAATTTTACTTCTTATGAAACTATAAAGTATGACTATACCAGTTCATTGATTATGAGTACCTATGTACTTTTAATTTTTCAAACATAAAATTGTTTATATTATCAAATTTGATAAAAATAAAATTTTTTTTTAATATAAATTTTAATTAATGTGAATCTATATATTATTTAAATCACCTAAAAGGTAATAAAGCTCATTACCAAATGCAATTAATTATCGATTGGATCATTACACGCCCACAATATTATACTTTTTGTACCAGTACCTACCTTTGTATATCTAATAGAAAAATTGTCATTAAAATTAAAATATTCCATTCAAAGGATGTCCAATAGACCCAAAAATTAATTTTTTTACTGTTTTTTTTTTTGTTTTTTTTTTTTTTAATAGTCGAAAAAAATTATAGACCTATAAATATCATTTAGTATGACCCTAAAAAATCAATTATTATCTATATTTTACACCTCTCTAGAGACATAAATTGTAATATTCATCAATTTTCATGAAAAATCCTACGAATTGTTTTTTGATTCCTATTTATTTATTTCCTTTTAATTTTTTTCTATTTCAATTCTTTTATTTTTACTTTTTAAGTTCAATATATTTTGGGTAAAGTGAAAAACCTTGAAATAAAAAACAAAACTTAAATATGAAAATAGGAAAGAATGTTGCTATAATATATTTTTTTTTTTTTTTAATTTTATTAAAGATTTATAAAAAATTTTCTTAGATTCTGACAGTCAGATTGTCGAGTCCTTCAAATATTGTATTAATTTTTTAAGAAAGTGTCTGAAAATTTAAATTATTAAGTTAATTTAAATCACTTTGTTATCTTTTTGATCACTATCTTCAACATCTGTTGTTATTATAGCTTTGAGTGACTCTTCACTTTGCTAACAAGGATTTTCTATCTTATTTAAGTTTTCAGTAATCTCTTTCTTAAAAGAAAAACCATTTCGATAGTTTCTTTTTCCAAAATTTTAAGGTGAACTCTCTGTCTTGAATCTGAGAAGCTTTCAAAATTTAGGAAACTTAAGCTCAAACTTAACCCCAAATTCTGGTCGAATAGCTTCTCCTACATTTTTAAAGGTGCAAGATAGGCTTAGAGTCCAGTGATTTTTTTATTTTTACTAAACACTACCACACCCTTTTAAACCAAACTTTAAGACCGGACCTTTAACACAAAATGTATACTTTAATTTTAGGGATAAGGATGTAGGAAGGATTTTTGGAAAAATTAGGATTCGGAAATTTGGGATTAACGTGGATGGGTATGAAAATTTGGAAAAGTTCTTCCCGGTTACATCTAGTATTTTCCAATTTCTATTATGTCATTTCCTGTTATTTGACCAACAATTATAAGTTTAGATATGTTTAACACTCTTTTACAAGTAGAAGTTCCTATAGAGTTCTTATTATGTACAGTTTCTGACAAACATATTTATTATTCATTCATTGCTTCTTGTACTTGTACTTTTTAATTTCTTGTTAAGATCGAAATCTGCATATGACCGTTTTTAACTAGATTTATTCTCTTTTTTTTCTCAATTGCCTGGCTACTCTTTAACTTCAAAATTTTCTAAGAGTTAGAAAAATCTTTACATTTATACTATTAGAAAAAAGATTTGGATAAAAGAATATTCTATAATAATATTATGTTTTTAATTTATTTAAAATAATATTCTAGGAATTTTTTGAATTAAGATGTCTACGACATAAAATAATCAATTTTTCGGAATTACTATTAGGCAATTAATGATACAATATCAAATTTTTCTTTTCTCATATTCTGATTTTCTTTCTTTTTTTTTTTTTTTTGATACCTATCTATGTATTTTTCATTTTTCATAAAAAAAAAAAAGTAATTCCTTGTTTTATATACAAGCATATTTAAGTTTTTATTTTCCAAAAATTGAAAAAAAGTCTCTTGTGTACTAAATTCTTAAAAAAAAAAGAAGTTACGAAAAGCCTTTTTGTGTTTGTATTTTGTTTACATATTATTTAAAATGAATCATACACTATGTATGTCCTACTATTTAAAACTTATAAATACATAATATCAAAAATTACATATAACTATATATAAGAATCAATGTGTATCTATTTATTTCTTACTAATAATATGGTAAATGTTTTGGAGTTAAGTTTATTTTTACTATACTCCCTCCAAAAATATTTATTAATTTTAACCTAGTCATTGAAAGATATAAGAGTTACCTAAGTATCAAAATATTCTAGTACTACATGCCATTATTCTTCTATACTATAACTACGTACTAGTCCAGTTTTTTTTTTTTTTTTGTATAATTGCTATTTTTTTTTTTGTTTTTTTTTCTCTTTTTTGGTATAAATTTCTATCTTAAAATTTATGAAATGGCACTTTGTTAGGTCCAAGATTATTTTTATATACAGGATTCATAGACAAAAAAAAAAAAAAAATTCACCATATTATCAGAAAATATTAGATACAATATATTTTTTTTTTTTTTTTTAAATATATATATATAAAGAATGAAATTAATTCTTTTCATTGTTAAAGATCGTATCATTTTCTATCTTGATATTTTAGGTACCTATATCTTATACACTATTACTAATTCTATTCTTATTTATATAATAATTTATGTACATATATATATATATATATATATATATATATTATAATATGTATATTGGAATCCTCCATCATAGGTATTTTTTGAACTCTACATGTTATATATATTATATATTATAATAATAGGTAGGAATCTTAACAAAAAAAAAAAAAGTGTAAATCCTAATGTATCTAAATTGTAAAAAAGTATCTTATAAAATTAAAAATAATAGAAAAATATAATAGAATAAATGGACCGAACTTAGTACATATTTTTAATACACATTAATACCCGACCATAATAATATACAGGAAGGTTTTTCTTTTATAATTTTTATTTATTTTTTTTTTTCCAAAGCATAGTTAATATTTTTTACAGAAAAAAAAGGACACAAGAAAAATAAAGGACATTAGAAATTACTCACACAATATAAATTTAAAAAGGACAATTGAAAGAAAAGAGAAAAAATATAGGAAATATATATAAAAAAAAAAAACAAAAATAAGAATAAAAATATAAGAATAGTAACGGAAGTCAAGAATAATGGCTATACGAATTTTCTAATTGAAAATAGACTTAAGTACTTATCAATGACAGTTAGAAAAAGGATATTCTATTTTATTTTCAATTTTTATTTTTATTTTTTTTTGTATTCTTTTGTCTCTGTCTTACTTGATGTTATTTATATTATATAATATATAAATTTATTCTTAAGAAAATTAAAAAAAAAAAAAAATTTTTTGTCTTTTGTTTTTTTTCTTTATTTAAGTTAGAAATAGAAAACTAAGACAAAAAGCTCAACAAGATACCAGAAGTCCAAAAATAAAATTTATCACATTTTGAAGTGGTAAAAAAAAAATCAAAAAAAAAAATTTTTTTATTATTTTTTTTTTTTTTAATTTTAATATTCAAGTATTTTGAAAAAAATTTTTATTTGAATTTTAAGCTGACCATATGGCTAGAATAGATATTAAATATTATATATTTCTATTAAATAAGATATATTATACCTATCTATACCTATAACTACTATAAATATTTCGGAAAATTTTTGTTATCCTTAAAAAGTATTATATTGTAAAGCATGACAATTAAACATTGTTTCATTTTTAAGTATATTAAAAGTAAATTTCACATTAAGTAAAAACAATATTTATATCATGTGATCAATTTATATTTTATTTCAAATTATTTTGTTTTTGTAACTCATCTTTTAATATTTGAAAAGTGTATTAATTCCTTTTTTTAGTTATTTGGCACTATATTTTCTAGTGGCTTTTTTTTTTTCGAAACATGAAGCTTCCACAAATCCTTAGCAATTTTCTTTATCTTGCGAGATTCTTTTAATTTATGCCTAAAACTTTTTGCTTCTTTTGATCTGGTTCATGATACTTCTTCTTAAAATCCTTGCAGATTTCCCACATTTTTTCTGCCTCGGGGTTTCCAATCTATATAATAGGTATAATTGTATTAAAATCTTTATCAAACTTAAATATATAAATCAAAATTTTTTTTAAAAAATTTTTTAACAATTTGAACATATATATGGTCACTCTAATTTAAATTTAATTGTAACAAGATTTTCTATTTAAGGAAATTTCCTTATAGATAGATTTTCGTATAGATAGAACATAAAGAAACATAATATATATAATATTTATTATGTCATGTATATTACAATTCTTTGTATATGTATATATGTAATATAAAATTAAAAGAATTGAATTTCAAATGTAATTTTATTGTTTTACTGAATAAATTAACAATATATAACTATATAATATACATATTATTATACTTAGTTATGTGTATATAAACAAATATAATTATCCTCCAACTATAAAAACTATATAATATGTAATATATATTTATTTAAAATATCATTTAGTAAAGAAAGACAAAAAAAAAACTCTTCACAAATTTCATGTTTCAAAGAAAAAGGACGAAATTACAAAAAAAAAAACTTAAAAAAAGAAAAGGAAAAAAAAATGTTCTCCCTCTTAGCAATCAGATGAAATAATATATTCATTACCATTAAATGAAATGAATTGAAATGAACGAATAAATTAATATATACTAACACGTTATAAATACTACTTGTAAATATACCTATTATATATAACCATACATAATAATAATCATATTATATATAATAATATTATA
The DNA here is from genome assembly GCA_947095535.1 of Poecilobothrus nobilitatus. NCBI lineage: Eukaryota > Metazoa > Arthropoda > Insecta > Diptera > Dolichopodidae > Poecilobothrus > Poecilobothrus nobilitatus. Next base: position 232,475,684 of record OX352774.1, on the reverse strand, counting down.
TGTATATAAATTTCAAAAGGATATTTATGTATATAAAAAAGTAGGTGTTTTAAATTAATTCTTAATAAGGAAAAAATATTTTGTTTTAAATGTATATATATATATATATATAAATGTATATATATGTACAAGCATAATATATTAAAAACCTTTTGTTAATTGACAAAAAAAAAATTTTTTTTTTCTTTTAATTATAAACTGGTCTATTTAAAAATAAAATACGAAATAAAAAAATTATTTAATTAATTTTATTTCAAACGATTTTTAATTAAGCTATCATTAAACTACTTTTCAATATAATATTAAGTAGATATACTAAAGTTAATAAGAGAGTAATAAAATTATTTTAAAAAATAAATTAATAAAATTAAAATGTCCAGTTAAAATAAAAAAAAAAGCTTGTATTAATGCAAACTTATTGTAAGTAGTATACCTTTGCATTAATTATAAAATTTCCATTTTTTTTACAGCTTTTTCTTATGATTTTTTTTAGTGCTGTCACATAAATTACTCTGTCACATAAATTACACAGGCTTTCCTCTTCAGAAGTGGCTGCAATTGTCGCAAGAGGGAATAACTCTTAATAACTAGATAATAACGTAGTGTGGGATTCGAACCCATACTCCCTCGGTGTTTACAGCGTATTTTATGTTTCTTTTTTCTTATTATTTTGTACCTACAATATTCAATACTATAGTTAAGTTAGATACTAGCGAATAGGTAAAGAACCATAAATAGTGTCCATATATCTGCTGTATTTTACGATATCAATTGTTTTGTATTGTATGTTAAGAGAACAGGAAAAACAGATGAGTCTGCTTAGGACTTCTTTTTTTAATTTTTGATATAGATAGTCTCAATACTGCATTACCTTTTGAAGAACACTGTATTTTATTACCATTCTACTAAATTTCACTGATCATATTTCTTTCTTTAAATCTTAATTCGTCGTCTTAAGTCATTTCAAATTTTTCAAAATGCCTATGACTTTATTACAATCTGCAATTGAAATGTTTATAATTTTAAGTTGAATTTTATATTATTTAAATAACTTTAACATCAAAGTTAAAGATGTAGAAAGGTCTCACTAAAGTGTAGGAATGTCCCACTTAAAGTGTTGGAATGTTTCGGCTGAACGAATAAAATTAAGAATAATTTTCTTCTGGGTTGATTAATGGTTTTTTTTTTTTTTTTCTTCTTACTCCTATAAGGAGCATAGGGCACATCTACTAAGTCATTTATTATTCATATTTGACTAAACTTCAGTTTCTGGTATCATTATTTCACTAAACCGTTGATTACTCAGCTGTAGCTATTGTACAAGACTAGACGTTTCTTTTAGTTCTATGCCATCTATTTATTATCTTACACAAGAATTATATTTAATTATTATTTTATTATATAATACAATATGATATTAATTATAATTTATAAGACATATATTCTTATTTTTAATTTAATTATATTATACTAATTACATATTATAAGAAAAATCTATATTATTTTTTTATTAATCTATATGACCTAGTCGGGGTTTGAACTTGAGACCTTTCCTATGAAAGGCCGGTGTCTTAAGCACTACAACACTTAACCATTATACCATTGGCTGGATAATGGATTAATGGAGATTACCGTCTGGATATTTGGGTATGTCGAAATAATTGTTTAAATAATAATCAATGACTCGGGATATCAAATGAATAAAACTGTTTCAGCTTATGGAATAAGTTCATATCTCAGCTATAAAAAATTTTGGTACCTCAACATGAGAATAGGCAAGTAATAGGGCGAGAATAGGTTAGAAATAATAATATTAAAAACATTCAACTTTTCATTTGTGCTTTTTTTTTACTGCAAAAAATTGAGTTTACAAAAGAAAATTTTTGTTAACGGACCATAATACACTTGATCCGGCAAACCCTTTTAGTAAGAAATAACATTTCTACAAAGTTGAAATTATGAAAATACAAATATTTGATTAGAAAGTAATTATTACACCGCACTCCTTAAGTAAGTAGTGATATTTTTATAAATTTCGAATGTGATCCGCTGTGAAATCATGAAAAATTCTGTATAATTGTTGTTGTCCTGAAACGGCTTAAAATAACTTTGCCAAGGTAAAAATTTGTCAAGATAAGTATGATAAATAATGGCTGGTAATAATAAATTTTCACAAGTGACAAAACAGATATTACAATAATAAAATTATTTTAATCTAATCTTAACTGCAATATTGATAAATTTAAGAAATTCTACGAATTAAATACTTTTGAAACTACGGGTTACCTAACTAATTCTATATTTCATTTGCAAAACCTATATTGTTCAAAACTTAAAAAAATGGGATTAAAAATAGATTTTACCTTAAAATATCTACCTATATTGAAATTATTATATTCTGACAAATTTTATTGATTTAATACAAATGACCAAACAAAAGTTATTAATATAAGTGGAATGTGGGACTTTAGAGATCTGAGCAAAAATGATAAAATCTTTAGTACCTATACCTAAATATTTATAAGAATTATAATAATATAATTGATATTTATTGAAGGATGCCATCATAGAATTTACTTTTATATAATATTCATTATTTTTTTTAAAACTACCTACCTACAAAAAAAAAAAAAATGAAAATGAAAAAACATTTTATTCTTTTTTTAACAATAGTAAATTGTTCATAATTGAAAATTCATCGCATTTAAAAAGAACAAAACAAAAAAAAAATGGATCCTTTTGTTTCGAAGCTTTTACTTTAATACCTATACATATTATTTATACTTTAATTTTTTTTTTTTTATTTTTTTTTTTTTTATATATTTTTTTTTATTTTTGAATACAATAATGATGACTTTACTATGTAATTCGATGATGTTGCCAAAATGTTACATGAATTTTTCCATTCCTTACATCTATTTTCTCTTCTTTGTTTTCTTTGAAATTTTAGACTTACTCTAGACTATTAATTCCGAACGATTGAATTTCAATTGATTCAAAAAATACAAAACAATTATAATACAAGGATAAAAAAAAAAATAAAATAAAAATAAAAATACTATGAAAAAAATATTAGAAGAAACCGAATGAAAGCAAAAAGCAAGAAAACAAAAACGAATTTAATGTCCTTTTTTTTTTTTTTTGGAGATATTTTTCGAATTAAGAAAGTAAGCAGTTAATGGATCCGTAAATGAAGATATTTTATGTCCTTTTTATTTCATTATTTTATCGTATACATATTATAAAATATATGTAGGTATTTGTCGTTTGAAAGTATCGTAATCGTGAAAAATCGACCATAATATTTTTAATATTAGTAATATCAACATTATAAGCCTTTGTAACGTGAAATTACGACTTTTCTGAAAATATATGGTGTATTTTTGAATATTAATTGTATGAATGGAAAATATTTGAATATCATTATTCAAGGGTTTCTAATAAGAATATTAAAATAGAAATGCAATATTAAATTAAAACACTTTAACATAACTAAATAAAATATACCTATGGCTTATTTTGTTCCTAATCGGACAATCAAAACAACGGATGGCTTAGCAGTTATAAAATAAAGATAAAAAATATCATCGCTATTATATCAAACAATAATTCAATTTAGATAAATTATGGCTGGTATGCGTTGTTGGTTGTGGCTAGATTATTCAATTTGTATGGAAAAGTTTGATTATTGACGGAAAGGATTTTTGTTTTACCATAAAATTTTAGATAACGGGTGTTTTTTTTTTTTTTAAATGATAGAACTTTAAATTGAAATAAAACACATATAAATTAAGATTGACATTTAGGTTTTAAACATAATTTCCGGCATAAGTCCACCACGACTAGCTTATTTAATCAATAACACGGGTTGTGTTGGCTTTCAAAGTGTTTATTGTTTCTGGTTTATGAGCATAAGCCAATGTTGTTACATAACCTCAAAGAAAATGACCCATTGGCGTTATGTCGCACGATCTTGGAGGCCAATTAATTAGACCATTTCTCGTAATAATGTTATCACTAAATCTTTCCTTCAACTGTTCCAGTAGCAGTATTAGGTGTAGCACCAGAAGCAAAACATCTTCCAGATCGATACCATTTAATTTTGAAACAAAAAATTATTGATCATCGTCTGTAACGAGCGCCATTTATTCTAATATTAGATCCAGCATCGTTTTAAAAAAAATATGGACCGATGATTGCCTCCAGCGTGTAAACCACACCATACGATCCATTTTCCAGGATGCAATGCAACCTGTTGAATTTCTTGAGGATTATTTTTGCTTCATATACGGCAATTCTGCTGGTTTACGTAGCCGTTCAACCAAAAATGAGCCGTTCAACCAAAATTTGGCGAATAGAACATCGATTTACAAAATAAATTTAAACAATTTGTTAACGTTTTTGCGGCATGAGTCTTTCCATGATAATTTGTCAATGCTTACTGAAATCAAATAAAAAAAAATTTGGCTTCAATTTTAAATAAAATGTGTTTTATTTCAATTTACAGTTCCAACATTCTAAAAAAAAAACACCCGTTATGATTTGTCAGAAGTTAAAGTATATGACATAATAGTTAAAATAAATGGGTGTTCAATTTTTAATAAAAATGCACGATTTTTATTTCTAAAGTATAATATTTTAAGGCACTCAGTAGTAGTATTACTGTACTCAATATTTTAATGAAAATTCTAAAATTTTGGTTAGTTTAAAGCGAAATATGTTTACAAAAAAGTTGACAGCTACAATCAGAGGATGTCATCATCATTTATAAAAACTATAAAAGAAAAAGTCAAGAATGAGACACTTTCGAATTATATTTTTTTTTACATTTACTATACTGTACGTATTGTTAAGAATATTTTTATTTCTACAAAAAAATGTATTTAATAATATTATATTTTATTTCAATTTAGTATATGTATATAGTTTCAGGTTTTGTTTTTATTTATTTTGTATTTTTTTTTTGCTAAATTTTAGAAGAAATTAAATAAAAGACATTTAATTGAAGTTTCTACAATAAGATTGGAGGAAATTGAAAATTTTAATAGAAAAAAAATACTACCTATTTTATTAAGAAATAATTAAAAAAATGTTTGGGAAAAAAAGTTGTGAAAAAAATTTTCCAATTAAATAAATGTAATGAAGTTGCAAATTTTTTTTTTAGGACTTGTCATATTATTCATGTTTGAATTTTTTACCATATTTTTTCTTTATCACTCAACACAAACTTGTAGCAGTGCTAGCGAAGTTTTTAATTGTTTTTTTTTATAATAGTAGTTCTTCATTGAACATTCAGTTAGATTTAAACTTAGCTATTGAGATAAATATGATTAACGAATTCTGAAGGCTACTAAAATATCATAAATTAATGTAATTTTATAGCAAATTTGTACAACATGTTCTATACGTATAATGTATTCTATACGTATAATGTAAATTTAAATATAATTTTTACGATTAACACATAATAAAGAATTACATTAGGTAAAACACCAGCACAACAATTCTAAATCGCAACAATAAAAAAATTAATCGGAAAATTAATTTCAAAAGTCTAGACGGAATCTATACTATACGTTCATTAATACATTCAATAAATCATCAAATAAAATAAAAACGTGTGAAATAAAAAGATGCCCGATTTAGATATTCTAATATCTATTCTTAATTGGTTTGAATCATATTTAATAGGAAGGAAACAACAAAGTTAAGATTGAAAGTGAATTGCCAACGCCAAAATAATTCATAATGACGTAAAGATAAGGTCCAGTTCTAGCTTATTTACTCTACCTAATTTATATTAATTCGTTATTTAAATAAAACCTCAAAGGACATTAATGAATTTCAGCGGATGATCTTGAAGTCCATCAACTGTAGACACCGGAATGTGAACTGAAATTTTCTATTGAAAGTAATTTAAAATCACAGTGATTGTTGTTTTTCCTATAATGCGTATTTTGGTAAAAATTGTTTTATAATAATTAGATAATTTAATTATAATTAGAAATTCGTACAAAGTTTTAAATGTTTGAGTATTAAAAGAGAGCAGAATGAGTTTGTCGGCTTATATTGACGCCCTCAAACAATATCTCTAGTTAATATTATATATTCTGATATTTTTTCCGTCTAAATAAAAAGTGCTATACAAAATATCTTATTATCCATTTACTATAGACTATTTCACTGCAAATTAAAATATATTTTCGCCTTTGTGTGATTATCCGTTTTGCAACAAAATATGACCTATATTAATTTTATAAAAATTTATACGAAAAATTAATAGAAGACTACAGGAGTTGCTTGTGTTCAAGTTCAACCTTTGCCTTGTTTGTATTATTTTAAGTTCTTAAACAGTTTTTTATAAGGTTTGGTTGATACAATATCAGGAAATTAATGATTTATCGAACCATACATCTTACAAAAATTTCTACATATAATAATATGTCTTCTTACGTTCCACTCATATGGCTTTTAGAAAATTATATTATATGCCCCATAATATAAAGGTATTAAAATAATGATAATAATATCTACGTTTAGACTACATGCACACTGATTTAATTTAAATTTAAATTTTGTTCTTAAAGTTTATTGTTCAGGCTCAATCCTGATAAATTTTCAATTTTTTGAAATTAAGAAACAAGTTTTGTTTGGAGCATCGGTGACCTAGCGGGAAAAAGCGTAAGAGTTCGAATCCCAGACACGTCGTAACAGTCACTCCCCCTTAAGACATTTACTTCCACGTCTGAACACGAAAGGCAGTGTAATTTCTTGTCCACATTTATGTGGCAGAAAAATGCATTAAAAAAACAAAAAAAAATTTTTTTTTATTTCCCAAACCAAAGGACAATAAAATTTATAATAAGTGTTTGGAGGGATATAATTTTGGAATAATACCGCCAAATTGTATAGGTTTAAGCACAAAACAATATTCGCTTCAATCATCTAGATTTACAGAAGATGGGAAAACATTCATAAAATTAGATATTTGTATTAAACTGTGTCTGTTATTGGTGAAAATCTATCTAATTTACCGTTCACACTTCAAGGAAAATTAAAAAGAAAGTTATTAAAATAGATGAAAATCATATAAGCCGCATAACAGTACCATAATTCTATTTATAATTTATTTAATTAAATTATCAACAAATATAATTATTTTTATTAATAGTAACCCACAAAAAAAAAATAAGAAACTTCCCAATACTTCGTGATCTTTAGCACGAGTAGGTAAATAATTTTATTTTCACATTCATTAAATAAATAAAAAGAAACCATTTTTTTTTTTTTTTGTAATAATAAAATTAGAGGGATGAAAAATCATAGAAGCTTATTCAGCATTTTTTTTTCTTTTCTCCAAAGTTTCAAAACATAGAAGATGGAGAAAATAAAAAAATCACAAATAATTTTTAATCTATTTTACGTTAAATTATTTATAGAATTTTTTTTTTACACACTCTCTAATATTTTATTATTCTTTTCTAATAAGTATTTGTTTTGATTGCGTGTTTATTTTTCCACTTTTCCGTGTTTTCTATTATATTTTTTCTCTTTTTCACTGTTTCTCGTCATTTTCTTTCCTATTTCTTACTTCATTAAAAATTTGTTTTAAAAAAATCCATGCTAATAATATAAATAATAATTAAGGAGTAGCCCATTTGGTTGATCTTGACTGAGTTTTATTTTTTATTTAACTTTATTTTAATTTGACTATTTATTTGACTGTCTGTATTTTATTTTATATTTTGTATCCCTAAATTTTATTATTTTGACTAGATGAATCGTCACCTGTAAAGTGTGTTTTATGTTACGAGGAAGACAGAAAATGTCTATAGTCACTGAAGGAGCTGCATGAATTTCCACCACGACTTCACATATTGGACTTCAATTAACAAAACTCAATTAACGTTTTGAGGGTTATCCTTGTAGACTTCGCTTTCACATAGCCCCAGAGAAAGAAGTCTTACAGATTAAAATCGCAGGATCTTGAAGGCCAATTCACGTCACCGAATATGGAAATAATAACACGGTCTAGAAACTTTGTATGCAGTAATTGCAGTGTTTCTCTGGCTGTATGACACGTAGTACCATCTTGTTGAAACCACATGTCCTCAGTATCAATATTTCCCAGTTTTGGCCATAAAAAATTTGTGATCATGTTGCGATATCCGGTACCGTTAACCGTTATGGCTCGTCCAGCATCATTTTCGAAAAAGTACGGACCAATCACACCACCAGACCACAATGCACACCAAACAGTGACTTTTTGTGGATGCGTTGGCTTCTCTTGGATTACACGAGATTTTCCTCTCCTCAAAAATAGATGATTTTGTTTTAAAAATCGTCGTTTTCTTCCAGTATCCAATTGGCAAAGTCCCGACTCATGGAATGATCTTGTGGCAGCAATTCTTGTGTCAATTGAACTATGTAGGTCTTCAACGCTAAATCTTTGTGCATAATACGCCATACAGTTGACTCAAAAAGTCCCAATTGTTGTAAACGTAGGAAAATTGACATAGTGGGGTCAGCTGTAACACTATCAATCACAGCACCAATATTTTCTTGTGAACGACCGGCATGAGTATACTGATGTCTTCCTTGATCTTGTACTGCACCAGTTTCTTGAAATTTCTGCACAATATTACCAATTTGTTGCTTAGTTGGACGATTATGTCGACCATAAGCATCGCATAATTTAAGCGAAATACATTTCTTCCAGAACGACCATTTTTATAAAATAATTCAATAATTTCAACACGTTGTTGTAATGTATACGACTCCATTTTTATAAATGGGAAACCTTCAACTGTCAAAATGACATATAATATGGATGCGTTCAATGTAAGTGTGTTACACAAACGCCTACTTTTGAAAACTCAATTTGAAAGACGCTATATAAACATGTTAATATTTTTAATAAATGAAAAAATGTTTAATTGTTTTTCAAAAACAAATTATTATTTATATGAGTAGGTACGGTAAATTTTAATTATGTATGCATTTTCAATAACTTTTTAGGATCACTTTTTTTACAGCGATTCATATTGAATTTGTCAGATTTTCTTTATGTCTGTTGAAGATTCCACCTTCCGTGGAAAACAAAACTCAATGTCGAGTGCTTGATGACATTTGCTCGAATTTTGAGCACTTGCGTCACTAGTTATTATTTATTATATTTACACTAAGTACATTTGGTAGCAAGGGGGATTTCCTTCTAATTAATAAAACTTGCTATCTGTGCAAGATTTGTACCCACACTTTCTCGATTAATAGGCCGGGTGCTTAACATTTGGCCACCAAGGCTTCTGAAATTGATTTTCAATATATTTTTTAGGAATGACTCCAAGAAAATAAAAGCATACTTATAGGAGAAAATTTTAATTCATTTTTTTTTTATATTATTTTGGTTTTTTTTTTTTTTTTATGGTGACTAGATAAGAATATATTGCATGTTAAAAGTGATTTACTGCTCTTGCGATAACGGTAACTATATTTTTTTTTGTTTAATTTTTCTTTTTTTTGTCTTTTAATTCTTCGCATGTTTAAAACAATACGTCCTTTCGTTGTAAATTAATTATAATGTCCTTCGAGTCAGCAAGTTTTTTTTGTTTTTTGTTTTATTCAGTTGGTTAAATTTTTCGCCATTATAACTTAACTTACCTACAGAAGAAATTATAGGAAATTAATTTTATTTCGGCATTCAACAAAATATAAATACTCCACAATATAATATAATATAAAGTTTAATAAAACAAAGAAAAAATAAACAAAAACATTGGCATCAGCAGTAATAATAAGAATCGCAACAAAAGATGGTAAGAAAAAATAAAATACCTATGAAATGAAAATAAAATCTTATTAACCACGCCAAAAAAAAAAAAAAGAATTTCTTTTATTAAATTTTGACAAGGTCATATTATAAAGTAGCCAATATGAATTAAGAAGGAGAAAAATAATAAGGCAAAATACTGAAAATATCATGAACATACCTAAGCAAAAAAAAAAAATAATATTTTCTTTTAAAATATTAAATTATTAGAAATTTTATTTGGTTTAGCAGTTATCGAAAATTTTTGGGTAAAATGATGGATCAGAAATTCATAAGAAATTTTAAGCCGAATAATGTTGTTACATAATTCTTAAAAGTACGGATATATTTTTACTGTCCACTTCCACTTATCTGGTATCGCGTATGCGAAACTTATTCGTTTTATTTAGTGTTAATTTTATTTAGTGTTAGCACCCTGGATATAATTTATATAAATTTCAGAGTTTTTATGGTAGCTTCTTGAACCCGTTCGACACCAACGAAAATTTGAAAAAGTTGTGACAAATTAAAGTAAATCATCTTTTAAAAAATGTCTAGCTTTAAATATGATTATATTATGATTCGCAGTTATACGAATCTATTGAGTTAGAACAATCAAATTTTTCTGAAGTCGTTGTCATAAATCTTAACTTCTTTTGACTGATACACTACTTTATTAGACATTGGACTTATAATCATACAAAAAAATAAATTTTATGTTAGTTGTTAGCTTAGTTAGTTTACTAGAACGCGCCAGTCAAAATTGTTCAATTCAAAAAAGCAAAGGTCACAATTACATAAAAGTTAGAGAATCTTAGCTTTATTATTTTTTGAGTTGTCGTAAGGACGATGAAATAGACGGGCGATTTAACTAAAACAATAAAATTTTTAATACTGTCGTTATATTGTCTTCGTTTCTTAATATATATTGTTCTCTCTTTTAAACGTAATTGCAGATTTATTATACGTTTAAACATATAAGGTAAGGGTAGAATATGTATTAAGGGTAGAGGTATGTATTAAGTATTAGTTCCTTTGTAACATTTCAGTAAATGCATTAAATAAAATTTTTATTTGAAAAGTTTGAAGTTTATGCGCTTTTTTGTACACTTAGTAAATAGTTGTACATAGATAGTAAATAATTGTAATCAGAAAATTTAGATCTTCCTAAACCATGTATTCTAAATTCTATATTTATTTTTAAATACTATTTATTTTAAAAGAAAAAAAAATTTAGTCAACAGGCTCAGTAAATCGATTTAATAGCTGATATTTTTAATATCTTTTCTAAAGATTTAATCCATTAAGAGGAGAATAAGGGGAAGAAACCGGTACCTATTGAAGATGATAAAAAATTTTTACTGGTTTTTTTTAAGAAGTTTTAATTAATTCAAAAAATTGTGTTGGCTAAATCGAATAATATGTTCACACAATATAATATCTCATAATAGACAAAAAATCTTAAATTGTTGATAAATTATTTCTTTTTTCTAACAGATCCTTTTTTATGTAATTTTTTTATTAAATGTTGTTTATGACGATTTTCCTATTAAGTCAAAAACATTTTTTTTTTTCTGTCTCTTAAAAAACCGAAGCCCATCTACATTGTAAGAAATCTCTAAAATTTGAAATTATTTTATCTATATGGGTATATGGGTAATATGGGTGTATGCGGGTTATATAAAAATATATATACATATATGTATATTATGTATATACTATGTATGTATGTTTATTATATAGTTGGTATAACGTTATGTAAAAATAATGAAAATCGCCTGACTAAAGTTAATTTTTTAAATGTTATTTTCTACAGCGTCCTTAAAATATATACATATATACCTATAAATTTATATTTATATTTTTTTTAACTTAATAAACAGTTTTTCAATTCATTATTCTTTAGTTTGTCATGAAGTAAGAAAAAGATGAGATAGAAAGAAAAAATAAATTTAATTTAATTTATTAATTATTTTATATATAATATGGTTTATATAATATGTACACACGTATAGTTTTTACCATATGTGAAAAGAAAAATTTATATTAGGTTTAAATAACTGTAAAAAGATTTATTTATTTTTACGATAATAATATAATATATTAATGGTGCAAAATTTTTTAATGGATTCCAAAACTATTAAAATTACCATTTTTATTTTCTTTTCCATTTTTATAATATTATCTATGTTTTATTCAAACATTATTGTAAATTATGTATTAACTTTTATTAACATTTATTAATATCTGAAATTTATAGGTATCTGAAATGGTGTTGAGTTACAGGACAATAACATCTGTAAAATTTGGTTGTGTTGGTGCAACAGATTCAGGTAGCTGTCATACAACTTCTCTTTTAAGACTCGAAGTTTTTTTTTGTATAAAGAACGAAGTTGTGTGGCAGCTACTTGAACCCGGCGGCTGGATTTAAATAGCGAAACTAACAATTTTTCAAAAGTAAAGTAGCAAAAATTTCAGCCTCCTAGCTCTTTTATTTCTTGAGTTAACCTGGAGCCGGACGGACGTACGGACGTACAAGGCTTAATCGATTCAGAGTTCGTAATCCTGAGCCATTCCATATCTTTGAGCCTATATCTAGCCCTACTCCTTTAAGATGTCACAAATGTAATGGCAAATTTATTAAACCCTTGAACATACGTTCATATGGGTATAAAAAGATTGAAACCTTTGACAAATAGTTTAAGCTCGACCTAAGCAAATATTGATTTCTCCACGTATCTGAAAAAATGCAGGGAACCTAAATCTAATAAATATCAAGCGATATGAAGTTTATTATTGCATTTTTTCCGAAAAAAATTGTTAGTAAATAACTAAAGAAAATTCATGAATTTATTAAATCTTCATGTTTAAAAAAAATTATACAGAAAAATTTGTTAAAAAAAATTGAAATGAAATGAAAAAATTGAAATCTTTAGAAAAGTTACAGATTGATTACATTTGCATAAGAAAATTTATGAATTTTGTAATTAAGGAACACCAGTACCCATATTTTTTATAATTTAATGAAAATACATAATATAATAATATAATTTACAGAAAATAGCATATCTGTCAAACACCCAAAGTTACATCAGAAATTGTAGTAAAAACAAAAAATTGTGTTTTCCAAAAGTTAAAATTGGATACAAATTAATCAAAGAATAGTTTGAGGGTTAAATAAAAACCATTTCTTATAGTTAAAATTTATTTATTTCAAAAAAACAGTCATATATTTTGTATTAACATTTAATCAGAATTTTAAAGCTTAACAGCTTAAAGCCATAGAACACCATCCAATAACTTATTATACTCTCTGATAAAATATTTAAAGCATCTAAAATTGAGTAGGTCCTACTTTTATTGAGTAAAAAATGTTCATGTTGAATTATTATAAAATTGCTAGATTTTAAAGATAATAACTAACCTTCTTTTCTGGGCTATTATGCCGACAAGGCCAAGTGTTAGCAATACATGCAAAACTCCTCTGTTTATTGTGGTATCATTTCAAAAATAATTCCTATCTAAAATCAGCCTCCAAACCAGTTAGTTCCTATTCAAAATATATATTTTTTCAAATCTGTAATAAATATGCCAGATCAAAAAAAAAATATTAAACTTTACTAAATTTACAGAATTATTTTAAAAAAATTTCTTTAAATTTAAAATTTTTGATTTTCAAAGGAATGATAGAAGAAAAATATGTTTTTCACAAAACAAAAAAAAATTCAATTTTCCCAATAATTTCAATTTAATTTTGTTACAAAAAAAAATCTTTTAACAATTCAATGACATGAAAGTATTTTTGGATGAATTTCGCCAAAAGACAAAATAAAAAAATTTAAAAAAAATTTAATAACAAAATTTTCTTTTAAATACTGAAATTTATTGATTTTCTTCATAAATTTCATCAAAATTTTCATCAAAATTTTTGGAGTATTTTTATGTTTTATATATTTTTATTTTAAAAGTACTCGTAGATATTTTTACAATAATATTGACTACCTACCTAATATTTTATTTCATGTAGATACACGAGTAAAGCCGTATTCATAATATATACATTCAAGCACCCGACAATATGTCAGTCGTCTACCACTACAACAACCACACTCTGTTGCTTTGGGATAATTCATATAACAACATACAAATTGATTAAATTTTCCTAAGTAACGGATTTCATTTTAATTTACTTGCATTTTATTCAATCACTACGCTTTATAATAGGATAAATAATCACATTTTAATGGTCATTTTTGAATTTATTTTTTGAAAACCGTAATCGGACGGACCATTTAATATTTTTTTTATTTTTGCACGCTACCCTAAAGCTTAGGAAAGGATTTCTTTATACAATTAAGCTGTTATAGATTTAGATAATATGCAATTAGAGAAAAATATAACGATAAAAGAGAGTTAGTAGTTAAATTAGAAACGAATCTGAAAATTACATAATGGACTATATAATCTATTAGACGGGAAAACATTAGATGGAAACATATTCCGCATTTTACGAGATCTCAAAATAAATGAGTTTCCATAACTATGGTATTAAACCTTCTAGGAATATCGACGATATAGAAATCAGTACTTGAAATCTCCCTAGTGTTGTGTTGGAATTACTTAAAGGCATTATTAATTTTAATGTCATTACCTACAAGATATCTATAGATATTAAAGATAATGTTCCAACATTTCAACGTATTTTATTTATTTAAAAATTTCTTAGATTGAAAAATTTTATAACTTTTAATGTGCTCCCATATGCATATTTTGTAAAAGTGATCTATAAAGTGAAATTAAAAAAATTAATGAAACTTGAATGAAACATAAAATCAGATGCCTCATGTTATAGTATGGGTACAGCTTTGCTTAATATTTTTTTTTGTCGGTACATATGTAAATTTCAAAAACAACACAATATTGAAAATATTTTTTAAATAATCTAAACTTGAAATGAAATAATTACCATTAACAGACATAAACAAGGCATAATGTAAAACAACGGTTTTTAAAAGCGCACATTTCCAAAAGGTAATACAAACGTTAATTACAACATGAGATATACACATTTAAATACAAAATAGGACTTCTTCAAAGTTGGAGGGGCTGTAGCTCCGTAATGGATGGGGTACATGAAAAAGTTGGCCTTCGAAATTAATTTTTTTAAGAGACGTACTCATGGTTAGCATTTTTTTCTCTATATTTAACGGTGTAGAAGTTTTGTAAACAGACGGACAGACGGATGGACGCACAGACTGAAACTAATAGGCACATTTCTTTAAATTTTGCTAAAATGTGCTAAAAAAGAAGTTTGAGGTGAAACGAAAGATTTTATGGGCGATCTATGTATGATATGTGCGAAAAATTAAAATTTAGGTACTACCAATGTTAGCAATAGATATGTTATTGCAAAATAACAAGACGCAAGGATATTAAAACATTAACAAATTATACTGCTCCACCATATATTTATAAAACAGATCTTAGGTAAAAATGTGATAAAGAAAAGAGACAGAGATTGAGTGATATAAATTTATATGGAAATAGTAGCTATTATTCTTTTAATATTAATAGGTGATAATTCCAGTAGCAGTCGTATTGTTTAAAACTTTTGAAGGAATTCAAAATTGCTAATACTAAAAAATTATATTATTAAAAACTTTATTTGAATAAATTTTTTTTGCTAATTAAAAAAAAAAGAAGGGAAGTTATTTTTAAACTTTGTTTTTAGCACATTTTCAAAAAAAATTTGAAAAAATGTACTTATTAGTTTCACTCGTCCGTCCGTCCGTCTGATTGTTTACAAAATTTCTACACCGTTTTAAATAAAGCAATAAAATTTTAACTACGGGTAGTACATTACTTGTAACAGAGCTACAGCCCTACAAAGTTCGAAAAAGCCCTATTTAAAAATTGATATAACACAGGTTCCATAAGGCATATTTTCAATCTGGAAACGCCAAACGATAGCTGGTTTTATAAATATAAAATAAATATGTGGTTTTGCCATACGGTATTTTAATATACCGTTATGTGTAAGTGAATTCTATCTTTCAAACGGTTTAATTTAGAAGCTTCAAATTTTGACAGGAGTTAGATCTTTCGAAATCAGTATTATTTTTAAAAAAAAAATTTTGTGTCGCTTCCCGTTTAGAAGCTGTAAGGGGTCAAAAACTCAAAATTCTCTGTTTTTAAACACCTGTAACTTGGCCACCGGTCCACATTTTTTTTTGAAGTAATATACAAAAATTAAAGCTCCATAATTATATTTTTGTTTCTGTTAATAACTTTTTTTAATAATATAGAGTTACCAATTGACGCAAGTGTGATTTGATTTTGCTCAATTTTTTCTTACCAAGAAAAAAAAAAAATCAAACAAATTTATTATAGCCGTACGATAAGTATCGGGTATAATAAAATTAGTCCTCCGTTTTTCAATATATCTACTTTTTACTCTAGGCTTATTATGGAATAGTTTTTAATTTTGAAATATGCTTTTTTGAAAACCCTTTGTTTTTCCCATTACTTGTTTAATTTAGTTTAGTTAATTAAAATACAGATATTCAAATTTCCATACAAAAACGTAGTATGAATATTCTGCTCTTATTATTGTTGTATTAATCTAAATATTATTCAGAAAGTTCTAAAAATAACGAAAACAAAAAAAAACTTAAACTCAGAAAAGACAATTCGCACAGAAAAAATTTTTTTGATTTGTCTTAATTAGAAATTCATTTAAATATTGAAATAAACCAACAGAAGGTGTATAGGCAATTGCAAGTTGCCCATTGCAGTGCCTAACTGATGAGTCTAGTAATGTTAGAAATATGAAATACTGCTATAACATGAAATAATAGTAGAAATGTTAATAAAATATTGCATTTCATTTAACTTTTAAACCAAAAACTTTTTGTAAAATCCGGAAAACTAAAACATGATTTATGATGACAACGTTTTTATACAAATAGAGAATAAATCTACGATTGGTTTTGTTCTTTCCGTGTTTTTAAAAGATACTTTTAGTTTTATACAACATATCTAATGTTGTAAAACTTGTGTATTAGATCTTTTTTAATATTAGGTATAGGTACCTAATGATATTATTAATTTATGATAATATTATGAAGCTGAAATCATAATAACTGAGTTCTTAAGGGAATAATGAATAATAAATTTAAATCTTTTTGCAGCGTATACATGACAATAGATGGGTAACGAACATTGATGATTCTTTAAAATATTTTTTGGATTTAAAAATATTGGTTATACCTAATATTTCTACTTACCGTAGGTACTTATCTTTCATCTTCCCACAAGCTTGTCATATTAATTTTTTATTTTATTATGTTATTATTATATTGTAAAATATTTTATTATAATTTAAATATCTTTAATTTATACCTATTTTATTATATTTTTTGTATAATTTCTATTTAAAATCATGTAAAATATCATTTTTACTTCAATGATTTTAGTATTTTTGTGTTCAATTTATTTTGTTTTGTTTTGTCATTTTTACAAATTTATCAAAAATAATAATGTCCTTGAAAGAAAATTATCTCGAATCATTACAAAAAAAAAAAAAAACATAAATTTTCTTCTCATTTGTTATTTAACAGTGCATACAAAAGCCTGTTACGAATTGTTAAAAACCTGAAATGCTTCAAATTTCCTATGAAGGTACGTATCTAAGTGTATTATTTTAGTATTAATTGTTTTGATTCTTTAAATATTTTTAAAAATTTCAAAATATGTATTATTAATCTTAAGGTTATTTGGTGACCGACCTCACAAGGTTTACAGTTAGAGTCCTTTGCTATACCAGTATAATTTTAAAATCTTTTCTTAATTTTTTTTTCTTTTTTTTAGTGGAGGAAATGATAAATGAAAATAATAAATTCTTGTTAGCACTTGCAAACTTCTTAAAACAGTTTTCATGCTAATGTTTCCTGCTCTCTTAAATCATTTAAGAAATATGTTTAGATCTATATTACCATAAGTTTCCTTAATAGACAGCTGTTCAAAATGAACATGTGTCATATGTAACATGTAACAACTTTTTTCAGTAGCCCAGCCCGTCACAGAGCTACAGTCCTACAAAGTTCGAAATAGCCCTATTTTAAAATTGTTATAACACACTATATAACACTATAAGGTATACATATTGTTATATATTGTTGTTATAACACTATTAGGTATATTTTCAATCTGGAAACGCCAAACGATAGCTGGTTTTATAAACTAAAAATAAATAGGCAGTTTTGCCATGCAGTATTTTAATATACCTACCATTATGTGTAAGTGAATTTTTGCAAAAATTTGGACCCCTTCTATCTTTCAAACGGTTTAATTTAGAAGTTTAAAATTTTGACAGGAGTTAGATCTTTCGAAATCAGTATGAGTTATTTCAAAAAAATTTTTTCATTGTTGACACATTGTTCAAAATAAACATGAGAGTATTTTTAAATATTATTAAGTGTCTAGCTTTAAGTTCTGTATTTTAGTCTCTCGGAAGTAAAAGCTAGATATTTAGCATACTATTAGATATAAAATTGTTCAACGCGACTGCAATGAGGAAATACGTCAGATACAATTTGTTGAAGACTGAAAGGTAAATAACCATACTAAATGGTTTATTGTAACAAAATAAAATTAAAAGTTGTTTAATTCGACCTATTTGGTTATAAAATTTGGTAATATATTATATCACAAGTTTAAAATGTTATGGGTGGAAAAATCTGGCCCTATAAAATGTTTGTAATACAAACGTACTTCAAAAAAAATAATTATATTCTTATACCGAAAAAAATAAAGAAAAAAAAAAATTTTGTCATGACTAAAAAGAAATTATTTCTATGAATTTTTATTTTTTTAAATTCTATTTTCGAAGATGGAATTAATGCATAATTATAAAAGTATCTGAAAAGTAAATATCTTTAAATTTTTTTTGAAAATTCAAACAAAATTTTATAATATAATTATTGTCATTACTCTTGTCTTTGCTTTAAAGAAAAGCAGTCAAATTTGTAGTAAATGCAAGACCCAAAAAATTTATTTTAAATAAATAATAACAATTTTTCAAAGAATTTAATTTTTATCACATTAGAAACTTAGTCTTCCGAATACTATACGTCATATCAAATATTTTAACAACATCTCATAATACAACAAGAGAGAAACTCACTTAGAAGTTCTTTTTTTTCGCAAAAAAAGACTCCTCATCTAAAAAGGTTCAAAAACGAGGAAGAATACAGTTGCCTTTGTCAACTCTTAGATACCCGTACGAACCGTTAGTATGTTCACAGCCTGTCACTCTGCTCACAATATTATTTTTTTAATATTTTAGTATTTTAAAATAATTTGGGTGAATTTTATAATTTCTAGAACTATGGGTTGTACATATATTCAAACTATATGTTTATATGTACATTCTTCAAAAGCAGATTCTAGCCTTTCACATAACGATTATCAATCCAAAACTTTTTCAAATATTCTATAGTACCATTTAATACTAAGCGGTAAATGTATATTAAATTTACTTAGTACAAAATAGTAAATATAATTTTAAATATTATATTATATTACATTTAAATATTCCATTGACAGAATAATTTCTTATAAGTACATTAAAATACATATATGTATGTAAATACGGCGCTATATAATATACATCTATACTCTTATCATTCATTCACTAGTGACATATACGATATGTAAATAAACATGATATTATATAAGTATGTATGTATAACAATATCATATAAATAAAAATTCTTCAAGCAACCGTTATGTTGTTTATTTATTTAAATTTTTTTGTACTATGCATTATATCCTCAACAATTTCAAATTATCGAGTAAAACAAAATGGAAAAAATTCGTTAAAGAAATTCGTTAGAAAATTATAAAGTAACCCTATATTATTAAAAAAAGTTATTAACAGAAATAAGAGTATAATGTTGAAGCTTTAATTTTTGTGTATTACTTCAAAAAAATGTTAACAGGTGTTCAAGTTACAGGTGTTTAAAAATAGGAAATTTTCAGTTTTTGACCTCTTACAGCTCCTAAACGGGGAGTGATACAAAAAAAATTTTTGAAATGACTCATACTTATTTTCAAAGATCTAACTTCCGTCAAAATTTCAAGTTTCCAACTTAAACCGTTTAGAAGATAGAAGGGTTGAAGGATTTTGCAAAATTTGAGTTTCACATAACGGTAAATTAAGACACCGTATGCCACAAATATATATTTATTGTATATACACTTTTAAAGCTAATGAAAGTAGTAATCATTTGGCGTTTTCAAAATGAAGATATACCTTATACAACTTGTGCTATAACAATTATAGAGCTTTTTTGAACCTTTGGGGAGATGTAGCTCCGTAACGGGTGGGGGTACAAAAAAAAGTTATTAAAAATAAAATTAATATTTTTGTGAGATCTATCAGTAGTTAAAATTTTATAGCTCTATTGCAAAAAAAATGTGGGGATCTAAAAGTTAGGTGTTCGAGAGCTACCCTAAGGCTTGGTCCAAACTCAACCAAAAAAAATAGGGAACCTACAAATTACTCCCAAAATATTTTGTGTAAATTTCAAGATTCTAGCTTTCTTAGTTTTTGAGTTACCGTGCTGACGGACGGACGAACGGACGGACATGGCTCAAAAGTCTTAGAATTTTTTTCTGATCCGATCCATACCTTTAAAGGTATATCTAGCTCGCTTATTTCGAGGTGTTACAAACGGAGGAGTAATTTTATTATACCCGATCCTATCGTACGGGTATAAAGAAGAGAAAACTGAAGTATTCAATACTATAAAACGATTATAAGCTTCAATATTCTTCAACCCCATAATAAGGACAATATTTTAATAGAAAATATTCAAGTATTTTTATTCATCTGAACAGCTGTATATACAACTAGGTAATTTAAGAAATTTATCCCAAATATTACCCGTTACCCGTTAAAAAATAATAAAATAAATTAATTTAGGTTGGCATTAAGAAAAGTTAAAATTAATTTTTTCTTATTATTTTAGGAAAATTAAGAGATTTCGTATAATTATTAGACAACAGTATATGTAATTAACCCTCAGGTTAATTGGTATCTTCAAAATAAATTAAAAAAAAAAATTGCTCGGGTAAATGATCTTAAATGTAAAATATCATAAAATTTTGAATGAAATTCCTGTGGAATTTTACTTGAAGGAAATTTATATATTGATGGAAAATTTACATATTTGAACACATGGAGCTACAAAGATCATTTATTTAAAAATTTCTTTATGAAAATAGCCATTTTTAACAAATATACATTAAAGATTTTTCTAGGTAAAAGCAAAAAAAATTATAGAGATATGAAAATGTCAATCAAGGATAACATTAAAATTAAAAAGGATTGCTGTAATAATTTATATTAACATTATGATTTTCCATTTTTTTATTACAAAACTTTAAACAAATATTATATTTTCTAAATATCAAGTCAAAATCAATCGTATTAAAACATTTTTGGATTGAAATCAAATGAAATGAAATATATCTCAAAATTGGAGGACTTTTATAATATATTTTTAATTTGCTTCTTTTCAAAAATAAATAAATAATTTAGTATCACATATCCGTATCAAAAGAACACAATTTTTTTTTTTGTTTTTTGAAAATTGATTTTAAATTCAAGAATTCTTATTTTTAGAATAATGATGTGATCCTGTTCGTGATTGAAAAGAGGAGTTAAAAAGAAGAGGTTTGAATATATTTCAATAATTCTTAAAATAAAAAAATTAATAAACAGTCTTACCATATAAAGTTACAAAAAAAAAAATATAAAAACATGTAGTATTTAAAGGTGTTCCTATTGAAAACGATAATATTCCAGAAATTCGTTTCAGACCTTTGACTTTTTTGTGCATCAAAGTTTGTAGGCTGCCTTTCTTAAAATATTTTCTGTGAGAAACTAAACCGATATTTTTTTATTGAATTTTAAAGGAACCCTATCATATAAGAAAATAATTATGTCGTTTGAAACCTTATAAAAATGTAACACTGGTTTTTAAATTTTTATTTTAAATAGTATGCTTCTGCTGTTGTCCAGAGTTTCCAGATGTGTTATTAAATAGCAAATTTTCCCACAAACAGAGGAAAACATAACATTTTTAAAAGACATTCTATATTTTATAGATAATATTCTTGAAAATCTTAACTCTCCCAAATATTTCGTGTATACAAGTATGTTCAAATTCTCGTGCTCACCAGTAAACTTAAAAATAAACTAGCGTTAAGTCCCACGTGTATCACCGGTGAACTTTGTTGAATGTTCTCAAATGCCCGAATCAATTTAATGTACTGTTTTTTACTTTTAAAAATGTTCGTCGTTGATACATTGAGACATAACACAAGTTTGTTTTTATATTCATCGGTGATAGCGGAATTTTGAAAGTTTTGAGTGACGTTCACTGGTGATAAATGTGGTACTTCGCAAGTATTTTTTTTTAAGTTCACTGGTGAGCGTGGGATGAAACGTATTAAATGCAAACGGTAAATTAATCATTATAATACCTTATTGTAAATAAAGTAAACTGCAGTTTTTTGATGTTTTCAAATTGAAAAGATACTATAGTACAACTTAAGTTATAACCATTGGGTTTTTTCAAACTTTAAGAGGCCTGTAACTTCTCAACAGTCAGGGACGAAAATAAAAAAGTCGTAACGCATTTAACAGCAAAAATTTTTTCGATCATTTTCTTCTATACATTTTTTTAATAGGTCTATTTATCATTGATTATCAAGAATATAGCAGTTTTTAAACAGAAGAACGGATAAAGGATCCTTTGATTTTAAAAATGTGCTAAAAAATGTCAATTTTGTTTTTACTTTAAGAAATTACGGGTTAAAGAAAGTAAAATGGACCTTGGAAAATTTGTAATCGGTGCCTTATGGATACGAAATTCCAAAAAAAACAACTAATAATTAATATTCTGAAAAAAGGGAATACACCATTTTGTAATCACCAATAATTACATTATAATTATATTTTTACGTGCATACTATGTAATTATATACTATATGTCAATAATTTCGTTTCATTTCATGAACATTAGATAGGTACTTATATATTATTATCTAATTGGTTTGTAAAATAGTCGAGTCTATAAGCTACAATTTATAATATCCTGTCAGAGAAGAACTGTTCCTCATCACAGAATAATGAATTAAAAATGAACTTTGTTCGCGCGGAAAAAGATAATTTACGAGTAACTCAGTTTAGAGGATCAATTTGCTTTCTGGTTAAGATGTAGGTACTTAATTTAATATCCCGGTAATGACAGCATTTTTGAACTTAAATTATATATTTAAAATATTTCAGGACAGAGTTAACAAAAAATTTAAATTATTAAATTTCCATAAAGATCACTTGTATTTTATTTAAGAATCCTTTGATATCCTTCAAAATTGTTTTAATTATACTTTAATTTCGTTTTTTTTTTTGTATTTACGACTACACCTTTATTCACGTATCATTTTATTTTATTGTCCTCTTTTTTTTTGCACAATAGTCAGATAAAAATCAAAATCCTTTAAGAACAAAAATTAAATTTTTATTGTTTTACGAAGGAAGTAAAATTGTGAAGCATCAGAGTAAAACGAAAAACTTTCAAAAGTGATCTCTAGTGAAAAATCAGTTCCTTTTCATTTTTTTTAACTTATTTTTTATTATCCTTAATAACATTTATTCGTTTCTATTGCAATTCTTTAAAAAAAAAAACAAGAAACAAAGAGGAAAAGAAAATATTTATTATCATTTTTTTTTATTCTATTTTTTTTTCACCTTTTTGAATGCTAATATATGAACCTTCGAGTGGTTGAAATTTTTAAGTTCGATTTGATTTTGGGAATGTTTCGTTTTTTTTTTCATTCAAGATATGCCAAATAAAATAGAAGTGATCACATTAAAGTATTGAAAAGGCAAAATCTGATTTTCAAACGAAAAATGGGAATTTGGCTTTTTTTCGGTTTTTGTCACGTTTTTTGTTTCTTTAAATAGATTTTTTATGCAAAATGTTTTTTTTCTTTTTTTTTAGTTTAAAATTTTATTTTTTTGTTTTGTGTTTGAAACATTGTAAAAAGAAAATTTATAAGTTTTCTTAAAAAGAAAAAACTGTATAAAAAGGTAAAAGAAATTTATTCAAGAGACAAAGATAAAAAAAATTTTTTTTTTTTATTTAAAGTTGTCGCTTAAGTGGTTTAACAGATCCTAAGGCGATTCTATATTACTTTTAAAGTACTAACAGTTAAAGTAAAAAGCACAGAGTGAAATGAGAATAAAAAAAATTAGAAAAATACCAAAAATAAAATAATATAAATTAAAAAAACAATTTAATATTTTGAAAATGGAAAAGAATGAAAATAATGAAAAAAAATGAAAATGAAAATTGAGTTTTAAATATTATAAAAAAGCTAATATGAATTTTATTGTATAAAATAAGTATAAAATTTATATTGTTAATATAAAATGAATTTAATATTAAGTAGGATCAACAAGTGGTTAGAAATCACTAGTAAAATTTCAATGTATAGATTGAAGTTCACCTAACTGTTCATAAACTGTTTAACACAAAAGTATCTTACATAAATGAAGAGCTTCCACACAGTATATTTATTTTTATGAAATATTTTTTAGTAATTTTATATTGTATTTAATACCATGAATTTAAGTTTAGGGAACCGAAACAACAAGAGTTTGTGTTAAGATTAACGAAATTCATACCATGCTGCAGTTTACTGGTATCATTAGTAAGAAATTACGGAAATATTTTCGCCTTCTTCTTGACAGGTTGAGATAAGTGCAGAGAATGTGATTCACGCTCTTTATAACTTTGCAAAATCTACAATTAAGATACAAATGTATACCTAATCTTCCAGCATGTCCACCGCTAAAAGAATAATCCGTAACAACGTAGAGAAAAATAATAATAATTTGTATCAATTTAAACTCAAATCAACACTATTGCAAGCCACCGCTATGTAGCCGATTCAAAGAAGTTATTCTTAATTTTGAATTTGCGGGTTTGTACAGGTATATGGACAAACAGGGTATTTTCAATGTTTAGCTAAATTTCTGATTTGTACTTTGCTTAGATGTGCTCATCTATCGACTTGTGCTTTTATTATATTATTGGGCCCTGGCACCCAAATTAAAATGATAGCTTATATAGTGTTCTGTACTATGAGTATTTTCAATACTTCTCAACAAAACACGACCATCTTAAATTTTGTAGCTCTTACTGCTAAGTATTTGATTGATACTGGAAATCAGAATTTAATATAATAATATCATAAAAACTTTATTTTGATGAGGGCATGGAAAAATTTTAATATTATAAGAAAAATATTTAAAATAGTCACAGATAAAAATAAAGTATGTATCTTTTAAAGTAACATTATCATGTAAAATAAATTTGAATCTTAAAAGATTTTGTTAAAATTTAACTAATTGAAATTATTGAATTCATTTACACAATTTTAAAATTATTACTGTAGAATTTAATTTAAAATTAATATAACAGCTGAATGATATAGTAATTAGAGTCCCGACCATTCATTTGATGAACCCACATCGAATCGCATGGAAAGAGTTTTTTATCTGATTTTCGATCTGCTTCAGTCACCATCATTTTTTATTTATTTATTTATTTATATTAATATTAAAAATCACATAGGATATTGCAATATTACAAAACCATCGGCTACTAAGGCCATTACAGATTGAATATTAATACTAAATTATACACTAATATTATTTATTTGACTTATATTATATATTTACACTATATTTGGTAGCAAGAGAGATTTGTTTTCAATTAATAAAACTTGCTACCTGTGCAGGATTTAAACCCGCACTCCCTCGGTTAATAAGCCACATGCTTAACCATTAGACCACCGAGGCTCCCATCATTCTTATTTATTTATTTATTTATATTAATATTACATACATTAATGTAGTGCAATATTATTGAACCATCGGCTACTAAGGCCATTATAGGTTTTTATATTATTATTAAATTATATACTAATATTATTTATTTTGTTTATATTATATACTATATATTTACATTATATTAGCTCGTAAGGGGGATATGTAAAGAAAAAAACTTACGACCTGTGCAGGGATCGAACCCACACTCCTTCGGTTAACACACCTAACCACTAGGCCATCATTCTTTATTAATACTGTTTCAAACAAAAAAATCAATAATTTTTTGCATATTTTTAGGGATTATGTACTTATTTCCGTTAACATAATATTATGTGGTACTTAGATGTTTTGTTTTACCAAAATACAAATCAATTGGGTACATTCGTTTTAGTTGTATTGTTATTTTTAAATTAAAAAAATAAATTATTATTAAGTCAGTTATTTTCCTACCTTGTGACCTAATTTAACCTTAAGCTAGATAACACGAAAATAAAAACAAAAAAAAAAGTACCTTGAAATAATTTTCCAATAAAATATTTAACATAATAATATAATCGATTTTTTTTTTATATTTCATTTAACATTATCGTAATAAATTGTATAATTTTTCAAAAAATTAATTCTTTATAGAGCACTATATTATTTATATTGTATAATATTATTATAATATATTTATGTATATTCTAGAAATAAGTTTTTTTGACATTAATCGTATGGTCTAACACTATCTAATATAATTGTGTTTTTTTTTTTTTTTCGTTTTTTGTTTTTGTTTAAATATTATTTTTAAAACAATACCATTTAACCAGACATTATAAATTTTATCAGTAGAATCATCTTTTGACATTTTTCATTACAAAATAATTTTCTCAATGGACGAATTTTGTAATTTTTTATTAAATATACCTATTTATAGATATAAAAATATTTTGTATAATAGGATATATACATTCATACTTCCATAAATAACACCATTTAATATTATCGTTATTATTGGAAATGAACAATAGATGGCATGATGTCTATTGTTTAATTTATTGTGGTTTTAATTTAACGCCATCTACAGGTAGATTATAAATAAAAGTGGATACCTATATTTATCTTATATAAATACATAATTTTATGTACCTAATATTTACCTATATAGTAAAAGTACATAAAAAAAAGGCCAATGTCCTTTTATTTACACACAAACATATTATAGAAAGTATAGGGTAGGTAACTATCTTTAATTACGATCAATATTACAAAATAATTGAATGTAAATAATGATGTTCTAATAAAGAGTTACTTGATTAATAGGAAGTTATTTTTTGAAAGTTTATTATAAAATGATCAGAAAAATAGATTTCTGATAGCAATATATGTTTTCTGTTTAAATTATAATTATTTGAAAAACGTTTTGTTAATTTTAGAAGGTAGCAGTTTAGTATTATTAGGATTATTATGATATAAGTTTATTACATTGAAAAGCATTTATTTCAAATAAATATATTGCTAAATTAACTGACTGCTTTAAATTTTTTGATTTATTCTATAATATTTTATAAAAATTTCCTTATTTTTGCTTTAAAAGAAAATATTTTATAATATTAACATTGTGTTAAAGGAATATTAAAGGTTTTGTCCAGTAAATTTGACAAATGGACAAATGGAATGGCATATTTTAATACCTAGGTATCTAGTAGGTAATTTTTTTACTGCAGACGAAAATAATTTGAAAAATACTAAAATCTTAAAAAAAAAATGATAGAGAAAAAAAATACATAACAATTTTAACACAAAGCTATTGGAATAATTCTATCTTTAGTTCTATACCTAATAGAATTTTGAGTTTTACAATTACGGAAGAATACATTTGTCCGGTACTGTTACACAGCTAGCGCTCCAGTAGTTATATAGAACTAAATAATGACGAAATAACTTTAGTTGGTATAGGACAGCCTATCTAGCATTTGTTTTTAAAATAACACCTATTTATACCTTTATATATTTTAATATTTAATATTTTAGAGTTTAATATTTCAGCACAAAGATCTTCTTTGCTTAAGTTTTAATATAGATTTATAAGGTCGAAAAATTTGTCTGAAGTTATCTCAACAAAGTATACTTTTAATCTTATCGAAAAGTACAATAGAACTGATCAAGCACAAAACAACTTTTAATTAACATTAGTACATAAATAATGTAAGATCAGGCTCACAAGTCTATGCCTGTCAATAATGTAGATTTAAGTTAAAATCCTTGCCAGTAAATTTTTAACATATTTAAAAAAAATTTGCTTATTAATAATTTTACTATATCTCTCCTCATTTCGATGTATAGATTATATTAAAAATATTGTTATATACCCACCTATAGTTCCATCCGTTAAGAAGTTAAAGTTACCAAAATTAGAAAAAATCCTATATTCAAACGGTTCAAACGGTTTTACTTAATATGACAACATATGTAAATTTGTAGAAAATTTATCAAGCTTTATAATTGCAATAATTACACCATATTCTAAATTTACTGTTTCCAATATTTTTCGAAATTTGTAATCCTTGATATCTTTAAAACGCCTAAACTTGTAAACTTGAAATCTTGTGAAGGGTGAAGTCATTGAGAAAAAAAACATGTAAACTTTAGGAAAAATTTTAGTACTCTCTATCATTTGAAAGCTATCATAAGCTATCGTAAGAGCTTTAATTCTTTATAAATAGCTAATCATAAACATTTTTTTTTATTGAACACTTCAAAACCTGAAAGCAAAAGCTTTGAAATTGAATTCATTTAAATTGACTATTGTTTTATAATATTCTTTTGTTATGTTTTTAGTTTTATTCTTTTAGTATTTTTAACACATTTAAAAAAAAATGTTAAATGTTGCCGTTCGTCTTTCCGTCCGTCTGTCAGTTCATGTATTTGTTTACAAATCTTCTACGTAGTTAGAACAATCAAAATTTAACCATGGATAGAGATCTCTTAAAATTAATGTTGTGGAACAATTTTTTTATATAGTTCCGCCCATTACGGGGCTGTAGCCACTCAAAATCTGAAAAAAGCTTATTTCTGTATACCTCAGGTTTTGCTCATTTTTTTAATCTAAGAACGCCAAAGTACCTAACTAATACACATTTTTGCAATTTAACATTGAAATTTACCGTTATGTCAAGAAAAAATTTTACGAAATTTTGCTTCTTTCATATCTTGGGAACCCTTTTAGATAGAACTTTTAATATTTTAGACAAAATCTTTCAAAACTGGCAAAAGTGAATTCAAAAATTTTGTTTTATCTTTTCCTGTTTAATAACAGATAATAGGGCTAAAAAATTGTATTATTTCTAGACAACTGTACAAAGTTTTTGAAAGCAAAACATAAATATGATAGCTTTAACATTATACTTTTACGAGTGGTAACATCTTTCTCTAATTATATAGGGCTTCCTTAAAATTGAAGAAAGTGTCTCTTGATTTTTCACAATTTTTTCTTATATATTATCTATTTATTATTATTATTCTCAATATAAAAACTGTAAACGTTTGCAACAATAACATTTTCGATAGAAAAACTAATACTGCACGTCATAACAGTAAAAAAGAATAAAAAAAATTGGAAATTTATAGGGTATGGGTACGTAATCCTGCAAACCAAAATCCCAAATCTAAATTCCGAAATTACGAAATCCCGATAAATCAAAATTCCAAAAACACGAAATTCCCGAAAGCAAAATTTCGAAATTTTAAAATCTCGCATAATATAAATATTCTCGAAAAGAAGAATACTCTAATTTTGAATCCAACTATTAATATTTACAATATGCCCACACATATATACCAATTTTATTAAAAAAAAATTAAATTTTCACATTTCCATATGAAAAATAATTAATTTTGTAAACCAATTTTGACATTTCACTTAAAAAATAGTGAATTTTATACGAATTTAGACATTTTTATAAAAAAAATATTATTTTTGAAAGAAGTAGGGCTGTCGCCCCCACTACAAAATTTTTCTTTAGTTTTCTTAGTATTGTTATCTACGTTTTTACGTTTATTTAAATTTATTCTTATTGTTATTATAAAAAGTTAAGTATTCTTACTAATGAAGGGAACATAATTCTCAAAAAACGCAGTTTTTTACACAGCGTCTTTGCAAACAGTTTGTTTTAGATAATTTAAAAAAATAATACAATCGTGATAATCGTTCTAAAATGATAAATAATTTTCAAATTGTATACCCTTAGTAAAGTATTAGATATAAAACAATAAAAAAATTTTTAATATTATTTAATAACATAAAATTTTCTTTCATTTTAGTACCTACTAATAACTTTTTAAATTTTGTAATCTATGAACTT
The DNA here is from genome assembly GCA_947095535.1 of Poecilobothrus nobilitatus. NCBI lineage: Eukaryota > Metazoa > Arthropoda > Insecta > Diptera > Dolichopodidae > Poecilobothrus > Poecilobothrus nobilitatus. The sequence goes on along the minus strand of OX352774.1, from coordinate 232,445,563 downwards.
GACCACAAATCAAATTCATTATCTTTAAATACATTTTTTTTTTAAATTAAAGCAAAACAAAATAAAAACTTGTTATTGTTAGTAAAATTGCTTAAAGCTCAAAAATGACAAAAAAAAAAACTTAGTTTTTACATTTGACTGATTTTTAATGGTTAAATTATAAGATATAGCACACAAGAGAGATATGTACAATTCGAATCTATATTATTATAATTCTTTCTTTACTTAACCTTTAGTATAAAATACATATTAAAAAAAAAAAAAATACAATAATTGCCTAATTGACAACAAAAACGCCATCAAAAAGACAAAGAAAAATACACAGAAAGCAATCAATCAACTGCATTTTCAGTAATTTTTGTGGTAACAAAATATTTATAAGTTTTTCTGTATAAAGTATCTAACAATAAAAGTTCATTAACTTATCGATATTATCTTTTTTATTTAATTTTAACATTAGATAATATACTTTTCTCTTTCTAACATGTTACAAAATACTAAATTGTAATAATATAAAATTTTAAATAATGTTGACAATGACAATTTACTTTCAATATTACAATCATTTGAAAATTTTTGAAGTGGAAAATTAAAATATACCATTAAATTGGAAAAAAAAATAAAAGTTGCAAAAAAAAAAAAAGAGCAGCCCAGTTTGCAAGTTTTATAATATTAAACCTTAATTTTTTCTAATGCTACTTCGTATAACTTTTATTAGAAATAATTTATATATTTTCTATATCAAATTTTGAAATTCTAGTTATTGCATTACTTCAGGATAAAGTTATGGAAAACTTCCATCAGCTTTTACCTTAGGTTTTTTTTTCATAGATACTTTGCAGAAAGCATAGTATATTGTTATCAAATTAAGGTTTAGAAAGTGTCGATACTTGATAATGCTACTAGGTTGGTCATTACGTCACTTTGAATATTAAACTTATATTTATTCTTTTCCCAAATTTTTTTTGAAAAGAGTCATTTTTATAAAATGACATTATTAATAACACTTAATATTATCTTTGTAACGAATAGATTTTTCGAATAGATGATTTCCTCTTTGTGCAAAAGTTTTAGGCTCAATCAACTCTTTTTAAAAAATTTCACATCTTCTGTAGACACTAAGTCATTTTCATTTAAAAAGAGAAGTTGTATGACAGCTACTCGAATCTGTCGCACCAACATAACAAAATTTTACAGATATTGTTGGCCTGTAACTCGACACCATTTTGCAAAATTTCAGATACCTAACTTTAATAGATTTGAAAGGTATTGAAAGTTTTAAAATTTTGGAAAAAGTATTTTAGATATGAAACCAAGCTAATGAAAGATTTAAATTCTTAATGCTAAATTAAAAATTCTTTAAGCCTCTGTATCTGCCTGCTTGTTTTAATTCAGTTGGGTGTATCTATTAATTTTAAAAGAATTTCCTCCTGATTACTTCAGAATGAAAAAAAAATATTTTGTAGAAGTTTAGTTACAACAAATTGGATGCAGGGACTTTTTCCGCCTTTGGAGAGTAGAAATCTAGGAACGAATCGTTCTAACTCAAAATAATAACTTTCTTACTCAAAACTAATATTTTATTGGGATCTTTTATCAAATGAAGTGGAGTTTGTAAATAGTAGGACGGGCGAATAATTTTATAGTTACATTTATAACCAAATTTATCAAAACTTTTTTTTTTTTCTCAAAATTGATTAAAAATAATATTAAAGAAATCGAAAATAAGCTGAATAGAAATAAAACAAAAATTAACAATCAAATTTTGTAATAATTTTTTAACTTTAAAATTAATTTTTTTTTAAGATTTAGAAATTGCAAAATTTTATCTGCAAATTAATTAATTTTTTGCTATTTGCAAATTGTTTTTTTTTTAATATTTCCATACTTGAAAAGTTAAATAATAACTATAATCTCATAGTGTAAACCAAGTTTTGATCTTGTTTTAATGAATGACTTAGATTCGATTTAATTATGTTTGGTCTTACTATGAAAAATTGTTGGAAATATAAAAGAACTCTAAAACAGAAATATGATTTTGTTTTTTACATTTTTATATAATAATAAGAACATAATTTTATAAAAAATGTAATATTTATATCAACCTATGTGTAGTTCAAGTTCCCAAATAGTATAATTCGGCTTCTGAAAATTGATTTCTGATATACGAACATCACGAATGTGTAACCATTTCCTATCTCATATGTTCCCCAAAATTGGCGATGATTACATTTACAACGTGATTAGATGTGAAGAGATTAAAGGTGAATATTAACAACTTTGTTCAAAATAATACGCCAGAACCAGAACACCACCTTTAAAATCTCACACACTAATAGAGAACTCGTGCTCGTTTCACTCCTCTACAATGTTTTTCGATAATACCCACCTACCCACACACAAAAAAAAATAAATTCATCAAAATTTTAAACTAAAGTTAAGCTGTAGACCTTGTATAATAAACATGGCAAATATATTATAAATAGGGACCCCGGTTAATGTGTAGTCCAATTCTATGTTCCCAATATTATATATTATCCCAATCTCAAATATTATCTATTATATTGAATCCCAATTCATATAATAGACAGTTGCAGTTTAGAAAAATAGAATTTATAGAAAAAGTACAATACGTAAAAAATCAGAAAACAAAACCAAATTCGTCAAAACACTACCTGAAATTATTTTTAAAATAACCCCAAAACAGAATTAAATTTATTGTATAAAGAGCCTGCAGTTGGTGTACGTATATTTAGATAATTAGGTATTGTGAGTGAGGACTATTATTTCTATTTATTTATTGAGTTCGAAATAAATGTTTTAAAGGTACGTGGGGAAAACAGAATAGGTATCCGTAAAACATTCGTAAAATGCACAAACAAAGTTTGAAGCAAAATTTAGTTAATTTTTTTTATAAGCCACGTTGTCTGTAATAATATTACCGTTGTTCGTTTTACCTTGCCCTAATGTAAAAAATTTATAATCTGAAAAGACCGTATATTTGGCGTACAATCCTAGATTAAGATTGTACATGGGACAGAGGGGGAGAAAACCGTACAAATATTACCACAATTGTACAAATGGTAACCCTGCATAAAATTGAGATACAAGATATTTATAAATAAAAATTATTCAAATTTAATTTTGGTTGTAAGAACTGCTGTATACTAAAATTTAAGTAGATACTTATTTTAGTAGAAATTGAATTCAAAAAAGAATATAATAAAAAAAATTTTCGAATCGCTTCAAATAATATACAAACATTCCTACATAAATCAACAATTTAATAGAAAAGTCCAAAATCAAAACAATTATATATTTGAATTTTAAGAGTTTCTTTGGTCCAGTCCGCTGGTCCATACATAAGTACATACTTAGATACATATTGATTATTAATATCAGATCAATATCATTCGTCATTATTTAATATTTCATTACATATTGTGATAAATGATGATTTTTATCCATTTTTAAATTTTTTTCTTTATACATGCATAGGTTAAAGTAAATTACATACATATAGCAAAATAATAGTTGAGCCGTTGCGGTCGAGTTGAGACTCGAGACTCGAGAGGAAAAAAAATTAAAATGTTTATTTCGTGCAGTTGTATCTCTCAAAAGTTCACAACATTTCGATTAATTTTCAATATCAAGATTTTTCGGTTTTATTTCATTATCGATATCTTATGTTTATGATACAAAAAATTTTGTTATACAATGGCAACATTTTTCTTAAAAATTTTCCACTTTAAATTTCTTAACAAAAAAAAATTAAATTATAATTGAAAATAAGATTAAAAAAATAAGTAGTTAATTAAAATTGACAACATTAATTAAAATAAAATTATTAAGTCATTAAAATCGTTAATAAATAAAACAAACAAACAAAAAAAAAAAAAGAATTTGAATTAATAAAATAAACAAAGCCACGACAATCATTAACTAATTTAATATTCAAATATGTCACGTATTTATTTTAATTAACATTTTAATTTTAAATTTGTAAATAATTTTTGTATACACGAACAGTTTATATTGTCATAAAAGAATATTTTTAAAATGCTTCCGTTTTATTTCGCAAACGTAATATTATATAATAGGTACATACACACATGCATAATTAAAGAAACCAGAAAAAGAACCGTTAACCTTTCATACTGAACAGTTGGTTTATTCGATTTGAAGATGAATCCCTTTTTTTTTTTTTTTTATTGTAGATCATACCGTTATAATTTATTTTAAAATATACATAGGTAGGTATATATGTATACATTTATGTTAACATCAGTATATTTGGCTAATTATGTACGTGGGTTATACAAAAAATTTACAAAGCAAAAATTAAATAAAAAAGAAAATTTTCAATTTAGTCAACACTATTTACTGTTTAATTATACATATTAGGTACAGCTATAAACTTTCTCTCCTTTAGACTTGTCTGATTTATTAAAATTAGATTTTCTTAAAATACAATTTTAAACTATTAGTAAATTTAATAGTTGACGTATTTACGTATTTAACCCTAGAATACTAATCTTAGTTTTTAGACTTTAATACAAAATATTAGTCAAATCGACCAATAGTCCATAAAATCCTTGTTTGAAATTTCTTTTGTTCTCTAAAAGGTTAATAAAGTATTATTAAGACAAAATAAAAAGGATAAAAATATTAAGCATATTCGTATAATATCAATTCTTTATTTAAACTTAAAAAAAATAAAATGTAACAAAAATCGAAATTCATCCTATGCAGTCTTGAATTTCAGTTTCATTTATCCCTAAAAACAATTAGTTTCAACTAACATGCTCCTTATAACTCGAAAATAGGAATACTTACTCTACAATGTACAGATGAATACCGAAATTACAACATTATAACAATCAGAAATATTCATTTAAGAATCAGAAAGAGGAAGCAGAAAATTTCTTATAATATGTGTTAGTGGAATTGACTAACATTAGGATTCTAGGGTAAAGTTGAAAATTTTTCTTTACGTTTTAGTTTGGAATATAATATGTTTTCATTTTGTTAATATTCTGATAAATTCGCGATAGTTCTTGATAAAAACTATTTAATGATGAAAACTAGCGGTAATTTTTCGACAAAAAATATATAGAGGTTTTAAAACCTTAGATAGAGAGTATAGGTACCTACATATTTCAATATTACGTTAACCAACGTATGAATCGGTAAAGGAACTATGAATAACTATTAAAGAAATTATTAATAGCGCAATATCGTATAAAAGTTCAATCATATTAAAATCAAGTAAGATTGTCAGATTTCTTCAAACTATCGCATTTGATTCTACCAAATATAAAATCAGCTCCTATTTTATTTTTGTATTATACTGCAAATTGTTGCGTTTTAATCTTCTAGGATATAAATGACATTTGACATTTTTTCTTGTATAATACAGGTTAGTTATAGCTGTTTATTTCGAAAAAAAAAATTAAGTTTATTACATATTTTTTTTTATTTTTATTACATTTCTCTGCCACATAAATGTGGACAGAAAATTACACAGCCTTTCCTGTTCAGGCGTGGCTGTAAATGTCGTAAGGGGGAATAATTCTAACGACATGTGTGGGATTCGAACCCACATTCTCTCGGTGTTTGCAGTGTATTTTATACGCTCTTACCCACTATAGGCCACCGAGTCCCCTTATACTACATAATTAAAATGACAAAAACTAAAATACCCTATACGAGAATTCGAATTTGTTTCAAAAATGTTCCAATTTCAAGGACCAAGTACCCAACAAAGAAATACTTTTTTAAAAATGTCATTCTGTAAACATTTTTATAAATCTACCTATATAATAGTGTAATATAGGCACGCAGGTAAAATTATAATTATTAATTTTCTAAAGAGCTACCATATTAAATTAAAATTCAGTATTTATTTACATTATCCTTTTTTCAATCGCTTATCCTAATATCCTAAATATTAATATGATATAATTAGAATATACCAACATAAAAAAAAAAAAAAGATCTTTGATTTTGTTTTTCGAAGGGAATATTTTTATTTACTAACACGCCAATTTATAATTTTATAAATAACAATGTAATATCTATATAATATACCTAATATAAAATATTAATAGGAGTGTGCATATATGTGTATTTTTGTAAAGGTTTTTATTTTGTGAAAAACACAATAATTATAATAATATTATATAAACGCGAATTATTAAAACATTACTAAACTGTTATATGGTATTTATTTGAAAATTTAAAAGTGATCCAAAATCTAAGAATACATTTGTTTAAGGAAATTTACAAATATAATATATAGGTATACATATATCTATTAATAATACATGTTATTTAGATAAAATTTAGATGGGTTTACAAAATATATATATTATTATGTATATATAAAAATGTCTATTTAAGGTTCGTGTATGTATGTTTATGCTTAAGATTCTAATAATATAGTAAATTTTAGTCCTTTGAGGTTAATTAGTCATTTTACTGTTTTTGTTTCTGGTATTAAAAAGAAATCTACGTATACTGCTTTGTTTTGTTTTTTTTTTTTTTTTTTTTCTGATTTGTAATTAATATTATAATATTATGTACTTGTATGTTATTTGAATAATTGTTTGTCCTACTTTCCATTTTATTTTTAGGGTGATACTATATAAAAAATTTTTCGCATATTTTCGGTTTTAGAACATTGGATTTTTAAGCCGAAATAATTATACAATGTTTAAGAAACTGATGTTTAATGAGTAATCAGTAGATATTATTTTATTTTTTCTTTTTTCCACTCCTGTTACAAGAATCGCATAGGATACAAATGTACCCTATGGATACATTTAGCTTTAAAAGATTGAATTTAAAAGTCAAAAATATTATATTAATGGGGCCTCGGTGGCCTAATGGTCAAGCACGTGGCTTATTAACCGAGGGAGTGCGGGTTCAAATCCTGCACAGGTAGCAAGTTTTATTAATTGAAAACAAATTCTCCTTTGGTACCAAATATAGAGTAAATATATAATATATAATATAAACAAAATAAATAATATTAGTGTATAATTTAATAATAGTATTCGACCTATAATGGCCTTACTAGCCGATGGTTTTGTAATATTACAATATCCTATGTGGTTTGTAACATTACAAAAAAAAAAAAATATATATATTAATATGTTTAAGAAACTGATGTTTAATAAGTAATCCTGTATAAAGAGCATTGGGTATTGCCTGAGTCATTTATTATTCATATTTGACTTCGGTTTCTGGAATCATTAGTTTCATTAAATCGTTGAATACTTGACAATAGATAATAATATTATTATTGTATCAATAAAATTGTATGCGCTTTCTTGTAGTGGTAAAAACGAAAGTTAAGAGCAAAATGTTTTAAAAATTAGAAGAAGAATGTTGTGAAATGAATATACTGTGATTACTAAGGGCCTTCATGCACATGTATGTAAGCCTCAATATTTTTTCCTTTTACTATAATCAATTCAACAAAGACCATGAGTTTTTCAGAACTTTAAAGAATTCTAAATTTAAAAATAAGTTTAAAAATAATTTAAGAGATTTTTTTTATATGAGGTGATACAAAATTGAGCTTCCATTTATCAATATTTAATTTCGCTTTCATCTAGTTTGTGAAGATGTTGTTTATCTAGCTTGGCAAGGTGATGAAGTTTTGTTTTTTAAAACTATACCCATTCTATTTTCGACGCGATCATTTTTTTGTACTTTGTTTTATTTAGTGAAGTTTAGATATTTTATAATAGAATCAATGCTTATTATTTGCTTAATCTTTTTAAATCTTATTAATAAAATAATAATTCAATTTATTATAATGAAAATAATAAGTATTTTACTGCAATTACAAAAACGGTAGAAACTATTTGCTTCCTTTGTAGATAATATTATGGAATCTCTATCAAAAGAATATAGAATGATAATAATAATATGTATTTAACAAGAATATCTTTTAAGACTTTTGTTATCCTTATTTTTTTAATAAAAAATTAATTATTTTCTAAGAATACAATTTGGCATTGTGATTGTTTTATTTTTATTTTATTTTTCAAAAAAAAAAAAAATTATGCTGATTTAGTAGTAAATATTTTGTATTAATTAATAATTTATAATGTAATTTAATATATCCTGGGACTTTATTTTATTATCTTCGTTATTTTGTTATTTTGGCGAAAAAGAAATTTTATATTTAAATAATATAATAATAGAAAATGTTAAGAAATGAAGGGTGTTTTTACCACGCAACAAAAACAAAAAAAAAACAAGGTAGAATGTAAACCAACGGTTTTTAAAAGCGCACATTTCAAAAACTCAATACAAACTGTTTAGAATTGTGACTTGACAAAAATTTAAAATAAAATTTAAGAAATTTTTTGTAATAAGAAAATATATGAAAATAGGACATTTTTGAAATTTTGAGGGGCCGTAAATCCGGAATCCTATACAACTAAAAAAAGCCGTTAACACACGTAAAAGTATATTATTAAACCTTTAATTTTCATGTCTTGCCGAAGAAAAATTTTTACAGGTGTCTAAGTTACAGGTATCTAAAAATAGCAAATTTTCAAATTTTGAGGCGTAATAACTCTTAAAGAGGGAGTGCTACCAAAAAATTTTCTGCGGAAACTTATACTAATTCTAAAAGTTCTTTCTTGTCTCAAAATTTCAGGTTCCTATCTCAAGGCTATGGTTTTCACATAACTGTAAATTTAAATCGTAAATTACAAAATATCACATAATTTTGATATTGTTTTATATAGATAATACAATTTCCGGTCTTCTCGCGGTTTTAGATTGCAAAACTATTACGCAGAGCCTGAGATATATACATCTGAAAATGGGGCTTTTTCGCAATTTTGAAGAGCTGCAACTTTGGAGCCCTTTACAACTAAAATAAACCTTTAACACACGTAAAAATATAGTACTGTAGCTTTAATTTTTATATCTTGCAGAAGCAAAATGTGTACAGGTTACTAAGTTACAGGTGTTTAAAAATAGTAACTTTTCAATTTTTAAGCCCTAATAGCTCATAAACAGGGGGTGGCCCAAAAAAATTTTCTAAGCAAACTTATACTAATTCTAAAAGTTCTTTCTTGCCTCAAAATTTCATCTTTTATCTAAAAGCGTGACTTTAGATAGCGTGACTAGCCTTTATCTAAAAGCGTGACGGAGTTATGAAAGTAGAAAAATTATGCAAAATTTGGTTTTTACATAACGGTAAATTTAAAAAAATTGTATAATTTTGATATTAATTTACAAAGTTAAAAAAAATACCTGTCGAATGGCGTTTTCAGATTGAAAAAATCTTAAGCAGAACATATTAAGATATATGCATTTAAAAATAGGACTTTTTCAAAGTTTGAGGAGCTGAAGTTCCGTAATGGGTGGGGCTACATGAAAAAGTTGTTCCATAAAATTATTTTTTTTATGAGACCTACCCATGGTTCAAATTGTTTTTGTCTATCTTTATCGGTGTAAAAGTTTTATAAACAGACGGACGGACTGACAGAGTGAAACTAATAAGCACATTTTTCAAAATTTTTTTGGAAATGTGCTAAAAACCAACAGACATAAACAATAAATAAATTAAATCTGTAGGAAATCTTTTATGAAATTTATTTTATTAAATTAGTTAAGTAAAATATAAATAAGAAAACAAAAAGATAAAAGAACTAATAACACAGGCATTTTTTTAATTGTCTGGAGCAGGAGAATAATATAAAACCTAAATAAAATAATTAAGAAAATATTTTACAATTTATTTATCTATATTATAAAATAAGAACATATTTTTTTTTGAAATAAATAATTTAGACGAATATTAATATACCTACAATCTGCATACATAATATTATGTAGTTTAAAGATTGTTAGAGTTTATTTAAAATTTTTGAAGAAGAAGAAAATCTTAAGAGAAACAAAATAAATGATTGGAAATTGATCTGAGATTGATTTTTTTGTAGCTTAGGGGCTACTTTCCTTAAATTATTGTGTTTTGTGTTTCTTTTTTGTAAGTTTTAATTTTATAGAGTTTTTGTAATAAACCTTAAAATAACAGATTAAAGTCTAAACTTTTTGGCATATTGTATCTTAATCAAAAAATAATGTAGAATGCTTATATTTTTGATAATATAAGTATTTGATAAGCAAAAGTACTACTAAGTGTTAGAGTTTTCTTTTTAGAATCCGTTCATATTTTTCTGCCGTATTCGTCTCGTTGCGATGATCCGCTTGAAACTAATGCTTTTCTATTTCTTGACATTCATTGTAATATTGGATCACTTTTTCTTTTTTTATAGATATTTTGTAGGTAAGGCTTGTAGGCATCTGACACTTGCTCAGATGAAATTAAATTACTGTTGCCTTCTCTCAAATAATGTCAATGTACCACTAAAGAGTTGAAATTATTCATTCCTACTGTAAATGGAATTACCTAAGAGGTACTTTCCTGCTTAGAACATTTGACGTTTCTTATTAGAACTGCAAAAATATGGAATCAATATTACCATCCAATTTGTTTCCAAAACATGGCGATATTTTAATTTACCCTTTACCCAAATTCTAGAATAGAATAATAATAATAATTACTGCATGTTGTAATTCACGGATGGGCTTGACCTTGCAGGAAATAGTTATAATACATAATAATATATTAATAATAAGAGCTGCAGTCTAGTAACAGTGAAATACAGTAACAATGGAGTTGTTTGTCAATTATTATCTCATGCAGGAAGAACTTATATACTATTGCATGTTGTAACTGTTGATGGCTAATGTAATTATTGATAACAAAAGAGTAATAATAATAGACGGACTCATTGTTTCCTTACAGTCCCAGTTTCAAATTCAATGTTTCCAGATCCTTGTCCTATCCTCTCCATTCGCTAGTCAATATACTGAATTACCAATTACAGCTTTCGCCCCATTATCTTGTCTATAGGGGAGATGGATTTTGCCAGTAAGAATCTGATACTACAAAGAGGGGAATTTTTGGTGTCTTTGGATGATTCACACCTCCCTTAGGGGGAAAAGCATCATCTTAGTTTTACCAGCCAGGCATGATCTATGGTTAATTTTACCAGCCAAATTTTGCATGATCCCAATTGATATCGACGATAATCCTGCAATAATCTAGTTCTCCCCTCGAATTCAAGATATCCTGACTTAAGTCTTTGGTTTTTGAATTAGAATTATTCAAGCTGACTATTTCAATTAATTTAAAATTCGTAATTACAAAAAATTATTTCATAGTATTATTATTTTTCTTTAAAGGTTTAAGTAGTAATAATTTTTCCTCACACTTTAATAAAATTTCCCTTCAATTCTCTCTATTATGCAGTATCTTCATTTTTACATTTTTATAAGCTTATAATTGGTTTTTAATCTAAAGTTTAATATTATGATTGGTACTAGTTTTTGATATATTCTCACTTTATATCACTATGTCAGCTAAATAAACTTAGAGATTACTAAAAAACTTTTTTTTAAAGTTTTGAGTTATTTATGTAAAACATTAAATTTATTTGAAATTTATTTTTAATCATCAATAAATAAATAATTTTTTTTTTTTTATATTTTCATTAATATACAAAAAAAAAAAAAAAAATTAAAGAACGGAGAAAATTAAATGAACGAACCATATGAATGAATTATAAAATATTTTTACGACACTATGAACACCAGGAAGTCCAATCAACCAATTTTCGTTTTTATTAAATGAATTTCCTTTTTTTTTTTTATTATTTATTATTTTCGGTCATTTCATATAAAATATAAAAAAAAACCGAATGTTAGCATTAATTTTCTACTTGGAAATTTTTCCACCAAAAATAAAAATAAATTGATGCATCGAGAAAATTTTGTTATATCTACTATTAAAATTGATGGAATTGTGTTGTTAAGTGTCATGGTTTTAAGTTTAAAGAAGATTTAAAGTTTGTGATATGAACGCTTAATAAAAGTTTGTTCTTTTTTTGTCGTTGTTTTAAAAATTCATTTAAAAATTTTAACCAAAAAATTGAAAAAAACGAAAAAAGAAAAATCTCATAACGAGAATATTTTAAAATTCTGAAAAATTTACATAAATTGTCAATCAATTTAGTTACTGTGGTAACTAAAACTTCAAAAGGATTAAAACGTTTTTTAATTAACACTAAAAAAAACGAGGAAGAGTGCAGTAGAGTAGACTATGTCAACTCTGGGATACCCGTATGAACGTAATATATCCTGTTTCTATATAACTTGATCATCTTTTAAAAAATTTCAGATGTTTTAGTACCGACGTTATAACTACCGAGATATATTTATGTAAATTATTATGGAGTTGTATGACAACTACCCAAATCTATTGCATCAGCACATGGTTGCCTTTACAGAATTTTACAGGAGTTGTTGCCATAAAACCATGATCTTCATTTGTAAGATTGCAGGCGCCTAGCTTCATTAAGTTCCAAGAGATGCAAGAAGCCTGAACCAGCTGCTCTAGGCCAACAAAATTTTACTTTTTGGCATGTAACTCAACACCTCTTCACAAAATTTCAGATACCTAGCTTCAATATAAACTGAGTAATTTTCATTTACACAGGGAAGTTGTATGGCAGCTACCCCAACCTATCTCACCACCACAACCAAATTTTACAGATGTTGTTAGCCTGTAACTCGACATGATTTTGCAAAATTTCAGATACCTAGCTTCAATAGATACTGAGTTATTTCTAAATAAAGAAAAAGCTGGATTTAAATAGAAAAACTAGCAATTTTCCAAAAGTGACGTAAAAAAAATTTCAGCTTCCTAGCTCCTTTATTTTTGAGTTATCGCGCGGGCGGACGTACATGATTTAATCGACTCAGAATTCGATTCTGAGTCGATCTATACATTTGACACTCCTTTAAGATGTGTCGACTCCTTTAAGGTGTCACAAAGGTAATGGCAAATTTATTATACCCTTGAACATAGTTCAAAAGGGAATAAAAATGGAATATGAATTATGTTATATGTGTGTACTGTGAATTTGAAGAAATGAAAATTAATTAGTGTTGCATTCAGTTAAAAATAAAATATTACTTTTTTTCTAGTTCAGAAACATGTAGATCGAACATTTATGTAATAATTCTAAAGAATTTGATTGTAAGAGTATGTGAAAGTCATTTTTTTGTTGTGTATAATGGTTCCATGGTTATAAGTACTGACTCTGAAAATAATCCTTTCTTTATTCAATATTTCTTAAAATTAAATAATATAAACGTATGTGAAAAGACATCGGAAGGTTTCTCATATTTTATCTTTATTTATAAGAGATACTGAGTACCTACTCCCTTTATCAGAACGTACGTAATTATAAAATGTTCTTAATGCTAGATACATATTACTGACGTTGAACAAAAAGTTTTGGACTACAACATTCATTAAAATTACAGCTTTGCATAAATGAACTAAGAATTTATTTGGAAGAAGTTTGAATAAGAAGAAACTGATTAAAAATTTTGTCTGATTAATATTTTTTAAAAGAAATTTGAGGAGGACTAACTTTGGAACATAACATTAGTTTCGGAACCAACATTTTAAGAATAACAAATTATAAATAATTTTAATAATACGATTATTTAAACCGATTTAAACAAGAATTTTACATTTTTGCAGTATAGATAGTGCAGCTTCCTAATACAATTAGACATAATGCATATCTTTTTAAAAATCTGTGTACAAATTATAACTTTATAGGTTTTAATAATATTAATGTTTGGTAACATAAACATTAGATACGTTATTTAATGGTGTTCTCTATGAGAAAGAATCAAACTAATTTACAATAGTATTTTAATCAATTTAATTAAAATATTCTTAAATAATGGAATTTTTCGAAGACTCTTACAAATTTTATGAAAATCTTTCGGAAATACAAGCATCGCTCTGAGAAATAACACACCAGTAATCAGTAGATCCTAGATTCATAATTCATCATTTTCAAAAGTAACATAACGAAATATTAAAGATTTGTTTTTAATTTTATTGAGATTTATGAAACTATGTTGCAGATTTGACGAAAAAATTTGCAAGATTTTTTTAGGGAGTATCCAAGATTTCAGTTAAATCTTGAAAAAAAAAAATTGGCAAGATATTTTCGTCCTTTTCTAGATACACCAAGGCTGGTGTAAAGAAAATGTTCCACATTATTTTTCGTCTCCACTTCCGGCAGTGGAGAATCATTATTTTACGCTACTGTTATATTATTTGCGTAATAGCTATATAGGAAATAATATATTATCAAAAAAAATGTTCATCATATTTTCAATGTGTGGTATGTAGATAGTTTAAATTTGTTAAATTTTAATTTTTAATAAAAACTTTCCCTAATTTTTGAGTATGTTTTATTAGATTTTCTAGATTTTATTTTTTTAAATTTCGTAACCAATTCGTTGAATCAACACACTTTAATGTAGCGTAACGTATACAGACGTAGTGTGTTTTTTGCTTTAATAATTTTCTTGGAAATCTACACAAAACACAAAATAATTTAACAGATAGATACTTAAGATTTTTTTATTAAATTACCATAATACTGAATCGCATTTTTAGCTCTAACATTTGCACTAATTGTAACTATCTGGTTCTAATTGTATGACATAACCTAATAGAACTCTTAAACAAAGATAGTAACATAAAGATAATAAAAAATATGTATGGAAAGAAAGAAAAGTAGCACTGATCCTGATATAATATTAAAGAATCATTTTCGTTTTGAAAATGATTAGAGGACTTATTCGGAAAAGTAGATAATTGTGCTTAAAAGTTTAGTTTTTAGTTGCTTTTCTACAAAATATAAATACAAAATATAAATATGTAAATAAAGATTTATATATTGTAATTTAAGTAATTAATTTTATATTTTGTTCATACCTTCCCTTGTTCCTGTATGAACTTGTTGGCGAAGAGAAGCGCTGATTAATCTAACCGTTAAACAAATGACACACAGAAAACAAAATCGTACATAATATCATCTCGATCCATTTTAGCTTTATTCCATAATTATTGTTCTTATAATAATCTTAAAGATTTAGTAATATTTTGGAAATATATCTAATATTATATTACTAAAAACTAACTATAGAAACAATCTTACTTTAAAAAATGAAAAAAAAAAAATCCAGTAAACTTTTATTCAAATGATCTGCCTTCTTCCAACATAATTTGTTTTAAGTAAAATTAAGATTAAATTTTTAGTTTTTTTTTTTAAATTTTTATATTTTTTTCTTTGTTTTTCTTATTTTTTAAACTACACAAAATTTTATGCAGTATAATTAAACTTAATTCCTGTATAAAACTTTTTTTTTTTCTCTCTTTTCATCTTCTCTTTTTTTTTTGTAATAAAATCTTAAGATTCTTTTATCTAAAAGTGCATATACAATCAAGTATACCTGCGTAAGCGTTATATCTGTAACAACATAATATTCCATACTTAATATGAAAATTAGTTAAATATCCATACTTCAAGAAAAAAAACATTTTTAAATTTCCAAAAAAAAAAAAAAATAATGTTTTAATCCCATTTACTTAAGAATATTTTTTTTTGTTGTTTTTCTAACATATATTTTCTTATTTAATACATTCTAAAGACTATGGGAAAAAAAAAAATACCCAGAAAACCAAAAAAAAAAAAAAAAAGTTAAGAAATAAGAAAAATAAAATTTTATCCACCACATAAAGATTCTGTTTAAAATAATAATATATCTACCTATTAATATGTACACCTATAAATAATAATATACATAATATATTATGTACGTAAATTGTTTTTTTTTTGTTTTTTTTTATTTTAAATAATTACCACTTTCTACATTTTAAAAGAGTTCTTGATAAAACAAGATATAATAAAGTATCTTAAGATATATACTTCTATTATATACAAAATATATTGCTTTATACTATCGCTTTATAGATATTTGTAGTGAAAAAAAAAATTTTTTAAATACAACAATACGGAAAATATTTAAAAAAATAAAAATCCAAAAATAAGTCAACCGAATGGGATCTCAATATAGTCTCTTATCTATAATAAAAGCATGATTCATACAAACCATTTTACCCAAACGAAGTAAAAAATAAAATGTAAAACAATAAAAAAAAAAAGATTTTTTTTTAATTTTTCTTTCTTAATTTTTATAAATTTTCACACTTGAAACTTAGAACCAAAATACAAAAGAAACAACAAAAACAAAAAAACAGACCAAATAAACTTTTAAAATTTTTTTTTTGTTGGTTTTTTCATACCAGCCCTTGAAAATGTCTCAAGTTACCAGTCAAAAACCACCATACCCACTTCTATTGCTTTAAGATGAAAAATAAACCAAAAAAGAAAAAAAAAAGAAGTAAAAGAATAGAATTAAGTAAGCGCATTAATTTGAAAAAAAATTTTTTTTTTTCTTTTTTGAAAATTTGCTAATGAG
The DNA here is from genome assembly GCA_947095535.1 of Poecilobothrus nobilitatus. Taxonomy (NCBI): domain Eukaryota; kingdom Metazoa; phylum Arthropoda; class Insecta; order Diptera; family Dolichopodidae; genus Poecilobothrus; species Poecilobothrus nobilitatus. The sequence goes on along the minus strand of OX352774.1, from coordinate 232,429,111 downwards.
AGAAGAAAATAATTTTATTTTTGCACAAAAAATTCTTTTAATACTTTCTTCTATAATAATTATTATTATTATCTTATAGATAAGGCTTCGGTATCATGAAAAATATTCAAACTTAAAAATAATTATTAAAATCATAAAATGGGATAAGTGATAAAAAAATGTTCTTGTATATTTTCTGATTATTACAATATTTACGGATATAATAATTATTTATTAGAGCATTAATAAGTAGATACCTATTAAAAATAGATATTTTAATCCAATAAAGATGCAGGAGAGTTAAATAAATAATAATTATAAGATGATTCAAAAAGAATAATTATTGTTAAAAAAAAAAATTCATTTGTATCAGGATTCAAGATAAAATTATCTTTACAATAAAGTATTTAAAACAGCTGTATTCCCTGTCCCACCATAACTGTAGATTTATTATTTTGTCTAAAACTATTATTCATTTTCTACACCTCAAAACGATTATAATATTACGTGAGAGCTACTAGAGTATAAGAGGATTACTAGGGTAAACTAACATGGCAAAAACACAATTAAAGTGATAATTAAGACAATACGCTATGTTGACCGCTGAAATAATTTAACTAGATACATTTTAATTTTTTTTTTACAAATGTAACGTTTACAAAGATAAAAGAAAAAATTAAGACAATTAATGGAAATATGGTATAATGGATCTTAACCAATAATTATGAGCAGTTAATTATATAAAGGTGCTGTCTTTATATTACACCTGTGTATTTGTTATCGCGGATTCCATTACAAAAAAATTTTAATTTAATCCGGAAGCATTGAAAATTATTTTTAAAAATTGTATCTATAGTTTAATTATTTCAGCGGTCACCGGTAGCGTATTGTCTTAATTATCACCTTAATTAATTCATATTTCTCTATCTCTCTCTATTTATTTCCTCACGATTTATCCTTCATTTTTATTAATTGATCAAATCCTAGTTTTGATGCACCACAATATTTGGTATGCTTTGATGTACAACAATAATTTTTTGAAGCGCCACACTAGGTGGTTCCTCTTTATCCTTTAACTTAAAGTACGCTGAACGTCAATTTTAGATGTGTTAGTATTGATTGGTAACCAAAAAAAAAATAAAAATTTCTAAAAAGTAAAGTTCCCTTAATATGTTTCAAATTTAAAATCTTCCATTGGAAAAATTGTACACAGCTTTCCATAATATTTTTTAAAGTATCTATTCTTTTCAAAAAAAAAAAATAAAATTTCCTAAAATAATTACCCTAACTCTCTTTAATATTTAAGTTCTTATACGATTTTCTGTATCGTTTGTTTTATATGAACATCTCTTTCGTATATAAGTATCTAAAATTTTTCTAAGACAAATCATTTATGAATGGGTATAATAAATTCTTAAAACAAAATGAAAATGAAAAAACCACTCATTTTTTATTTTTTTGTTTTTTTAAGTTCCTTAAGTTTTAATCTAGCAGTTAACTAACATGAATGTTTGTGTGCGATTATAAAATAAATTCCTGTACATAATATATAATATATATATAAATATATATATGATTTAGGTCTGCCAATGGTTAACTCATGAGGATAATAAAGATTTTTGCTTTAAGTATAAAATATTTTGGTGGTTTTATTGGTCTCTTCTTTAAGATTTCTTTTGACTTTCGTATACAGGACATAATAGTAAAGAAAAAAACAACTACAATAAACTGCCGCAGTAATATAAGAAAATTATTTGAAAAAATTTTACTTTAAAAAGAAAAAAAAAATTATACTAAATGATTTTTTCTCTCTTTTACTCTCAAATATAATATACTAGTATGTGCATAAATAATGATATATACTATGTTTTTATATCATAATAAAATTGTATATACTTAGTACTTAATATGCCACTTACATAGTAGAATTTTCTGTAAGAAATAAAAGGATTTTTTAAAAAATTAAACTTTAACAATTTTTCTTTAACAAACTTGAGAGTTTCGGAAAAATGAAAATTGGGAAGAAAATTTATTTATTTTTTTCTTTTTTCTAAATAAATCTAATGTCAGTTTTGCGTTATCATTTTAAATTATTTCTACTACCGAATAATATAATCTACTATTCAAAATGTGGGATGTTTCAAAATTTACTGGATTATTCGCTGAAACGTTTTCTAAATTTATAAATAAATGAACTAAATTTACAATAAAGTACTAAAAACTAGAATAACCCAGTATATCAACACATTCGGAACAATAGATAGCAATAAACAAAGCAACTTGTATTGTTGTATCCGCAAACTCTCTATACATGCAGTTCTTACCGATTGCCTTAGTACAATTAAACCAATAATAAATACAGAAAACAACGAAAAAATAATTCACAACATAAAAAACCAGACCATAGACGTAAGATAAAATATGGATCAAACCCAATAGAACACCTTCATCTCATTTTTAAAATTCCAATCCTTCATCCACCACTTAATTTATAATCAATGGTCCAAAATCTATTGTAAGATGTCCTTAGCGTAATGTCCTTGTCCGAATAAGGTTGAGGGTGTTTTTTACCATACCACTGTCATCACATTAACATAATTTTAGAAAAAACAATATCATATTTCTACAATATTTCTGTACAAAATCATTATCAATTAAATATATAGTATATTCTTGCGCATACAGGTAAAAAAAAAAGAGTAATATTATGCAGCTGAACAGCAAAAATAAAAAATAAAATATATTTTAAATGCCCATCGAATATGGAGCAACATTTAGAAAACAAAAATCAACAACACAAACTAAGACCTAAGCAAAGCAAAGTAGAATAGAATATAAAAGATAAATTTAAGAAGGACCACATTCAAGTGAAAAGGTTCCCAAATTTTGATCTGTTATTTATAACTGATAAAAATAAATAATAAATGAATAAACTTACAATATATAACCAACAAATTATTTTTTTTATATATAAGCAACCTATCCAAACCAACCTATAAGAAACCTAATTATTACCACAAAATAACAATCATGCAAAATGTTTTTCTTCTAAGTTTTTAAGTGCAGACAGTTAAGTACTTTTTGTTGCGTACTATTAAAAAATTTACTTTGAAGAATTATAGGTACCTATCTACAGATTATATTTTAGTGTGAGTTTTATCTTATTCATTTTTTTGTCTAGGTTTTTACGTACTTACTTTTCCTAAACTAAGTTCCTAAATGAAATAATATAGACTTGAAACTTAATCCATGTCATTCCAAAAATGTTTGTCTTCATTGTAGTTAATGCAATTAGAAACACCCTTATACTTATTTTAACTTAAATAAAACTTAATTTCACTTTGTAATATTCTAAGATGATACAGTTAGATATATGACAATGGTAACATGTGTTTAATTTAAGAAAAATTTCAGCGAAAATGTTGTATCTTATAATATGAGAGCAAATTTAAAAATTATGAAGAAGAACGAAACAAAAGCAGCGAAAAATTTGTAATTTAATATTTTAATTTTAGTAATAAAGGTTTATGCATTATTCATATTTTCTTTACATTCTTTTAACACAACGACAGAATTTTTCAATGATTAGTAATTATTATAATAATAAGAAGATAATATTATTTTCAAGGACTTTAAGATTATAAAATTTCATTTAAATGTTAAAGTAGAAAAAATTGGAAATTATTGTCTTCTTTTTTCATTTTTTACATTAGTATGATGAATTCAATGTTCCTATATTGCATTTTCTCCATTATTTAGTCTATATTTTACTTAAATTATGTAAAATAAAAATTAAGAGCACTTTAATAAATAATAACACCTGTAGGTACTAATAAATAAATTTAAAGCTTGAGATAGTACAACACATTAAATTTTCCTTCAGAAAAATAAAAATCTTGGAAAAAAACAATAATTTATTAGATAAAAATCCTTGAAATAGATAAGAATCTTTGTTTTTGAAAGCTGGTAAATTATTATGATGACCTTAAAAAATGGAATATAAATTAAATATGTATACGAAAACTTAGCTGTCCTATAACAAAATACAATTTTTGTTTTTGGATATGATAATATAGGACTGAATATATAAAACTGAGTTTGAACTCAACTTTCACTACTGTTTCCAACAAAATCTACACTTATTGTGCAGTTTATTCTCTTTGAACCAATCACTTCATTTTAAGGGACAAAAATTTTAGAATGAATCTTTTGTAAAAAGTAATAAAACATTAATAAAATTTTTTAATTATTCTTCAATTTTATTTTAGTTATTCATTTTTATTTTAGTTCAAATTTCTGTTCTAAAAAAGTTTCTTTAATGATGTCCTTTTTTGTGATGCCATTTTTTATGATGATGATCTTCATCTTTTTTATGATGATGCTCATCATGCCCCCAATGATCTTTATGTTCTTTTTCACCTTTATGACCCTCATGATGATGATGATGTCCACCTTTCTTTTCATGTCCTTTCTTACCATGATGATCATGATGATGTCCTTCATGCTTATGTCCTTTTTTATGATGACCACCTTTTTCATGTTTCTTTTCTTCATCCCAATGTCCATGATCTTGATGATGTCCTTCATCATGATCTTCATCATAATAATGTTTTTCTTTTTTACCTTCATCTAATTTATGAATATCATGTTTTCCTTTAGTATGATGTCCTTTTTTATAATGATGATGATCTTCAAAATCATATCCTTTTTCATGTTTTTCACCTTTTTTATGTTTTTTCTCATAGTGTCCATCATCATGATGTTTCTTTTCATAACCACTTTCATGATCATGATGTCCTTTTTTTTGCTCTTTATCATGATGTCCTTTGTCACCTTTATGATGTTCATGATGACTTTTATGTCCTTTGTGTTCCTTTTCACCTTTTTTACCATGATGTTCAATATGATGATCTTCACCGTGTCCTTTTTTCCATTCCTCATGATGTTCGGATGCTGAAGTTTCTAAATCTTCATAATAAATTCTACGTGCACTTGAAACTGCTAAACAAAATCCTATACAACAGAGAACAATAAGTGTTGATTTTTTCACCATTTTTAATATTGATAACAAATTATTAGATTTAAGAAAAAAAAACTTTAAAATTATATTTTAATTCTTTATTAGATGAATGCACTCAAGTAAACTGATATCATATTCGAATTGTTACAATCTTTTTATACTATTTGGCAATAAATGAATTTTGAAATGAATTTGTTTTTTTTTTAATTAAGTAGAAACCACCTTCAATTTATTCTTAAGCGTTCAAAAGATAATTTAAAGAAAACTAATCAAGCGTTAATACAATTAAATTGCACTTAACTGTTTGATATTTTCAATAAAGTTATTGATTAATTTTACTTTTAAGAGTTCAAATTTATGGTTTTGAACTTATTATAGCGTACTAGATTTGATTAAGAAGATTCTCGAATATTATGACAATTAATTGTAATAATGATATTGATATAGTATAGTATAAATTTTTAAATTTATGAATTTATTAATTTTGTAGTCTCAGTACTTATCTGAATTTCAAAAAAGAAAGACAAAATTAACCAATGATAACTGCAGAAAAGGAAAATTTCAAGAATTTTGTTAATTATGTCAAGAATCAAATAAATTTAGAGATCGGGCATTCCGGATGAGGAATCTATTACCACATATTAGGTAATTCTAAACTGAAGGAGGTGGATTAGTATATAATAAGCAAACATTTTAAAGAAAATTAAATATTTTTTTCCAATCAACACCCCATCTTTTCAACTTCAACAGAGTTTTTGTTATGCATAAAAGTAAAAAGGTCACCATACCTACATAATGTATATTAGTTTGGGTTAAGCAAAAATTATTTTGGAATATTTTGTTTAGGTTAGTAAAAATTACTAAAAAAGGATTATCTGCTTAAGAATTATTTTAAGCTTCCAAACTTAGTTATGATTTCTTTCTGTTTTAGTACAAGCATATATTATGCAGCATGTCTTATCCAATACAGATGAACAAAATATTCTTAGTTCCAAACTACGACACAATAAATTTAAAAAAAGCTAATTACTTATTAAAAATTATTTTAGTGCTAAAAATTTTGTAAGAGTAGTTTTGTAAGTAGATAAATAAAATATATTTTAGAAAAAAAACTAAATAAATGAAAAAAAATATTAAACTACATATTATCTAACATTAAAATGACTTCATTTTTGGATTTTCATATTTTTTCAACCCGCTCTGTTTCAAATTCTAAATTTTTCTTTATGCTGTAAACTTTTTTTTTTGTAACTAGAGAGCAGGTTGAAACTTGTAATTTATTTTGTAATTTATTATGTAATTTAAATTTTAAGATAAAAATTATGTAAAAACCTTAAATAGCTTAAAAATAAGATAGAATTTGAAAATAGATATATGTACAGTTAGTCAAATTTCATTTCTCCATTTCATCTAATATATTTTGGCTTAAAGATTATTTGTCAATTTCTATTTGGTATAACTAGATGCTTCGGTAAAAAATATTTGAAAAAAACATTTTGACAACATTACAACTGTACATATTCTTGAAAAATCGTATAATTCTTAATTTCCATTTTTGTAATCAACTCTAAAATATCTTTAACCAATTATTTTTGATCCATACATTTTTGATCCACAATAAAGCATGAAAAAAAAAAATGGAACTATATTATGATACAAATCAGGAAATATAACCAGGAAAAACCGTAGACATAATATTTCTCCAAGAACTCATTTAAGATAGGACGTCCTATTTGTGACCATAGTATCGTACTCTAGAGACTATATTTCATTCAGATCTGGTAGCAATGATCAAGTAGAATCTATCTTTCGAATTTCGCCTCACTACTATTTGCGAAATTTCGAAAACATACCGATTCGAATTACTCAATAAATTAGTAACTGAAAAGAATTACTCTATTATTATTAAAATATGTTGCGAAAACGGAATGCTTGAAAATAAAGCAATTGATTTGTACAAAATTACCTCAAACAGTTTTAAAACATGGATTGCTACATTGGCCGGAATTAAGAACATTTTAGATATTATACAATTATCTTAATTTATAGTATTAATTATATTTGGCTATTATATTACTAATTATTGCAATATGTATAACGTTAGATCAAAGCAAATTATTTTACTGATTTTGTAAAAAAAATCTTTAATAATTAACGCTTAACTAATATATTTCTTAGAGGAATAGTTCAATGTTTTTTAATTCTTTCATTCCGAACGTTTTTATTTTTAAATTGATTTTTTTTTATAATTTTAATTTGAAGCCTCAATCAAAAAAGGGATGGTAAAAAATAAAAATTTAATAAAGACCGATGCAAAAGTTGGTTAAGAATTTGTTTCTTCTAACGTCTTGAATTGAATTTCTAATTTTTTTTCTCCACTTCTTAAAATGTAATAAAAAGTAGGTACCTAATATAACAAATTTATTCTTTCTTTATTTTATACCTAAAAGTACCTAGACACAAAGTAATCAAAATTAAAACAAAAATGTATTATTTCAGAGCTATTTTTATTTTCTTTAATTCATTTTTCATTCATATTAAAAAGTCAGTCTTTAAAAATTCGATCAGATGATTAATGTCCTTTTTTGTGACCTTTTTTATGATGCCATTTTTTATGATGATGATCACCACCTTTCTTATGATAATGTTCATCATGTCCCCAATGATCTTTATGTTCCTTATCACCTTTATGACCTTTATGTTCATGATGATGTCCACCTTTCTTTTCATGTCCTTTCTTTTCATGATGATCATGATGTTCTTTTTTATGATGATGTCCTTTTTTATGATGTCCACCTTTCTTATGTTTCTTTTCTTCATCCCAATGACCATGATCTTCATGATGACCTTCATCATGATCTTCATCCCAATAATGTTTTTTCTTTTTATCTTCATCATGCTTATGAATATCATGTTTACCGTGATCATGATGACCTTTTTTATAATGATGATGGTCTTCAAAATCATGCCCTTTTTCATGTTTTTCACCTTTCTTATGCTTTTTATGATAATCATGATCATCATGATGTTTCTTATGATAACCATCTTCATGATCATGATGTCCTTTCTTATGTTTTTTGTCATGATGTCCTTTATCACCTTTATGATGTTCATGATGTTCTTTATGTCCCTTATGACCCTTTTCACCTTTCTTACCATGATGTTCCTCATGATGATGATCTTCATGTCCTTTCTTCCATTCTTCATGATGATCAGATGGTGACGCTTCTAAATCATAATGGTTATCATCATCATTATCAATTGTTCGGGCACTAGTAATAGCCAAACAAAAGGCTAAACCAAATAATAAGACTAATGTGGTTTTCGAAACCATTTTCGAAGAAAAAAAGAAATAAAAATCCACTGAAATTTTATGTTTTTTCGATGTTGCTTGTTGAATGACCACAAGCTGAATGATACTTTCTGATTAATGAACTAATGTTTTTATACAAAATTGTAAATTTGAATAAAACAAAGAATGATAAATTTAAGAAACATTTAAAACTGTGTTTTTATTTTTGTAAAATCATTGAACTTGAAAACAATATCTAATTCTTCATTGGTTTATGGTTCGGTGTACATTGACTTTTTAGTGTGTTACAAATTTTGTTTATTTTTCTTTCATTTTTTGGTTCTAGCTATTGGATATACGGTATTTTAATTAACCGTTTATTTGAAATTGGGTCAGTAGAATAATTTACCAAAAAAAAAGTTTTGTAATAAAAATTTAATCAGATATGAAATATGACCGTTTAGAATTTAATTAAAAAAATTTTGTTTTTTGTTTTTTTGTATTTGCATAATGTTTGATAAAATGCTAATATTTCGGGTGTTTAACCCTTCTGTTGACCTTGACTGATCTCACATTTCATTTCATTCTGTTTTTTTTTGTGTTAAAGGAATGTTTTCTATCTATAACTTCTGTATAACCTTTGGCTGTTATGTCAAAGGGTATAGAGAACTTTTTATTTTGTATCAAGTTACTCTACTGTAAAAAAAAAATCTTTTTTCAATAAAAAACAGATTTTGTTTTTAGTTTATTGTTTTTTTAATAACTATAATATGATAAAATTCGAAACAATGAATTTGAACCTGACTAGAGGTTTATTTTTACTAATATATTATGAATAGTTACATTATTGAAGGAAATTTTAATAGAAATTTTCCTATATTGTTCCTTATTTTTTTTTTTGAAGAAATGTGACCTTATTTAACAAAATATTGTAAAATATTCTTGAATTCCCAGTGTCACTTTGAGTCTCACGTTATGACCGGTTCACATCACTGAAATGTTTCAAAATCTCGTACTCACCAGTGAACAAAAAAAAAATAAACTTGCGTTAAATCCCACACGTATATCACTGCTGAATGTTCTCAAAAGCTCGAATTAATTTAATGTACTGTTTTTTACATTTAAAAATATTAAACGGTAATACATTGGAACCTAACGCAAGTTTGTTTTTATATTCACCGAGGAGGGCAAAATTTTGTAACATTTTAGTGACGTTCACTGGTGACCGTGGAACTCGCAGCGTGTTAAGTATAACTTATGGTATGTTAACTACGTTTAAATCTCACACAATTAATCGTAAGCATTCTTTGTAACTTCCACAAAGTTTGTGGTAGACTATACGGACCTAAAAGTTTTAGAATTCTTCTTGCGTTAGTGTAGTTCTCATCAACAATAAAAAAAACTCTATCCAAGCAATAGCATTGAATAGTCCAAGTACACCTAATAAGGTATATATTACAATAAATTTATCATTTGGAAGCAAATCTAGATATTTTTTGGTAAGAAAACTGAAATGTCGAATAATTTTTATAACATTTACAGCCTCATATATTATAATTTATAACACATTAGAACAAACAATTAATGCTAAAATCTATTAAGTTTTTTAAAAATATTGTAAAAATTTAGCTAATAACAGAAAATGGTGTTAAATGATTCTCGAATATACCAAAAAATAATGTAAGGATTCTATAAAATCAACTGACTATCATTTAGCTATCATTAGCTCTAAAAAAGTATTCATAAATTTATTTTTTAATTTTCTGAATTTCGCATAAAAAGTTTTCCCTGTTTTTAAAAAAAGGGGAAAAGAAAATAATTATTTTAGCTTTGTATCCTTTTTTTCATTATGCTATTATATATATATTTTTTTTTTTTTTTCCTAATTTTATCATTATCTTAAAAATAATGAAAAATTTTTTTCTTAAGATATGCAGGAAAATTTGGTCTATTTTAAATTAATACAAAAAAGACTATAAGTAAAAATAAAAAAGGAAAATAAAAAAAAAAATTATGTTCAAAAATTAATAAAAATCTTTTTGATGTGGTTGGGTTTTTGTTGAAACTTTTAGAGTTGATGTTGATCTCTTCTTCAGCTCATTAAAATAATTGAAACCACGATAGATCGTAAAAAAAAAAATAAAAATAAAAGAAATAAAAATTTCAAAATATTATTAAAATCTTAGTTTAAAAAAAAAAAAAACCATCAATGAAAATATTTAAAAAAGAAAATAAAAAAAGGAATAAAATTATTCACTCGTTCTCGGAAAATTTTGAAAACATTATTTTCTTTTATATCCTGTCTAAATAGAATAGATGCTTAATTTTGTTTTTTAAATTATCATTTCTTTAGTTGTAATTTCGATTTTTTTAGAATAATTTTCTTTTACCTATTATTTTTGATGCTTTTTGTTTTGTTTTGTTAAAATTTTGAAAATAATTATTATAATATGAAAATTAAAGTGAATTAAAAATTTAAAAATAATTTATTGTTCAGAAAATGATGATGAAATACATAAAATATTATAAAGCGAAAATTCTACCTATTTGGTTTGGTGAGAAGTGAGCATCATTTGAAGACCTCGCAAGTAAATAATAATACCAAATTTTAAAACGTCTTTATTTAGCATAATTCTAACCTTTTCATTTGTAAATAATTATTGAATCATTAATTTTAACAAAACCTAGTTTTGTTCACACCTAGGCAAGGTTAGGCTAATATTGTATTTATTGTTTTTTTTTGTATTAGATCTACGAAGTTTACAATTAAAGAAAATAAACTCTATAAATATTTAAAAAATTGTAAGAAAGAATTTTTCAAAATTTTGGCTGACAAATTTCAAACACTTTATAATTATAAATTAAATCAAAACTGTAATTTTAGTGAAAAGTAAAATTTTTACCCCACTAATATTTTTTTTTTTGTTCCTTGCCACTCCTCGAAGGAGCATAAGGTATTCAATAAGTCATTTTATTATTCATATTTGACTAAGCTTCAGTTTCGTGAATCATTAATTTCACTAAGCCGTTGATTACTCGGCTGTAGCTACTGTACAATACTATAGAGATATTTCTTTTATTTCTACGCCATCTGTTATGATTTATAGTTATTATATAGAATTATGGTTTATTATTATTTCATTATATACCTATTACAATATGATATTAATTATAATTTATTTATATTCTATTAATTATGTATTATATAATATATTATTTTTTATTACTCTATATGACCCAGCAGGGGTTTGAATTCGAGACCTTTCTTATGAAAGGCCGATGTCTTAACAAAACAACTACACCATTGACTGGATACTCCCTAATATAAATTTCTTTTAAAACGAAAAGTGTTTCTCATTTAAACACATATTATGAATAATTAATTAAATGCCTCAAAATGATTAAGAAAAATTTTTATGTAGTTATACATTTTAGTTATCGCTCCTTTAAAAATTTGAAAAATTTCAAAATGTAAATTTTATTCCAAAAAAAAATTTCATATATTATCATATCTAATTTACTATATTTTTAAGATATATTATTTTGGATATCAAGAAGGATATCATTATATTTTGATAAATTTTGAGTAGATAATTCTAATTATGTTTAGAAATTTCACCATAAGTCAAAATAGGTAATTTTTGCAAAGGATAACAATAATGAATCCTTATACTTAAAAAAACAACACAATTAAATTGTTTTAAATTTCTTATAATTATATTAGATAAATGTGTTAGTAATTATTTATCCTAGATTCTGACTTTTATATCCTAATTGTTTTTTTGTTTTCCTTTTTTTCTTTTTTTTTTTCGTTAATTAAAAAGATTACACAAAACTTCTAACACCAACAAATATAATTAACAAATCGTAAACATAACAATTATTTAAAAAAAAATCCTTGTATATTTTTTCATTGAAACGGACCTTTATGGCAATAATCAAGGTAAAATACTATATGATGTCATTTTAGCTTTCACAAACCACTAGCAAGGATCAACAATATTTTGCAACATGGTAATATTAAAATTTATCTCGATATAAATAAAATATTGCAGTAACAGATGAATGTATTTTGCACACAACAGTTTTGTTCCTACTAACTGTTAAGTTGTATCTATAGATATTATTTTATGTGTGTGTTTTTTTTTTTTTTGTTTTAAATAATTTTCATTAAAAGGTAAAAGAAAAACAAAAAAAAGAACTTAATTTTTTTTTTTTTTTGTTATTGTTTCTGTGGTAAATTTTAGAAAATAGACTAAAATAAGGACAATAAGTTAAGGTTGATATAACAAAAACAAAAGAAAAACAGAAATTATTGAAAAACAAGGACATTGCAACAGAAAATCTGATATGAGAACGTTGATGTCCTGTAAATAGAATTATAAAGTCATTTTAATTGTTGAAAGCTAGGATATAAAAAATTATTTTGTCTATATTGTGGTACCTACTACTAAATTTTTTTTTTTTTTTTACTGTTCTGTAACTTTTTGTTTTTGTTGTTTTTGTATCTGTAAAATATTTGTGGTAAATTATTAAATTTTGAGGTTTTTCTTTTTATTTTTTTTGTTTTATTTTTATTTGTATCAAAAAAGTGAATAATACAATAATAGGTCAGAATTTTATTTATATAAATAAATTTTAATTCTTATATTTTTTTTTATTGAAATTTAATTTAACAAATTAGTATGGTTATTATGACTGGGATTAAAGTTATTATATAGATTATTACTTGAGGGAAAAAAAAAATGTTTGAAATTTAAATATATCTAATTAGTTTTTGTAAAAAATTTTACATTAAATTTAAAATGGATAGCAATTAGGTAATATTTTATAATTATTTTCAATAAAACGACTTCTTTAGTTTTGTAAATGTAAAATGAAGCTATTAATGATTTTACAAGAGGATTATTAAAATGAAAATTTAGATATAAAAATATATATATATATATATTTGTTTATCAATATTAAAACTAACATAAATATCATTTAATCTTTAAAATAATCAAATTTTTTAATTAACTATGTCTATTGAAGAGATCAGTAGTGTTGAAGAACAAAACAACTCCTATATCTATAAAAGTATCTTCAGCGAATATTTAGTATATAATCTGTCTACTTATACTATACTCTACTTTAGTCTAAACTATAATATTCTACTTATTTATTTAAAAAAAAGGTAAAATCATAAGGTGGAACTAATTTAAAGTTTTTAAAACAAAAAAATAGAATAAAAATGTTGAGAAATTTGTGAGAAAATTAAAGTTTGGTTTTAGGGAAAAGTTTTTTGTTTTTTGGTACTAGTTCTATTTTTTATTATTACAGGGGATTTCTGCGAATATTTATATAATATTTAATTATACAAATATTTGTGAATGTTTATATATTTATAGAACCAATGAAAAAATTTGGAATTTCGGAATGATCTAGACAATTTAACACAACATGCCTACTGATGAATAGTGTTCAATAGTGTTGAAAAACAACATCATATTTATTCCTATATATTTATTATATAAATGCTTCAATTATTATATCAAACTAATTAATGAAATTTATATGAAATTTATAATTATTATGTATTATTGTATTGAAAATAAAATGTAAAGAATAACTTCAATTTTATTTTTCTTAATTAAAATTTATGTTTTAATATTTGCGGTTATAAAAATCGTTCAATTTCAATCCTATAAAAATTGAACGTGCATATTCCATAATTTTTAATCTAACTTAATAATAATTTAAACCTAAATTTAAATTTAAATAAAATTTGAAAGCTTTAAGCTTATCATTAAATTTCAATTAACATTTAGTTTTTACTTCTTATCCGTTTTATGCAAAAATAAAAAAAAAAGGTTCACCATACAATCGCCTAAATTTATGCAAAATGATAAACAAAAAAAAAAATTTTGTTTTTATGTTTTATTTATTTTTTAAAACAAAATTGCTTCATTCCTAAATAAAATTATTATTAATTTGTATATACTATTATTAATTTATATATATTATATTATATAAATTATTATTTAAGCCTATGGCTGAAAGATATCACCACTCATATGTCTCATAGGACCACCAAATACTCTTTATTTTTTCTAAAAAATTTTTAGTTTCTATTATTTTATGCAGTTTTTTATTTATCACTAATATTATGTTTATTCTCTATCCTGTAGTAGTATATTTATAATTCATATACTATTTTAATAGCTATTAATATTTTTTATTTTAAGTTTTAGTTTTTGATAAAAAGTAATGCAAAAAAAAATACCAATTTATTAATAAAAGAAACAGTAAACTTTTAACCTATCCTAACTTAACCTAATTTAACCTTTTAGTCTAATTTTTTCCAAAAATATGAAGTTTAAATTTATTTTAATTTTGTTACCTTATTAGGTATATATTTTTTTTTTGTAATTGAGTATCAACCTAATATTGATATTTGGAAAATTTAAGTACTCGTATCTTGTGTAATGACATGTTCAGGTTTAAAGTTAAGATCTTTGATATAGCAAGCTAATATTTGTCGAGAAATATAAAACCTTCTGAGATAATAAATAAATATTTGATGCCTGGGTAAGCCATTTTATATTGTTTGACTTTTCAATTCTCGTTCCAACTAGCGCTTTTAAATAAAATTGTTCCCACCCTATTTAATGCTTATAATTTACGTTATCAATGAAGTTTCTAAATAATATTGTAATCTCACATTTAACCCTTCATATGTTTAGACCTTGGCTCAATCAATAATCTAGGTTTATTTATTTATTTTTTTGCTCAAACCTTGGTGCAATCTTCACATGTTGGACATTGAACCAAGAGATTGATCAAGTTTCGTTTAAATCCGTTAATTAAATAATTTTACTTATTTAACTCACTTGTCTTTGATCTACTCTTGGCATCTTGGAAAATGTATCAAAGTTGCGTATTATATACGTTTGTATTGCTTTAATTCATTGCTCGGTAATAGTAATATTAGAAGTAGTAGATAGTAGTAGTAACTGTTATTATTATTCTATCTAACAACTAACATAATTATGACTAACTTACTAACCCTTGTAACCCTTGTATCAGTTTTTGTTTTGTAATAGTTCACTAAATGAAAAATTTAACCGATGCTTGGATTAAGCAAAATAATATCTGATATAATAACATGAACAATAATATTTTTAGATAAGGGTAGTATTCAGGAAGGTGTTATATACTATTGCACGTTGTAATCGACTGATGGCTTTGACTATTTAGTAAATAATAATAATAATATTCATAATCTAATACCAATAATAATAGTTGCTACAGTGACAGTGAGGTTGCCTTCAATTAATTACCTCTATTATTTACAACTACATGTTGTAACTGTTGATGGCTGTCATCACTGATAACGAAAGAGTAATCACAATATTCATTGTTCCCTTACAGTCCCATTCCCAAATCAATGATTCTGCATCCTTGTCCTATCCTTTCTATCCCTACTGCCTAGCTTTTTTTATCCCTATTGCCTGGCCAATATTCTGCGTTAGCAGGTTGCTGTTATATAAAGAGAAAGTGGGTTTATTCAGTCATTGATGTCTTTGGAAGATTCCCACCTCCATTTTGTAAAAAAAAAAATACTACAGTATATAATAATTTGTATTTAATCTATAAAAAGACTAAATAGTATTATTTTAATCTATAAATTTATCATTTAGCATGATGCTTTGAAAATAAATAATAAATATAAATAAATTAAAAAATTAAAAAAGAAAACTGTTATAAAGTTTTTCTCTTAGTCAACAATTTAAATAATAATCATAAAATCATAGATGTAATCGTAAAAATATTATTTACATTAAAAAAATTTACATACGTATTACAGATTTAAATAAAATTTTATTATTGCGAACATTTAAATTATTCTGAAAATTAATTTAAAAAAAAATATTATTCAAAAAAAACGGAATTATGCACGATATAAACTATGTTACAATCTAAATAATCAATATTGTTTGTATCAATACATACTCGCAAATATACATTATGTAATAGAAAAGGATGAAAAACAAATTGGTAGAAATTTTTTAATTATTTCACCACCTACTGTTATGTTATAGTATAGGTACACCTAGCTGAATATACTTTACCTTGCACAATAGAATAATAAATTAATTAATTCTGAAAATTTCGATTAAATTTCCTTGAATAATTCAATTTTCTCTTAACAATTAATTCACAATCAAAATCCTTTTTTTTTTCTTTTTTATATTTTGCCGAATTTGTTCCTTTCATTTTTTTTTTGTTTTTTCTTAATTTTTAGGAAAATTATAAAAAGAAAAGAAATATATATATAGTACAAGAGAAGAATGAGAGAAGAAAAAACTGAAAATTACTTGACAAGAAACAGAAGAAAAAAAGAAAACATCACAAAAAAAAAAAAAAACAAGAAAAAGGATTCGAATTTTTTAGCATCAAATAAAATTCAAACTTGTCAGCTTAATTTTCTTTTTTTTTTTTTTTGTTTTTATTTGTTAGGATAAATTTTCCTTTTTTTTTGTTTTTGTTTTTATTTTTTTCGTTTCTTTTCAATTGGAAAATTTTCTATATATAACGGTAAAAAAATTATGAGAAAAGTTTTATACTTTATTTGTTTTTTCCTATAACCTATACTCTTATGTTGAAATGTCAGGTTTTTGTGCCTAATTTAATCGATAGGATATAATTTAAGTGAATGAGAGTGAAAAAAATGAAAAGGACGAATGAAAAAGAAAATGGGAATTATGAGAAAATCAGTATTTCCAATAAATGTATGAATTTAGAAAATAAATAAAAGTTGGTCGTTCGTTCAGTTGTCACCAACAAATGATTATAGGTGAATTTAAATTGGTAGAAATAACAGATTTCTATATTGTAAAAAAAAAGTTATTTGAGAGGTATACTGTGAAAACTTATTAGGAAGGTTGAAATTTTGAATTTGTTGAAAAGTAATAACATAATTTTTCTGTTTTATTTTTTTATAGTTGTTATTGTTTTATAAAAATAATTTAAAGAATTTTTTTTTTTATATAATATTAAAAAAAAACGAAAAATATCGATTTATTTATATATGAATTATATTATTATTTATCTTATAGGTAAAAATTTTGTTCAGGAAAATTTTTTTTGATAAGGGAAAAAAATAATTCGATTCGATTAATGAATAAAGTTTAAAGGGTGTGCTAGAAATTTTAGAAAAAATATATTATTTAGATAATATTTGTTTAGTTTTATTTTTTTACCGATCGCATAATAAGGATGGCACCAAAAATTTGGACCTCAGATTTTACATAATATACCTATGCATTTCTCCGGTACTTAGATACTTAGTACTAAATACTTAGGTACTTAGATTTGAATATTATAGTGTTTTTGGAGTGGTGCCTTTTCGTGTGTTGGTCTGTCTGAGGGCGTGCGTACAGTTCAAATGGCTGAACAGAATTCGAAAAAATTTCATATTTAAGATTTTACGTAAACATCTCGACTTTATTTCCATTGTTTTTGTTAATAAAGTCCAATTCGTTTTATTTCTTTTTTTTTGCATTTGACTTTATTTTTTGAACATTTTTTTTTTTGGAAATAAGATAGAATTACTAATTCGACTTTATTTCCATTGTTTTTGGTAATAAAGCCGCTTCGACTTTATTTCGTTCGACTTTATTTCACTCCTCCATTTCATATATTTATATATTTAAATTTAAATAATATAGCTCTTATATAATGTAAACAACCCTATTGAAAAAAAAAAAAACAAATATTAAGTTTTACTGTCCCTGCAATCGGTTCTGTGGTGGATATAGCTGATTTATTTTATTTATTTTTCTTAGCTAAGAACCAAATAATGTTTTTGTAATAAACTTCTAACAGATCTACTAAAGTCTGATTTTATTTTAGCGACTTCCTATGTGAGTAAATGTTTCCTGTTGGTTCGAATCCTACACACGTTGTAAGAATAGTTCCCTCTTACAACATTTACAGTCACTCCTGAAAAGAAAAGGCTGCATAATTTCCACATTTATGTGGCATATGGGAATAAAACTAATACAAAAAAAAAAATATATCAGTACAATTGAAACATTGAAATAGCTTTTGGAGCAAAGTATTTTCTAATAATGATAGCTTAAGATCTTAGATAGTAATATATGATTCAACAATATTATATCCTGTGTCATGGCAAATTGAACTAAAATGCATGGCACATTGAAGAAAAGTGAAAATTCATAATTTTACGATTGCACCTTGAATATAAGTGAAAATGTATTAAAAGGTGCTTATTTTTATAAAAGTGTTATTATATGGCTGAACCCATAGGCTGTGGATATATTTTGAGAAGTCGTCCTTTTATATATAATATTGCATATGTAATAAATAATTACATTTTTTATCCACATGTAATATTAGTCATAAAGTTTCCAA
The DNA here is from genome assembly GCA_947095535.1 of Poecilobothrus nobilitatus. NCBI lineage: Eukaryota > Metazoa > Arthropoda > Insecta > Diptera > Dolichopodidae > Poecilobothrus > Poecilobothrus nobilitatus. The sequence continues at coordinate 232,410,401 of OX352774.1, read as the reverse complement.
TTTGTTTAACTTTTATATTTTTAATGTATTTTTAAATTAGATAACACTCTTTCCTTTTTTTTTCATTCTTTTAAATAGAAAATTTAAAATTATTATTAGGAAAAAAAAATAACAAAAAAATTAAAAACCAATAAAAAATAAATTAAGAAAAACAGAAAAAAAAAAAACATAAAAATACATACATACATTAATAAATTTATTTTAGAATCGCAATATTTCAAATAACTCATACCAAATTCATATAAAATAGAAAATGAAAGGATCCGTTTCATTTGAATTATCTAAAAATTATGAATACGTATTTATGATTGTAAATTTTTTGTACCTAGCTATTTGAATATTTTGTTTTATCTTATTTATACCTTAACATTTTTTGAATAATATTTCAGGTTTTCTATTTATACTGGCGATATTAAAATATTTTTTTGAATCTTATGTTCTGTTATTGATCAGAAGAATGTTTTTATTTCAAATTTTATTTTGAGAAAATGATAGGACAAATTTTTTTTTTTTTTTTCTATGTAAAATCTGATTTTAAAGTTAATTTTCATTAAAATAGAATAATTTAATTTTTCAAGTTAAACTATTCTACTACAGAATAAGTAGAAGATTCAATAATAATATTACATACAAAAACAAGAATTAAAAAATTATTTTGAAGAGTTTTGCAGAAGTAATTGAGAAGGACGTGTGGTAATGAAAAAGAGAAGTAAGTAAAAAAAAGGACTATTATAATGATGATTAGCAAAAAAATTAAGCTTAAATATGACAAGTTTAATAAAAATTATTAGATATTATAGTTATTTATCTCTATAACCTTTAAGGCTCTTTCAATATACTTTAGAAACATATGTTTTTTTATGAATAAATTAGTTAAATCATTTCTGGATTTAAGTTCCTTATTTTTTGCAGAAGCTCGATATCTTCAAATGACAGCAAAAAAATTTATATCCCCTAGGAAGCGTTAAATTTTTACTCACTAAAATCACCTTCTCTAGTAGCCAAATAGATGATTACTCTAATTGGAGTTATATGCGGGTATTGTTATAGAAAAATGTTGATTATTTCCTTGATTTTTTCAGGATCGTCATTATGGTAGTAGTATACTATCTAATTTAGAGATTAGTTATAAGATATAAGGTAGATGTTAATGAAAGATATGGCGTTTAGTTATGATTGTTTACTAAAGTTGTTCGCTGTAGTATCTCAAAATTATATTAGATATTATCATAAAATATACCTATAATATGTTTCCTGTTTTTAATGCTAAACCGAAAGTTAAACGGTACTGTGGAATATAGTCGATACATATACGACATTTGCCCCATTCTACTATATCCATATTAGTTTTTTTTTGTCTACCAAATATTATTATTTCCATTGACAAATTGGCAAAATTATACTAAAAAAGAGTAAGTAATTGACTAAAATATATTTACATAAAATAGCAAATTTCTTTAAACTTAAATTTCCAGATGATTTGAATTGAAAATCAATTCAAATTTTTGGTTTGAAAAATTTTTGAAATAATATATTACGGATCTTTTATTTTTTTATAAAATTTAGAAATATTTCAAATTTAAATTGAAAATCTAGACATTTTGTATCCTAATTACATATTTTTTTAATGAATTTTTTAAATTTTAGATATGTATGTATAAATATGTGATTACAATTTTGCATAAAAATTTATAATTTTTTTTTTCAATTTATTTATGTAAGAAAACAATTATTATAAAAAAATCAAACGCAACTTTCTCAGGGAAAGTTCGTACTGTTAAATGGAAACTATATATAAAATTAAGAAATGTTTCGTAAAATAGGTAGGTAATTTTTATTTTTGTGATACTGAATATTTTTAAAATAGAAAGATGTACAAACATGATTATTCTCATAGATCTCTTAAAATTACAATTGGTTCTGAAAGGGACTAAAAAACCTCCAGAGATATATAATATAGGAACCAAAAATTGACAAAAATTTAACAAACGATTAATTTAAATATTTAATTACGAAAAATTATATACATAATATTAAAATTTTATATAAATTTTTAAAGATTTTAAAATTTTTTGCTATTTAGCGTTATTAGATTGAAAAAAATATTGAGCAGGATATTATAAACATTTAAAAGCACAACCTTTTCCAACATTGAGAAGCACTAACTGCCTAATGCCTGATGCAAAAAAAAAACTAATTCCATAAAATTTACATTTTATGAAATATATACCTAATATGTATAAATAAATGATTAAAATTCCATTCTTCCATCTTAAACAGTGTAGAAGTTTTGTAAACAAACAAATAACTTAAGAATTCTACACTATATCCATATTACCTAAATGTTTTTTAAATTATTACAATGAAAATCTTTTGAATTTATAAAAAAAAGAAAATAAAAACAAATTAAATAACTCTTTATTTTCCTAAAAATCTTAATTCATTCATAAAATGATTACTAATTTGTTACAATGTCCATCAAATAGTCATGTTTAATATAATCTATCTATATATAGTATATCTACACAAACATTCTAATTATACAAAAAAAAACAAAATTGATTTATTCTCTTTTCAGTAGGTATAAAATTATCATCATAATTGTTAGATAATTTAACAAAAACTTTTTAATTATTTTTCATTTTATTATTCTTTTTGTTTTTTTTTTTTTCATTTTTGTCATTTGGTCCTTTCATTTCCATTCTTCTTCTAACTACAATGTATCTAATTACCAAAAAGTATTTAAAATACCAAAACACGCATATCAGATTTTTCTAGATTTTATATGAAAATAATTCACCTCTTTCACTTCATTGGCATCTTTGAATGTTTCAGCTAAACATAAAAGCAAAATAATATTATGATAAATTTAGTTGTGACAATAAAGATCTAATAATATTCTGTTATATACCTATGCACAATAAAATTATGACAAAATTTAGTAAATTATTTTAACTCAATAACTAGATTTTTAACTGACCACAGTCTGGTAATAAATGCGTTTATAATAAGTGTATGATGTATACTGGACTACATGTTGTATAGTAATGCAAATTATATTATTGTCGTGGGACCTATATTTTACATCACATTTTTTTTTTTACTTTATTATTATCTATTATATGTTTATTCTTCTCTGTACTTTACTTATAATGTATTTTGTCTCTTTCTCTTTTCTTTTTAATATTTTTTAAACTATAGTACTGTTAACAATTTCGTCATAATTTTGTACAAATTTCAAAATCACAATAATATTTCGGCTATTATTCAGTCATATATGAACTCTTTTTTTTTATTTTTTTATCATGATTTCATTCTTACAGCAACAACCAGAACATAAAAAATAAAAATAAAAAAAAAACTTGAAAAATCAAAACGTGAGTAAAATATTTAGATGGTTATGTTATATTATTAGGGATAATAATATGACACGTTCAAACACATTTTTTTTTTTTTGTATTCATTTTTCTTCTTCCAGCGATTTTGTTACAATTTGACTTTTTAACTTACAGCTAGCTATTTCATATTTTATTTTACTTCTCTTTCTCGTTAAAATCGTTAGTTATAATTTTTTATATTTTTGTGTGCTTTTTTTTTTTTCTTTTTTAAAAAAGAAAAATATCAACAATATGAACATTTGTATGTAATACCTAAGTGGAAGTTTTTTTTTCTCTAATAAAAAAGGAAATCATTTATCATGATAAAAAAATTTTCGTACATACAACTATATTTTATAAATTTATGATAAGATATTTTCCAATTTTACTATAATTTTATTAGGTATGATTTCTTTCCCAAAAAAGAAAAAGAAACAAAATAAAAAAAAAAAAAAATGAATTAAAAATCTGAATCAGGTTTTTTTTTTTTTTATTTGTAATTATGGTTTTTAAATTTATCGTTATGTGAAACATAAATTTAATAAAATTTCGATATATCTGAAACATTTAAGGTGTCACCGGGACCTTGGTGGCCAAGTGGGTAAAAGCATATAAAAGCGTACGCTGTAAACACCGAGGGAGTATGGGTTCGAATCCCACACACGTCGCAAAAGTTATTCTCCCTGACGACATTTACAGCCACGCCTGAATAGGGAAAGGCTGTGTAATTTCCTGTCCACATTTATGTGGTAGAGAAATGCATTAAAAAAAAAGCATTTTAGGCCGAAATCTTTTATTTTTAAAGAGACGAAAAATCTTCGAGAAAGAGAGAAAATAATAATATTATTAGTAAGTATTTTTTATATTTAAATACTATTAGGTATTATAACTACTATAAAACTTTACGTAAGATAATATTGTGCAAAAAATAAAGATGGACATTACTTCAAAATACGATTGTATTAAAATGAAGAATTAATGTAAAATTACTAAATAAAGTACATAATAAACAAAAAAAAAAAAAAATAAGTAAATTCATTAACTATAACAATGTCATTATGGAATTTTGACTTTTCAACACTGGAATATAATATAGATACCGATATAGTGGGATCGGAATCTTTTTGTTTTTCTTTTTTATTGTGTAATACTCTGTAACACATACTCTTTTATTACATTTCGAGGATTATTTCATTTTTTGAGACATTATTTCATTTTCATAATTAATCATAAAAAAATGGTAATTTCCGCAATATTTATCTGTTGTAATGATTTTTCTACCCTAATAACTCTGCAACGCTTTTAGATAGAGATTTGCACTTTTGAGGGCAGAAAGAACTTTTAGAATTAGTGTAAGTTTGCTTAACGAATTTTTTCGACCAGCCCCTGTTTATGAGCTATTAGGGCTTAATAATTGAAAATTTGCTATTTTTAAACACCTGTAACTTAAGCACCTGTGCATATATTTTACTTCACGCAGGTCATAAAAATTAAAGCTCCAGTAATATAATTTTACATGTGTTAACGGTTTTTCTTAGTTGTATAGAGTTCTCGACTTACAGCCCCTCAGATTCCAGAAAAGTCCTATTTTCACATTTTTTCTTATTATATGAAATTTTCAAATTTTTGTGCAAGTTATAAATTCTAAACAGTTTGTGTTGTCTTTTGGAAATGTGCGCTTTTAAAAACTGTTAGTTTACATGTCACCTTGTTTACTTTAATTTTTATTACAAAATGTCTTCACTTAAGGTAAAGTGTGTTCAGTTAAAGTAAAAAATTTCTAACTTTAAGTCAAAAATGCTTCCATTAAAATAAAAATGTCTTCAGTTAATGTAAAAATGGTATATCATTAATAAGTTTTACTTAGGATAATGTATGCATATTCCAAATACATATTATTATTATTAATTATTCATAAGACTCTAAACGAATTAAAAGTTTTGTATCTGTTTCATTTCTCAGATATCTTTTATGAGCCATTTAATTATATTTAAATTTCATCAATAGCATATCATTTTGTGTATAATTATTGAAAACATTTATTTTGATTTGAGATAAGAAAGATAATTTATGATCATCAACAATACAATATAGCAGTAAGGACTACTTAATAAAGAAATGGAAATCATATTATTATTATAATACGTATTCATAATTTTGTTTCTAAAAAATTTTCTGAACTACCTACAGCTGGTATTAAAAGGTGAATAGCAATTATTAAACTTCAAAATAATCTTATCATATTATAGCCAAATTCGTTTTATTTCATTTCATCATTTCTATCATCATTTAATTTGAATTTCTGAAATTCAGTATGGGAATACAATAAACTTTTTTGTTTTGGTATCATTGGGTAAACAATAGAGACAATAGACAACACCAAATTGTATGCCAATCAAAATGAATTTTAAATTTCTAAATATTCCCCACTTGAAATACAGTAAAATAAAAAATTTAAAAATAAAAATTTAAACCTGGGAATAAAATTGAAAAATTTCCAAAAAAATTTTATTTTATAAAATTCTAAAAGTTTGATATCTAGTTCCTAATTCGAATTTATATTCCAGTTGATTACGATAAAAAAATTAAACAATTTAAACCGAAAATAATAAAAGAAAAACGAGAAAGTGTGTATAGAGAGTTAACTGTGTCTAACCTCCACAAACATAATATTATATTATGTCATCAAATTTTATATAGGTAGGAATTTAAATTATCTGCCACAATTCGGTACTGAGTATAGTTATGTACATTTCGGAGTTGTATGACAGCTATATGACTGCGTCAATCAAATCAACCAAATTTTAAAAAGTTGTTGCAGTAAAATTTAATCATCTTTAAGCCCGCATATAAAAAAATGAAATTTTATAACCGATGTTCGAATCCGATGCCGTGAACCAACCAATTTTGCAAGGGTCTTTAGCATAAAATTTTATTTCTTTTGTTAACAATTTTGGCTAATAATGCATTTAATTAGACACTGATGTTATGCTCATATAAAAAAAAAAGTTGTATAGTAGCTACTCGAACCTGTAGGATAACATAATATTGAATTGATAAAACTTTCAGAATCCCAGCACGGTAAGTTTTTGAGTTATCGTGCAAATGGACGAACAGCAGATAGCTCAATCGATAGAATTTAATCCTGAGAAAGATATACTCAACTATATTTATTGGTTTTTTTAAGATGCCATAAACGTAATGACAAATTTATTACGCTGCAAAATATTATTAATATAACGTAACGGGTTCGGTTATTTACGAAATTTATATGGTTATATATCTTGGTACTAAGAAATGGTAATCATCTGAAATTTTGTAAAAAATTATTAGCTGAATCGGAAGAATTCTGTAAATTTCACAATAAGATATCAGCCATTGAAAAATAAATAAAAATAGTCTGATATATTGGATAATGGATGAAAAAATGATCATTGTAATAATAAACTTCTGAAACAGAAATTATTATTGGTTGATTACTACTTCAAATATTGCAACAACTAAAACATTAATTTTAACTAGTGCAGACAATGCCACCGTCTTATTTTTTTTTAATGACGTCATAATATGTATATTTGAAAAAATGTGTTTATTATATTCACTCTGTCCGTTCGTCCATCTATCCATTCGTTTGTTCGTCCGTCCATCTCTTCATCCGTTCGTCTATCCGTTTACCCATCTGTTTACAAAACTTCTGCACTGTTCAAGATAAAGAACAAAAATTTTAGCCATGTGTACGTTTTATAAAAAAATTAATGTTGTAAAACAACTTTTTCATGTAGCTCCATCCCATATGGAGCTACTGCCCCTCAAACTTTGAAAAAGCCCTATTTTTTAATTTTTAATTTTGAGGAAAGAAAGAACTTTTACAATTAGTATATGTTTACTCAGAAATTTGTTTTGCACCACTCCCTGTTTAATAGCTATTAGGGCCTAAAAATTTAAAATTTCTTATTTTTAGACACCTCTAATTTAGACACCTGTACAAATTTTTCTTCGGCAAGACATAAAAATTAAAGCTTCAGTAATATATTTTTAAGTGTGTTAACGGTTTTTATTAGTTATATAGGATTCCGGACCATGATCTCGTCAAATTTTAAAAAAAGTGCTATTTTCACTTTTTTGCTTATTATAAAAAATTTTCAAATTTTTGTGAAAGTCATTGATTTTAGTATTGTTAGGTTGAATTCTAAACAGTTTGTGTTATCTTTTGGAACTGTTTTGAACTCCGATTTTATTTAACTATGTTTCCTTTTAATTTATTTTATAAATAGCTGTAGAACCACAATTAATTACTTAACAAATCTCCAGTAATTTAAAATGCCAATCTATAATATTATAGTAATAGCATATTTATAAAACTTTATCAAATTGGTAATGAAATTTGAATTTTGTCTATACAAAATATTGAATAAATGATAGCTAGCATGGAAATTTTATATTTAGAAGTTACCTGTAACTAAAATGTAATAAATTAAGTCCATTTACCTTTTGTTATTTGAAAAAAACCTTAAAGAAAAAACTAAGAAAAAAAGTTTATAAGATTTTTGAAAATAAAAGCACATGAATCTTAAGAAAACCGAAAAAAAAAAAAACAAATTTAGATGAAGAGAGATTATTGTATCTTGAGTACATTGAATTATACTAATGGTTTAAAAATTCAAAAAGGTGAAGTTTAAAAAATAAAACCGAGTAGAGAGTAAATTTGATGTAAGTTATAGGTATTAAAAAATGAGATAAAATAGCTTTTTAACTCCTTATTTTCATTTCCTATATATCTGAATACCTACATACCTACATACCTACATTTGTCTTATTAGCTATACCTACATTTGTCTACATTGTCTTATATACAATATCAAATATATAATAATATATAATTTTTTTAAGAGTAACAACTATGATATGGTCTTCTATAGGGTTTATAAATAATTTGTATGCAGTTCAGGTTGATATTTTGATGACCCAACATTTACGTGAAGCATATATATTTATCTTATGGATTTAGTAATTTTTTTTTTTTAAGATTTTAAGTCTTTTTTTTTATTCACCATAAGAATCTTATTTTTAGAAAATTCTCCTCTAAAGTAAATAACGTTTGTTACACCATACCTTATAGTTTATGCTATAATATTAATTTAGTTAATATTTTAAAATTTGATTGATTGCAGGTTGAAGTTGCAGGCAGACTTTCCTTTAGAACAAAATATTAGCTAAGACTTTATAAATAAAAAAATTATTCTTCTATATTATTTAAAATATTCTTAAAATTCCCATATTATAATGTTTTCCAATTTGTAGTTCGAGCTTTTACATTATTCTTTTTTTTTACATGTCGGATCTTTAAATGGACCGTTTGAATTTGGTTTGAACATTGAGAATTTGGCTTATTTTTGAACTATTGCGCCTTAAAAAAATTTATATATTAGAATTTTTAAAGCTACTTTTATCTTAAAGGCTCTATAAATTCCTAACTTATTTTTTGGAAAAAGTTTCAAATAAAAAGAGCAATGAAAAATGTGTCTTTGTTGAATTAAAACTATTAAAATTTAGTATAACAAAAACAGGTTATTTCAAGATATTATTATTCCCTTATGGATAAGTAAAATGTTTTTTTTAAGAGGTATAAAATTTTCTTTCACTTTTTATATCAAGAATATAATATATAATGTTAGAAGGTAAATTACAGGTATTATAATAGTCATTCGTAAGTGCTTGATACTTAACTTAAACTGCTTCCTGATATTTTCATCCTTTTTCCACTTCTTTTATTTTTAAGTTTTAGAACTTTTCAAAGCAAAATATTTAAAAATAAACCGCGGTAGAACTATTTTATAGAACAACATATAAAAGAGTAGGGGGAGAGGATAGACGTTGAGAAAAAAGAATAATTTTCTATAAGTTTTGTTTTATGATATTGTTATATCTATCTATTATTACATTTTAATTTTGTTCTTTTTCAACAATATATAGGTACCATAGCTAACATTCTTTTCATTTTCTATTCTTAAGATATATTCAATAATGCTAATTTAAATTCTAAAAGAATAATTATGATTAAGAAATAATGAAACTTAAACTTTTTCATCTTTCTCCAAAATTTTCTCATCTTCTGGATGTGTTTTTTTTTTATTATTCGATTAAAGATTTTAAAGTTGATATTATTATTTTGAAAAGAAATTAGATGTTAAAAAAAGAAAATAATCAAAATAAATGATTTTATTTATTCAGTTATGATATTTTCAAAATTTGAAAAAGTTTTTCAAAAGGGTAATGAATTTTACGTTGATTTAAAATATTTTTTATATAGAATTATTTTGTACAATACAATTGCTAGGTATCTAACATATACTATCAAAGCTTTAATTTTTTATTTTAACTGAAAAATGGTTACACATTTATATAAGGGCAGATTAATTATTTCTAATTCGCACATAAAGAATTCGAAAGATATTTCCAACAGCTATTACCTAATTATTTTTAGTCTGGTTGCTATAACCTTGTAAGTACTTAAAATTGTTTCAAACATGAAAGGTGTACTTCCTGTTTCATGTTTGAAAACTTTGAATGATAACATTAATTATTTTATTTATTTAGAACAAATGTTTGTCCCCTCAAGCTATCATGTAATTCGACACCTCCTAACTAAATTTCATATACCAAACTTCAGTATCTATACACTGAGTTATTTTCATTTAAAAAAGAGAAGTTGTATGGCAGCTACCCGAATCTGTTGCATCAGCACAACCAAATTTTACAGATGTTGTTGGCCTATAACTCGTAACCATTTTGAAAAATTTCTATACCTAGATTCAATTCAATAGAGACTGAAGATAGATAGAGACCAAATGAAGAAACAAATTTTATGGCAGCTGCTCAAACCAGGCCAAAAATACTGGATTTAAATAGCGAAACTAAGAGTTTTGCAAAAGTAAAAAAAAATATCAACCCTTTATTTTTTAGTTATCGTGCGGACATACGGACGTACATTGCTTAATTTACTCAAAATTCGATTCTGAGCCGATCCATACTTTTGAGTATATATCTAGTTCGACTCCTTTAAGGTGTCACAACGTAATGGCAATTTAATTATACTCTTGAATATACGTTCATACGGATATAATAAAAATAAACTTTTATTAAAAACAGAACTATTATCGAATAGAAGCTCAAAATATAAAAGCAATTTAAGAAAAGCTCCAGCTCCTATTGACGCTTTTATCACTTTTCACAGCTCTATAATATAACTGCATCCTTAGAAATAAAATGGTAACAGAACAACATAACAGAATAATCGGTTATATTAACGTACTAATGTAATAAATAAGGAGGAAATTCTGGTTGTTTGTTTGTTTGGGATGGATTCACGTGAAAACCACCAGTCCGATTTATAACAATATATTAGTACCTCTAGTACATACCATGAATTGACCGTTATTTTTAAATATATGTTTGGAAAAGAAAAAAAAATGTCAGAAAAGTAGTTTTCAAACTACATTATATATTATGAAAATGTATAAAAAAGCCAAAAACCTTCTAAGATCTTTTTTATTAAACTACCTTTTTATTAAACTACTACTACAACTACTAGATGTTCTGAAATATAAATAGTTTCTCTTGATTTTTTATTTGTTAAGTTTTAAGACATTTTTTGTAAGACGAGTACCAAACTTCCACTTGAAATTTCTTTTTTAGTTTCTACACTTAAGATTCAACACATCCGGTATCAAAGAAGACATTTAAAAATGAATCTCTTTATCTTATTTACGAGCTTTAATATTTCTTCTTCTTGTATGTAATTTTGTTTTACTTTATGTTACAGTTTTTCATTTTAAATATTGTAAATAGTCAAAAATTATATCCTAAATGTTGTTCAAAACTCATATTCACATAATATCTACAAAATAATAAATTAAGCATTTTACATTTTGTTTTTGCAATTAATGTCGTCTACCTATCATTAAGCGTATGTAAAAAAAATTATTCTGTTTAAAATTACATTTCCACATTAGATAATATTAGATGGGTTCAATGTTTTTTTTTTAACCTTTCTATGTATGTTTTTTCAATTAGAAAATTCTATATAATCAATTTTTAAATATTAAAATAGGTATACATTATATATATCTTTTCTAATACAACATTAATTTATACGAAACACATCAACCCATAATTCAATCGATTACTAAATTTGACCTACATCTATACTAAGAGCATATTTTTCCTACAAAAAAAAAAAAAAAAATCTATTCTCCTCTTTTTATTTATCCTAGAACTAAAAATAATTTTACTTAAGAATACCTATATAATAATATGTAGATACAAAACGTATCTATGTAATATGTAAATGAAATATTTTTAGATACTGTCCTTGTCATTTATTAATGGGCTTTAAAGATAAATGCTTTAAAAGTAGTACCTTTATCATACAATTTTTTATTTTGATAAAAAAACAAGGTAGAATGTAAACCAACGGTTTTTAAAAGCGCACATTTCCAAAAGACAATACAAAATGTTTAGAATTGTGACTCGCACAAAAATTTGAAAATTTCATGTAATAGGAAAAAACGTGAAAATAGGACTTTTCTGGAATTTTGAGGGGCTGTAAGTCCGGAACCCTATATAACTAAGAAAAAAAAACTTAACACGCGTAAAAACATATTATTGAACCTTTAATTTGCATGTCTTGCCGAAGAAAAATGTTTACAGGTGCCTAAGTTACAGGTGTCTAAAAATAGAAAATTTTCAATATTTAAGGCGTAATAACTCTTAAAAAAATGGTGCTACCAAATTTTCTGAGAAAACTTATACTAATTTTAAAAGTTCTTTCTTGTCTCAAAATTTCAGGTTCCTATCTCAAAGCGTGCCGGAGTTATGAAAAAAGAAATATCATGCTAAATTTGGTTTTAACATAACGGTAAATTTAAATAGTAAATTACAAAATATTGTATAATTTTGGTCTTCTAGTATTTTTAGATTGTAAAACTACTACGCAGAGCCTGAGGTATATACATCTGAAAATAGGGTTTTTTAGCAATTTTGGGGAGCTGTAACTTTGGAACTCTATACCTACAATTAAAAGAAACCATTAATACACATAAAAATAATATATTAATGTAGTTTTAATTTTTTTGTCTTGTCGAAGAAAAATGTGGACAGGTGCCTAAGTTACAGGTGTTTAAAAGTAACAAATTTTCAAATTTTGAGGCCTATTAGCTCATAAACAGGGGGTGGTATAAAAAAATTTTCTAAGCAAACTTATACTGCCGGAGTGCCGGAGTGCCGGAGTTATGAAGGTAGAAACATCATGCAAAATTTGGTTTTCATATAACGGTAAATTTAAATACTAAATTTAAAAAATATATATAATTTTGATATTGATTTATAAAGATAATGAAAGTTTCTATCGAATGGTGTTTTCAGATTCAAAATATGTTAAGCGGAACATGAAATATACGCATTTTAATATAGGGCTTTTTCAAAGTTTGGACGGCTGTAGTTCCCTGATGGATGGGGCTACATGAAAAAGTTGCTCCACAAAATAAATTTTTTTATGAGACCCAGGTGTAGATGTTTTGTAAACAGACGGACAGTCGGACGAACGGACGGAGTGCAACTAATAGGCAAATTTTTTCAAAATTTTTTTGGAAATGTGCTAAAAACATTTTTCATTTTTGGTATAGGTTCAAGGTATCTACAAATCTGTACTATTTTTTGATCTGGTATAAATTCTGTTAAATCATGTATTATATATATGATTTATTTCAACACTACTTACAGGACCTCTAAAATTTCCCTATATGTATTTTCTTCTAATTTTGAATTTTAAGTTATTTAATAGATGTATTATGGTTAGAATAGAAGATTTGCTTGTTATGCATTTATTTTTTCTTTTTAAACAGAATAGGTAAGGTACATACTATAAAAATTCTTTTTCTCTTGAGAAATTTCTGCATTTCAAGTTTTTTTTTTTATTTTTAGAAATTAATATTGAATTATTAAGAAGTAGATATGGTACTTTAAAAAAGAAAAGAACTATTGAATTAGAGAAATATTTGGATATGAAAAATTGTTGATTTTTTGAAGTGCTTTTATAAATGATCAGAATTTTATTCAAAACTGTAAGGATTATTATCTCATGCTCATATAAAAAAAAAAGTTGTATGTCAGCTACTAGAACTCGTCAGTGAAACTTGTTTAAATTTAATATCGAAAGTCGTATTTAAATAAAAAATTACATGTTGAACATATTTTAGAGTTCCCTTAGAGCTTCTTTAATTTTTTTTATTAAAGTGCGGACTGATAAGCCAATTCAAATCGATTCAGAAATTCAATGCTGAGCTTTTCGGTATCTATCTCATCACTTCTAAGGTGTTAAAAACGTGATAAAAAATTTTTACACTTTTAACTACATTTGCGCAGGTATAAAAACTCATTTAATGCTCTAGATAGGCTCATTCAATGCTCTTAAAAGGAGTAGATATACAATATTTGTTCATTATAAAACTAAATTTATATATAGAATTTGTTAACATTAATCTTACATATAATGTTTTTCCTTTTACGCCACTCTCTACTACTTTAACGTCACTCTTTGAATATGGAGATTAAGTAAAGAAGATGAAAAAATGCTATTTGTTGTTCTAAATATTTGCTTGTTAAACAAATAATACAAGTATCATAATATTATTATTATAATAAAACGAGGAAGAGTGCAGTAGAGTAGACTGTGTCAACTCTGGGATACCCGTATGAACGTAATATATCCTATTATAAAACTTGATCATCTTTTAAAAACATTCAGATGTTTTAGTACCGAACTACAGAGATATATTTATGTAAATTGTGGAGTTGTATGGCAGCTACCCGAATCTATTGCGCCTAGCTTCATTAAGTTCCAAGAAATGCAAGAAGCCTAAACCGGCGGCATTAGATCAATCAAATTTTACAAAAGTTTTTGGCATGCAACTCGACACTTTTTCACTAAATTTCAGATAGCTAGATTCAATAGACACTGAGTTATTTTCATTTAAAAAGAGAAGTTGTATGGCAACTACCCGAACCTGTCATATCATCACAACCAAATTTTACAGAAGTTATTGCCATAAAAGTGGATTATCATTCGCAAAATTTCAGATACCTAGATTGAATAGACACTGGGTTATTTCCATTTAAAGAAAGAAGTTGTATGGCAGCTACTCGAACCCGGCGGCCGAAAATGCTGGATTTAAATAGCAAAACTAACAATTTTGCAAAAGTGATGTAAAAAAAATTTCAGCCTCCTAGCTCCTTTATTTTTTGAGTTATCGTGCGGACGGACGGATGGACGGACGTACATGGCTTAATCGACTCAGAATTCGATTCTGAGCCGATCCATACCTTTGACACTATATCTAGCTCGGCTCCTTTAAGGTGTCACAAACGTAATGGCAAATTTATTATACCCTTGAACATAGTTCATACGGGTATAATTATTCATGAATGAAAGTGTTGATTTTTAAATAAAAACTGTGGTAACGGGATTATGGATAAGTCTGATAATTTGCGCATATTGTGAAAATGAAAAATAAGTGATATGCAAAATACTAATCAATATTGTAAGGTTACATTTATTTTTTTGAAAACATTCATTCTTTGTTATCTATAATATAATACACAAGATGTTGGCGAGACCTTGCCAACATGTAAAAAAAAATATTTTATATCTATAATAAAACACTCACACTGAATGTAAACTAAACTGGCAATGATGATATTTCTGTATATCTAAATAAAATAAAAGACAAGTTGCTGCTGCTGAGTAGCGTGCCCTCCTGTTATGTTAAATGTTAATTTAACAAATGTTATACTATGAAAAGAAAGAAACGTACATCTGATATTTACCCATATAAAAGATAGAAAACAATAAATATTATAATGTTATGCTATGAAATGAAAGAAAAAACAAGGCAGTGTATAAATCAAAGTTTTTAGAGGGTCGTATTTTTAAGTAGAACATTATAAAATTGCAATAATATTTTTATTTAAATTTTGCTAAGTAACATTTTCTTAATTTTTTAAAAATTTTGCCATAATATAGTACAATTTTAGAATCAGAAGTTTAGCCCATAATATAGAGATATATGAATAAAAATATGGGTATACATATATTAGATTTATTATAGATTTATTAATTTTTATATAGGCAACAGTTATTAATATGAATGAATGGACGGTAAACATAAACGAACAAAAAAAAAATTCAGAATGTTCTATAGGTTATAATTTATATTTTTTAAATAGACTGATGTATAAATTTAATACTTAAAAAAAATAACAGAAAACAAAAAAAAAAAAGTAAAATGTAATACTGCGAAGAAAAATAAAAACGAATAGAAAAAAAAGAGAACAAAAATGTTACTTTGATTGTTTTTAAATATTTTTAAAGAAAAAAAGAACTGTTAAAATGTTATGATTTTAAAAGAAAAAAACATACGTCTGATATTTACGTACCTACATAACAGATAGAAAAAGGAAAAAAAAAATGTTATGCTATGAAAAGAACGAAAAGTCCATCTGATATTGAGGTACATAACAGATAGAAAAAAAGAAATATCAAAATGTTATGCTATGAAAAGAAAGAAAAAACAAGGCAGTGTATAAATCAAAGTTTTTAAAGGTTCGGATTTTTAAGTAGAACATTATAAAATTGCAATAATATTTTTATTTAAATTTTGCTAAGTAACATTTTCTTAATTTTTTAAAAATTTTGCCATAATATAGTACAATTTTAGAATCAAAAGTTTAGCCCATAATATAGAGATATATGAATAAAAATATGGGTATACATATATTAGATTTATTATAGATTTATTAATTTTTATATAGGCAATAGTTATTAATATGAATGAATGGACGGTAAACATAAACGAACAAAAAAAAATTCAAAATGTTCTATAGGTTATAATTTATATTTTTTAAATAGACTGTATGTATAAATTTAATATTTAAAAAAAATAAAAGAAATACTTAGCGTACGTAAATAACAGAAAACAAAAAAAAATAAATGTAATACTGCGAAGAAAAATAAAAACGAATAGAAAAAAAAGAGAACAAAAAATGTTACTTTGACTGTTTTTAAATATTTTTAAAGAAAAAAAGAACTATTAAAATGTTATGATTTTAAATGAAAAAACATACCTCTGATATTTACGTACATAACAGATAGAAAAAGAAATATTAAATGCTATGCTATGAAAAGAAAGAAACGTACATCTGATATTTAGGTACATAACAGATAGAAAAAAAGAATTAAAATGTTATGCTATAAAAAGAATGAAAAAACAAGACAGTGCATAAATCAAAGTTTTTAAAGAGTTGCATTTTTAAGTAGAAATTATAAAAAAATAAAGCGGTGCGTAAAACCAAAGCTTTTAAAGGAGCGCAATTTAAATTATAAAATCACAATTTTCAATTAAATTTTGAATGTGTAACATTTTCTCAATTTTATGCTTCTTTTATGATTTTTATTTTCTAAAACTTCAACATTATATGCACAGCCAATTTTTATTGTTTTACATAAAAGGTGCGTAAAACTTACGGTGTGAAGATTTTGTAGAGAAAGCGATAGATAAAGAGACAGAATATTATTACGGATAGAGTAAAAATTTGTTTGAAAAATATAACAAAGAAAGTTTTGAAGCATTTGCTATGGCAACCATAGAAAAATATAACAAGTGTACTATATATTATAATTAGGCAAATGCATCAGATCAGTGTAGTTTAGTTTCAAAATTATAAAGTTTGATACTGTATTTTTTCGAAGCGAAAATTTTTGATACTATTGGCAAAAATTTATTTACCATTGGTTTTTAATCCAACCTTTGGTTTTTTAATCCAAAGCTTGATAAAGAAATTTACAAGAGATGAGATTTATTAAATAATCATTTTTATTACATTTTTGAAAGAAACTACTTCACAGCATCATTGAGGTTTTTCATTATTTAAAACACTTTAGCAATAAATTTTACATTTATCAATATCTAAATATAATACATATAAGTATTTGAATAAATTTACTAAAATTAAATTGTTCATAAAACTGAGGAAACTTTCACAAAAGCTTTATTTTTCTACTTATACCCTTTAATAAGGCTTTTTTACTATTTATTTAATAATTTAAAGTTTTATTACCAGAGATACGAATCTTTAACTCAAAGTATTATCAAGAGACGCAAACCGTTAATTAAAAATATAAATAAATTTAGTAAATATTATTACCAGAGACTAAATTTTCCACTAGAATTATTGTCAGAGACACAAACCGTTCATTAAAAGTGAGTACAGTCAAAAAAGGAAAAGTACATACATACTTAAAAAACACATTTTCAATCAAAATAAATTCAGCAAATTTTTAATTTTTAAATTTGACCGCTACGTCCATTATGAACTGGTCGCAGCGGTAAATTAAAAATAAATTATTAATCTTCTGTTGGCGTTTTCAATCTTTGTTTTGGAAAAAAAAAATAAAAATAGGTACTCTTAATAAAATTAAAGCGCCTGAAAGTGAAAAAGTGAGAGTGAGCAAAGTTTATAGTAAACCTCATATTTATTAGAAAAAAATAATAGGCCGATTTTATTCTTGATTTTGTTTTCATTAGTATAAAAGC
Source organism: Poecilobothrus nobilitatus (assembly GCA_947095535.1). NCBI lineage: Eukaryota > Metazoa > Arthropoda > Insecta > Diptera > Dolichopodidae > Poecilobothrus > Poecilobothrus nobilitatus. Next base: position 232,392,376 of record OX352774.1, on the reverse strand, counting down.
TGGTGCTTCGTAACAGACTTTAAAATAGTTTTGTTTATTTAGGTTGAAATTTAGATTTTTAAGCTAAATTTTCGGTAGAACTGGTATAACATAAAATATTCGAAATTTTTTTATTAATATAAAATTAGGCAGACTTAAATAATTATATTTCATAACAGAAGTCAGAAACTTACTAAATATTATAGAAACGGATATTTTTCTTAAAAAAAAAAAGAAAAAAATTACATAGAAAATGTCATTTTAGACGCCTTCTCTCACAAAAGATTCATAATTTTGTACTAATTTATTATTAGACCATTAATAATATTGTTAGCCATGGAAAAAAATAAGATTTGTTAATCAGATCAGATAATATAATACCTGAAATTAATGATTGAATTTCTGATAATATACACAATATAATGATTATGGCAGATTATGGTTTAATTCACAAAGATAAAAAAATTTTGTAAATGCATAAAATATATGAATGATAATTTTTACATTTTACACCAGATTTTACAGAAGATTCTGGTTTTCACTAAATTCTTTTAGCTATGACACAAATCAAATATTTCTGTGCTTTAAAATTTTTAAAACTAGCCAGTTTTAGCTGGCCCGTTTGAAAAAAAATTAGTACAAATTTTTGTATGAATTTGTACATCTCTATGTAGTCTCTGATAATACCAATTCACACAAGATATTAAATATCATATAGATATTAATACCAGACACACAAGATGTAAAAAAAAAATATTTTATTTCTATAATAAACCACTCACACTGAATGTAAACTAAACTGGCAAAGATGATATTTCTGTATATTTATTTAATAATTTAAAATTTTATTATCAGAGACACAAATCTTGGACTAAAAGTCTTATCAGAGACACAAATGTTTACTTTTTAAAAAGTACTTTCGACACAAAATTTAAAGCAAATTTTTAATTTTTAAATTTGACCGTCATCCATTATGAACTGGTCGCAGCGGTAAATTAAAAATAAATTATTAATCTTCTGCTGGCAGTTTTCAAATGACTCTTTGTTTTGAAAAAAATAAAAATACTCTTAATAAAATTAAAAGACCTGAAAGTGAAAAGAGCAAAGTTTATAGTAAGCCTTATAATTTATAAGAAAAAAAATAATAGGCCGATTTTATTCTTAATTTTGTTTTCACTATTATGAAAGCTGGTAAAAGTTTCGCAACAGACTTTAAAGTAGTTTTGTTTATTTAGGTTGGAATTTTGATTTTTTAAGCTGAATTTTTGATATAACATAAAATATTCGAATTTTTTTTATTAATATAAAATTCGGCAGACTTAGCTAATTATATTTCATAACAGAAATCAGAAACTTACTAAATATTTTAGAAATGGATATTTTTCTTAAAAAAAAGAGAAAAAATAACATAGGAAATATCATTTTAGATGCCTTCTCTCAAAATAGATTCATAATTTTGTACTAATTTATTATTAGACCATTAAATTAAAAAGCTGTCGAAAACGACCCACACAAAAAAAAAAGGCCCCGAAAATTTATGAAATTACATTATCAGAGACATGAATCTTTTATTAAATATACTAAAGACCTCTTCCAAAGTACATTTAAATAAAATAAATTCAGCAAATTTTTTTCAAGCAAAAAAAAAAATAAACGCAAAAGACTTGAAAGTAGTTTTGGTAATTAAAGTAATTCGCGGCGAAAACAACTGTTTTTATCGACATAAAAATTTTTTTTTTAAACTAAAGAAAAATAGAGAGTCTGGTAAAATTTTAACAAATATTAAAATTATTTCGATTATTGGGATTATTTTAAATGTAACAAAAATAAAAATGTCGTAGCGGTTGGTGTTGGTTGGCTTTTCGCCGGTTTTTATTGTGCACTTTATACATGTGTTTCAAACAATTTTTGAGATATCGGCACGAACTTTTACCCTGAATGTGTTTTTAACTTGGACCATTTTTTCTCAATGATTAAAAAACTGTCAAAAATTACCGCCACGAAAAAACGGCGTGAAAAAATTAATAAACTGTTCCTAACATTTTTAATTTTATGTGTTCAGATTTGTTTTATGTTTTTTTCTATTACATCAAGTAAGTAAGTGATACCAAAGTTTTTTTAATGGTGCTGATGTAAAAATGAAATTTTTAGGTAGTTTATTAAGGGAGTCAGTATGATACCGCAAATGTTTTTGAATCTATAGAAATTGTGCAATTGCACAGGGGATTTTCTAGTATAATTATAAAACTCAAAAATCGTTTAAAAAAAAATAAATAAGGTTACTTATAAGACGATAAGGTAAATGTTATTGGTCCCTATTAAGGGAACAATTTTATCATTAAGCTGATCAAAAATTACAGACCTATCATTATACCCGTATGAACTATGTTCAAGGGTATAATAAATTTGCCATTACGTTTGTGACACCTTAAAGGAGTCGAGCTAGATATAGTGTCAAAGGTATGGATCGGCTCAGAATCGAATTCTGAGTCGATTAAGCCATGTACGTCCGTCCGTCCGTCCGTCCGTCCGCACGATAACTCAAAAAATAAAGGAGCTAGGGGGCTGAAATTTTTTTTACGTCACTTTTGCAAAATTGTTAGTTTTGCTATTTAAATCCAACATTTTCGGTCGGCGGGTTCGAGTAGCTGCCATACAACTTCTATCTTTATATAGAAATAACTCAGTATCTATTCAAGCTAGGTTTCTGAAATTTTGCAAATGATGTTCAAGTTTTATGGCAACAACTTCTGTAAAATTTGGTTGTGCTGGTGCAGCGGGTTCGGGTAGCTGCCATACAACTTCTCCGTTTAAATGAGAATAACTCAGTGTTTATTGAAGCTAGGAATCTGAAATTTAGTAAAGAGGTGTCGAGTTACATGCCAACAACTTTTGTAAAATTTGGTTGGTCTAGAGCAGCCGGTTCAGACTTCTTGCACCTCTTGGAACCTAATGAAGCTAGGCGTCTGAAATTTTGCAAATGATGATCAAGTTTTATGGCAACAACTTTTGTCAAATTTGGTTGTGGTGGTGCGGCGGGTTCGGGTAGCTGCCATACAACTTATCCGGTTAAATGAGAATAACTCAGTGTTTATTGAAGCTAGGAATCTGAAATTTAGTAAAGAAGTGTCGAGTTATATGCCAACAACTTTTGTAAAATTTGTTTGGTCTAGAGCAGCCGGTTCAGACTTCTTGCACCTCTTGGAACCTAATGAAGCTAGGCGTCTGAAATTTTGCAAATGATGATCAAGTTTTATGGCAACAACTTCTACAAAATTTGGTTGTGCTGGTGCGACGGGTTCGGGTAGCTGCCATACAAAATCTCTTTTTAAATGAAAAGAACTCAGTGTCCGTCCGCACGATAACTCAAAAAATAGAGGAGCTAGGAGGCTGAAAATTTTTTTACGTCACTTTTGTAAAATTGTTAGTTTTGCTATTTAACTCCAGCATTTTCTGTCCCCGGGTTCGGGTAGCTGCCATACAACTTCTTTCTTTAAATAGAAATAACCCAGTGTCTGTTCAATCTAGGTATCTGAAATTTTGCGAATGATGATCAAGTTTTATGGCAACAACTTCTACAAAATTTGGTTGTGCTGGTGCGACGGGTTCGGGTAGCTGCCATACAAAATCTCTTTTTAAATGAAAAGAACTCAGTGTCCGTCCGCACGATAACTCAAAAAATAAAGGAGCTAGGAGGCTGAAATTTTTTTTACGTCACTCTTGCAAAATTGTTAGTTTTGCTATTTAACTCCAGCATTTTCGGCCGCCGGGTTCGAGTAGCTGCCATACAACTTCTTTCTTTAAATAGAAATAACTCAGTGTCTGTTCAATCTAGGTATCTGAAATTTTGCAAATGATGATCAAGTTTTATGGCAACAACTTCTACAAAATTTGGTTGTGCTGATGCGACGGGTTCGGGTAGCTGCCATACAAAATCTCTTTTTAAATGAAAAGAACTCAGTGTCCGTCCGCACGATAACTCAAAAAATAAAGGAGCTAGGAGGCTGAAATTTTTTTTACGTCACTCTTGCAAAATTGTTAGTTTTGCTATTTAACTCCAGCATTTTCGGCCGCCGGGTTCGAGTAGCTGCCATACAACTTCTTTCTTTAAATAGAAATAACCCAGTGTCTGTTCAATCTAGGTATCTGAAATTTTGCGAATGATGATCAAGTTTTATGGCAACAACTTCTGCAAAATTTGGTTGTGGTGGTGTGACGGGTTCGGGTAGTTGCCATACAACTTCTCTTTTTAAATGAAAATAACTCAGTGTCTATTGAAGCTAGCTATCTGAAATTTAGTGAAAAAGTGTCGAGTTGCATGCCAAAAACTTTTGTAAAATTTGAATGGTCTAAAGCAGCCGGTTCAGGCTTTTTGCATTTCTTGGAACTTAATGAAGCTAGGCGCAATAGATTCGGGTAGCTATCATACAACTCCACAATTTACATAAATATATCTCTGTAGTTCGGTACTAAAACTCTGAATGTTTTTAAAAGATGATCAAGTTTTATAGAAACAGGATATATTACGTTCATACGGGTATCCCAGAGTTGACACAGTCTACTCTACTGCACTCTTCCTCGTTTTATATACAAAATCATCTCATTTACTTTCATTCATAAAATGTATTTTTTAAAATGTAAACCTAATTTATTATCTCTGTAATATTTTGACTTTTGAGAAAGCAAAACCAAGTTATTTATACAAAAGTTACCTAATAGCTTCCTTTTTTTTCTGTTGAATTTTATTGTAAACCTAAACTTTTTGAAATTTTTCTGTTGTGTTAACCAAATTTTCGCCAATTGATTTGTTTTTTTCTTAAGTATTGTTTTATAAAAGTCGTAGAGGTTATACTATATTTTATACATGCTCATTTAAATAGATTCTACTACCATAAATTTGATTTTTTTATACAATTGATCGGCACTATATTGGCACAAGGTTAATTCGAGAAAATATTTAATTTTTTAAATTAGCATATATAGGCAAATACTACTATTTATAGTTCTTTTATATTATGATTTTTAGTTATTGTACACTTTGAATTATTTGTTTTAGGTTCACCCTGAATTAATAGTTTCTCTTAACAATTCAAGTTTATTAACATTGTGCACAGAAATTTTCTTTTAATGTTCAGATTATACAGAGAAAATAAGAAAAATAACTAAAAGATTAATACAGACATCCTTTAATTTTTTTTTTTGTTTTCATTTAATATGGTCATTAGTACAAAAAAAAAAAAAACAGAATAAAAACAGGATAATAAACTAAAATTTTATGTATTTGTACCAAATTTTTATGTACTTACATAAAAATACACAATATATATTATTATTATTATGAGATTGTTAAATTTTCATTCTAAAATTGGATTTATGATCTAGGATTAATCGTAAATGGATTTCATATACTAATTTTTTTTTTTTTTTTTGAATAACAAATGACCAAAATATATTTAAATATCTTGTATCTTATAGATATGAAAAACAAACAGAATCATACATTCATTGTACATATATTTACATAATATACGTATATTTTTATCATAATGTAGTAATAATCATTATTCTGAATGGAAGCATGCCAGTTTAACTAAATTCATTTCCACAAAAAGACATTTTCGCCTAATGCTATTTGACTAATAAGAAAATGTCATTTCATTTAAATGACTATTAACAAAAGTGACACATCGCAAAAAGACTTTTAACGAAAAAGTATTTAAAAAACAAAATATATTTTATTGTACGAGAGATTTAAGTGTTGTTTAAAAAATCAGGATTTACCGTTTTTTCCATGTATCATTGTTAAATATCTTTTTGAGAAATGTCTCACTATTGGATACGAAAATCTCATCTTGCAGCTTAAATCCTTTATGTCAAAATATATTAGGCAAAATTGTGTTTTGCCATTTTTACAATATTTGTCTAACTGTACATAAACCATTTTGAATGAATAGTTTTGCGTATTTACATAATATGTAGAATATTATTATATCTTTAACTTATTACTATAAAGTACATACTATAATACTGCTGCAGCTACTAATAATATTTCTAATTAGATATATATAGGACAGAATACAATAAAAATAATTTCAGTGATGATTTAATACCTCCAAGATAAAACTATGTACATATTTCATGTATAGCATAATAATCTATTTAGTTTCTATAGATTTACTAAAGAGTACGTACACATGTACTTAAAGATAAATTTCTATAGATACTAATGAAAAATCAGGAAGTACATTATAATCTTCAAATATACGTATATGTATTTTTCTTATTTTTTTTGTTTTTTATTTGATGGATAGAGAAAGATATATAATATTATTATGTATCTATATGCAATAAGAATATTTTTGAGAGTTATTGTTGTCTTTTTCAAACTTATTGTAACTTGTATTTATGTATTGGTATTTTTGTGTTGTAGTTAGATAGATGTATTATTCTTTTAATTTTGCTTGAGTTCTAATAATTATTATTTTAAATTATCTAGATTATTATTTTTTAAGTATAAAATGTGATTAAATATTATTGTTTAATTTTTTTCCTTTTTTTTTTTTTTTACTTTTATTTCAATGTGTAAAGATTACAAGGATAATTTATTCTAAATAGAAAATATGTTAAAGATATTAATTTAAATAATGTTATTAGAATATGAAATCTTGTAAATATCCAACAACAGTTAAATTTTAAAAGAGAAGAAAAAAAATTTCATATCTTTTTAATGAAATATTACAAAAATATAAATTAAAAAATAAAACTAATTAGTCCTATATATAGGAACCGTATAATAATAATAACCTTATTAATTATATATCGTATGATATATAATATATCGGATATATATCTCATGTATCGTATGTGACGAATTATCATAACATGAAATATAAAGGACATAATGGCGCGAAGAAAAAAAAATTTCAGAATGATGTAGTTTAATTTATCAACAGTTATCTTCAGATACTGACATCAACAATTTTTAAAACATCTTTTTATACTTTTATACTACTTATAAATATTAAGGTCTTCTTTGTGTACCAGAAAACGTTTATTCAACATTCATAAGATAATATAAAGCAATTACGTATCATTAAGTTCTTGTGACATTATTTACCTCTAGCTTTAAGCATATACAATTTTACTACCAAAGTAAGTTTGTAAATTAAGGTTATGCAAAAATAATGTGAAAAATGCTTAAAACCCTGATTTTGAAACCAACTAAAATCTCTTCTAATATCCATAATATATCTGTATATCTTTTAAATAAATACAAAATACATTACAAAAATATTTGTTTGTTAAATATTAGTTTGTTAAATAAGTATTTCTGTGAAGTGTCGCTTTTGTTAAAAGTCTTTTTGCAATAAGTATTTTTTGTCAAATGTCATTAAGCAAAATGTCTTTTTGCGAACTGGATTTAAGCAAACTGGGTGATCCCATTACATTTTGTGTATCATCTATATTATCTTATACATTATTATTTATTTTTTATTTATTTTTTAATTGTTTTATATATTATTATAAAATTGGATACGACCTAACTGTGGTCTTAACCTGGCGAGATCTTTCAATTGAAAACATTGAGACTTAACCACTAATACGCAGTCAGCATTTTATTAGCCTTATAAATTAAAAAAAAATATATAGAAACCTCTCCGTAATCGTTTTCTAATTTCAGTGGAATAAATAATATTTTAAATCGAAAATTTAAAGGTGAAATTCTTACCTAAGGGGAAAATATTTTAATGTACAATATAATATTAGTTTATATTCTATAAAAAAAGAAAATATTGTGTTCTATAATATAAATTTCGGATCGTAATATATTTTAATTTTTGATTTCAGTGCAGAACGATGCATTATTATTTGATTTTTATAGGAGTGAAAGTAGTAGGAGTGGTCCGTTGCTGTAACCATTTAACAATATCGACTCTATCATATATTTAACAAACTCGTTGCCTCACTTTACATTATAGTTTCAATTTTAAATTCACTTTTCAATTGAAAATTCTTTCGCGAAAATTTTGTACTAAAAAATAAACTATTGATTATTGATCAACAGATTGTTTTTATCTTTTGCCAAAAAATTTCATTGAATTTTAAATACCTAGGCATAGGTTATTTAAAAAAAATATTTTATTTTAAAAATTTTTATTAAATGAAATTATAAAATTAATGTAATTAAATTATTTATTAAAAACTATTTACACTAAAAATTAATGGAATCTCTTTATAAAAAATTTTTTTTTCCATTTATTTTATTTTATCATAATTTTTAAGTTCATTTTGCCGGGGTTCATTCCCATATAATTTTTTATATATCTTAGATTTTCTCAAAATATATGAAAGAAAAACTCGTTTACAAAAAAACAAATATTTGAATCGTCCAAATATAGCCTGAATACCAACAATAAATTATTATTCTCAGGAACCAACAGAGTTGGAGAAATTTTTAAAATCTTCCCGGAAAATACAAAAGTAAATTAACTTCTGTTAATAAAAGTTTTTCATAATATTATCTAAAAAAAATGATTTTGTTTTCTTTTGATTGTCGACAATATTCTAACATTATATAACCATAACTTTTATCTTGTCTTGTCAAAGTATGACAAAATGTCTAATTTACAACAAAAAAAAAAAAAAAAAAAAACTTTTAAAACTTATCATGACAAACATTAAAAAAAGTGTATAATACAGAAAAACAAAAACAAATAATTACCGCTTAGTGGAAAACTAACTAAAAATAAAAAAGAAAAAAACAAAAAATGAAAATTTAAAAAAAATATGTATTAAGAAAAGTGATTTTCATAACAACCAGCACTCTAGAGTATTTCCCTTCCAGGATAATTATAATTAAATTAATTATCCTATAGCAATTCTAAATAAAGTACTAAGAAAATTTTCTTTTAAAATTTATTTTCAGACTGGAAAAGACACAAAAAAATTATCACTTAAAACTATTGCGATTTTTTTTTTTTTTTTGAAAGTAATGCAAAAAATAAACTTTAAAAGAAATTTTTATGCAATTTAAATAACTCATTTTTTTAAAGAAAAGTTTATCAATTTAAATATTATTAAAATTAATTTGAAAAGTGATATTATATTTAAAAATTAAATTAGAGGCAGAATAGCGAACGACTCTTTAAAATAAACGTGCTTATGTTAAATAAAAGACCTCGGTGGTCTAGTGTATATGCGGTAAATACCTAGGTAGTATGAGTTTGAATCCCACACACGTTGTAAGAATAATTAACCCTTACGACATTTACAGCAATGCCTGAAAAGGAAATGCTGTATAATTTCCATGTCGCTTTTATGTGGCAGGTGAATTAACAAAAACAAAGAAATTATACTAAACAAAATATTTTTCACAGATGTTCATTACGGTTTGGAATAATATACGCAGCAAGTGTCCGAAAGAGTGAACAGAATGCAACAAGTAGTCATAACCTAAACAAATTTTCGAGTTTCAAGCAATTCTTCTATAACATTCAATGGTATTTGGATATGTGATTTGGAAGGAATACCTAGAGAAAGAAACAAATAAATGAATGAATTTTCATTATATTATTTATATTTTTAGAAAGAAAAATTTAAAAACATAAAATTATTAAGAAATAATGTTTTTTGAACCACTTTAAACAATATATTTTCAGTCCATACGGTATGGTTATACCTATACAGAATTAAAGGCTTTAATGTAACTTAAAGACTGATTGGTATCTACTCATTAAACTAACTTTAATTTAAAGTTAATTAAATTTTAAAAACCTCTCATATTTCTTTTGACTACTCTCTATACAATTTATTATGAAATAGCAATTCAATAGTATCAGTTAGTGGTTAAGAATTTTATTTCTTCTACGTCCAAAAATCCAATGTTTAGTTAAATTAACAACTTTTCCTTTAATATGTCCAGGTTAATTCTCCAGAGATCACATTTTAATTTACTCGTTTAAATAGATATCTACTTAAATGTGTCGATAGATACATATGTAGGCTAGATAAAACGAGGAAGAATACAGTTGCCTTTGTCAACTCTTAGATACCCGTACGAACCGTTAATATGTTCACAGCCTGTCACTCTGCTAACAATATTATTTTTTTAATATTTTAGTATTTTAAAATAATTTGGATGAATTTTATAATTTCTAGAACTATGGGTTGTGATATATTCAAACTATATGTTTATACATTCTTCAAAAGCAAATTCTAACCTTCCACATAACGATTATCAATCCAAAATTTTTTCAAATATTCTATAGTACCATTTAATACTAAGCGGTAAATGTATATTAAAATTACTTAGTACAAAATAATAAATATAATTTTAAATATTATATTATATTATATTATATTTAAATATTCCATTGACAGAATAATTTCTTATAAGTACAATAAAATACATATATGTATGTAAATACGGCGCTATATAATATACATCTATACTCTTATCATTCACTCACTAGTGGCATATACGATATGTAAATAAACATGATATTATATAAGTATGTATATATATCAATATCATATAAATAAAAATTCTTCAAGTAACCGTTATGTTGTTTATTTACTTACATTTTTTTTTACTACGCATTATATCCTCAACAATTTCAAATTATCGAGTAAAACAAAATGAAAAAATTCGTTAAAGAAATGTTCGAAAATTTGAAAAAATCAAGTAACACTTTCGTCAATTATAAAGTAACCATATATTATTAAATAAAGTTGTTAACAGAAATAAAAGTATAATGTTAAAGCTTTAATTTTTCTGTATTACTTCAAAAAAATTTTAACAGGTGTTCAAGTTACAGGTGTTTAAAAATAGGAAATTTTTAGTTTTTGACCCTTTACAGCTCCTAAACGGAGGGTGATACAAACAAAATTTCTGAAATAACTCATACTAATTTTCAAAGATCTAACTTCTGTCAAAATTTCAAGTTTCCAACTTTAACCGTTTAGAAGATACAAGGGTTAAAGGATTTTGCAAAATTTTAGTTTCGCATAACGGTAAATTAAGACACCGTATGTCACAAAAATATATTTATTGTATATATTCTTTTAAAGCTAATAAAAGTAGTAATCGTTTGGCGTTTTCAAAATGAAGATATACCTTATACAACTTGTGCTATAATAATTTAAATATAGAGCTTTTTTGAACCTTTGGGGAGCTGTAGCTCCGTAACAGGTGGGGGTACAAAAAAAAGTTATTAAAAATAGAATTAATATTTTTATGACATCTATCAGCAGTTAAAATTTCATAGCTCTATTGCAAAAAAAATTCCCAGAATATTGTGTAAATTTCAAGATTCTAGCTTTCTTAGTTTTTGAGTTAGCGTGCTGACGGACGGACGGACGGACATGGCTCAAAAGTCTTAGAATTTTTTTCTGATCCGATCCATACCTTTGAAGGTATATCTAGCTCGCTTATTTCGAGGTGTTACAAACGGAGGAGTAATTTTATTATACCCGATCCTATCGTACGGGTATAAACATGATAGGTAATAAATTAGTTATGAGTTTCGGAATTCGTTTTTATATTTGGAAATATCGCCCCCAACACAAAAATTTTATTTTTTGATAAAAACTCCTATTTTGAAAGAAAATATTCAGTTTTGGATGAAAAAGCAAAATTGATATAAAAATCGTGAAAAAACAACGAGAAATGGCAGAAAAATTGATTTAAAGATTTCGTATTTTACAAATCCATTTTCAGGCGATATAAATTAGTTATGAATTTCGGATTTCGTTTTTAAATTTAGAAATATCGTCTCCTATACAAAATCTCTATTTTTTGTCCAAAATTCTTATTTTGAAAGAAAATATTCAGTTTTACTGAAGAAGAAAAAATGATAACAAAATAAGCTTAAAATCGTAAAAAAACAACGGAAAATGGTAGAAAATTCAATTTAAAGATTTGATATTTTCAAAATCTATTTTCAGGCGATATAAAATAGTTATGAGTTTTGTATTTCCTTTTTATATTTAGAAATATCTATCGTCCCCTACACAAAATCTCTATTTTTTGTCCAAAATTCTTATTCTGAAGGAAAATATTCAGTTTTTACTGAAGAAGGAAAAATGATAACAAAAACAACTTAAAATCGTGAAAAAACAAATGGAAATGGTAGAAAAATCGATTTAAAGATTCGGTATTTTCAAAATCCATTTTCAGGCGATATAAAATAGTTATGAGTTTTGAATTTCGTTTTTATATATAAAAATATCGTCCCCTACACAAAATCTCTATTTTTTGTCCAAAATTCTTATTTTGAAGAAAAATATTCAGTTTTTACTGAAGAAGAAAAAATGATAACAAAATTAGCTTAAAATCGTGAAAAAACAACTTGAAATGGTAGAAAAATCGATTTAAAGATTCGGTATTTTCAAAATCCATTTTTAGGCAATATAAGTTAGTTATGAGTTTCGGATTCCATTTTTATATTCAGAAATTTCGTCCCCTACACAAAATCTCTATTTTTTGTCCAAAATTCTTATTTTGAAGAAAAATATTCAGTTTTTACTGAAAAAGAAAAAATGATAACAAAATAAGCTTAAAATCGTGATAAAACAACTTGAAATGGTAGAAAAATCGATTTAAAGATTCGGTATTTTCAAAATCCACTTTCAGGCGATATAAATTAGTTATGAGTTTAGAATTTCGTTTTTATATTTAGAAACATCGTCCCCTACACAAAATCTCTATTTATTGTCCAAAATTCTTATTTTGAAGAAAAATATTCAGTTTTTACTGAAAAAGAAAAAATGATAACAAAATAAGCTTAAAATCGTGATAAAACAACGGGAAATGGTAGAAAAATCAATTTAAAGATTCGGTATTTTCAAAATTCATTTTCAGGCGATATAAAATAGTTTTGAGTTTTGAATTTCGTTTTTATATTTAAAAATATCGTCCCCTACACAAAATCTTTATTTTTTGTCCAAAATTCTTATTTTGAAGAAAAATATTCAGTTTTTACTGAAAAAGAAAAAATGATAACAAAATAAGCTTAAAATCGTGATAAAACAACTTGAAATGGTAGAAAAATCGATTTAAAGATTCGGTATTTTCAAAATCCACTTTCAGGCGATATAAATTAGTTATGAGTTTAGAATTTCGTTTTTATATTTAGAAACATCGTCCCCTACACAAAATCTCTATTTATTGTCCAAAATTCTTATTTTGAAGAAAAATATTCAGTTTTTACTGAAAAAGAAAAAATGATAACAAAATAAGCTTAAAATCGTGATAAAACAACGGGAAATGGTAGAAAAATCGATTTAAAGATTCGGTATTTTCAAAATCCATTTTTAGGCGATATAAGTTAGTTATGAGTTTCGGATTCCATTTTTATATTCAGAAATATCGTCCCATACACAAAATCTCTAATTTTTGTCTCAAAATTCTTATTTTGAACGAAAATATTCAGTTTGTACTGAAGAAGAAAAAATGATAACAAAATAAGCTTAAAATCGTGAAAAAACAACTTGAAATGGTAGAAAAATCGATTTAAAGATTCGGTATTTTCAAAATCCATTTTTAGGCGATATAAGGTAGTTATGAGTTTCGGATTTCATTTTTATATTCAGAAGTATCGTCCCCTACACAAAATCTCTATTTATTGTCCAAAATTCTTATTTTGAAGGAAAATATTCAGTTTTTACTGAAAAAGAAAAAATGATAACAAAATAAGCTTAAAATCGTGATAAAACAACTTGAAATGGTAGAAAAATCGATTTAAAGATTCGGTATTTTCAAAATCCACTTTCAGGCGATATAAATTAGTTATGAGTTTAGAATTTCGTTTTTATATTTAGAAACATCGTCCCCTACACAAAATCTCTATTTATTGTCCAAAATTCTTATTTTGAAGAAAAATATTCAGTTTTTACTGAAAAACAAAAAATGATAACAAAATAAGCTTAAAATCGTGATAAAACAACGGGAAATGGTAGAAAAATCGATTTAAAGATTCGGTATTTTCAAAATCCATTTTTAGGCGATATAAGTTAGTTATGAGTTTCGGATTCCATTTTTATATTCAGAAATTTCGTCCCCTACACAAAATCTCTATTTTTTGTCCAAAATTCTTATTTTGAAGAAAAATATTCAGTTTTTACTGAAAAAGAAAAAATGATAACAAAATAAGCTTAAAATCGTGATAAAACAACTTGAAATGGTAGAAAAATCGATTTAAAGATTCGGTATTTTCAAAATCCACTTTCAGGCGATATAAATTAGTTATGAGTTTAGAATTTCGTTTTTATATTTAGAAACATCGTCCCCTACACAAAATCTCTATTTATTGTCCAAAATTCTTATTTTGAAGAAAAATATTCAGTTTTTACTGAAAAAGAAAAAATGATAACAAAATAAGCTTAAAATCGTGATAAAACAACGGGAAATGGTAGAAAAATCAATTTAAAGATTCGGTATTTTCAAAATTCATTTTCAGGCGATATAAAATAGTTTTGAGTTTTGAATTTCGTTTTTATATTTAAAAATGTCGTCCCCTACACAAAATCTTTATTTTTTGTCCAAAATTCTTATTTTGAAGAAAAATATTCAGTTTTTACTGAAAAAGAAAAAATGATAACAAAATAAGCTTAAAATCGTGATAAAACAACTTGAAATGGTAGAAAAATCGATTTAAAGATTCGGTATTTTCAAAATCCACTTTCAGGCGATATAAATTAGTTATGAGTTTAGAATTTCGTTTTTATATTTAGAAACATCGTCCCCTACACAAAATCTCTATTTATTGTCCAAAATTCTTATTTTGAAGAAAAATATTCAGTTTTTACTGAAAAAGAAAAAATGATAACAAAATAAGCTTAAAATCGTGATAAAACAACGGGAAATGGTAGAAAAATCGATTTAAAGATTCGGTATTTTCAAAATCCATTTTTAGGCGATATAAGTTAGTTATGAGTTTCGGATTCCATTTTTATATTCAGAAATATCGTCCCATACACAAAATCTCTAATTTTTGTCTCAAAATTCTTATTTTGAACGAAAATATTCAGTTTGTACTGAAGAAGAAAAAATGATAACAAAATAAGCTTAAAATCGTGAAAAAACAACTTGAAATGGTAGAAAAATCGATTTAAAGATTCGGTATTTTCAAAATCCATTTTTAGGCGATATAAGGTAGTTATGAGTTTCGGATTTCATTTTTATATTCAGAAGTATCGTCCCCTACACAAAATCTCTATTTATTGTCCAAAATTCTTATTTTGAAGGAAAATATTCAGTTTTTACTGAAAGAGAAAAAATGATAACAAAATAAGCTTAAAATCGTGAAAAAACAACGGGAAATGGTAGAAAAATCGATTTAAAGATTCTGTATTTTCAAAATCCATTTTTAGGCGATATAAGTTAGTTATGACTTATGAGTTTCGGATTTCATTTTTATATTCAGAAATTTCGTCCCCTACACAAAATCTCTATTTTTTGTCCAAAATTCTTATTTTGAAGAAAAATATTCAGTTTTTACTGAAAGAGAAAAAATGATAACAAAATAAGCTTAAAATCGTGAAAAAACAACGGGAAATGGTAGAAAAATCGATTTAAAGATTCGGTATTTTCAAAATCCATTTTCAGGCGATATAAAATAGTTTTGAGTTTTGAATTTCGTTTTTATATTTAAAAATATCGTCCCCTACACAAAATCTTTAGTTTTTGTCCAAAATTCTTATTTTCAAGAAAAATATTCAGTTTTTACTGAAAAACAAAAAATGATAACAAAATAAGCTTAAAATCGTGAAAAAACAACGAAAAATGGTAGAAAAATCTATTTAAAGGTTTGGTATTTTCAAAATCCATTTTCAGGCGATATAAAATAGTTATGAGTTTTGCATTTCGTTTTTATATTTAAAAATATCGTCCCCTACACAAAATCTCTATTTTTTGTCCAAAATTCTTATTTTGAAGAAAAATATTCAGTTTTTACTGAAAAAGAAAAAATGATAACAAAATAAGCTTAAAATCGTGAAAAAAAAAACAGGAAATGATAGAAAAATCGATTCAAAGATTCGGTATTTTCAAAATCCATTTTTAGGCCATATAAATTAGTTATGAGTTTAGAATTTCAATTTTATATTTAGAAACATCGTCGTCTACACAAAATCTCTCTTTTTTGTCCAAAATTCTTTTTTTGAAGGAAAATATTCAGTTTTTACTGAAGAAGAAAAAATGATAACAAAATAAGCTTAAAATCGCGAAAAAACAACGGGAAATGGTAGAAAAATCGACTTAAAAATACGGTATTTTCAAAATGCATTTTTAGGCGATATAAATTAGTTATGAGTTTCGAATTTCATTTTTATATTCAGAAATATCGTCCCATACACAAAATCTCTAATTTTTGTCTCAAAATTCTTATTTTGAACGAAAATATTCAGTTTGTACTGAAGAAGAAAAAATGATAACAAAATAAGCTTAAAATCGTGAAAAAAAAAACAGGAAATGATAGAAAAATCGATTCAAAGATTCGGTATTTTCAAAATCCATTTTTAGGCCATATAAATTAGTTATGAGTTTAGAATTTCAATTTTATATTTAGAAACATCGTCGTCTACACAAAATCTCTCTTTTTTGTCCAAAATTCTTTTTTTGAAGGAAAATATTCAGTTTTTACTGAAGAAGAAAAAATGATAACAAAATAAGCTTAAAATCGCGAAAAAACAACGGGAAATGGTAGAAAAATCGACTTAAAAATACGGTATTTTCAAAATGCATTTTTAGGCGATATAAATGAGTTATGAGTTTCGAATTTCATTTTTATATTCAGAAATATCGTCCCATACACAAAATCTCTAATTTTTGTCTCAAAATTCTTATTTTGAACGAAAATATTCAGTTTGTACTGAAGAAGAAAAAATGATAACAAAATAAGCTTAAAATCGTGAAAAAAAAACAGGAAATGATAGAAAAATCGATTCAAAGATTCGGTATTTTCAAAATCCATTTTTAGGCCATATAAATTAGTTATGAGTTTAGAATTTCATTTTTATATTTAGAAACATCGTCGCCTACACAAAATCTCTATTTTTTGTCCAAAATTCTTTTTTTGAAGGAAAATATTCCGTTTTTAGTGAAGAAGAAAAAATGATAACAAAATAAGCTTAAAATCGTGAAAAAAAAAAACAGGAAATGATAGAAAAATCGATTCAAAGATTCGGTATTTTCAAAATCCATTTTTAGGCCTTATAAATTTGTTATGAGTTTAGAATTTCATTTTTATATTTAGAAACATCGTCCCCTACACAAAATCTCTAATTTTTGTCTCAAAATTCTTATTTTGAACGAAAATATTCAGTTTGTACTGAAGAAGAAAAAGTGATAACAAAATAAGCTTAAAATCGTGAAAAAAAAAACAGGAAATGATAGAAAAATCGATTCAAAGATTCGGTATTTTCAAAATCCATTTTCAGGCCATATAAATTAGTTATGAGTTTTGAATTTCGTTTTTATATTCAGAAATATCGTCCCCTACACAAAATCTCTATTTTTTGTCCAAAATTCTTATTTTGAACGTAAATATTCAGTTTTTAATGAAGAAAAAAAAAATGATTACAAAATAAGCTTAAAATCGCGAAAAAACAACGGGAAATGGTAGAAAAATCGATTTAAAGATTCGGTATTTTTAAAATCCACTTTCAGGCGATATAAATTAGTTATGAGTTTAGAATTTCATTTTTATATTTGGAAACATCGTCGCCTACACAAAATCTCTATTTTTTGTCCAAAATTCTTTTTTTGAAGGAAAATATTCAGTTTTTACTGAAGAAGAAAAAATGATAACAAAATAAGCTTAAAATCGCGAAAAAACAACGGGAAATGGTAGACAACTCGATATAAAGATTCGGTATTTTTAAAATCCGCTTTCAGGTGATATAAGTTAGTTATGAGTATCGGATTTCATTTTTATATTCAGAAATATCGTCCCATACACAAAATCTCTAATTTTTGTCTCAAAATTCTTATTTTGAACGAAAATATTCAGTTTGTACTGAAGAAGAAAAAATGATAACAAAATAAGCTTAAAATCGCGAAAAAACAACGGGAAATGGTAGAAAAATCGATTTAAAGATTCGGTATTTTCAAAATCCATTTTTAGGCGATATAAATTAGTTATGAGTTTCGGATTTCATTTATATATTCAGAAATATCGTCCCCTACACAAAATCTCTGTTTTTTGTCCAAAATTCTTATTTTGAAGGGAAATATTCAGTTTTTACTGAAGAAGAAAAAATGATAACAAAATAAGCTTAAAATCGAGAAAAAACAACGGGAAATGGTAGAAAACTCGATTTAAAGATTCGGTATTTTTAAAATCCGCTTTCAGGTGATATAAGTTAGTTATGAGTATCGCATTTCATTTTTATATTCAGAAATATCGTCCCAAACACAAAATCTCTAATTTTTGTCTCAAAATTCTTATTTTGAACGAAAATATTCAGTTTGTACTGAAGAAGAAAAAATGATAACAAAATAAGCTTAAAATCGCGAAAAAACAACGGGAAATGGTAGAAAAATCGACTTACAGATACGGCATTTTCAAAATCCATTTTTAGGCGATATAAATTAGTTACGAGTTTCGGATTTCATTTTTATATTCAGAAATATCGTCCCCTACACAAAATCTCTATTTTTTGTCCAAAATTCTTATTTTGAACGTAAATATTCAGTTTTTACTGAAGAAAAAAAAATGATTACAAAATAAGCTTAAAATCGCGAAAAAACAACGGGAAATGGTAGAAAAATTGATTTAAAGATTCGGTATTTTTAAAATCCACTTTCAGGCGATATAAATTAGTTATGAGTTTAGAATTTCGTTTTTATATTTAGAAACATCGTCCCCTACACAAAATCTCTATTTTTTGTCCAAAATTCCTTTTTGAAGGAAAATATTCAGTTTTTACTGAAGAAGAAAAAATGATAACAAAATAAGCTTAAAATCGCGAAAAAACAACGGGAAATGGTAGAAAACTCGATTTAAAGATTTGGTATTTGTAAAATCCGCTTTCAGGTGATATAAGTTAGTTATAAGTATCGGATTTCATTTTTATATTCAGAAATTTCGTCCCCTACACAAAATCTCTATTTTTTGTCCAAAATTCTTATTTTGAAGAAAAATATTCAGTTTTTACTGAAAAAGAAAAAATGATAACAAAATAAGCTTGAAATCGTGAAAAAACAACGGGAAATGGTAGAAAAATCGATTTAAAGATTCAGTATTTTCAAAATCCATTTTTAGGCGATATAAGTTAGTTATGAGTTTCGGATTTCATTTTTATATTCTGAAATTTCGTCCCCTACACAAAATCTCTATTTATTGTCCAAAATTCTTATTTTGAAGGAAAATATTCAGTTTTTACTGAAGAAGAAAAAATGATAACGAAATAAGCCTGAAATCGTGAAAAAACAACGGGAAATGGTAGAAAAATCGATTTAAAGATTCTGTATTTTCAAAATCCATTTTTAGGCGATATAAGTTAGTTATGATTTCGGATTTCATTTTTATATTCAGAAATATCGTCCCCTACACAAAATCCCTATTTTTTGTCCAAAATTCTTATTTTGAAGGAAAATATTCAGTTTTTACTGAAGAAGAAAAAATGATAACAAAATAAGTTTAAAATCGCGAAAAAACAACGGAAAATGGTAGAAAAATCGTTTTAAAGATTCGGAATTTTCAAAATCCATTTTTAGGCGATATAAATTAGTTATGAGTTTTGAATTTCGTTTTTATATTCAGAAATATCGTCCCCTACACAAAATCTCTATATTTTGTCCAAAATTCTTATTTTGAACGTAAATATTCAGTTTTTACTGAAGAAAAAAAAATGATTACAAAATAAGCTTAAAATCGCGAAAAAACAACGGGAAATGGTAGAAAAATCGATTTAAAGATTCGGTATTTTTAAAATCCACTTTCAGGCGATATAAATTAGATATGAGTTTAGAATTTCGTTTTTATATTTAGAAACATCGTCCCCTACACAAAATCTCTTTTTTTTGTCCAAAATTCTTTTTTTGAAGGAAAATATTCCGTTTTTACTGAAGAAGAAAAAATGATAACAAAGTAAGCTTAAAATCGCGAAAAAACAACGGGAAATGGTAGAAAAATCGACTTAAAGATACGGTATTTTCAAAATCCATTTTTAGGCGATATAAATGAGTTATGAGTTTCGAATTTCATTTTTATATTTAGAAACATCGTCGCCTACACAAAATCTCTAATTTTTGTCTCAAAATTCTTATTTTGAACGAATATATTCAGTTTGTACTGAAGAAGAAAAAATGATAACAAAATAAGCTTAAAATCGTGAAAAAAAAAACAGGAAATGATAGAAAAATCGATTCAAAGATTGGGTATTTTCAAAATCCATTTTTAGGCCATATAAATTAGTTATGAGTTTAGAATTTCAATTTTATATTTAGAAACATCGTCGTCTACACAAAATCTCTCTTTTTTGTCCAAAATTCTTTTTTTGAAGGAAAATATTCAGTTTTTAGTTAGAAGAAGAAGAAATGTTGAAGAAGAAGAAAAAATGATAACAAAATAAGCTTAAAATCGTGAAAAAAAAAACAGGAAATGATAGAAAAATCGATTCAAACATTCGGTATTTTCAAAATCCATTTTTAGGCCATTTAAATTTGTTATGAGTTTAGAATTTCATTTTTATATTTAGAAACATCGTCCCCTACACAAAATCTCTAATTTTTGTCTCAAAATTCTTATTTTGAACGAAAATATTCAGTTTGTACTGAAGAAGAAAAAGTGATAACAAAATAAGCTTAAAATCGTGAAAAAAAAAACAGGAAATGATAGAAAAATCGATTCAAAGATTCGGTATTTTCAAAATCCATTTTCAGGCCATATAAATTAGTTATGAGTTTTGAATTTCGTTTTTATATTCAGAAATATCGTCCCCTACACAAAATCTCTATTTTTTGTCCAAAATTCTTATTTTGAACGTAAATATTCAGTTTTTACTGAAGAAAAAAAAATGATTACAAAATAAGCTTAAAATCGCGAAAAAACAACGGGAAATGGTAGAAAAATCGATTTAAAGATTCGGTATTTTTAAAATCCACTTTCAGGCGATATAAATTAGTTATGAGTTTAGAATTTCATTTTTATATTTGGAAACATCGTCGCCTACACAAAATCTCTATTTTTTGTCCAAAATTCTTTTTTTGAAGGAAAATATTCAGTTTTTACTGAAGAAGAAAAAATGATAACAAAATAAGCTTAAAATCGCGAAAAAACAACGGGAAATGGTAGACAACTCGATTTAAAGATTCGGTATTTTTAAAATCCGCTTTCAGGTGATATAAGTTAGTTATGAGTATCGGATTTCATTTTTATATTCAGAAATATCGTCCCATACACAAAATCTCTAATTTTTGTCTCAAAATTCTTATTTTGAACGAAAATATTCAGTTTGTACTGAAGAAGAAAAAATGATAACAAAATAAGCTTAAAATCGCGAAAAAACAACGGGAAATGGTAGAAAAATCGATTTAAAGATTCGGTATTTTCAAAATCCATTTTTAGGCGATATAAATTAGTTATGAGTTTCGGATTTCATTTTTATATTCAGAAATATCGTCCCCTACACAAAATCTCTGTTTTTTGTCCAAAATTCTTATTTTGAAGGGAAATATTCAGTTTTTACTGAAGAAGAAAAAATGATAACAAAATAAGCTTAAAATCGAGAAAAAACAACGGGAAATGGTAGAAAACTCGATTTAAAGATTCGATATTTTTAAAATCCGCTTTCAGGTGATATAAGTTAGTTATGAGTATCGCATTTCATTTTTATATTCAGAAATATCGTCCCAAACACAAAATCTCTAATTTTTGTCTCAAAATTCTTATTTTGAACGAAAATATTCAGTTTGTACTGAAGAAGAAAAAATGATAACAAAATAAGCTTAAAATCGCGAAAAAACAACGGGAAATGGTAGAAAAATCGACTTACAGATACGGCATTTTCAAAATCCATTTTTAGGCGATATAAATTAGTTATGAGTTTTGAATTTCGTTTTTATATTCAGAAATATCGTCCCCTACACAAAATCTCTAATTTTTGTCCAAAATTCTTATTTTGAACGTAAATATTCAGTTTTTACTGAAGAAAAAAAAATGATTACAAAATAAGCTTAAAATCGCGAAAAAACAACGGGAAATGGTAGAAAAATCGATTTAAAGATTCGGTATCAACTTTCAGGCGATATAAATTAGTTATGAGTTTAGAATTTCGTTTTTATATTTAGAAACATCGTCCCCTACACAAAATCTCTATTTTTTGTCCAAAATTCCTTTTTGAAGGAAAATATTCAGTTTTTACTGAAGAAGAAAAAATGATAACAAAATAAGCTTAAAATCGTGAAAAAAAAAAACAGAAAATGATAGAAAAATCGATTCAAAGATTCGGTATTTTCAAAATCCATTTTTAGGCCATATAAATTTGTTATGAGTTTAGAATTTCATTTTTATATTTAGAAACATCGTCGCCTACACAAAATCTCTAATTTTTGTCTCAAAATTCTTATTTTGAACGAAAATATTCAGTTTGTACTGAAGAAGAAAAAGTGATAACAAAATAAGCTTAAAATCGTGAAAAAAAAACAGGAAATGATAGAAAAATCGATTCAAAGATTCGGTATTTTCGAAATCCATTTTCAGGACATATAAATTAGTTATGAGTTTTGAATTTCCTTTTTATATTCAGAAATATCGTCCCCTACACAAAATCTCTATTTTTTGTCCAAATTTCTTATTTTGAACGTAAATATTCAGTTTTTACTGAAGAAAAAAAAATGATTACAAAATAAGCTTAAAATCGCGAAAAAACAACGGGAAATGGTAGAAAAATCGATTTAAAGATTCGGTATTTTTAAAATCCACTTTCAGGCGATATAAATTTGTTATGAGTTTAGAATTTCATTTTTATATTTGGAAACATCGTCGACTACACAAAATCTCTATTTTTTGTCCAAAATTCTTTTTTTGAAGGAAAATATTCAGTTTTTACTGAAGAAGAAAAAATGATAACAAAATAAGCTTAAAATCGCGAAAAAACAACGGGAAATGGTAGACAACTCGATTTAAAGATTCGGTATTTTTAAAATCCGCTTTCAGGTGATATAAGTTAGTTATGAGTATCGGATTTCATTTTTATATTCAGAAATATCGTCCCATACACAAAATCTCTAATTTTTGTCTCAAAATTCTTATTTTGAACGAAAATATTCAGTTTGTACTGAAGAAGAAAAAATGATAACAAAATAAGCTTAAAATCGCGAAAAAACAACGGGAAATGGTAGAAAAATCGATTTAAAGATTCGGTATTTTCAAAATCCATTTTTAGGCGATATAAATTAGTTATGAGTTTCGGATTTCATTTTTATATTCAGAAATATCGTCCCCTACACAAAATCTCTGTTTTTTGTCCAAAATTCTTATTTTGAAGGGAAATATTCAGTTTTTACTGAAGAAGAAAAAATGATAACAAAATAAGCTTAAAATCGAGAAAAAACAACGGGAAATGGTAGAAAACTCGATTTAAAGATTCGGTATTTTTAAAATCCGCTTTCAGGTGATATAAGTTAGTTATGAGTATCGCATTTCATTTTTATATTCAGAAATATCGTCCCAAACACAAAATCTCTAATTTTTGTCTCAAAATTCTTATTTTGAACGAAAATATTCAGTTTGTACTGAAGAAGAAAAAATGATAACAAAATAAGCTTAAAATCGCGAAAAAACAACGGGAAATGGTAGAAAAATCGACTTACAGATACGGCATTTTCAAAATCCATTTTTAGGCGATATAAATTAGTTATGAGTTTCGGATTTCATTTTTATATTCAGAAATATCATCCCCTACACAAAATCTCTATTTTTTGTCCAAAATTATTATTTTGAACGTAAATATTCAGTTTTTACTGAAGAAAAAAAAATGATTACAAAATAAGCTTAAAATCGCGAAAAAACAACGGGAAATGGTAGAAAAATCGATTTAAAGATTCGGTATTTTTAAAATCCACTTTCAGGCGATATAAATTAGTTATGAGTTTAGAATTTCGTTTTTATATTTAGAAACATCGTCCCCTACACAAAATCTCTATTTTTTGTCCAAAATTCCTTTTTGAAGGAAAATATTCAGTTTTTACTGAAGAACAAAAAATGATAACAAAATAAGCTTAAAATCGTGAAAAAACAACGGGAAATGGTAGAAAAATCGACTTAAAGATACGGTATTTTTAAAATCCATTTTTAGGCGATATAAATTAGTTATGAGTTTCGGATTTCAGTTTTATATTCAGAAATATCGTCCCCTACACAAAATCTCTGTTTTTTGTCCAAAATTCTTATTTTGAAGGAAAATATTCAGTTTTTACTGAAGAAGAAAAAATGATAACAAAATAAGCTTAAAATCGCGAAAAAACAACGAGAAATGGTAGAAAACTCGATTTAAAGATTCGGTATTTTTAAAATCCGCTTTCAGGTGATATAAGTTAGTTATAAGTATCGGATTTCATTTTTATATTCAGAAATTTCGTCCCCTACACAAAATCTCTATTTTTTGTCCAAAATTCTTATTTTGAAGAAAAATATTCAGTTTTTACTGAAAAAGAAAAAATGATAACAAAAAAAGCTTGAAATCGTGAAAAAACAACGGGAAATGGTAGAAAAATCGATTTAAAGATTCTGTATTTTCAAAATCCATTTTTAGGCGATATAAGTTAGTTATGAGTTTCGGATTTCATTTTTATATTCAGAAATTTCGTCCCCTACACAAAATCTCTATTTATTGTCCAAAATTCTTATTTTGAAGGAAAATATTCAGTTTTTACTGAAGAAGAAAAAATGATAACGAAATAAGCCTGAAATCGTGAAAAAACAACGGGAAATGGTAGAAAAATCGATTTAAAGATTCTGTATTTTCAAAATCCATTTTTAGGCGATATAAGTTAGTTATGATTTCGGATTTCATTTTTATATTCAGAAATATCGTCCCCTACACAAAATCCCTATTTTTTGTAAAAAAATTCTTATTTTGAAGGAAAATATTCAGTTTTTACTGAAGAAGAAAAAATGATAACAAAATAAGTTTAAAATAGCGAAAAAACAACGGGAAATGGTAGAAAAATCGTTTTAAATATTCGGAATTTTCAAAATCCATTTTTAGGCGATATAAATTAGTTATGAGTTTAGAATTTCATTTTTGTATTTAGAAACATCGTCACCTACACAAAATCTCTAATTTTTGTCTCAAAATTCTTATTTTGAACGAAAATATTCAGTTTGTACTGAAGAAGAAAAAATGATAACAAAATAAGCTTAAAATCGTGAAAAAAAAAAACAGGAAATGTTAGAAAAATCGTTTCAAAGATTGGGTATTTTCAAAATCCATTTTTAGGCCATATAAATTAGTTATGAGTTTAGAATTTCATTTTTATATTTAGAAACATCGTCGCCTACACAAAATCTCTAATTTTTGTTTCAAAATTCTTATTTTGAACGAAAATATTCAGTTTGTACTGAAGAAGAAAAAATGATAACAAAATAAACTTAAAATCGTGAAAAAAAAAACAGGAAATGATAGAAAAATCGATTCAAAGATTCGGTATTTTCAAAATACATTTTTAGGCCATATAAATTAGTTATGAGTTTTGAATTTCGTTTTTATATTCAGAAATATCGTCCCCTACACAAAATCTCTATATTTTGTCCAAAATTCTTATTTTGAAGGAAAATATTCAGTTTTTACTGAAGAAAAAAAAATGATTACAAAATAAGCTTAAAATCGCGAAAAAACAACGGGAAATGGTAGAAAAATCGATTTAAAGATTCGGTATTTTTAAAATCCACTTTCACGCGATATAAATTAGTTATGAGTTTAGAATTTCGTTTTTATATTTAGAAACATCGTCCCCTACACAAAATCTCTATTTTTTGTCCAAAATTCCTTTTTGAAGGAAAATATTCAGTTTTTACTGAAGAACAAAAAATGATAACAAAATAAGCTTAAAATCGTGAAAAAACAACGGGAAATGGTAGAAAAATCGACTTAAAGATACGGTATTTTTAAAATCCATTTTTAGGCGATATAAATTAGTTATGAGTTTCGGATTTCATTTTTATATTCAGAAATATCGTCCCCTACACAAAATCTCTGTTTTTTGTCCAAAATTCTTATTTTGAAGGAAAATATTCAGTTTTTACTGAAGAAGAAAAAATGATAACAAAATAAGCTTAAAATCGCGAAAAAACAACGGGAAATGGTAGAAAACTCGATTTAAAGATTCGGTATTTTTAAAATCCGCTTTCAGGTGATATAAGTTAGTTATAAGTATCGGATTTCATTTTTATATTCAGAAATTTCGTCCCCTACACAAAATCTCTATTTTTTGTCCAAAATTCTTATTTTGAAGAAAAATATTCAGTTTTTACTGAAAAAGAAAAA
This sequence comes from Poecilobothrus nobilitatus, assembly GCA_947095535.1. Lineage (NCBI taxonomy): Eukaryota > Metazoa > Arthropoda > Insecta > Diptera > Dolichopodidae > Poecilobothrus > Poecilobothrus nobilitatus. The sequence goes on along the minus strand of OX352774.1, from coordinate 232,365,904 downwards.
ATGATAACAAAAAAAGCTTGAAATCGTGAAAAAACAACGGGAAATGGTAGAAAAATCGATTTAAAGATTCTGTATTTTCAAAATCCATTTTTAGGCGATATAAGTTAGTTATGAGTTTCGGATTTCATTTTTATATTCAGAAATTTCGTCCCCTACACAAAATCTCTATTTATTGTCCAAAATTCTTATTTTGAAGGAAAATATTCAGTTTTTACTGAAGAAGAAAAAATGATAAAGCCTGAAATAAGCCTGAAATCGTGAAAAAACAACGGGAAATGGTAGAAAAATCGATTTAAAGATTCTGTATTTTCAAAATCCAATTTTAGGCGATATAAGTTAGTTATGATTTCGGATTTCATTTTTATATTCAGAAATATAGTCCCCTACACAAAATCCCTATTTTTTGTCCAAAATTCTTATTTTGAAGGAAAATATTCAGTTTTTAGTGAAGAAGAAAAAATGATAACAAAATAAGTTTAAAATCGCGAAAAAACAACGGGAAATGGTAGAAAAATCGTTTTAAAGATTCGGAATTTTCAAAATCCATTTTTAGGCGATATAAATTAGTTATGAGTTTAGAATTTCATTTTTATATTTAGAAACATCGTCGCCTACACAAAATCTCTATTTTTTGTCCAAAATTCTTTTTTTGAAGGAAAATATTCCGTTTTTACTGAAGAAGAAAAAATGATAACAAAATAAGCTTAAAATCGCGAAAAAACAACGGGAAATGGTAGAAACATCGACTTAAAGATACGGTATTTTCAAAATCCATTTTTAGGCGATATAAATTAGTTATGAGTTTAGAATTTCATTTTTGTATTTAGAAACATCGTCGCCTACACAAAATCTCTAATTTTTGTCTCAAAATTCTTATTTTGAACGAAAATATTCAGTTTGTACTGAAGAAGAAAAAATGATAACAAAATAAGCTTAAAATCGTGAAAAAAAAAACAGGAAATGATAGAAAAATCGTTTCAAAGATTGGGTATTTTCAAAATCCATTTTTAGGCCATATAAATTAGTTATGAGTTTAGAATTTCATTTTTATATTTAGAAACATCGTCGCCTACACAAAATCTCTATATTTTGTCCAAAATTCTTATTTTGAACGTAAATATTCAGTTTTTACTGAAGAAAAAAAAATGATAACAAAATAAGCTTAAAATCGCGAAAAAACAACGGGAAATGGTAGAAAAATCGATTTAAATATTCGGTATTTTTAAAATCCACTTTCAGGCGATATAAATTAGTTATGAGTTTAGAATTCCATTTTTATATTTAGAAACATCGTCGCCTACACAAAATCTCTATTTTTTGTCCAAAATTCTTTTTTTGAAGGAAAATATTCAGTTTTTACTGAAGAAGAAAAAATGATAACAAAATAAGCTTAAAATCGCGAAAAAACAACGGGAAATGGTAGAAAAATTGATTTAAAGATTCGGTATTTTTAAAATCCACTTTCAGGCGATATAAATTAGTTATGAGTTTAGAATTTCGTTTTTATATTTAGAAACATCGTTCCCTACACAAAATCTCTGTTTTTTGTCCAAAATTCTTATTTTGAAGGAAAATATTCAGTTTTTACTGAAGAAGAAAAAATGATAACAAAATACGTTTAAAATCGCGAAAAAACAACGGGAAATGGTAGAAAAATCGTTTTAAAGATTCAGAATTTTCAAAATCCATTTTTAGGCGATATAAATTAGTTATGAGTTTTGAATTTCGTTTTTATATTCAGAAATATCGTCCCCAACACAAAATCTCTATTTTTTGTCCAAAATTCTTATTTTGAACGTAAATATTCAGTTTTTACTGAAGAAAAAAAATGATTACAAAATAAGCTTAAAATCGCGAAAAAACAACGGGAAATGGTAGACAACTCGATTTAAAGATTCGGTATTTTTAAAATCCGCTTTCAGGTGATATAAGTTAGTTATGAGTATCGGATTTCATTTTTATATTCAGAAATATCGTCCCATACACAAAATCTCTAATTTTTGTCTCAAAATTCTTATTTTGAACGAAAATATTCAGTTTGTACTGAAGAAGAAAAAATGATAACAAAATAAGCTTAAAATCGCGAAAAAACAACGGGAAATGGTAGAAAAATCGATTTAAAGATTCGGTATTTTTAAAATCCACTTTCAGGCGATATAAATTAGTTATGAGTTTAGAATTTCGTTTTTATATTTAGAAACATCGTTCCCTACACAAAATCTCTGTTTTTTGTCCAAAATTCTTATTTTGAAGGGAAATATTCAGTTTTTACTGAAGAAGAAAAAATGATAACAAAATAAACTTAAAATCGAGAAAAAACAACGGGAATTGGTAGAAAACTCGATTTAAAGATTCGAAATTTTTAAAATCCGCTTTCAGGTGATATAAGTTAGTTATGAGTATCGGATTTCATTTTTATATTCAGAAATATCGTCCCATACACAAAATCTCTAATTTATGTCTCAAAATTCTTATTTTGAACGAAAATATTCAGTTTGTACTGAAGAAGAAAAAATGATAACAAAATAAGCTTAAAATCGCGGAAAAACAACGGGAAATGGTAGAAAAATCGATTTATAGATTCGGTATTTTTAAAATCCACTTTCAGGCGATATAAATTAGTTATGAGTTTAGAATTTTGTTTTTGTATTTAGAAACATCGTTCCCTACACAAAATCTCTGTTTTTTGTCCAAAATTCTTATTTTGAAGGAAAATATTCAGTTTTTACTGAAGAAGAAAAAATGATAACAAAATAAGTTTAAAATCGCGAAAAAACAACGGGAAATAGTAGAAAAATCGTTTTAAAGATTCAGAATTTTCAAAATCCATTTTTAGGCGATATAAATTAGTTATGAGTTTTGAATTTCGTTTTTATATTCAGAAATATCGTCCCCTACACAAAATCTCTATTTTTTGTCCAAAATTCTTATTTTGAACGTAAATATTCAGTTTTTACTGAACAAAAAAAATTATTACAAAATAAGCTTAAAATCGCGAAAAAACAACGGAAAATGGTAGACAACTCGATTTAAAGATTCGGTATTTTTAAAATCCGCTTTCAGGTGATATAAGTTAGTTATGAGTATCGGATTACATTTTTATATTCAGAAATATCGTCCCATACAAAAAATCTCTAATTTTTGTCTCAAAATTCTTATTTTGAAGGGAAATATTCAGTTTTTACTGAAGAAGAAAAATGATAACACAATAAGCTTAAAATCGAGAAAAAACAACGGGAAATGGTAGAAAAATCGACTTACAGATACGGTATTTTCAAAATCCATTTTTAGGCGATATAAATTAGTTATGAGTTTCGGATTTCATTTTTATATTCAGAAATATCGTCCCCTACACAAAATCTCTGTTTTGTGTCCAAAATTCTTATTTCGAAGGGAAATACTCAGTTTTTACTGAAGAAGAAAAAATGATAGCAAAATAAGCTTAAAATCGCGAAAAAACAACGGGAAATGGTAGAAAAATCGATTTAAAGATTCGGTATTTTTAAAATCCACTTTCAGGCGATATAAATTAGTTATGAGTTTAGAATTTCGTTTTTATATTTAGAAACATCGTTCCCTACACAAAATCTCTGTTTTTTGTCCAAAATTCTTATTTTGAAGGAAAATATTCAGTTTTAACTGAAGAAGAAAAAATGATAACAAAATAAGTTTAAAATCGCGAAAAAACAACGGGAAATAGTAGAAAAATCGTTTTAAAGATTCAGAATTTTCAAAATCCATTTTTAGGCGATATAAATTAGTTATGAGTTTTGAATTTCGTTTTTATATTCAGAAATATCGTCCCCTACACAAAATCTCTATTTTTTGTCCAAAATTCTTATTTTGAACGTAAATATTCAGTTTTTACTGAAGAAAAAAAATGATTACAAAATAAGCTTAAAATCGCGAAAAAACAACGGGAAATGGTAGAAAAATCGATTTAAAGATTCGGTATTTTTAAAATCCACTTTCAGGCGATATAAATTAGTTATGAGTTTAGAATTTCGTTTTTATATTTAGAAACATCGTCCCCTACACAAAATCTCTATTTTTTGTCCAAAATTCCTTTTTGAAGGAAAATATTCAGTTTTTACTGAAGAAGAAAAAATGATAACAAAATAAGCTTAAAATCGCGAAAAAACAACGGGAAATGGTAGAAAAATCGACTTAAAGATACGGTATTTTCAAATTCCATTTTTAGGCGATATAAATTAGTTATGAGTTTCAGATTTCATTTTTATATTTAGAAATATCGTCCCCTACACAAAATCTCTGGTTTTTGTCCAAAATTCTTATTTTGAAGGAAAATATTCAGTTTTTACTGAAGAAGAAAAAATGATAACAAAATAAGCTTAAAATCGCGAAAAAACAACGGGAAATGGTAGAAAAATCGATTTAAAGATTCGGTATTTTTAAAATCCATTTTTAGGCGATATAAGTTAGTTATGAGTTTCGGATTTCATTCTTATATTCAGAAGTATCGTCCCCTACACAAAATCTCTATTTATTGTCCAAAATTCTTATTTTGAAGAACAATATTCAGTTTTTACTGAAGAAGAAAAAATGATAACGAAATAAGCTTGAAATCGTGAAAAAACAAACGGAAATGGTAAAAAAATCGATTTAAAGATTCTGTATTTTCAAAATACATTTTTAGGCGATATAAGTTAGTTATGAGTTTCGGATTTCATTTTTATATTCAGAAATTTCGTCCCCTACACAAAATCTCTATTTTTTGTCCAAAATTCTTATTTTGAAGAACAATATTCAGTTTTTACTGAAAAAGAAAAAATGATAACAAAATAAGCTTAAAATCGTGAAAAAACAACGGGAAATGGTAGAAAAATCGATTTAAAGATTCGGTATTTTCAAAATCCATTTTCAGGCGATATAAAATAGTTTTGAGTTTTGAATTTCGTTTTTATATTTAAAAATATCGTCCCTACACAAAATCTCTATTTTTTGTCTAAAATTCTTATTTTGAAGAAAAATATTCAGTTTTTACTGAAAAAGAAAAAATGATAACAAAATAATCTTAAAATCGTGAAAAAACAACTTGAAATGGTAGAAAAATCGATTTAAAGATTCAGTATTTTCAAAATCCATTTTTAGGCGATATAAGTTAGTTATGAGTTTCGGATTTCATTTTTATATTCAGAAGTATCGTCCCCTACACAAAATCTCTATTTATTGTCCAAAATTCTTATTTTGAAGGAAAATATTCAGTTTTTACTGAAGAAGAAAAAATGATAACGAAATAAGCTTGAAATCGTGAAAAAACAACGGGAAATGGTAGAAAAATCGATTTAAAGGTTCTGTATTTTCAAAATCCATTTTTAGGTGATATAAGTTAGTTATGAGTTTCGGATTTCATTTTTATATTCAGAAATTTCGTCCCCTACACAAAATCTCTATTTTTTGTCCAAAATTCTTATTTTGAAGAAAAATATTCAGTTTTTACTGAAAAAGAAAAAATGATAACAAAATAAGCTTAAAATCGTGAAAAAACAACGGGAAATGGTAGAAAAATCGATTTAAAGATTCGGTATTTTCAAAATCCATTTTCAGGCGATATAAAACAGATTTGAGTTTTGAATTTCGTTTTTATATTTAAAAATATCGTCCCCTACACAAAATCTTTATTTTTTGTCCAAAATTCTTATTTTCAAGAAAAATATTCAGTTTTTACTGAAAAACAAAAAATGATAGCAAAATAAGCTTAAAATCGTGAAAAAACAACGGAAAATGGTAGAAAAATTGATTTAAAGATTCGGTATTTTCAAAATCCATTTTCAGGCGATATAAAATAGTTATGAGTTTTGCATTTCGTTTTTATATTTAAAAATATCGTCCCCTACACAAAATCTCTATTTTTTGTCCAAAATTCTTATTTTGAAGGAAAATATTCAGTTTTTACTGAAGAAGAAAAAATGATAACAAAATAAGTTTAAAATCGCGAAAAATAACGGGAAATGGTAGAAAAATCGTTTTAAAGATTCGGAATTTTCAAAATCCATTTTTAGGCGATATAAATTAGTTATGAGTTTTGAATTTCGTTTTTGTATTCAGAAATATCGTCCCCTACACAAAATCTCTATTTTTTGTCCAAAATTCTTATTTTGAACGAAAATATTCAGTTTGTACTGAAGAAGAAAAAATGATAACAAAATAAGTTTAAAATCGCGAAAAAACAACGGGAAATGGTAGAAAAATCGATTCAAAGATTCGGTATTTTCAAAATCCACTTTCAGGCGATACAAATTAGTTATGAGTTTTGAATTTCGTTTTTATATTCAGAAATATCGTCCCCTACACAAAATCTCTATATTTTGTCCAAAATTCTTATTTTGAACGAAAATATTCAGTTTTTACTGAAGAAGAAAAAATGATAACAAAATAAGTTTAAAATCGCGAAAAATAACGGGAAATGGTAGAAAAACCGATTTAAAGATTCTGTATTTTCAAAATCCATTTTTAGGCGATATAAGTTAGTTATGAGTTTCGGATTTCATTTTTATATTCAGAAATTTCGTCCCCAACACAAAATCTCTATTTTTTGTCCTAAATTCTTTATTTGAAGAAAAATATTAAGTTTTTACTGAAAAAGAAAAAATGATAACAAAATAAGCTCAAAATCGTGAAAAACCAACAGGAAATGGTAGAAAAATCGATTTAACGATTCGGTATTTTCAAAATCCATTTTCAGGCGATATAAAATAGTTTTGAGTTTTGAATTTCGTTTTTATATTTAAAAATATCGTCCCAACACAAAATCTCTATTTTTTGTCCAATATTCTTATTTTGAAGAAAAATATGCTGTTTTTACTGAAAAAGAAAAAATGATAACAAAATAAGCTTAAAATCGTGAAAAAACAAATTGATATGGTAGAAAAATCGATTTAAAGATTCGGTATTTTCAAAATCCATTTTTAGGCGATATAAGTTAGTTATGAGTTTCGGATTTCATTTTTATATTCAGAAATTTCGTCCCCTACACAAAATCTCTATTTTTTGTCCTAAATTCTTATTTTGAAGAAAAATATTCAGTTTTTACTGAAAAAGAAAAAATGATATCAAAATAAGCTTAAAATCGCGAAAATACAACGGGAAATGGTAGAAAAATCGATTTAAAGATTCGGTATTTTCAAAATCCATTTTCAGGCGATATAAAATAGTTTTGACTTTTGAATTTCGTTTTTATATTTAAAAATATCGTCCCTACACAAAATCTCTATTTTTTGTCCAAAATTCTTATTTTGAAGAAAAATATTCAGTTTTTACTGAAAAAGAAAAAATGATAACAAAATAAGCTTAAAATCGTGAAAAAACAACTTGAAATGGTAGAAAAATCGGTTTAAAGATTCGGTATTATTAAAATCCGCTTTCAGGTGATAAAAGTTAGTTATGAGTATCGGATTTCATTTTTATATTCAGAAATTTCGTCCCCATACACAAAATCTCTATTTATTGTCCAAAAATCCTAATTTTGAAGGAAAATATTCAGTTTTTACTGAAGAAGAAAAAATGATAACGAAATAAGCTTGAAATCGTGAAAAAACAACGGGAAATGGTAGAAAAATCGATTTAAAGATTCTGTATTTTCAAAATCCATTTTTAGGCGATATAAGTTAGTTATGAGTTTCGGATTTCATTTTTATATTCAGAAATTTCGTCCCCAACACAAAATCTCTATTTTTTGTCCTAAATTCTTTATTTGAAGAAAAATATTAAGTTTTTACTGAAAAAGAAAAAATGATAACAAAATAAGCTTAAAATCGTGAAAAAACAACGGGAAATAGTAGAAAAATCGATTTAAAGATTCGGTATTTTCAAAATCCATTTTCAGGCGATATAAAATAGTTTTGAGTTTTGAATTTCGTTTTTATATTTAAAAATATCGTCCCCTACAGAAAATCTTTATTTTTTGTCCAAAATTCTTATTTTCAAGAAAAATATTCAGTTTTTACTGAAAAACAAAAAATGATAACAAAATAAGTTTAAAATCGCGAAAATACAACGGGAAATGGTAGAAAAAACGATTTAAAGATTCGGTATTTTCAAAATCCATTTTCAGGCGATATAAAATAGTTTTGAGTTTTGAATTTCGTTTTTATATTTAAAAATATCGTCCCCTACAGAAAATCTTTATTTTTTGTCCAAAATTCTTATTTTCAAGAAAAATATTCAGTTTTTACTGAAAAACAAAAAATGATAATAAAATAAGCTTAAAATCGTGAAAAAACAACGAGAAATGGTAGAAAAATCGATTTAAAGATTCGGTATTTTCAAAATCCATTTTCAGGCGATATAAAATAGTTTTCAGTTTTGAATTTCGTTTTTATATTTAAAAATATCGTCCCTACACAAAATCTCTATTTTTTGTCCAAAATTCTTATTTTGAAGGAAAATATTCAGTTTTTACTGAAGAAGAAAAAATGATAACAAAATAAGTTTAAAATCGCGAAAAATAACGGGAAATGGTAGAAAAACCGTTTTAAAGATTCGGAATTTTCAAAATCCATTTTCAGGCGATATAAAATAGTTATGAGTTTTGAATTTCGTTTTTATATTCAGAAATTTCGTCCCATACACAAAATCTCTATTTATTGTCCAAAATTCTTATTTTGAAGGAAAATATTCAGTTTTAACTGAAGTAGAAAAAATGATAACGAAATAAGGCTGAAATCGTGAAAAAACAACGGGAAATGGTAGAAAAACCGATTTAAAGATTCTGTATTTTCAAAATCCATTTTTAGGCGATATAAGTTAGTTATGAGTTTTGCATTTCGTTTTTATATTTAAAAATATCGTCCCCTACACAAAATCTCTATTTTTTGTCCAAAATTCTTATTTTGAAGGAAAATATTCAGTTTTAACTGAAGTAGAAAAAATGATAACGAAATAAGGCTGAAATCTTGAAAAAACAACGGGAAATGGTAGAAAAATCGATTTAACGATTCGGTATTTTCAAAATCCATTTTCAGGCGATATAAAATAGTTTTGAGTTTTGAATTTCGTTTTTATATTTAAAAATATCGTCCCAACACAAAATCTCTATTTTTTGTCTAAAATTCTTATTTTGAAGAAAAATATTCTGTTTTTACTGAAAAAGAAAAAATGATAACAAAATAAGCTTAAAATCGTGAAAAAACAAATTGATATGGTAGAAAAATCGATTTAAAGATTCGGTATTTTCAAAATCCATTTTTAGGCGATATAAGTTAGTTATGAGTTTCGGATTTCATTTTTATATTCAGAAATTTCGTCCCCTACACAAAATCTCTATTTATTGTCCAAAATTCTTATTTTGAAGGAAAATATTCAGTTTTTACTGAAGAAGAAAAAATGATAACGAAATAAGCTTGAAATCGTGAAAAAACAACGGGAAATGGTAGAAAAATCGATTTAAAGATTCTGTATTTTCAAAATCCATTTTTAGGCGATATAAGTTAGTTATGAGTTTCGGATTTCATTTTTATATTCAGAAATTTCGTCCCCTACACAAAATCTCTATTTATTGTCCAAAATTCTTATTTTGAAGGAAAATATTCAGTTTTAACTGAAGTAGAAAAAATGATAACGAAATAAGGCTGAAATCGTGAAAAAACAACGGGAAATGGTAGAAAAACCGATTTAAAGATTCTGTATTTTCAAAATCCATTTTTAGGCGATATAAGTTAGTTATGAGTTTTGCATTTCGTTTTTATATTTAAAAATATCGTCCCCTACACAAAATCTCTATTTTTTGTCCAAAATTCTTATTTTGAAGGAAAATATTCAGTTTTAACTGAAGTAGAAAAAATGATAACGAAATAAGGCTGAAATCTTGAAAAAACAACGGGAAATGGTAGAAAAATCGATTTAACGATTCGGTATTTTCAAAATCCATTTTCAGGCGATATAAAATAGTTTTGAGTTTTGAATTTCGTTTTTATATTTAAAAATATCGTCCCAACACAAAATCTCTATTTTTTGTCTAAAATTCTTATTTTGAAGAAAAATATTCTGTTTTTACTGAAAAAGAAAAAATGATAACAAAATAAGCTTAAAATCGTGAAAAAACAAATTGATATGGTAGAAAAATCGATTTAAAGATTCGGTATTTTCAAAATCCATTTTTAGGCGATATAAGTTAGTTATGAGTTTCGGATTTCATTTTTATATTCAGAAATTTCGTCCCCTACACAAAATCTCTATTTTTTGTCCTAAATTCTTATTTTGAAGAAAAATATTCAGTTTTTACTGAAAAAGAAAAAATGATAACAAAATAAGCTTAAAATCGCGAAAATACAACGGGAAATGGTAGAAAAATCGATTTAAAGATTCGGTATTTTCAAAATCCATTTTCAGGCGATATAAAATAGTTTTGACTTTTGAATTTCGTTTTTATATTTAAAAATATCGTCCCTACACAAAATCTCTATTTTTTGTCCAAAATTCTTATTTTGAAGAAAAATATTCAGTTTTTACTGAAAAAGAAAAAATGATAACAAAATAAGCTTAAAATCGTGAAAAAACAACTTGAAATGGTAGAAAAATCGATTTAAAGATTCGGTATTTTTAAAATCCGCTTTCAGGTGATAAAAGTTAGTTATGAGTATCGGATTTCATTTTTATATTCAGAAATTTCGTCCCCATACACAAAATCTCTATTTATTGTCCAAAAATCCTAATTTTGAAGGAAAATATTCAGTTTTTACTGAAGAAGAAAAAATGATAACGAAATAAGTTTGAAATCGTGAAAAAACAACGGGAAATGGTAGAAAAATCGATTTAAAGATTCTGTATTTTCAAAATCCATTTTTAGGCGATATAAGTTAGTTATGAGTTTCGGATTTCATTTTTATATTCAGAAATTTCGTCCCCTACACAAAATCTCTATTTTTTGTCCAAAATTCTTATTTTGAAGAAAAATATTCAGTTTTACTGAAAAGGAAAAAATGATAACAAAATAAGTTTAAAATCGCGAAAATACAACGGGAAATGGTAGAAAAAACGATTTAAAGATTCGGTATTTTCAAAATCCATTTTCAGGCGATATAAAATAGTTATGAGTTTTGCATTTCGTTTTTATATTTAAAAATACACAAAAACTTTATTTTTTGTCCAAAATTCTTATTTTGAAGGAAAATATTCAGTTTTTACTGAAGAAGAAAAAATGATAATAAAATAAGCTTAAAATCGTGAAAAAACAACGAGAAATGGTAGAAAAATCGATTTAAAGATTCGGTATTTTCAAAATCCATTTTCAGGCGATATAAAATAGTTTTCAGTTTTGAATTTCGTTTTTATATTTAAAAATATCGTCCCTACACAAAATCTCTATTTTTTGTCCAAAATTCTTATTTTGAAGAAAAATATTCAGTTTTTACTGAAAAAGAAAAAATGATAACAAAATAAGCTTAAAATCGTGAAAAAACAACTTGAAATGGTAGAAAAATCGATTTAAAGATTCGGTATTTTTAAAATCCGCTTTCAGGTGATAAAAGTTAGTTATGAGTTTCGGATTTCATTTTTATATTCAGAAGTATCGTCCCCTACACAAAATCTCTATTTATTGTCCAAAATTCTTATTTTGAAGGAAAATATTCAGTTTTTACTGAAGAAGAAAAAATGATAACGAAATAAGCTTGAAATCGTGAAAAAACAACGGGAAATTGTAGAAAAATCAATTTAAAGATTCTGTATTTTCAAAATCCATTTTTAGGCGATATAAGTTAGTTATGAGTTTCGGATTTCATTTTTATATTCAGAAATTTCGTCCCCTACACAAAATCTCTATTTTTTGTCCAAAATTCTTATTTTGAAGGAAAATATTCAGTTTGTACTGAAGGAGAAAAAATGATAACAAAATAAGCTTAAAATCGTGAAAAAACGAGGAAGAGTGCAGTAGAGTAGACTGTGTCAACTCTGGGATACCCGTATGAACGTAATATATCCTGTTTCTATAAAACTTGATCATCTTTTAAAAACATTCAGAGTTTTAGTACCGAACTACAGAGATATATTTATGTAAATTGTGGAGTTGTATGATAGCTACCCGAATCTATTGCGCCTAGCTTCATTAAGTTCCAAGAAATGCAAAAAGCCTGAACCGGCTGCTTTAGACCATTCAAATTTTACAAAAGTTTTTGGCATGCAACTCGACACTTTTTCACTAAATTTCAGATAGCTAGCTTCAATAGACACTGAGTTATTTTCATTTAAAAAGAGAAGTTGTATGGCAACTATCCGAGCCTGTTATATCACCACAACAAAATTTTACAGAAGTTGTTGCCATAAAACTCGATCATCATTTGCAAAATTTCAGATACCTAGATTGAATAGACACTGGGTTATTTCCATTTAAAGAAAGAAGTTGTATGGCAGCTACTCGAACCCGGCGGCCGAAAATGCTGGAGTTAAATAGCAAAACTAACAATTTTGTAAAAGTAACGTAAAAAAAATTGCAGCCTCCTAACTCCTTTATTTTTTGAGTTATCGTGCGGACGGACACTGAGTTCTTTCATTTAAAAAGAGATTTTGTATGGCAGCTACCGAACCCGTCACACCACCACAACCAAATTTTGCAGAAGTTGTTGCCATAAAACTTGATCATCATTCGCAAAATTTCAGATACCTAGATTGAACAGACACTGGGTTATTTCTATTTAAAGAAAGAAGTTGTATGGCAGCTACTCGAACCCGGCGGGCGAAAATGCTGGAGTTAAATAGCAAAACTAACAATTTTGCAAGAGTGACGTAAAAAAAATTTCAGCCTCCTAGCTTCTTTATTTTTTGAGTTATCGTGCGGACGGACACTGAGTTCTTTTCATTTAAAAAGAGATTTTGTATGGCAGCTACCCGAACCCGTCGCACCACCACAACCAAATTTTGTAGAAGTTGTTGCCATAAAACTTGATCATCATTCGCAAAATTTCAGATATCTAGATTGAACAGACACTGGGTTATTTCTATTTAAAGAAAGAAGTTGTATGGCAGCTACCCGAACCCGGGGACAGAAAATGCTGGAGTTAAATAGCAAAACTAACAATTTTACAAAAGTGACGTAAAAAAATTTTCAGCCTCCTAACTCCTCTATTTTTTGAGTTATCGTGCGGACGGACACTGAGTTCTTTTCATTTAAAAAGAGATTTTGTATGGCAGCTACCCGAACCCGTCGCACCAGCACAACCAAATTTTGTAGAAGTTGTTGCCATAAAACTTGATCATCATTTGCAAAATTTCAGACTCCCTAGCTTCATTAGGTTCCAAGAGGTGCAAGAAGTCTGAACCGGCTGCTCTAGACCAAACAAATTTTACAAAAGTTGATGGCATATAACTCGACACTTCTTTACTAAATTTCAGATTCCTAGCTTCAATAAACACTGAGTTATTCTCATTTAACCGGATAAGTTGTATGGCAGCTACCCGAACCCTCCGCACCACCACAACCAAATTTGACAAAAGTTGTTGCCATAAAACTTGATCATCATTTGCAAAATTTCAGACGCCTAGCTTCATTAGGTTCCAAGAGGTGCAAGAAGTCTGAACCGGCTGCTCTAGACCAACCAAATTTTACAAAAGTTGTTGGCATGTAACTCGACACCTTTTTACTAAATTTCAGATTCCTAGCTTCAATAAACACTGAGTTATTCTCATTTAAACGGAGAAGTTGTATGGCAGCTACCCGAACCCGCTGCACCAGCACAACCAAATTTTACAGAAGTTGTTGCCATAAAACTTGATCATCATTTGCAAAATTTCAGAAACCTAGCTTGAATAGATACTGAGTTATTTCTATATAAAGATAGAAGTTGTATGGCAGCTACTCGAACCCGCCGACCAAAAATGTTGGATTTAAATAGCAAAACTAACAATTTTGCAAAAGTGACGTAAAAAAAATTTCAGCCCCCTAGCTCCTTTATTTTTTGAGTTATCGTGCGGACGGACGGACGGACGTACATGGCTTAATCGACTCAGAATTCGATTCTGAGCCGATCCATACCTTTGACACTATATCTAGCTCGACTCCTTTAAGGTGTCACAAACGTAATGGCAAATTTATTATACCCTTGAACATAGTTCATATGGGTATAAAAACAGGAAATGATAGAAAAATCGATTCAAAGATTCGGTATTTTCAAAATCCACTTTCAGGCGATACAAATTAGTTATGAGTTTTGCATTTCGTTTTTATATTCAGAAATATCGTCCCCTACACAAAATCTCTATATTTTGTCCAAAATTCTTATTTTGAACGAAAATATTCAGTTTGTACTGAAGAAGAAAAAATGATAACAAAATAAGTTTAAAATCGCGAAAAAACAACGGGAAATGGTAGAAAAATCGTTTTAAAGATTCGGAATTTTCAAAATCCACTTTTAGGCGATATAAATTAGTTATGAGTTTTGAATTTCGTTTTTATATTCAGAAATATCATCCCCTACACAAAATCTCTATTTTTTGTCCAAAATTCTTATTTTGAACGTAAATATTCAGTTTTTACTGAAGAAAAAACAATGATTACAAAATAAGCTTAAAATCGCGAAAAAACAACGGGAAATGGTAGAAAAATCGATTTAAAGATTCGGTATTTTTAAAATTCACTTTCAGGCGATATAAATTAGTTATGAGTTTAGAATTTCGTTTTTATATTGAGAAACATCGTCCCCTACACAAAATCTCTATTTTTTGTCCAAAATTCTTTTTTTGAAGGAAAATATTCAGTTTTTACTGAAGAAGAAAAAATGATAACAAAATAAGCTTAAAATCGCGAAAAAAAAACGGGAAATGGTAGAAAAATCGACTTAAAGATACGGTATTTTCAAAATCCATTTTTAGGCGATATAAATTAGTTATGAGTTTCGGATTTCATTTTTATATTCAGAAATATTGTTCCCTACACAAAATCTCTGGTTTTTGTCCAAAATTCTTATTTTGAAGGGAAATATTCAGTTTTTACTGAAGAAGAAAAAATGATAACAAAATAAGCTTAAAATCGCGAAAAAACAACGGGAAATGGTAGAAAACTCGATTTAAAGATTCGGTATTTTCAAAATCCATTTTTAGGCGATATAAATTAGTTATGAGTTTCGGATTTCATTTTTATATTCAGAAATATTGTCCCCTACACAAAATCTCTGGTTTTTGTCCAAAATTCTTATTTTGAAGGGAAATATTCAGTTTTTACTGAAGAAGAAAAAATGATAACAAAATAAGCTTAAAATCGCGAAAAAACAACGGGAAATGGTAGAAAACTCGATTTAAAGATTCGGTATTTTTAAAATCCGCTTTCAGGTGATATAAGTTAGTTATGAGTATCGGATTTCATTTTTATATTCAGAAATCTCTAATTTTTGTCTCAAAATTCTTATTTTGAACGAAAATATTCAGTTTGTACTGAAGAAGAAAAAATGATAACAAAATAAGTTTAAAATCGTGAAAAAACAACGGGAAATGGTAGAAAAATCGATTTAAAGATACGGTATTTTCAAAATCCATTTTTAGGCGATATAAATTAGTTATGAGTTTCGGATTTCATTTTTATATTCAGAAGTATCGTCCCCTACACAAAATCTCTATTTATTGTCCAAAATTCTTATTTTGAAGGAAAATATTCAGTTTTTACTGAAAAAGAAAAAATGATAACAAAATAAGCTTAAAATCGCGAAAATACAACGGGAAATGGTAGAAAAATCGATTTAAAAATACGGGGTTTTCAAAATCCATTTTTAGGCGATATAAATTAGTTATGAGTTTCGGATTTCATTTTTATATTCAGAAGTATCGTCCCCTACACAAAATCTCTATTTATTGTCCAAAATTCTTATTTTGAAGGAAAATATTCAGTTTTTACTGAAGAAGAAAAAATGATAACGAAATAAGCCTGAAATCGTGAAAAAACAACGGGAAATGGTAGAAAAATCGATTTAAAGATTCTGTATTTTCAAAATCCATTTTTAGGCGATATAAGTTAGTTATGAGTTTCAGATTTCATTTTTATATTCAGAAATATTGTCCCCTACACAAAATCTCTGTTTTTTGTCCAAAATTCTTATTTTGAAGGGAAATATTCAGTTTTTACTGAAGAAGAAAAAATGATAACAAAATAAGCTTAAAATCGCGAGAAAACAACGGGAAATGGTAGAAAATTCGATTTAAAGATTCGGTATTTTTAAAATCCGCTTTCAGGTAATATAAGTTAGTTATGAGTATCGGATTCCATTTTTATATTCAGAAATATCGTCCCCTACACAAAATCCCTATTGTTTGTCCAAAATTCTTATTTTGAAGGAAAATATTCAGTTTTTACTGAAAAAGAAAAAATGATAACAAAATAAGCTTAAAATCGCGAAAATACAACGGGAAATGGTAGAAAAATCGATTTAAAGATACGGTATTTTCAAAATCCATTTTTAGGCGATATAAATTAGTTATGAGTTTCGGATTTCATTTTTATATTCAGAAGTATCGTCCCATACACCAAATCTCTAATTTTTGTCTCAAAATTCTTATTTTGAACGAAAATATTCAGTTTGTACTGAAGAAGAAAAAATGATAATAAGGTTAAAATCGCGAAAAAATAACGGGAAATGGTAGAAAAATCGATTTAAAGATTCGGTATTTTTAAAATCCACTTTCAGGCGATATAAATTAGTTATGAGTTTCGGATTTCATTTTTATATTCAGAAATATCGTCCCCTACACAAAATCTCTGTTTTTTGTCCAAAATTTTTATTTTGATTGTAAATATTCAGTTTTTACTGAAAAAAAAAAAATGATAACAAAATAAGCTTAAAATCGCGAAAAAACAACGGGAAATGGTAGAAAAATCGATTTAAAGATTCGGTATTTTCAAAATCCATTTTTAGGCGATATAAATTAGTTATGAGTTTTGAATTTCGTTTTTATATTCAGAAATATCGTCCCCTACACAAAATCTCTATTTTTTGTCCAAAACTTTTATTTTGAACGTAAATATTCAGTTTTTACTGAAGAAAAAAAAATGATTACAAAATAAGCTTAAAATCGCGAAAAAACAACGGGAAATGGTAGAAAAATCGATTTAAAGATTCGGTATTTTTAAAATCCACTTTCAGGCGATATAAATTAGTTATGAGTTTAGAATTTCGTTTTTATATTTAGAAACATCGTCCCCTACACAAAATCTCTATTTTTTGTCCAAAATTCTTATTTTGAAGAAAAATATTCAGTTTTTACTGAAAAAGAAAAAATGATAACAAACTAAGTTTAAAATCGTGAAAAAACAACGGGAAATGGTAGAAAAATCAATTTAAAGATTCGGTATTTTCAAAATCCATTTTAAGGCGATATAAGTTAGTTATGACTTTCGGATTTCATTTTTATATTCAGAAGTATCGTCCCCTACACAAAATCTCTATTTATTGTCCAAAATTCTTATTTTGAAGGAAAATATTCAGTTTTTACTGAAGAAGAAAAAATGATTACGAAATAAGCTTGAAATCGTGAAAAAACAAAGGGAAATGGTAGAAAAATCGATTTAAAGATTCTGTATTTTCAAAATACATTTTTAGGCGATATAAGTTAGTTATGAGTTTCGGATTTCATTTTTATATTCAGAAATTTCGTCCCCTACACAAAATCTCTATTTATTGTCCAAAATTCTTATTTTGAAGGAAAATATTCAGTTTTTACTGAAGAAGAAAAAATGAACGAAATAAGGCTGAAATCGTGAAAAAACAACGGGAAATGGTAGAAAAATCGATTTAAAGATTCTGTATTTTCAAAATCCATTTTTAGGCGATATAAGTTAGTTATGAGTTTCGGATTTCATTTTTATATTCAGAAATTTCGTCCCCTACACAAAATCTCTATTTATTGTCCAAAATTCTTATTTTGAAGGAAAATATTCAGTTTTTACTGAAGAAAAAAAAATGAACGAAATAAGCCTGAAATCGTGAAAAAAAAACGGGAAATGGTAGTCTCTATTTATTGTCCAAAATTCTTATTTTGAAGGAAAATATTCAGTTTTTACTGAAGAAGAAAAAATGATAACGAAATAAGCCTGAAATCGTGAAAAAACAACGGGAAATGGTAGAAAAATCGATTTAAAGATTCTGTATTTTCAAAATCCATTTTTAGGCGATATAAGTTAGTTATGAGTTTCGGATTTCATTTTTATATTCAGAAATATTGTCCCCTACACAAAATGTCTGTTTTTTGTCCAAAATTCTTATTTTGAAGGGAAATATTCAGTTTTTACTGAAAAAAAAAAAAATGATAACAAAATAAGCTTAAAATCGCGAAAATACAACGGGAAATGGTAGAAAAATCGATTTAAAAATACGGTATTTTCAAAATCCATTTTTAGGCGATATAAATTAGTTATGAGTTTAGAATTTCGTTTTTATATTCAGAAATATCGTTCCCTACACAAAATCTCTGTTTTTTGTCCAAAATTTTTATTTTGATTGTAAATATTCAGTTTTTACTGAAAAAAAAAAATGATAACAAAATAAGCTTAAAATCGCGAAAAAACAACGGGAAATGGTAGCAAAATCGATTTAAAGATTCGGTATTTTCAAAATCCATTTTTAGGCGATATAAATTAGTTATGAGTTTTGAATTTCGTTTTTATATTCAGAAATATCGTCCCCTACACAAAATCTCTATTTTTTGTCCAAAATTTTTATTTTGAACGTAAATATTCAGTTTTTACTGAAGAAAAAAAATGATTACAAAATAAGCTTAAAATCGCGAAAAAACAACGGGAAATGGTAGAAAAATCGATTTAAAGATTCGGTATTTTTAAAATCCACTTTCAGGCGATATAAATTAGTTATGAGTTTAGAATTTCGTTTTTATATTTAGAAACATCGTCCCCTACACAAAATCTCTGTTTTTTGTCCAAAATTCTTATTTTGAAGGGAAATATTCAGTTTTTACTGAAGAAGAAAAAATGATAACAAAATAAGCTTAAAATCGCGAAAAAACAACGGGAAATGGTAGAAAACTCTATTTAAAGATTCGGTATTTTTAAAATCCGCTTTCAGGTGATATAAGTTAGTTATGAGTATCGGATTTCATTTTTATATTCAGAAATTTCGTCCCCTACACAAAATCTCTGTTTTTTGTCCAAAATTCTTATTTTGAAGAAAAATATTCAGTTTTTACTGAAAAAGAAAAAATGATAACAAACTAAGTTTAAAATCGTGAAAAAACAACGGGAAATGGTAGAAAAATCAATTTAAAGATTCGGTATTTTCAAAATCCATTTTTAGGCGATATAAGTTAGTTATGACTTTCGGATTTCATTTTTATATTCAGAAGTATCGTCCCCTACACAAAATCTTTATTTATTGTCCAAAATTCTTATTTTGAAGGAAAATATTCAGTTTTTACTGAAGAAGAAAAAATGATTACGAAATAAGCTTGAAATCGTGAAAAAACAACGGGAAATGGTAGAAAAATCGATTTAAAGATTCTGTATTTTCAAAATCCATTTTTAGGCGATATAAGTTAGTTATGAGTTTCGGATTTCATTTTTATATTCAGAAATTTCGTCCCCTACACAAAATCTCTATTTATTGTCCAAAATTCTTATTTTGAAGGAAAATATTCAGTTTTTACTGAAGAAGAAAAAATGAACGAAATAAGCCTGAAATCGTGAAAAAACAACGGGAAATGGTAGAAAAATCGATTTAAAGATTCTGTATTTTCAAAATCCATTTTTAGGCGATATAAGTTAGTTATGAGTTTCGGATTTCATTTTTATATTCAGAAATTTCGTCCCCTACACAAAATCTCTATTTTTTGTCCTAAATTCTTATTTTGAAGAAAAATATTCAGTTTTTACTGAAAAAGAAAAAATGATAACAAAATAAGCTTAAAATCGTGAAAAAAAAACGGGAAATGGTAGAAAAATCTCTATTTTTTGTCCTAAATTCTTATTTTGAAGAAAAATATTCAGTTTTTACTGAAAAAGAAAAAATGATAACAAAATAAGCTTAAAATCGTGAAAAAACAACGGGAAATGGTAGAAAAATTGATTTAAAGATTCGGTATTTTCAAAATTCATTTTTAGCCTATATAAGTTAGTTATGAGTTTCGGATTTCATTTTTATATTCAGAAGTATCGTCCCCTACACAAAATCTCTATTTATTGTCCAAAATTCTTATTTTGAAGGAAAATATTCAGTTTTTACTGAAGAAGAAAAAATTATAACGAAATTAGCCTGAAATCGTGAAAAAACAACGGGAAATGGTAGAAAAATCGATTTAAAGATTCTGTATTTTCAAAATCCATTTTTAGGCGATATAAGTTAGTTATGAGTTTCGGATTTCATTTTTATATTCACAAAATCTCTATTTATTGTCCAAAATTTTTATTTTGAACGTAAATATTCAGTTTTTACTGAAGAAGAAAAAATGATAACGAAATAAGCCTGAAATCGTGAAAAAACAACGGGAAATGGTAGAAAAATCGATTTAAAGATTCTGTATTTTCAAAATTCATTTTTAGGCGATATAAGTTAGTTATGAGTTTCGGATTTCATTTTTATATTCAGAAATATTGTCCCCTACACAAAATCTCTGTTTTTTGTCCAAAATTCTTATTTTGAAGGGAAATATTCAGTTTTTACTGAAGAAGAAAAAATGATAACAAAATAAGCTTAAAATCGC
This sequence comes from Poecilobothrus nobilitatus, assembly GCA_947095535.1. Classification (NCBI taxonomy): domain Eukaryota; kingdom Metazoa; phylum Arthropoda; class Insecta; order Diptera; family Dolichopodidae; genus Poecilobothrus; species Poecilobothrus nobilitatus. The sequence goes on along the minus strand of OX352774.1, from coordinate 232,345,258 downwards.
GAAAAAACAACGGGAAATGGTAGAAAAATCGATTTAAAGATTCGGTATTTTTAAAATCCGCTTTCAAGTGATATAAGTTAGTTATGAGTATCGGATTCCATTTTTATGTTCAGAAATATTGTCCCATACACAAAATCTCTAATTTTTGTCCAAAATTCTTATTTTGAAGAAAAATATTCAGTTTTTACTGAAGAAGAAAAAATGATAACAAAATAAGCTTAAAATCGCGAAAAAACAACGGGAAATGGTAGAAAACTCTATTTAAAGATTCGGTATTTTTAAAATCCGCTTTCAGGTGATATAAGTTAGTTATGAGTATCGGATTTCATTTTTATATTCAGAAATTTCGTGCCCTACACAAAATCTCTATTTTTTGTCCAAAATTCTTATTTTGAAGAAAAATATTCAGTTTTTACTGAAAAAGAAAAAATGATAACAAAATAAGAATAAAATCGTGAAAAAACAACTTGAAATGGTAGAAAAATCGATTTAAAGATTCGGTATTTTCAAACTCCATTTTTAGGCGATATAAGTTAGTTATGAGTTTCGGATTTCATTTTTATATTCAGAAATTTCGTCCCCTACACAAAATCTCTATTTTTTGTCCAAAATTCTTATTTTGAAGAAAAATATTCAGTTTTTACTGAAAAAGAAAAAATGATAACAAAATAAGAATAAAATCGTGAAAAAACAACGGGAAATGGTAGAAAAATCAATTTAAAGATTCGGTATTTTCAAAATCCATTTTTAGGCGATATAAGTTAGTTATGACTTTCGGATTTCATTTTTATATTCAGAAATTTCGTCCCCTACACAAAATCTCTATTTATTGTCCAAAATTCTTATTTTGAAGGAAAATATTCAGTTTTTACTGAAGAAGAAAAAATGATTACGAAATAAGCTTGAAATCGTGAAAAAACAAAGGGAAATGGTAGAAAAATCGATTTAAAGATTCTGTATTTTCAAAATACATTTTTAGGCGATATAAGTTAGTTATGAGTTTCGGATTTCATTTTTATATTCAGAAATTTCGTCCCCTACACAAAATCTCTATTTATTGTCCAAAATTCTTATTTTGAAGGAAAATATTCAGTTTTTACTGAAGAAGAAAAAATGATTACGAAATAAGCTTGAAATCGTGAAAAAACAAAGGGAAATGGTAGAAAAATCGATTTAAAGATTCTGTATTTTCAAAATACATTTTTAGGCGATATAAGTTAGTTATGAGTTTCGGATTTCATTTTTATATTCAGAAATTTCGTCCCCTACACAAAATCTCTATTTATTGTCCAAAATTCTTATTTTGAAGGAAAATATTCAGTTTTTACTGAAGAAGAAAAAATGAACGAAATAAGGCTGAAATCGTGAAAAAACAACGGGAAATGGTAGAAAAATCGATTTAAAGATTCTGCATTTTCAAAATCCATTTTTAGGCGATATAAGTTAGTTATGAGTTTCGGATTTCATTTTTATATTCAGAAATTTCGTCCCCTACACAAAATCTCTATTTATTGTCCAAAATTCTTATTTTGAAGGAAAATATTCAGTTTTTACTGAAGAAGAAAAAATGAACGAAATAAGCCTGAAATCGTGAAAAAAAAACGGGAAATGGTAGTCTCTATTTATTGTCCAAAATTCTTATTTTGAAGGAAAATATTCAGTTTTTACTGAAGAAGAAAAAATGATAACGAAATAAGCCTGAAATCGTGAAAAAACAACGGGAAATGGTAGAAAAATCGATTTAAAGATTCTGTATTTTCAAAATCCATTTTTAGGCGATATAAGTTAGTTATGAGTTTCGGATTTCATTTTTATATTCAGAAATATTGTCCCCTACACAAAATGTCTGTTTTTTGTCCAAAATTCTTATTTTGAAGGGAAATATTCAGTTTTTACTGAAAAAGAAAAAATGATAACAAAATAAGCTTAAAATCGCGAAAATACAACGGGAAATGGTAGAAAAATCGATTTAAAAATACGGTATTTTCAAAATCCATTTTTAGGCGATATAAATTAGTTATGAGTTTAGAATTTCGTTTTTATATTCAGAAATATCGTTCCCTACACAAAATCTCTGTTTTTTGTCCAAAATTTTTATTTTGATTGTAAATATTCAGTTTTTATCCATCCATTCCATATCCATCAAATCCATTTTTAGGCGATATAAATTAGTTATGAGTTTTGAATTTCGTTTTTATATTCAGAAATATCGTCCCCTACACAAAATCTCTATTTTTTGTCCAAAATTTTTATTTTGAACGTAAATATTCAGTTTTTACTGAAGAAAAAAAATGATTACAAAATAAGCTTAAAATCGCGAAAAAACAACGGGAAATGGTAGAAAAATCGATTTAAAGATTCGGTATTTTTAAAATCCACTTTCAGGCGATATAAATTAGTTATGAGTTTAGAATTTCGTTTTTATATTTAGAAACATCGTCTCCTACACAAAATCTCTGTTTTTTGTCCAAAATTCTTATTTTGAAGGGAAATATTCAGTTTTTACTGAAGAAGAAAAAATGATAACAAAATAAGCTTAAAATCGCGAAAAAACAACGGGAAATGGTAGAAAACTCTATTTAAAGATTCGGTATTTTTAAAATCTGCTTTCAGGTGATATAAGTTAGTTATGAGTATCGGATTTCATTTTTATATTCAGAAATTTCGTCCCCTACACAAAATCTCTATTTTTTGTCCAAAATTCTTATTTTGAAGAAAAATATTCAGTTTTTACTGAAAAAGAAAAAATGATAACAAACTAAGTTTAAAATCGTGAAAAAACAACGGGAAATGGTAGAAAAATCAATTTAAAGATTCGGTATTTTCAAAATCCATTTTTAGGCGATATAAGTTAGTTATGACTTTCGGATTTCATTTTTATATTCAGAAGTATCGTCCCCTACACAAAATCTTTATTTATTGTCCAAAATTCTTATTTTGAAGGAAAATATTCAGTTTTTACTGAAGAAGAAAAAATGATTACGAAATAAGCTTGAAATCGTAAAAAAACAAAGGGAAATGGTAGAAAAATCGATTTAAAGATTCTGTATTTTCAAAATACATTTTTAGGCGATTAAGTTAGTTATGAGTTTCGGATTTCATTTTTATATTCAGAAATTTCGTCCCCTACACAAAATCTCTATTTATTGTCCAAAATTCTTATTTTGAAGGAAAATATTCACTTTTTACTGAAGAAGAAAAAATGAACGAAATAAGCCTGAAATCGTGAAAAAACAACGGGAAATGGTAGAAAAATCGATTTAAAGATTCTGTATTTTCAAAATCCATTTTTAGGCGATATAAGTTAGTTATGAGTTTCGGATTTCATTTTTATATTCAGAAATTTCGTCCCCTACACAAAATCTCTATTTTTTGTCCTAAATTCTTATTTTGAAGAAAAATATTCAGTTTTTACTGAAAAAGAAAAAATGATAACAAAATAAGCTTAAAATCGTGAAAAAACAACGGGAAATGGTAGAAAAATCGATTTAAAGATTCTGTATTTTCAAAATCCATTTTTAGGCGATATAAGTTAGTTATGAGTTTCGGATTTCATTTTTATATTCAGAAATTTCGTCCCCTACACAAAATCTCTATTTTTTGTCCTAAATTCTTATTTTGAAGAAAAATATTCAGTTTTTACTGAAAAAGAAAAAATGATAACAAAATAAGCTTAAAATCGTGAAAAAACAACGGGAAATGGTAGAAAAATCGATTTAAAGATTCTGTATTTTCAAAATCCATTTTTAGGCGATATAAGTTAGTTATGAGTTTCGGATTTCATTTTTATATTCAGAAGTATCGTCCCGTACACAAAATCTCTATTTATTGTCCAAAATTCTTATTTTGAAGGAAAATATTCAGTTTTTACTGAAGAAGAAAAAATTATAACGAAATAAGCCTGAAATCGTGAAAAAACAACGGGAAATGGTAGAAAAATCGATTTAAAGATTCTGTATTTTCAAAATCCATTTTTAGGCGATATAAGTTAGTTATGAGTTTCGGATTTCATTTTTATATTCAGAAATTTCGTCCCCTACACAAAATCTCTATTTATTGTCCAAAATTCTTATTTTGTAGGAAAATATTCAGTTTTTACTGAAGAAGAAAAAATGATAACAAAATAAGCCTGAAATCGTGAAAAACAACGGGAAATGGTAGAAAAATCGATTTAAAGATTCTGTATTTTCAAAATCCATTTTTAGGCGATATAAGTTAGTTATGAGTTTCGGATTTCATTTTTATATTCAGAAATATTGTCCTCTACACAAAATCTCTGTTTTTTGTCCAAAATTCTTATTTTGAAGGGAAATATTCAGTTTTTACTGAAGAAGAAAAAATGATAACAAAATAAGCTTAAAATCGCGAAAAAACAACGGGAAATGGTAGAAAAATCGATTTAAAGATTCGGTATTTTTAAAATCCGCTTTCAAGTGATATAAGTTAGTTATGAGTATCGGATTCCATTTTTATATTCAGAAATATTGTCCCATACACAAAATCTCTAATTTTTGTCTCAAAATTCTTATTTTGAACGAAAATATTCAGTTTGTACTGAAGAAGAAACAATGATAACAAAATAAGCTTAAAATCGCGAAAAAATAACGGGAAATGGTAGAAAAATCGATTTAAAGATTCGGTATTTTTAAAATCCACTTTCAGGTGATATAAGTTAGTTATGAGTAGCGGATTCCATTTTTATGTTCAGAAATATTGTCCCAATCACAAAATCTCTAATTTTTGTCCAAAATTCTTATTTTGAAGAAAAATATTCAGTTTTTACTGAAGAAGAAAAAATGATAACAAAATAAGCTTAAAATCGCGAAAAAACAACGGGAAATGGTAGAAAACTCTATTTAAAGATTGGGTATTTTTAAAATCCGCTTTCAGGTGATATAAGTTAGTTATGAGTATCGGATTTCATTTTTATATTCAGAAATTTCGTGCCCTACACAAAATCTCTATTTTTTGTCCAAAATTCTTATTTTGAAGAAAAATATTCAGTTTTTACTGAAAAAGAAAAAATGATAACAAAATAAGAATAAAATCGTGAAAAAACAACTTGAAATGGTAGAAAAATCGATTTAAAGATTCGGTATTTTCAAACTCCATTTTTAGGCGATATAAGTTAGTTATGAGTTTCGGATTTCATTTTTATATTCAGAAATTTCGTCCCCTACACAAAATCTCTATTTTTTGTCCAAAATTCTTATTTTGAAGAAAAATATTCAGTTTTTACTGAAAAAGAAAAAATGATAACAAAATAAGCTTAAAATCGTGAAAAAACAACGGGAAATGGTAGAAAAATCGATTTAAAGATTCTGTATTTTCAAAATCCATTTTTAGGCGATATAAGTTAGTTATGACTTTCGGATTTCATTTTTATATTCAGAAGTATCGTCCCCTACACAAAATCTCTATTTATTGTCCAAAA